>OZ018351.1:18388192-19634859 GCA_963969515.1 Yponomeuta evonymella
AATGTGCCACAATGCCGTAATGTGCATTGTATATGTTCAACGTGCAACATGGGGGGGTGACCATGATTTGATAATCACATATTCACAAAAGGCTGTATTTTCGGTTGTCACCAAAAACAAGTGAAAAAAACCGGTGTATATTATGCGTACAACCGTACTTTCGGTAGCAAAAAATGTTTTGGTTACCGAAAGCCACTTTCGTTGGAGCGTGCTGTCCAAAAAAATCGCATCATCACTGCTTGGCAACAAGTGTAAGTGTAGCCAGCAACAATGAAAACAAAACAAGGTAAGTCGTAGAGACGATAGAAGAACGTGCCTAGATAGAAGAATTTATTTTCGTGCGGTTTCAGGGAAACAGTGGTACCTTGGGGCTGGGAGGAGGTCATAAATGTGTCAAATTTGTAAAATTTAGTGACGACGTGAAAAATATGTTTTGGATGAGACGTGACTCGTGAGCGATGTATCATACAGAAACAATAAATTGTGCGTTAAATAAGTTTTAAAAAGTGTTCCCTTTCGTGTCTATTATAGGAATTATCCAATGCTATTCTATTTTAATTCTATTCTATTATACTTCGACCGAATAGGGGATGTATTAGCAAGGGGCCGCGGTGGTAGCCTAGTGGGTAGAACATTGGACTCGGAAACGGGAGACCCAGGTTCGATCCCAGTGCGGGCATGTACCTATGACTTTGTTTTCTAAGTTATGTACATTTGTAAAGTTATAGTAGCAATACCACTCGTTAATGGTGAAGGAAATATCATGAGGAAACCTGGGTGTCTGAGCTATTCACATACCTCAGCGCTTGAAATCGCCAATCCGCGGTAGGCACGCGTGGTGATTAAGCCCATACTCTCTCTCTGAGAGAAGGCCTGTGCCCTACAGTGGGACGTATGTAGGCTACTTATGATAGCAAGGGGCAAGACAAAAAGGACCCGAAATGCAACGACTAATGAATGTTAATGAAGCGAAATAAACCTGTCAGGATCGTGGCGAGTGGCAGACCCTAAACCTTTGTCTTGAGACACTGAGGTATTTTGGACGCGAAAATGTGTTTTAGTTTCCGGAACGCTGCCCATCCGAGTTGGATTCGACGAGTGACTTCTTTCTCGAAGTTGGAGTTTCCTAAGAGTCTAAGAATTAAGAATTAAGTAGTACAAGTAGCCTAGGTAAAGATAAAGATAAAGATATTTATTTGTCAAACATGAGTTTTCAAGACGATGGTATACAGTCGGATATTTGTCCTGCATGCTTTGCCATTGTAGACGTACAAATTTCGTTGTGAGAGAGCGCCTTAAAATTGTCTTAGTTTTATTAGAAGCGAAATTAATTTTGTCAATACATAATTTTTACATTAGAACGAAATATTTAAATGTCATAAGTACTTATTATACACAATTACATGAAAATTTAAAATGTCAAGAAAAATACAATAAAGAAATTAATTAATAAAAGTCAGTAATTATGCCACACTTATGTCTATGCCATTATCTTTCGGTCAAGAAATCCGTTACACTGTAATAGCATTTGTCCAATAACATAGTTTTCAATTTATATTTAAACAAGTTTATGTCAAGTTCTCTTAAGTCACTAGGTAGTTTATTATAAATTGTAGGTCCCATACAGAATATATTTTTTTGCAATAGAGCAGTATTTGCCCTACGGATACATACTCTACTTGTGTCACGTTGTAGTCTATTACTTACGACTGAGATCTGTTTAAAAATGTCTGGGTTGGATTTGACGAATAGAACTACTTCTAAGATATATAAGGCCGGCAGGGACAGGATACTGTATTTCTTAAAATATGGTTTGCAACTATCACTAGATTTTAGTCCAAACATGGCTCTTATGCATCTCTTTTGTGCTTTAAATGCCGTCTCTCTATCCGTAGAGTTTCCCCAAAATATTAAGCCGTATCGAAGCACTGAAGCAAGACGGCCATGATATGCAGTTACCGCAGCTTCAATGTTAGTGACGAGTTAGGAATTAAGTAGTACCGTTCTCAGAAACAGAGCTAAGTTTATAAACCCAGAATAGGTACTGTTTTCAGTACGTACACAATACCAAGCTGAATATCGCCGCATACACTTCTGTGCGCCACTATCGCGCCCACGCCTCCCTCACCTCCCAGCTCTATGAATAATAGCCTTGTCTACAGCAACTGCATGTAGAGACTGTAATTGCACGCCGGGGCAAGTTTTGTATTTACCAGGCGTATGCTCCGTGTTTTTATAGAGCTAGATTACTTCAATAGGAGCCGAGTTGTAATGGAAAGATTGCACGGGTTTGTAGGTCAGTTTGAAGGCACTATGAAGGATTGCAGTTCTGTTTGTGACTGTTAGATGAAATAGACACACAGTTAGATTAATTACAACTCTGGCCCACTTATAAATATTTAACTGTAAAATTTTATACCGAGATGGAATTGTTCAGATATAAAAAAACATTTGTGTTTACAAAATCAAAAGTATACGTAGAATACCAAAATAATGTTCATATATTCTAATGCCACGTTTGATTGCGATTAATGACGTTAGCACAAAGCACCATCGAGATTAAAAGAAAAAATTAAAAACTCAACTATTTATTTTTAAGATTTTTAACGACAAAATATGTTAAATATTGCAAATGCGTTGGAGGCATCAAATTGGTACAACTTAGTTTTTTTGCAAATTGAATTAGGCCGTTTAACCTAAAACTTAATGCTGTGCTCTTCGCAGGCTGACGAAAGAGTTGCGAAAGGCAGACGATTAGTCAGGGTGCCGCCTAACCAGTGAACGGCCCGTCTATTGCTTTACGCCTAGCCGCAAAACCGCAGTTAAATCTACCACAAGACGCTTTGCCGGCAGTTTTTCTTGTTTTGAGCAGCCACATTTGCCCACAAACCGCAGCTCGCTTCAACAAGGCTGGCGAAATAGGACGGTTTTTAGCAGCATACTTTTCATTGTTTATAAGGTTACAAATATAAAATGTTGCCAATAGTTTTTCTTGTGACAATTACAGCTTTGTGAATAATACAGGTTTTTAACAATAACATTTTTTGGCCTTATTTATTAAAACACGATTCCTCTAAACCACTTCTAAGAGGCAGTTTATTTAATCTGAGGTTACGACCTTTGCTTGTAAATTCTCCAACACAGACTATTTTAATCGGCGTTTTAAGGAATCGTATTTTTTATTAATAACAACATTGGACTTTAATGGTCAACTTGTTTTTATTTATATTATTGTAACCCTTCTTCATTTAGTAGGTATATTATTTGCATTGTACAATGGGCGTGAAAATCTAAAATCACTTTACGTTTTTTTCCTGGTGTATAATAAAAGAATATGGTTATCTTATTCGATCAAAGTTGGATTCTCAATTAAAAGGAAAACTATGTTTATATCTAATAGGATCACAACGGTACAGGTCACAAAGGGATTCGACAAAAAGTTACATAGAGCTCGGGAGAGATCATAAGATAGAGCAAAATTTATTCATGAACGATATCAATAAAGCAAGAAAATGCTTTATTGATATAATCTTTTTCTAACACTAAATATAAGCCCGAGGCAATTGATTTCTTAAAAGTTAAATACTTAAGGCGCCTTGAATAAAGTATACAAAGGTGCAAAAAAATTATTAAGAATCTTTCAGATTTTTCGAGCCCACAGTCATTCAAATTTGTTTTTTTTTTTTTTGCAAGGGTCAACAAGGTTTCCAAATAATTTCTAAATAAAGGTGTGGCACCGTCCACACAAAGCTATTGATTTATCATCACAAAGCGCCTTAACTAGATACGCTATTTGTAGGAGAAAGTAGGACTTGGTTTTTCGTATAAAAACGCTACAAAGCTCATGTCAAATTGGAACGTAACATGTAGCCTTATAGTCGAGCTCCCGGGATGCCTTCCGCGCAATAATCCGATAGCCTAATATGTACGTTTAAATGCCGAAACAGCAATGAATCCTAATTTAATCTCGACCTTTGACCAAAGCTGAGACAGTCTAGAACCTGCCTTATTAGGATATGATGAAACAAGAACTCCATTTCGCCCAATCACGCATTTCAATATTCATGAAGGGCTGAGTAAGTCAAAGCTTGGTCGTACAGTATGGTGCAGTCACACAGATGTTTTCGTAATTTCAAACGCGTTAGGGGTTCTTTTAATACGAAGTAGGTACTAAAATAATTAGATACCAAATAAAAGATGTAGCTGATACCTGCCTATATTGTTTCCAGGAATTAAAAGTTGATCGTTCAAGGAATATGTTGTTACAGACAGTTCTGTTACAAGTTCGTATTTGGGAAACAGCGCCGGAAAGTGCCTAGATATTAGGACTGTACTACTAATCTAGTACTAATCTAGGTATCACCAACGCAAGCGACATTACTGTTAGGCACCCTACAGTCTCGGCACGCGAGTCAAGGTGACATTGGTCTCGACGCACGTGCACCTAATGCAGTGTTTTTGTGGAGCCACGAGCCAAATTGGTGTCGGCTCCTGACGTAACACGGAGCGGACACCCATGGCCGTGGCGGTGCCAAATGGGTCGAATATTCGGCCTGAGTGTACTCCCCTCCCGATGCACTTCCCTTCACGCAGCGCAGCGCGTCAAGGTCGCACGGGTGTCGGCCGACCCTCGACCAAGCCGATCGACGATCCCCTCAAATAATGCACCCGAAATAATAACAAACTTCCACTAACCTGTTCTTTTCCAATTCGTTGTGAGTCGTCCTGGAACAGAAATCAGAACGTTGTACAGTCCGCCATGCAGCGTCACTATTTCGTGTGACGCGTGAAACTACACATATCCGATCACGTATTCACTGCACTAGCACTTGCACTGGACGTACCTGCTTCCCTGCGACTTCTTGGTCTTCGGCCGGCGCCCGCCCGAGCGGCCCTCTTCATACACGGGCAGGCTCGAGGCGTATCCGTGCTCCGCTTCTGCAACAAACACAACTGCAATTCCGTCAAAATCAGCTGATTATCGAACGCACAAACACGGGAGCCATGTTGACGTGTGCGGCGCTGCACCGCTGACGAGTCAAACAAAGGAACCGGGGCTCACCTCTGTCTCGCCTTTCGAGGAATTCAGCAGCCTGGATGAGATCAGCAATACTCATATTTATTGCTTCCTTTGTTTCACACACAAACGAACCCGACTATTATTCGATTAACTATAAATAAAAAGCGTTTGTCGCACCGACGTTCACGACCGCGCACCGCGACGTTGAAAACACACTACGGCACGGGGCGAGCGGCGCGGCGCTCGGGCGCGGTCGGGGTCGCTCGGGCGCGCTCGGCCGGCCAATCGGCGCGCGGCGTCGCCGACAATAAAATACCAGGTCAATCACGTGAACTGTTGCTAAACAAAACATTTTTTTTGACACGATGCAGAAAGGCAGGGCCCACTGTGCATTGTGGGCTACATCCGTGGATCTTTGCAAAGGGTTAAAAAAGTGCTAAGAAAGTTGCCTCGTCGGACAACAAAAGAAATTGCATTGCAAAGTAGAAAGTTAAAACGAACTCTTACGAGAATATTTACTTTCGCACCAGTTTAAGGGTTCCGTAGTTCAACAAGAACCCCTTATAGTTTTGCCAAGTCCGACCGTCTGTCTGTCTGTCTGTCTGTCTGTCCGTCCGCGGCCTAGCACAAAGACCGGGGGCACTAGAAAGCTGTAATTTGGTGTGTGTATATATTTATCACGCCGACAAAGTTAAACGATAAAATGTTGAACATTTTTTTCTTTTAATGTACCACCGCTAACATGAAAAGTGGGGATGACATTTTTTTCTCGTCTACCCCATCATGTGGGGTATCGTTGGATTGGTCGTTGAAATATTTTAGGTGCAGGAAGACCATTTTTTATTAAGGGTTCCGTTTACGAAATATTAAGCTTTATAAAGCGCAAATTTTTGCCCGAGTAGGGCGTGCCCCCCTCTCCTGGCTAAACGGTTGATTGTAGAAACGTGAAAAAATTCAGGGTACAGCACATAATAAAAAGTAGGTATCACGGCTAAGTAGGCTTTACTAGTTAACGAGTAACAGCCAACTTATCAAAGTAAAATTTCGTACAAAATCCATTGAAAATTACTTCGATGAAGTTGTTAGTTCTGTAAAGCAGATAAAAAACCCCTCTTTCTACGGAACCCTACATTGCGCGTGGCCCGACACGCACTTAGCCGGTTTTTTATTGGTAGTGGTTAAATACCGTGTAGGTACAATTCGGGTGTCAAAATTCAAAAAACCTTTTTTTTAAACTAGTTTTTGCATTTTCGGGCTTAATAGGTCAAACACCACTAACCCCTATTTTATATAGTAAAAACCGACTCATTTCGCTTCATCAGCGAAAGAAGTCTGTCAGGATCGTGGCAAGTGGCAAAAGCCTGGTCTCTGCCTACCCCTCCGGGATACAGGCGTGAGTTTATGAAATGTATGTATTTGTCCTTTTTTTAATGATTATTTGTTTTTGATACAAATGCGGATGCGATGGGGCTTACAATATATGGTTGATTTGAATATTCGCTAAGTACCTACTTAATTTATGGATAAATATTTTTTTCCTAAATTATGATATTTGGTTTCCGTTACATACCTTTCGTAGACACTAATAGGTACTATACCTAGAGTAATTTTAAAGGTCTTTATATTAGTATAGTATAGTTTATCTTTTGCAAAAAAACTACATCAAAACTTAGCAAATACACAACCTACCTACTAAGTTTTGAAATGGTTTTTACGCTCTTATTATGAGCGTACTTTTTAGTGACTCGCGATGTTCATACATAGCAACATGTAGGTATATTAAACGGGTCTAACCGCGATTACTTATTAGGTAAAATTTAATAATCGCGGTCGGGTCTACCCGTTTAATATATTACTTATTATGATCAGTAAACAAAACAAAAAAGTAAGTGTGATACAAGTTGTAATGTTAATTTAACCACAACTAAAAGTATGTGAAACTACAGCCAAGTACCTACTTAACGTATCTTATGGTCCAACTTCCGAAACTCTAACCCCTGGTAGTTATGTTAGGGCAAGCCTTTAAAGTGACCTGTTATTCTGGTCTCCTGAACAATTTAGAAAATATCGTCGCTTAGCAAACAACATTGGCCTTTGCATCTACGTAATGAGATGATTTACACAGGCAGCGTCCAGTCAAAGTACATATAAAGGTCCAGTGGCACCTTCACTCACACCAGATGGGTGAAGGGACCATTCGGACGCTGCAGTGCCTGGGACATTGTTTTCTAGATTGATTAGGCTTGCCCAGCACCTATACCATCCTAACAGCTTAGTCGGCCTAGCCCACAGGAAAGACAAGTCGCGGGTTTCCTCACGATGTTTTCCTTTACAGTTAGCGTGAGGTATTGCTACTACAAATTCGCAGATGTACGTAACTTTGAAAATAAACAAAGTCGTAGGTACATGCCCGCACTGGGAATCGATCCGAAAACAACAAACAACACCGCGCAAGTAATCCGTACTTTACAGGAGAAAAAAAAAACTTTTTAATTTCGTAAACAGTTTCTGCTGTGTTCCATAGAAAAAATATTTGCGCAGAGCGTGACAATTTTTTTTAATAACGGCCGTTGATTAGCCTGAGTGAGAACCTAACCTAACCTATAACATTCATATAGGTTGATCAATTCGCACTTGAAATCTCCAGTTTCAAGGTTTGTAAGCTGGTATTGCTATTTGTGTTGTTTCTTGTAGTCGTTACTTACGTTACGGTATAAGAACGTTTAGCTATTAGATGCTATTAGTAACTATTGTAAAACACACATTATTATGTATTTTGGAAGTAGCCTGGCTACCCATAGCACAGGGAATCCTATTTTGGGAGCCAGTAACCACTCTTTTTATTTCGTAGCATGCCGAATTAGCATGCTGAAGTGGCAGTGGGTCGGCCATATTATCCGAAGAACTGATAACCGATGGGGTAGACGAGTTCTCGAGTGGAGACCGCGGATCGGTAAACGTAGTGTGGGACGTCCTCAGACTCGGTGGAGCGATGATCTTCGCAGGGCGGCTGGCAAGAGCTGGATAAGAGTAGCCGAGGACCGTGCTCAGTGGCGTGCTATAGGAGAGGCCTATGTCCAGCAGTGGACAAGCATAGGCTGATGATGATGATGATGATGAACCACTCTTTTAACCCTTTTCTAAATAAAGTTTTTTTCATTTTCATTTTCAATTTCAATTCCGCACCCAATAGCATTAAAAATGACAAAACCTACTTTCTACTTGAGTGGTGTTGTTTGCTAAGCGACGATATGAGATTACCTATACTATGTTTTAAATTTTGACAGCCGAAATGTCAACAGGCGTCAGAAATAAATAAAGGTAGGTATTTCGTTATCAAACGAGGAAAAATATGTTTATGAGGGTCTGCATTTTTTCCACGAATTAAATAGTTACCTACATTGCGTAACAGAATTACAAGGCTACTGAATGTATTGAAAAAAAATTAAAGTAGCAATGTGCGATAGTGGGCATCGTGCTATCAAACCCCTAGTGCTTACTTATACAGGGTGTATCGGAAAACTCCAGTGAAACTTGAGGAATTTTTTACACATACTCGTACATAAACTCATGCCTGTAGATATACCAAAGGAGTAGGCCAAGACGCGGATTATAATATTCTGCTGATCACAACTTTATTTTTTTATATAGCTGTACGTACCACTGCAGAAGCCAGGCCTTCTCTCAGGGAGAGTATGGGCTTAATTACCACGCGTGCCCACCGTGGATTGGCAATTTCACGCACTGAGGTATCAGACACTCAGGTTTCCTCACGATGTTTTCCTTCACGGTTAGCGAGTGGTATTGCTACTGCAACTTCACAAATGCATAACTTAGGGCCAGTTTCTGAATTGAGAATTTCTGTAAGTAAATAAGTAACGTTCTGTCACGCTCTTTTCTGAAAAAATCGAAGAGAGCACTACAGTTAACTATAACTTATGCTTGGTTTTATATAAAAACGTAAAACCATTGACTCCATGATGTATAACCCGTCGAAATATCTAGGTACTACGCTAGGTAATACTGAACTTGCTCCGTTTGGTAACACAATAGACAAGCCCCGCCCGGCATCCCATAATTGAACGTGGGGTCATTTTTGGGCTAGTTAAACATCTACGTTTTTAACTATCACTGACTAACACCAAATATGTACCTCAGGAGAGCGGTGGTAGCCTAGTGGCTAGAACATTGGACTCGGAAGCGAGAGACCCAGGTTCAATTCCCAGAGCGGGCATATAATATACCTATGACTTTGTTTTCTAAGTTATGTACATTTGCGAAGTTATGGTAGCAAGTAAACATCGTGAGGAAACCTGAGTATTTGAGCTATTCAGCGCTTGAAATCGCCAATTCGCGGTGGGCACGCGTGGTGATTAAGCCCATACTCTCTCCCCGAGAGAAGGCCTACGCATGTGCAGTACAGTGGAACGTATAATAGGCTGCTTATGATGTACGTCATGAAGCGATGCTTTTAACTTCTACACAACACAATGTCTTATGTGGAAGTTAGTATTAACAATTAATTTTAAGTAGTCCCTGCTTAAAATTCAATTATATTACTAACACACTTTTGGTGACAAAATTCCTATTTTAAGCCTCAAAGCTAAACCCGGTACTTTTTATTACATGAATTTTAAACTTGGACGACATTAGCAGGGATCCGAGAGGGTAAAAGAGGTAAAGAGGGCCTGACAGGCTACGAGGCCAAGTGCGGACATCTCAAACTAGAACTAACTAGGGGTTGAAAAATTAAACAAACCTTTACATTTGTGACACCCTTTTAATGTTCAACACGTTGAGACAGAATTTCAACGTATCATTTAGTATTTTCAGCATGTGAAGGCGCGCGAATATCACTGGCAGCAAGTGTTTCCTCGGTTCCTGAAAAAGAACAAAAAAGTTAACTCGCGCGCGTATCTCAGAGGGGTAGGCAGAAAACCGGGTTTACCGCTTGCTACGATCATGACAGACTGCTTCCGCTTCATCAACATTCAACTTAGTCGCTGCATGCACGGTTTCGGGTACTTTTTATCTCGCCCTTCCCTAATGCATCCGCTATTTGGCCGAAGTATAAAAAAACTCAAGTACTATCTTATTTATAAAGAGTCGATCCCACTAAAACACTTTTAAAATGGAGTTAAGGCCGGTTTATGCCGCCGGTTTAGGAATTCCTGTTATAGGCCGGCTTAAACTCTGTCTTAAGATTGTTTATTTATTTATTTATTATTGCAAGAAAAATAATTACATTACAGTTAACACTATTGCGTAATTAATTGCATTAAACATTACTTATATTATACATATTACATTTAAAAATTATAAATATTAGAACGTTAAAATTACATACATATGTACAATTTACTTAAGATTTCATTTCAAAATAAAATTAATTCAAAAACAAGTTTAAAATACAATTCATGAAATGAGAAATGTCACTTATTCATAAAATTTAAACTACAGTTGTTCGTTCATATGTCAATAAATTAATTCGATTAAAAAGATAATAATCACATTGTTGTCGTGGAAACAACTTTTTATAAATAATACCGTTACTATTTACAAATATATGTTATTTTCTCCAGTACGCAATGCACTAAAAACTTATGAAACTCATAGTAATAGCACGTTACATTATGTAGTAGGAGACAGGAGCCCAAAAGGTTTTCCCCGTGCTATGGATCTCCTAGTTTCCACTTCTCAAAAACCGAGGGCACTGTTCTTAAAGAATTCAGTATTAAGTGTGCAATACATTATATTATTAATAATGGTTGTGTGCAATTCATAACATTATTAATAATAATACATTATTACATAAGCAGTCTATATACGCCCCACTGTAGGGCACAGGCCTACATGGAGAGAGTATGGGCTTAATCACCACGCATGCCCACCGCGGATTGGCGATTTCAAGCGCTGAGGTATGTGAACACCTCAGACACTCAGGTTACCTCACGATGTTTTCCTTCACAGTTAGCGACTACTATAACTTTACAAATGTACATAACTTAGAAAAGAAAGTCATAGGTACATGCCCGCACTGGGAATCGAACCTGGGTCTCTCGCTACGGATTCCAATGTTCTACCCACTAGGCTACCAACGCATACATTATTAACTTAAGTGTAATTATTGTCATGCTCGAAAATGAGTACAAGTAACAAAAACCCATTCCTCTACCCTCTATTAAGTACTTTCCAATGATAGAAACCTGTTCAACTCGACTCGGCGCCTCGCGCCATTAGATCTCCTTCGCGAGAGATGCCTATTTATTTTGCGCAGGTTATTGAAATGTCATTGCAATGCTATTGCTTATAAGTGTTTTTTTTTTATTTTTTTTTATTTGGACTTTGCCCCATGCTTGTAGGGTGCACAGGGATTTTGCCAGTGTCATGTTGTGAAAGGTACACGCTACTTTATATATACAAGAAACCAATGTAGAAGGAAAGAGATATTATAATTTGATGAGATAAGTGTATTTACTGAAGCGAGCGACTAAGTTGACACATGTCAAAAATTTGGTTTTTCTCTATGCCGCATTATAACACTGCATAATATTTAGCAAATTTATACAAAACGATATGCCTAATAAATAACATTAACCAATAAAAACAATAACACTGTTATTACCTGATTTATCCCTTACTTGCAGGTTATTTAACTGAATATTTTATTTTATCATGAAAATACCATTTGTTTAAGAAATCTATGCAAAATTTCAGCGGTTCTCAAATAAAAGCGATCCTACCGCTACCAAATAATAATAATAATATGCTTTTATTTCAGAATACACAGTTCCAGAATATAAATAAAAATATGTTAGCAACTAGCAAAGATGACGGACTTTTGTTTGAAGGCGGATTATGACAACTAATGCGCTACGCGAACTGTAGAAAGAAGTATGGAGAGCTGACTACAAAACTCTTTATTAATTAACGGCATAATCGATGATCTGGTCGAACGCATGGTGATTCAGGTGAAAGAAAGCGATATTGAGTCTTCCTCTGCTGATGATGCCTAGAATTGACCACCTGTGTCTTTTAGTTTATTCCTATAATATACGTTTTATATGATTATGAATATTTGTTTTATTCTAATAAATTTTCAAACTGCATAACTGAAATACAGCTCGCGAGATATATAAGCTTATTTTTGCATTTTTGTGAGTGCACACCGATAATATAAGCATCTAAATTACATTATCGTTGTGCACTTACGCTTGAGTCGCGACGCACTCATGCACGAAATAAAATAGATCGTATTTTTTCCCCTACTGTTTGTACTGATCTGATCACTCACGCAAATGCAAAGATGAGCTTTTGCCTCGAGAGCTGTATCGATGTATATGTAGGCTCTAATTGATAAAGAAATAACTGTTTTTTTTGGCATACATTTATAAGTTTTCCTTAAACAGTATGTACACGATGCAAGCAAAGCTGCGGGCATGAGTTATGCCGAGTGAATAAAGTTTGAGAGATGCTGTGTCCTTGTTTACCTTTAGTCATTCGCTTCAATATCTAGGGTAGTAGACTACAAAATGGCGTCAAATAACAGTCATTGTCGTGCTAATATCACTCTTGCACTACGATGCGTTTATTACATTCTAGCGCCTAGTGGATTTGAAGTATTGCTCGCTTGGTCATCTGGTCATCTCATTTAGCAGGTGGTCTGCCTCGAGCTCTCCTCCTCTCCAATTTGTCCGTGACCATATAATATTCAAGGCTATTTATTTAACCACAAGGCTACACAGGTCGTGCGTTATATTGTACCCAACAGAATGACAAAACGCGTTCTCACAGTTGTCTAGGAAATTCGTAATTTAGGTCTTACTCACAGTTAATATCCTTGTTTTCCTATAATACTGGCTGAATACCCGGACCAGGGAGCTAAGGAAACTGCAAACGTGATGTGGTCTAAATTCGTAGATTTCTTGCGATATTTCGACGCAGTTTGTCAAAAGAGACGGAAGACCCATTATGAAATTGAAAATTAGCGTCCATTCTTCCTGAAATAGATAATATAATATCTTTGTAATCTCCATGTTTGTGTACAGTAAAATGTTAGAATGTTACTTATGTATTACTTAGTGAAATTCTCAGTTCAGCAATTGGATATTACCTCTTGCGACAATAATGAAAAGTCTATATCATCGAAGGGCGGTAATGGAGGATAGGTGCCTTCCCCTACTTTCTCACTGAAAGTTCTCAACATAGTTTCCAGTCTGGCGCAGTTGTAAAGAATGAAAGCAGCTCCTGAAAAGAAGGAGATAAGATTAAACAAGTATGAATCCAATTAGGGTGGCTTAAGTTTGTGTGCACTCATCTTGTGCAAACTACTGACAAATTTTCAATATTCCTACACCCGTATCCTAAGACCTGTTTCAAAGCCTCCTCGACTCAATACTCAATGGAGGTGGAGTCGAAGAGAGAGTGGAGGCATTTCCATGAGGTAGTATTATACGTCAGTATTTCGAGTGTACTCAAGTCAGTGCAACCAATCAAAGTTGTGCAACTCGAGTGAGAATTTAATTTTTTATTTTGGCAATGGCGATGTCATCGATGTGATTGTAAAAGAGACCCAATAATAGAAATACTACAAATCACTACTAAAATATCACTAACAAACTACTCGTGTGAATTTTTTTATTCTAAGGCTGGTGCTAATTGCTGAGCGATTCTTTTTTATTTTAGAAAATGAGGGAGGCCTATGTCCTGCTGTGGGCGTCAAATTACAGATGTTGATGATGATGATTTTAGAAAACATCCTATAATAGTACAATGCACACAAAATGCCTGTATGTAAATGTTTATGTTCATGATTTATGTTGTTAAAATAATTACCGTCACTATAAAAAAATGTTACATCATAAAATATATCGGTCATCATCATAAACGTCGTTAATATTACCATACATAAATAAGATCAATAAATTGGTATACAAAAGCTTTTGAAAACTTCACAAAACACCGATTTTCTTTCTCGAGCAATAAAGTCAAATAAAAGATAAGAAGATAAGATAAGATAAGATAAAATTTATTCATCATAATCAGAGATACACGGTTATGGTACAATAACATTGTAGAGTACATTTTGACATATAGTTACATACTTGGTTTACACTTACATAATTAATGCCTGATGTCTAAACTAGGCAGGGCCTGTTGTATAGAGCATCAGTGTTCTTCCCTAGTAATATAATATTTTAAAGTGTCACAATAGAGCAATTATTATTCACTAATTATTCGAAGTACCAAAAGTTAAATTTGGTCAATTTACCTATGATATCACATAGATAAACTGTAGTTTTATTATAATATAAAATTTTAATCATTCTGCAATTAAGTATTTTGTATAATTAAATTTAATTTAAATTTTATTTTTTATTATTAATTCTTATTTAGAGCTATACTAGCATGCATATGAAAGGTGTAAGTGTGAAAGCTGTGTATCTGTGAAGTGTAGTGAGTGTGTGAATAAATGATGTAGTGTGTGGTGAGTGTAGAGTAAAATTAATTAGTGTATAGTAATATTGTAAATTTATCTTATTATTGCCAATAGATCTTCAGTTTTGGTGTAGGAGAGAGTGAGAAGAAAGTTTTTAACCCACTTTTTACATTCATGTTTTGTTAGTTCAGATATACTGTGTTGTTTACTAATTCTATTATACAAAAATTTACCTAGGAATGACTGAGATCTTTGTGCGAACGTTGTACGGACGCGTTGCATCTGAAATATTATGTCTTTGCGTCTTTTTGTTCTGCCTGAAGAATTCATTTTTAAACTTTTATGTTGTTCAAGAACGACGTGCAGGACGTAGAGTTGTCGAACCGTGAGTACTTCTGTGATTTGATAAACTGTTGTGGTGGGGGTACGAAACGGCAAAAAATTACTAACTTTAAGTATAGCACGCTGTGCTCTTTCAAGGCAAATTAGATGTGATTTCGCAGCGCCACCCCACACTACCATGCAATATGTTATTATGGATTGGCACAGAGCATAGTAGATTAATTTCATCAATGCGGAGTCAGCTACATGGCGAATAGTTTTAAATATATATATAAGTTTTCGGACACGAGCTGAGAGAGTTGCGATATGATCTTTAAAAGAAAGATGTCTGTCCAAAATTACCCCAAGATATCTAATAGAGTTAACTTTTTCAAGTTTTGGACAGTTACAATTGTTGGACGGTGAGAACAAACAAGGAACTGAATGTGCAATAATAGAATGGCTTTCTGCACTAGGTTGAGTCGATGCGACGATTGAAAAGGCGATATATTTAGTTTTTTCGGTGTTCAGACTAAGAAGATTGTAACTAAGCCATTTCATAACTAATTCAAAACCTTTTTGGGTATTACTGTAAACCTCGTTCCAACTCTGCCCCCTAAAAGTCAGGGCTGTATCATCGGCAAAAGACGTCACTTGTCCGTTTCGTAGGGTTATATTACAAAGGCTATTAATATATATTAAGAAAAGGGTCGGGCCGAGGATACTTCCTTGAGGTATTCCAAATTTTATCGGAAGGTAATCGCTCAGTAAGTCGCCCACCCTTATCCTTTGAGATCTATCTAAAAGATAAGTTTTAAATAATTGAAGCTGAGGGCCCCGAACACCAAACTCTAACTCTAGTTTTTTTAGCAGTAAGTGCAATGGGATCGTGTCAAAGGCCTTTCGCAAATCTAAAAATATAGTAAGGCACTTTTCTCCTGCATCCAGACTTTCAACAATGCTGCTTGTCAATTTTGATACGGCGTCGGTGGTCGACTTACCTCTACGAAAACCAAACTGATTGGATGACAACATATTGTTTTTTTCTACGTAGTTTATAAACTGATTATTTATAACTTTTTCAAGGATTTTTGAAAGTGTTGGTAACAAAGATATCGGCCTATAATTGCTTGTAACAGATTTTTCACCTGATTTGTGTAAAGGAATTATTATTGACTGTTTAAATGCGGTTGGGAATATACCAGAATTTATTGATAAGTTGCAGATATATATAAGTGGGTCAGCAAGGATTTTTATATTCTGCTTGATAATTTTTGAAGAGATTTTATCCCACCCGGAAGAGCAGGTATTTTTAAGTGAATTTACGATCGAAATAACTTGCGTGAGATCAGTTTCTAGAAGAACAAAAGAATTTAGGCAACGTGTAGCAACTTGATATTTTGACTCTTCGTTAGTGATTTCACTTGGGCGATCTCTTATTATCGAATTTGCAAGATTTTCACCCACATGAGCAAAATAACAATTAGCCTTATTTATGGCTTCAATGGGGTCTGCAGACAGTGAAAGTATGTCCTTTGGGACTGTCCTATTAGGTTTAAATCGAGTGATATCATTAATGACTTGCCATGTTCGCCTGGAGTTAATCTTACTGGCTTTTTCTAACTGTGACTTTTCGTACTGTCTTTTTAGGCGTCTCAATATATTATATATTATACATTATACTCAATAAAGTTTGCATAGGTTTGGTCCTTTGCCTAAAAATTTTCTCAGCTTTTGGGGAGTGTTTTGGGGTGTAGTGTTCTGGTGAATAACACCGTAATTTTTTGTAAACCACACTGTTTTTGTTACTTTTCTTATCTTGTTATAGCATAATATAGTTGTGTAAGTTTTTGTCTGATATTTATTGTGTGTGTTTTTTGATTAGCAAATAAACTTTTTATCTATCTATCTATCTATCAAACTCACAAACACAACTATACGTATATTCTCGAGTAGGTAGTTACTCGTAGATAGATGATAAATTTATAACGGGGGTTTTTATTTATTTTTATTTAAAAATTGATAATTTATTATTATTTAAAATTGAAGCTTGGAAAGCCATGACGGAGGCCTATGTCCTGCAGTGGGCGTCAAATGGCTGATCATGATTTAAAATTTGTAAGGGGTGGATTACCACACAAATTTATTGTAATCCACTCCTTATCTGTTAACAGTATTCAGATATCAAAATCTTTTTGTTGCACTAACCCGTGCTGAGGACGGGACATTTGGCACGGTTAGCCAGAGGTCGCGAATTTTTTGTCTCTAGATTTTATTTCTATACCATTTAAATTGTAGAGGCCTGACATTTATCTTTTAAATACATGCAATAGTGCAAATAACTTACCTTTACTGGAACCAGACGAAGAGCAGGCAAAGTTAACCTTCACAGCACTAGAAGGCTTTATTTGCAGCAACTCGAAGGCTACAGCCGACTCGCCCAGGTGGGCAAGGAACTCTTTCCATTTGCAGTCGGTGGTGACTCGCACTCCGTACTTGTGCTGTGCGATGAGAGTCATTTCATTTTGACGGATTCTGAGAATGGAATTAGTCTATTGTCAGCTATTATGTTTTGTTTACACATTCGACATATATATTGTGCCAGATGAGCGTTCTTCAAATGTAAACAGACTTTATAAAAATTGCTGTAATTGAGTTAGGATTGTGGCAAATGGCAAGCCTTGGTTACCACTCCAGGACAAAGGTGTGCGTTTATGTATATTTACGTATTTTAGGTAATTTACGGTAGATGCCTATTACTCTAAAAGTTTTCAATTTTATTAAACCTTTAAATGTTTGTAACTGTACTGTAACAAAGTAGCAAGCTTTTCTTGCGTTTTGTCCATAGTTCTTGATGGTTTCAAAGTCCGCATGTTGCTATTAACATAAGAAAGAGCTCTCTCATTTTTGCTGCCGATCTACATTGCCCAGCCTCTTCCACTGTAATCCCTGTATTGTATATATCCCAATGATTGTCATTTCCCAATAACCCTATTCCGGACGGTTAACCGTGTGGCGCCGGATTAAGAATAGCGTCACTCCATTTCCTCCCGTGGATGTTGTAGAAGGCGACTAAGGAAATAAATTACCAGGAGACGGGCAGCAGCGTCTTCCTGACAATCCAACCGCATACTGCGATCGTCAACCCGCCTGCCAAGCGTGGCGATTATGGCAAAACCCCTCATGGTTTTCATAACCATGAGGGGTTTTGCCATAATCGCCACGCTGGCTTATGTCCTGCAGTGGGCGTCAAGGGGCTGATGATGAATAACCCTATTGCCTCACATGCCTCGCGAAATGTTGAAAATTCATAACCACTGAAAGTAGCAGGCAGGTGTACATATAGAATAAAATGTTTTTTCCATGGGCAAAAATACATGGCGTGCTCACGAGTCTGGAGTCCACAAAATCTTCACATGATAGCAAAGGACAGGAAAACAAAAAAGGTAGTTTACAAAAATATATTAAAGTAACTAATATTTCATATCTACTATAATCATTTATTGACCTGTTTACTTCAATTATGGTTGTACATTCCTGCATTCTTTTTACACGTGCATTCTTTTTTTTTATTAAATAGTAAGCACATTGATGAAAAAAAACCGGCCAAGTGCGAGTTGGACTCGCGCACGAAGGGTTCCGTACCATTATCTATAGAACATTAGACACAAAGATCAAGAAAAAACCGCAAAAAATTACTTAATTAATTAGTTATATTTTATTTTAATTATTTACTTCTGAAGTAAATATAGAACTGAATATTCTGTAAATATTTCAAGCGTCTTCCTGTTCCTGTTATTAATATCGAGCAAGAAACGGCAAAAAAAATGTGTTTGCTGTATGAGACCCTTAAGTATTTGACATATTCTGTTTTTAGTATTTGTTGTTTTAGCGGCAACAGAAATACATTGTCTGTGCAAATTTCAACTGCCTAGCTATCTCGGTTCATGAGATACAGCATGGTGACAGACACAGACGGACAGTGAAGTTTTAGTAATAGGGTCCCATTTGACACCCTTCGGGTACGGAACCCTAAAAAGGAGATTGGATAAAAAATATCCAAATTACTCATTCCATGCAGACCAAGTCACGGCCACAAGGTAGTTCCTTATAATTATTTTTTCTTCTCCGCACTAGAAGTGGAACAATAGAAAACAGTGATGATTTACTACTTACCTAATATATTCATTGCCATCTATGACAGTTTCTTTGACTCCACTCTTGGCATTGAGCACTGTGCCACACAGCACAGTTTTACAACCATCAGGGGCTTCAGTGGAAGACTTTGACGTCACTATGATATTGGAAGCTCTTTCTGTGCTACCATCGCAAACTAAACACAAGTTTTTTACTGCACTCAGGAGGTACTTTACTCTTAATGTTGTTAAATCTTTACTTTCTTCACTGCGAACGTTCATAGAGGTTTTGAGTAATTTTTCTGAGAGCAAAGTTAAGTTTTTAGAGCTTTCCGCCAAGCCAATGGCGATTGCTCTGGGACGGTCAAGAAACAAATGAATTCGGTCCTTCTCTTCCTTCAGTCGCGAAATTTGTAAAGACCACTGCTTGCTTTCTTCCATAATGTCTTCTTTGTCTTTTCTGATGTGTTTTAGTAGCGACATTTCGCTGTTTCCTTGAGGTAAGGGCACGTGTCCATGCCATGATTTCAATGTGATGGGAAAACTGAAATCTCCATTAGTTTGGAGGTTTTCTGAATGTCTCTTCACTAACATGTTCTTTCCCACTTTAGTCTTTCCTGTAAGGAAGCTGTATACAACGTCGGAAAACTCTTCTACACTGTTTTCTATCATTTTTTCCCAAGTAAACAAAGCAAAGCAATAATAGCAATAGATAGTAAGTACCAACCAAAACAGCTGTTCGGTTGACAATTGAAGATGTGTTCGAATACCACATGATTAAGCATTAAACAGAGACGAGCATTCAGTCTGCGGACGAGGCACGCATTTCCAATACCTTGATATAAAGTCCAATAAATTAAATAAAGTCCAGCTTATAAAATTAATAAATAGATAAAATAAAACAAATTACGGTAAATTAAGTAATTCCAATACTTTGAAATAAAGTCCAATAAATTTAATTATAGTTCAAGTCAAAATATACGTTTTAGCACGTTTTAAAAATTACAAATAAACTTTCAAAACGTGCTAGGTACGAAGCATTCATAAGGATAGGTAGGTCAATAAAATCTCGGTAGCAGAGTGGAGTACGCCACGTAACATGTAATGAAACCGATATAAAACCGTCCCATTTCTTAACTGGAACGTTTTATTGACATTTACCTATATCAGAATTTCAGGGCAAGTCTTAGTTATGTACGAGCCTTTGTTTTCAGGCAGTGCTTCCGGAGCCAAATCCGGTGCTCGATACAAAAGTCAAATCCTAACGAAAATTTAACACTGCTCAGTGGTCCAATAAAAGGAAGACAAAGAGTGTGTCATAAAGTGTCATGGTACAACGTCCAGTCCTATTACTGAGTTTCTGTCTTTTTGACTCAAAATATGCTAGAAATTGTACGCTTACATAATATAATAATTTATTGTAACCTGTGAGAAAGAAAAGCTATGCCTTTTAAAGTTATCTACACTGTCTTACTAACCACCGATTTGAAAAGTAACCTAGAAACAAAGTATGCAACGCAGTATTATATTTGGACGATTGGATTTATATGCTTAGAAACACGTTTATCAGCAGCAACGTTTCGTAGGATGTGTTGGTTAGTGAGTAAAGTTCGGGGGTAACAAATTCAAGAGCCCAAATATTATAATGACTTGCATTGCATACGTGGCGTACATGGGCTAAGTTGGTTTCTACCTTTACCCGCCTGAGGTGGGTACCTGTGAATCCTGTGATATCCTGTACCTACTAAGAGTTTTTCCGATAAACATTTTAGTTTCGCGAAAAATGTCTATTCTCTGTAAGCCGTAGGTACTGTACACGTAGGTATACGAAATTACGTACAGCGCACAGTGGATACCTGTCCGGCTCTGCAACGTACGCCGCAACCGGATAATTTAGCCGCCTGAATCGGCTGCGGAGGCACTGCCTATCCTAACTATTAGCCCTACACCACACCTCGTAGATACACCTTTAAAAGTTTAAATAGCTGACGTTGTCAATGACGGGTCACTATATTGTACGACCCGATAACGTACAGCCAATAACGCACACCCCGATAATTCATGCCCAATGGGCACCAATTATTGGGGTGTGCATTATTGCCCGTACGTTATTGGGTCGCGCAATATCGGTACGGACCGATAATGCACGGACGATTTTGTACGGCCAATAATTGGAGTCCATATCGGTGCCCCGTTCACATATGTTTAGTGGATTTTACTTGACATGAAATCAGCTGTTGTCCATAGGATTCGTTTAAAAATTTATTCCATAATCTAAGGTTTTTTGACATTCAAGGAAAACCGAATGTAATTTCTGAACTTCGAAAAGGGTGACGCACAAACTAATAAATCCCTACCTACTATTTTTCAAGGTTATTGAAGGCTTTAGCTCAGCGCAAGACTGGAAACGAAAGACGCGTTTTTCAGTACCTATGAGAAACAGATTACTTGAGGTGCCGGCCGGCGTGTCAGCCGTAATGGCTTGCTGATCGCAATGCCTAATTCAAATTCCCGAAACCAAGTTTCGTTGCATTGCATACGCCTTCATCCTTCCTGTAGTCGGTTCCCGTGCCAAATCTATCAATGGAGAGATTATCCAGGTTCATTAACCTACAGGTAGCCGCTGCTGAGTTGTCGGTGAAGTTTCAAACGTGGATAATATAAGGATAGCTTCTGGTGCCACAGTGATTTTTACCAGTGTATCACGTCGAGCGCTCTGGTTGATCCCTGTCATACTTTCTTATTAATTATCTCTACTAATGAACTCGTCCATATTGTAGGTATTGTATTACTTTGCACACAAGCTACTCTTCTGATGTTTATGGAAATCGGAAACTTATCTGAAAATAATATTTTACAACAATGTGAGCCGCTGCCCTATGGATGGTCGAGTTGTAGAGATCATCATCATCATCATCAACCCATTATGTCCCCACCGAGGGGCAGGTCTCTTCCCTGAGGAAGGTATAGGCCATACTCCACCACGGGGGCCAAGTCCGGATTGGTGGAGGCTTGTAGACTAGTGGCTCGTCTACTGTCAGAAGTTGTCAAGCCGCCCTAAGGCCTCTGACTTGGCAGAGATAAAGGCAGAAAATGAGTCCTAATCCAAAAACAACTCCACTCTGCCAATCTTTTCTCAAATCATACCTAGGTATTAGGTACATCTAAAACATAAAATGACATGAGTACAACATCCCATCATGAGTGCAATCAACAACTTGCATTTAACTACAATTCTTCTTACAGAAGTCGATTTAAATGGTGACTTAAGGGACATTATAAGGTGGTACAAGTCTGCCTAAGTAGTTATATATTTTTATTTATGTTACATACTTGTTATTGTTTCTTTGCTAAGAGATCTAAGTACACAAATTAATATAATTCCTCAGCTGCTTGCGTGATAGACATACATGTAGTTAAAATAGAACTGAATTAACACTATAACTTTGCAATCTACGGAACACTCATCCTTCCCCGATGAGCATCTAGAAACTTGTATAACATGTTACTTTAATGTCCTTGAAAATATATTGCAAGATAGGTGATAGTGAAAAAAGCCCTGATAGGTATTTTTTTATGCTATTTTAGGTCATAGATAGTTTTTTTTTCATTTTAAGCTACTTTGGTAATAACATTAAAGGTGGAGTATTAAAGTGAGTATTATTGTATTAATCTATAGAAAACGCCACTGGTTGTCCAATTACATAATATATATCCATGTAAGATTGTTTTGTCTTGTAACTATATTGTACAATTCTTTGTTTTCTTTCAATAAATAAAAATAAAATACCTAAATATTTTAAACAATTTCATTATTTTCATCTTCAATGCAAAAATACTGACATGTTATCACCACAGTGGCAAATGATTTTCAATGACAGCTAAGTCAATGATGAACTTATGTGCCTACCATGAATAAAGGAGTACAAGAAAATCCATCTTAGTGTTATCTTCTTTAATAAATTTGTATCAACAAACATTGTTTATGTGCTACTGTGCTAACGACAAGCTTCACTGCTTGCTGTTGTTCTTCCTCGTCTTTGAATTCCGGGGAGCTTGGGCAACGGCTCCATCCATAGACCGACTTTAATGGGCAGCCAGCCATAGCCAATCAAAGTGGCCTCCTTTCTAAGTGATCTTTGGCTATCAACTCATTTCGTGTTCCATGGAAGACTAGTTGAGAGCTTACTGGTCAGGCATAGACTAGTTTAGTTTTCATCTGAAATGTTGTAAGTTTATAAGATAGTTTAACCTATACATAACAGTTCTCTACGGTCAGAACATACACTTAAGGAGGTATAACAAGAAATGAAAGTATCAAATATAATCCATAATTGGTGGTAGCACAGTTGGGAGAACGCTTGCCTCACATTCAAGTCATAGGATCAAATCCCGGCGTTTAACTTGTAACGTTCATAAAGTCGCAGTTTATGTGCTACTTTGAATAAAAAATTTTGATTGTGAATCCCAGCACATCCGCATGTACAAATCATTGATGAATTTATTTCTTTGATCTCTTAGTTGAGTAAGTATTTAGTACCAATACCTCTCCCTAACTGTGAAAAACATCGTGAGGAAACCCGAGTGCCTTAGATGTTCACATGCCTCAGCACTTGAAATCACCAATCTGCGGTGGGTACGCATGGTGATTAAATCTCTTTCTCTCTCAGAGTAGGCCTGTCCTGTGTCCTCCACAGTTGGACATATATAGGCTACATTATTATGAGCTATGTTAGGAGTTTCAGTCCATGATTGAATCAGGAATGATGAGATCCGCAGAGGAAACAGAGTTACTGATATAGCTCGAAGAATTGCTCAGTTGAAGTGGCAGAGGGCGGGGCACATAGCTCGAAGAACTGACGGGCCAAAAGTTCTGAATTGACGACCGCGGACCGGATGACACAGAGTGGGAAGGCCCCCCACCAATGGTCTGACGACCTGGTTATGGTGGCGGGGAGTCGCTAGAGTTTCACAATTAATGGATTATGCGGAGAAGAAGCCAACAAAGAAACTCCACATTTATTCTTTTGAAAAATGTCTGATAATGATTAGGAAAAGTAATTAAAACATTTACCACACTATTTTGATGCAAATGATCCTTACCAATGCTTAGGTAAATACTCGTACCTATTTCGCATTTGGTAGCTTCCTTTTTTCCTGTCCGCATACAGCTACTTTCCTTGCAAAATGTATTATTTGCAACATTAAATACTCTTTGATTTGCAAACGAAATTCAATTCCGTTCAAGGTTAGAAAATATTTTGTCTGTCCAGTGTTGCCAGATGGCCCTATAAATTTTCCCCATAATCTGAACAAAATCACCCCGAAAATAGTGCGTCTTACACTAAAATAAAACTTTTATTATTAACCAGATATTATACCCAGCAAGTGTTGTGAGAAAGTGCGTCACTTCTGGTTCAGCAATCCACTTAGAAACAGAGGCAACTCAAGCTACTTACTTCCGGTTCCGCGATTTTGGTCACCTGGTCGCTCAACGTTGCCTCATGAGTCGAGTCTCTCACCAGGAGGTCTTAATGTGATGCTGTTCATCGACACTGCTTAATAATACAAGTTTTATTTTAATGTAAAACTTGCGCTATTATTCGGCATGTGACGACGTACAGCATCTGTTGTGAGAGATGTCTTTGTTGGCTCCTAGTGACTGCATGACGACGCTATGTGATTAATTACGCTGTAGATTTCTGTGTAAGTACTAGTGACGAGATGAGTAGAGGATTAAAATTGTAAAATTATTGTTATAACATAGAATTGTCTTTGTTCGTTAATTGCGAAACATAGTTATAAATTACTGGACTGAATAAATCTTTTTGTATTTGTATTTTTTGTATTAGTGAATTTATTGTATACATACTTGGTAGAAGCAAGGAGAATAGCAAAAGGTATGCCTTTAGTTTCCAGTCTGTTACTGTCGCTGATCAATTATGGGGTAGAATATAAATAGGGACCTAATTTAATCGAACCTAGTTAACAACGCCCCCTTATTAACTTCAGCTCCTTAATTTCTGAAAGAGTGGTGTAAGCATTGACCATAATAGCCAAATTAATTTATTATTTCGTCTTTCAATTCTTTCTGATTTAATTGTTGAATTCCCAAAATATCTTTAAAATATGGGCTTACTAAAAATTAATTGCTCCTTGAGATAGGTACTGCGTGATCTTGAAGACTTGCGAGTCTATTTGAATTCTTGCACAGCCGTGGTTTGTTGGTTAGTAATAGACATAAAGAATAGATGTCTGATGTAATTTGCCCCTCCGCTGATTTAACAGGAAAATGGTACTCAGACCATCTGATTAAAATGGAATTCCACGAATGAGTAGGTATTAAAATAGATAAAAATCGGGAAGTTAGCTGGTTTTTTAAAGCACAAAGATGCAGCTTACCTGTGTTGATTAATACAACCCATTCAGCGCATCTTGTAGCATATGGGTTGCACAACACTCCGTTAACGATGACGGTGACCGAGCCTCGATAGCAGCACCACGGTAAGGTAGTCGTGGATTATCAATGTGACTAGTAGTTAGATTCGGCTAACGATACTCTGCATGTTCCTTTAGCTCACGGCATTCGGTCTTGCGTAAGACTGATCCCCGGTTTCTCGTACACTAACAACCTGTTAATCTACTGTTAACAGCTGTCAGTGGTTTCTTTGAATGCACTTTGGTCAATTGACAGCTGTTAACAGTAGATTAACAGCTTGTTAGTATACGAAAAACTGGGGGTTAATCGATTGGATAAACAATAAAATAAAAAAAAGCACAAAGAGTACAGACCAAAATGGTAGGTTAAGCATTTCTTTAATTAATTTTATTGTCTTAATATTGTAAGATTTGTCAAACCATCATCGGCCATTTGACGCTCACTGCAGTTTTCATAACCATGAGGGGTTTTGCCATAATCGCCACGCTTGGCAGGCGGGTTGGCGATCGCAGTATGTGGTTCGAATCTCAGAAAGTCGCTGCGGCCCGTCTCCTGGTAATTTATTCCCTTAGTCGCCTTATACGACATCCACGGGAGGAAATTGAGTGACGCTATTCTTAATCCGGCGCCACACGGCAAACCAAGTGACCATATATTGGAGCTCAAGAGATTAAAGTTACGACTGCGTCAAAAATATAAAAGTTCAAATTGGGCTGTATCTCAGTAGAGTTTAAACATAGCTATTTAGAGGGTAACAAAACACTGATCCGTTAAGTGTTCCATCATGAACCAAAATAATATAAAACTTTTTTTAATTCTTCTTAAATAGGTATCTCAATCATATCACCAATAAGAGGTGTTATTTTGATATTAAAAGAAAAATCCCATTTTTTAATATAAATGATCGGATGTTTATTTCATTATGAAGAGGAAGGTATGCCGTTAATAGTAGAAAATAATGAGGCAAATGACCACCATGACCACGCTTACAGGACCATATCCTTTTCATGAAATTTTCACACGCATTTTGACACGCTGCTTCAAGAACGAGTGGACAGTGAAGAAGAGATAGAAAAACAAATAAAAACAAACAAGGCTCTAAAAGAAGAGCTAAGCGAGTTGGACATCCAATGCCAGGACCTTACTGGCCAGCGGGATGACCTACAACGTCAGCTCAACTCATTTAACAAGTGCCACGATGTCCATGATGTGGCACTACAGCGCATACAATTGCTTGAAAACCAGCTTGCTGAGGCACACCATGAGCTCCAGCAAATCAGTGAGCGTGAAGAACAAAAAGAAAGCTCTAAAACCATGGCCTTGTACAATGAAATGATGAGCGAAGCTGGAATACCAACTGTTGACCTAACTACAACCAGTGATAGGTCTTGCACTACCAAGAACAACGGTAGTATGAAAATGAACAGTGCGAACAAAATCAAAAAGTATATAAAAACAAAAAAATACATTCAGAAGGTGCAGAAACTAATTAAACAAAGCCGGAAGAGTATAGAAAGTGTACCTATTCACCGCCAAAAGATGCAATTAGAAAAAGAAATGGCTGAATGCCAGAAGGAACTTTTTGACAACAAAGAGGACCATGAGCTAGGGATGGCTGAGTTACAATTACAAGTGGAAGATCTGCAATTTCAATTACTCGATATCACTTGTAAGTACTCAATTGTACAGACCCAGAATAATGACTGCATTTCATCAATAAATGGGTTGATTGCTCTAAGCAAGGACAATCTGAAACGCGTCGAGTCTAACATGGTCCAGATTGCGGATGACTCTGAAGAAGGAGTGACCTTGTCACCTCTGCCACCACCATCAGACCTGTCTGGAGACCCAGTCGCTCTACACCTAAGCTCCAACCAGCAGCTGAACGATGAAAAAGTCAGTCCGAAGCCAAGTTTGCAGCCGTGCAGTGTGCCATCCACACCAGCCCCTATACAGCTGGATTGTGCACAGCAGAATGGAGGCAAGCCTAGCCGTCAGGTTGTAAGCGGGTGCAGAGCTACATCAACCAGTGCCAGCAAAATGCATGGTCGGCTGCAGTCGGGGCCCACCCGCAGCTCAGTTCAAGACACTCCCTTTAAAACCTTAATTTTCTCTGACAAAATAGGTGTAGGTTTAGGTACCAAGCTACAGTACAGCTTAAGACAGCATGTAGAGAATGTATGTATGCCAAATGCCTCTTATATTCAAATAGTCAACCTTTTGCTCAGCAAACAATATGATAGAAATACAACTATTGTATTATTAATGGGGAACAGCACAGGGATTCAAGAAAGTGACTTAATAAATTATTATGAGTCCATAGTAGCTTTGCAAGTAAGAAAAATTATCATCTGTGCTTTTCCCTATTCAAAAACTCTCTCAGAGGCACAAAATGACCGGATAGATAAATTAAACCGGCTATTATATAATATGACCTTCGGTCATCGAGACCAAGTACTTTTTTTCGATACGAATAAATTTATTCGAAATTTTATATTAACTAGGGACACATTGTATCTGCCCCTCTCTTCTAAGCGACATATTGCCAAATTATTGGCATTCAATGTATATGACCCCCTTATTGTTAAGACAATAGCACAGGGACCTCTAGGCTATACAAAATGTAAGAAAATTGATACTTCCCAACCTCTGTACTCTGAGGTTGTGAAAAAACCTAGTTTAAGTAGGTTAAACTTGACCGCTGATTTAAACTGTCAGCGCAGACAAAAGAAAAGCCCCCCTTAAATAAATTAATTTTAGCTAATCAGAATATACAGGGTGGCTTTTCTGGTAAGTTATTAGAATTAGAGTTGTTCTTAGAACAATATAGAGTGGACATACTTTGCGTCACAGAGCACTGGCTACCAGAAACACAAATGAATTTTTCTGTGAATAACTATCAAATAGCCAGTTGCTTCAATAGAAAGTCTGCAAAGCACGGGGGATCCTTGATACTAGCAAAAAATTGTTTGAAATTTAAAGAACGGAAAGACATTTGCAGACTTTCTGTTGAAAAAGTAATTGAAATATCATGTGTTGAACTGTCTAGACACATTGTAGTAGCCATATACAGGCCCCCTACCAGCGATTACAGTTCATTTGAATCAATATTAGAGGATGTTTTGAAGGTAGCCTCCAGCAGTAATAAGAAAGTCATAGTCTGTGGTGACTTCAATATCGACTTATTGGTAGACTCGGCTTTAAATACCAAATTGACAATAATTTTCAAGTCCTTTAATTTAGTAAATATTTTCTTGGAGCCTTCTAGAATAACCGAAACTACGGCCACCTGCATAGATAATGTTTACTGCGATTGCGCTTTTCAGATAATTCTACAGTAAATTGTTTGAAGTCAGACCACAGTGGTCAAATTGTTCATTTTGAAATAGATAGAAAAAACGCAGAACAGGTTATCCTCTGCCGGCCCGTAACAAGTAAAAAATTAGAGTCATTTAAAGTAGACCTTGAAAGTAGCATAAAAACTCAAGAAAATTACCAAAATGCTAATGCTCATTATGTAGACTTTTTCAAAGTCGTGTCGGGTAGTTTTGAAAAAAATTTTAAATTGCGGCAGCTAACAAATAATGAGAATAAATTAGGATTTAGTGAATGGGCAACCTCGGGTATCCGGAAAAGTAGAGACACACTTTATGAACTGTATGACAAAAAGACATACATATGACACCAAATTCATACAGCACGTCAAAAAATATTCCAAATTATTTAAGGCCGTCTGCCATAAGGCTAAATGCGATCATATAAAGAATAAAATCTTACAGTCACCGAATAAAATTAAAACAATTTGGACAATAATAAATAGAGAAACGGGTAAAACAAAATTGGGAGACCGAGATATTTCGCTTAAGATTGATGACAAAATAATAACGACAAATGAAGATATCGCTGCAGCATTTGAACAGTTCTTCACTAATGTTCCAATCGTGACTACAGCTCCGTTAGACTCGTCACCTGATCGTGCAGCAACATTACTAAAAGACCATGTCTCCTCGTGCGAACACGATTTCTCATTTAATTACATTGAGCCCCATAACGTTCTTAAAAAATTTAAATTATTGAATCTTAAAAAAACGGAGGACTTGTGGGGTATGTCAGTAAAAATTGTTAGTTCAGTGATCCATGTCCTAGCTTTACCGTTAGCAAAAATTTTCAATAAATGTGTAGATGAGGGAGTATTTCCGGACCTCATGAAATATAGTAGACTAGTACCCTTATTTAAGAGCGGTGATAAACACGATCCAACCAATTTTAGGCCCGTCTCAGTACTACCAGTATTGAGTAAAATATTTGAGAAGATCATCTTAGATCAATTACTTACGCATTTCAATAATTACCAACTCTTTCATAGCCAGCAATTTGGTTTTACTAAAGGGCGGAATACAACAGACGCCGGAGTTATGTTACTTAAACATATTTTCAGCGCGTGGGAGGATCGCAAGGATGCAGTAGGCATATTTTGTGATTTATCAAAAGCATTTGATTGTGTAGACCACGAAACGCTACTGCTAAAGTTAAAACACTACGGAATAAAGGGTGCAGGTTTAGATCTTTTAAGATCGTATTTAGAAGGAAGGGTCCAAAAAGCAGACGTAAATCGTATTAAATCCTCGGGTTCACTTGTAAAAATAGGAGTCCCGCAGGGATCTATCTTAGGGCCGCTCCTTTTCCTAGTCTATATAAATGATTTACCGTTTATGGTACAAAAAATGTCTGAGATAGTGTTATTTGCTGATGACACGTCACTTATTTTTAAAATAAGGAGACAAGAAAATAATCTTGACGATGCAAATAATTCTCTCTCGCAAGTACTAGATTGGTTCACAGCAAATAATCTGCTGCTAAATTCTAAAAAGACGAAATGTATAAAGTTTTCCTTACCTAACGTACGAGTAGTTGAGAACAACATAGTAATTGGACATGAAAAACTAGAATTTGTAGATGATACTGTATTTCTGGGCATCACCATCGATCCAAAACTACAATGGGGTCCACATATTGTAAAATTAGCACACAGACTTAGCTCTGCAGCATATGCAGTGAAAAGAATTAGGGAACTCACTGACGTTGCAACTGCTAGGCTTGTTTATTTTAGTTACTTCCATAGTATTATGTCCTACGGTATACTACTATGGGGCCGGGCAGCAGACATTGAGACTATCTTCATCTTGCAGAAGAGAGCCATCCGATTTATTTACAAGTTAGGTAGTAGGGATTCGCTAAGAGATTTCTTCAAAGAAACCAACATCTTAACAGTTGCATGTCAATACATTTATGAAAATATTATGTACGTTAGAAAAAATATCAAAGACTTCGAAAATGTTGGTGGCCACCATAATGTTAATACTAGAAATAAACATAAATTGTCATTTCCACTATTTAGACTTGCAAAAGTTAACACATCCTTTATGGGGCACTGTATAAGGTTCTACAACAAAATTCCTCAAGATATATTAGAGTTACCTCCAACGCGATTTAAAAAATGTGTTAAGCACATTCTGTGTAAAAAGGCTTACTATAACATCAAGGATTATTTAGAAGACAAAGATGTTTGGCATTAAACAGTAGATTAATATTATTTAAAGGACGATTGTGACTAGTGTTCAACACATTCATGACTAATATTTTAAGTTGAAAACTCTGTTAATTAAGTTAAAACGTGTTTTGAAAAGAATAAATGTGGAGTTTCTTTGTTAGCTTCTTCTCCACATAATCCATTAATTGTGAAACTAACAACTTTGACGTTCATTAAGTAAACATTCTGTTTTTACAATGAATAAAAATATTTGAATTGAATTGAATTGAATTGAATTCCATAAACAAATCGCAAAGTTGCTGCCCTATGTCCTCGATAGCCTCACGAATTCCATCTTTGAGGTCTTGAATCGACGCTGGGCTGTTGGCGTAGACCTTCTCTTTTACGCGGCCCCAAAGGAAAAAGTCGCAAGGTATTAAATCACAAGATCTCGGTGGCCAATATTGTGATCACCTCTTCGAGAGATAACACGGTCCGGAAACTTTTCCCGTAAAAGATTAATGGTTTCGTTGCTTGTGTGGCACGTAGCTCCGTCTTGTTGAAAGTAAACGTTGTCCAGATCAAATGGCGTAGTTTCTACTTGTAAAATGTCAAAAAATGACAGCTTCAAAAGTGACATCTACCGAAATAGCAGGCTATTCAAAATAACACCTCTTATTGGAAAACCCTTTATTTTTTCTACTTACTAATCCTAAAGTTTTAATTAGGGACAAATTTAGGGAAATATTTTTGTGCTAGTGAAAACGCACAGAGCTGCTAGATATTTTTGAAATTTCTCCGGAAATTTTCCCGGATAAGGCCATGAATCTTTATAAATTGAGCATCGTTTATAGTATTCACGTTTTGGGACGTACTACCTACGTACATTTTTTAATCAGTCACAGTTAAACAAAGCCCAAATTACCGTAAATCTGGTAAAATTACCCTAAGCGGCAACACTAACTATAATAGTCCACAGATTAAATAGAAATCATATGGCCTGACAGAAGAGCAAACCGTAGTTTTTTTTTTATAATAGGTTTAACGGCTCTGGATACTAGTCCTTTTGAGCCTGGCAAACCGTAGATTGATTGGTCACAGACTACAAAGAAAAGCACGGTTCACATTACAAGCGCCTGTGCGATGTTTCCTATTCTGCAATCGGGTCCGTCACAAGACAAAAATACTATTTATTAAATAATAATAAGTTAATGTTATATATAAACCATTAATCAAATAAATCATCAATAAATTATATTGATGATTTATTTGATTAATGGTTTATATATAACATTAACTTATTATTGTTATGCTTATTTTGGTAATTATTGTTTTGAAATATTTTTCTCCCATAACATACCCCATTGCAAACGCACCCGCGCTTGTAGTGTGAACTGTCCTTTTTTTCCAAAGTCTGTGATAAATCAATCTTATCTATGGTTTGCTCATCTGTCAGCCGTTTGATCTCTAGTTAATCTATGGACAACTATTAGTGTTGCCAATTAGGGTAATTTTACTCGATTTAGGGTAATTTGGGGTTTAATCGTAACTGAAAAGATACTATACCCACATAGTACGCACTTTCATCTTTTTGGCGGTAAAGTGAAAATAGTCACAGACCGTTTGCACACTACATACCCCCAGTTTCTCGTACACTAACATACTGTTAATCTACTTTTAACAGCTGTCAATTGACCAAAGTGCATACAAAAAAAAAACCACTGACAGCTGTTAACAGTAGATTAACAGCAGTAACAGCTTGTTAGTGTACGAGTAACCGGGGGTTACTGTCTCTTTACAGTTTATGTTTGAGGAATTGACGTAGTGTGATGCGTAGTGATGCGTAGTGATGTGAAAAGCAGAAAAGATTTAATCGATCGATTATAAATAAATAAGCGAGAATAATAGGTAAAATTTATTACTTACCTACTTATATCTTACATTATATGTATTCATGTTATTTGTGCGTTAATTAATTTATAATGTGTATAGGATATTGTTTGGTTTGTAAAATTTGTTAGTATTGTGGAAAAAAATGTGATAGTCGTATTGTTATTTTTAAATCGTGCAAAAAAGACTTATTGCTATATAGAGGAGCCTACAAATTGATACAGTACATACCTAATAATGTAGCCTAAATACGTCCCACTATATAGCACAGGCCTTCCCTCAGAGAGAGAGTATGGGCTTAATTACCGCGCGTGCTCACCGTCATTTCAAGCGCTGAGATATGTGAACACATCAGACACTAGGGTTTCATCACGATGTTTTCCTTCACGTTTAGCGAGTGGTATTGCTACTGCAAATTAACAAATGTACGTAACTTAGAAAACAAAGTCATTGGTACATGCTCCGGGGTTCGAACCCATGACCTCCCGAATGTGAGCCCGGCATTCTACTGCTCCGCTGCCACCGCAGTACTTTCTTATATCATATAGTAAAAATAATTTAAATACAAGGGATGGTAGAGGTCCTAAGACTTCCATGGCAGTAGAGGGTAGAGCTGAATAAATATCTCTCGCTTCAATTTTATCAGTGCAATTTCGTTGCTTTCAACTATCTATCTCTCCAACCTCTTGACAAAGACTGTGATGCACGATAAGAGTTTTTCAACTGTGGCCCCCTGCGCAGCTCCCCTTTCACACCTAAAATTAGTCATTGCGCAGGAATTGACGAACTTCACCCACTCACCAAAAATAATTACGCATAGGTTATTATAGTACTAAAGTTTCACAATCTCGTGCTTCCATTTTCCATTACAGAACACAATAAAGAGATTTTTCTCTACAAAAATGAGCAACGGAGCAATGATGTTTTGTTGTGTATCGATAAAATTCTAATATTGTTGTATTTTTGTGTGTTGAGAGGCACAGGGTTTTCAGTTCCAATAATTTTTACTGTTTTAATGTGAGTAACCTACCACTGACCAAATTGATTTCGACAGAAGTACCTATATAAAAGTAATTTATATGGTGCTCCGCTATGTAGGTTTACAAGACAACCTAATATAACCTAACTAAAGGTTTTGTCGCTGCGCCCCCTTTTTCTTTGGGAATCATAACAATCCTTCGATTATTTTTTTGACGTAATGGAGGGAATCCTTGTACTAAAAAACCACTCTAAAAGTGATTGCAAAAATCCAAAAAGATGTTGGAAGTATCTGCTATGAAAGTATGAAACCTATTTTAATTATTTTCTCTGCAAACACAAATTTTCTCCAGGAAATTTTATTCTTGTTCAGTAGCATAGCTGCGTCTGTGATTAATATCACAGACTATTGATTAATACTTCAAATAAAAAAAATCCCGATATTGACTTTTTACACCAAAAGTTTACTTTTCTGTCTCCTTCAGGTACCTTTTGCAAGACTCGGCTGGCAACACTAGTCCGTGTTGAAGTTCGTTTGCAAATATTTCATTTTGCGAGGAAAATAGCAGTTATATTCTCTGTTAAAATAGTTGTATGCGGACAAGAAAGAAGACATAGGTACCAGTATCTACCTAAGCATTTATCATCATCATCATCAGCCATTTGACGCCCACTGCAGGACATAGGCCTCCCTCATGACATTCTAACCATGAAGGGTTTTGCCATAATTGTCACGCTTGGCCGGCAGCTTGGCGATCGCAGTATGCGGTTGGAATCACAGGAATCTACCTAAGCATTGGTGAAGATCATTTGCATGAAGATAGTACGGTAAATCCTTTAACTACTTTTCATAATAATGCAGGCTGCATTACTGTACAGTTGGACGCTGCGCAGTACGTTCAACTGTAGAGCACAGGCCTACTCTCAATGAGAAAGAGATTTAATCACCATGTGTACCCACCGGGGATTGGTGATTCCAATCGCTGAAGTATGTGAACATCTAAGGCACTGGTTTCCTCACAATGTTTTTCACAGTTAGGGTGTAACGAGGTAATCGCCTCGTTGGTTTTTTTATCATTTTCGGCCATCTACTATTCCAAATTTAACTATTTTATGACATGTGCCGCAGTGTTCGGACGTATTTAGGGAGATATTCCTCAGCCTCCGAACTAAGTGGACGTAAACGAGATCCTATCTTTATTATCAAATTTTATTATAACACGTCTGTCACCTTATCCTGCATATCCTGTATCCTTATCTACGAAATTAATAATATTCAAAAGGCACATTAATAAAATTAATGTAAGTGTTCTTCCCTTCAACTCCTCATTGTATTTTTATATTTATGTTTTAGACCGTAGTTAAGCTTTTCTATTTTATTGTTCTCAGGTGCCTTTCCATTATATTATAATTACACCGTGCCCCTGAATACCCTTTTTCATTATCACGGATCGCACCCCAACCTAACCTCCCTGCGACAAGGGAGAGATATTACTACTAAATACTTATTCATCAATGATTTGTACATGCGGATGTGCCGGGATTCACAAACAAAATTTTTTATTCAAAGTAGCACAGAAACTGCGCCTTAATGAACATCATAAGTTAAACTAGGTGTCCATTTAAAAATTCAGATCATTTTAGAGAAAAAATGGACAAAAAAACTCCAAACTTAGTCTTCAAGTCCTTAATTTACAGATTTTATATAAATATTCTAAAACCTCGAAATCATGCATTGACCTGGCTTAAATTCCAGACATCATTGTCATCTAAATAATCTTTAATGTTATAGTAGCTTTTTTTGCACATTGTGCTTTACACATTTTTTGAACCGTGTTTCTAGCAAGCTTATTATATCCTCAGAGATCTTATTGTAGAAACGTTTACAATGCCCCATAAAGGATGTATTAACCTTTGCCAGTCTAAATTTTTGGGAACGAAAGTTTATGTCTATTTCTAGTATTTACATTGTGTTGGCTACCTACAGTTTTAAAGTTACTGACATTTTTCCTAACGTACATAATATTTTCATAGATCTACTGACTAGCAACTGTTAGGATGTTAGTTTCTTTAAAGAAATCTCTTAACGAATCTCTACTGCCTAGCTTATATATGAATCTGATCGCTCTCTTCTGCAGGACGAAGATGGTCTCAATGTCTGCTGCCCGACTACACAGTAGTATACCATAGGACATAATACTATGGAAGTAACTAAAATAAACAAGCCTAGCAGTTGCGACATCAGTTAGTTCCTGGATTCTATTAACTGTGTATGCTGCAGAACTAAGCCTATTTGCCAATTTTTCTATATGAGGAGGGGTCCATTGAAGCTTTCAAACCTATGCCTGAATGAGAGGCAAGCGTTCTAACAACCGCACCACCACCACCCCCTTAGGTGTATGGTCTGACCTTGTGAACGGTCACATGTTAAGGTTAAACTCTCTTACAAACTTTCTAAATTTCAGATGAAATGTAAGCAAGTACTGGATGTCCGCAAGCAAGCTGGTAGTGGATAATCTAGATTCGGCTTCATGCCTGGCCAGTAAGCTATCACCTATTCTTCCATGAAACACGAAATGAGTTGATAGCCAAAGATCACTCTTAGAAAAGAGACCACATTGGTTGGCTATGGCTGACTGCCCATAAAAGGATGGAGCAGTTGCCCAAGCTTCCCGGAATTCAAGGACAAAGAACAGCAAGCAGTGAAGCTTGTCTTTAGCACAGTAGTATAAACAATATTTGTGGATACAAATTTATTCTACCACTGAAGATAACACTAAGATGGTTTTTTCCAAGGAATACATCCTTTATTCATGGTATGCTCATATACCTCTACCAAGCTAAGTTTGCACCTCGCGTCGATTACCTTAGGAGACGAAAACTCGTAGGACGCGTATCGGTGACAAAGATGCTAACCGTACCGACGCGACGACCATCACGGGAAGGATCGCATTCCAGCGAGGTGCAAACTGAGCTTGGTCGAGTTGTAAATTCATCAATGACTTAGCTGTCACTGAAAATTATTTGCCACCGTGGTGTAGCATGTCAGTGTTATTTGCATTGAAGACGACAAAAAAGTGTGTAATGAAGTTTAATAAAATTCTCAATGAAATTTAATTATTTGTGACCTAAAATGGCAAAACAATACCTAGTAGTTTTTCAAGAAAATTCGTTATACAAAAAAAAGTGAACTGCCTGAATCGAAAATCATTTCGAGCTTAGCATCCAAACTGCAGTATTTTTAATGTAACAGATTTTTATCTTAAAAGATGAGCCTTATTTTGAGTAAATAAGAATATTTAAATGCCCTTCATTTGACCGCTATGGTGACGTCACATGTTATATCGTCTGTGGAAAAAAAACTACCAATGGCCTGACAACTTTCTGTCTGTCAAACACATCGATGTCATTCGATTTATTGATTTTCTTCCCACCAGACAGGGGGCCCAAACCACCATTCTAGTGGTGATACGACTAAGGTGGCAACACTGAAAACGATTTTAAATGACAGTAGATTGTTCTATTCACACGGCAAACGCAATCGCGCGGCTAACACAGCTTGGGTAGCATATGACGTCAAAATAAAAACTCAACTGTTTCAAAACTTTGCGAATTCAAGTAACATGTTTTATAAATTTGTTGATGCTCATCGAGGAAAACATTAAGTAGGTTTTTTCTTGGTGTGTTAGTGTGTAGGATGTCTATCAAGCTCTTTCATATCACTCAAGCAGCTGAGGAATTATATTAATTTGTGTACTTAGATCTCACATCTAAGAAACAATAGCAAGTATGCAACATAATTAAACAGTACCTGGATGACCGAGCTTACGTAGTGGTTATATTCTCTTTGCCGAGCTTTGCTTGGTACTTTTTTGGGTTAATCGTGTTTTTTGAAAAGAATGTTTAGATAAGATGAAAAAAAAGGGAAAAAAATAATCGGACTGGAGACATCTGCTCTGGATTCAAACCGGGGTCTTCGGGTTTCGAAACCGCCCAATTTCCCATCTGAGCTATCACAACCTTGTAGATGGTGGCGAAATTTACCTTCGTATTCTAATGATATTGTAGCAGTTATTCATTGCCGTAAAACACGGATAAAACGACGTTTTATAGGAATAAAACCTAGCTAGATCGATTTGTCGCCCCCGAAACCATCTGCATACTAAGTTTCATGAATAGTTGGAGCCGTTTCCGAGATTCAGATTTATAAAAGAATTGTTCGTTTAAAGGTACTTACCTACCTAAAGATAAAAAACATTTATTGTTCATAAAAACCTGCCAAGTGCGAGACGGATTCGCGCACCGAGGGTTCCGTACCTACCAATTTGCAGGTAGGTACCTACTTACATAATATGTGAGTACCTACCTTATAAACAGTTCAGGAATCGGGTCTCGCAGTTTTTTCCCAGCTTTTCCCGAAATTCAAAGACAATTTTTTATAAAATTTAATTGAGTATACTTGAAGATACATAGATACAAACAAAAATCCTGTGAATTTATAACTACGGATAGTCCGTTAGCATCTATTCTATTGTATTTAAATTGTCTAGTTTCTTTGTAAAGATTTATTTCTATGACCTGATATTAAGGTGCTACAGGCAGTAACACTAGCGCCAAAGAGAAAAAACTTCATATCTTTTTTACAGATCGTATTTTCAAAAAGTGTCTGTATAATCTCTCAATCATGTTAATAGTGATTTTTAGGATTTTTAATGCAAAAAACCAAGGACTAAATAGCATTGACGCCAAAAACGGTAGTTTTTGGCATAAATGCTATCTAGTCCCAGGTTCGTTTTCATGTTTCCTAAAAATCACTGTTAACATTATTAAAAGATTGTGCAGACACTTTTTGCAAATACGGTCTGTAAAAGATAAGATTTTTTTTTGCATTGGTGGCGCTAGTTAGCCCACTGGGTTTCCTTGATTGGAGATTTGCGTTGACAGTTTGCTGTTAGCAACCTGATAACGCAAATCTCTGTCAGTTTAATCTTTTAGCATCCCAAACCCCCAGTTTCTCGTACACTAACACGCTGTTAATCTACTGTTAACAGCTGTCAATTGACCAAAGTGCATACAAAAAAAACCACTGACAGCTGTTAACAGTACATTAACAGCTTGTTAGTGTACGAGAAACCGGGGGTAAGTCGGAGATTAACAGTCTGTTATGTATTTTTTAGAAAAAATGAGTTCATGTCAATGAATCTAGCCGTCAATGGTTTAACGTGTGAAAAAATGTTACTATGAGGATGGTGTCACGCAAGCATGCTTGAACTCCGAGGAAACTGTGGAAGCCGAGGAAGTAAAGCTGATCGAGAAAAAAATATAACTATAAGTAGACTCTATAGCTTTATAAAGGGTGTTCGCAACAATACATAAGAACATTTAGTGTTTGTTACGAAGCGTTATTGCGAATTGCGGAGGGTGATTATTGAAATGCCTTCGTTCTGTTTTTTAGACACAATGCAGTAGAGTGTAACGTCTTATAATTATATGAGTTGACATCTTCACAAATAGAGCTGCAACGTTACTAGGTTCTTTAACCAAAAATTGGCTATCTAGATCTTATCCAATGCCAAAAAAAGTGCATTTTATCATTTAAAGAAAGTTATAGGAGTCTTAAAATAAACGGCTATGTCTGGCCACGCGCAGTGTAGGGTTCGGTAGAAATTTTGGTTTTACATGTGTAATGTATGTCGGTAGACCGTGTTTCTCGTCACTCAGTATTAGTTGTAAGTTAATATATCTCTCCCAATAAACGCTTATTCGTTAACGGACGTATTTTATTGTCTCCGGCAAGAAGTACTGAAAATAAGGACTGGCCTGTGGACGTGAACCCTCATACTTATCAACATGCTTCATAGAACTTGACTTTGATGAAGTTGTAAACTTCATCCTCTTCGCCTGTTAACTTGCCGTGATAGTTTACTTAGCCGTGATAGTTTTCCTTTTAAGTTCATTATTATGTGCTACTATTTTACATGTTTTTACGTTTCTAACCCTGTATCCGGGAGATGGGTCGCCCAACTCGAACCAAAATTTGAGCTTCAAAGCTAAATATTTAATTTTCGAAAACGGATCCCTAAATCGAAAAAAGTGTGTGTAGGCGAGAAATTGCATACCTAATTTAGGTGCAGATAGTACACTAAAAAAATTAAGTTTAATTACATCGGGCATTTTTTACGACTGCTTTTATGCATGTAAATGTCTTTGAAGTTTTTTTTAGTCTGTACCGTTGCGCCAGCATGTTACCGGCATCGCATTGTAATCACAGATTGTAATATGGATAATCTTTTACGGAACGCTTTCGCTCAAGATGGAGCACCTTGAGCCTTAGCAGTCTCACGAAGGTTGGTTCGAGATCTTATCTCCAACCATACTCCGGCTGGTATTGTTTGTCTTACGATTACTTACCGAGAGGCTTACGTATAAAAATAGATAGATAGAATATTATTTATTGTACACAGAGACAAAAATACTTAACTTTAAAATACCTAGTTAATCTTATACGTAAATAGAAACATGTCCGACAATTATTTTATATTTATTTTGAACGCAGCTTTGAAAATAATTAAAGCAAATTAGCTATTATAAACGAGGCACCACTCTATCAAGTGATTTTCTTGTCTATGGTTGGACACGGATTATTGCCCCGTACCGATTTTGTACAGCCCGATAACGCACACCCCGATAGTGTACAGCCAATAATCCGTGTACATGTACACGGATTATTGGCTGTACATTATCGGGGTGTGCATTATCGGGGTGTGCGTTATTGGGACGTGCGTTATTGCCTCCCTCAATGACGTTCGCCAAAAAATGTCAACATCGCGGTTGCACTGTTGCGTTGCTAACGGAAATATTGAGAAACGGTGAACTTATGAATCGATCCCTGGGCTAACTAACTTCTATCGTGTTCAATCACCTTGACGAGCAAGTTTTAACAGAAACGGAACCATGGCTCCTTTGTTCTCGAGCTTGGTTCTCGTCGCCCTAACCTGGAATTTCGTCGTCGTTTCATCGCACGATCACCTGCTTGAGGGTATTTACTGTGGGAAAGTTAACTGTTACGATGTCCTGGGCGTCACCAGAGAGGCTACAACCAAGGAGATCGGCAGGAGTTACCGCCAACTTGCGAAAAAGTTTCATCCAGACTTGCATCGCGGTGAGGAGGCAAAGAAAGAGGCCGAAGAAAAGTTCAAAGAAATCGCCACTGCCTACGAGATACTTAGAGATGAAGAAGAAAGATCTGACTACGATTACATGTTGGATAACCCACAGGAGTACTATGCTCACTACTACAGATATTACAGAAGACGCATGGCGCCGAAAGTGGATGTCCGTATCGTCATAGCTGTAACTATAACTTTAATCTCAATAATACAGTACTATAGTGGCTGGTCCAAATACGAGACAGCCATCAAGTATTTCATGACTGTGCCAAAGTACAGAAACAAAGCTTTAGAAATTGCCAAAGCCGAAACAAAAGAACTGCAAAGTAAAAAGGGTAATAAGAAAACTAAGCAAGAACAAAAAGATGAGATGGACAGAATAATACGACGAGTCATCGAGGAGAATATGGACATCAAGGGAGCGTATGCGAAACCCGAGATAACGGATATTCTGTGGGTGCAACTGATTATACTTCCGTACACTGTTTCATATTACTTCTACTGGTATTTACGGTGGTTTTGGAAGTTCACTCTTATGAAACAACCTTATGGTGACGAGGAAAAATTCCATTTAGTTAGAAAATATTTAAAATTAGGACAGCATCAGTTCAATGCACTGCAAGACTGGGAAAAGCAGGAGTTCTTAGATGAAGAGCTTTGGATAAAGGAGAACTTCTTAGAGTGGAAACAAATAAAAGACGAAGAAGCCAAGAAGGCACTAGCTGAGAATAATAAGTATAAGCAATACAGACGGTATATCAAACAGCACGGTGTAGGTAGAATGACATTCGATGATTCTTAAAGAGATTTATTTCTAATAATTTATTTTATTTGTAACTTGCGTTGTGATAGCTATTTTAATGATGATAATTCTGAGATTCTCTGTTATCTGACATATGTCACAATAGTAATTAATTACACTCCTAAGTTTGTTCTGGCACAATTCTTTGTTATAATTCTGTTTATAAAATAAAACGTCTCTCTTACACAATTTGTTAATTTTATTATTATCTAATGTACTACAATGAGTTGATTACTATTTAAATAATTATTAATTAATATTTTTTTGTTTTACAATCATCACAAATGGCAATTTATTAAGGCATTCTAATTTACATTCTCGCTCACAATACATGACATCCAAGGCAAGTAAATGTGTGCTCTATACATTCAAATCACCTCCGGCCCATTTTACTCATAAACTATTTTAGATTCATGATCTATAATAATGAGGGATTTGCATTGCGGGTTATACAGTATGTATCTTAATAGTGATCACATAGGGTCATAGATTAATGATAGTGCTATACTCCATCCCACAAAATGGGCTCCCAAAGAAAACCGTCCATGTGCGCCCATTGGTTAAAGAGCGTGACCTTCAATAGCGGACCGAGACCGTCTTCACTTATTTTTTCCCTTATCTCTAGCCGCGCGCATTGACCAATGACATGCAAGTATTTGGTTCCCAAGGAGTTCCACTCGTGGAAAAGAGGTTAGCCTTTGATAGATCCTTTGGAGTATGGATGGCAACAATATTTTCTGAAATCCTTAATTTCACTAAAAGGAAGAGACAGGGTGACATGAATTACGTTTAACATTTTAAGGGGGCATTCCGACCATGATTTAGATCCCTATGATACTAGTTACAACATAAATGCTGAGTAAAATAAATTATAAAAACCTATTTAGAGGCTAAAAATTTCACCCACGCCGGAACTCGAACCCGCGACAAGTGCAGGCATCGATGACATTTCGAGCCTCTTTACAAACTTCTCTGTATAACGTACAGGCAGCGGCATCTAGCTGAAGTAATTTACATCACTTGCAGCCCCGAGTAACCCACTTTGCAGTTAGGTTTTTACATCGAAATGATATCGCTGTACCTACATACATGATTATATAATTATACTATTTTTAAAATTGTCCTCAGCACGGGTTAGTGCAACAAAAAGAATATAAAATAAATAATTTTCTTGCACAAAAAAATACTTCACTAAATGGTCAATTTTAATTTTGTAGAGCTCTATAGTTTTTACTTGCCGGAGTACCAGAAAATCTTTTGAATGCAGAGCACACACAATTAGATAAAATAATTTTGAGATCCTTAGTATGTAGTACATTTGATCTACTCATATTTATTATCTGACACATCATTTGCATTGGCAGTGCATAATTTTGTAACAATATCTTCCAATCTTCAAATAACTTTATTAGTATTAGGGTAACTTGAAGACAATAAAAATAATATGTCCTTAGATCAAACCAATAGGAGCAGCATAAGATTATAAATTAGAGGATAGGCCGAGAGTTGCGTTTTACGCTACCAACAAGAGATAGTGTATTATGTACTTTAGCAGTTGAACGAGAGAGACAGCCTAAACCACTGTCCTATTGCTCTATTCTTCCTATTCCGCAACTGCTGCTCACCCGCACCAAATCCTGAACGATTCTAATCTTATGTCAAATTCCATACTTATTGCTATCGCAAACGTCAGGATTTGGTGCGCATGATCAGGGGACTCATTATGCGCACCAAATCCCAAGCGACTCCATTCGTCTGTCAAATTCCATACTAATTTGACAGTTACACGATTGGAAACGCTCAGGATTTGGTGAGTGTAATATAGGGGCTGGCTTCAGTCCACTGTATCGGGCAAGTTATCCATTTTGCCGTTCCCGAAGTATCAAAATAATTATGTATGTATTTGACAGTTAGGAGTAGGTTAAATCGGACGAGTTCATACAGTGGAGAAGTTACATAGGCCCACTGGTCTCGATTTTGTACTTTTGGGTTGATCTAAGCTAACAGAAACGTTACACAATTATAACATAAAGCACTTCGGTTTTTTTCGGATACAAAAGTTTCGAGTGCTGAAGGAAGATTGCATTAATTTATTGCTTGAATTCAACAGTACGAAAATAAGACTTTACAATTGTAAAAGAAATTATCAGCATTTCTTTTAGAAACCAGAGCGCATTCCTTATTCCATTTCAGTTACAGTAAGAACCTACATACCCCATTTGTGTACCCAGATAAATTTTTATTTAAATATAATTACTTAGGTACTTATTTTATTGTGTTCAGTTGGGACATTGCCATTTTATTAATAAACTATCGGTTCTTGGTACTCTTTAGATAGTCTTCAGACTAATCAAACCTAAATCTTAAATCAAACCCAAAGGGAAAGGAAATCAAGTCGAGTGCTTAGAATATAATATGATCTATCGTTACTCTGTGGCAGTTATATAGGTATTTTCCCTGAATATATACAAATCATTGATAGTCAATGTTTTGAAATCGAAAAAAGGATTTCATTACCTACTTATGTATGACTGAAATCTGTCTGTCCATCGCATCAAATCCTGAGCGATTCCAATCGTCTAACTGTCAAATTCCATACTAATTTGACAGTTAGACGATTGAAATCGTTCCGGATTTGGTGCGCGTAATACCTATAGCATATTAAAAGAGGCCCTGCGGGCGTAACAATACTACTCCAGCGACCGTTAATTTTCTCCTTTTTCATGGAAAATAATGAAGCAATTCAACACTAACTCGTATTTGACAAATATTAACGATCCATTGCCGGGTTTTCTTGCGAATCTTTAGCACTGATTTTGTAAGACCTGCAATATATTACATCTCTAATATATAAAAATCTCGTGTCGAACTCCTCCGAAACGGTTTCGCTGATTTTTATGATTTTTTTTTTGTGTATATTTGGTAGGTCTGAGAATAGGTCGTGGCAAAACAACGTTTGCCCGGTCAGCTAGTATATACCTATATAGGTATTACAGATAAGAAATCGTCGCCCAATAAACGAATACGAATGGCCAAGTGAAGAATCGTCCATGTACGCCCATTGGTTAATGCGCGTTTCCTTAAATAGCCACACAACACCTACCCTATGAAGTGGACCGTCGTCGCTTATGTTTCGCTTATCTCTAATTGCGCGCATTGACCAATGAGATGCGTGTATACGTTCCCTAGGAGTTTGACTCGTGGAACGGCGTATAGCTGATTCATTCCGAGTGAAAGATTCGTAATGAAAGACCGAAATGAGTGAACAGTGGAACGTCAGAATGCAAAATAGTCCTTAAATACCTATAAGATTAGAGAGTATCCGGTGAAGCTCAGTGATATTTAGCCATCGACATTTGCGAGATTGCTGGGCCGAGTTACATAAAATTACAATTCGTAATTTATTATAGCAATTCGATATACATTGCGTAGCAGTCTTACTACTTTCTAATCTGTGGGTTAACCTACTTTGCAATGTAAGTCGAAAGGTCATAGTACCTAAACCATGAATTGTCGTTCTATGAAACAGGCCCCTGGTAGAAGTAGGATGAGGATGGCCGAGGATAGAAAGTAGTGGCGTGCATGATAATCAGTTTGGGTTAAGGCCTAATCTGTCCACTTCAATACTGTGTCTTAAGCATACCTACCGTCAGAGTCGCAGGACTCCAGTCTACGCTTGCTTTCTTGACTTGTCAAACAAAAGCATTTGACCTGGTCTCCTGTGACATCTTATGGGAGAAGCTGAAGGCTATAAGCTTTCTGCGTGAACTGGTATATATATTACAATACTGGTACAAGGCACCAGGTCAACAATCTCAGGTGGCCAGGCACAATGTCCGATTTGATGGGGTGCGGGGTTAGGCAGGGGGCCTTACCTCTCCCGCATTGTTCAACCTGTATATGAATGCACTGATCGTCGCGGTCAGCAGTCAGCATGTCGGTTGCTATGTTTGCATGAATAACCCGAGTTACGCAGATGACATGGTGTTGCTGACATGGCATAAGAAAACTTCTAGTGTTGTGAGGAGTATGCGCTTAGTCACGGGCTGAATTATAATGCGACTATCAGTAAATTTATGGTTTTTGCGGCAGGTGCAAGGCGCCCCGAAAAGTACCACCTATTCTGCTGAAGGGCGTTCCTTTGGAACAAATTCAAATACCTCGGTCACCTAATTACAGACGATTTCAAATATAATGCCGATATTCAGCGGGAGCGTCGTGAGACTGTCGGTGAGAGCAAATATGATAGCTCGCAGGTTTGCGCGCTGCTCTACAGAAGTAAAATTTACGTTGTTTAAAGCCTATTGCACATCATTATAGGTACACGTGCAGCCTGTGGGCTGATATAGTCAGCCTGCATAAGAAGCAGCAGCCTTAAGGTGACTCAAGGCCATTCACGATACGACCAAATGAATTGATCCAAATTGATGCGCGCTGAATTTCAAGCCCACTGACGGTGCATCCGCCGGGACGGCGTCCGGCCGTTCTTCAAAATGAAGATTGATCAATGAGGCAATCTTCTTTTTGACAGTATCAGCATTGCGTTTTCATCTTTCGTCCTTAAAAATAAATTGTAGCCTCAGAGGAGCGGCATTTCTGTTATATTTAGGTATTATGGTAGTCGGCGTCATTATTTTTTTCACAAACAAGGATTTTGCCTGTACATTTTAATTCGGCACCGATAAAATGATATGGTTTATAAACACGACCGATGTGGGCCACTGCGCAGCGCGGAATGAATGGAAAATGGACGCCGTTTGGGCAGCATCCAAATGGCGTAGCGCGCATGCAGCGTGCGTTTTCCACACTGACGGTCAATCCAGACGCACTAAACCTACCTGTTACACCTAAACTCCATTTGGAATGGCGTGATGAATCCATTCCTGGCGCGTCTTAAAAATGGACGGCATTTTCTACATTGACGAGCCGATTTTGGAATGCTGGCAGTCCATTTGGACGCATCGTCAATGGGGGCCTGTACGGGGGCCCTCCGCGTCCAATTTCATAACACGCTCAGGGCGGGCGGTGCTAAGTGCTTTCACGCGGCCAGCACCAATACCGCCCTGGCAATGATTGCGGGTAGGATAGATGGCCCGTATATCCGGCACTGCTGCGACAGACATATTTAGAAGGCGACTAAAAGAATGCCGAAAGTAATTTTCCAAAACTGTAGATTTCCAAGTCTGGCTTATTTTTGCATTTATTTCGCATTTTTATTGGATTTTAGTAATTGAAATAAAACGTCATCGGCATTCTTGGGGTGACTGAACGTTGTGTTTAACGAAATTATGTATTTTGTTTATACTGTATATTATTTTGCCTTTGTTGTTTTTATATTTTTAATATGGGTCTTGCAACCTGAATTAAATATTTTTTTTTATGTCCAACCGTGGACAATGGGCTGATTGACTAATATATTTGACTGATCGACTAATTTGCTCTCATATTATAGCCTCTAACTTTGTATGTATAAGGATTATTTTACATTCATATCGTTCAACGCACAGCACCGTCACGTTGTAACATGGGGCTCCATGAGGTTCATTAGTTTTATTTTATTTTATTCTATTAGGGTAAACAAACAATTATACAACGAGTGGTAACAGCAACTTAGGTAACAATTATATTTTAAGTAATGGTACGACCAGCAATGCTTACCACGAATTCGAGAAAAAGAAAGAGAGGGGTAACTTCTGACTTATTAGAACTAAGTTATTAAAATTAACAAGATTAATATCTTATTACTTTCAACCTTCAACGACGAAATTAAACCATAGAAATTAAACCTAAGTGCGCTAAATTATAATTATACTTTTTAGAAGGATTTATATTAGCGCCAACAATGCGAAAAATCATGTGTATTCTCTTACAAATGGGCCTAAAACCTAGGACTAGATACTGTTTCCGCTGAATCCGCCTATTTTTGGCCATAAATGGCCATTTATAAAAAAATAAATGACCGGTTTCAGCCTCACTAGTCCCAGATCCTTAATCCTAGGTTCTAACATGGAGTACCTACACTCACGCTGTAGGGAGTGCAGTGCACTCCTCCTACGCCCGCTATCCCTGAGATGTGCGTGGCTCGTGTGTTCATTAATTTTAACACATTTTTTTAATATAAAATATCGGGTCTTTTCGATTTAAAAAATGGCGACCTTAGTCACGGCAAATTGTCGACTAAAATTCCTCCCTTTGACTTGATTTAAGCTAATACCTAGTACAATAAGTCACTATTGAGTTACATCTAGTGTAGGTTTGAACAGTCATATGCACATTTTTTTAGGATCTCACTTGCCAAATTTCATAGTTCTAGGTCAACAGAAAGTACCCTATGAGTTTTGATTCCCTTGAGTGTCAAAATATAATTATGTTTATGGCGGCATAAACGGCCGTATCTATTTTTTACGTTTATAGGGAAGAGCGGGTGATCGTGCTCTTCCATTATAAAGGGAAATTTCCCGCCAGGCAGATCGTATGCCTGGGGACGGCCGGTCCGACTGATGTTCGTCGGACGTTATATTTATGGTATGTCATGTGAAACATTTTGCTTGCGCGATGCAGGAATGTTGGAGTTTATAGTGCGCGCACAGAGTTGACATGTGCTCGCCACAACGTTAACTTAAAAGTTTGATTTTTCACAGCACAAGGGACTGTAGACCTGAGTTTAAGGTTTTAATTTCAACTCGGTACCTCCACGCGTTCCCGAGATAAAAGGTCTTGATAGATTGACGGACGGACAACAAAGTGATCCTGTAAAGGTTCCGTTTTAGCCTTTTGAGGCACGGAACCCTAAAAAAGACCGTTCCCGTAGGCGTACTGGCCGGATTTTTTTTTGCGCTAGTATTGTAGTCTCTAACCTTAACTGTTTAAGGTTTATTTTAGTGTGCGTCATGGCGCACAGTAGGCCGAAAATCACGTTTCATAGACATTCAAACTGACATGTCATAAGTGACGCTTTTTTTGCTTGGATGTGATGGAGAATACTTGCTATATGCCTTACATAATGAACTTTCAGGTTTATAATCGTAAACAACGCGCTCAGAATTTTTTTCGAAAAAATTTGTATGGGGTCGACATAAAAAATTATGATATCTCCGTAATCGCACAATTGCGCCTAATATCCTCTGAGGTTATTAATATATACATTATTTAGGATTTTTTGGCATACTTGATGTTGCGGTCAACCATGCGTTTTTTTTTTCTTCGATTTTAAAAATTTCACTAAAGTTTTTTTCCATTTTTACAAATATTAAGTTTTACATGAATGCATATAGACTGGGCATTCATGAAAATTAATTGTGTGCTATATTAGAAGGTAAAATACATTAAAAAAGCTTAATATCTTGATTTTTTCAACATATTATATATTTACATCATAGGAACATTTACACATATCAAACTAAGTTTAATTAACAACTAAGTGTACTGATGATGAACTAACAAAATAATTGTGTTTCGACTCTCTAAAAATGCTAAAAAAATTGATTTAAAAATTATTACAATAAAATTATATGATAAAAATATAAATAAAACAATAAATATATTACTTTAAAATATTGCCTAATCTGAATCACTATCTTCAGAGTCAAACTCCGAGTCAGAGTTTATATCAGCAATATCCCTAAACTCGAATTCAGGCGTTTCAATGTTCAGCAGATCCAATGTTTCCGCAAACAAAGTTTTCTTTTTTTTGCATCCATCGTTGGTCGTATTGCTGAAATAAACGGATCGGAAGAGATAATAAGGAAATTAAATATATCTTCGTTTGAACTCAGTCTGCTCTTCTTACGTGAGTGATGTTCCCTGAATCTTCTGAAATCCTTATTTCGCGCTTCTGAAGCTTCTTCTGATAAACTCCCAATCGGTACTATTGCGTTAGCAGCAATAATTTCAGCTCCATGAAGCAGTATCGTGTGCACTGTTGATGACATGTAGTACCAGTTGTATAATTCTACATACTTTTCAGCAGTTGTGTAGGCATATTCTTTAAATTTTGAAACATTGATGGATTGACCTGAAGTTATGGCTTGCAAAATCACATTAAATCTTCGGATCAGATCTTCATCTAGTCCAGTGATACTTGCAGTCTTTTCAGGAAATTCAAAGAATCGTCGTGCAGTGTTGCCGTCATTAGTTGTGCCATAGCCTTGTTTTACGACATCAATCAATAGGTTGAGTTCCGTTTTGAACTTGGCTTGGATTGATTTTTTTCTTGCATCCACTGCAGCTTTCTCACTTTCTGTTCTAGCAGACCACTTCTTAATATCTAATTTATATGCGATATGCAAAAGACATTCCATAATGTTAATGCGCGCATGTAGTGATGAAAGTCCGAGATCCATCAAGTCATCTTCTGTACATTTCTTTCTAACTTCTTCTAACTTGTTCATCTCCGAAGGTTTCGCCAAACAAATATAGCAAGCTGCATTCGATCTTACGTAAGGAGAGAGGTAAGTTTTTATTTTGGCATCAACCATGGTGAGCATTAGCTTATGACTCACCATATTGCTATCACAATCAGATGGTTGGAGAGCTGATATCTCAGCTTTGACTCTTTCATTTTCTTTCTTCACCACTGTTTCACTTTCTTTAACAAAGATGAACTGCACTGGACGACAATACGCTGCGGAGCATGACTTTGGGTTCTCCCAAACTGTAACATCTTCACAAGTCATCTTCAGTGGTGACAACGAAGTCATGAAGATACTTGAGTCATCTTCTGTAGAATCCATTTTCTGTTTGTATCTGCTTTGGCTGGATGCTCCGTCAAAACCGTATTTTGATATTAAAACCAGTTCTTTATTTTGCATACTTTCTGGCAACGATTGAATTATTCTTTTTGCTGTCAGATCTAGCAAAACTTGCAGTGAAATTTTCGCTGAGGAATCTGTCACCGTAATTGCATTTTTTGGTTCAGGTAGAAAGCACACACTCTTCTCTTTTTGCACGCAGTAATTCGAAGGGTACAAGTGTTTAAGGCCTTCTCGAATTGCTGATTCTCGCAGAGTTATGTATTGCCACTTTGATAATTTCAGAGATATTAGTAAACCAAATGCTTTTTGAGGTGAAAACGTTTCTTTAGTGGTTGGTATGGGAGTTAAATCATGTAGATTTTTGATTGATTCTGGATGTTGTACCATGTATTCAATCACAGAACCCATGTTGTTCTGGCCTTCATCTTTTAACTTTGAAATCGTAGCAAATACGAGCTCACTGGAATCTTTGTCAGTCAGGTCTCCACTTCGCCTCTTTTTCTGTTTCGTTCCCAAGTCTTCAAAAGGTTTACGATTGGCGATTTTTCTTTTCGTCATTGTTCCAGTTGATGATGTAGATGGCTCACTAGATGAACCAGTAGCGCTTGATGATGACTCCAAAAGGGGCACTATAGGACTTCCTTCATGCTGAATAATCGATTGCATATTTTCTTTCAAGCAACTCGGCCAATCAACATCAGTTTCAAGCCAACTTTCGTAGTGAGTTCGGAATATCTCATATTTCCGATGTGTTGATTCATATCGTTTCTGTGCAGCCCTAGTGAATCTCCGGCAAAATTATTTTAAAGTCACACAATCTTCTTCAGATACACTGTTGTTTAAATGAGATAGCACTGTTTCGAACAAAAAATTATAGTCACTGAGTTTGTGTGCTTTTCTCAAAATAACGAACAAATCCAAATTAGTTACGATGCTTGCCATAATGTTTTTACTTTCAATGATTGAAGTATACTAAATTATTTTCTTCAAGTGTATTCCTATTTATTGCGATCGATTTTAGTGTATGTGCCCGAACAAGTAATTTACTAACTACCCTCTAATGTACTAACTTATGAGAAACTAATTATTCTATAGATAAAGGTATTCAACAAGTCGGCAGTTATTTAAAACATCATTTACAAACTATAATTTCCCTAATTTTATTGAAGATTTAGAGGATCATTAGACAATTGTCAGATATCAGCTAATGAGTAAGCTATTTTCGCTTTCTACTATTGTACATAATTATTTTGCATTAATGCCTAGTCTATATACGCCTATGTTAAGCTTAATATTAGGTAAAAATGAAAAAATAAACAAAAAAAATTGGTAAATTTTTAAAAATCGAAGAAAAAAAAAACGCATGGTTGACCGCAACATGAAGTATGCCAAAAAATCCTAAATAATGTATATATTAATAACCTCAGAGGATATTAGGCGCAATTGTGCGATTACGGAGATATCATAATTTTTTATGCCGACTCCATACAATTTTTTTCGAAAAAAAATCTGAGCGCATTGTTTACGATTATAAACCTAAAAGTTCATTATGTAAGGCATATAGCAAGTATTCTCCATCACATCCAAGCAAAAAAAGCGTCACTTATGACATGTCAGTTTGAATGTCTATGAAACGTGATTTTCGGCCTACTGTGTGGCGCCCGCCCGTCGTCGCCGACCCGTCGTCGTATGTGGATAGACCTTATATCATCTTTACTTCACATCTGAGGGTAGTAAAAGATAAGATAAATAAGAAATACGACAGACGGAATACTGTGACATAGTTTTGTAAAGAACGTGTTTCATTCTAATATTGTATGGTATGTATGTACGGAGTACAATTCAAGTGGCGGCTAAAAGGATCCGTCTATTCTTCACTTTAAGACATTTAAATTACCTACGCGAACAATAAAAAAAATCTCTTCAACTTAAACCTTGTTTCAAAACAGAAAAAACTTTCCTTGTCTATCTTTCTAAAGCGACATCTAGCTATCCTACTTACACGGTCAAACATGCAACTTTTTCTTTTTTCTAAACGAAGTACGTCGGTGTTGTGCAATCAACGTCACTTTAAACGGTGATATATGGAAGATTTTTTTTCCAAAGTCAAACCGTGTAGCTTTATACAGGTGTAACAAAACTCCCCCTATCCGAAAATGCCCCCACCCCCATTCTACTCGTCTATACGACAAACAATTCCTTGCAGATAAGATAGGAAGAAACCTCAGATTGTGTTCTGAGGAAGAAACAGTATGTAGTGGAAACAAAGCTTGAGTTTTTTTCCTTCTTATTGGTACTTATTATTCAGTGTTTCGTTTGACGTGTCGCCAATTGCACAGTAGATTGTTCGTTATAGAAACAAAAGTAATAAGCGAAAGAAAACCTATCTGCTACATCGCTCAGACTTGTTTTATTTAGGTTATTCAAGTTAGCTATCTCGCTCTGACCTTAGTTAAGACCACGTGAATTTCAAAAAATTACTATATTTTTGGTATTTGTTTAAATTGCTATGACTCGATTAACTCAATCACCATCTACAGCACACTTCACACAATCGAGAAGTCTTGGAAACTCAGTCAAAAAATAAACCCGCCATTTCGGTCAGCCATATTTGTTACACTGACAGACGTTTCAAACAAAAGAGTAACACCTTCATAGCCCGTTCATACATACAGTAGTTTTGTACAAACTTTAGATTAACTGTATTTTTCATCACCAGTGATAGGAAACTATACCATACACAATGATTACAATGCCAAAATTTCAACCGATTCAGCGTTCTATTTTTTTAAAACAACCAACAGACCGAGAGAGCATCGCATTATGCCTCACGCACGGCGGTCATCTTTGACAGAACTGACAGTTACTTTTTAAAAACTCCCAAACATCCTACGGGCAAGGATACCCGGCATTAAGCCAGTGTTTCTAAGCCCTTGGGTTTAACGCTTGCTCCGGTTACGGGCGCCCGGTACTGGAGGGTGCTTGGGGGCGCCCCTCACAGCAACGTGGAGGGCGTGTCCTCAGACGGGCGTCTCGTGGTCGGCTTCCTCGATCCGGCCCAGACGCCACGCGTTTGGGTCCGTCGCTGGAACATACGTGTTTTCGGGTAAGATTTGAGGCGTCCGAGGTGGGTGTAGGGTGAAAGGTGTCAGTTCGGATGTACACTCGATTTTCGTTGGGTTCAAGCTTAGGAAAGGATCGACCGCAACTAGCACACAGTAAGAGTTCGCGGTAGAGCGCGCTATGCAGCCTTTTTGCTACCGCTAAAGCTTTAAGGCTGCTGTTATGTCTCTCATGCTAGCTCGCTCGCACAATTTAACATTGTTATTGATTGTAAAAAATAGTATAGGTAGGTAATTTTGAAAATGTGGTCTGGTTAGGAACGTTAAATACATTTTTGTCTTCCTATTCTTACGTTTTAAATGAAGAAATGTTGTTCTCAAAATTATAAGTTTTATTAACTTAACACCGTTAAACTTACTTTTTTTTTGTCGGAAGAGTCCGACCAGGTTTCGCTCTGATTCGCAGAGCTTTATCATGGAGAGTAGAGACAGAGCTCGTGTGTAGTACTTACGAAAGTTTTAGTTCAAAAATTATAATAGTTAGTTTAAAATTTTCTTTATCAAAAACTAGGGACAGGATAAGAAAAAATAAATAATGTCCATAATTTTATTATCTACCAAAACCTCAGACCACATTAATCAAAAGAACTCGTTTTAATACAATCATTAAAAATGTTAGAATGTGTGAGCTTGACAGCATATCAGGTGTAACAGCAACTTTAATTGAGCGCTTTATAAGCCCAAAGGGTCACTAAAGCGCACTGCTATATCGGCCGGAGGGATCTTAAGCGGTTGCATAAAGGCCGAAAAGTACGCTCCATCGCAAACTCTCATTGCACTGTGCTAGTTGGTAATAATCTTTTTTTTTTTTTTTCGATGTACGTAAGAGTTCGACCAAAATCTAACGAAACTTATTCATGTTACATAGCGCGGAACTGAACGATCGCAATTCTTTAACTTTCACCAAGTTAAAACCCAAGGCTGCGTGCACACTTTGCTGTTTAGCACGCGGTGATGTGAGAAAATTGTGTCTCTGCTAAACCCCGCATTGTGGAAAGCCGCAGGATTAAAGGTTTTTGTATTCGACATGGTACAAGGATTGGAATAAAAAGGAATCAACGCAAAAACGTACGAATTAAAGAATGTTAGGATTACGAATAGGTTAGAACACTGACGATGCTTTGGCCTGGCCACACAATATTGCACCTACTTAGACCTGAATTCTCCGAAATAACCTACACAAAAAGAATAGAAATTAACGAGTAGTGATTTTCTTCAAATCTTGGCGAGAATTCTTGCCAAAATATGCAGGGTTTTAAATTGCGCAATTCCTCAAACATGTCGGTTAGAGTTTGTCATTTAGAACAATGTTTTTTCCAATATAGAAATTTTTTTGCTCATTTCGCTTTTAAAAAAAATTATATAAACTTTTTCTGCTTTATAGTAACGCTGTTTGATACTTAAAACCATATGTCTTACATAGAATGGACATTCTTCTCTGTAGTAATGAAGGGGAAATCGGGGAAAAAAATATACGACAAAAGTTATTACCAAACACAAACTGTGAAAATTAACCCTATATATTAGTGTCTATCGACGTCGTCGATACGGGTATATGTAATTTCTAGGCTCGGTGCACTAAAGCACACAAGTCAAATTATCATTAAATTATTGTTTTATACAACAATATTAATTAAATTGCAGTTTGCTTCATTTTTTGTAAAAAAAACATGTACGATCAATTCGTTGTTTCATGACAGCTCTCCGTTAATGTAATAAAGATAATAAAAGGGTTTTAGAGTAATTTTATAATAGGCTTTTTTACTGCCTCAAAACTTTGTGTTTTGACTTATGTGCTTTAGTCCGACAACCCTAGATTTTGCATAAAGATTTCATAGGTTAATAACATCACTTGGTATTGGCCACATCAGTTTTCTAACCCGGGCGTTTGGATACAAGAACACACTAAAACAAACAAAATGTTATTAATCATCCGTTATTTTTGCAGTGGCGAAAATAAAAGCTTGTTTTTTAATAAGCCAAATTGGTTCAGGTGTTAGATAGAAGAACATGAATAAGAAAAAGAAATAAAAGTGAAAAAAATTACCTTCGTCTGACGAAACCTGCTAGGTACAGGGTTTTCGGGAAATTTAGAGGAAAGGGATAGGGGGAAGTCTCAAGTAATAATAGTCTGCTTTTGTAAACCTATTATAGTGAATAATGCTTAGAAAATATCACTTAAAACTACACGACTATTTATCAATTAAAGCACAGTTTGTATTACCTAATTGCAAAGACGGGCTCAATTTTCGTTGATTCCACACAAATTAGATTTAAAACTCCCCAAAGGCTATCTACTAACATTATATTCTTTTATTATAATGAATAGGCTACATTAAAATCAATAATTTACTGCTATAGGCGTGCAAAGATAACTTTACAGTGAGCTAAAGATAGTAGATTACACAAAATTCTTTATGAAATCCCCAAGTATCATATTACTATGTTCGTGTCAAAAATTACTGTTTCAGACCCAACGACTTAACTATGCAATGGACAACGGGGGAACTAAACATATATCAAAGATAAACGTGTCGATGTGTGTGAAGACAGACAACTAGTGGCGACCCTGTCAACTGAACAATCATGTTGGTTATGTTGGATATATTACTGAAATAACGCAAAGCCGGAAAACCGTGTCTTTAAGACCGTCGTCACGTATGGTATGCCATCTCACTAGCAACATCAAAATTTTTTTGGATTTTAAAATTAGTACACTTTTGATAAATTTGGTCTGAGGGTTTGTTAGATAATAAAATTACGGACATCTATACTAATCTATATCTTCTATCTATCTATACTAATAATAAATCTGAAGGGTCGGTCATGGAGTAAGTTAGTTTGTTTTCAGAGATATTGTGTTTATAGGCTCAATATATGATACTGAAACTAATTTCACGATTTTTAGAATTTTTTTCTGTATGTGTGTATGTATGTATGTATGTTCCTCCATAACTCTTAAACCAATGGGCATTGTTCACCCCAACTTTTTATTCTAGAAATCAAAAATATAGATTAATATGAGAAACTAATTTGAATATTTTCATAATTTTCGATGTCATTATTTTTTTATTAATTATTTAATATTTCTGATAGCTTAGTAAGTATGACGTCACCACTGGCATAATTATTTACGTTCCTTTGCCTTTTTTCATGCTTTTTAAAAATAAAAATATGTTGACGTTTTACAATGACAAACAAATGTCAGTCAGTGTCAACTACTTACCAATATTTTCTTTTCTAATCATAACCAAGAATTGAATTGAATTGATTTTTCATGTAAATAACAAGCTAGCGTCTCGTTCGTAGTAATTATTCGAATTTGTCGGATATTTGTTGAGAATTGAGGTTATCTTCACCGTGTTTAAGAATTTGACGCTTCTGACAGTTGCTGAACGAACGAATGTATTTATTTTTTTATTCGAAGGCAATGGAAATGCCGCATTAGAGCCAACGATGACATAATTGAAGGACGAATGAAGGTTATAAATTTTTTGCGGTAAATATTAATAATCCGTCTTAATTTTACTTATTTAAACCCATAATAGTAATCAGTATCCCTATTCCTCGAAATGGTTTTCACTTTACGACAGTCGATGTCTCCCGGAACAATGCCCATTATCCGAATTTGATGAAATTTGGTATAAAAACATATAGACATCTGGGACACAGGATAGGCTATTTAAATTCTAGCTCCAGTTATGATAAGACGTGGCCCCCATACAAATGCTTCGTAAAAATCGAAATGTACGCGAACGGAGTCGCGGGCACAGCTAGTTTTAAATACATTTTTGCTTAGGAAAGCAAGTGTTTGATAAAAAAATTGTTTCCAACATTATTAATTTTAGTATAAAATTTTCTCAATCAAAAACTAGGGTAAAGGATAAGAAAAATATGTCTTGACTGTCCTTAATAAGACTGCTCTTACGTGGAGCATGCTGTCTCGCTCGCACAATTTAATATTTTTAGTTATTTTAATAAAATTTGTATATTTATTTTTGTTAGGAAGACTAACAGCCGCATAACAGTTGTTTATATTTTTGATAAATGTGGTCTGAGGGTTTGATGGATAATTAAATCGTGGATATTTAGGCATATATTTTTTTTTATTGAGAAAATTTGATTCCAAAATTAATAATTTTGGAAACTACCTACGTATAGGAAAACAAAAATATATTTAAAATGTCCGTAATTTAATTACGCATCAATCCCTCAGGCCACATTTATCAAAAATTTACTCATTTTATTACACTAATTTAACATGTGAAATTGTGCGAGCGGGACAGCATGTTCCACGTAAGAACAGTTGTAATATTATTATCTACCGAACCCTTAGACCACATTTAGCTAAAGTATACAATATTTAACAATCATTAAAAATGTTAGATTGTGCGAGCGAGACAGCACGCCAGGGGTAACAGCCGCCTTAAGATCGAGACATGAAACCACTTTCAATAAGTGGTTTAGAATGCTCTATTTTTTCTATTAATTATGCAAGATGACAGTGTCAAATTAAAAGATTTTATGAAATAACGAAACTGAGAATTTTTTATTTTGGCTTATTTATTGGAAATGTTTTATACTTCAGTGACCCTAAGAATGCCGATGACGTTTCATGTATGTACATTACAAAGTATTAAATAAATATTGCGAATTACATGCAAAATTAAAATTATAAATGTGTGGCTTCTATCAGAATTTATGTAATTTACATAATAAATGTGATTAAATGTTTTGAAAAATTACCAACTGCGTTTTTTTTTAAAGCTGTCATCGGCATTTTTTCAGTAACCTAAGTATAGTTATCGATACGCAAAAAACTGTTTTCAATGTTGGAATTATTTTAATAACACGTTGCATAATTACGATTTTTGCTGTCTCTAAACTGTTTTTGAGGTTGTCAATATATCCTGTGCAAAGTTAGCTTCGTATTATGACTCTACCGTCGTTTTTTTTTGTTTCAGCACCAATGGACTCTACTAATCGAAAATGGTTAGAAGTTAATTTTAACTACGTTCTAAGTTAAATAATAAAGGACATGGAGTAATACTAAAATAGTTGAACCAATTTATTATTAGATTTACAACTATGTTACATGCGAGACAGGACAGAACACGTGTTAAAAATAAAGAGAATATTTACAGCACAAAAAATCAGCACATAATACATACGTTTAACACAACGGAAGCAACATTTATGACTAGGAATACAGATGCACTATGATACGCATGCAAGTTTCTAATTGAATCTTATATATAAGACGATAAGGGTGCTGTACGTCTGACATCCTTCTCGCTCGTATATTGTAACTCATTTAATTATAATATAAGTAAGAAATATTACATTTTTGATAAACGTTTTCCATGTCCGCAATTTTATTATCTAGCAAAGCCTCAGACAACATTTATCAAAAGTAACTATTTAAAAAAAAAAACAATAAAAATATTAGAATGTGCGAGCGAAACAGCGACGTAACAACAGCCTTAATACATGAATACTTGTAAGTAGTTGGAAAAATATTTGAGAACTTTATCTAGGATCTATTCATAATCTACATACTGTGTATTTAAATATAAATAGCTACTCATTTCTTGCTTCTACACAAGGTTACTTAAAAAATGCGCAATTCCGCAAATAAAGTTTCTTATTTACAACGACTTTTGTTCTACGACTTTAAAATTTTTTTAAATTTATTTTTTCATATTGTTTTACAGGTTTTCTGCTTTGCAAAGACACGGTTTAAGAGATAATGCTTAAAACCATATGTGTTAAATATAATGGGCATACTTCTATACAGAAATCCAAAAATATACATCTGAGAAAAAACTCACGGAACAAAAGTTGTTGTAAACCACAAACCCTAATTTGGGGTGTTGCAGGAATTGCGCATTTAAGACTTAATCCTGTATAGATAAATTAAACATCATAAACGTGGCAGTGTCCAATAAGCTGTAAACTGTTAAGGGGATCCAGTGAACTAACACTAGCTTCACCAATGAAAAAAAATCATATCTTCTTTTGCAGGTCGTATTTGCAAAAAGTGTCTGTACAATCTCTCAATCATGTTAACACTGAATTTTAGGACCCACGACAAAGAACCTGGGGCTAGATAGCGTTAAGTATCTAGATAGTATCTAATCCTAGCTTTTTTGCCTTAGGTTCACGGCCATGCGTCCTAAAAATCACTATGAACATGATTGAGAGATTGATTGTAAAAATACGTTTTGCAAATTCGATCTGTAGCGTTTTTCCTCGGTGGCTCCAGTGTTACTCCCTGGAGCCCCTTAAAGGGCAACCGCACGAAAATATTTCCGTGTAAAATTTACTGTAAAACGAGCAGTTAAATTAATTGAATATGACCAAAACAATACACTAAAATCATGTGTTATTACTTTTGGTCGCATGTTTGTAGGCAATGCGTAAGAGCATGCCGCTGCCCCTTAAGTTGAAAAACACTACGGTGTTTAGTAAACTGTGTTTTCTTTTGATACGAAACCTATTTAAGCCTAGTCTTCTACCTAAATCATTATAGCAAACGCTAATGTCCGGTTTCTGATTTGAGAATTTGACTAACTCCATACTTAAGTATTTATTTTGTATTGTATCTTTCTATACGGGTTTCTAAAAAAAACTTATCAACAAATTCCCAAACAAGAAATCAGGATGGAGATTATTGCTATCTATTATGACACTAAATATGCTGTGTACCTAGCACCTACATCGTGTAGAATCAATGTAGAATATTTCATAAAATATTTTATAATATTTTTGTAAAGGGAGTCACATAAAAAACTGCTATTAATAATAGCAAAAATATTATAAAAGTGAAAAGGAAATAAAGAGATTCAACTCCTCGATCATATATTTGATCCCCTTAAAATATGTTCAAAAATTATGTATAAATCAAACGATAGTGCTTCATACCAAAATGACCCAGCAACTGAAAAACGTAGGAACATTCAATATACTCGTAAATACATGGGTATAGGAAAATAAATCACGTGTAACATGCAGGAGAAGTAGTCAACAAGGAAAGGGGCTATCAGGAAAGAATTAAAATTAAACAGAACATCGATGAAGAAACTGGGAATTGTCTAACAACAAAACTGTAACAAATGACTCAATGGACCAACTCCGGACTATGGACGAAAATGGGTCGGCGGGCAAATTGGAACTGGACATAGGTAGGGTGGTGGAACGAAAAGGACTGGCGGAAGGTGAAGCAGGCTAACGGACAAAAGTGGGACTCTGGACAAATTCGGATTAGCGGGCACGGGACAAATATGGTTCGATGCGCCTCAGCAATGGTTGAGCCGCGAAGCAGTCGGCGCCGCGTGGCCCAATAACGGCACGCTCTCGTCTGCGCGGGGGCGAACAGAAACACGGAATGAAAATAAAATTAAAAACTCTAAAGCGAATGTTCCGTCCTGTAGGTTCATTGTCCGGTCTACTTATGTATTTCACTTTTAAAAGTTAATACGTAATAAAAGACTATAATTAAACTTAACATTACAGTCACTCAGGTTTTTTTTTATGCGGCCAATATTGTGTCCCACTGCTGGGCAAAGTCCTCGGCTTTAGGATTCCATTTCTCCTTGTCCCTGTTTGCTAACTCTTGCCACCAGGGGTCACCTTTGGCCAAGTCATGACACCATGCTACGCAGCAAGACCAGAATCACAGACTTTGGAACCGTGACCGCTAAAGTGGAGTTTGGGCTGGCCATGTGAAGTATGGAAAGCAAAAATCGTCACCGATTGGGTGCCGTGCGATGGCTACCTGCGCCGTGGCAGCTCGAGGCGGAATCAATCAAATAAAGTACTTTTTGTTTTGTTTATTGACTTATGTTTTGTAGCAGACTTTTAAATATTTAATTATTCGCCTAACTGTGTGGCAGTTTGTTGGCGAATTAATCGATTTACTGGTCTTTTAACCGAATAACCGAGGACTTCAATCGTTTTTGGAAAAAATGCTTTAAATTTGTTTTTGGCCCGAGGTCAAAGACTGTAGGTTCTCACTATTATTGAGACAAACCTCAATGGTGTTCTTTTTGCAACAAAATAAGATGTATTTTTTCCATTGGAGGGGTTAGTCAGAGTTAAGGCTGTTGTTACAATTGTCATTTTTAATAATTGTTAAATAATGAGAATACTTATCATAAATGTCGTCTGATGCTTTGCTAAATAATAAAATGACGGATATTTAAGTCATATTTCGGCTACCCCAAACATACTTTTTGATTGAGACAATTCGATACTAACATGAATAGTTTAGGAAACAATTTAGCTTTATCAAAAACTAAGTACAGGAAAACAAAGATGTATTTGAAATTACCGTAATCTCATTAAGCATCTAGCAAACCCTCAAATCACATTTATCAAGTGTACTATTTTTCTTGTAGACCGAACAAATCAACTTACTGGGGCGGAACAAAGCCGGGCTTGGCATGGTTTGGGAAGACAACATCGATGCATTTACATAAAACAAAGTAACTATTTAGGTATTGACGCATTCGCGAGAATTGGCCTTGACTGAAATGTTGGATGTACTATACTTAACTTTTAAATACTTAAATAAATTGTAGGAAATAAACTATATTTAATAATAAATAACCTGGCGGAAGTAGAACAGCGTTTTGTTCTTAACCCCTTCATAAATTAAATAATATACTAAACAATAAAAAAAGGAAAATAAATAAATATGTACGTACCTACCTATATGAATATGGAATGTAAATAATAAATACCTTAAATTTAATGAAACTTTATATCCACAAAGGTCTTGAGATCAACGAACATGTCCAGATGCATCGGGGGTCAACATAAATGACTGACCACCAAAAATTATTATGTTATAATGCCCGGCAGATTACTTGAACAAACATCCGCACAGTCCAGATGAGTTTGCGACAAGCAAGAGCAATTTTTTATTATTATTTGTTGATGTCGGTATTAAATCGGGTGGTCATGGGTTCGAATCCCGGCATGTACCAAAGGCTTTTTTTTCGAAGATACGTATATTTGTGAAGTTATTGTAGCACTCGCCTACGGTGAAGGAGAACATCGCGAGGAAACCTGAGTGTCTGAGCTGTTCACTTACCAAAATTACTTCCACATAACACAATCACTTGGCAACCAGCAAGGTCATCACGGACATGGAAATACATATTATCTAATATATAAAAATCGAACTCCTCCGAAACGGCTTCCCGATGTTTATGATATCTTTTTGTATATTTAGTAGGTCTGAGAAGGCCATAGGCTAATAAACATGGCAAAACAACCTTTGACGAGTCAGCTAGTAATGTCTAAGTAAAATAAAACAGGTTGTGTAATAGTAGTTTATGCAACTGTCATATAATGAAGGGTATTAAAACACGAGTGTGAGTTTATGAAACGAACGCAGCGAGTTTCATAATAGTAACGAGTGTTTTAATACCCGTGTTATATGCAGTTGCATACACTACTTTATCTTCACTAATGCAATTAAAAATTAAATTCACGCGTACGTGTATAATCACAGTGATTTTGCCGCCATTAAAATTTAACCAATGAGAGCGCAGTTGCGCGCTTCAATAAAACGCGACCAACCTGATTGGCCCTGCAATCAAGTTGGTCGCGTTTTATTGATGTTATAATGAGATTTTACGATATCGATGTGAATATTATACCATCATGTGAAATTGCTTAAATTGAGTGTTTTGTTGTCTGCGCTATAACAGTAGTAATTATAAGTCAAGTATTGAAAACATAAGTAGAATGTTACAACATTAGTGTAGATAAAAACTATTGTGATATTTTCCAACATTTTAATCTTGATTACATACGGCTTTGGAACTTGGAGCCAGATTCTCTTGAGCGAATGCGTTAATACAACAGAATAAACTCATGGCCTCCTTGATTAACTTTTTGTAAAATTACTGCAACGGCCAACACACCAAGTATTTATTTATAACAGTCACACAATAACCAATATCCATCCAATTAAAACAAGTAATCAAATTCAAGACATGTGCTAAGTACAAGGTAAGTTTTAGAATTTTCCTAAACATCCATATATTAAAGAAGAAGACATAATATTTTTATCATCATGTTTCCATGAAAATACATCGAACTTTACTACACTCATGCAACTTCTTCAGTACTAAATGGTAACTGAGTACAAATATTAAAACTACGACAATACTGATGATTATTAGCGGTCAAGATTAAACTAATATCTACATAAACACTTTGGCCATCATACTGCGCATCTGGCTGAGTTGATCGAGTATTATTGGTGACTTTTTACATAACCAAAGTTGAACACACTTATGGTAACATTTTTTTTAAAATAAATTACAATCAAGTTAGCCAAATTCTTATTCGTAAGGAATCAAATCGCGGTCAGAAGTAGTGGCGTCAATGTTCATACTGTCAAAATTTATATCCGTTATATGCTGCCCCAATCCTGCGAGGAAATTATTCTGCTACTAAATCCCGGTTTTTCGTAAAATTATCAATTTCTTAATCGACTGTTAACAGCTGTCAGCTGTCTCTTTTTAAAATGAAATGTACGTATCACCGGTTCTGAATTACAGAAACAATAAAGTTATTAAACTAATTAATTATTACACACAATAGGCTATTTTAAACTAAGAAAATGCGTATTGCCTTGCATGCATCAGAAAAGAAAAATACATATATTATATATTTAAAAAAATAAGAACAAATCAACCTTACCCTGTCGACAGCTGGTCATTCTGTTTGATGTCAAATTTTTGTATGCACTTTGGCCAAACTGACAGATGTTAACAGTATATTAACAGATTTTTTTTTGTGTACGAGAAACAAGGGGTATGTGTTACACATGAAAAAGTAACAATTGTCTTTCACCTCAGCAGACAATTTAAAATTTCAAAATTTTATTGAGGTGACAATTCAACCTCAACTCAAATTTTGCAAATTAAATAAATTTCAATTTTGTAATATCTTTTATTGTGGTCGAAACAATTTAAAAAAAAACTAACCTAACCTTCACAATAATTTAACAATAAATCACGAATTCTGCCAAGAATTCCAACCACGATTAGATCTGCACCAAAACTTAAAAAAAAACATATAATCGAATTTTCAATGAGCGAAAGTTAAAAAAATCTTAAGTAATTCAAAATTTTCCATAAAAATTGACCGCACCAATTTTAGAGTTTCTAAAAATACAGTTTTAACAACTTTCGCTTAGGTTCAACGTCCGTTCAATTATAGCACGGTTAATTTAAGAAAGGAACTGAATAACTATTTACCGTTCGCTGACTCAATATAGACAGAGACAATATTAGTCATTTTTTATTATTCGCGATGATCATACATAGTACATACACAACATGACACACATACAACACACACACACGTTCGCACGCACGCACGCACGCACGCACGCACGCACGCACGCAAGAACGCACGCACGCACTACCTTGCATGATAAATTTAACGGGAATTATCGTAAATAGGTTTACATAGTAAATAATCGCGATGAGACTCATAGGTATAGAAATAATGTACAATATACAGGCAATATTGCACGAGCGAGATCCAAAACATTATCCAGTCCCTTCCCTCAATTGGACCGTGTCACGCAGGCACATTCCAATCCACAATACGTAACTTGCGAGAAAAACGTTTTTTATGTTAGTTTTATTCCATCTTTTTGTTCAGACGTGTTTAATGTTATAACAGAAATCAATCTAAGTACATAAAAAAAAAATCTCGCAAGTTACGTATCGTGGGTCGGAAGGTTTCCGCGTAACATGGTCCAATTAACACGCCGCAAACACACATCACAGCAGCCCTAGACCAGAGTGGCCAGCCCCGACGTACCTTGCAGCTGCCGGTTCAGCAGCGCCGTGATGCCGGGCCCGTCGCCCGCCTTTTTCACCACCAGCATCGGCTTGTCCTCACCTTCCTCGCAACTGTTGGGCAGGTGCCCGTTGCTCACCGCCATCGTTTCGCTCACCTGGAAAAGTAATAATATATATTTTTAAAACACAATTCAATCATGAGGGGTTTTTGCCATAACTGGTTACGGTGGCGGGGAGCCGCTGTATGCGGGCGGCACAGGACCGGGAAGCTCGGAGAACCACGAGGGAGGTACACGGAGCTTCTTTTTGTACTGTTCCTGTTCATGTGTGTGTGCAAATGTGAATAAATGTTTTATCTATCTATCTATAAACATATCAAGCCTAAAATGAAAATAAATTCAATCAACAAGATACTGAAACCATTTTTTTAGAATTTTTCTTTCCACGTCAAGTTTTGACTTATTTCTGACATACCTGCATGAGCTTATGCACCACGTCTCGCCCCAATATGTGGTCGAAGACGGCCTGCAGGAAGGCGTCCGACATGATGGAGAGCTTCAGCTTGTCCCGGTGCCAGACCAGCACTCGAGACTCCTCCATCGCCATTATTGACACCTGCAAACGGTGGCGAAGAAAAGGTTTAAAGCTCTATGCACGTTTGATCGAGCGGACTCGAGTCTCCCTGTTGTTCCGAGCTTTTCTCGAACTTCAGACAATTTTTTTAATTATTTAATTACATATGTATATGTTACATATTATGTAATTAAATAACTAATACTCCATTTCCTTCCGTGGATGTCGTAGAAGGCGAATAAGGAAATACATTACCAGGAGACGGGCAGCAGCGTCTTCCTGAGATTCCAACCGCATACTGCGATCGCCAACCCGCCTGCCAAGCGTGGCGATTATGGCAAAACCCTTCATGGTTTGTAAGACCATGAGAGAGGCCTATGTCCTGCAGTGAGCGTCTAATAGCTGATGACGATATGTATATTTTTTAGATTTTTCCCTGTAATTATAGTAATATATACGACGATGTTACTTGCCAAATTTCATAGTTCTAGGTCAACGGAAAGTATCCTATAAATTTAGATTTCCTTGAAAGTGTCGAAATATACGTTTTTTGCGGCATAAACGGCCGTAACTTTTTTTTACGTTAACTTAGAAGTTTGTTATTTTCACAGCTCCAAGGGACTGTAGACCTGAGTATATAGTTTTAATTTAATCTCGATACATCCACGCGTTTCCGAGATAAAGGCTCTTGCCACACAGGCGGGCAGACGGACGGACGGACGAACGGACGGACGAACGGACGGACGGACGGACGAACGAAGGGACGAACGGAGGGACGGACGGAGGGACGGACGGACGGACGGACGGACGGACGGACGGACGGACGGACGGACGGACGGACGGACGGAAGGACGGACAACAAACTGATCCTATAAGAGTTCCGTTTTTCCTTTTGAGGTACGGAACCCTAAAAAGCTAGTTGATTAATTGAAAATACAAAAAAACAATATTTGTAATCTGTAGAATTCTAAATGGCCCGATCGGACCCGGGCCCGACCTCCATAACAATGGTTTTTAGGGTTCCGTACCCAAAGGGTGCCAAACGGGACCCTATTACTAAGACTTCACTGTCAGCCTGTCCTTCTGTCCGTCTGTCTGTCTGTCTGTCTGTCACCAGGCTGTATCTCATGAACCGTTATAGCTAGGCAGTTGAAATTTTCATAGATGATGTATTTCTGTTGACGCTATAACAACAAATACCAAAAACAGTGGGGGGCTCCTATACAAAAAACTTTATCTAAAGACAGCGCTCGCCATCTAGCGGCCATCTACGTAACCTTCACAGCGCCAATATCGTTAAATGTCAATGTTAAACACTTTTTGTTGATTTCTATATGTGGCGCTGTTCTCAAATTCGATCTTGTCTAATGTTGTATAGATAATGGTACGGAACCCTTCATTCGCGCACGAAGGGTTCCGTCCGACTCGCACTTGGCCAGTTTTTAAATGTTCTTTTCAAGGTCATAATCTATGATCGTTGCGTTTCATAATCATATCAATAATAAAATAAAAAAATAACAGATATATCATGTAATATAATATGCTAATTCGTGATTTTAAAGGAGAACTTTTGTGGGGGATTTCGATTATAATGAGTTTTTTGGAGGCAAAGATGTATCAGAGATATTCTTAAGTATAACTTATTTATTTCACATACTCATATTGCCATTGCCTCTACTTTCTCAGACGCGACGTCTCGAGAATGGGATATTTTGCAAACGGGACATTCTGCGATGAATTCAATAAAATGGATTACTATAAAGTAAGTCAAATACTTTTTTTATGTAGCCTATATACATACGTGACACTGCAGGGCACAGGCCTTCTCTCAGAGAGAGAGAGAGAGAGAGAGAGAGAGAGAGACAGAGAGAGAGAGAGAGAGAGAAAAAGAGAGAAAAAGAGAGAGAGAGAGAGAGAGAGAGAGAGAGAGTATTATGGGCTGAATTACCACGGGTGCCCACCGCGGATTGGCAACGTCAAGCGCTGAGGCATGTGAACATGAGACACTCAGGTTTCCTCACGATGTTTTTCTTCACAGTTAGCGAGTGGTATAGCTACTACAACTTCGCAAATAAAATTAAGTCTAATTATTTCTAGTGACATACGACCGAAAATCAGCGCGATGTCACAGTGTCATTAACGAAATATAGCCAAATAGACCTTTTACCTGAAAGTACTCATCAGTGGACACTCCGAACCATTCTGGCGAGTCGAGGAAGTGGTGCGGGAACACGATGTGGAGAGCGCGCTGGTTCTGCGAGACCACCAGCCTGAAAAACATCGAGGGGAACATCAACACATGACTTTTAGCATAAGATAAGATAAGAATATTCTTTATTGTATCAGGAAAAACACAAACATGAAATAGCATAGCTATTAATAACAAAATGAACATTGATAGTGGGGTAATACCAATTTTTTCCATTATTAGGTACTGATCCTGTCATAGTTGTTCTTTGAACCATTTTTATCATAAGTTGAACATTGGAGTCCTTAGACGTAAATCTTAGACGTAGACGTAAAAAAAAAATTGAGTTGAGAAATCTTGTTTCAAAAAATTCGAGAACAATAGTACCCGTCTATCAGAACAATGACCCGCGAAGCTCTGGCTGGCTACTAATAGATTCGAGTTTGTATCGAAATATTTTTGGAAAGAAGGAAAAAAAAACTAGCGTATTTAATAGCTATGTTAAGGCACCTTCATTTTGCTATGGCTTTCAAACCGCCCAAAATTCATGGTGTATAAACGGAGCATCTAACTAATGTATCTGAACACATTAGTTTCAAATCGCAACTCCCGCGTACTCCCTATATAATTTAGCCGATTTTCGAATCAATTATTTAACTATTATATTTTTTGTGTTGCACTAACCCGTGCTGAGGACAATTTTAAAAACCTATTTAGAGGCTAAAAATTCCACCCATGCCGGGTCTTGAACCTGCGAGCGTGGGGAAGTGCAAGCATCGGCGAAATTTCAAGCCTCTTTACAAACTTCTCTGTATTACGTACAGGCCGACATCTGGCCGAAGCAATTTACATCACTTGCAGCCCCCAGTAACCCACTTTGCAGTTAGGTTTTTACATTGGAATGATATCGCTGTACTTGCATGATTATATTCTTTTTGTTGCACTAACCCGTGCCGAGGACGATTTTAAAAACCTATTTAGAGGCAAAAAAAAGCCAGAGGTCGCGGGTTCAAGTCCCGGCATGGGTGGAATTTTTAGCCTCTAAATAGATTTTTAATATTGAACTAGACAAACTAAATTTAGTAAGCAGTTCCATACTACATACTGATAATCAATTTTTCACACCTCCTGCTCGACAATGCCTTATTACGTACCGTCAAATATCATCGTAAAGCATGGCCTTGTCTCTCGAGGGCAATAATAATGAAGAATTTCCCTAGGGAATAAAGTGATTTGAATTTAGAATGTCAAAATTCGCATGAAAACTATGGAGAAGCCCCGCATTGCAATTCGAAATTCGAATTGTTGTTCGAAACTCACCTCTTTTTTTTTCTTTTTTTTCTGAAATACTGTGTCCTGTGACCGCGCGAAACACCAACAAAAAAAAGAAAAAAAGGCGCGAATTGCAAATACGAATTTATCTTTTTATTGTCTCCCAGATGGTGTGAAAAGTAGAGTATTCACCTCTGGAATAAAACATGTCTTAGTCTCGGGCGGTATGAACCCCTCGCTTCACTCAGGACTCTACATAACTCCCTCGCTTCGCTCAGGAGTTAAAATTTAACTCCCTCGCTGCGCTCGCGAGTTAACTCGGAGTCCTTCGCTCCGCTCAGGGTTCAATATGCCGCCCATGACATAATACATGGTTTTATTCCCTTAGTACATAATCTACTATATCAACCCAATAACAGTTAAAAAAATCAAAATGCATGGTATTGTTCTCTTTTAGAAAAATTGCATTTATGCATGCGATACGTCCTATAAGTATACAAGCAGCCTATATACGTTGCACTGTAGGCCACAGGCCTTCTCTCAGCCAGAGAGAAGGCTTAATGTCCACCCGTGCCCACCGCGGATTGGCGATTTCAAGCGCTGAGGTATGTGAATAGCTCAGACACTCAGGTTTCCCCACGATGTTTTACTTCACCGTTAGCGAGTGGTATTGCTACTATAACTTCACAAACGTACATAACTTAGAAAACAAAGTCGTAGGTATACATGCGATATCCATCGGTAATTGGAGCCACATTAAACTGTTGATGGATAAATAAACAAATGAAATCATACATTTTGATACTCTAGCGAATGTATGAAACAACTGAAGTTGGTCTCATAATGAAAGTTGTTTGTATTAAGTAGAAAAACCCATTTCAGTTTCACCGGAGCTTCCTGTTACCTACACAGAGCAGCTAAATTGGTGCAACCTGTGGCTGAAGACTACGGCGAAGTTGCTTGTTCAATAGCAAAGAACCTAACAAGCTTTCTTGAAAACAAGCGGAAGAACTTTGTACATTATTGCAGTAATGATTTGTGGAAACTCCGCAGGACTTGGCGTTGATGTAGATCGCGTCGATCGCAATTCTTTTAACGGCAAAAGCCGACAATCCTTCACACCCTTTATAACACGGCATTAAGTCCGCCGTATTGTATTGTACACTAGTTTAAGTGCAATATATTAATTAACAATATCGATAACGAACTTGGCCCTTTTAGACCGATCTAAATCTAAATCGAAAAGAGGTTCTCAATTTTATTCTTCCGCACATATTGGTTCTCAATTCTTCCGCATATATTAAATTTTATGTGTATTCAGCGATGATTCTTTGCCACGTTGCCTGATTTTATTAAATCTTTCTTTCTTGTTAGAAAGGGGGTACCTCCAGATTGGTTCCATATAAATTTGGTCAAGAACTGTTGATGAAATCCATGAGAAAGTTATCGAACTCTTCTTTATAGGGCGCGTTTTTCTTGAAGTCGGCTCTTTCTTTTGATGAAGTAGTTATCACATTTGTGTTATATTTGGGAAAATTGCGTTATCGCGAATCCTGCAAATTTAATCAGCCATTCTCCATCAAACGGGCGTCAAATTAAAAACTACCGTTGGCAAAAAGGCAGAGTTTAACAACCCGAGGCGTCGACAACCCCCTGGGAACTTCGTAGCATAATAGACAGCCAGACGGCCAGCTTAACCTTCCTGCCAGCGAGGGTAGCCAGCGGTATAGTTTATATTCTATCTATCTATCTATTTCTTTCAGTGCCTCTCCACAGAAGGAAGTAGAAAACATGTTTGACTGACGCTCAACTGATTACCATCCCGGACTTGGTAGGCATTTGAAGCGGCAATGAAATAAAGACTCGTTTAGTTGTCATTGTATTTCAAGATAGAAGTATTTCATAGAAGTATTTCTTCGTACAAAATTCACTCTCAAAAACGGCCCCAGTCCTCTCGATTCGTCTGTGCCAATGAAATGAGTGCAAGATGTGCTGTAGAGTAAATGACTCTGTGATTGGTTAATTCTGTGCGCCATGCGTGACGACGTGAACGATGATTGGGCGATACTAAATGGTAGCGTAACTTATGATTGGTTTTATACAAAAACGTCAAACCATTGACTTGATGATGGAAATGTGGCAGGTGCATTATATATTTTGCCGGGCAATACAGAACTCGCTCCGATTGGTAGCACAACTGACAAGCCCCGCCCCCCTTCCCACAGTTGAACGTGGAGTCTGGCTATCATGCAATGCAATCACAGAATCTGGGTACAGGCGAACATCTGGTTGGATTATGTTCATAGCCGCCTGGGAACGGCTTAATTAAAATTAGGACGTGTGCACAAAGGCGCCGCAAAGCCGCTTGCCAATTAACCTTAGTTTTAGTGTGATATTATTATTATTCAGAATTATTTCTGCACCGCGTCAAGCTGGGGTATGTGAGGAAATTTTAAATAAATAACATCCTCACAACACAATCACTGGTCCTTCCCAAAGTAGGATACACTGTGCTATGGTAACCAGTCAAAGACATCACAAACATGACCATACACTCACACTGAGGCCGTTTGTACTAGTCAAGTACGGCGGTTTCCAGCGGGAATCGAACCCACGGCCTGTTTTCGTATCAGCTTTTCTATACTGCATTTTAATATATTTTCACGCCCGTTGACAAATCTTTGAGATAAACCAGGTTAAACGTTTTGCCGTTAAACCGAAAAATGTTGCGAATGAAAATTACACCAGTTGTCATTTGATAAGGCTTAATATTGTCGGGACCAGGGCTGACACCTCTCCGGGATTGATCCGGAGTCTACGGGTTTGAATGGTGCATGTCCGGGCTCCGGGTCCGCGGTCCGGAGAATATTTTATTTAGCTATACAGTGAGTAAACAAAAATTTCGTAAAATATATATTTAAAAAAAAAATTAAATGTCCTGCAGTGGGCGTCAAATGGCTGATGATGATTATGATGAAACGTTAAGAAAGTTTTTTTTTATTAATTTTCTCCCAACCTTTTTTTTTGTGAAAATAAAAGAACAGTGAGGTATGGGGTTCATGTAAAAACTACTTTTCCGAAATTTCCGAGCCTGACCTTTTTAAGGTGGCAGCCCTATGGGCGCCTCGAGATAAAATAGGTTTCATCTTTGTATTGTATTGTATCTGGGCCATGAACTTTCTGCGTTGCAGTCCGAAAAACTGAGAATAGATTATTAGCGAACGATTCTAATAACCGCCCGATCGATACTTATGCAATCACGAAAAGCAGGAAAAACTGGCTACAAGCGTGTCAGTCGGAACTAACTTAGGTTAAACAGACAGCACTTTATTAGACACAAGCAAGGAATCTGAGAGAAGGCCTGTGCCCTACAGTGGGACGTATATAGGCTGCTTATGTAAGGACTTAATTGACATACTTTGCTTTATTAGTTGGAGATGATTTATAATAATTATTATTTTTTTATTTCACAAAGGAATGTGACAAAGGTGTGTAATTCCTATGGCACAACGACTCGTTAGTACTTTTTTTTGTGGTTTGAAGATTAGTTTTATGAAAAACTGCTGAATACAGGGCCGCGTTTTACAAAACTATAATTCAAAGTTTATTATGACAATTCAATGTAGATTGCGTGTCACAGATTAATAAGTAGGAAGACTAAATTGTGCTAATCGACTACGCATTGTATTGTCATGGTAAACCATGAATTGTAGTTCTATGGAATAGGCCATTCCCGAAACACGTCAGTTAGGGATTATCATTTACCTACAGCAGGGCCCTTATTATGAAGCAGCGATATGTTCGGAAGGGTCGTCAACGTCGCGCTTAAGCCGGACAATACACTCGAATCTAGCGACAAATAACGGTTATTTTAGGGTTCCGTACCCGAAGGGTGCCAAACGGGATCCTATTACTAAGACTTCACTGTCCGTCTGTCACCAGGCTGTATCTCATGAACAGTGATAGCTAGGCAGTTGAAATTTCGAGAGGTGATGGTATTTCTGTTGCCGCTATAACAATGGTAATAAATTTGTTGTTCTGTCGGATTCAAAGAGTGCACTCCAGCTCGTGGCTCGTTGTTCCTCGGACATCCAAGGAAATCCGATAGCTTACGTCATTATAAAATGCTTGCATAATCTAAAAACCAGGGGCAAGACTGTCGTCTTGCAATGGGTGCCCTCGCATATAGGTATACCGGGTAATGAAGAGGCGGATCGACTTGCGCAGCTGGCAATCTCAGACGGGGATCCACAGTTTTGTATGCCTTTTTACACAGAACTGTTGCCCTATGTACAGAAAGAGTGCTATACACTTTGGAAGGAATACTTTGATGTAAGATCGCTTAGTGCCGGTATTTGGTATAAGACGATTCAATCTTGCCCCCTACGTAAACCATGGTTCGACCATTGTGAGATGGATAGAAGAGACATAGTTCTTGTTTTGAGACTTCGTTCGGGACACATACCTCTGAATAAGTTTGCATTTCTGATGCGAAAAGTCGAATCACCAAACTGCGACGAGTGTAATTTTGTAGAAGATGTTTACCATTTACTTGTGGAATGTGTCCGGAATGAAGTCATTAGAAGACAAATCTTTGGTAATACGTTTTTTTACGCCATGGGCGGCTGTAATAGCATTTTGGCTTTCCCCCTCTCTGATGAAGCCAAAATGCTATACAAAGTAGCCAAATTTGGTATTTCTGCTAGAGTTAGTAGTTTAAGTAATATTTAAGTTAATTTTTAGTAACATGTTATGCTTGTAGTCTTAAGATCTAAATTAGTGTGTTGATTTTCGGCCTTAACTATAAGGGTGACATTGTCATTTTTTGTACAAAACCCTTTCAAATGAAGATTATAAAAAAAATAATAATATGAGGGTACGGAACCCTTCATGCGCGAGTCCGACTCGCACTTGGCTGGTTTATATTTTTTATTTATTTTGCTTCATTTTCAATGTTTAATTTTGCCTTTTTAATATATCATGCGGTTTTAGAGTTGTCTGCTTTATAGTGGTCACTGTATGATAGATCGCTTAAAACCATAATATGTGGTAAATAGAATGGACTAGATATATGTGGGTCAACGTTTAACCGGAGGCTGCGACATTTAAGAGCTCATAAAGCGCGAATTTCATGATATTACTAGCTGACTCGGCAAATGTTGTTTTGCCATTTTAATAAGCCTACGACCTTGTCTAAAGACAGCTCTCGCCATCTGGCGGCAATGTATAGTAGCACCAATGTCATAATGTCAATTATCGCTTCAACGCTTCTTATAGATTGCTATAGATGGCGCTATTTTCAATACTACCAAATCTTGTCTATGGCCTGTACCTGTATCGCTCTCTTACGCAACAGTGGCTGACGAATAAACTTGTGTTACCGAAGAAAATCCTTTAAATTATTACAACGCATTCTCCCTGGATTCCTGAAGCGCTTTCGCCAACAGTTTATGGTGACCCCGACGTGATTGCGCTGGAGCAGAATTGCCAGCTACGCAAAATTGACGCAAGAACCTACTGAGACGAAGCAGCGAACAACACGTGGACGCGAGGCCGGGTCGGACATTTTGTCTTGAAGAAAAGCGCCGATTTTTTGCAAGAAGCAAAAGGATCGATTGGATAGCGGGCCGCGCGCGACGCAGCCCCCCACTTCAGCGACCAACCTACAAGCCGAAAACCCTTCAGGAGAACCAGGACGCGTCATCTACCTAGGTACTGATTCTAGAATTTCAGAAGCCAATACCTACATTGTACCTAGCAGCGCCGACGATCTGCACGGCCGAGCCGAACTGCAACATCTGAAGCCTGCATACCAATTTCCGACGATGATCCGCGCCGCCGAGACGAGCTGGGACATCTGAAGCCTTCATACCTACCGAAGAAGACGATCTGCACGGCCGAGCCGAACTGCAATATCGCATACCTAAGTATCTACCGATCACGTGAGTTGGCATTACTTCATCCCTCATGTTCCTAACCTAAGCACTCCCAACTTTATCCACCAACCCTCTATTCTCTCAAACCTATTCAATCTATAACTAACTACGTACCTAGGGAAAATTTCGACTGATTTTCTTATTAGAGTCTATTTGTAAGAATGTCAACCCCACTCGACTTTCATGAAGCGCCAGAGCAATCTAATGAGCTAATAACCTATAAGAAAAAGCGCGCTATCGTGAGAGGGAAGCTGACACTTTTCAAAAAATTTCTATCCGGGTTATCAGAAGATAATTTAACTGCTGAACAGATAATCGAGTTAGAGCTAAATTATCAGTCTACCTACTATTCATGTATCTCGCTTAGTAAGAAACTACTACAGATTCATGGCGAGGCCCCAGCAGCTAATAACCCCGACCTTACTCGTCAATCAATAATCGCACCAGAAACCTACGAGTCAATAAAATTCCCAGAAATTCCACTACCATCATTCTCCGGGGATATTACCTGCTGGATCGAATTCAGGGACACCTTTGATGCCTTGATTAACCAGAGCAACCTGAAAAACATTCAAAAGTATAAATACCTACGTAGTTGTCTTAAAGGCAATGCACTGGAAGTCCTCGGCTCACTGGAGTATTCTGAGGAGAGTTATAACCTTGCATGGCAACTATTATGTGAAAGATTTAACAACCCCAAAGTTCTAGTAAACAATCACCTAAGAGGCCTGTTCCTTATCGACCAGGTTCCCTCAACCCCCATGGCCTTGAGGGGACTAATCGATAACATTTCTAAACATCTCAGGACATTGAAAAATCTTGATATACCTATAGCCGATTGGGATATTCTTATAATATTTTTCATACTACCAAAACTTGACAAAGGCTTCCAAAGAAAATGGGAGGAAAAAGTCGGCTCAAGAGAATTGCCTTCTTTACAGGACTTTAAGAACTTCCTACGGACGCAGGCTGACCTGCAAGAGGCTCTAGCGTCTGGAGTATCAACCGGGCTTGACACCCCAGCCGGCCCAGCCAGGAGCGCCCTGATCACCACGTCCTCGTCCAGAGCCAATTCAAACCCACTGGTAACAAAAGCATCTATACCTATTAATCAGTGCCCCTATTGCAGGGAAAGGCATTATATTAACCAGTGTGCTAGGTTTTTGGCCCTGAATACAGCAGCACGTATAAAGGCTGTAAAAAACTGTAAGCTATGTCTCAATTGCCTCCGAGCAGGCCACGCACTGCCTAACTGCCGAGCCAGTCAGTGCAGAGAGTGTAAAGGTAACCATCACACGCTTTTACACATCACATACACAAACAATTTTCATTCTCTAGGTGAACCGAGTTCACACCAACCTAATACCTATAACCCACAGTCTGTGAGTGAAAACCGAGCCCGTGATGAACCGAGTTCATACACAAACCGACATGTTAGCTTACCTGTAGCTGAAAATCCACCTATAAATAGTTTGCCAATGCAAACCGTAGTAAACACTACAACCTTTAACAAAGATACCGAACAACCTACCAAGAATAAAGTTGTAATTTTGTCAACCGCCCAATTGAAGGTGCGTGACAAACATAACCAGTTGCAAACTTTGAGAGTCCTTCTCGACTCTGGCTCTCAGTCTAACCTAATTACCGAAAATGCATGTAAAAAACTTGACCTCGAACAACATAGTATAGCTATGGAGGTCATGGGATTCAATGAAAGTGTGACGAAGGTCGACCACCTTTGTAACATCCAATTAAAGTCAACCGATAATAAATATACTACCAAAATGTCTTGTCTTGTTGTAACCACGATTTGTAGTATACCTAACATCACTATTGATATTGAAAAATTAAAAATCCCACAGCGAATCAAATTGGCGGACGACAGGTTCCATCAGGCGGGTGACATTGACCTAGTTCTGGGAGCAGAACAATTCTACAACCTACTATGTGTTGGACAGCATAGACTAGGTGACGACCTACCTATACTACAAAAAACTAAACTCGGGTGGGTCGTATCTGGCGCAATGTCACTATCCCTACCGCAAAAAAAGGTATGTTGCAATTTTGTACTAAATAACCAGCTGAAAAATTTTTGTGATGTTAGCGAGTGTAGTTTAGAGGTACCCAATGATGATATGGTGGATGCGTGCGAAAAAGTTTTCGAAACTCATTCGCGAAGTCCTGAGGGTAACTTCGTAGTCAGCATGCCCTTAAGTGAGCCTACCTCATCTCTCGGAAAATCTGTTCACATTGCTCACAAACGATTTCAATACCTAGAGTCTAAACTGTCACGAAATCCCCCCATAAAGCAACAATACGTACAATTCATGCGAGACTTCGAAGAGATGGGTCACATGGTAGAAATTGATAGCTCATCTAATGGCCCCCGTAATTTTTTACCTCATCACGCTGTGATAAGCCCTGAAAAGGTCACCACGCCTCTAAGAGTTGTATTTGATGCATCCTGTCCTACCGCCTCAGGAAAATCATTGAATAACATCCAACACAAGGGTACAACACTTCAAGACGAACTAATTAAAATTCTATTAAAATTCCGAATTCATAGATTTGTTGTAAATGCAGACATCGAAAAAATGTATCGAAAAATTCTCATACACCCCGAACAACAAAACCTACAGTGCATATTATGGAGAGAGAATCTATACGAAAAACTAAAAACCTATGTACTAACCACACTTAGCTTTGGTCTTAAGTGTGCACCATACCTAGCTATACGATGCCTGCTGCAGCTTTCTAATGAGAACGAAATCCAGTTTCCAGCCGCAGCAGCAGCGATCCGGTCCGACTCCTACATGGACGACCTTCTTCACGGCGGAGACAACGAGGTAACGGTAGCAGACAGCCGTACAGATAAACGACATCCTGAGCACCGCGAACTTCAACCTACGAAAATGGAAGTCTAACTCTCCAGCCATCTTATAAAAAGTGAGTGCAAATACGTCCACTCCCACTACTAACACTCCAACCGAGTTTGGAGACAATACACAAAAGGTCCTCGGTCTAGCATGGTCGAACGAGACCGACAACTATACACGTTGAAAGAACAACCAGTACCAAAGTCGCTAACCAAACGTAAAGTTTTGTCCCTAATCTCATCAGTTTTTGACCCGTTAGGTCTGATCAGTCCCGTATTAGTAATTGCAAAATGCTTTATACAAAAACTCTGGCAAGACAAGTCCGATTGGGACACAGAGTTACCAACATCCCTATCAGATGAATGGAGAAAATTTTATAAAAACCTATTTTGTCTAAATTCCCTGACAATCCCGAGACATGTTATAATTCGCGATTACATAACGATTGAAATACACGGCTTTGGAGACAGTTCAATGACCGCTTTCGGCGCCGCCATTTTCATACGATCCATAGACACACAGGGCAACATTCAAGTCCGTTTATTGTGTACGAAGTCACGAGTAGCACGAAAAGAAACAATCCCGCGCCTAGAGCTGCGTGCGGCACTCCTTTTAGCTGAATTATACAACAAAATAAAAGTAACACTAACATGTCAAATATCGAAAACTTACCTATGGTCAGATTCAAATGTTGTGTTGGCATGGATAATAACTCTACCACACAAGTTGAATGTTTTTGTCAGTAACCGAGTTACTAAAATTCAAAACCTAACTACTATCAATGACTGGTACTGGGTACGTTCAGAAGACAACCCCGCAGACTTGTTAACTCGAGGTCTACCTGCTGATAAACTAGCAATTACAGACCTATGGTGGGAAGGGCCCAAGTGGCTTTCAAAACCGGAAACGGAATGGCCACTACTTAAGACACCAGCACAAGCCAGTATACCCGAAATGAAGAAACAAGAAATATGTAATGTCTCAATTGACACACAATCAAATAAAATTATACAAAACCTAATTTGCAAATTCTCTACAGATACTAAGGTATATCGAGTATTTGCCTACCTATTGCGGTTCATTCAAAATTGTAGGAACACAAATAAACAAACGGGTCCATTAACGGTAAAAGAACTAATAGAATCGCAAACTAGAATAATTAAAGTTGCACAGTTGCAATTATTTCCAACCGAGTATAAACTATTGCAACAAAACAAACCTTTCCCAAGGGACTCACCAATATTATGTCTAAACCCATTTCTTGAAGGCGGACTTATTCGTGTAGGCGGCCGTCTAAGTCTCTCACACTTCTCATATAGTAAAAAGCACCCTATAATTTTACACAATACCCACACACTTACCAAACTCATCATGAGGTCCCAGCACATCAGGCTACTATACGCCGGGCCGCAACTATTACTATCCTCAATGAGAGAACAATACTGGCCGATTCATGGTAAGTGTCTAGCAAATAAAATTCTGCGAGACTGTGTAATCTGTTTCAGGGCCAAACCTAGCACACACATACCTATTATGGGTAACCTACCTACCTCAAGAGTTACCCCCTCGCCACCATTCCATGCAACGAGCATTGATTATGCAGGTCCCTTTTCTATCTGAGATAGGAGAGGACGTGGGTTCAGGGCCTACAAGTGCTGGGTAGCTATTTTTGTATGTCTTTCGACGAAGGCAATTCACATTGAGCTGATTTCAGGTCTAGAGTCAGCGGCCTTCCTGTTGCTCTTCGGAGGTTCACAGCCAGGAGAGGTAAACCGAAGGAAATTGTAAGTGACAACGCTACTACTTTTCGAGGGGCTAATAACGAACTAATCGAACTTCATAAGTACCTAAATCAATTTTCAAGTGAACTGATAACTTCATGTGCCAATGAGGGCATCACATGGAAGTTCTTACCTGTGTATACTCCACATATGGGTGGTTTACACGAAGCCGCAGTCAAAAGTTGTAAATATCACTTAAAACGTGTTTGTGGTCAGGCTTTGTTAACCTATGAAGAATTTTCTACCATACTTACTCAGATAGAGGGGATCCTTAACTCACGACCCTTATGCCCTATATCTAACGCCGACACCGATGACTTCCCTATCCTCACGCCAGCTCACTTCTTGATCGGTAGAACCACTACGGGTTTACCGGACTACGACTACCAAGATGTCAACCCAAACAAACTAACACAATACCAACAACTCCAACAGCTGCACCAAGACTTCTGGAAGAGGTGGTCCCGCGACTACATCGCACTCCTTCAGCAACGCACGAAATGGAGGAGCTCAAAGGGCGCTGACCTGGCAGCTGGCACGCTGGTTCTAGTGAGGGAGGAGCGGCTGCCCCCCTGCCAATGAAGGATGGGGCGAATACTCAACAAGCACCAAGGACGGGACGGCATCACGAGGGTGGTCTCAATACAGACTCAAAACGGAATCATAAAACGCGCATTTAATAACATCTGTCCGTTCCCAACTAGTGTTCAGTGTTTTCTATGTATTAATTAGGAATAAGTTTTCTAAGTATTACCTAAGTTAAATCTAGTTAAATAATAGATATCTAAGTGCCTAAAATTAAGAACCTTAGGAGGTATTAATTCCCTAATAAGCATCTAAAAGTATGTTTTGTAAGTTTACAAATAAATTTGTATTCTGATTGCTTTTCACTTAACCTAGCTACTTAGATAGGTAGGTAAAATTAACTTTTTGTTTCTTGCCTTCAGCAGAAACTAAACTAGTCTTGTATATTAAACCTATGTTCTAACTAATGCCTTCAGCAATCTAGTCTTCTATTGCCCATTTTGAGCTGGCAGCATGTCTAAAGACAGCTCTCGCCATCTGGCGGCAATGTATAGTAGCACCAATGTCATAATGTCAATTATCGCTTCAACGCTTCTTATAGATTGCTATAGATGGCGCTATTTTCAATACTACCAAATCTTGTCTATGGCCTGTACCTGTATCGCTTTCTTACGCAACAATGGCTGACGAATAAACTTGTGTTACCGAAGAAAATCCTTTAAATTATTACAACGCATTTTCCCTGATTCCTGAAGCGCTTTCGCCAACAGACAACAATTCTCAGACCTACCAAATACACACAAAAAAATTCATAAAAATCGGTGAAGCCGTTTCGGAGGAGTTCAATAACAAACACGGTGATACGAGATTTTTATATATTAGAAATGTTTAGCCTGATGTTTGAGAAACTATAAATCTGCGAAAAACACATAGAGCTACTGAATCTGTGAAAATCACATAAAGCTACTTAATTTTAACTCTAATCGACACGTTTCAGAAGATTGTGCATTTCAGAGTTAAAATCGCGAATATCTCTTTTTCTGAAGCGGAATTCGAACCTGCCCTCGTAGCTAACCGTGCCGGAGGCGCTTTAACCAACGAAACTATTCGTTCCTTGTTTAGTTTAATCATCAAACCCTAACGTGGGATTCACGATGTAATCAATTAAATGTAACATTAATAACGTAGAACTCGACCCATACTTGTCGTAGACTGAATTCTTGCTGTAAATTCACGCCTTCCAGAAGCGATCAATCATGTTTTTTGCCCGCAATATAATTACGTATTTTAGTTACCACCCAGGCGTTCGACTCGGTAGCACGTTTGGTGAACGTCTGTCTAGCTTACATTGGGATGGGTGCCTCTAATCTGAAACCGGGTATACTTAGGTACAGCGGTGGTAGCCTAGTGAGTGGAACATTGGACTCGGAAGCAGGAGACCCAGGTTCGATTCCCAGTGCGGGCATGTACCTATGTTTTTGATTTCTAAGTTATATACATTTGTGAAGTTATAGTAGCAATGCCGGTATCGAACTCAGGACCCCTCGAATGTGGGGCAAGCGCGAAGCTTCGAAGCCCAGTTATGGGAGTTATAAAGCGGAGCGCTGACATTTAAGCTTTCCACTTCCAGCCTTTAATTCCCTTCCCGAATAATGGCGCAAAGGCCAGCCAGGGATGTAGCCAGGTCAAATCAACGACCACGGGTTGAATTTTTAAATCGTTAGCAATATTTTAAAGGAATGTTCTTTTCGTGTTGAAAAACGATGATAGTAAATTGATTGATGTAAAACAAGGCGACTAAGGAAATCAATTACCAGGAGACGGGCAGCAGCGTCTCCCTGAGATTCCAACCGCATACTGCCATCGCCAACCCGCCTGCCAAACGTGGCGATTATGGCAAAACCCCTCATGGTTATGAAAACCACGAAGGTGACCTATGTCCTGCAGTGGGCGTCAAATGGCTGATGATGAAGATGATGATGAAAATAAGGATGTTTTAGCCAAAACGTTATGATTACTTACATTTTTTTTTGTGGATAATCGCGATTTTCAACGTTCGAAACGATAATCACACAAAACGGTTCGAAACTATCAATGAAAAATGTGAAAAATGTTGTCTTCTACTACTACCATTTGATTTGCGAAAAATGTTTTCTTCTACTAAACGAGTTCTGCGAACTTTTTGTGCTGATAAGGTTTTTTTTTAAGATAAATTGAAGTTTTTTTGTTAGGTATGATTTTTCGTTACTTCTTTAAATTAGCTTCAAAGCGGCTTTAGTAAAATAGCGAAATTTTAAGGAGAATGAATGCCCCTCAAACTTTTGCTAACTCCTTCAGTGTCGCTGCATTTTTTAACCAAAATTACAGGGTTACATAAAAATGCGAAACTCCCGAAATGTAGAACATTATTTTTTTTGTTTAATTTCCCATTTAAGTCATATTTGTTCAAAAGAATATTTTGTTCTTCTATGTAGGACCATTTAGCGAAATTTGCGACATTGGCAGAGCGTATACAGCCATGGTTAACATTTCACACTGCGACATTTTAATGTATAGAATAGCTGATATTTTTTACGCCATTTCGAAGTTTTCCTTAGAACACTACAGCACAACCAGATAAAAAAAATTACAACTATGATTTCTTCAATCTAAGTAATTTTATACCATTGGCGGTCTTATCGCTTAGAGATCTTGTCTTCCAGAATACCCATAATAAAAGTTGTTCGTGCACCCTGGAATTCTGTAGTTCGCTCTGTGATAAAGCCATTCAGTTTAGTGAAATTGGCACTAACACAATCAATCAGCGCCAATCACTATAGCGGTCATTGACGTAGAGCACGGATCGTAAACTAAATTCAATGTCTGTGTCTACTCGTTTAGGTATCAGGGTCTTAGGGATCCCATTTCATAGAACTAGATTCAATGGTTTACTATGACAATTCGATGTACAATCCATAGCCGATTAAACCACAAATTAGCAATTAGGGAGAGGAGTACTATCGGCTATGCAATATACATCGATCATAATGAACTATCATCATCATCAGCCCCCCCCCCCCCCTGCCCACTGCAGGGTAAAGGCCTTTCCCCCCAAATGCCATCTCTCACGGTCCCTTGCCATCTTCCCCCGACTCAACTACATCGTCCGACCATGAGGCTGCTGTTCTGCCCACTGACCGTCGTCCTATTCTCGGCCGGCCACTCTGTGATTGCTCTGGTCCACTTGCATTCTTCCCTCCGCGCGGTGTCCGCCCGTTTCCACTTCAATCTCTATAAACTATGAATTGCAGTTTTATGAAACGCGATCAGGGGCGCTACTACAAAACTTCTCCATTGTATGGAAGCGTCCGATTTAACCTACTCCGAACTGTGAAATCCAAACATATTTTGACACTCCATATTTTAACAGTTACGTAATGGGAGGGTAGGGGGCTACTATGCGCACCTAGGAAATGCAATCCCGGGATACCGGGATCTCGAAATACCGTGACCCCGCATCCATTTTGCGAGACTAATCTCGGTCGAAAATTTCGCGAGACCAGCTGGACTGGCGGTATTACAAAGAAGCGTAGACCATACGTGTTACTCTGCGCGCGGCGGCGGCGTGTGCTTGTCAATTTGATAATTGTGATATTTAAGTGACTATGGAAATTTATGTTTCTGATGTTTACATTACGTGATTATGTTAATAATTGTCAATTTATGTTTCTGATGTTTATGTTGTTATGTCAATTTATATCTTAATTTTTATTTCTAAAAGTATTAATAAACTATTTGTAATGTACCAAAAAGATAATCAAATTTTGGTTAAATTTAAAACCATGAAAACGAGGTCCATTAGTTCTTTATTACGATTGATTTCAAAGGACTAAGTCCACCCGGATCCCGCAAATACCTGGATCCAGCGGGACTAAGACGGTTCAGTCCCGCAAATACCTGGATTGAAATAATCGGGATTGCATTCCCTATGCGCACCAAATTCTATTGGAATCCTTACATTTGCGATAGGTATCATTCAGGATTTGGTGTGCGTGATATACGAGCAGATCTTCAAGTCTCCTGATGGCTCAATTAGGTCACCCTGACTACATCGCTGGAAAGGTCGAGACGGGCAAAATAAAATGAGTGTAGGTAAACCATATTTTAGCACAGGCTTTTGGGAACGCAAACAGCGTTTGTGTCGAGTTCGCGGAATTGCTTAGTTTTGTCGTTCGTTTTTGATAACACTTTATTTTTTGTATTGGGCGCCTGGCCCGGTCGTAATCAGTTTAGGATCTTCGGTGTTGTTAGGGTTTGGTTAGCGTATATATTATGCAGCTTTTTTAAAAGAAAGCCAGCTTATTCCGTAACTGTCCACTTTATTAGGATATACGTTTTGGTTTATCCCAATTGGGTTATCCACACTGCGATGAGTTCGCCATTGAGATAGGTCAATTGAATGACGAGACCCAGAGAGTGATTGGGAATTATGTTAAGTACGTTATGTTTTTATCATTATGTCTGTATGACGAAGGTAGGTACAATTGTTTTAATGTAAATTCTTCTTTTATATAGAAGAATTTATAAGACCGTAATCAGACCGATCTTGATATACGGCTGTGAGGCTTCGAAACTCACACTTAAGGAGGAAAATAAGTTACTGGTTGCGAAGAGAAAGATCATGAGGAAGATTCTGGGTCCAACGAGGAGGGAAGTTCGTAGTTGGAGAGTTAAAAAGAACCAGGATGACCTCATTTCCGGACCTAACATCATCGGAGAAACGAAAACCCACTGAATCCGTTGGCTCGGTCACATCTTAGAAAGCATGGGAGAGGATCTGGCGGTAAAGAGGGCATACGTGGAGCTGCCAAGCGGTCAAAGACCGGTTTGCCGCCCCAGATATGGCTGGAAGGATGAAGTGGCTAAGGACCTGCGTGAGGTCCAGGCGGCCGATTGGCAAGAGACTGCGCAGGATAGAGACAATTGGCGACTTCTTGTGTCGGAGGCCAAGACCCACTTCGGATCGCTGAGCCAGCGGAGTGACTATTTTTGTACGTTTCAGAAAGACAAGTAAAGAGTCTACGAAAAGTCGACTGTTGAGACTCTCCGGAAACGCCCATGTACAGTCGAAAGCACACTCTACTCAGTTACGTTTCGGGCGACTTTGCAACAAAAATGTAAAGCCAACCAGCTGTCGACTGTATCCACGGTTGGCGAGGCCGCCGACGACGGACGACGGTAAATTGCTCCGAGCTTTATTTACACCGCCTCGAAGCTTTCGAGGAAAAAGAGGCTATCGCTTATTACACGATCAATGTATCTGACGTAAATAATGCTACTTCGCACTGTAAATAAATTGTTACGCCTGCAATGATCCCCTGTAAGAAATATACATTCCACCACAAAACTATTTCAATCTCTATAAATTTATGGATTAGATTATTCTTTATCGTACATAAGGAAATTACACAAAGTACAATTATAACTATATAACTAGTATATACCACTACCTAAAATAGTATATAGTTAAACAACTTTAACATAGACGGTTTCCACTACAAAATAAATCTTCAATGTGTAAGCGCTTTGCACGTTTTAACAACAAAAATGTAAACATAGAATGTGTTGTTCAACTTCACAGAAACCTAGGCAAGTGTTCATAGTTCAGTACTATCGTGTCAGGAATCAGGATACGGCGGTTCCACGTTTAGTCCCCAACTATTCATTTTAAAAGTACCTAATGTATGGCAACAAAACCAGTTCAATGCACGAGTTCTAGAATTTTACGAGAATTTTCAACTGTGTTAATTAAGGACATCAAGAATATCTTGCCTGAAATGTTTAATTTGTACATTAACGTTCATAAGTCACAGCCTCTGCGCTACAATGAATAAAAAGTTTTGATTTGATTAAACCCATCACTGTTAATGATCAAAACTTATCGTTCACACCTTAACACTATCAAACAGGGCATCGCGTAATCTAAACGTTCAATGCACTTTCGAGCAAAGAAATCTGATAGCGCGCAATCACAGCATCTGCACTGCATGCAGCCGCAATGTAGTCACAGATTACCCCTAATGTAGTGTATGTATAGTAATAGGGATGAGCAAATGGGAAAAAATATATCGATATTTTTCAAATGTCTCGATATATATTGACAATAAATATCGATATCGGGTTGCAAAAAACAAATACAAATACAAACACACAGTTACACTCAGTCACATACACGCATTGACACCAACCAATCCAACGGACTGTGCGTTCGAGGCAAGGGAACTGAACCCTAGACAAAGTCTTTTCTTTAGAGATTGGATTTGTCGTATACATAAGCTCTGATAAAATTACCAATTTTGATAACCGGACATAAATATTGAAAATCGATGTCGCCATAATCGCCACGCTTGGCAGGCGGGTTGGCGATCGCAGTATGCGGTTGGAATCTTAGGAAAACGCTATATCGATAAAATCGATATATCGAAAAACAATTAGTGGCTGATATGTCGAAATGTTCTGAAAAAATACCGATATTTTCATATAAAGATATTTTTCCCAAGCCTAAATCGTACTGGAAATGGGGCGCGTCCTAATCGCGGGAGTGCTCATTTCGGGTCATGTTTCAAACACTGCACCGAGAAGGGAACAAACGAGACACAAGCGCTCATTCATTATATTGCCGACGATGACCTACAAAGGTCATCGTTCGGACCTTAGTAGGATATTTTTTGGATGTACCTACTAACGTCGACAATACATCAATCACACACATACTACGCAAAGACAGACTGTCTTATTTATAAAAAGCACGATTCCGATTAAACGCCGATTAAAATTGTCTGTGGTGGAGATTTTACAAGGAAAAGTCGTAAGCGCAGATGAAATAAACTGAATCGTGTTTTTATAAATAAGGCTGTTAGTTTTTCAAACAAAACAAAATTCCGCTCAAAAGCGAAGCGGCTTGTATCTAGTGAGTGACGTTTTATAAGCAGCCGATATACGTCCCACTGTAGAGCAAAGGCCTTCTCTCAGGGAGAGAGTATGGGCTTAATCACCACGCGTGCCCACCGCGGATTGGCCATTTCAAGCGCTGAGGTATGTGAATAGCTCAGACACTCAGGTTTCCTCACGATATTTTCCTTCACGGTTAGCGAGTGGTATTGCTACTGCACCTTCACAAATGTACGTAACTTAGAAAACAAACATACCCGCGCTAGGAATCGAACCTGGGTCTCTCGCTTCCGAGTACAATGTTCTACCCATTAGGCTACCACCGCTGTGGTAGTTTCTGTGGATCCCCTTAACTTTAATCAACACTCGGAATGAAAGATACGGACTATCAAGTATCTTTACACCCTTTTTATGACGCTGGGTTCTAGAAAGGGGGTTGATGAAGTTAAATTCCCCCGCACCTAAAACGAGTTAATTAGTTGAACTAGACGCGACGCAAAAGCAAATTAACTGCCTCCAGAGCTTTAATTGAGTTCTGTCAACGGATTACCAAAATAGAAGATCCAACCAACATTTTAGTAAAAAAACCTTACAAGTGCGAGTCCGACTCGACTATCTATGCAACATTAGACACAAAGATCGAGAAAAATAAAAAAAATACATTTGTATTAAGGGCGTCCCACTTAAATATTTATATTATTTTAACTAAATCATTTATTTTTGAAGCGAATATAGAACTAACTATTCTGTGAATATTTCAAGCGTCTACCTGTTGCCGTTATTAATATCGAGCAAGAAACGGCAAAAAACACGTTTATTGTATGGGAGCCCCCCTTAAATATTTATATTATTCTATTTTTAGGATTTCTTGTTATAGCGGCAACTGAAATCCATCATCTGTGAAAATTTCAACTGCCTAGCTATCACGGTTCATGAGATACAGCCTGGTTGGCTGTCGACAGACAGATAGACAGACAGACATACAGACAGACATAAAGACAGACAGACAGACGGACAGTGAAGCCTTAGCCCCGTTTGGCACCCTTCGGACACGGAACCCTAAAAAGACCGACTTTAAGAAAAATACGCACTGAAAAGGACAGTTCCATGATGTTCTGTTGGATCCCACCGACAGATCTTGACCAAATTTTTGTGGGACTACTATTATATACCCCCTTTTGTAACAAAAAAAAATGAAATCGGACACCGTCGTAAAGACATATCGCTGAACATTCACTATAAAAATATACGGAAGAATGAAGAACCTCCTCCTTTGCCTGGTTACCATAGCACAGGGTATCCTCGTTTGGGACCAGGACAAGTGTATTGTGTGAAAGTTATCAAATTATTATTTTATCACACCTGCTCTGAAAATACATACTAATTATACCAATTAGAGGGAAGAAACGCCTTTATCCCGCCCTTCAAATCCTTTCATCCCAAGGTATGGAAGTTTGTATGAAAATCCTTCCGACCCAAGGGTGGGAAGTATGTATGGAATTCCATTACATACCCGGTTTTTTTTTTTTTAATTTGTCAGCAGTCATACTGCAAAGAGACTTTAACTGTCTACTAATTAAATTTCAAGTAAATTGTTACTGGCCACATACAGTTTTTTTTACCAGTTACCAACCTCCTTGGTGCATACAGAAAATTAAAAACGAAATTATTTTTGTATATAAAACGCGCGGAATCACGGAAGAAGTGGCTGCATGACCTTATGATCTTAGCCTACTCCAGAAACGGGCGAATAAAAAAAGGAAAAGCCCGCGCATTTTCGCAAAAACTTCGATTGATTTAGCATTTATCTTTGTGTTTTTTGTAAACATTTCTATGCATTTATGTCTATAATTTTCCTCGTAGGTGTAATAAAGTACAGTTCCATACCTCAAATGGTTTGCGCCCCTCGCAAGCTCGTGGCGCAAATGCCATAATCTCGGTATTGAACTGTCACTTTCTTCCCTCTGAAGTAATGTACTATTAATTATATATGGTGCGATAAACATTTTTAATTTCTTATCGCGTAGCGCCATCTTCATTTACGTAGTGAAATAAAGCGAGATGACGCTAGTCGATATAGGAAGATAAAAACGTCTATCGCGATAACGCGCAGCGGGGGCTAGGCTAGGACTTAAACTTGCGAAGTTCCTGCAACAATTATGTAGGCAGTACTTACAGATTAATATTCAAACATAGCTCGCAAAGTAGGCGTAACATTTCACCCACTTGCAGTCGGCCGGTATACAATACAATGTACAGAAGACGCGCTGCACAAATACGTCTACAATGGAATTATCATCATGGTCATTATGCCACCTTACTTCTCTTTGGACTTGCTTTAGTAGGTACAATAATATCAATATTGTCGATGGGTGGAATTTCTAGCCCCCAAATAGGTTTTTTAATATTACTATCAATCAGCCCGTTCTCGTCCACTGCTGGACATAGGCCGTACCCAACCACTCCACTTCTTTCACTCCTCGGCCACCCTCATCCAGCCACTCCCAGCAATCTGCCTCAGTTCTTCGGCATTAGCGTGCGTTAGGAGAACAGTTTTTTTAGGGTCCCGTTCGGATACGGAATCCTAAAAAAACTGTACGTCTGTCTGTCTGTCTATCCGTCTGTCTGTCACCAGGCTGTATCTCATGAACTGTGACAGCTAGGCAGTTAAAATTTTCACAGATGATGTATTTCTGTTGCCGCTATAACAACAAATACTAAAAACAGAATAAAATAAATATTTAAGGTGGGCTCCCATACAACAAACGTTGTCTAAAGACGGTGCTCGCCATCTAGCGGCCATTTACGTATCCTTCACAGCGCCGATGTCATGACGTGAAATGTCAATGTTACACGTTTCTTGTTGGTTTCTATACATGGCGCTGTTCTCAAATTAGATCTTTGTCTAATGTTGTATAGATAATGGTACGGAACCATCGTGCACGAGTCCGACTCGCACTTGGCCGGTTTTTTTTACAAATTCTTGTTGCACCCGGAACTTACGCAACCTTCCATTACACATAAATATAGACTAGATGTTGCGCGCAATTTCGTTCGCGTGTGCATTATGATGTGTATATCCTATGTGCTATTCCACACTACAATATTTTATCTCGATTTAAAATTTCTTATTGGGCAACTGACATCTATCCATCTTCTGTATTGTTTCTTTTTGTTCTTTTTCTTTCCTTCGACGTATTTTGACTGTTTTCGTGAATGCCTATTCTGTGTTTCTGTGGACAGAAGACATTTCTCAAAAATAAATGTCTTCTTTCTTTCTTTCATCCATCCAGACTTTCGGATTTATAATAGTAGTAAGATTCATCATCTGATTGGATAGATTCAGTCATTCATTACGTTCGTCGGTATCTGCCTTCTGTGCGAACCGGCAAGCCGGCAAGTTGTTTCACGCCGTATAGAGGTCAGGCGCTGGTTTGTATAAGGCCCGCTCGGCTTGGTCACTTGGCTGGTTACGTAATCTTACACTGGGCTAGTACGCTTTTAGGCCATTGCATTGGGGATTGTTTTGAAAGACCACGCACGTAAGAATTGTACTCGTGGTGTGACGAGTCTTCTTCTTCATAAACTTACGCCTGTATTCCGGAGAAGTAGGCAGAGGCCAAGGTTTGCCACTTGTCACGATCCTGTCAGATCTCTTTCGCTCCATCATTAATTAATCTTCTTATTCCTGATGCTTAAAGTACCTCCCCATCATTGGAGGACGGTATGACTTTGCATCGTTTTCAGTTCAGTGCAATTCTAAAAATTACTTTTATACCGGTCCATTTCTTGAGGTTTGACAGTTGTGGAAATACACATACTTCCCGGTAGCCACACTGACACGAGGCTTCTGTAAGAATGCCAGTTTGGCCTGCAGTTTATAGCTTCATTTTGAGAGTCCCAATTGCGATTCTATGCCTAATAATTCTGTTTCACACCATAAAGAGGTCATTTACTGTATAAGGCCCGCTCGGCTTGGTCACTTGGCTGGTTGCGCAATCTCAGGCCCCTCGCCCACGGCAACTTTTTGGAGTGATGCTGTCGCGCGTTTCGTAAACGCGCAACAGCATCGCTACGAACGCGCTTTAGTCGCATTTGCAACGCGCTGCAGAAGCGATGCCAACGCGCTACTAACGCGCTACAGCATCGCGACTGTATCGATGCAAACGCGCGACCGTGCCGGACGACATTCGGGAGGAGAACGGAGGAGGGTTGGCGCGTGACTTGTGCAACACAGACAGATTGAGAGTGCCGTTTTCTATCGGTCCAACGGAGTCCATCTTGCAACTGTAGCGATCGTAGGCTATTTTGTGCCGTTACTGAATCGCCTTTGCATCGCGATAGAAGCGCGACGGTATCGCGTTTGCATCGCGAGTGTATCGTGTTTACGGTGGGCGAGGGCATATAACTAGCGATCGCATCGCGACTGTATCGATGCGAACGCGCGACAGCATCGCTACTGCATCGCTACAAAAAGTCGCCGTGGGCGAGGGCCCTACCGGGCTAGTGCGCTTTTAGGCGATGGTAACAAGGATTTTATTGAGAGATCACGCACTATCTCGTAAGAATTGCACTCAAGGTAACATTTTTGTGTGAAATTATCGTAACTTATGAATCTTCTTCCTCAATCCTAAAGTGGGATCGAGTCCCACTGGAGGTCTGGAGGCTGACTTAATGCGTACAAGTAATGTCTGTTTGTGTGTATTTGTATGTTTGTGATGACCTTGTCTGGTTACTAGAGCACAGGACATCCTAATTTTGGACCAGAGTAAGTGATTGTCATAAGTAGGTAGTAACTTACTAAATAACCACACACACAATCGCTTGTCTTGGTCCCAAATAAGGATACCCTGTGCTATGGTAACCAGGAAGGATACGCCAGGCCTGTATTGTGTTGTGTGGAAGTCATTATTATCATGATTATTAAAGTATCATTGGAGATTGAGAATAATCTCCTAGCATCTCTGCCTGTTCTGTGCAAATCGGAAAAGTTCTTCTACGCTTTTGTTACCGGTCCACTTCTTGAGTCTGCACAGTTGTGCAATTATGCTTACGAAAGCAGGATATAGTACTGTGGTTTCTTGTAAGCTACCAATCTATTAATCTACTGTAAACAACTGTCAGTGTACGAAAAACCGGAGGTAAGTAGTAAGTACCGGAAATAATTCTTTACAAACCATACGGATGTAAAGCTTTATATTATGCAGTTGACTGTACTAACTGAGCTTAACTTCTAAAAAAATATAGAAATCGAAAAAACAACTGAAATTATTCAATTATATTACTTTGATGAGCCAATTAAGGAGTGTTACTGCGATTTAAAGCGCCAATGTAATGTAGGTATACGAACACTTCAGACACTCAGGTTTCCTAACGATGGTTTTCTTCACAGTTCGCGGGAAAGAAAGAAATGAAAAAATCACTCAGTAAGTAACAATCTGTACAGATAATATAGACCAGCAACCAGCAAACGATTATGAAATTGTCACGGCATTTCAGCCAGGAACTAACCTTTTAGTCACGGAAATGACGTTCCTTCGAGTGCGACCGTGGAGAGAAGTTTTTTGCACTTCCCGAGGACGCGATTTACATTAAAAATGTTAGTAGATTCTTACCTACAGTAGAGTAAATTTTTATTTCAAACACCACCTGTGCTGATTCCACATTACACCACATACACAAAATGTGTATGCTCGCCTGTATCCCGGAGGGGTAGGTCGAGTAGCTAGGTAGCTAGGTTTACCACATGCCACGATTCTAACAAACCTGAGTCTAGGGGAATATCACCGAGATTTTAGTAATTTACCGAAGCAGAATTAGGAATTTCATTAAAGTAATTACTTAATGTTCTGTCTCTCTGTCTACAGATTTCACGAGGCAGCCGGATGCTGAAGAAATTTACTAGTGAAATTCGTGCTTAATCAAATTATTTGTGTTTTTAGTGTTTTGAAGTGTTATTCTATTTCTTATACTCTATTTATCTCATGAAATCTAGCCCTGTACGGTTAGCCGTACACGCCACTTCCTTCTGTCCTCTGCTACCCTCATCCAGCCTAATCAATCTGCTTCAGATCGGTCCAGCGAGCTGGCAGGCGTCTCATGTTGTGTTTGCCGTTTCATGGTATCCGCTAGAGAACCTTTTCACCCCATCGGTCATCGGTTGTTTGGCAGAAATGACCAGCTCACAGCCATTTCAAGCGTTTAAAGTAGGCTTGGCACTAGATTAGTTTTATGTTATTGATTCAGAATTATAATTTAATCTACTTTTAGATGAATTAATATTTTTTCTAATTAAATTCAAATTTATCGACATTTGCTCTTAAGCCACACGCAACAAGAGTCACAAGCTACTTCCAGTGAATGATTCGTCCTTCAAGTCGGTCTTTAGTGACCCGTAGCTCTTGATGCGTTTGCTTAATAGCCAGTGTGGCTTGAGAGCTAGTTGGATTCACTTTCGGAATTCAGATAAAGGTGCAGCCGGGACTTAGAGCTAAGTTAGAAAGATGTCAAAGCAGGCCTTTCATGGCAGTCTATCCAGCTTCCACGTCTCGTGTTGGCAACAGAAACAATACGAGTCTCGCAAGTCTCGCAAATGGAAAAGCGAACGTTAATTTGAAAACGTACTGGGTGGAAAGCTCTATTTCGGAGCTGAGTTGACCCCAATAGCAGGTTTATTTTACTAACGGGCCTATCACGTAGTGCAAGTTACAAGATCCTCGATTTTTTACGTCTTTTTTACGCTTGAAACGGTTTATTTCTATTTAAAATAATAATAATAATTTTTACACAATACAATCATTTGGTCCCAAACTAGGATACCCTGTACTATGGTAACCAGGCAAGGACTTTACAAACATGAAATTATACCCAGACTAAGGCCATTATTTTGTACAAATGCACGGGGGGCCCCAGTGGGAATCGGACCCACGACCTCTGTTTTGGTAGCTAAGCGCCTTAACGGCTAGACCAACCGGGCAGTCGATTTTGTGAGCTAAATCTTGTTAATAATGGCTACAATATCTTGCTAATCTTATCTAGATGATCTTAGCAAGAGATGGGCCGGTCACATCTGCCGAAGAACCGATTGTCGATGGGGTGTAAAGATTCTCGTGTGGAGTCCACGATCTGGCAAACGTAGCATAGGACGCCCACCAGCTCGCTGGACCGACGATCTGAGGCAGATTGCTGGCAGCTAGACAGAAGTGGCGTGCCTTGGGGGAGGTCTATGTCCAGCAGTGGACAAGCACAGGCTGATTGATTGACGTCCGAGAGGCTGTCTTGGCAAAACTTGGAGAAAGTTAAGAGATAAATAAGTACACACTTTTCGCCGAGCACGAGCAAGACGCTATCCATTTAAGTTACCTTCTCGTATGCGTACAGCTCGTGGCGACACACAACCACTCTGGCGCCAAGAAAGAGACAGAGTTACTCAGTTCCCGAAGAGCACGAGCGAGACTGTCCACTTTAGAGAATTTCTAGTGCGCGTTAACGCAGCAAAACTGACGTCGAGAAAGAGAAATATATACATAAGTACTCACTTCCCGCCGAGCACGAGCGAGAGGCTGTCGACTTTAGTGACCTTCTCGTGCGCGTAGAGCTCGTGGCACTTCAAGTGACGGACGTTGCGCATGCACTGCAGCACGCGGCGGAACTGCCGCCGGGAGACACGCAGCGGCTTGAAGAGGGCCGTGTACACCTGGGACAAGAGAGAAATAAGTTTAGAACATAGCAGAGGAAAGAAAACCTCATAGATCACAGTTAGGCTGGGTAGCTATCATATATTTCTGTGGAGACGAAAGTGATGCTCGCGGCGCGTGGTGGCCACAATAGTACTAATTTCAGAAAAGAAACAAAAACATAATAAAGTTGCAGGTGAGACTCGCGATATTTCAGTATTAGGTTCCTGCAAATTTTGAAATCTTATTACATACACTACATAAACTCCTGAATCCCGGAGGTGTAGGAAAAGACCAGGATTTGCCACTTGCCAAAATCCTGACAATTTAACCACCTGGGAACTAATTCCAACATGAAATCAACGTTGTTTAGTGCATTATATTTAAAAAAACCGTATTTAATCTAAGTGACTGCAGCATGGCTGAGAAACCTACGAGAGTAAACTGAGGTCACAAGTGCTGAGCAACCATTCCACCTTACAAAAGACAGAAAGCTATGAAAAGCTGATTGCTAACATTTGCTTATTGGAAAGGCACCGGAAGAAGACGAATATAGAGAAAAAAGAATATCATACGAAGTTTATCAAGGATTTTGAGAAATGAAAGGAGAAAGAAAATTCATTTATTTGACGACACAATAGTCAAAACACAACGTCGAACAGAACGCAAAAATGTGGGTAATGGTAAAAAAAGGTACAACACCAAAACAAACAATAATAAATAGGTAGGAATAAAATAAGAAATATGTGTGGCCAGTGATGACTTATGGATGTGAGACCTGGTCGCTGACTATGGGCCTCACAAGAAGGCTCAAGGTCGCCAAACGAGCAATGGACAGAGCTATGTTAGGAGTTTCTCCGCGTGATCGAATCAGGAATGAGGCGATACGCAGAAGAATCCGAGTTACTGATATAGCACGAAGAATTGCTCCGTTAAAGTGGCAGCCGGTGGGGCACATAGCTAGGAGAACTGATGGCCGTTGGGGCGAAAAAGTTCTGACCTGGCGAACGCGGACGCAGCGTGGGTTGCCTACCCACCAGATAGTCTGACGACCTGGTTACGGTGGCGGGGAGTCGCTGGATGCGGGAAAACCATGAGGGAGGCCTTTGTCCTGCAGTGGGCGTCAAATGGCTGATGATGAAAATAAGAAAGACGAATCGATAAAATGGGTGCCAGAAGTGTTCGGAGGTTTAAAGTATTGAGCCCCCAAATGGGCCCAAACCAACTTAATGTTAAAACAAAGTAATCCCGTGGCATCGCTGATATTCAGTCGGGCCCAAACTTGTGAAGTGAAACAAGGGGGGCAAAATTTACGTAAGCATAAGCTCGAAAACCAATGTCGGCAGTAGAGCATATTCCCTGACGACTATAGGCTGAAAGCCTCATGGCTTTTCGCCAGAGTAAGAATGTGCAGTTTTTGTACTTAAGTATTAATTTTTTTAGCAATAAAGACAATTTCACTTTCACTTCCACACAGGATGGGAGGCTAAGAGATATGCTTACTTTCACTGAAAAAGTCGGGGGGGTAACACAGATATTATGCTGTGAGGGGGGTGAATAGATTCTGCTTTCGTAATAATTGAATAGCCCCTACTCCCTTATTTTCTGCTGCAAATAGCCTTAGCAAATCTGGGGCGCTCGACAAAAATGGAACTGAAGTGGCAGATAATTAAAACGAGCTGACTGCGGTAACAATGACAGACTGAAATGGATAGTTTTTAACTCAATTGCAAAACCTTATTTAACGAGGTCTAAGAAGGATATATTATCCATGGATTAAGTTAGAGTAGATAGAAATATTATGAATACTAGCTGTTGCCAGCGACTTCATTCGCGTAAAAACTTTGTCGTGTATTTGTCCGGGATACAAAGTAAACCATGTGCTATCCCAGACTATAATCTATCTCTGTGCCAAATTCGGAATTGAACCATCGACCTTTCGGATGTTAGGCAATCGTTTTACCGATGCGCCACCACTTCTTTTAATGATTCGTAAGCATCTGAAATAACTATAATGAAATAACATCTTAGGTTACTAAACCTAAGATTTTTATTACGAGATCGCTGTTTATTGATGACTGTTGATTTTAAAAAAATTCTATATTTTAATTTGTGAACTTGTGAGAATACTCTAATAAGTAGAAGCATCTTTGAAAATACCAGCTTACAAAAGGAAAAATGACCGAAAAGTAATATAAGAGAGCCTGGTAAATAAAGCTTGGTCAAAACAAAAGAGCTATTTCCATAATGCAGGTTGCAGCTGCCACATTGTTTTGATGCCTCTTGAGCTCTGGATCCGTAGAACGTAGAACATAAATAGATGAATCTAAAAGGTCTGACGGAGTTCAAGTTACGTAAAACCCTCACGCCCACGTTGCTGAAGGAATTACGCATGTATCGCGGATTGGTAGGTAGGGTTTGGGGTTTACCACGATATTGACAAGCCTTTTCCGTTTCATCAACATTCATAACTCGATTTCTGGTACTTTTGATCTTGCCCTTTATTTATTTATTGTTATAAGGTGCACCAACAGCAAAATAATCAAACATTCCTTATATAGGGTATTAAATTGTTAGTACTAGACTATATATGTTTGCCACTTACTGGTGAACACAGCATTGTTATAAGTTATAAGGTTTCAGGTTCACGAATTATAAATCAGTTTAGCATGCAATTAAAAAATATAACTTGAAGTGGAAATAAAATGATTTCGACACGTTTATTAAATACTACTACAAAGTAGTTTATAGTACAAGAAGTACATTTTACTATAAAGCATTGACAGAATTAGGCCCAGCATAAGGAGCACGATGGCACGAGTCGCGCGTTATGTGGCGCTAAAATGTCAGAATTTGACAGTGTCACAAGTCGCGACCTTCGACGTTAAAACGGGCGACCCGCGCTCGTCGTGCTACCTATGCAGGGCTGCGTTTTAGAGAACATGCAATAGGTTATTAGCTTAATTCCAGATTCAATTACTTGATTTTTTGTCTGAAGCGTTCCGTACCATTAACTGTACAACATTTGAATATCCCAAGCGTCTACCTGTTGCCGTTATAAATATCGAGCAATAAAGGGTAAAAAAATTACGTTTGTTGAATAGGAGCCTCCTTAAATATTTATTTTATTCTGTTTTTAGTATTTGTTGTTATAGCGGCAACAGAAATACATCATTCATGAAAATTTGAACTATCTAACTACCACGGTTCGTGAGATACAGCCTGGTGACAGACGGACTGACGGACGCGGACGGACGGACAGCGGAGTCTCAGTAGTCCCTTACCATTTGGGTACGATTTGGGTTTTGTAAGTCTGTTAGCTTACTTGTTTGACTGCATAAATACACCAATACATAGCAAACCGTGAATGGTAGTCATTATTATCAATTCTTTATTGCACAAAAGATAGTGTACAAAAGGTGGACTCATGTAGTTCTATAAAATGCGGCCAAGCTTTTGCCTCTCCCGCATTGACCTTTCATATCTTTTCATTACATGCCCGTATTTACCTGCGGCGCCGTTTCCAATGATCCGCCTATTTTTACAAGGAAAATGTTTCCATCTTTGTTTTTCTAGTGTCCCCGAGCGTGGGCGACTATGTCTGTATGGGCTTGAGATTTATTCTTGTTTTTACGAGTCTCAGAGATTGGTAACTTGCTTCTAGAGTCACTCTTAAAAATGGTATAACTTTAAAATCAGAAATCCAACACTATAATGAGCTATTTGTGTTTTGTAAAGTACTACCTACCTGCAGACGAAAAAGTTAACTACCTTTTAGCGTTCAAATCTTATTACTCCGAAAAGTACGAAGAAAAAAATTGTACATAAATATAACACAAGGTCAAAAGAGGGTGGCATGCATGTTAAAATTGGGCCCAGTTATTACTACGGTGAGAAAACCAGAGAGTATTTAATTCTTAGAAAATGTGACAAATTTCCTATTTTGAAACAAGAACCCTGAGCAAAAAAAAAAACTATAAAAAGTAAACTTAAGTTGATATGCTACAACGTTGCTGATCTCAAATTGTGGTCTTAACTACTTTAATTCTTTAGTAAAGAAAAACTAATATTTGAGACTAGAATATAGCATGTCAATTATAATTTAGAAAGTACAGAATAAAAATCTAGTAAATTAAGTATGCATGCGCAAAAAAAAAGTATTATGTAATAGAGCGAGTCGCCCACAAATTGCTATTGCAATTTGGCGACAATTAGATGTAAGAATCGTGCATGTGAACTGAATAAATATAAAAATATGAATATTATATTTCTACGAAAAAAATTTACATACTGTTTGTTGAATGACAATGCACAAAATTAGTCGCTGCCTTTGGGTCGAGTTTTTAGTGCAGAAAAAGGCAGCGAAAAAGAACTCCACTCTGACCATCTTTTATCAAATAATATTTAGTATAATATAGTATTTGGTACGAGTATCTTTGGCCTTTGCATCTCCGTAATGCGATGATTGATGCAGCGTCCAGTGGCACCTTGACACACACTAGATGGGTAAAGGGACCATTTGGACGCTACAGTGCCTGGGACATCTTTTCTTAGATGGAGTAGGCTCGCTGAGCACCTATACCATCCTGACAGCCTAGTCGAAAAAAAACTCAATACGTGCGGGGCCAACCAAGCGGGTTTCCTCACGATGTTACCAAAATAACACATCACAAAAAAATCACCGTATAATTTTAGGTCTTTGATCTAAGTCCCCTTCTTCAACGTACCTACTCTGGATGTTTGCGACCAACGTAAATATTGACGTGCGTGATCAGATCCCAGCGACAACAGTTGACTGTCTGAAAATAAGGTCGCGGCTAACGAATCACTAACCCCCGATTTCTCATACACAAGCAATATGTTAATCTACTAGTTGAGTAAGCTGTCAGGATGATATAGGTGCTGGGCAAGCCTACTACATCCAAAAAAACAATGTCCCAGGCACTGCAGCGCCCGAGTTGTCCCTTCACCCACCTAGTGTCAGTGAAGGTGCCACTAGACACTTAATAAATCATCTCAGATGCAAAGGCTTTTTCAAACTAAAACTTTCGTAAGCACCACACGTAATTTCTACAAAATGCTATCAGCTCCTATGTTATGCGTACCAAATCCTGAGCGACTCCAGTCGTCTGTCAAATTCTAAATTGCTATCGCAAACGTCAGGATTCCGATTTAGTGCGCAGAATGAGGCCCCTGTTCTTCTAGTTTCCGTCAATTTTCCGAATTCAAATCTGCCGAAGAACGGAGAGCCGAGGGGTTACAAATGTTCTCGTGTGGAGACCACGATCTGGCCAACGCATCGTAGGACGACCATCATCGGCTTGTTGGGCCGACGATCTGATGCAGATTGCTGGCCTATGTGTTAGGAATAACATAGATGGCAGTTGTTGACTAAAGATAGATCAGTGGTACAAATAGCTCGATGAAAGACAGTTGTATGATTGTGTGCGTTTTATTTATTTCCAATAAACCGCAGAAATGACACTATTTCCAGCAGTGGACGAATACTGGCGAACTGTGCATTTAATAGACTTGTCGCCATGCAGTGGGACGTAATGAGGCTGCTTATGCTACTTTAATTATTCAACAACAGCCAAGGGCGGCCTGTGCCTTTCAATATCTTCACCTCGACTTTTCCCTTGACGGTCAAACAGTTTTAATGAGTAGGAGAGGAATGGACATCCCGCGGATACCTTTTACTCGACAATCGCACTCATGGCGCGCAGTAAAAGCTGCCATGAGGTGGTAAGGTTTTTGGATCACGGCAAGGTCTGACCGTAACAACTTCCTCTGACATCGCTCTTAAGTGCGCTGTCAAATTGTTATTTTATTTCGAACAAAATCTTGAAACGGACACTCAAGAGCAATTCTCACAAGAGCGCTTTCTCGCAAGAGCGAACCTGAGTGTTCTGTGTGCAATTCTCCCCAGAAAAATCTCATATCTACTTTATCTATGTTTCAGTCGAACCCCTTTAATCCGCAGCTTTTCCAATCATGTCGGAGCCAGATAAATCGGGCCCATTCACACCCCTAACCGGATGTCAAGAGTGTACAAATCGAGTTATCCGCGTTTTTCAAGGGGCCCACTTAACGTCCCGAAAGAGTTATTGTCGAGTATTGCCCGAGAGAATGGGTCTCTAGTCTAGAGCAGCGATTCCTAAAGTGGGTTCCGTGGATAATTAATTAATCAGTGAAAAGGAGGAAAAACGAAACCCTTTGTTGTCCGTCCGTCCGTCTGTGTGTCTGTCTGTCTGTCTGTCAAGAGCCTTTATCTCGGGAACTGGTGGAGGTATCGAGTTGAAATTAAAACCATTACTCAGGTCAACATATCGGCAAGCGCAGCGTAGGCCGACCAGCCACAAGATGGACAGATGACCTCATCCAAGTGGCAGGAAGGCGCTGGATGCAGGCCGCTTCCAACCGGTCTTTTTGGAAATCCATGGAGGAGGAGGTCCAGCAGTGGACCTCTTGTGGCTGAATGATGACTCAGGTCAACAAAATCAAACTTCTAAGTCAACGTAAAAAAAGTTACTGCTAACTACTTAAAACTATTTAATGTAGTAGATAGACTTTAGTTAATTTGCAAGAATTCTGCTCCAAACGTATATCCAAATATAATAATATGGAACAGCCAACGGGACTCGTGGGACTCTCCCACCCGGGACCACGCAATTGTCATTGCCAATTTTTTATAATACAGGTTTTATTTCTTATATTTTTAGTGTAGTGCCTTTCATTAGTAATAATTTTCTGATGTGGGATTCCAGAAAATAAAATAAATTTGTTGAGTTTTCCGTTAACTTAAAGTTTAGGAATCACTTTTGGTCTCGAGGATTGGAGTAGATGGGGGGGAGCCGCCCACCCCAGAATGGTTTAGTGCCCACCCCAGGATGGGTGTTTGGTTACTGCATACTTCCATTGGGATTCGGTGAGATTGGCCGTCGTTTTTTAAGGCCAGGCCCCCCCTGGAAAATAAACCGTGATACGCCAATGGCGTGGAGTGGTTGCACGTGGCTCAAGTGGTAAAGCCTTTGTGTGGCGTCCCCTTTAAATTTTAGGGGTAGGTTTTGTAAACGGGATTTATACCAAGCAGACAATATCGGATATAAATTTACTAACGCGCTTCCCTAAACGCACTTATTCTCTGCATCTTTACGAAGATTTTTTCCAGACACCATGCTTGGAAAATCAACGCCTCAGAAGATATTGAGGTACGAATTACTTTGCAAAAATGTATTTATTGCTTGTCTTCCATGAAATCTTATCCAAACGTTCAAGATTTCTTTTAATAAAGTAATTTAAAATTCCATCTAGAAAATTATAATCGTATTTATGATCAAAATAGATACATGAATACGTAAGAACTAGATACATACATAGATAAATAGATAACTCTTTATTGCATAACAGGAATAAATAGAAACATTTAATAAGTACGCTGACAATTTATACATGTACTAGCTATTGCCCGCGACTTCGTTCGCGTGGTAATTTTGATGTGTATTTTTCCGGGATAAAAAATAGCCTATGTACTAATCCAGACTATAATCTATCTCTGTGCAAAATTTCATCCGGATCCGTTCAGCCGTTTTTGCGTGAAAGATTAACAAACATCCATCCATACATAAAAACTTTCGCGTTTGTAATATTAATAAAGATTATGCATTTTCACGCGCACACACAATAAAATTTATTTCATTTCAGTTTAAATTGTTTTTTAAATTAAAATAATGTCTTCTTTCAGTAAAATGATCCATCTAAAATATTCAATGTACTTTCCCCTCCATGTGGCATAGCCGTGGGACGCGCTGTATATCAGATAATACCTACTGTAGGTGTGGCATTTGCAAAAGGACTCTTATTTAGCTTGAACTAGATTGAGGGTGGAGAAGTGTGGACAGATTTAACACGTTTACCCCATCTGCTGAATACCCGCAGGAGTGGACAAACCCGTAAACCTCAATAAAACTTGCAACATTTCCACCTTTAGACTCAGCTAGAACGAGCTTCGCTCGGATCCCCAACAGATCACGTCCCCCCATATAAAGATGCCAATAAACGACAACCAGCAACGGTTTTAATGCCAGATACGTTTTCCGACCTAGAAAACACGTTAGGTTGCAAAATGTAGCGACAGAAATACGGTTCCGGATGCCAGTGAACTCTTGTTAAAATATCTAGTTACGTAATTAATATTATGAAGATAATACTAACAATAACATTCACACCACACAATCACTTCACCTGGCCCCGAACTAGGATTCCGTGATATTGGTGTACAGAAAGGTACAAGCATGGAAAAACACACAGTCTGAGGATAATAGCACGTATCAAAGTACCGCGGTCTCCGGCGGAAATCGAATCCACGACCTCTGTCTTGGTAATCGAACGTGTTACCGCTAGACCCACGAAAGGTTGCCCTAATGATCGCCACTGTCTTCAGGCTGGCCGCATCAATGTATAATATTTTAACTTCTTAATTCATTGTATACGTGCATGCTTAAAAATATTTGTATACCTAAGTTCGTTTTGGGTAGAACATAGCGCTCTAAAATATACTGTAAGGACCTTTATTATAAACACACCGATGTTCACAAAAAAATATATTGATTGATTGACAGATTGATCAAATCGCCAGGACAAGGGGGCGCTACTACACTTCTTTTAACCTACTCCAAACTGTCATATTTTGACACTATGGAAACGTCAAAATGCGTAACCTGAGACAGTGGACAGTTACGTAATAAGAATGCTGGTTTCTCTCAGTCTATCTCTCATGTTCGTGATTCAAACGTGTCTCCATGATTTGCTGAAAACTACTAATTTTGAAATTAGTAGTTTTCAGCTACTACTGAAAACGGTAGCCTAGTGGGTAGAACATTGGACTCGGAAGTGAGAGGCCCAGGTTCGAGTCCCAGTGCGGGCATGTACCTATGACCTCGTTTTCTAAGTTATGTACATTTGTGAAGGTATAGTAGCACTACCACTCGCTAACGGTGAAGGAGAACATCGTGAGGAAACCTGAGTGTCTGAGGTATTCATATACATCAGCGCTCGAAATCGCCAATCCGCGGTGAGCACGCGTGGTGATTAAGCCCATACTCTCTCTCTGAGAGAAGGCCTGTGCCCTTCAGTGAGTCGTATATAGGCTGCTTATGTACTCATTTTGTATATCGATTTGGTTGGTGCCCGTATTTCTGCGCCCTGCTCTAAGTCTACGTCCGCCGTCTATGGTCATATCTACGACATACATGGCCTTCCCACTCATGGCATTTAAGCTAACAACAACAGTTAGTGTCATTTTAGTTATATTTCTCTTTAGCTGAAAGCATCGTAAAACTGGTAAAACTTTCTTTGTGTTTATGAGAGAATAAGTGCGATGAAGATCTTTCAGTTTTCTGTTTCGAAGTGATTAATATAATTCTTAGATCATTAGATCTTCTACGATATTTTGTTTGATACTAAAGTGGGACAAAAACGTTGTCTGCCTGACCCAATTTCTAGGCTAAACGGCTTCTCTCGGGCTGAATAATTGAGAGGGAAGATGGCGAGCACTCAGTCAGTCCTTAAAAACCTTCATCTTTAATCTTTCTGAGCTAAGTTTCACGTCTTAGCCGTAGCTTACATTACACACCTAGTCATGGCGTGTAATGCAGGCGATCTACTTAGATCGCGCCCTACCTCACACCGGTTAGTTCCAAGAGCTGGAGTTAACCTGGATTTAATGCATTTTATATATTTTTTTACAATCAGGTATACAAGATTCGTCTGAAGATCTTTATCATCTATATCTTCAGATATTCCAACGGGTGAAGGTATCAGTCAAATATTTCTTTATGGACCCACTGAACTATTCGACTAAAGTTTTGCCACAGTCACGTATCAGACAGGTAGACAGCAATCACAACTTCGCAACGAAAGCGATCAAGACCCGAAATTATCAAAAAACCAAGTCAAGTGCGAGTCGGACTAAGTTTTCTATACAACATTAAACACAAAGATCGAGAAAAAATATTTATTTTTGAAACGAATATTGAACTAAATCTTCTGTGAATATTTCATGCGTCTACCTGTTCATCATCATCATCATCAGCCTATGCTTGTCCACTGCTGGACATAGGCCTCTCCTATAGCACACCACTGAGCACGGTCCTCGGCTACTCTCATCCAGCTCTTGCCAGCCGCCCTGCGAAGATCATCGCTCCACCGAGTCTGAGGACGTTTACCGATCCGCGGTCTCCACTCGAGAACTCGTCTACCCCATCGGTTATCAGTTCTTCGGATAATATGGCCGGCCCACTGCCACTTCAGCATGCTAATTCGGTGACTTTGGTTCTCTGTCGGATCACCTCGTTTCGAATTTGATCTTTCAGAGAAACCCTGAGCATAGCCCTTTCCATAGCACGCTGAGCGACTTTAAATTTGTGGACCAGCCCCACCGTATACCTGTTGCCGTTATTAATATCGAACAAAAGACGGCAAAAAAATACGTTTTTTGTATGGGGCTCCCCTTAAATATTTATTTAATTCTGTTTTTCGTATTAATTGTTATAGCGGCAACAGCAATACATCATCTGTGAAAATGTCAACTGCCTAGCTATCACGGTTCATGAGATACAGCCTGGTGACAGACAGACAGACAGACAGATGGACAGACGGACCGACAGACGGACAGTGAAGTCTTAGGAATAGGGTCCCGTTTGGCACCCTTCTGGTACGGAACCCTAAAAACGAGGACCGTTTCTGACAACGAAAATGTTCATTTCCGAATTCATTCAAGTTAAGCTAAGAAGAGATTGAAGTAATCCCTTAGGAGCTCTAAACGTTTTAAGATGTCTTTATTTAGAACCGGGGGAGCGTTTAGAACGTTTGGCAGACGGATTGGCGATGAAGACGCGCACCGCTGCCCGTCTCCTGGTAATTGATTTCCTTAGTCGCCTTCTACGACATCCACGGAAGGAAATCACCCCCCCCGGATCTGCCCGGGGAATAGGGCAGACTATTCAACTGAGCAGGGTCAACGAGAAAGAGACCGCGAGAAGGGCCAACTGTGGGCTCCACCAGTTTCCAATTAACAGCCATTTTTCAGCGGCTAAAGACAAGAGTCTTCAATCAGTTGTCCTGCCGGTTACGACAGTGCCACTGCCCTGGGCCGAGTTTCATATTTATCATGACAATTCTAGGTACATTGCGTAGCAGAATCTACTTATCAATCTGTGGGTTAATCGACTTTGCAATGTACCCTCTTCTAACCCGTGAGGTCAAACAAAAAACAAAATCATGGCTCCTATCGTTGTCATACTCTGATACAGAGAACTTACTTTCTATATCCTGCTGATCTATGCGCTGCTATGGTCATATAGAACACAAATCTACAATCTCATTATATAATTTTGTTTCGGTCCTCACACAGGTATGCTGTGTGGGAACTGAAAGAAAACCATACATTTCTACCGCTTTGTAATATATAAATAGGTAAGTACCTGCCTGCCCACTTATTCTTATTAGGATTTAATGGGTGGGTTGTACTGTTTTGTGCGCTGATTAAGGTAAAGCAACACTGGCCCTTATATTGGTTTTGTTTAGACTTACATCACTTTTTTTTTTTTAATATCACTTAGATATAAGTGCTATATGACCGCGGCTGGGAATGTGATGCCCAGCCTTATACCTATATACAAATTGCTGTGTTGTGCTTTGCTGAACTTAACTTTTTTTTTTCTCTCTTTTTTCATTAAAAGTCTAGGTTAGTGTGTAATTTTGGAATTTATTCGTCGAAAGAGGTCCAACTCCTAAGATACAGGTAAACCCTAGTTTAGGAATTGAAAATCGCTTTTTATCTGTAATTCACTTGCTACCAGAGACTGTCACATTTTTATTTTATAACTTAATATTATTAAGAGTGTATGTTTTTTTTGGTCAAATAAACAATTTTTTACTTTTACTTACTTTACCTACATCGAAGTGTCATAGTAAACCATGAATTGTAGTTCTATGAAACAGGCCTCTGATTGACTTACTGAACCGTTCGTTCGCATTCGTTCGTTCATCTGTAGCCGGCACTATACAAGTATCCTATATTATAATGATGTGAAGCCATTGAACTTCCATGTTCACAGCACAATAAATCATTTGTGGGAACATTTCGCAAGACATACATTTTAGCTTGAACGCTTGAAGCTACTGTCACGCTAAATACTCTGGGAAAATAACGTAATAGCAGTCATTAGTCTTGTTAGACTCGATTTTTTCGCGTCCTCTAACAATAACAATATGTGAGGTTCTCTAACAATATAACTCCCCGTTTCTCGCACACTCACAATCTGTTAATCTATTGTTAACAGCTGTCAGTTGGTCAAAGTGCATACAGAAAATCCACAGAAAAAACGCTAACAGTAAATTAATAGATTGTCAGCGTACGAGAAACTAGGAGTTGGAATGTTTAGAGATTTGGATGTTTGTTACTCAATCACGCAATAACGGCTGAACGGATTTACATGAAACTTAGCGTACAGATAGACAAAGACCTGAATTGAGACATAGGGTACTTCATATCCCGGTAATGCGTTCCCGTGGGATAATATTTATTTTAAGTTTAAAATAGATGGCGCTGTGCGAGCGAACATTGTGTTTTAAAAATAGATGGCGTTGTGCATGAATCGTATACCTAAAAGGATTCTGTGGCGGTACGAAGTTCGCCGGGACAGCTAGTAAGACATTAGTCCCTATGAACTGCACTATAATCACACTAAGTTTGACACTTGTATGTATATATTATTACTATAGAGTAAAAGTAAAAAGAACGTAGGGACTCTCCAATTTTTTTTTTTAATTGTTGGGATGTAATCATACTATGTGAACATATGAATCATATCAACTAGCGACGAACAGTCTGGGCCGCGTTTCATAAAACTTCATAATTCATTACGACAATTCAATGTACATTGCGTAGCCTAGTCATTCTACTTGTTATTCTGTGGGTTAATCGACTTTGCAATGCACATCGAATTGTCATACTAAACCATGAATTGTAGTTAGTAGAAAGAAGCCTCGAGCGAAAGAGGTTTTCATTTTATTTATTTAAGGTTTTTTGGGACAAGGGATCCTCTTTTTTTAGTTTTGTTTGTTTGATTATTATGTAATTTTATGTAAACTGACATGTATATAAAGTAATTACTGAATTGGAATAATATCAATAGGCCAACATTTGTATGCCAGAACCTGGCGCAGACAGATCATGGTAACCGGCAAGCCCTGGTCTCCGTCTACTCTTCAAAATACAGGCGTGAGTTTATGTATGTAAGATCTTTATTTAGCCTTTCTTAAAAAGACCGGAGCATAAATCACCGTCGAATAAGCCCATTCATTTTCACCCAACTCGGTCTAGGTCGACTACCATTCATTCATTCGTCGAAAGAATTACGTAACTCGCGATAATGGCCGCTCAGACGGCCAAAGACAAAACATAAAAGCATAAAACATAAAAGCAAACATAAAAGCCCCCGTATCCCGGCGTTAATTTAAGTAACCTCATTAATTAAGTACCACAGTCTTCTATCTAACGTACCTAATCAGCCCGTAAACAGATCCAACTGTTGTTTGGCTCTGTTTGCGGGCTGTTGTATCATACAACTTGTATGATGTATTACTCGCTAACTTGTAAAGCCTACTTAGCCGTGATAGTTTTCCTTTTAAGTTCATTATATGTGCTACTGCCCTGAATTTTTTCAAGTGTTTACTATCAACCGTTTAGCCGAGAGAGGGGGGAAGCCCTACTCGGACAAAAATTTGAGCTTTAAAGCTTAATATTTCGCAAACGGAACCCTACGATCGATATTCTTCGAATCGATAGCCTTCCTACACTGACAATATTTTTAAACGACCAATGCAACGATATGCTACACTATGGTGTAGGCGAGACAAAAAATGCATCCCTAATTTAGGGGAATGAACCCGAAAGATTTTTTTCTTAAAGATTTCATTCCACCATTTTGTTGTTTTTAGGGTTCCGTACCCAAAGGGGTAAGGAACTATTACTAAGACTCCACTGTCTGTCTGTCTGTGTGGCTGTCTGTCACCAGGTTAAATTGTTCGTTTAAAAATATAGTGGGTGTAGAAAGATAATTTTTTGATTTAGGGTTCCATTTGCGAAATATTAAGCTTGTCCGAGTAGGGCGTCCCCCCTCTCTCCTGGCCACACGTTTGATTGTAGAAACGTGAAAACATTCAGGGTAGTAGCACATACCCGCACATACAAAACTTCGTACAAAATCCATTAAAAATTACGTTGATGAAGTTGTTAGTTTTGTAAAGCAGATAAAACCCCCTCCTTCCACGGAACCCTACACTGCGCGTGGCCCGACACGCACTTGGCCGGTTTTTTATAAATAACATCGTTAGCGTTCTCTATGTATTAATACTAGCTGTGCCCGCGCGTAATGGAGAGTTAATTCTAAATATTCTTCTTCTTCAGTCTGTCAACTCCTAGGGGAACATAGATAGGGCCTCAAACACAGATTTCCACTTCTGACGGTGGTTCACGGTAGCTTCCAATTCAAGCCAGCTAGTGCCGATTGACTTGGCCTATTGGGCTACAGATCATTTTCAGGTGATCCTTGGCCGCCCTTCTTCGGTTGCCAAGGGTACACCCGTGTACGTCAGGGCTTGTCTGGTCAGGCATCCCTTTCGCCGGCGTAGTGTGTGGCCTATCCAGCGCCGTTTTCTATCCAGGATTTTCAGATGGACAGGTCTCTAACTGGTATACCATACTTCCAGAGGTCTTCATTCCGATTTTTTTGTGGCCAGAATATCCCCAGTATCTGTCTGAGACGTTTGTTGATAAAATATTCTAAATATTGGACAAATAAATTTTTAAATAACGCATTATCCGTTATATGGGTTATCCGTTGCAAATGGGTATGTAGACTCAGCGGACTTACTAGCCAATATAAGATTGGTAGTCCGCTAGGTACTCTTCTGATACACGTAGATCCCTAAGATTGTATGTTCCCCGTGCGAGGACCAACTATAGGCAAAATTCCTTTCTGATCCGAGCATGTAACCCTACGATCATAAATACCCAAACTCTTTGTGGACAACTTCGTTGAGGCTGTGAACAACCCTGTATTGAGATCTCTGTAAGAAATCCAAGACTTTTTTTCTTGATCTGTATGTAACATCATCTAGCTCTGTATCAATTTAAAGTAATAATAATTTAAACATTGAAGAAGCAACAATCAACCTAACCAAAATTAGAACCCTCTTTTAAATTTAGTACTAACTGCGAGACTAACCCATGGCTTTTTTGTGTCATTACTTTTCTTACTGTATTTTACTACTGTACCTAAGCTGTAAGATCTCCAAATGTAAAAATAAAATAAAATATCAGTTTCGTAGATTACCTACTACATACGAACTTACAATGTGGTTGCATTGTCTAAGCTAGACTCATGTCTGTAGGTTACTAGGACAGAGAAGTATGCTGCACTTCGACGAAGTTAAGACCAGTTTCTTCAAGGGATTTTGACCCTTAACGTGTAAAGGAAAGAGGGTGTTCGAAACAGCAAGTAGTTCGTTGATCGGAGGTTTATTCACGATGAGTCTATAACACTTGTATGTTGTTCAGCCTGAGCTGAAGTTCTTAAAGTTTCTATATTGATTTTATGCAAACTACGCTCGCGTGAAGCTTGTATTTACGGATTTCCCTTTCAGTTTGCTTGTCGGATTTAGAGTCGATTAGTTTTTAGACTAGTCTTTAAAATGCACAGGCGCTATTTATTCTACTTATATACAAAAGTGCACAAAGATAATATCAAGCAATTTATTACAAATCGTCAAATAGTCCAATCTGTCATTGCCCATACATCTCTAGAGCTACCTTTACTAAATACTTAGGTGTAATTCTTGACCAAAATCTGTCGTTTAAAAACCACGTTCACACCCTCTCTGGTCAAATAAGGAAAGAGACTAACATCAGGAACTGAGCTGATCATGAATTACTTAAAAATATTTATGTTGCCAAGGTGACTGATGTAGCCTATAGGATTAGCAAGCTGAAGCGGCAGTGGGCTGGTCACATATTATGCCGAAGAACCGATGGTCGATGGGGTGCAAAGGTTCTCGAGCGGACACCACGAGCTGGCAAGCGCAGCGTGGGATACCCACCGGCTCGCTAGGCCGACGATCTGAGGCAGATCGCTGGCAGTGTCTGGATGAGGATGGCTGAGGACAGAGGGAACTGGCGTGTTTTGGGTCCTATGTCCAGCAGTGGACGAACAAGGGCTGGCTGATTGATTGATTGATTTATGTTGCCATCTGTCAATCTCTGTTGGCTCACGGCCTGCCTATTTAAGGGGGCCGCCAAGACTAGTTTGACACAAATAAATAGGGCCCAGCGCTCCATCCTCAAAGTTATGTTAAAAAACAAATTGTATAGATAATTATCCCACTGCCAAACTTAATCAAGAACTCTATCGAACTTTCGTATGATGCCACGGAGGAAGTAGTAAGGGTTACATCGTAAAATCATATAAATTATTGTCACTTACATACAACACATACATGCCCGCACACACGCACGCCCGAAAACCCGGGCCCGCCCGAGCCTGTTGCACGCACGCACGCACGCACGCACGCACGCACTCACACACGCACACACACACACACACACGCACACACACTTTTCCGCGCCCCCGCTCCGCATCCCTTTTGTGTGGCCTGGGGCATAGGCAAAAGTTGTTATAAAACACCCACTTTACGCGACCCACACGTTACAGGCGTTCTTTCAGGGAGAGTAAGGGCATACCCTTCACGGATTGGCGATTTCAGACCCTCAGGTTTCCTCACAATGTTTTCCTCACCCGTTATCGAGTACTATAACTACAACAAATTTACAAATGTACGGAACTTTAATAGATAGAAAACACTTTATTACACAGGTGAAAGAATAATGAAATTATTATCATTATAATCATTTCATCATTTTAGAAAGTCATTGATGAAAACTATGGCCTCTGTCTACCCCTTCGGAATATAGGCGTGCGTTTATGCAATGATGAAAAACTAAGTACCTACAGTAATCTCTCTCTATTTACAGGGAGAACAACATATTCATGAGTAAAGTATGTCACAGAATCCTTGACATCCGCAATACAATGACAGAGATACGGTAATCACGATGTACCTATGCCTTACAATTTGCGATAAAGCTATTTTGCTTTTAGCTACGCCGGCCGGCCGTCGAGTGTGGAATTCAAGTGAAATGAACATCTAAACAAGTAATAACAAAACGCATCAAAAGGAAAGAAACTCGATAGTCACTGTCTATTGTTAATTGGCCGAGTAAAACTGTTTTATCTCGACGTTTTAATGTGCATTGGAAATAGCGGAATGCCTTGAAGAAAAGCTGTTTTAACATTCCATTAATAGTTATGACGAATGTGAAAGTTTGTCTTTGTAGGTCCATGTTTTGTCACGCAATCACTCCAACACGGCTAAACAGATTAGGATGACAACAGAGGCCATGCTGTAGGCCTAGATTCTGTTAACGCAATGATGATTGCACGAACAGGTCCATTTAATTTCATTGCCGCTTCAAGTCCACCATCATCACCATGATCATAATCATGAATGATCATCATCCTTATCATTATCAGCCTACCAGTGCCCACTGTTGGGCATAGGCCTTTTCCCCCAAATGCCATTTTCATTTACATGCTCGCACTTCATCTACCATCGAGGCTACAAAAGCAACAAGGCGATTAAAACACAGGGCACATACTATCCGAATCCTACGCGAACGAAGTCGTGTGCACATCTAGTTCGATAACAATTTCCACTCACATTTCTTTCACTGCACTGCAGGGCTTTCATAAATTATTATGCCATCGTCGCACCATACTTTCGTGTTTCTTTGGCCGTTTTTACATCGAACGACAACCGTAACCACACGATATTATTTACTAAGGTTGTGCGATCGGTTGAATTTTATTCTAATGATGTCGCGCAGTTGCGATCATCGTCTAATGTGAGACTGGCCATATCTGACCTCGCTTGACATCTTTGTTTTGTTTCGTTAGAAAAACAAAACTACCATTTGTACTCGGTGATTGTTCTTAATTTATACTCTATAAAGCCGCGTTATATGTATAGAGCCGTGGGTTCAAATTCCAGCATGTACCAAAAATTTGTATTCTAAGTTAGGTACATTTGTAAAGTTAAATAGCAATACACCTCGCTAACTGTGAAGGATAACATCGTGAGGAAACCTGAGTGTCCGAGGTGTTCACATGCCTCAGCGCTTGAAATTGCCAATCCGTGGTGAGCACGCGTGGTAATTAAGCCCATACTCGCTCTCTGAGAGAAGGCCTGTGCCCTGCAGTTATATAGGCTAAATAAAAAAATGCATAGCTTCCTAGTTCAAAAGTCCAACGAAGTCGATCAGTTCGGTAATCGTGCAATGTGAAACCGGCATGTAGCGGCTACCTATTTCAGCATGATTTACGTGGTAGCGAAAAAATATTTTTGTTCGATAGAAGCTCTTATTTTTTACGTGATAAGAGCTACACAGTGGGTGAGCTCACTGTATTTTTGCAGCGCTCGAGTGTTGGTTTAACCGTAGCTATGGTTACTGAGAACGCCTTTGAATTCCGAATTTAATAAATAATGGGGAACTTGCGTCTAACTTAGATTGGAAAGACTTTATTAGTGACTTCTATACCATAGTCCGTGTGGCGCCGGATTAAGAATAGCGTCACTCCATTTCCTTCCGTGGATGTCGTAGAAGGCGACTAAGGAAATCAATTACCAGGAGACGGGCAGCAGCGTCTTCCTGAAATACCAACCACATACTGCGATCGCCAACCCGCCTGCCAAGCGTGGCGATTATGGCAAAACCCCTCATGGTTATAAAAACCACGAAGGAGGCCTATGTCCTGCAGTGAGCGTCAAATGGCTGATAATGGTGATGATGATACCATAGAATTCATATAAAACCTAGGATTTTTGAAAAATAAAATAAAAATATTTTTTTCGGGGTTTAAATTTACTCTAACATCATAAAACTTAATAGATTTCGTTTTGTCACTGAATTCTGAACGTTTTCTTATAAGGGTATAACATTATTTCACGAGATAACTCAAATATTGATAAACGCTTCATACATTATAAGCGTTACGTTAGGGAGTGAGGTCATAGTCTAAGCTCAATTTGTACGGCGCCTTTTAGTACCACGTGACTATATTGACTTTTCGACTGGTTATATTACAAAAAGTATTAATCGGAGAGAAAAAAATACTACGTTTATTTATCTTTTAACATGTCCTCTCATATTCTATTAAACATTTTGTCACTTCTCATGCTCTGAAAGTGCTCATTTGTGCAGGATATAGGCTGCACAAAAATGTACCTGTTTTCTTTGCCTTAATACAGATACTCATAAATGTATCTGTATTAAGGCAAAGAAAATGAGCCATACAGCCAAACACAATAAGAAGTTCACAGATAGAAATTGTTATTTTATAATATTTACTTAAATTTATTTGCCTTGTGTTTTTTTACACATAAAAGATATTAAAATTTAAATTCAAGTACGATAGGTTATTTAATCAATTCAAGAAAATTATTATTACAAAATTAATTTAATATTAGGCTGTATAGGTCTGCACCCCAAGCCTAATATTCATGCCGTAAGATTTTAAAATATAAAGCAGCGGAAACATTCTATTCAACGACGACGACGATCATGATGATGTTTCGACCGTTAAAGCATAATTTAATTTAACGACTCGAAGAGTCTGCCACGGAAAAATGGCATCCTTTAATTAATTATTAGTATTTCATATTTTTTCACTACACAAACAATTATTTGTTTAATAAATTTGTTTGATTCAGAATTAGGCTGGTTCATTTATTTATTTTGCATCGCAATAATTCTCTTAATAACCTTTCATCCGTTTTGACGTTTGAAAAGAATAAATGTGGAAATTCTTTGTTAGATTCTTCTCCGCATAATCTATTAATTATGAAACTAACAGCTTTGACGTTCATTAAGTAAACATTTGTTTTTATAGTGAATAAAAATTTTTGACTTTGACTTTGATACAACCGAGCGAGTGGCTAAATCGAAACTGGGCACAGACTTACCGACTTTGCGGTGTGCTAGAGGTCTAAATTTTTGTCGAAAATAAAACAACGAAATGATAGCTCTGAACACGTTCTACAAGTTTGATACTGAACATTTATTCGACATCTTGAAAAAAAAATAGCAACAAAACAAATTTCGTTACTTAAATTTTTGGTTTTCAAATAAATCGATCGACATAGAAAGAAGAAAGAAAGAAAGACATTGTAACGATTTAACACATCACAAGAAAGAAAAGGCATACCACACATAGTTACAACTAAGGAAAAGAAAAACAATTTACATAAATACAAGGTACACCCATCAAAAAAAGTTTGTGATCAATAGCATAAGCTCCTATAATTCTTTAAATTTAAGTTTATCAAGAAAAAATCTATGTTGTATGCTTTCTTTAAATAGGAATACCCTGTTTGAAATTAAAATATAAAACTATTTTTTATTATTTATTTAAAAAAAATTGAGCCATTAATCATAATGTAATTGTGATAGAAATTTCATAGAAAGAAAAATACTGTTCAATTAAACTTAAACAACAATTTGTTATTAAAAGGTTAAATTCAATATAAAATAACTCCTCCCCTGGCTCAAACACATGCGGAGATCCTCCTGGGCATGCTGAGGATCAAGTTATCCAGCATTTCCTGGGGTAACCTATCCCATTCTTCAATAGCGGCTTCCCTGAGCTCTGGAACTGTCTGGGGACGTGGCTCACGGTTCCATACAGCTCGTTTAAGAGCATCCCACACGTGCTCTATTGGGTTTAAGTCGGGCGAGCCGGCAGGCCAGTCTAAACGTGTGATATCGTATTCTTGAAGAGCAGCATTGACTCGTTGAGCTCGATGTGCGGGCGCATTATCATCGACCAGTACAAATTGGTGCCCATGGTTTACTCAGAATGGTCTGACGATATCATCAATAACAACTGCTTTGTACATGTCTGCTGTCATGTAGCCCCGATACGGGATCAAAGGCGTTCTAGCTCCAATCATAATGCCACCCCAAAAGGACACCGATTTTCCGCCTTGCTGAACTGTTCCAGTGGCAGTTCTTTGTCTTTTACGGTCGCCTGGTCTTCTTCAGACACGGACACGTCGGTTATCTGGATGAGTGCTGATTCGGGATTCGTCAACGAAGAGACAGTTTTGCCAAATGTTTTCTTCCTCACCTTCTTCATTTTGCCGAAGTCTAGCCCACTGCAATCTTCGTTGTTGACGTTGCCGGGAATTGAGCGGAGCTCGCCAAGACCTCCGTGCTCCTAATCCAGCGTGTTGCAAGCAATTGCGAACGGTCTGCGTGCTAACTTCAAGCCCAGAGGCGGCCCTGACTTCTGCTTTTATTTTAGTGGCGTTGATTGTTGGATCACGGGCTGCCAGCAATCTAATATAGCGCTTTTGGGCAGCTGTCAAAACAGCTAAATTCCCCATTCCGTGGTACCTCTGCAACGTAGCCACGACACAGGATTGGGATATAGCAAGTCAGCGTGCTAGTACTCTCGTGGTGTATCCTTCTTCCCTCAAAGTTACTATTCTTGCTCGTAAAACCTCTGATAATCCTCTTGGCATTTTTTCAATCACAACTTTCCGCAAAAAATATCTTGAATCGGTTATAATTGACTAAATCAGATTTCTGAATGAGCGTAAGCTAGGACTGAAAGCCTTTTAATATGAAAAAACAACTGAACGGTGTCATTGTTTTGTGTTCTAATTCTTTATTTTTAAATAAAGAATCTAAAAAGAAGAAAAAATCATAATATAGTAACAAAAAAGATTTCAGTTTTTCAAAGTGATCGCAAACTTTTTTTGATGTGTGTACCTCAATAACGATAGGTGAAAATTGTAAAGGACCTTAAATGTAGACCGTAAAAAAGCAACAAAAAAGTCATCATCGTCATCAGCCTATGCTTGTCCACTGCTGAACATAGGCCTCTCCTATAGCACGCCTCTGAGCACGGTCCTCGGCTACTCTCATCCAGCTCTTACCAGCCGCCCTGCGAAGATCATCGCTCCACCGAGTCTGAGGACGTCCTACACTACGTTTACCGATCCGAAGAAGTATTACATTAAAATTTTCGTACCTCAACGGAGAACAGAGTTATTCTAAAAAACTGAATTTAACCCTCTTTTCAAGATAGCGGAAAATGCAATAGGAAATCTTGGTCGACAAGCTAGACCTCACCACGTAATATCCAAAATTCTGCCTTCTCCGTTCACATGCATTAAATTTCTAACCCGTTTTTTCCGACGTAATGACTGGAGTATTACTTCTTACTGTCTATCTTAGAAACTGGCGGACAGACACTCAGGTTTCCTCATGATGATTTCCTTCACAGTTCACAAAAATGATTCATCACTAAGAAAATTCCACGTGTTCACATCGACCTGATTTCTATAACGAATTCAGACCAAGTTCGTAGGTAACTGGCGTTCCCTCCATCTTTTCCGAGAATGGAAAATATGGAAAACATAGAACATTTTAACACATTTTTTCCGGTATACAATAATAGTACTTTATGTGACTGTCACATAATGAGGGTTATTAAAACACGAGCGAGATTTTAAAAAACGAGCCTTGGCGAGTTTTTTAATAGCATTCGCGAGTGTTTTAATACCAAGTTATGTGCAGTCTCATACAGTACTTTATCTACACTCATGTATCTTCAAAGTAAGGAATCAAAGGAAAACACGTTTGACAAGCTTTTTACTATACATAAATCTACGGTTATTTTTTAAACAAAATGGCGCAATTTCGACAATAGTATCTTGACATTCAATCGTCTGCACTCAGTTTTGCGCGCGCAATTTTAGGTATTTTTAGTTGCACTTTTGGTACCACGAAAATGAAATTAGGTTTTTTATAGAGTCAACTTTTGACATTTCTTAATTTGAAGATTATGATATGAGTGTAGATAAAGAATATTCTTACCTTATCTTAACTATAATAGTACAGGTAGAACCGCAGACCGAGCTTCCAAAGTGAGGCAACAAATTGGTAGCCAAATTGGCGTGCCGGTTGTAAGTGTTGCACTATTAATACGAACGTGTGCGTGCTGCGAAAAAGCCGCTTAGGCACGCACATGTTACTTTAATGTGTAATGTGTTAATGCGTACCGCCTCACTTTTGATTTGACACATTTTGAGCCGTATTTTGTTCGACACACTCTCGGAATCCGTGTGGCGCCGGATTAAGAATCCGTGTGGCGCCGGATTAAGCATAGCGTCACTCCAATTCCTTCCGTGGATGTCGTAGAAGGCGACTAAGGAATAAATTACCAGGAGACGGGCAGCAGCGTCTTCCTGAGATTCCAACCGCATACTGCGATCGCCAACCCGCCTGCCAAGCGTGGCGATTATGGTAAAACTCCTCATGGCTTTCATAACCATGAGGGAGGCCTATGTCCTGCAGTGGGCGTCAAATAGCTGATGATGACTCTCGGCACATTACAAATAAACTCTCGGTGTTACTTATAAAAACACGATTCCTTAAAACACTTCTCAGGTGCAGTAAAAGTGGTACGGTGAGTGAAAACCGTAATTACAGATTATTGAAACTGCCTATGAGGATATTTTTAGAGGATTCGTGTTTTTATAAATAAGAGCGTATTTCTTTGCGTGGTATGTCTATGCCGGAAAAGAATCTAGTTCGCGAGCCTTCGACGTCATAAAGCTTTCACATGTAACACAAGAGAAGTACGAAGTTACGACCATTGGGGAATCGTTTCAGGGCTCTACTTTGGACATTATTTATCTTGATATTGTGTATAAATGGGCGAACTATGATGTCCAAAAGCCAAAGAACGGCGGAATAGTTCAACAAAGAATAACCTCGCGCTTTTTTATTACCACCGATTTCTGAATTGAGAATTTCACAAAGCTAACTCTAGTTTCACTTGTAACGTCCATTAAGTCACAGTTTCTGTGCTACTTTGAATAAACACATTTTGAGGAGATGAGGCGGATTTCTCCTTGAACTTTTTAAATGTCGTTTGGTTCCGCCTGCCGAGGTTTTATAATTAAGACTTTTTTAAGACTATTTAACATAATGGTTTTTTTCTGATTCATCTGTCCTTTAATCTGATGGATCTGGCCTTTGAGACTTTTAGCGGTCGGGTTTTCTCGTTTTTAATAAGCTTTTATTAATTGAAGCTTTGCCGTGACTTCTTACCTATAGAATAGACAGTGGACGTCCGCCATTTTTTTTTTTCAAGTAAAGTTCGACTTATCATATCAAAGCACGAAGTTGCAAAAGTCGTGTCTTTGTCCTTTTTCCCCCTTCAGCGCGTTCTAATTCCGTTGTTTCCGAGTAATTTCGTATAGGTTGCGACGATAGGGCGCCGAAGGGGGCGGGGCGGGGGCGGTGTGCAGCCGCATACCAACATGATTGAGTTTAGAAGCAGCCCGCGTGATTCACTGTTAAGGGGAAGTTGCTAAGAGTAATGGGTCTTGTCTTTGTTTATAAGATTATTTATTCAGTTTGAAAAAGAGATTGAGTTTGACCCATTACGATGGCCCCTCAAGGAGCAATTCCCATACAAACGGAGTACGGTTTTTATTTAAAAACGACAGGGGCAGGGTTACATTTACTTCAGGGGCGATATATGTATATCCGATATACATAAAATTATTTTTTGTGATAGATATATATCAATACAAAAATGGCTTAAAATTTGATATTATTAAGTTAATTTTTGCAGTTTGCTACTGTATTTCTACTTCCCAAATGTACTCCCTAATAGTAAGTTTTACTCCTTAAGGCAATAATGGTGTCAGTCACGTCAATGAACCGACTCCAAAAAAAGGAGGAGTTTAAGAATTCGTCGGGATCTTTTTTACTTTTTATTTTTTATTATGTTCCCCAATTACTCGAAGACGCGAGGACGGATTTGGAATGTTCTTTTTTGTCTAAAAGGGTTTCACAGTTGGTCCCATGGTCACCAAGTCTGGATCTGATGGTGGAATTCTGGAGAAATCGAGGGAACTCTTCAAATTTCCAAAGCTAACTTGAAGCGATTTGGGTTATTTTATAGTGACTCGTGCATTTGCTTTCAGAAAACACAATTGGCGGAGTAGTAGTGATATTCACAAAAAATCGTAAAATACATTTTTTTAAATAAAAATATAAAACCGGCTTCAAAACACTACAGCACTAAAAACATAGAAATAATTTAAACGAATATAACTTTTCAGAATTTTCCAAATCCGTCCACGCGTCTTCGAGTAATCGGGGAACATACATAAAAAATAAAAAGTAAAAAAGATCCCGACGAACTGATAACCTCCTCCAAAATCAAACTCAAAATCCTTTTTTTGAAGCTAATGAATGTTGAATTTATATGCTTATACTTATTATAACCTTATTATATTTCTTAATAACATGTTGGCCCATTTTAACATTAACAGCCTACTGCATCAATACGGTTTCAGAAAAGAAGGTGCATCAGCCATCACTGATGCGGATGTCATGTTAATAAAACATATTTGCAGTGCATGGGCGGGATCAGAGAACGCCATTGGTGTTTTCTGTGACCCCTCGTAAGCGTTTGATTGTGTCGAATGCTGAATTTTATCCACTATGATGTTACGGGTCTCGAACATAAATAATACAATAAAATAATAACATGGCTGTCATACAAAATGGATATATATATATCCGATATTTTGATATTTATAATAAATATCGGATATTTTCGAACCCTGATTTAAACTGCCTCTGAAGTGTGTTTTGAGGAAGTATTTTACAAAAATAAGACTTGCTAAACTTTCAGCCTCACACTTTGTTAGAGTAGGCGCGAATCAACCGCTCGCTCCATCGAATAAAAAAATTTAGATTCTTCAAAACGTACGAGCAGATTCATATTAAGCGGTAAGCATGCTGTACTAGACTGCAGAAAACAAGAGTATTCCCCTTAAATGCTGTTGGCTCAATTTGTGCCCAATTTCCATATTGTTCGCGTTACATAACAATGGAACAACTAATTCAAGTGATCGCAAGTTTAATGACTTACGTGTGGTTCCAGAAGTCTCTTAGGTTAGATTATTCACACGTTAATTTATCGAATATCAGCGTTGTCTGGATGTTCGGTGCTGTTGGCGGCACGTGGTGAGTCGAGAGTTCGAGACCAGGGGCCCGAGTCGCATTTTGCAGTTAGCCACGACCTACTATTACAATTCAAATCTCACTGGTAGGCTACTGGCGGAATCTGAGCTAGTCTCGTCACGTTTAGGTCGATAGAAATTCAATATTACAAGTGCGCCAATGGTAGGTCATCAAGTAAAAGGGATTGACAGCTAGTGCGGCATTTTTTGAAAGGACTCTCGAATCGGCATCGATTTTTTCGACCGCGATTCGATTAGTCTCGATCAAAAAACAGTGGTTTTCTTGCTTTTTTATCTGGAATTTCTGTGAATTAAACTGAAAAGAACGTTAACAGTAGTTTCGTTTCTAAAAAAGCTTAAAGTCTTTATTTATTTATTGGTTTAAGTCAAAATTATGGCTGTATGTAATTAAACTATGCTACTATGGCAAGTAAAAAAAAAATTAGCTGTCACTTGTCTTACGTCTTGACACTGACAGCGAAAAAAGTTTCTGTTCAAAGTTAAAACGTTAAATTGTTTCAGAATAACCGGCTGATTGCTATAAGACTAAGAAAGTTCTTACATTCTTATCCTTATTTCATCCACAAGGTATGTACCTATTGATTTTCATGCGATTGTTAGGTAAGCTTGGTGTTGAAGCATCGAAACGATCGGTTTTGTAGTTCTCAATTACCTATATTTAGTTTAATCATAATACTAATATTTACAGATGGTGAGCGTAGAGCAGCTCGAAGCCCTTATTGGGTTCTTTGAAAACAAGCCAGAGCTGGCGCTTGGGCGTTTCAATTGCTCAACGGAGGGGCGCAGTCTGGCTAAGCGCATGTGGCGGGAAGGAGCCAATGTCCTCAACAGCCTCTCGTCAGATTACGCCTGGAAAGAGCCGGGGGGGTTGGCGTATGGTGAGCACAAATGGTCAGGGTGTAGCAAAGGGTGTGCAAGGGAAAAAACACTTAAAAAAATTTTGCAAAAAAAAAATAGGGTCCCCGTAACCCCTTCTTTTTATATTTTTAATCAAAGGGGGGCATCAAAATGAGCAACTTTTTCCCCTAAAAAAAATCTCTAAATTAAATATTTGAGATTTTACAGGCGATTTAAATTTTATATGGCTAAGCACTTAGAAGAAAAATGGACTTCAGAAAACAGGTCCCCGTGGCCCCCTTTTTTATATTTTTAATCAAAGGAAGGCATCAAAATGAGCAACTTTTCCCCCTAAAAAAAATCTCTAAATTAAATATTTCAGATTTTACAGGCGATTTAAATTTTATATGTGCACAAAGCTGCATTTACTCTTTTGGGTGCACCGGTTTTCCCAGAAGATATACCAGCGGTAGTTTGTCTAAGATGAAGACTGGCAGAAACCATACAGCATCTCAGTCGGCTGTCAGCGCGTATGGCTCTTACAATTTAGGTTAGCGCAGTTGTCTGTCCATGTCGAGATTGACGTAATACGCTGCAGACTGCCCGGTTTGGCTTTGTAGTCCCAGTGATATGATGATTGATGACTCATCCATCATTACGTGGGACACTCAGAAAGTTTTGAGAAACTAAAAAACTAACTTCTATGAAAAAAATATTTTTATTAAATCTTTTCAAAGAACTCTCCACCTGCCTCTATACAAAGTTTCATGCGTCTGAACCAATTTTGGAAAAAGTTGGGAAAATTTTGGAAATTTGGGAAAAGTGGCTCATTTTTATGCCCCCCTTTGATTAAAAATATAAAAAGAAGGGGCTACGGGGACCTGTTTTCTGAAGTCAATTTTTCTTGTGCTTAGCCATATAAAATTTAAATCGCCTGTAAAATCTGAAATATTTAATTTAGAGATTTTTTTTAGGGGGAAAAGTTGCTCATTTTTATGACCCCCTTTGATTAAAAATATAAAAAGAAGGGGCTCCGGGGACCTGTTTTCTGAAGTCCATTTTTCTTCTAAGTGCTTAGCCATATAACATTTAAATCGCCTGTGAAATCTCAAATATTTAATTTAGAGATTTTTTTTAGGGGGAAAAGTTGCTCATTGTGATGCCGCCCTTTCATTAAAAATATAAAAAGAATGGGTTACGGGGAGCCAATTTTTTTTGCGAAATTTTTCTAAGTGTTTTTTCCCTTGCACACCCTTTGCTACACCATGACCGCACAAATTACTTCATAAAGTTTTTTCTCATAAAGATTGAAGGCAGTGACTAACAAAAAACTTGCCTTTTGCTTCTACGTAATGTCATGATTTATAAAGCGTCCAGTGACACTATCACACTCAATAGATGAGTATCACTAGGGATCACTCGGACGCTTCAGTGCCTGGGACATTGTTTGTCATGAGGAAACCCACGGCTTGGTTGGCTTGCCTTTACTGTGGGTTAGGCCGACTAAACTGTCAGGATGGTATAGATGCTGGGCAAGTCTACTCCATCTAAAACCAACAAAAAGCCTGTGATAATCCATTGAAATTGAAACTAATTAATACTCCTGGCTAATACTTTCCTTAAGAAATTGCAAAAAGTGTCTGTACAATCTCTATAAAGTTAAAAGTGATTTTAAGGACCCATGGCCGTGGACCTAAGGCCAAAAACCTAGGACTAGACAGCATTAGTGGCCGTTTTGGGCATAACTGCTATCTAGTCCTACGTTCATGATTCTAGGTTATTTGTCGTGGGTCCTAAAAGTCACTGTTAACATGATTGAGAGATCGCATTTTTACAAATTCAATCTGTTTTTCCTCCGTGGTGCTAGTATTACCTCCTGGAGCCCCTTAGTATATTTTATTGGTGTCTATGAGAAGATATTTCCAAATACAAATATAATTTATTTCAGAGCTTAATACAGGCAACGGTGTGTGTGGTTAATGAACATAAATAAAAAATAACAAAGGTTATGTACTTATTGAAGTTACTTATTGGAGCTATGAGTAAGAGTATATTCATACATAGCCAAACACATTACCATGCTTTTAGGCTCTGCCACAGATGAGTAATTAAAAACAACATTAAACATTTAAGTATATGCATTTATTATTCCTATTTCAGAGACCAAAGAGAGCAATCACCCCTTCAAGGCGCCCCGTCCGCTCCGCCGACGCAGCGACGTCGTCGACGAAATACAGAAGGTAATTAATAATCTTATTTATACAGGGTGTGTCAAAATTCATATAATATATATATATACACTAAAACTAGGGGGTTGTACTTGTGAATACGAATAATTTACTGTGAGTTACTTTAGTGTGGACCATTTATATGGGGACTTTGTTACACCCAATAAAATAATTAATTGCATTTACACTTTTTTTCACAGAATCACTCCTGCCACCCACGGCCTTGGAAAATGCAGATGCACGGCTCGCTGAGCTAGAGCCTGCAAATGCAGAGGCGACCATAGAGCATGCGCAAGCCTCAAATAGGCTAGCGGCTGCCATCCAACAGCTTGCTGCTGCTACTGCTGAGGGGTCCCTGCATCAAGCCCGACCCATCAGCCAACTTGCTGAGGCGTCTTCGGAGCAAGCACAAGCCAGCAGTCCACTAACTGTTGCCATTGAGTTGGTTACAGGGACTCAGCGAGCTGTCTTCAGAAGAAGGGACGGGGCATCACCTGCAAATGTTTTAATTATAATTTGATAGTTGATAATTTCATACATGACCGTGATTTAATTTTATAATTGACTTATTGTTAATACTCTTTTATTAAAATAAAATGTTTAAGATTCAATAGGTTTTTTAATTATTAAAGTTATTTTTGAGACCTCAAAAACTCAAAAAAATATCTGGTTTTTCTGTCGTTTGTGGAACTTTTATATTGTGAAGAAGTAGAAGACAAAGATGTTTGGCATTAAACAGTAGATTAATATTATTTAAAGGACGATTGTGACTAGTGTTCAACACATTCATGACTAATATTTTAAGTTGAAAACTCTGTTAATTAAGTTAAAACGTGTTTTGAAAAGAATAAATGTGGAGTTTCTTTGTTAGCTTCTTCTCCACATAATCCATTAATTGTGAAACTAACAACTTTGACGTTCATTAAGTAAACATTCTGTTTTTACAATGAATAAAAATATTTGAATTGAATTGAATTGAATTGTGGCCAACTTAGTTTAGAGGCTAGATTGCACATCACCATTCATCGTCAATAAGTACTTCAAATCTTAAACTATAATATAATTGGAGATTTGAATTATCCATTGATTGAAGCAACACCAGTAGTAAATACTTGTATTCTTGCCTGAATTTGCCACTGATCTTCCGCAGCTTGTTCTTCTGGGTGTCAGGGGTTGTGGTAAGGGTGTACCGGTCTGGATTGCAATGTTGTGCAGCACACAGCACGCATTTACAATTTTCCCAGCCTATCTAGGAGTGTCTGATAGGTCACGGTCGCAAAAAATGACAGGGCTATCTGCAAAGGATAAAGATTATGTAAGTACATATTTTAAAAGTGTACATTCAAAAGTGTAAGTACCTACCTACGTAAAGTTAACGGTCTTATAAACAAATACTAAAATGTGTTTCAAGAGCTCTACAACTACCCAACACACTAGACACACAATTGTTTTTCTAGCATCTAGCTACCTACAATAGAACGTGACATTCACTAATTTCATTAATTATCTGTGGATGTGTCAGAAACTTTTTATATTTTGTTTCAATTACAGAGACGTTAAAGTCTCACATCAATTTCTTGGGTTCAATCCAACAAAACTATGAAAATATATTTTATCTTCGTCATGTGTCCATCGAAATACATGGCGAGCGATATTGTATATTAAAATAGTAACTTCGTCGTGTGTGACGCCCTAAGCTTATTACGAACTAAAATCGAGACTTCACTTTAAAGGTACCTAATGATTTAGTTGGGTACGTTAAAACTACCTACAAGTCATTTAGTGGCATCGATTGTCTGTAAATAAGACTGCGGATTTTGAAGCCGATTAAATTATTACATACCTTGATAATGAGGGCAATCCCATCACGTTTCCGCTCTTTAGGGATAAGCGGCACCAAACCACGTCTTTCTTCAACTGAAAGGTCTTAACCAATTCGGCGTCTGGTATCGAAAATGGGGTTCACCGACTTTCTAAGTAGGGCTCGAGCCCTACGTCTCTCAACTTTCTTCTTCGCGGCTACGATCCCCCCAAAATGCCAGCTGGAGAATACGCCAGCGCATTTCGCCACGGACAGTCGTAAAAGGTCTTAACATGACGAAAGAGAAGAAAATGTATGTTCACTTTTGAACAATCACCTAACAACTACACCCTAAAAAGGTGTATTTGTTTAATGGCGCTTCAATTGTAACAAATCAGTGTTTCGATTATTTTAAAGAGTCCGTCGAAACGTCAAATAAGGACTAGACTACCGTTATAATGTCAATGATGTTACCATAGATAAGTTAATAAGGATGAGACTTCCTATTTGTACAATGGGACGTCAGTGATAGCTCCAGTGACACGCCATCGAGAGGTGTTTGTGTACGCGACTAGAAATAGTGTCAAGAAACAGCAGTGATTGTTACACTTTCGTTCTATTAAAAAATGAGACTTGAGCCCCAGTTTAGTGGCTCGATGGGCTCCGTTAGGTGCAATGCGGCGGCGCGGGCGCACGGCCGCTCTTGTCCTACCATTTTGATACTACTTTCGGTATGACACAAGATTTTGCTATATTTACCTTACGGTATTGATACTAAAATTGTAATCAAAGACCAAATAGAATCTAAAACCTGCCGAGAACTTAGTGAGTGAGTTAATTCCAATCACTAAGCGTCTACATACACCAATCCATCCGCGATTATAAAATATCCACAAAGTAGCGTATCTGCTCATAATGCGACTGTAATTTTTTTTTTAATTTATAATTTACCTTTGATAGTTATTATTTCTACCGCAATGTACATAAATCTATAGATTAAGATACAAACAAATGCACCCAATTGAATGGTTTATCGTTATTTTCGCTATGGTTGAGGCAACCATGATCATAGCAATATCTTAGTCCCATCTTATAAATAGGCTTGAGCGACGTGTGTGCAGTTCATACGTATCATACGTCACAAGGATGAATGAAATCGAGCGCGGGGTGCCGGCCGGGCGCATTAGCGACCCGAGTGAAGCCTCACGAAAACTCACGATACCTATTCGGCTATGTGTGCATTTGGCGGCGTTTACTAACGTGCAACGAAATGAGGTTGCATGTGTGCGGCTGCGCTCGCGCCTTTCTATGGAGATTACCTAGCATGGTATTGTAGTTTAATCTTAAAAGTATTTAATGTTTATTTATGTTTGTTGCGCCCCACGACGCCGGCCCGTTGTAACGCGGATAGTCCTTCTGTTTCCTGCTACTTTGCGCCGAATAATAATACACCTTCACCAGTGTGGGTTTCCTGGTAGGTGGATAAAATTACATATATGCACCTTAATAACTTACACTTGATTGATCATTTATGTCTGCATGTTAACAGGTTATTGGCAATATTAATTTAAATTGTTTGTTGCACGCTAAAAGTGACAATTTTAAAAGATTGGCGCCACTTTTTCTATTACATATTTGGAATTATTGAATGGTAAGATAATTTTCTTCCAGAAAAAGGTATAAACAATTTTTGTGTTAAAGTAAATTTTTGTTATTTTCAGTTGAATAATTAATTCATATCCTATGAATGCAAAATGAAATCTCAATTTTTAAAAAAACAGTTGGCTATTTTTGAGGAATAATTTCATTCTCTTTTAATAAATACTTACCTATTCTAAATAAAACCATCTGTCTGGACTACAACATGACATCATACTCAGGGCCGATTCGACCAAACTATTTATGCCTGGTATAAGTCTTAATCTCGGAATAAATCGAGAAATACTCTGGAGTAAACCTGTATCACGTTCTACCAACTACTAATCCTGGGATAATTCACACTATTCTAGGTATAACACTATACTGCCGATACTCGCGGTATAGCGACCCTTATTCTTGGGATAAATCAAAATAGCGGACGACACATCAGCTGTTTGTCAAAGTACGTGCGGTGCGGTGTTAGTTTCGTGTTTCCCTGTGGTACCTATAAAAATAATCTTTATAGAGACAATTATGATGATACGGCGTTTGAGAGATATGATTGACGACTCTGATAGTGACGAGGAAATTTTTAGACTCAGGCGCCCAAGAGTGATCAGAGATAGGAGCAATTATTCCGAAAGTTATGACGACCATGATTTTACAGTGAGGTTTCGATTATCCAAGGCATCAACATTGTTTTTGCTGTCCAAAATCGAATATAAATTAGAGTATATATCTAATCAGTAAGTATCTACCAATACTTGCCTACAACAAGCTAGACTATAACCAACTAGCATTGTAACATTACAAAGGTATTTATTTTTACAAGAACTGCTCCATATCACCAGTAAACAAACTACTAGCTACATTAAGATTCTATGCTACTAATAGCACACGAAGAAGTGTTGGTGATTACTCGGGCTGGAGTGTTCCGAGCTGTATTATTTATAGTGTTCTGCAAATATGTGTTCATTATAAATTAACTCTAGTTTCGATAAATACTATACTTTTCTACCATACTTACTGTTAACGATTTGGGATTAATTAAGGTACATACCTACTAGTTAAAGAAGGTGAAGTGAAATACACAGGGTGTTAATTTAAGAGGTTTATTAGAAGTTTATTTAAGAATGGTGTTGAATGTGACCTATAAGCTTGCCTAATTGTTGTTTTTTTTTATCTTAACTCTAGCAATAAAATTCTAGTAGCAATTTTTTCTTCTTTCAATTTTTCTTTTTTGTGGTATCCTGTGTTGTGGTATCCTGTGCTGTGTTATCCTGTGCTGTGCTATCCTGGGATCCTGAAGCCTCAACATTATCACTGTCGAAGCAATTATTTAGACCAACAGCAGTAGTTTTAATGAGACTTATTATTCTCAAAAAAAAAACACATCATCCTTTTTAGTTCTTGGAGGTCCACCACCTGCAATATAATGAAATTGTTAGAATACTAATACTTAAGTCCGTGATGATAGTCAGTAGATACTGATCAGTACCTGGTAGAGAGATGTAAGAAAAGCTGAAATTTAACAAGCAAAGCTTAGAAGTAAACTAACCTGTTTGCGTCGACCAGCTTTTATTGTCTGCTGCTTCTTTTCTAGCAGCTTTTTTTAAGCACTCCCACTGGGCTTTTAGGTTGCTTGCAGACCTGCTGCAGTTGACAGTGAGAGCGTTGTATTGTTCTTGCATTTTTTTCCATTCGGCTAGCTTTTTTTCGAAGTAACGCGATCGGTTTTTTTATTTTCAATGACGCCAAAATGTTCTTCCACGAGGTCCAGCAATAAATGTTTCTCGGAAGGCAGCCAGTTAGGACTACGCTTTCATTTCTCGTTTTCATTATCCATAATTTAAACCGGATTTTAATTTACTGACACGAATAAAGCAACAATCAATCAACACAGAAGTATTTCAAATAACTTGACGTTTTTGACAGCTGCCTGTAAGCCGGCGAAATTGAGTTGATGTAACATTCAGTACTTGGGTTTATGGAATATTAGCACAGTAATTTTGTCGGCTTATACGTTCATCCGGCAATAGCTCAATATCGTTCACATTCTCTTAAATATAATCTGTGTTCCTTTCTTATTCTTTCGAGTAGTTATCCGAGTATAAATATAGTTTGGTAGAATGCAACAAATTATACCAAGATTAAAATTGAGGGAGTAAATTTATTATCAGAGTAGTTATTCCTGGTATAAAGCTTAGTTGGTCGAATCGGCCCTTAATCATAGGTACATACTATCAGATAGCATTGAATATTATGGCTGTTATCAAGTTATGAAGTAACAAAAATAATATGCAGTTGAATTTCCTCTGCTCCACTTAGAATGTAACTACCTACTTTCGCTTTTCCTTTCTTTAGCTACGGAAGTGACTCGAGTTTACTTCCACTTCCTACTAGATCAGGTCAAGCATGAATCAATTTACTTCCAGACTACTTTGCTTCCTTACAGAATACAGTAGTACAGACTAGATTTATTTTATTTGGTGTACAAAACAGATCACAACCATTACACGATACTGATACGCAAAGTGCAAGAAACTATTGTCAAGGCACAAACCCTGACAGGTGTTTCTTTATTCCTTTGCCTCTTCAAGTTTGCTCAAATGCATCAAGTCTCTGTAGAGTAAATTAAAAATGGCTGTTGAAGTAAGTGATTTTTCACCAACTTTGTTCTCAGGCTGCAGGATACAATGATGGAGTTTTGTTCCAAACAAGAAGATTACACCTGGAACCCCTAGAACGACTGGGCCTTTTGGCCCCCGATGGAAATGGAACCATAGAACTCCGACATGGTAGTCAAATTTGTTACAGTACGATTAAAATCAGTTAACGATTCGGCCAACGTCGGTAATTGTCGTGAATCCCTCATTTCTCACATAGAGAGAGTTATCAATTTACAGATATGGCCTTTAATTATATTACTCGTTGTCTTATTGAATACAATACAAGAACGATATGAGCAACAAAACCTCCTTTGTAGCACAAAACTAACACAACCTTTATATTGAAATAAGAAAAATATTTGACTATTTTGACAGTATGACTTCTTAGTGTCAATAAAAACAGTTTAACGTATATGATACATTTATGTTTATGAACGCTAATTTCATTCGTGGAAATATTCGATTCTATCAACATTTATCAAAATTAACTTACAATATTTATGTATCATGGCTTCAACAAATTTAAAGCGTGGTAAAATAATTGTTGCTCAATCTCGTGAAATTGTAAATAATGTATATAACTATTTTAGAAAAGAAGCTAATTTATTTGAAAAAGAAGAAACTTCAGTTCCTATCACCTGTACGCAGACGATCTCCAACTCTACTTGCCGTTTAAGCAGGACCTTCTTAGAGTCACAGTCCAGAAAATGAACACGGACTTGATCTCAATTAGCGCATGGACTGAACAGTATGGTCTGCTGGTCAACCCAGATAAGACGCAAGTCATTATCCTGGGTAGTAGGGCTCTGCTATCTAAGATTAACAGGGATACCCTGCCGCCTGTCTGTTATAATGGCATTCCCTTACCGTACTGCAGAGAGGTAAAAAACTTAGGTCTCCACATACAAGACAATCTATCATGGGAGAAACATGTTGCTGAAGTAAGTAGGAAGATCTTCGCATCCACGCACTCCTTGAAACGTATGCAGAAGTTCCTACCGTTCTCCGCTAAGGTTACGTTGGTCAACGCCTTGCTTCTCCCAGTCATTGACTATGCAGATGTGTGTTATCCCGACCTCACTGAGGAACTAATTGACAAATTAGATCGACTTCTCAATGTCTGTATTCGTTACATTTTTGGCCTCCGTAAATATGACCATGCTTCCCAGTTTCGCACTCAGCTTAATTGGCTAAATATCCGCTCCCGTAGGAATGCCCACATTGTGACACTTCTTTATGGGATCTTACATAACCCCTCCTCTCCCCAGTATCTCCGCGAACATTTCGCCCCTCGTGGCGTGCATGGTCGCCTTCAGCGTCCATGCAAAGACCTGCTTCTAGACATCCCCGTGCATGGTACGGTAGGCTATTCGAATTCTTTCACTGTGACAGCAGTGCGCTTGTGGAACGCGCTACCCCTGTACATACGCCAGGCCCCGTCAGTCGACGTGTTTAAAAGTAGAATCCACGAGCACTACTTCGAACTTCAGAGTAATAATCCTATTATATAAGTAATTTTTATGTAGTTGTGTTTATTGTATTATAGTGTGTATTTTATATGTATTTGGTATGTATCTTGTTATAATAACTATGTAATTTTATTGTAATATAGTTTATATAATTATTATTATTTATTCATTTTTTTTATCTTTGTTCTTGCAATAAATCTTTCTTGGCACTACCCCTTGCACTATCCACATAACCCAAGGTTAGCTGGAAGAAAATACTTACTAGTATTAAGCTCGCCTTTGTACAAACACCTCTTGTGCAATAAAGTATTTTTGAATTGAATTGAAGAAAGTAATTATCATAAAAAAATTTTGGACACGGTTTGTGAAGCAACCAGAGTTTCAAAAAGCAGCGTGTTAAAAATTTTTAAGGAAAACGACAAGCTCTCAGATCAGTCACCTAAAGATCAACAATCCAAAGAAGTGCCCGGCAAAAAATATCGTTTAAAAATGGATGATTTTTATTATTGAGTGATACGACGAATGATATATAACTATCATGAAAGATTTAAAGAGCTTTCTATGTTGCGATCACTTCTGCATAATAAATTTTTTAGGTCTACCGGTTAGTAATGTCATCTTGGCAGGTGCTACACATTCGTTTATGATACTTCAAATTGAATGCTACCTAAAAGAAATCGCGGTAATGTATTTCGTGTCATTTCTGTCTCGGGATTTAGGCCATGATATCCGAGAAAAGCCGAATTGTTAACTGATTTTAATCGTATTGTACCACCAGACCAAAGAGGCAGTTAATTAGGTACAATATGCCACATGCTTGCCTAAGGCCTGTCCTTGAAAATAACAATGGTTTTTGATTGTTATAATCAAGGTCAGTACTTATGAGGTTAAGGTGGCTTTGGGTTTGGGCTACTAAGGGTTGTGCCTACACACTACAATGATGGAGGGGATCCAGCAGGAAATTTGAGGCTTCCTGGTGAGGCCAGCCCAGTGCTGTGTCTGATGGGTGATATATTAAAATTAAACATACAGTTTCTGGGTAAGAGATACTAGTATCCTCATCATTCAGACCACCTGGTTAGTTAGTTAGACCTGTGATTTCCGCACTTAGCCTCATATATTTTGGGCCATTATATGTAGCAAACCATAGCAGACCATCCTGTCAAAAATACCTGGGCAAGTCCAGTAGATTAATAAAGCTTTGTATGTGAAAGGAAAAAACCACTCACCTCCTCAATATCCTTATGAAACTTGATGGGCCGTATCAAATAGAAGTGCACAGTGAAATACACAAAGTTTATCAACACAAAAACACCGTTCCACACTACAGCGTCTATGTAGCACTCTATAGACCAAGCCCAGACAGCGTAGAGCGCGCAGCCTAGTATTAGCGCCACTCTCAGCCACACAAGGCCAGTGGGTGTGTGTGGGGCCAGAAAAGACAACAGGAAGCAGACATTAGCTGCCTGGAAGAAGATATGGTTCACCGGCCGCCATTGAAGGCAGTGATTTGTCAAATACAGGTCCCACATAGACGTACGCTCGTGCAGAGTGATGTTGACGGGATCGCTGGGCGCGAAACCAGTCTTGGTGGCCTCCAGAAGGTGCATCTCAGAACTGGGGCGCAGGTCCGCGCTATCGGTGGCAACGGTCGTGTTGTCTGTAACGTTTTGAAGGCCTGTGACCATGCCGAAAGCCAGGGCGCACAGCAGCAGCATAATCCCTGGGTTCACGCGCTGGTGACGAGCTCATCGATGTCGGAGTTGTTGGCATTTGAGAACGTTTTCTTCAGTATTTTTAGGCGCAGTCTCACTTCGCACGATTTGTCGGGGTTTTAGGGGTAAATATAAATAAATATCATGATACACCTCTACAGCATCGAAGAATAAAAATAAAAGCAAAACCTCTTTTTCTTTCTTGCGACACGGGAAACCAAAGGATTGTTGTAACAGCTGGAAGGTTTTTTTAACAAAATTTATTGAATAAAATATTTTTGATATGCAGTGCAGAGGCTTCGACCGAAATAAAATATAGAAACAAGAAAGCAAACAATCGACCGAAGCAAAACCGACTGACATTCGTTCGACGACAATCGGCACTTGACGTTTTTTTTTTCTGAGCAGCAGTATTGCCAGTGCTGTTATGCACATTCGCCCGTCCGGTTCACGCACAACCGCAAGTTGGATCTGCTGCGCGTTGCATTGTAAAATCGCGCCCGCCTATATTTATGATAGCTGATATAATAATAGGGGTTAAAGTATGAAATTGCCGTTTTATTGCAATAGGTTCTTTGAATTGACATAGAATCTTCATGGTTTGAGGTTTTCGAATGAAACTTTTTTCAAATGGTTTCTATGATGTACTTTTTTTTAAAAATTACCTTACCCACAATATTGACTTACTTGCGTCAAATCAATAAAATAAAAAAATATGAAAAATGGCCTCATAATCACTCGAATTTTCGCAGTATCCATCTTTCTTGTCTAAATTGAATAACAAAAACAATTGAAAGTCGATATTCAAATGTTTCACATTTTTTTAAAAAAAGAACATCATAAAAACCATTTGAAAAAATTTTCATTCGAAAACCTCAAACCATGAAGATTATATGTCAATTCAAAGAACCTATTGCAATAAAACGGCAATTTCATACTTTAACCCCTAATATATAACATACACACATCAAAATCACTGTTTATGTTCTCAATCCCAAACTAGGATACTCTGTGATATAGTATTAACAAGACAAAACACCAAACACCCAGAGGCTATTCGTATCATCAAGGAATTAAATATTCAAATCTTTCTTAGTTCAACGAACACAACAATTTTGTTATCTACTTATAAACTGACAATAATCAAAATTCCAATCGAGATTACATAAATTTTAGGGGCGAACATGCACGCAATACAATTTTCTATGCATGTGTATGAATAATATTACACTAACATGGCAACAGCATCGATCTGAGATATTTTGCAGGTCCACTCTTAGGTTTCCAGGGCCAATTATATTTTCCATTAAGCACGTCATGTAAAAACACGATCCCTGAGATACAGTTTAAATAGTCTGCGAAAAAGACAATGCGTCAAGTTCTCATTGCCCAATGTTAAAAATGTTGACCCGTGTATAAAAATATCTGGTGAGAAATTGGAGCTGATAGAGTAAACTATTTTTAGGCATAACGATAGACTCAAAACTGCAATGGGGTCAGCATATTGAAAAACTATCGATTAGGTTGAGTTCAGCTGCATTTGCAGTTAGAAAAATTAGGCAACTTACAGACGTATTACTGCTGGTCTATTTTAGTTATTTTCATAGTATCAAGTCATATGAGTTGTTATTATGAGGACGGGCAGCAGATATATAATAATAATATATAGCCTTTTATTTCCCTTTTTCAGGTTAGCACGCATTTTTACATTTTAGTTACATTTTGACTTACAATATGGCTACATGCATAGTTATAATTCAGTTTTAAATATATTACATTTTGATTGGATTTTATTAATTTATTTATGCAGTTAATTAATAGTCCATAAAGATAGTAACTAATTCTGCTTCTTACTTAATTCATTAATTACTTCTTCTTACATAAATTATACTTATTCTAAGTTAGTATCTAATAGAAGCTAAGATTATTCAATACTCCCTTTTTTTTACAATTGATTAGTGCGAATAAATAGTCCATTGAATAAACTGCTTTTAGTGTGCATGCAAAAAAAATATATTTACAATTAACATAAGTTAATTTAATAATTAACTTATTTTGCTATGTATTCAAATAAATTCTATTCGTAATTGATAAATTGATTAATTCATTGACATAACATAATAATGATAATAGTATTAATTAATAAAAAAATTACAATAAACTAGGGTTTTTAAGGGGTACCCATTTTTGGGTAAAGGCCTCCTCCATCCAGTGCCAGTATTTTCTATCCCTGGCTTGGCGAGTCCACGTGGCTCCGGCCACTGCAGCGATGTCTTCTCGCCAGCGTCGCCGCGGTCTCCCGCGCGGTCTCTTCGCTTCGTAGGGATGCCAGTGCAGGATTTTTTCACTCCATCGATTGTCCGTTGTTCTCGCCGTGTGACCAGCCCATCTCCATTTTAACTTGCAAGCTAGCTCGACAGCATCTAAAATCTTGGTTTTGTCTCTAATGTCTTTATTCCTTTTTCGGTCTTTTAGCTTGATGCCTAGCATGCTTCTCTCGGTTGCTCTTTGAAAAACATTCACTTTTTGTACTATGGCTTTGGTAAGGGTCCAAGCTTGACAGCCATACAATAGTGTAGGAAGCACAACCGGATCCATTGCTTTTGTTTTTAGATGTATTGGGATATCTGACTTAAATATTTCTTTCAGTGCCCAATATTTACCCCACGCTTTCTTAATTCGTCGCTCGACTTCCCGGTTTGTTTGCTGTACAAATGATATATTTTGGCCTAAGTATACATACTCATCTACGTAGCGTATAGTATGTGATTCAGTATTTATAGGTATTTTGTCACTATTTGTCATGGCGAAGGTTTTTTGTTTGTTCATTTGTAGACCACATTTCTTGCTTTCTTTGTCTAGCGTATCTAACATGAATTCCAAGTCTTTGTGGTTCTCAGATATTAGGACAATATCGTCTGCGAAGCGTAGGTTATTGAGATATTCACCGTTTATGTTTATGCCTATATTTTTCCAGTTTAATTGTCTGAAAACATGTTCTAGAAGAGCAGTAAATAGTTTTGGCGAAATCGGGTCGCCTTGTTTTACACCCCTTCTGATATCAAAGGGCTCTCCTTTCCTTTCTAATTTCACCATAGCCTTGCTGTTTTTGTAGATTTCTTTTAATATTTCTATGTATCTATTTTCCACTCCCTGTTCCCTTAGCGCTCTCCATAGAGGCTCGTGTTTTATGGAATCGAATGCTTTGGCGTAATCTACAAATGCGATGTAGAGCTTCTTTTCATATTCCACATACTTTTCGATCAATTGAGTCAATGTAAAAATGTGGTCGATGGTTGAGTAATTCCTTCTAAAGCCGGCTTGTTCTCTCGGTTGGTTACTATCCAAAATATTTGAGACTCTATTTAATAGGACTGTTGCGAAAACTTTATATATAGCTTGTTGAAGACATATCGGTCTATAATTTCCCAGGTCTGATGGATCTCCTTTTTTATATAAAAGGGTTATAATAGATATTTCCCACTGTGTTGCTAATATGTTATGTGTCAGTATATCATTGAAAAGATCTGTTAGTATTGGTGAAAGGGGCTCAACAATTGCTTTCAGAATATCGTTTGTTATGCCGTCGTCGCCTGGGCTTTTCATCGATTTTAAATGTTGCACTGCATTTTGTACCTCGCTCTTTAGGAAGTGTGGCACGACACATAATACATCATTTTCCGGCTTATTATATTCGCTATTTGTATCATCGTTTCTATAAAGGTTTTTATAAAACTCTGTTGCAGTTTGGACCAAGTGCCGTCTACTTGATATTGTATTATTATTTTTATTTTTTAGAGATACAATCCATGGCTTGCATGTGTTTAACCTTATGTGTGCCCTTTTAATCGAAGACCTTTTTTCCAGTTCTTCTTCTATTATTTTCAATCGATGTGCTTTTAAGTCTCGTTTTATTTGTTTTTTTATTAATTTGTAGAGTGCGGTTAGTTTATTTCTTTCAGCGCGTGTTCTATTTTCTTTATTTTTTAACCTATTTCTTTCATTTATTAGTGTCTCTACATACGGTGACAGAGTAGGTTTATCCTCGTTTATTTTTTTCGGCAGCTTATTTGCAGATTCTTTAATTTTCTGAATAATTTTTCCATATGTTACTTGTATGTTATTATCAAACTTTAAAGATTCTAGTTGAGTGGAAAATATATTTTTAAGTGATTCTTGCTCTAGGGGATTTAATTGAGTTACTTTGCCCCTGTACTGTTTCCGTGACTTAGTTTTATTACGGTAGAGTGCGAAACTTCCTCTAACTAATCTGTGGTCTGTAGGAAAGGTCGTGTTTATCACTTCTACGTTGGAAATATTTTGTATGTTTTTAGTCAAAATAAAATCAATTTCATTACGTGTCTTACCATCCGGCGAGATCCATGTCCACTTTTGTTTAGGATTTTTCTTAAAATGTGAGTTCGTTATGTAGAGTTGATTTTCAAAGCAAAACTGGATTAACGTATGTCCTCTCTCATTTCTTTCGCCGTATCCCCATGGACCCATGACTTTTCTGTCTTCCGCGATTGGAGAACCAATTTTTGAATTAAAGTCGCCCATGACTATTGTATCCTTTCCTGTAGTTTCGAGGGCTTCTCGTAAATTTTTGTAAAATATGTCTAAGTCTTCGATAGTGGAACTCTCTGTCGGTGCATAGCATTGTATTAAATGTACAGTGCGGTTATTTAGGCACATTTCTAGTCGTATTACTCTATCTGATACAGTTTTTATATCTATTATGTGACATTTCAGCTCTTTTTTTATGAGGAAGCCGACACCGTTTTTTCCGCTTTTTTTGCTATTATATATAAAAACGTAATTTTCACATTCAAGTATTGCTTTTCCTTCTTTTTTCACTTCTGATAGGACGATAATATCCCATTTAAACTTTTCCAAACTACTTCTCAGCTCTAAAAGTCTTGTTTAATTTACTAGGGATCTAACATTCCAAGTACAGATGTAGATATTATGTTGTTCTTTTTTATGTTTGTTTATAGTTTTATCTTGTAATTCGTTTTTTGATGGATTGGAGGGTTTTGGTCTAATCATCCCGCGGGGACCAGCCGTATTGGGAGATGTCTTTTCTTTATCTAGTATGAATGATGGTGTGGATATGGAGGACGCCTCTGAGCTTCATGCAGTAGTCTTATTGTCATTATTGTTTTGTGTATTCTTTTCAGGTGGTTTCATGTATGCTGTAATGTAGCTGTTACCCTTCGGTTTTTTGTTTACTGCAGGTCTTTTGTAAGTTTCGTCGTCAGCATGATATGAAACGGGAGGAGAGGACGAAGGTGCTCGTTTATTGCCGGATTTTTCATTCTTTTCCGTTATTATAAGTTCGTCATATCGTATAAAGGCTTTATTTCCTTTTTCTAACTCTTTCTTCTGCGTTACTTTTAATTCTTCTCTTTTCTTCAGTATTTTTGCTGGATATTCTTGTTTTATGTAGATTTCAGAGCCTTGCAATTTGTTTTTACTTTTTAAAATTTTGATTTTTGTTCCCAGGGTCATAAAAGTAACACTTACGGGTCTCGTCTTGTTTTCTTTTTTACCTATCCTTCTAATTGTTTCTAACTCAGACTCGTGAATATCTATTTGAAGGGTTTCTTTTATAATTTTTAGAACTTTTTCTTGAAGTTCAAAATATGACCTCTCACTCTCCTCTAACCCGAAAAATACTAAATTTTGTTGCACTGAATTCTTTTCTAAGACATCAATTCTTTTTTCTTGACTTTCTACTTGTAAGCGAAGTGCGCCTAACTCACAACTTAGATCTTTAAACTTTTCATTCATATTACTATTTATGTTAAAAGTTATTTTTTCTTCAGTTTTTGATAACGAATATTCCATTGTTGTGAATCTTTGTTGTATGTCGCTTTTCATTTCGGTTAGCATTTTTTCTATATGTTCCATTTTATATATCGTTGCGTAAAATTTGGGTGTGCTGCACTCTAGTGAGCAGTGCTACCAATCTGATTTAAGTTTGATCTGTTCGTTACGACGTTTTTGTGATTTCAGCACTTGGCAAAAGATGGTGCTGCTAACCAATTTTAGTATTACCTACTGACTTGCAAATTTACAATTATTTGAGGTTATAGATTTCCACTTAATTTAAAGTTCACAGTTTACATACCCTTTTATCACTTTAGTTTAAAGCTGGAGGTTCTGTTTGCACTTTAGACACACTAGTATCAATCGCTATTGTCCATGACTTTTCAAAAATGTCCGTAACCGTTTTTGTTTTATTTTTAAGATTAGTCTTTGAATATCTATTTTTGCAGCACAATTTTACGCATAATAATAGTGTTTAACTTTATTATTCACTGTATGCACTTTTTACTCGTGATAAGTTCTCTTGAACATAGATAATATATTTTTATTACGGAATCGATGTAAACACAAGCACAGTGGCGCCACACCACGTCTTATCGTACGTTCTTAGTACATATAGCAGATATATAAACAATACTTATTTTGCAAAAAATAGCAGTAAGAGCTATCTACAACATAAGTAGTAGGGAATCGCTAAGGACGCTCCCTTACGGCTGTCGATAAATATTTTAATATTTCTGAAGCTTTACTGCATAATAAAATTGCGAGCATGAGACTATACATAATTAATATGTTTTTATTTGAGATTACCTATATACTAAAAAAATAGAATGAATTAGAGTTAGTGACCTCGGTCGTCAAAAGTGTAGTAACTTTCTAATTAGTGCGTTTCGGTAATTTAAAAAAATCCTGCTTCACTGTTAACAATTCGCTCGCTCTACATACATAGAAAAATAGAAAATCGTTGCCTACTTTGGAAAATACTTTAGCTGCCATGAGTTAATGAGAAAGGATGGTCAGAGTGGAGTTTTTTTTACTGTAACTCGATCCGAAGATAGCAGATAATATTGTACATTGACATTCAACAAACAGAATGTACATTATTTAAGTTGAAATAAGTTTTTGATTTCGGATTTCTGAATGAGCATACAGCTATCTCAAAAATAACAAAATACTTGCAAAAATTTACAATATTGTAACATTTGCGACGATATAACCATAGACAAAACAATAAAAAGACGGGTATACGGAGAACGGTACAATACAAAGGAAGACTCTTTACAGACACCTAATCAGCCCGGCTACTAATGAGCTTGACAGTGCGTTTCGTTTCGTTTAGTACGAAGTAAAAAAAATTGTAATCATACCTCATACACAATGCAACTACTGTCAAAAACAGCTGATCACTTAACTAATCTGTGACTAAATGTCATTAATTCACTTGGTCTGTGAATTAGCCATATTATTATGGCGCGACGAGAATAGCATATCTTTGATTTTTGTTTTATCAATAAGCTTCTTTGCCTATGTTTTGAACACAAAGCGTAGTAATAAAATGTCTGTGCCGTGCGAAATGCTGCTCCATCCTGAACTCCTCTCAAATGAGCAACTTATAGCAATTCTTAAAGAGGTTAGTATTTTGTTTTATGTATTCCTTATTAATTTTCCGATGTAAACGCAAGTTTATTACTTTTACCTTCTCCACAGAGGCATTTACGGATGCCGAACTTATCGGGCATGGTTCGAGATCAGCTACTAGAGTTGTTCCATCATTATTGTGTACCCTATGGACAGAGAAAATACCGCGACTCGGGTCGAGGGAAGGTGCTGAATAAAAGCCGAAATATTCAAGAAGATGTGCCAAGAAACGTAAATATGGACTTCCAGGATTGTCACAGAAAGACAAGGACAGAAAGTTGTCAGAGTGAAAGATTAAAACCACCTCCGGATTTATTGTCTGGACATATTAAACGGATTAAAATTTGTGTAGAGTTCGATCGAAAGGAGTGGAACAATTCCGATACGAGCAGTAAGAGAAAGATATCCGTGAATAAGGTAATTATAAAATATCAATTTATTTAGATAACTATGATCCATGCTTAGCTGATGTAAAAATCTAATAACTTTGAAAATAATGTTAATAGTAAAAATTACTTCCATACACCACAGTCATTTGTCCTGTTCCCAAACTAGGTTGTGCTTTGTTCTGGTAACCTCAAAGACATGGAAATGCACCTAGACTGAGCCCATTTGTACAAATCAAATCTGGCAGCCACCAGGCAAAGGTTTAAAATTTGCAAATTTTTTGAGAATTTTAAGATTTAGGTTCAGCTTTATTTTAACATCATCTTTCTATAGGTCCTGGTTCATGATTTTATTTTGTTTACAGATAAACACAGCGGAGGGTCCACCGAAGAAGAAGGATAGGAAACTAGTGACTTGGCCTTGAAAAGACATTTTATTGACTAGCCATATGGTTGGCTATTATTTTTACCATACTGTTTAGGGTTTGGCATAGAGTTCATATCTGTGAAAGTGAATGATAATGTTACGTCTATTGCATCACTTAATTCACTGATTCAATAAGATTTTAAATGATCATCAATTTGTGATAACTAATAGATAATCACTTCATGTATCTCCTTATCTTAAGCCATACTCACATTAAGATATATGTACGATCTTTGATAATGTTTGCTTTATCTACACTGGCTAATATGTAGAGGTAATGCCTGAAATAATCCATCTACACTGGCTATTCTGTTGATATTATGCCTGGCATAATCCATGTGTATCTCTTGCTTACCTTTGCTCATGTACATGTGTACAGTCAATGAATAGCATAAATTAATTGTAATTGTACAAAGTCATCACTCGATCATGTAAGTGATAGGAATCCCAAATGTAAAAGTTCAAATGTTTGTATATTTGATTATATACACCATAAACAATATTTAAACGTCCTAATGGAGGGCACAAGACTTCTCTCAGAGAGAGGATGTGAATAAGCTTCATCACCACGCGTGCTCACCGCGAATTGCGACTTAATTCAGGCATTTTCTTGGCCGTTGGGGCGAAAAAGTTCTGACTTGGCGACCGCGGACCGGGCGACGCAGCGTGGGAAGGCCCCCCACCAGATGGTCTGACGACCTGGTGGCGGGGGCGGGGAGTCGCTGGATGCCGGCGGCACAAGACCGGCAGTGGGCGTCAAATGGCTGATGATGATGATTTTACTCAATGACGATTACGCGCTCAAATGTACAATTTTTTTCCGGGCCAAACCGGTTAACTATTAGGAGATAAAAGATGTATAACTATTTATTAAGCCCATCTAAAGCCGGGCTTTCACGATTTTAGTGAACTCGGACCGTGTGACCTAAAATGGCTACTCGAAGGCATGTCCCTATACCTAGCGATTGACCATGTCCTATGGGATAACTAGCTTATGGAGGCTTTAGAGCTGTATTTGTTCTACCAAAGTGTACGCAGCGCGCGTTCGTCCTTCGACTAAAAGCCAGACAGGCCGGACTTTTATATATTGGCCGGAAGCGACTGTAGAAAGGAAGACATTATCACTGAGAAGACATGTTCCAGAATAATCGGCTTGCAAACAGAACTTCCAGCCAGCGACGCCCTTTTTAATTACAAAGCCTAGATACGAAACTAGCATGCTGCCGGCCAAGTGCGTGTCGGGCCACGCGCAGTATAGGTTCCGTAGAAAGAGGGGGTTTTATCTGCTTTACAGAACAACTTTATCGAAGTAATTTGCAATGGATTTTGTACGAAGTTTTCCTTTGATAAGTTGGTCGCCTATTACTCGTGAACTTGTAAAGCCTACTTAGTCGTGATAGTGTCAACCGTCTAGCCGGGAGACGGCGGGGACGCGGACGGACGCCCTAATCGGAAAAAAATTTGCGCTTTCAAGCTTAATAAGTAGGTATTTTGCAAACGGAACCCTAAATCGAAAAATGGTCTTTCTACACACTCAATATTTTAAAACGATCAACCCAACGATACCCCACACTACGGCGAGAAAAAAAAATGGGGAGGTCACCATAAAAAAATTTTTGAAATTTTATTCTACTGTTTTGTGCGCGTAATAAATACCCCACCAGAACATAAATGTAGAAAAAAACTGGCCAACTTCTCGTCCCAAAAAAATACTTGATTATATATCAAGTTCCTTTTTATCGTGGAATTAGCAGTGTTATAATAAATAAGGAAAAATTGTATAGTCTACAGCTCAAACTTGGCATGTAATCTGTTGTATTCAAGCGCGGATCCACCCTTGTGGGCACGGTGGGCAATGGGCATGCCCACAACCCTAATAGATTTGTGACGTCACACTCACTGTGTATTGAGATGGATAGGCTGACGATATTATGCCTAACATAACATAAACTCACGCTTGTGTCCGGGAGGGTTCGGCAGAGGCCAGCGTCTGCCACTTGCCACGATACTGATAGATCTCTTTCGCTTCATCAACATTCATTAAGTAGTCGTTGCATGCACGCACGCCGATTTTGGGTAAGTACTTTTTATCCAATGCATTAATCAAATAAAATATATAATCGTGCGTGATTCGGAACGCAGCAAAGTACTTGGTTCCGTCTCGGACTTGGCCGATTTTTGGGTGACTTTAACCACTAACCTTTTTTCAGGGCTGGATCCGCGCCGGTTGTATTCACTGACCTCGCTGTCGTAATCATGAATTATTGTTATAGTGAGACCTCTTTGATATATTGTAAAGTTATCCAAATGTCATTAGACGCTGTCACAAACCCATAATAACACAGATAGAAGTCGGTAACTGTATTATCTATAATAAATATTTTTTTTAACAACTCCAAATCTTTTCGTCTTGCTATGTCGAATATGCAAAACTTGCAACCCAAAAATGTGAGGTCCATAAAAAGCAGACTGGACACTATAAACCAGACTGACGACCTCAAGAAGACCATGTCCAGGGTTCAGTCCCACTTTCTGGTCCCTCCAGACAAACTGGATAAGGTGACCAGACGGGTGATCGCTCCCTACGCTCAGATCGAGAGAAAGGGCCTTAAGGAAGAGCAGACCAAAGAGGGTACTTACCTGGACATGAACAGGTTTAACGTTTTCTTAGAGGACACAGTGGATTTGGATTCGCTTCTTTACGAGACTGCTATGGTTTTGAAGACTATCACTAACAGTTCTGGTAAGACTCCTCAAGATAATTCTTTGTTGTTAGCTGTGACATAAAGCCTGAATTGACTTATTTCCGGGTGTCATTGGCGGGGGACGCGGAATGTGACTTAAAATTCTTCGAAAAAAAAACCTGGAGTATAGTGGTGATACTTATAACGAAAACCAGCCAAGTGCGTGTCGGGCCATGAGTAGTGTAGGGTTCCGTAGAAAGAGGGGTTTTTATTTACAAAATAACTAACAAATTCATCAAAGTAATTTTCAATAGATTTAGTACGAAGTTTTCCTTTTGTAAGTTTGTCGCCTATTAATCGTTAACTTGTAAAGCCTACTTAGCCGTGGAGTTTTCCTTTTAAGTTCTTTATCTGGGCTACTGCCCTGAATTTTTTTCACGTTTCTATAATCAAGAGGGGGGTCTAACTCAAACGGAACCCAAAATCGAAAAATGGTCTTCCTACACTTACAATATTTTTAAACAATAAATCCAACAATTCTCCAGACTATGGTGCAGGCAAGAAAAAATATTGCATAGGTACCTACGTAATTTAGGTGTGGGTAGGGGAAAAACAAAAAAAACATTTTTTTTGAGATTTTATTCTACGGTTTTGACGGCGGCGTACTAAATATGTATATCTATGCCAAATTTCAGCTCTTTGAGTAGGGGAACCTGTTGAACCTTGGACCCCTTTGTACCTCGGCCGGTCGATCATTATTCGAAATCAGCGCGCTTTATAAGAAAATTGTCTTTGGTATCTTAAACGTCATCTACCAACTCCAAAGTGAAGTTAGTTGCGAAACACCGGCCGTCAATGCGTGTGCATTAAAAACCAAAAGAGTTCCGAGTGCCACAAAAAGTAAGTTTTTTCGAATTTACTTTGAATTAGTTTACTCGCAAAATAATACACTTATCAAAAAACTAACGCATGCACTCTGATCTTGGATAACCTAGCTACAACAGAATGTAACCGTTTTTACCTAACCTCAATTGGAAGTAGCATTTATGAAGTTCGCTAAGTAAAAGTAGTGCAGTGTTGTACCTTGGCCATCACACATGCTTTGTACCTTGGACACTGGCCAAGGTACAACATATATGTTGTACCTTGGACAGTTACATGGTTTTATTCCCTTAATCTAACTCGATTACAATTTTGTAACAGTATTACTTACGATATGTTTTATTTATAGATGCCGCGCAGCAAGACGCACGTAAAAAGGTCGGTTATTGCGGAACAAAAATTAAATAACGCCATAAAATTAATAAAAGAAAAGAAATTTACATTGCATGGAGCTGCGAAGCACTTTGAAATACCACGAACTACCCTAAGACGCTACTATAAACACTGTACGAAAGAAGGTGCGTCAATTAAGGATATTCGTCAACATCTGGCAGTAAAAAGAGTATTTACAGAAGAAGAAGAAAAGATTCTAGTGGATTACTTAAAAGAGGCAGCGCAACTGCAATTTGGATTAACTTTGAAAGATGTTAAGATATTAGCATATCAGTACGCACAAGCTAATAAAAAAAAATACCCTACTTCGTGGGATGCTGAAAAAATGGCAGGAGACTATTGGCTTCGTTTATTCAGAAAACGCTTTGACAAACAAATATCTCTTCGCAAACCAGAGGCGACAAGCTTGGCTCGTTCATCGGCATTCAACCAGCACACCGTTGGAATTACTTTCGATAATTTCAAGAAAGCCCTTGCACAGTGTTCATCAGCTATACAAGCGATTGATGTTTGGAACATTGACGAAACAGGCTTGTCTACGGTTCATGTTCCTCCTAAAATTCTAGCACCGACTGGAGTCAAACAAGTTGGATCCATGACCAGTGCTGAAAGAGGAAACACTGTAACAATGATAGCAGCTTGCAACGCTGGGGGAGGATTTGTTCCACCAATGCTAGTATTCCCAAGGGTGAATTTCAAGGATTTCATGATTCATGGAGCTCCAGAAGGTACATTGGGTGCTGCAAATCCATCTGGGTGGTCTAACGAGGCGATGTTTTTGAAGTTCATGGAACACTTCATAAAATTTGCCAGACCTTCTAAGGAGCAACCAGTCATTGTCCTAATGGATAACCACGAGAGCCACATTTCCGTCCCAGTGATACGCATAGCCAAAGAAAATGGTGTCATCTTGGTTACGCTTCACCCACATACCAGCAATAAAATGCAGCCACTTGACAGAACGGTTTTCGGCCCATTCAAAACCTACTTCAACCAGGCAGCTAATGAGAAAATGATGACACCTGGGCAAGTGGGAAAACCCCTGACAATTTACGACATTGCTGCCTTAGTTGGAAAGGCATTTCCACTGGCATTTACACCGACAAATATTTCAAATGGCTTCAGAGCTACAGGATTCCATCCATTGAATGAGAATATTTTCTCAGAATCTGATTTTATGCCATCAGAATGTACGAATCGTCCACCACCTCAAAATACCTCTGCACAAGTTGATGGTCCTACGCCTGAAGAATCGTCTGCTCAAGCTCATTCTACATCTGGAAAAACTCCTCCAAAATCTGATCATCCACCACCATCCAGCCACCTGACTGATGAATCCTCTATCCAGACTGGTTTAGAACTTTCTGAAATACCTGGCCCGAGTGGTTTGAAAGTCACCCCCAAAATGATTCGTCCTCACCCAAAAGCAGCACCGCGAAAGGCTTCACAAAGAGGTAGACAAAAAGGTAGGTCTAGAATTCTTACAGACACACCGGAGAAAAATGAAATAGAGCGTTTAAAAGCATCAAAAACAGTAAAAAAGACAAAAAGTGGAGAAGATAAGTTCACAAAATGTAAAGAAAAGGTCAAGAAAACAATACTGGCAGAATCGGACTCAGATGAATCTAATGAACAGTCTGTTGATGATGACTTTTCTGTCCATGACACTGATGATTCTTGTGGAGAAGATGAAAAAGTTGACTACGAGGTTGGAGACTTCGTAATATTTCTTTATGAAGGAGAATACTTTGTAGGTCAGATTGAGTCCATAACTGAAGAAGCAGTCCTAATAAAGTCGATGCAAAAGTCTCTCAAGAACTGGAAATGGCCAGAAAAAAGTGATATGAACTTGTATCCTTACCAAGATATTCTTCAGAAAATCAAAGAGCCAAAAAGAGTAAACTCAAAAAGAGAAGTTTATTATGTCCCAGAAATTGCAAAATATTGGGACTTTTGTTAAAAATTTATCTGAAAATAAATAAATATAAATAAACATAACGATGTGATCTCAAGCGAAGCTAATAAGATGAAACTTAATAAGACTGACTGTTATTTTAATGATAATAGGACTACTTTAATGATAGTAGGACACGACTCGTCTAAGTGTTGATTATTTTAAGTGTTGATTGTTTAATATTGAAGAAAATTACACAGTAGCAATGAGTGAACGGCGTTTTTCTTGCCAATATCTCTATATGTCCAAGGTACAACACGTCACTGTCCAAGGTAAAACCGGTATGTTGTACCTTGGACACTTTTCCCTTTTTTTTTCAAACCTGTATACCTCCGAACGACATTAACAATTTCCATATTTTTCTTATGCGGTTATGTAACTTAATAGTGTATATTTGTATACAGGCCTTGAAACGTGGGGTGGCATCAGAAACTAATATTTAAAAAATCATAATAGCAAAAACTGGCCTAGGTACAACAGGTTCCCCTACTCATCGTCTTTGTGCTAAGTTGCGGACGGACAGACGGACGGACATGGCGAAACTATAAAGGTTCCTTGTTGACTACGGAACGCTTAAAACACGTTTTCTCTTACGAAAGCTATACGATAGTCCTTTCCTTTCACAGACTGTTTAAACTGTATCCGAGGAGTGTTAAGAAATTGTATTTTTATAAATACCTAAGACTGAAGAACTTCACTTAACTTTTGCCAATACCTAATACTAATAAATAAATTCCACGCAACACAATCACATGTCCTAATCCCAAATGTACCTAAGGGTCGACTTTTTACGCCACCGAGCCCCAAACCTGGGACATGTCCTCATTCGCTTCGTTTTCAGGCGTGTTCGTTTACATCGTGGACAAAAACAAGAACGAGATAGTGATGCTGCCGCACAACACCGAGAATCCGCACCGGCACGAAGTGAACATTCCTATCGGTAAGGAGAGTACCTACAAGAGAGAAACCCTGTCTGAGGTCTGAGAAGCGGACACCTTACCGCTTGAAATCGACAATCCGCCGCACGCGTGGTGATTTAAACCCTTTCTCCCCGTCTCTGCGAGAAGGCCTGTGCCATGCAGCTGGAGTGAGTCTTGCATAGGTACTTACAGTCCTTGAGCAAATTAAGAAGATGCTTGGACTAGCTAAAGCCCAAATTACGCCTGTCAATTACTCTAGAGAACTATGGGAACTAGACATTCAGAATTTGCAATTTTGAGAATTCGTCCTCCGTGTATTCCCCAATTCTCAAAAGGAGTCGTCCTATGCCATTTGGAAAATTCGGCATTCTGCAACAAAACTCTGAAGTCTACACCATAATATGTTCTTTTACACGTGTCGGTATCGGTGATGGGCGAGGTGAAAGGAAAGAGAGGGTCGGTAAGAAGAAACATGTCTAGCTAGACTTCGCTCTCTCCCAGGTGAAGGCAAGGTGGTAGCGGCCCACGTGGCTCACACCAAGGAATTCCTCGTCCTGGACGACGTGCCCCGCGACCGGCGCTTCTCCGAGGGCCTCAAGTGGGTCGACGCCAAGACCGCCGTCTGCATGCCTGTGGTCAAGCCCGATGGGGATTGCTACGCTGTGCTGGACCTATACAGGACTTACGAGCTGCCGTATGATAATGTGAGTTGGTTCAGTGAAAAATCTATATGCCGCATTAGCTCAAGTTGAGATATTGTTGTAACATGGGTGTCCCACGGCACTCGTATGAATCCCTAGAATAGGCAAGTTTCAAGTCAGGTTTTTGTCGTCATTTCAGTCATGACATTTCCAACATCAGTTCCATAACCGGATTTTTCCGGTCCCAGAACGTGGTATACTGCGTGGTGAGCGTCGCCTGCTGGGCAGGCGCGGCGGTCCACCAGGCCCAAGCCAGGATCATGCTGCAGAAGAGCCAGCATCTCAACTCGGAGCTCTTATCTCTGCTGCAGCGGTACTTCTGCGACCTGGCCAGCTTCGACACCATGATCAGTGATATGCTGGTAAGGAATAAGGAAGACTTTTGTTTTACAAGCAGAATAAGGAAGACTGGCTTTAGTTTTACCAGTCCGAAAGGATAATAGCCTAAACAACCACTGCAGGGCATAGGTCTTCTCCCAGATAGAGTGTGACCTAACCGGGGCGCCTCAACTATGAGTTCGAATCTCTGCTGCAGCGGTACTTTTGCGACCTGCCAGCTTCGACACCACACCATGATCACTGATATGCTTGGTTAGGAACGTAGAAGAATCTTCGGTCCCGGAGCGTGTAAGCCAATCCGAATGCAGTTTGAGTACAATACGGCCCAAATCAGACAATTAGAGAAGACACTATCATGCTGCAGAAGAGAAAAAATTGAAAATGGAAGGGAACAAACGGTGCCGCCACATATCACCAAAGGGAGAGAGGGAACTCCAATATTTTACTTATACCTACACTCTTGGTGCAACTAGTTCGAGTTCTAAATCATCATTATCAACCCATTATGTCCCCACCAAGGGGCACGGGTCTCTTCCCTGAGGAAGGTACCTATAGGCCATACTCCACCACGGGGGCCAAGTCCGGATTGGTGGAGGCTTGTAGACTAGTGGCTCGTCTACTGTCAGAAGTTGTCAAGCCGCCCTAAGGCCTCTGACTTGGCTTAACGACTGCCATCTATCGACGGCAGCCGGCACCAACAGTTTAACGTGCCTTGCGAAGCACGGAACCGCTCGAAAAAATGCCACTAGCGTTAGGCATAGACGGCGACCCATCCATGCACTGAACGCGCCCTGTGTTGCTTAACCTTCGTGATCGTTTAAGATCACTCAGGCAGCCGGGGCCCTTCCGGGACATGGCTGTTCACGTGACGGAATGTCTAAAGGGTTCGAATGTGTAAGTGACAAAATGTCTAAAGTTTAATGGTTAAAATGGTTCGGTGACAAAATGACAAAAGTTCATATTGTATTTATCTTACATCATGCTTGTGTCAGAATGTAAACATCTAACAATGTGTTAATGTCAAGTTATGTCAGACATAAAATATATAAATGTTACAATATTTTAGTGACTAATCATGCAATTGATTGAATAGCTGATTCTTACAATGGCAAAAATCTTAGACCTATTTGCCGAGGACTGGTGATCGTCGGTAAGCAGAGGGTGAGGTGGGATGCAATGAAACACTTAGTACAGAACGTGATGGGCTTTGTGGCCGTAGGCAGATCTGGGACCGATAGCTCGTGCCACGGTGGTAGTGAGGAGTGCTGTTGCGTCCCTTGTATACACGTCGAGACACAATTACATTTGAAGGTAAGACCTAAACCGAGTGTACAATTGTACATATGTGGTAGTCGCAACACTTGTTTGTGTTTTTCCTGGTACAATAAAGAATATTCTTATCTTATCTTATCTTATCTTGCCTATGAATAGGTAGCTAGGGGTCTAATGTGTAGATCCTAACGAAACCTTTAGGCCGAGAGTAATTGACTGCCCCGAAGTAGGTACTAATTCTATGCACACGAAGTCGCAGGCAGAAGCGAGTTAGGAAATAAATTTTAATTTTAAGGAATGATATAGGTTTTAAGCCGTACTCGAAAGAGTTTTTATGGATAACTAACTCCGTGATAACAAACGGGTTATTCACCAACTCGACACAAACAATACATTGTAAGTATTAGTCATTGTAACATTGATACAAATTGGACATTTTGACACTCATTCATTCATGTCGTTAAGATTTTACGATTTTATACATTCTGATACTCGATCGTTCTAATACTTTCACTTTGTAACAATTAGTTCATTTTGATAATACGTCGTTGTGACAAATTATATTTATGACTAGTAATGCATATAACAATCGTTCTTTCAAACAATCGTATTATATGTCTGTTGTGCATTTTGACTCTTTTATTATTTAACACATAGGTAATCGAACAATTTGGACATTCTGTCATGTGCGCAGCCATGTCCCGAAAGGGCCGGGGCTACGAGCGATTCTAAATACTTCTCTTGTTCTCCCTCTGCTCCACGCCAACCCTATCCAGGCGGTAGTAAAGACGTTCCTCAAGGCGATGCGCTCGAGTTTCTACATGATCGACCGTGAGCACGTTGGCGATCACGTGCTGGCTGACATGTGGGACGACGGCTGGGGTGGCGAGCGCGTCGCCATGCCGAAAAAGAAGTTGAAGATCAAGTGAGTCAGTCAGAGAGCAACCCCGGTTTCTCATACGTTAACTAGCTGTCAACCGATTGTCAACAACAACCGGTTATCAGTTGCTTTTTCTGTATGCACTTTGACAATCTGTTAGGTACCTACTTCACTAGAAGTGACAGATTCTTAGTGTAGGTACGCGAAACCGGGGGTAAGTCAACGTGAATGACACAGTCAGCTTTGGGGTAGCTAAAGTGTAGAGCCGGATAGGCCTTGCCTATCCCAGGAAGTTTGGTTACACTGAGACAAACACTTGCTGACTGACATGTGAGATATAAGCATGTAGGTATAGCTGAATTTAGATTTTGGAAGTCTGAGACAATATTTAAAAAACCGGCCAAGTGCGAGTCGGACTCGCGCACGAAGGGTTCCGTACCATTATATAACATTAGACACAAACATCGAGAAAAAACGGCATAAAGTCACGATTCTTGTATTATTCCCTCTTCAATATTTATTTTATTTTAATTATCAATTTTTGGAGCAAATATAGAACTAAATATTCCGTGAATATTTCAACCGTCTACCTGTTGCTGTTATTAATATAGAGTAAAAAATGGCAAAAAGATGACGTTTGTTGTATGGGAGCCCCCCTTAAATGTTTATTTTATTCTGTTTTTAGTTTTTTTATAGCGGCAACAGAAATACATCATCTGTGAAAATTTAAACTGCCTAGCTATCACGGTTCATGAGATACAGCCTGGTGACAGTCAGCCAGACAGACAGACGGACAGTGAAGTCTTAGTAATAGGGTCCCGCTTGGCACCCTTCGGGTACGAAACCCTAATAAAACACGAACTCTCACCCTCTAGTCATATCCGAGCTCAAGCGTTAAATCAATAAGTGTCGCCGTCGATGGATATCATCATCAGAAGCTTGAAACTTACCATCTTCCGTCTGATTTTTTTTCTTTCTATTTTATTTCCCATCGCACGAAGTACGCTCAAAACTCTTTGCTCTCTCGTCTGCCCCGCACGTATAACAAACATTAGTGTAGACCTCTAATAACTCTAGACACAATTTCAAGGAGGAGGTAACAAAACTATTGGACAAAACTCAGTGTAGACCCACCTCCCACCCTCCTTTTTTAATCTCCTATCCCTACTTCTCTTTTTTCTCCCACTCGAACCCCCACACTCACACTCTCTACTCAGTGGCTGAACCCCGACACCAAGACGCTGGTCGTAGGGCTGAGCAGAGCACTCACATTCATACATTCACTTTTGTTCACCAATATAAAAACCCACACAGACACTCACACGAACGCACGCACACACGCACGCACGAACGCACGCACACACACATACACACAACACACACACCGCGCCCGCGCGCACGCACACATGCACGCACGCACGCGTGCTTTAAATTTCTTTTTACAGTATGAAAGTAGAAATCTGCAATTGGCTTTGTATCGGAATATATTTTCAAGTATCTACTTATTGAATGTATCGCCGTTGATTTCTCGAAATAAACAAAATAGAAATAGCTTCAGCATGGAGCGGTCTCCGGCAGCTCTGGTGGCCACGACGGGGATTCCCCTGAACCTGACTGACGCGTACAAGGACCCTCGCTTCACCAAGGAGGTGGATCCCACGACCGGCATCGTCGTGCGGACCGCCTTGGTTTACCCCGTCACCGACAAACATGGGGTTATTGGTGAGTGCCTTGTGATATTTTCTCCTAGGAATACAGATGGTTACGCTTGATTTCATCGCCCATTCGCGTAGAACAATTTACGTGCTTTATGGCTCGGACGGCGATGTCGATGGGACGATACGAACGTTTATCACGGACCTTGAAAAGCGATGACTTACTTGCTACCCCCCCGCCCCTTTTTATGCCAATGGCCGGTTACACACGCGTCAGTAACCGTAACGAAACGACGTTGATGGACCAGAATTCATGCAACATTTACATAAAGTTCGCACAACCCTAGTAAATATATGAAACTACCAGTCCGATGATGTCATGTCGTTACGATTATCAACCAATGTCTACAGCTAAATATGAACCCAAACCTGTACAGGAGTGGTGCAGCTCACCAACAAATCCAACGCCCTCCCGTTCAACGCTGAGGACGAGGCCATCTTCACCGTGTTTGTCAACTACTGCTCGCTCATAGTGCACTTCGCCACAATGCAACAGAAGAAGATCTATCATGTACGTCGTAGGTGCGATTAAGCACGCCCTATCGGTTTCCGCACATTTTTCGGTTTAGGATTTCTCCTGACCTTATGATTTGACTGTGCTTTAGTTAATGTTCTTTTTATTGCACTAACCCGTGCTGAGGACAATTTAAAAACATATTTAGAGGTTAAAAATTCCACCCATGCCGGGACTTGAACCCGCGACCTCTGGCTAACCGTGCCAGCGCTCTCCCAACTGAGCTAATGGGCAAGTGCATCAGTGAAATTTCGAGCCTCTTTACAAACTTCTCTGTATTACGCTTACCTAAGTTTGTTAATGACAAGCCAATTTGTTATTTACCATATAGGTACCTATGAGTATGAGTAGCTTCAACGGTGATCGAGCTAACGTTGAAGGAAAATACCCTGAGAAAACCCGAGTGTCTGAGGTGTTCACATACCTCTTGAAATCGCCAATCCGCGGTGGCCACACGTGATAAAGCCGAATTAAGCAAAATCCTGTGTTCTGGCATACAGCGCCACTACCCTCTGGTTTCACTTTCTTGCTAGTAACCAACCAACTAACCAACCAACCAACCAACCAAGTAATCTAACCAACTTTGGCCGTTGCATCTACGTAATAACATTATTTATGCAGCGTCCAGTGGCACCTTCACTCACACTAGATGGGTGAAGGGACCACTCGGACGCTAGTGCCTTGGGCACTGTTTTTAGGTGGAGTAGGCTTGCCCAGCACCTATACCATCCTGACAGCTTAGTCGGCTAGCCCACAGGAAAGACAAGTCAAGCCGCGGGTTTCCTCACGATGTTTTCCTTCACAGTTAGCGTGTTTCTACTATAGGTGAAAAATATGAATTATCTATGGTGGCTTGTGAGCTAAAAACAACCCAATTATTGCAGGAAAACCTGAACAGCGTGTTTTCGGAGCTGATGGGCTTTCATCTGGCTCCCTGTCACCACGACTTCGAAGAGCTTATGGAAACCAACGGAGTGGTTCTGCCACCTAATAATTTCAGGACGTAAGCTCCCTTTAAATATTAGGGGTTAAAGTATGAAATTGCCGTTTTATTGCAATAGGTTCTTTGAATTGACATAGAATCTTCATGGTTTGAGGTTTTCGAATAAAACTTTTTTCAAATGGTTTCTATGATGTTCTTTTTTTAAAAAATGTGAAACATTTGAATATCGACTCTCAATTGTTTTTGTTATTCAATTTAGACAAGAAAGATGGATGCTGCGAAAATTCGAGTGATTATTATGAGGCACCCATTTTTCGTATTTTTTTATTTTATTGATTTGGCGCAAGTGAGTCAATATTGTGGGTAAGGTAACGTTAAACCATGCCGCTAATTCCTGGGTAGTTTGACTAGGGTCGGCTTCCACTATCTCTCTTAATTCATCGTTATTCACCTGTGGGCGGTCTTCCTCGTGGCTCGTTCTTTAAGTCGAAATTTCCATCACGAAAGCGTTTAAACCAAAATCGCACGGTGCGTTCATTAGTAGACCCCTCTCCAAACGCAGCATTGATATTGCGGGCTGTTTCTGCCGCGTTAGTTCCGCGTCGGAACTCGTATTCAAAAATCACTCGAATTTTCGCAGTATCCATCTCTTGTCTAAATTGGATAACAAAAACAATTGAAAGTCGATATTCAAATGTTTCACATTTTCTTAAAAAAGAACATCATAGAAACCATTTGAAAAAAGTTTCATTCGAAAACCTCAAACCATGAAGATTCTATGTCAATTCAAAGAACCTATTGCAATAAAACGGCAATTTCATACTTTAACCCCTATTATCTACCCATTCATTGTATCCAGTGAATCATACTCTATGCGTTCGCGTTTTAGGCTTGTGTCTTTGGATATCTAGGTACATACTCGTATTCATCATCTCCACGTTCAACTATGCGTTCGCGTTTTAACTTTACTTTGGATGTCTGATCTGACTAAGTAACCTGTTTATCATCTCCAGGGCCGAGTTTCATAAAAGTACAATTCGCAGTTTATCATGAGAATTCGATGTACATGCTCCGTTTGGCGCCGGATTAAGAATAGCGTCACTCCATTTTCTTCCGTGGATGTCGTAGAAGGCGACTAAGGAAATCAATTACCAGGAGACAGGCAGCAGCATCTTCCTGAGATTCCAACCGCATACTGCGATCGCCAACCCGCCTGCCAAGCGTGGCGATTATGGCAAAATCCCTCATGGTTATGAAAACCACAAAGGAGGCCTATGTCCTGCAGTGGGCGTCAAATGGCTGATGATGATGATGATGATGTACATTGCGTAGCAGTCTTTTTTTCTTGTTACTCTTTGGTTTAATTGGCTTTGCCATGCACACGAATTAATACTACGAATTGTAGTTTTATTATTATTATTATTATTAAAATTCTTTATTGCATAGAAAACAATTTTCATGCAAAGGCGTACTTAATGCTAAATAGCATTTTCTTCCATAATATAACAGGCCCTGTCCACCTTCGTCTGTGTTCGCGTTTAGAACTTTAATCTTTGGATTTATCATTTCCAGTTCATCTTGATCTAGGAGTCCTCGTCTTTGGAAAGTCTATTCATCGTTTCCAATCCATCTTCACCAATGCGTCCGCGTTTTAGTTGTTACGTTTTTAATGTCTTGTCATTTGCCTTTCCAGCTACGACTACCACATCAGCGAAGGCTCCCGTGAGGACATGCCCGGCCTGGTGGTCTACATGTACCTGGAAACCTTTGCGGACAAGGTCTTCTTCGACCGCTCGCAGCTGAGCGACTTCGTGCTGACCATATTGCGGTGTTATAGGAGGAACCCTTACCACAATGCGGAGCACGCGTTCTGCTTTACCCACACGTTGTTCCTGATCCTTGCGAACAACACTGGGTATTTTGACTTTGTTGAGGTAAGTAGTATCTTAGGTCGTAACTACGGTTGCGTGCGTCCGCGTCATGGTGTTTTTAGCTGCTAAGTAACAATATCCGTCCTCAATGCTAGGTGCCACGGTGTTGGTACTTGTCTGTTGGGGGCGTCCATTAATTACGTGAGCTAAAATACCTATTTACCCATATAAATTCGATAACTATGTACTATTTTCGCACTAAACACCTTTTTTCAAACGAAATATTTATTTATCAATAGGTACTTCCATTTCCTTCCGTGGATGTCATAGAAGGCGACTAAGGAAATACATTACCAGGAGATGGGCAGCAGCGTTTTCCTGAGATTCCAACCGCATACTGCGATTGCCAACCCGCCTGCCAAGCGTGGCGATTATGGCAAAACCCTTCATGGTTAGGAAAATCATTAGGGAGGCCTGTGTCCTGCAGTGGGCGTCAAATGGCTGATTATGATGATGATGAGGTACTTTTATTGCACTTAAACTGGACTTCACCCCTCAGCTGTCCTCGCGGAATGGAACGTAGGTATGGGTGGTCCGTACTAAGTTGGACACAGATCTGTGTCGCGGCAAACGAGCGAGTACCCCTCTGTGAGTTTTTTTTTCACCAATTAATTTTACAGACGGTAGCACTGATGCTGGCAGGCCTCTGTCACGACCTGGACCATCCTGGTTACAACAACAACTTCCTGACCCTCATCAAGCATCCGCTCGCCAACATGTACAGAAGTTCCACGCTCGAGTACCACCATTACTACTTAGCTAAGAAGATCGTCGAGGCAAGTACCTACGGGCTGTTAACATTGGTGTAGATAGGAGGGGGGTGATGCCCACCTCAGAATGGTCTAGTGCCCACCCCAGGATATAACTGGGTTACTGGATACATGCATTGAGATCTGGCCAGGCAGGCCATCGCTTTTCAGGAGCAGGCCTCCCCCTTGGAAAATAGTTCTAGATACAGGGTCAGCAGAAGAGGGGAGCAAACGGACCAAACGCCTCCCCTAAAATCAAACGGCGGAGTTGCACTTTTGAATTGCAATATAAGTACTTACCAAGGAGGGTAGAACGTTCTTGGTACTTACCTGATAAATTAAAATATAAGCAGCCTATATACGTCCCGCTGTAGGGCACAGGCCTTCTCTCAGAGTGTTGGGCTTAGTCACCACGCGTGCCTACCGCGGATGGGCGATTTCAAGCGCTGAGGTATGTGAATAGCTCAGACACTCAGGTTTCCTCACGATGTTTTCCTTCACCGTTAGCGAGCGGCATTGCTACTATTAACTTCATAAATGTGCATAACTTAGAAAACAAAGTCATAGGTACATGTCCGCACTGGGAATCGAACCGGGGTCTCCCGCTTACGAGTCCGATGTTCTACCCACTAGGCTACCACCGTTAAAATATTTTAATTTGACTGACAACTTGATTTACCTATTAGTCTCTGTTTCGTCTTATAACTGCAGCATGTTGACCGAAGGAATTCGGGAGATTGAATATAGTGGATGACCAAAGAAGGTCCCCCCCCCCTCCATGGAGTACTTCCGCGGCCCCTGTCTAGATACACCAATCACCAATGGTAGTTGACCGACGACTTAAGTAGGTCATCTTAGGAAAAGAATCCTGGAAATTAACCCCAATTTTCACCATTCCAGGACAAGAAGATTCTCGACAAGCTGAACGCCCGCGATCGCGACCGTATTTTGTCGGAGATGAAGTATGATATACTGTGCACGGACTTAGCTGTCTACTTCCAGATCCGAGCGCAGCTGTCGTCGCTGCTCGCTGAGCATTCCTTTGACTGGATGGACCGCAGCCATCGGCGTATGCTCAAGGTTCTTTATACTTTTTTGTACACAAGAAAGAAATATGTTACATATAAAACAAAGCAATAAGAACGATGTTCGAAGTTAGATGGAATAAGAATTTTTTTTCACAAAAATATTGTTGGAATATTGTAAGAAAAATACAATCCAACCCTTTCGGCCGCCTAGGTAACTGGTGCTTTGTAACCAGATGCGATCCAATACTTTTCGTTTTTAATTCTTTAGAAAGTTCAATTATTCTATTTCTAAAAACCTATTTAGCACTAACCCGTGCTGAGGACAATTTTAAAAACCTATTTAGAGGCTTCCACCCATGCCCGGAATGTAAAATATTTTTACGTTTTATGTTTTTACACCGATGTAAAAACCTAACTGCAAAGTGGGTTACTCGGGGCTGCAAGTAATGTAAATCGCTTCGGTCAGATGTCGCTGCCTGTACGTAATACAGAGAAGTTTGTAAAGAGGCTCAAAATTTCATCGATGCTTGCATTTGCCCAATAGCTCAGTTGGGAGAGCGCTGGCACGATGAGCCAGAGGTCGCGGGTTCAAGTCCCGGCATGAGTGGATTTTTTAGCCTATAAATAGGTTTTTAAAATTGTCCTCAGCACGGGTAAGTGCAACAAAAAGAATATAATTATTCTATTTCTACAAAGTTTCGTTCGTAACTGGTTTCATGCAAGGACAAAAAAATACTCGATCGCAACTGGTTACGAGGCGGCCGAAAGGAATCCGACTTAGGATCTCATTTAGCCTTCTGACCTTCCTAGTCAAAATGTAGAAAAGTTGAATTCGGTGTTGTCGTTTTACTCTGCTCAAAGTCTAATTTCCTTCATCGGTACGTTCAATCAATTCGACATTTTAGAGAAACCACAGAAAACCTCCAAATGCGACACGATTTCTATAACAAGGAATATTTCTTATTTACATGCCGTCTCCTATCGGAGGTTGACAACCAATTCGGCTATACCTATAGTTATAAAAATATTCGTTTACTTACAGGGCATCCTGATGACGACATGTGATCTGTCTGGATGCTGCAAGCCTTTCGGCGTCTCCAAGGCGATCGCTGAATCTGTTTACGAGGAGTTTTACGATCAGGTAATCTTCACTCAAAGCCCTCGTCGCTCGTCTCGCCTCACTTTTAATCACTTGCGTTGTATTTTTCGCCTATGACACCGTTAGGTTCCGTAAAAACAAATCTTTTTATAACGCAGGGCGACAGAGAGCGTCAGCTAGGCTACACCCCTCTCAGCATGATGGACCGTCGCCGCAGCGCGAGCGAGCCGGCAGAACAAATCCAATTCCTCTCCGTCGTGGTTCTCCCCTGCCTTCTGCTGTTGCAGTCCATCTTCCCCAACACCAATCCGTTGACTGAGAACTGCAGGTGATAGTCTATAGACGCAACAAACTTTAGCCTGTCTCTGTAGTCCATTTTCCCCAACACCAGTTGATCGAGGACTACAGGTCCATAGTCTTAGGCCAAAGGCAGTCCGTGGTCTTGACAACTGTAGCTCCTATTGCGCCAATGAGTCGGCCGAGCAGATACAGGTCCTCCCGTGCCTTCTACTGCTGCGGTCTCCCGGACACCAGTCCGTTGACTGAGAATTCCAGGTGAGTGACTTGCCTTAGCAGCCCGACTTGGCAGTATAAAGGTCGAGCTGCCGTCTACTGTAAATGTAATGTTTATCCGGAATCATATCGGTTGAAGATTTCGCTCTGATCCGCAGAGCTGATTAATAAAAAGTTGGGACTTATCCAGAAAGCTCGTCTCTAACTAAAATTACAAGTAGATTCCCATTTTAAAAACATGTGCCGAAGAACCGATGGTCGATTGCACCCCAAAGGTTCTAAGAGTCACCGCAAACTGCAGACTTTCTATGGGCCGATATTTTGGTCGAATTGGGCTGCTAGTGCACTGGGCCAACGAAACAGTTGGGTTGGACGTGAGTGCGCAGACCAGTCAACCGACAGTCGGCCGATTGATTACATTTGCTGAAGTTGGTGAAGAGATCAGCCGGGTGGAATGTTGCCCAGAAATATTATTATTGCTTCATCATCATCATCAGCCATTTGACGCCCACTGCAGGACATAGGCTTCATGGTTTTCATAACCATGAGAGGTTTTGCCGTAATCGCCACGCTTGGCAGGCGGGTTGGCGATCGCAGTATGCGGTTGGAATTTCAGGAAGTCGCTGCTGCCCGTCTCCTATTATTGCTTACTTAATACAAATGAGGAGAAGAATGAAGACGAGAAATCGAGAGTATTGGGTGCATCCCATCTACAGTCATAGATTATTGCAAGATAAGTTTTGCACGATTCATTCTAAATTATTATAGATTTCCCAAATAAAAAATAATCTCATACTATCGAGATCTTCAAATGCGAAGGAGAATACATATTTAAGACTTTCTATACCTGCGGAGGAGGGATTCAGCGTTACGATACGTTGATGAAACAATCGATCGGCAAGGCGGAAAAGCGCTGTACTGATCAAGCGGAAGGCAATTGTGAAGCCCACTAAACTTTTTCATCGGCCAATACTGAATCACTGTAATGTGCGCATTACATACCTCTTCATTCTGATTCAGACGCCGACCAAACTATCGGCCGATTGAAAGTCTGCAGTTTGCGGGGAGTCTAACTCAAGTGGTATTCCCACAGGAAAACCCAAGAAGCATGGCATGAGGAGATAGAGATGCGAGGCCTCAAGCTGTGGAGGCAAGATGATTCGATACCCAACGGGAATCGCAGCAAGCCCTCGGTAAAGATACACGCCGAAGGAGGCGAGATATAAGGCGGAGCAGCCGTACGGTGGACCTCACAGCTCTAGCGAGGGTAAAACGTTACTTTTGGTAACGTTCGTCCACTACCAACGTTATTTTGGTAACGTTTTTCGTCACTTTCAAAACGATCATTCTCCATCTCGTCTGCAGGCGTTACTTGTAGGTAGATAACATGAAGATAATAATTTGGAGCTGTTGAAAAGTTACGAAAGACGTCTTAAAGCTACAAAGTAACCTTCAGTGTGGTTGAATAGTAGTCAAATGTGATGTCACACTACGAGCTATAAAAACCAGTTCTTGTAAAAATATCAAGTTTTCCTTGTTTATTTTCTACTTCGACGCGGATGCATTTACCTGCGCAGGTATTTATAATATGCTACGAAAATAAAGCTTGTTTATTATACACGCACAGTTTGTTTTACTACAGAAAGTGACCTGACAGCGAGTTATCTTTTATTATAGGGAATTTTTAATCAATTTTCCTCGTTTTCGGAAATGATGGATCAAAATTAATGAAACCATGTATATTTTTGACATAATAGCAAATTTATTTTATCATTAACCTATATGATCGACTATTAATTACAATAAACCAATAACACTTGTATTTAATCTTTTTTCTTTCTACCATTTCTTTAACAAAATTTTCACCATTCCAACACAAATAGTAATATTCTAAACAGTCGTTACGTTATCGCCCAGTGATTGATAAACGTCGAATTCTAGTGACAAAATTATATTTCTTACAAATTATAGCAACCGAGAAAACAACGCTCTTTAAACTATTCCAACCGAACGCAGCTCAAACTTAGTTATACATTTGACAGGTCTAACGCGATTGAATTTATTACATAGTCACGTAGTTTACAAGTAGGTATAGTGTTATTTTTAAAAAATAAAGCTGTGGCTCAAAGGTCGTGTAACCAGGCTATAAAAGCACAAAAAAGTTACTTATTTATAAAAATACGGCACTCCATATATGGAGTATAAAATACGAGTAGTCTGTGGTGGAGACTTTACAAGGTAAAACTTTACCACAGACTATTTATACTGTGGTATAAATAGTATACAAATAAATGACAGCGTATTTCTTTAATTCCCAGTGTCAGTAACTTTGCATCTACCGCGGTCACGGACAGACTGAATTAACCAGTAACTAGTGCATAATTCAATCGCGATTGGACTCATCAAAAGTCCACACATTGACATTAACAAATGGATGTGTCTATAAATACCGCACGACGGACAGCCATTTTTGGTCTGTTGAACTGCTCCTATGTCACGTGAACCAAATCCTGAACGATTCCAAGAGCTGCAAAAGACTGATTGTAAACCATAAGTTATAGGAGCGTAACGCCAACAAACTGAACCGCAGTTTCGCGAAACTTGTAAAAAAAATGTAAAGGTCTTTATTACATAAGCAGTCTATATACGTCTCACTGTAGGGCACAGGCCTTCTCTCAGGGAGAGGGTATGGGCTTAATCACCACGCGTGCCCACCGCGAATTGGCGATTTCAATACACTCAGGTTTCCCCACGATGTTTTCCTTCACCGTCAGCGAGTGGTATGGCTACTATAATTTCACAAATGTACATAACTTAGAAATCCAAGTCATACATGCCCATACATGTACATAGGTACATGCCCGCACTGGGGATCGAACCTGTGTCTCTCGCTTCCGAGTCCGATGTTCCACCCACTAGGTCGCTGTAGGTCTTTGTTAAGGAAGGTCTTAATTAAATAATAATAAAAAAAACTCGTCTGTCAAATTCCATACTAATTGCTATCGCTAACTTTGGGATTCCGACAGGATTTGTTGTATATAATCAGGCCTCTGAACTGTCTGTCTTATCTATCAGATCTATCCAGACCTCGAATGGAGCCCACTGCTAAGCACACCAACACACACGCTCCGTTCGTCCCCTGCCAATTTCGTCCATTGCCATCTATCTTTACCAACATCATCGATCCACCTGAGGTCTAATTAAGCGCATCAAATTATGTCTGAATCCAGACGTTGCGATAGCAATATTTGTATGGAGTTTGACAAACCTTCAGGATTTGATGCGCATAAAATAGGAGCAGCCCATATATTATTATTACGCGCATCAAATCATGAACGAGTCCAGTCGTCTAACTGTCAAACTCCATACCAATGAGCGGTTTTCAGCACAAATTCACAAAGCACTTCATAGATGGCGCTTTATAGGCGTGCGCATACAAGAATAGGGACACGTCTGTAAAATTTTGCCTAGCGCAGATTAATTTTGGTTCTTCTATGGCCACGCCTGTAAGCGCCATCTATAAATTGCTCTGTGAATTTGTGCCGAAAACTGCTCATTGCTATCGCAAACAACAGGATTCCGACGGCGCTACTGTGTGAATTCTCCACTGTATTTTTCAATGGTCAGATAAAACTTAACTGGAGAATAAAACTGATGTTGTCACTGTCTTGTCGTATGACTTATATGAAAATGGGCCCTTAACATACTGCGCACTGTCAAATAATAATTTATTAACGAATTAATAGGGAACGTGAAAATGTATAACCCAATACGTGAATCATACGTAGGAGGCGGTCGGTAACGGTTAATGATGGGAAATAAAAGTTTGTACGATAATAGTTAGGTAGGGGCGCAGAGAATCGTGTCTGCAACTATTTCAGCAGCAGGTAGTGTTTCCGAAGCGACTTTGTTTTCTCAGATGCTCATAGGTTAAACGTACATATTATAAATTGAACTATTTTATTTTTATTAAATACGTATTAAATATCCTGTCAACAAATACTTCGCACATTGAAGGCATCTTTAAACACAAGAAGGAATCTTCTCAAAGATTCCCTTTCGACGGGCTATAGGTCTGCTTTCTTTTTGACTTTGAAATAAAACCTTAGTTGATTTTTAAGTTCATAGTTACTAACGAAATTCCGCAACAATTACTATCAAACTATGCTTTCATTCAGTTTCAGAACACTTTTGTTACATTTGGATATTCTTTACAAAACCTGGTGATTTTTGAAAGCGCAAATAAGCCATACGTTAAAACTATAAAAAAATATTAAGTTTAGTTAAAATATTTTAAAATATTAAATGAGATTATTATAGTTATGCAACTTAGAACGATAAGAATTTCCAACTGCAATGCCGGATTATTTCTTTTGGATTAAAGCACAAAGAATAAATAACATTTACTACTTATTTCAATTTCAACAAATATTGCTTACAAGTTAAAAGAAAAGTTTAATTAGTGGTATTAACAAATAATTATGTTTAGTACATAAGGTTGTGTTTGTCACATTCTTAGACAATAAATATTACATACATAGATATTTTTCATAAAATATATCTTGCGGAATGCAGTGTGAATACAGTGCACAATATACTATGATATTTTCCGTTTAAAATCTGCATCGCATCTTGATTCTGTGATTCTTTTCCGATCGCAGTACTATTACAAATTTATTGTGAGATGCACTCAATAAATAAAATTTAATACAATAATGTAAAATGATCCGATCGGCAATCACAATAAATTGCAATAACAATCCGTCTCTAAGTAAATGTAGGCTTTTCGGGACGGTTTTCTTGAGACTGCATAGTGCAGCAATGTTGTTTAATCACTAGGGGACCTATTTTATAAACTGGGACATATGCATAATGAATGGAAACGTAAGCAGACTGATCACAATCTGAATACACCTTCCTTGATTCATGTTTAGATACAACCAATTCTATTCGTAAGGCCAAATGCTAAGGTGTAAACAGCTAGTTCTAGTCTTAGCCTACCCCTCCGTGGTACAGGCATGCACGAGTTTATGCACGTAGTGTAGGTATTTATGCATAAGTTTCGGTACTATGGTAGCAAAGGGAGTGACGAAAATACTTTATGATCGCCTAAGCAGCATTTCTACCCTGTCTGGTTACCTTTGACCGTATTGTTCACTGGTCGCAATGCTGTTGAATTTAGCGCCAAACCTTAATCGTACTACATTATTATTATGGTGCGGAATTAATTTAATTAAATATCCAGTTTTTGCACTCCAAATCACTGGAACAAGTTCTGAAATGACTTGAGTATTTATGTTACCAAATATGAAATGTTTCTTGTGACATGAATGTTAACCACAGTGGCGTAGCGTGGGTGTCAGCCGCCTGGGGCGGAAGAAAAATTTGCCGCCCTCTTATTAGTCCAGCTAGACATAATAGATATTCCAGTTTGCATTAATTTCCAAAGTCATTACAAATGCTATATCAAAAGTCCCCGTTGATCCCGTGTGCGTTGTTTTTTATACGAGGTCAAGGAGCAAAATTTTTCTTTTTTGCGTATATTTCTGAAACGCTGAGAGGTAGCGAAAAATGGATCCAAGGAAGTTTGTAGATCATAAAATTGTCTAAAAAAGGTATCAATACTTTTTTCCTTATGAAGCACGGTTCTGACATATTTTAAAGCAGGACAGACATATTTTCAATTATACAATGAGCAACACGTCATTATTATGGAGGGACTCTGAATGGGGACGGTGAATTAAAGTCTCAAATTAATATGGCAAATACAGCTAACGAAACTATAACAAAAAAGCGATAGATAAAATAAATAAAAAAGTTTCACAATCTCGTACTTCCATTTTCCATTACAGGACACAACAAAGAGAGTTTTCTCTACCAAAAAAAAGCAACGGAGCAAGGAGGTTTGGTTGTGTAGGTACAGAGTTTGAATAAATTGTTGTTTTTTTTTTGTGAGCTGAAAGGCACAGGCTTTTCTGTTCCAGTAATTTTGACTGTTTTAATGTAAGTAACCTACCTCTGACCAAATTTATTTCGACAGAACTATATAAAAGTAATTAATATCGTGCTCCGCTACGCGAGTTCACAAGAAAACCTAACTACAGTTTTTCGAAACCTATTTAGAGGCTTAAAATTCCACCCATGCCGGGACTTGAACCCGTGACCTCTGGCTCCCCGTGCCAGCGCTCTCCCAACTGAGCTAATGGGCAAGTGCAAGCATCGATGAAATTTCGTGCCTCTTTACAAACTTCTCTGTATTACGTACAGGCAGCGACATCTGACCGAAGCGATTTACATCACTTGCAGCCCCGAGTAACCCACTTTGCAGTTAGGTTTTTACATCGGAATTATATCGCTGTACCTACATGATTATATTCTTTTTGTTGCACTAACCCGTGCTGAGGACAATTTTTAAAAACCTATTTAGAGGCTAAAAATTCCACCCATGCCGGGACTTGAACCCGCGACCTCTGGCTCACCGTGCCAGCGCTCTCCCAACTGAGCTAATGGGCAATTGCAAGCATCGATGAAATTTCGAGCCTCTTTACAAACTTCTCTGTATTTCTTACAGGCAGCGACATCTGACCGGAGCGATTTACATCACTTGCAGCCCCGAGTAACCCACTTTGCAGTTAGGTTTTTACATCGGAATTATATCGCTGTACCTACATGATTATATTTTTTTTGTTGCACTAACCCGTGCTGAGGACGATTTTAAAAAAAGTACCCTAAACAGTTTTTGGGTAGTATTTTTTTATGGCACCACCTTGTGCCTTGTGCACTAGTATTGTAGTATGCAAGTGTGAAACCTATTTTAATTATTTTTTCTACAAATACTCTCCGGGAAATTTTACTCTTGTTGATTCATGTTGATCATAGATGTGTTTGTGATATTAATTTAAAATTTCAATAAATATGGAATGGTTAAAAAATTTACAAAATCTTTTTATTATTTATTGTGAAATTTTGCCCACGGCAAGGAGCCGCCCGGGGCGCTATGCTACGCCACTGCGTAACCCCAAAGAAAACCGTACCAAAAAGCAATCGTAAAGCTCAATTAAACATACCATTGCTCCTCACAGGTTTATTATGTGTTGCGGATCTTGCCAGGGACATAGTTCTTGTCGATAGTCGGCTCTTGGAGGAAGATGTGAAGGCACCGCTCATTCTGTGCCAGTGGGTGGCCAGCTATCTTGTTTATGAACACCTCGAGACCTGGAAATTATGGTAAGTGTAGGAGTGAATCGGTCTGTGCATGTGATTAACAAGTAAGCTGGTAGCCAAACCTATTCCCAATTCTATTTGAGAGGGCTCACTAGCTGGCATAATTTTATAAGTTTCCTACCTACTTGATCTGATCCATAAAAGTGCTGGGCCATCATTCAGGGGTCGATAATAATTGTGTAAAAATAATGACCATTAAGACGTTGGCCTAATGAGTTTTGGTAAACAGAGTTTTAAGCAGAATATTAATGTATATTTGATAAAAACGTTTTTAACAAAAGTCCTATGTTAATGTCCCTTGGTTTTAACTTAATGTCCATTTTTAAGAAAAATTATTCAGTATCCTTGGTTTTTGGCTGTAAGTTCTAAAAATAGCTTTCATTTTCAGTAATTTCTCAATACCCCTCAAGTTTGAAGATCTCTCAAGTAAGGTATTAAAAATAGATATAAGTTTCCAATAAGAGCATTAGAATAACTAAATTATACCTTTTCTACGATCCTCGATAAATTCATCCTCAAAGATTCCATCATCACCTCGGAATGGTAGCTGCCGTTTCAGTGCCTTACCAGGCAATGGAGGCACCACAATCTGTAATACAAAGATAAACACTTGGTGACAATGACTGGAGAATGACTCATCACCACAGTGAAATTATTATTGAGTTATCTGTGATATTAGAATATAATGGTTAGTAATTTGGCCCAAAATTAACTTTTGGGGGCGGAAGTGTCTGTCTGTCGTCTGTCCGATTTCAGACATTTGCTAACTAAGTTAAGTTTAACTTTGCAGAATATACTCATTTAAATTTCATACTAAATCTTTAGACACATTTTGTAAATAAAGGAGTGTTATTGAATTGAATAAATAGGTTATAATTAGAGTAACATAGTCCATTTTTAACAGAATATTGAGGCCACATAGATGAAATGGATAATTACATACTTTACAACAGTTAAGTGCATATTTAAGTTCAAGTGAGATTTTTACAATGCTAATCACTCATATTTAAACACTGAGCAAAAATTAAGAGCACCCTACTTAAAGAGCACATTATAATATAATATAATATAATAATAGTTTATTGACCAATAATATTACAAGGATCTACAACTAAGAATTGTTACATGAGATGACTTAAATTTATAGTATAGCCTCTGTTGGCAAGCTAGGCATAAAGCCTGTATTACAGCATCCAGCGCCAACTCCCACGGAGTTCGCAATGCACAACCACAAGTTATTTACATATTTGTTGAGTTATTAACATAATAACAACAGAAAAAATGGGGGCGTAACGAGAAATTAAGATAAGAGCTGAATTGCTGAAACAAAGGATTCATTAGATTACTTCGTGTAACCTTGATAACATGTTTTGAAAACAATTTTTTTTATCAGTACAACATAACTTGCACTATGGTTTGCATTTGGACCCTATTCAATGTCAGCTCTTGGCAATGATAGAACAGAAAAATCACTCTACATACTGTATACCTGGTTACGACTGACAACGTACAAATTAGGAAATTTAAAATTTTATTTTCTTCTTACCTTACTATCTCTTTCCAGTTCGTTTCTGAGCCACTCGAAGTCACTGTACCGCCGCCGGACGCTCGACTCTTTGACTTTAAATACGGGAAGGTTCGTCTGTAGGCAGGAAACACCAATATTATAACAATAATCATCTCAATATACAGATCGGCGTATCTGCCATTCAATGTGTCATCGTGGCCGAGGAAACCCAAGACGTGCAAAAAGGAAAGGCTATGTATGTTGCCACTGAAGGGGGTCTTGCTAATCTAATTACCAAGCGGTAGACCGAGATGAGAAACGCTTACCCTCATGCGGACTTCATAATCGGTGTAGCGTTTTTTCCCAACACCCATCGTTGTGACTGGATTCACCACGTCAATCTCTAGGAAGTTCGCGGGCGCCGCGTAGGCGTCGTCCAGCGTTTGTTTCTTAACGTTTAATCGCCTGGTAGCGTCGGCTGTCGTATCCTCAGCCATTATTACGTTTTAATTATAAAAAAACAATCACAAATTGGAATCGGACGGGCCACTTCAAAAAGGAAATGAATGACAAATATCAGGAACGAATGAATGAATGAAATAACTGACATTTAATTTTTTTTATAGGTGTTGCCATAAACTTCTACCAAGCTGAGAGCCATTTACACTGTACAACATATAACAGGCCGTAGTATTCTTTATTAAATAAATAAGTAAATAATTATTATTTGAGTATTCAGGTATTTATGTAGTTTTTTTAGAGGCATAGTGTTTTTATAGATAACACCATCAATGTCATGTAGAAAAAAATTGGACCGAAAAATCATCTACATTTTATAAAAAAATTGTGGAATGCAGTTCATTAATACACTTCACCCAAGCGAAGCCGGGTTTTCATCTAGTTATAAATGGTTCAGGAATCGTGTCTCGCAGTTTTTTCCACAGAACAGAGAAAATAAGTTTTTTCCGAACTTCAAAGATAATTTTTTTATGATTTAATTAGAAATGTATAGTTTTCAGATTTTTCTCTGTAGGTACTTGTAGTATAAAACGATATTACTTTAGTTCTAGTCAACAGAAAGTACCCACTCAAGGGAATCAAAATGTATAGGGGTGTATTTTCTGTATATAGGTACTTACGTTTTTTTTTTGCGGCATAAACGGCCGTCTCTTTATTATAAGTACGTTAACTTTAAAGTTTGATTTTTTCACAGCTTCTGGGGACTGTAGAACTGAGTATATAGTTTTAATTTCAACTCGATACCTCCACGCGTTCCCGAGATAATGGGTCTCGACAGACAGATGGACGGACGGACAACAAAGTGATCCCATAAGGTTTCCGTTTTTTTCCTTTTGAGGTACGGAACCCTAAATTAGCCGCCAAGCCTCTAAAACGGGATTTAATTCCTAGTTGTTTTTTTCTGTGATTTAATACATATAATCAAGTTTTAAGAACTAAAACATTTTCTGCTCTAAGATATTGGGACAAGTAGAGAACTTCGAACGTTCGTAACTGCCGAAAAACGTTTTTAGTAGGCCACATCCAACTTGAGCAGATTTTGGAAAATCGGTGCAGTCAGCAAGAAGAGCAAGTTCTGAAATATTTTATGATGCCAATAGATATGCTCATAAGGAGAGTCTATAGGCGACCAAGTAACTTTTCCCATACATTTTTTTTATGGGGATGCGTTCTTTGAACTCAAATCATGGAACATACATTCCTGAGGGGAAGTGTTTTCATGGAACTCCTCCACAAAACACACGTCACACTCATGACAATATTACGTTTTCTGTATTCTACACACCCTACCAAAGAAAAGACACAAAAAGTAGACCATTATTTTACTTTCTTTTCTTACAAATATCCTTCATAAATTACAAGAACTGGCTCATAGGGTCTTCCTCGCGCTGTCTCTTCATCATGAAGGCCTCCATTTCCTCAGCAGTGGGCTCTTTCACTTCGTACATGCTGTTGTACGGGCGTTTTCGTTCATCCTTCGAGAGTAGGTGCTCGGCACGCTTCTGGCTCATTTCTTCTGCCTCTAGCGCCTGTGAAAGACATAAAAAGTTGTTGAAATATGACCACACGTTTTTTAACAATAAATATGGGACCGACATAATTCGTTTAATATTAATATCAGTAATGTTGACCTACAACATTTGGGTATGAGTTTTGACGTGAAACCTAGTATGGTTGGTGTTGGCAAGTAACCTACTACCGAGTAGGTTACTTGCTAACACCGCATGCAACGAAAACATGTCGCCTCGACGACGGCTGTAACGATGTAACTGCGTATTGTGTGCAATTAATTTATATATCATTGAGTAGAGCAAAGTGGCCATTACTCAGATATCCTCTTGACTCGTGCCGCCAGATGGCGCCAGTGCCGCGTAACACATTGCGCAGTTTGAGATCAAAATTAACGTATAATAAATTTTATACGGATTACGCAGATTTGATCAGGTGTCTCGTTTCCTATATAAGTTAAAACGGAATGCAAACGTATTATCTAGTAATCTGACGAACTTTATTTGTTAATATTAGATCTGTGCCCTGACTATTCAATATGGGCCGTATAACATCGTCACTCGGGTCGGATTCGGCGTAACTCTTAATCCGCGCGATGGAACGCTGTTTACAGTAATCTCTAATTCGCTTGAATATCCTACGTGTACAGAGGTATTTCTAAAATACGCAATTACCACAATTACAGTTTGTGTTTGGCAACAACTTTTATTCTAAAGAGTTTTTCTAAGATTTATTTATTTCGAAATTTATCGAAAATTAGTTTTTACATAATTTTATTAGATTCGTGCTTCATTCAAATCATTTTCGTATGTTGATGACTGCCTATACTACTTGATAAATATTTAAAAAAATAAACATGGAACAAACAAATTCAAAAGCCGTTTCTGTTCGGGCAGTAGTGTAAAAATAGTACTACTACTAACGCCACATACCTTCTTTAACTTATCCTCTTCCTTCTTCGCCTTTTTGGCGATCTTCTTCTGCTTCTTCCTGGCCTTCTTCTTTTTCTTCTTCTTGCTGGAGCGCTCGGTCTTGGTGCGCGCGTCGCTGTCGGACTCACTTTCGGAGCTGCTAGAAGACGATGACGAGGATGAGGAAGTTTTCTCTGGAATGGAAGGAGAGGGTAAAATTTATTGATTTTTCTTTTACTAAAATCTAAACTTTTTTAGAAGACAACGGTTATGTTAGTTATTATTTTATTTTATTACTGACTAGCTGTCCCGGCGAACTTCGTAACGCCACAGAAAACGTTTGTATGGGTATTTCCCAAAAGGGCTGTTTTTAGGGTTTTCCCGGAAATTAGTCGATTTTTTCTCGCCTTTTAAACCTTCCCTAGACCTCCACCAACATTTCAAGACTAAGATAAGATAAATCCGTTCAGCCGTTCTCGAGTCTTAGTGAGACTAGCGAACAGCAATTCATTTATATATATATAGATAAGTTATGTAACCTCCTTACTTTAAGGATACCTTAAAGGGATATAACAAAAAAAAAGTGAAATAAACCTTTATCCTTTTTCTTCTTTTCTGCGGCCTCCTTGGTACTGCTAGCGGCGGCAGCCAGTCTCTCGGTCTCAGCTGGGACATCCAGCACGACTGACTTGCCCGCCTCGCCCACGCAGTACGACATCTGGTGGGGAAAGTGGAGAATCATGTTAAAAAAGGAACGATAGATGGATTATAATCATCATCATCAGCCATTTAACGCCCACTGCAGGACACAGGCCTCCCTCATGGTTTTCATAACCGTGAAGGGTTTTGCCATAATCGCCACGCTTGGCAGGCGGGTTGGCGATCGCAGTATGCGGTTAGAATCTCAGGAGGACGCTGCTGCCCGTCTCCTGGTAATGTATTTCCTCAGTCGCCTTCTACGACATCCACGGAAGGAAATGGAGTGACGCTATTCGTAATCCGGCGCCACACGGATTATAATAAACTTTAAATAAAATAAAATATCCATTTACGAAGTGTCAAAATATGTACATGTTTTTGACAGTTCGGAGTAGGTTATATCGCCCGAGCTCATGCTCTGGAGAAGTTACGAATTAGTTACGTATTACGGACTGGTGCCATTTTGGAGCGTGAATTTGTAGGAAGCGATACTTTTGGTGTGATACTGGTTACGGTGGCCGGGAGTCGCTGGATGCGGGCGGCGCAAGACCGGGAAGCTTGGAAAACTATGAGGAAGGCCTATGTCCTCCGGTGGGCGTCAAATGGCTAATGATGATGATGATACTTCTAGGGTTTTTTTTTATTTGTACTGTCTTACCTTGATAAAGGAATGGCAACACTTGAACCCCCACTGCCCGTCGTGCCAGTAGGAACCCCAAACGGTCGTGTGGTTGTTTATCAGCACATCCTCTTCGTATTTACTCCTGCAATACGAAAGAGGTCAGTGGGCAGACTAACGGCCCGATGCATGGTTGGACGATATTGTCGAGTCAGTGGAACGTCCATAAACGGAGATGGCAGAGGAACGTAAGATGCAATTTGGGAAAAAAGGTATATACCCAGCAGTGGGCAGCGGTGGGCTGATGATGATGATACAAAAAAAGTCAAAAGAAAGCCAAGAGATTCGAAAGATCCTCCACTTTTGCCTATAAACAAAGTGGAACATCTTCCCTTGAGCAAACGTTCTCTATCTTGGAATGTTTGTTCAATCATTCTAGCGCACCCAAAAGATTTGCAATTCAGACCAAATTAACTCTACCAACTAACTCCAATTCGACAAAATTAAACAGAACCGGGAAAATATGTGGGTTTATTTGTGCGCCATTTAAGCAACAAACAACTTTGTGAAGATTGATTGATTGGCCACTATATCTTATTTTTTTCACGATATTCCTAAGCATAATAAGGGCATACTAGTACTAACCTGAAGTCAGAAAGTGAATGAAACCGGCTATCAAGCAATACTCGCTCTTATGTCACATGCAGAAAGAGCTACGGTGACTGACACTGATAGTATACAGCTCGTGACTCTTGTTGCATACGGCATTAGAGCGAATGTCGATAATATTGAGTTTCATTCTCTCCGGTCTAAGAGCTTTCAAAATTATTATCTACTATTTGAACACTAGATGGCGCTGACTTTATTCTCTCTTGCATGATTACGTTCATATCCAAACAACAGCTTGTAGTGCGTTTAGTTTCCTTACCTCGCCACTTGCTTCTCCGCTCCCTCCGCGATGGTACCATCCCGATTGTAGCGTGTGAAAACCTCCGTTTGAGCTAGTAGCAACTCTTTAGGCGGCGCGTGTAGGTGCTCCTCGCCTCCGTACTTCTCGAGGACTGATTGCTTCACCTGCGAAGAGCACCAATTTGTTGCAGAACGAACGAATGATTGTCTTAAATAAGCGGATGAAATCTGAAATATCGTTCAAACGCACCTGAGTTGAAGCAAATGCACTTTGGTGTTGAAGAACTTCTACTTTTCAATGTACACCCTCTCTGCAGCCGCCGCAGCTTGGTGGACCGATACTACACTGTCCTAGAATGTCTGCTATACTGAATACAGCACAGAATTCAGGTTACAACATGCGTAGTTTACATACGTTTTCTGAGCAAACTGAGTGAACAAACGAAATGTTTTGCCGAATGAATGTCTTACACCTGTATTTAAGCAAATGCACGTACCTTGTTCTTGAAGAGTTCCTTCTTATTAGTGCACTCTTGGTGGGCTCGGCTAGCAGGTGGGCATCGAGGTCGAGGTTGTGTGCTTTCCACGCGAACAGAGCGGCGCGCGCGTTAGACTCCGTGTGTTATTGCTTTCTAATAAGGTCTACATTTACTCGTACAGACACTACACTATCCTAGAAAGTTCGCTATACTGAATACAGCACCGAATTCATGTTTCAACATGCTTAGTTTAACGCTTTTTCAGAGCAAATTGAATGAACGAACGAAATAATGTTCCTTATCTCTGTAAATTACTGTTGTGCAATAAAGAGTTATCTATCTAGCTATCTAATGTTTTGCAGAATGAATGAATGACTGATTGAGTGAATATCTTAATGCTTCTGTATTTGAACAAATGCACCTATGTAAGTACAGATACTACATTGTCCTAGAAAGTCTGGTATGCTCAATCAGGTTTCAACATGCCTAGTTTATATTTTCCGAGCAAATTTGATCAACGAACGAAATAATGTTTTGTAGAATTAATGAATCAATTAATGAATGAATGTCTTAATGCACCTGTATTTGAGCAAATGCACAATTTCACACACCTTTGTCTTGAAGAGCTCCTTCTTCTCAGTGTACTCTCTCTGAAGCCGCTGCAGCTTGGTGGGCTCGGCTAGCAGGTGGACGTCCAGACCGCGGTTGTGTGCTTCCCACGCGAACAGTGCGGCGCGCGCGTGAGACACCGTGTCTCCGGAAAAACGGACGAAGTTCTCGCCCGTGTAGTCGGACCTGCAGATAGTTTATTATGCAACACGTATGGCGTGTGGCATATAGGAAGGACGTGGGACGAGTGCGCGGAAAAGACGCGACGCGTTGTAGAGTTCGCTTCCTCGCCCTGTCTTATCTGTATGTGCTATATATTCCATTGCTTCAGTATATTTTGTATGACAGTGAATTGAAAGGACGCCGCGTCTTTTACGCATCCTCGTCCCACGTCCTTCCTATGTGCCCCAGGCATATGACACTTAAAGAAACGGAGTGGACACTTGGCTCTCGCTATTATTGTATTGTTTATATTGCTTTCTATATTGTGTGATCGAGGCAAATAGTTATTCAGTCCATTTCTTGAAATAACCGTGCTATATAATATGTAACGTTAGTAAAAATATGATTTTGCTGGAACTAAGTGTTTACAGTTTTGCGTAATTTTTGGTCAGATATTCGTTCCGAATTTATTTTATGAAGCCTAGAGAGGCCCATATTTTATATCATAGGTAGCCTGAGGCGTCCAAATTTACAAATTATTCCGTATTCCATTGCACGCTGTACTTCCTTGAATCGGTGGACTAGTCCCGCCAACAGTGTCCACGCTTCGACTCCGTAGATCATAACTGGCAGGACGCAGTTTCAGCACTCTTGCCTTCAGGCTCTGAAGAATAGCCGAGGAGAAAATCTGGAGCAGTTTTCCGATAGTCTATGGGGTACAAAGGTTCTCAGCTGGCTGTACCGACGATCTGAGGCAGATTGCTGGCAGCGGTTGGATGAGGGTGGCCGATGACAGAAGGTAGTGGCGAGCCTAGGGGTGGCCTTTGTCCATCAGTAGACGAGTATTGGCTGATCGATTGAAATGAATGAATGAATGAACTAAAAAATATGTGATTCCGAATTTCTTTTTATCTGTAGAAATCCAAAGACCACCATAAGCCCGCACCAACCAGTACCAGCACTCGCCAGTCGCGCGTGCGCTGCGGCTACTCTGTGCCCTGCTCGCTGAAGCACCAGAGTGTAATGTGTTTGCGGATGGGATTGGAAGTGTGATGAAGGTATGTAAGAGAATGCTAGAAGATGTTTGATACGTAGTGCTCAGTTAAAATATTGTAACGCTTTGGTGTACCTAATTACTGTCATGTTGCAATATTTATGTAAATAAAAATAAATAAATAAATAAATAAATAACAATGGTTTTTAATTGTTATTTTCAAGGTATAATATAATAGGGGACGACCAGCCACAAGATGGACAGATGACGTCATTCAAGTGGCAGGAAGACGCTGGATGCAGGCCGCTTCCAACCGGTCTTTTTGGAAATCCATGGAGGAGGCCTATGTCCAGCAGTGGACTTCTTGTGGCTGAATGATGATGATGAATATAATAGGTTAAACTAAAAACAAAATGCACCACTTACTCGCTAACCGCAGGATTAGGGTTGTCCCTCATGGAGCGTGTCTTGGGGTCATAGTAAGCCGAGTTGGGGTCCAAGTTTCGCAAATACTTGGCGGTGTCCTCTCTAATTCGCAAGTTGCGCACCGTGATACGTTGTTTCGAGTCCACCTGGAAAGCGGTTGAGAGTTAAGACTGGTGCGCAGTGATCGAAGTAAACAGTTTGTTATTAAATTAATTGGTCACCAAACCAGCTAACTAGCGCCAAAAAAAAAAAAATCATAACTTGCAGGAAAAATCTCAATGATGGTAATGCAGCTGATTTTAGCCGCTATACTAAGCGCCCGTTTTTAGCGGTGGCGCTGGGTTCTGGACCTTTATGGCGTCAATGTATATAAAACAGTCAGTGTTTTCTTGTAAATTTTGTAAACTTTTGTCTTGACAGAATAAGCCACCAGGTCCCAAACTAACCCTTTGGTAACCAGGCAAGAATGTCACACGGACAAACACCCAGGCAATTTCTTTAATAAAGTTACCTTGGTACCAGGCATGTCAACTTCGTCCACGTATTTGTCCTCGTCCTCTTCCGCTTTCTCATCCTCGTCTACTGCGTCAGGATCTGTAAGCAAAACAAAGATTAGTATAACAGCCAACGATGGTTGGTTTCCAAAAGTTGGCAATCCCACTTAGATACAAGACACATTTTTAAATAGAAAAATACATTCCCACCATGGGCCACCCCTAGCTTCGCTCTCCATGGGGCTCGCCAAAGTTTCAATCCCTACGGCCTGCGAGCCCCATGAGAGTAAAAAAGGCAATTCCCATAGAAAATATTTTCCTTTTCAATTTATTGCAGTTCCTGTGCTACTTTGAATAAAACATTTTTGATTTGATTTCACATTTGAGTCTATCAAATCCAAATTCCGAAAAGTCCCATTTCCCACAAGCCAATAATTTCGGTTTAGTGACTGGATTGCTAAGTACATACATACATAAACTCACGCCTGTATACTGGAGGGGCTAGTATTGCATTTCGCTAATACATCCCTTATTTGGTCCCCTATTAGTTTGTTTGACAATACCACACAGGACCGTAAAATTATTTTTTAAAAAATATTTTTGGTTATAGAAAAATAAAAACCTTGCTCGAGTTTCTTAGCTCTGAGCTCGCGCTTGGCCTCCTCAATCTTTTGATACTCCTCGATGATATTCCGGTGCTCAGCCGGATCGTAGCCGTTCCACCGGTCTCGCTTCCCGTCGTAACTCAGGTTTAAGTCCGGCTGGGCGAACTCGTCCGGCGCTATGCCGGCGTTCGAGTACTTGGCTAGCGTCTGTGGAGTTTAAAAATTCTTATTTAACGCGAAGATTTCAGTCTGATGACGCTTCATCAGCCAACGATCACAGGGACACATAAATTGCAGGCTTGAAAATAAAAAAACTTGAAGTTATATTCAAGTAACTATTTTTTCTTTACATTCCAAGTATCGAGAACTGATGATGATCAGCACAAGGCTACAAGGATCAAACAAAGATTGTTGCTAGAAACCTCGAAGTTAAGCCAAAATACAGTTTCATTTTCTGCTTCAGAAATGGTTGTTTGTTTTTTTAACCAGCCGGTTTCATGTCCCTCTACTGGGCAAAAGCTTTTCTCTCTGTCACCGGCCATTTTCTGCCACCCCGGCAGAAATCGTGAGGTCGTCCCGCCATCTCCGCCTCGGTCAGCCACGTTTGCGATATCCGTCGCGTCGCGTGGGACACAGTCAGAGGCAATTTTTGCCCATCTATCTGAGCCCATACGACGTATAAATTAAGAATTGGATGTATTTGGCAGAAATTTATTAAAATCATCAATCGACAGCGCAGGTCTAGAAAGCAATAGCTATTTAGACCAAATTATGAGATACGGTAATTAATAATGCTCTTTTGCTGCCGCAGTCGTGAAGATATTAAAGAGGACTCTAAAAATTAACGCACAATGTTAAGCGTAATGTTACACAGAAACATTCCAACCCAAAATACGTAACTTGGTATAAAAACGCTTTTTTATTTAAGACTGTTTTGTTCCATGTTCTGATCAGATGTTTTATATTTGAAATCACTACAGGAAGGCGCTGTATGCAGGCCGCTTCCAACCGGTCTTTTTGGAAATCCATGGAGGAGGCCTATGTCCAGCAGTGGACTTCTTGTGGCTGAATGATGATGATGATGATAGCACTAAACATGTCTAAACAAAAACATGGAAAAAAGGCGAATCTCACATATAAAAAGCGTTTTGGTCGCAAGTTACGTATTGTGGAATGTTTCTGGGTAACACAGTGCAAATGTCCTGAGTATAAAGAACAGTAAAACAAAAGATTATTCACCTTTCGAGGCCTTTCCAAGCAATCTTTCTTGGCGTGCGTCATAGCTCCACAGTTTTCACAGGCGCCCTTCCGGAATTTTGTTGATACTTTGGTCTGAAACAGAGAAAAATTCTTACAGTCCTGCCACTGTTTATTTGCCACTTCAATTTGTCAGTTTTGGCCTAACTAAATCATAAATTAGTCACCATAAAAAATAAAATTTGATCTGCAAATTGCACTGCTATTGTCCATTAATGATTTGGACCAAATTTACTTGACATAATTATGCTTTAGCTTAAAAAACTAAAAACTTTGGCCTTTGCATCTACATAATGAGATGATTTATACAGCGTCCAGTGGCACCTTCACTCACACTAGATGGGTTAAGAGACCACTTGGACGCTGCAGTGCGTGGGACTTTGTTTTTTAGATTTTAGATGCTCACAGCTTTGCTTTAGCTTAGAACACAAAGAAAAATTTTATTGCACATATAGTTTTTTGGACCTAAGAAATGTTGTGTGAACATCCTTTTGCCAGGATACAAAGAGTTCTATATCTTTCTATCCATTTAATGTATTTAATAAATCAGTAAGTTAAATATTTGATCTAAAGCAAAAAACAGTAACAAAAAAAAATTATCAGTGAACATTATTTTGGGTAGCAGAATAAAAAACAGCTACACACGGTCGGCAAATGAATTCATTTTGTTTAGCATAATAATTATATTGTCAGGAACATAATCAACAACATTATTATTTAACATGGCATGATGCAGTAGCAAAAAGCCATTAAATTACTGATTTACTTGGTTTTTCTTCCACTTATCTCTTTCTCTCAACACAAAATATTTTTAAATTAATTACAATGTATAATGTGTCCCATCAAAATTAATTTTACATTATTATATACCAAAACTGTGTAACTCACAAATTTGCTGGCCAAACAATTAGACCCCGTTGTTGTTACCCCGAACAATCCTACCCACAATACATAACTTGCAAGAAAAACACTATTTTATGTATTTGTTTTTAGAGTTCCATACCTCAAAAGGAAAAACGGAACCCTTATAGGATTACTTTGTTATCTGTCTGTCTTAAACAAATTTAGACCAAAGGTAATCTAAAGAAGAATGATCAAAAACAGTCTATGTTGCACTTTAAGCATTTATACCTCAATATGTTTCTTTTGAAAAATGATTTCATAGTTCTATTTAATAAATTAAAAGAATCAGGGGTTAAAAAGTAATAATAAAAAAATATCTGTATTGATTGTATAACTAAAAAACTTCAGTCAGTCAATACAGATTACAAACACAGATTAGATTACATTATTTCAAAAATCGCAAATATGTACATACATAAAATGCGAACGGGGAGTTTTTGACGGGAATTCAAACGAGCGGTTTTATTACGCTTTTATTTTTGCAAATTGATTCCAGTGGATTTTATACTGTTCAATTAGTGTAGTTTATTGTTAAAATGACCATGTGTATAAACAATCCAACCAGCCCTTCTGGAAATCGTTGGGGGAGGCTTTTGTCCAGCAGTGGACGTCCAATGGCTGAAATGATGATGATGATGATGATGATGATGTAAATAAATAAATAACTAAAATAAACCGCCATTGTGGGCTTAGGATAGTCTTGTCTCATGGGCTCAAAATTAAGATTTCTCGAAACTCCCATCTAATATTTTCATAATATTTTTCCTGCATAATCCAGAGCTAATTTCCTATAGTTTACCGTTGGTTTCATCAATGCGCAAGAAGACGCAAAAATAGACTAACTCCTATAGTAAATTGATCATTCTCCTTTATAGGGTACTTTCCGTTGACCTAGAACTGTGAAATTGGGCACGTGATATGGTCATATACTACAAGTTGTAGCGTTGGAATTTCGCTCCATTGGCTTACAGCCATAATTAACCTAAATTTTGATAATTTCTTTCGTTTTCGGAACCTTTTGTTTACATTTTGAACTTGACAGTTGTTTTTTTTCCCTAAGGATGTCCTACTTTCTTCATTTGATGGTGTGGTCATATCACAACTTTATTTATTGGTTTTTGCACGGACGAAAGCGGAGGTAGATTGATATGTCGCTCCTTTTTGTCTGGTTGTCTCCTTGATTAAAAAAAAAAAAAGTCCTTGACTCATTCATTCTTTTTCCGGGTCTTCAGACCAAAGCCTCCATCATGTAATTATTTTCTTTTCCGCGGCGTGGCCGCGAATATCATGTCAATCGACAGTGAAATAATTCGATTGATTGTTTATTTTAAATTTTGGTGAGTAGCTTTACTTGTTTTATAAATTATTTTTCGGTTTCGCACTGATTTGTGGAAATTTATCGAGGTGTGTCTTTTCAGATTTTCTTAATTAAATTTTCTGCATGTCCCTGAGGATATAGAAGACGGGATTTGTCATCAATTTCCATTTATGTAAGTGTTTCCATTATTCGCCGGGGAGAAGAAGCGAATTTCGTTCGAAATACCTTCAAATTTTTTCATACTAACCTAAGTTACGCATTTTCCATTACAGATTTTCTTAACTTTTCGCTTAAATTGCGACAAAATGCAGACGTCGTGATTATTTTCATTTAAAGAAACTCGGTGAGTGTTCTTGATTTTCCTTTTTAAAAGTATGGGGAAGCTCGCGTTCTTCTCCATACATTTTACATTCTCATTTCCTCGGTTAGAAGTGCTAAAGTGTTAATCGCGGATTTGTTTTCTTTTCCAGACTGTTGGTCGGGTTTCTTTCTTTCTTTATATATTTCCAATTTTCATTCCAAAACTCCACATTTCCTCGGGGTTCTACTTTGGTGCGGAGAGGTGGTTGCTTCCTGAAGATAACAAGATGGACGGCCCCAGGTTTCCCGCTGATAATTTATTTAATTTGCCCGGATAATTTTCGGTATGTAGATTTATATTTCCATTTCCTTTTTGGAGAGGCATTCTATGTTCACGGTGCTCTCACCAGCCTAACATATTTTCAAGCGATAATCTCAAGTTTCCAAGACTTAAACTTTCCAACATTATATTTTCCAAATTTTCCATGTAGCAATTTTCCGACTTTCTACTGTGCGATTAAAACTATTTACCTATAGTTTCCAAGCTAAATTGTAGTAATAATATTACTTTAGATTTCCTAAGTGCGTTTTTTGCATAAACTCTTTTCTGGCAAGCGGCCAGTGGTTAGGAGTTCTTATTTTCTGAACCCATGTACCTACTGTGACTTTTTTGGGGACACTGAGACCTAACTACAGACTGCTAATAATAGTCAATCTACCTAATTTAATTAGAACTTTCTAAAATAAAACCAGGTTTGACGGCCTTCCGCCCAAATGTACATTTCTATTTAAAAAATAAATAATTATTACTAGAACTAAATTCACTTTGTTTCCTTAATCTCCCACTGCAGACTCAGTCATCATACCCGCCTTGCGATTAAAACCCAAGCGCTTTTCCTCTGACTATCCACGGTATCTTCTTTTAGTGCTGGCCTGGCGCCCGAGATCATATTTTTCTTTCAGCCTATTTGCCTAAGGTGTTAGGGTAGAGGGGCTCTAGTAAAACTTGTATTCCTTTCTTATAATTTTATTATTAATTGGTCAGTGCTAATTTATACATAAAATCATTGGTTCTATTTGAACTACAGGTCGAGCCCTGCCTTAACTTGAAGTTCAATTTGTACATCTTGTCAATGTGACACCTTAATAAAACCTAACAATAAATTCTTCTTTTTTCTTTTTTTTTAAATTCATTACAACTGACGCCTAGCGAACAGGGACCTGAAATATTTCTTACATTCATACATACCATACATTATTTCCTTATACTTTTTGACTTTTTCCTGAGTTCTGCTTTTGGAGGTTAAACTTTTAGTTTGCTTGGATTGCTTGGATTATCGCAATATTTTCTTTTATTTTCCATACATACATGCATATTTAGCAACGTAGTTGTTAAGTAAGGTTCTCTACTGTTATAATTATAATGCTATAACTTTTTTTGACAGTTTTTGCTGTTACCTTATTATTATTTTGAACTGTGTACTAGCTTTAAGCAGTGAATTTTTTGGTACCTGTTTTTATAATGGAAGGGTCTTCTAAGGACTTAGTTTCTAAGGACGAGAAGGTAGCTACTAACACTATGGCTACTCAAACTTCAAATATTGTTACATCTGAACCTGAGAGTTTAAATCTTTTGGAGAATCATCCACATCTGGACATGATTGATGTTACGGTTCCATTAGCTACTAATGCCAATATGAATTCCAGCTCCGTTACTCGAGCTGACTATGCAAATACTGCTTTGTTTCCAACTAAATTAAGTAAATATGTTGACTTGACTAAATTTAAGTTAAGATTTGACGGTTCGACTTGCGTCAGAGAATTTATACAGAGACTGGAGGAGTTTCAACTTGCACGAGACGTTGACAGCGACTTAATTGTCAGGGCTTTTACTGAGGTGTTAGACGGTATCGCGTTACAATGGTACAGGACAATTCGTGAAAAAGTTCACTCATGGCATACATTGAAGGTTGAACTTCTTAAACAATTCGATCGGCTTGATTTCGATTACCAAACCGAACTTACGTTACGCACTCGTAAACAATTAACTACTGAAAGTTTAGCGAATTTTATTGTTGAAATTGCATACCTCAACAACAATTTATCGAATCCTCTTGGTTTTCTTACATTATACGAAATAATTCGTCACAACATTTTGCCTACATACGCCGTACATCTTATCGGCCGGAATATAACTTCTCTTGATTCCTTAACTAGGCTCGGTAGAGAGGTTGAGCAATTTTTGCCCCCTGCTCCCGCGATGACAAATATTTCAAACGTTTCAAAAATTTCAAACATTTCAAAAGTTTCAAATATTTCAAAAAATTCAAATTTATCCTCGAACACGAATGTGGTACAATCTGAAGTGATTTGCATGAAGTGTCAAAAGACTGGTCATCACTTCAAGTTCTGTAAAGAATTCCTTGGTAAGGTGTGTTTTCGTTGCCGTAAACAAGGAGTCACTGCTTTAGAATGTGATAAATGTAACCCTTCTGTCGAGGCTAATTGTCCAAAAAACTTATAAGGACCGGTCGAACTCGATTTCGAACTCATGAAGTGACACGAACTTCGGCTGGTGAAAATTTAAAATTAAATTCTCCTGAACGTCCTCAGGACTTCAAAGATTGGCTTGCTTATCTCAAAGTGTTTTTTGGAGTTCATAATGCTGCACCCATCCTATTCGTCAAGAACAATGACCAACGTCCATTCTTGGAGTTCGAAGTGGGCGAGAAAAAGTTCTCTGGTTTATTGGACAGCGGAGCAAATCATTGTGTATTAGGTTCTAATTTACACTTAGAGTTTCAGAAATTAGGTTTCAAGATCAGACCGTTGCGTAAGATCGCTCGAACCGCTGATGGATCGAAGACGGATATCCTAGGAGTCATAGACTTGCCTATAACATGCGACTCGGTCACACATATTATTACTTTCATGGTAATTCCTTCGTTTAAACCGCCTATTATATTAGGATTTGATTTTTGGCTACAATTCGGCTTAGCCGATAATCTATTTAAGAATATCACGTTCGTGAACGATTCCGAAATAAAAATTTGTGCAGTTACTGCTGCAACTGAATTGTCTCCTTCTCAAAAAGAACAATTAGATGAAATTATAAAACTTTATGAGGATATTTCTTATGAAAAGAATGGTTTGGGCTTAACCCATCTTGTGGAACATGAAATCGTGACTACAGGTTCTCCTATTAAACAACGATATTGGCCTTTAAGTCCTGCTAAACAAAAAGAACTATACGATGAGGTTGAGGTGTTATTGAAAGAAGGTATAATCCAACCATCAAAATCTCCTTGGAGCTCTCCTGTCTTAGCAGTAGATAAGAAAGATGGTGGTATTCGATTGTGTTTGGACTCGCGTAGATTAAATTCTGTTACCGTAAAGGATTCATATCCACTTCCTTATACCACACGTATTCTAGATAACCTCCGTGATGCAAAATTTATTTCAGCTATCGATTTGTCAAAAGCATTTCTACAGATCCCGCTTGCTGTTTCATCCCGTGAAAAGACAGCTTTCGTTGTCCCCGGCAAAGGCTTATATGAGTTTGTACGTATGCCATTTGGGTTGACCAACGCTCCTGCAGAATTACAACGGTTGGTTGATAAACTGTTTGGTCCAGAATTCGACAGTCATGTATTTTGTTATTTAGATGATTTAATACAGGTTTCCACAGATTTTCAGGCACATTTAGATTTACTTCGCAAGATTCATAAAACCTTGAAGGAAGCTGGTTTAACGGTAAATCTCAAAAAATGTACCTTTTGTAAAGAAAGATTGCGTTATTTGGGTTACATCGTTGATGGTGATGGCTTACATACTGATCCTTCCAAACTGGATGTCATTGAAAATTTTCCACGTCCTACAACTGTTAAGCAGTTGCGTAGTTTTCTAGGTATGTGCTCTTATTATCGTCGATTTATTTCCAAATTTGCTGACATTGCATCTCCTTTGACACGTTTGACTGGTGGTAGTAAAAATTCAAAACATTCACTTATTTGGAACTCTGAAGCTGAAAATGCATTTATTGCTTTGAAACATTCATTAGTATCATCCCCTGTTTTACAGTGTCCTAATTTCGAGAAGCCTTTCTTTTTACATTGTGATGCTAGTTCTGTAGGCATAGGAAGTGTTCTAAGTCAAGAAGATGACGACCATTCTCAACATCCTATTGCGTTTTATTCTCGAGCTTTATCTAAGTGTGAGCAAAACTATAGTACAACTGAAAGAGAACTTTTGGCAATTTTAGATTCAATTGAACATTTTCGACCTTAAATTGAAGGCATGAAATTCACTGTTATTACAGATCATGCTAGTTTAAAATGGTTACTTGGTTTAAACAATCCTAGTGGACGCTTAGCTCGTTGGGCTGCTAGAATTTCACAATTTACATTTGACATTATTCATAAAAAAGGCTCTTTACATGTGGTTCCTGATACGCTTTCCAGAATTGAAGTGGCTTCACTTTTTGTTGACGAAATACAAATCGTTGCACCTGATGATGAAATAACAGATGTTTGGTATAGAAATATTTTCATAAATTGTCAAAAATATCCTGTACGATTTAAAAATTATAGAGTTGAAGACGAAGTACTTTATAAATATTGCAAATCAAAGTACTCTTTAAATTCAAATTTAGACTGGAAAATTGTTATCCCTAAAGAAAACATTTTAGATACTATTCGAAATAATCATGATAATGTAAATTCAAGTCATTTGGGTATTCATAAAACGTTAAATAAATTAAAAGCTCATTATTTTTGGCCTAAAATGTTTGATGATGTTCGCAAGTATATTAATTCATGTGATACATGCAAAGCTTATAAGCATTCTAATGCTCCCCCTTTTGGTACAATGATAAATCCTAAAACTGTTGATCGCCCTATGGTGATGCTTTCGATTGATATTATTGGAATCTTACCTCTTACATATTCTGGTCATCGTTATATATTGTCTGTGGTAGATGTGTTTACGAAGTATTGCTGGATTTTTTCGCTGGTCAATGCTACAACTCGCGCCGTAGTAAAGTTCCTCGAAAAAGATGTATTCCTGAAGTTTGGGGTTCCCAAGGTCATTGTATGCGATAACGGTTCACAGTTCATTTCTAAAAATTTTGTACATTTTTTACATCGATATAATATTAATAAAATATTCTATAATACCTTATATACCCCTCAGAATAATCCTGTTGAGAGGTATAATCAAACTATAGAAACTTGTATATCCTGCTTTGTTAGAGATGATCATAGAAGATGGTCTCAGTTTCTTCCTCATGTTCAGTTGGCTTTGAACAATAGTGTTAATTTAGCCACGGATTTTACTCCTAACTTTCTGATGTTCGGTAGAGAACTGATAATTGACGCTTCGTTGCATCGCTTCAATGATTCTTTTGATTTAGATACCATTGATTTTTCTAATAGGCAAACCTTTGCTGATTCTTTATCTGTTCTCAAAGAAATCTTTGAGAAAGTTTCTTCTTCATTGTTGGACGCATATAAGCGTAACGCGTCTAACTATAATAAAAGGTGGTTTCTTATAGTGTAGGTGATATTGTTTGGAGGCGTAATTTTGTTCAATCTAGTGCTGCTTATTATTTTTCGGCTAAATTAGCTCCTAAGTTTATCAAATGTAAAGTAGTAGAGAAAATTTCAAATAACGTGTATGTTTTAAAGAATCTTCCTAATGGGAAAGTTGGTCGTTTCCACGTTAAAGATATAATAAAAGTTTAAAATTTATTCCCATTCCTAACCTTTTCGGATATCATTAATGATTGTTATATCGAGGATTCGCCTTTGGATGAGGAGGTGATTGATGCTTAGATGAAGAATGTAGGTATGAAAGAAACATGGCGATTTGTAAGTGATGAATGCAAGAAAAATACTCCTTATACAATTATTAATTTTAAATTAAATATTTTGCAATGCTTAGGACATTTCGGGTCTAATAATTCCCATTCTAAATTAAAACACTATAAGAAAGTTTTTGTATATATATTTTTTGTATAAAATTTTATGAGTACATTGTATAAAATTTTATATTCTATATACCTCTCTTTAATTTAGCTGTCTAGCTAATATACATTCATGTCCATATAAATATTTAAGCTAACTAGCTATACATACCTTAATTTTAGTCACCGTAGTTTAAGTTGTAAAGAACCTCGGAGTTGACACATGCATTCATTCATATACTTTCTCGATTTTGACATATTCCCATGTTGTATCAGCTTCGTTTTGGACGGCGTTGTCTGATCAACCAACATTTATTGCACTCTCCGGATTGTAGAGGGTTGCAATTACCTTTCGAGGCCTTTGGCCTCACATACTTTTTACCTCGTGCATGGAAGTCTGGTTGGTTGTTGTTCCAGTCACGATGGTTATTTTGTTGCTGCTCTAGGTATTGAGTTAGTATACACATACATTTCATTCTATACCTTTTACCTCGTGCATGGAAGTCTGGTAGGTTGTTGTTCCAGTCACGATGGATATTTTTCGTAGCTGCTCTAGGTATTGAGTTAGTTTACACATACATATTTGGACTTTGTGCATGGAAGTCTGGAAGGTTGTTGATCCAGTCACATTGTTTCATCTTACTTTTTCAATTTTTTTCTGGTCGTTGTGCATGGAAGTCTGGTAGGTTGTTGTTCCAGTCACATCGTTCCACCTTTTTGTTACAGCTTTGCTATTATGAAGCTGTAATGAACCTTGATACCATATCCTGAGCTGCGTGCATGGAAGTCTGGTGAGTTGTTGTTCCAGTCTCGTTGTCTCTTATCTTCATTTTATTGGGGTTTATTTTGAAAGGTGATGTTCTACTTTTAGACTTATCGGGGTTGGTTTTTGTTTCAGGGGCGATTCTATTTCTAGATTCATCCTATGCTTTTCTATTAGAGTCAGTGGCGAGGGTGCCTAACTGAACTTCAATTAGTTTTTCTATAGGGTTGTTATTCTTAGAGTCGGTGGCAAGGGTGCCAAACTGATCTTTTGTTAGATTTTGTACGGGGTAAAGTTTTTTGAATCAGTGACGTTGGTGTCTAACTGAATTCTTTCTAGTTCTTTATTTAGTTTATAGATGTTAAGTTTTGGTGAAGTTTTTGAGTCAGTGACGAGGGTGTCTAACTGGTCTCCCATCAATCAATCAATCATACATACATATGCATAATATGACTTTGAATTCTTATACATTCCTTGAAGATAGTGTCAGCGACGGGAGTTTGTCCTTCTGATCTCATTATCTTCTACTACACTACATATTATTTTAGAGTTTTGTTTATTTTTTATTCTTGATTTCGTCTGAAGGTTTCAAGTCAGCGACGATGGTGTCTAGCTGGTCTAGTAGCTTTTCATGATTATAATTCTTTTTCATAATTTGAATATTTTTTCATAAAGACTTTGTCTTTATTTTTCTGGGGTGGGGTGTGATGTAGCGTTGGAATTTCGCTCCATTGGCTTACAGCCATAATTAACCTAAATTTTGATAATTTCTTTCGTTTTCGGAACCTTTTGTTTACATTTTGAACTTGACAGTTGTTTTTTTTCCCTAAGGATGTCCTACTTTCTTCATTTGATGGTGTGGTCATATCACAACTTTATTTATTGGTTTTTGCACGGACGAAAGCGGAGGTAGATTGATATGTCGCTCCTTTTTGTCTGGTTGTCTCCTTGATTAAAAAAAAAAAAAGTCCTTGACTCATTCATTCTTTTTCCGGGTCTTCAGACCAAAGCCTCCATCATGTAATTATTTTCTTTTCCGCGGCGTGGCCGCGAATATCATGTCAATCGACAGTGAAATAATTCGATTGATTGTTTATTTTAAATTTTGGTGAGTAGCTTTACTTGTTTTATAAATTATTTTTCGGTTTCGCACTGATTTGTGGAAATTTATCGAGGTGTGTCTTTTCAGATTTTCTTAATTAAATTTTCTGCATGTCCCTGAGGATATAGAAGACGGGATTTGTCATCAATTTCCATTTATGTAAGTGTTTCCATTATTCGCCGGGGAGAAGAAGCGAATTTCGTTCGAAATACCTTCAAATTTTTTCATACTAACCTAAGTTACGCATTTTCCATTACAGATTTTCTTAACTTTTCGCTTAAATTGCGACAAAATGCAGACGTCGTGATTATTTTCATTTAAAGAAACTCGGTGAGTGTTCTTGATTTTCCTTTTTAAAAGTATGGGGAAGCTCGCGTTCTTCTCCATACATTTTACATTCTCATTTCCTCGGTTAGAAGTGCTAAAGTGTTAATCGCGGATTTGTTTTCTTTTCCAGACTGTTGGTCGGGTTTCTTTCTTTCTTTATATATTTCCAATTTTCATTCCAAAACTCCACATTTCCTCGGGGTTCTACTTTGGTGCGGAGAGGTGGTTGCTTCCTGAAGATAACAAGATGGACGGCCCCAGGTTTCCCGCTGATAATTTATTTAATTTGCCCGGATAATTTTCGGTATGTAGATTTATATTTCCATTTCCTTTTTGGAGAGGCATTCTATGTTCACGGTGCTCTCACCAGCCTAACATATTTTCAAGCGATAATCTCAAGTTTCCAAGACTTAAACTTTCCAACATTATATTTTCCAAATTTTCCATGTAGCAATTTTCCGACTTTCTACTGTGCGATTAAAACTATTTACCTATAGTTTCCAAGCTAAATTGTAGTAATAATATTACTTTAGATTTCCTAAGTGCGTTTTTTGCATAAACTCTTTTCTGGCAAGCGGCCAGTGGTTAGGAGTTCTTATTTTCTGAACCCATGTACCTACTGTGACTTTTTTGGGGACACTGAGACCTAACTACAGACTGCTAATAATAGTCAATCTACCTAATTTAATTAGAACTTTCTAAAATAAAACCAGGTTTGACGGCCTTCCGCCCAAATGTACATTTCTATTTAAAAAATAAATAATTATTACTAGAACTAAATTCACTTTGTTTCCTTAATCTCCCACTGCAGACTCAGTCATCATACCCGCCTTGCGATTAAAACCCAAGCGCTTTTCCTCTGACTATCCACGGTATCTTCTTTTAGTGCTGGCCTGGCGCCCGAGATCATATTTTTCTTTCAGCCTATTTGCCTAAGGTGTTAGGGTAGAGGGGCTCTAGTAAAACTTGTATTCCTTTCTTATAATTTTATTATTAATTGGTCAGTGCTAATTTATACATAAAATCATTGGTTCTATTTGAACTACAGGTCGAGCCCTGCCTTAACTTGAAGTTCAATTTGTACATCTTGTCAATGTGACACCTTAATAATACCTAAAAATATCCAACATACGTTAAATAAATAAATTCTTCCTTTCTTTTTTCTTTTTTTTAAAAATTCATTACAAAGTACAGGGACAAACCTGAAAACTATACTTTGTAATTAAATCATAGAAAAATTACTCTGAAGTTCAGGAAAAGCTCAGAAAAAGTGCGAGAAAATTTGTACGGAACCCTCGATGGGCAAGTCCAACCCATACTTGTGCGGTTTTTCTTTTTTCCATGTCTTTGATCAGATTTTTTGTTTCTAATCACTATAACATTGAACATCTCATAGTGGGTTGGCATGTTTCTGCGTAACATCATCATCAGCCTATGCTTGTCCACTGCTGGATATAGGCCTCTCCTATTGCACACCACTGAGCACGGTCCTCGGCTACTCTCATCCAGCTCTTGCCAGCCGCCCTGCTAAGATCATCGCTCCACCGAGTCTGAGGATGTCCTACACTATGTTTACCGATCCGCGGTCTCCACTCAAGAACTTGTCTACCCTATCGGTTATCAGTTCTTCGGATGATATGGCCGGCCCACTGCCACTTCAGCATGCTAATTTGGTGGGCTATGTCGGTGACTTTGGTTCTCTGTCGGATCACCTCGTTTCGAATTCGATCTTTCAGAGAAACCCCCAGCATAGCCCTTTCCCTGCGTAACATGGAAATTTAGGAATCCTCTGTACCTCGATTCTCTACCAACCATTAGTTACTGTACAAATGACTTTTTTTCTGCAATATGAGTGTATTTTTTGGTGATCTTTTAAATGACACTATCTACTAACACTGGTTCACTTACCTTGTCCACGCCCTTATAGTAGAACGTATCAAGTTTAGTAAAGCCAGCCTCTCGGTCCTCCTGGGGGCGCTGATGCTTGAGAGTAGGTCCCGCTGTACCATAGTACCATGGGGCTGATGAGATGTACTGGGGAATGTGCGGGTTGATGTCTTTGCCTGTTGACGGAGAAGAGAGGTATGGGATTCATTAAAAAATATAAATAGGTAAGTAGAATCTGAAGGAGAGCATGACTCTATCTGTACCAGCTACAAACAAAGGCCCTATCAGCAAACTCTATCTGTACGAATGAACTAACCACACTGACATTGGGACCTTTCGAAATTTTGAGATTGCCAAATTTGCCAGTGCAGGTGGCAGTATGTTTACATGGATCTTTTTTAAATTATTTAGATGGCATTTGAGTAATAATAAAATATATTCTTATCTTATCTTATACCACAAAAGGGTATGGACCAACAAGGTCCATACACTTACAGCTACAGAAAAGAACCTCAAATTTCCACTTTTTCACCAACATACCAGTTTCGTCTACAGCAGCGGGCGCAGTACCAGCCTTGCGAGCCTCCTCGAGTTCCTTCGCCTTCCTCCAGTCCTCCCTGGACTTTTTCTTCGGCTCCTCTTCCTCATCACCAGCCTCGTCTTTGTGGCGCAATATCTGCGAGACCGACGGCCTGGTGGTCGACGTCATGGTGGAATGTGCTTTGGAGGTCTATATTATGCGGATATTGGATGTATTTAGACTTTTTTGGAGGAAAACAGTGAAAATATATGAACTAATACACAACAACAAACGCAATTAGTAGGTACACATTTTTTTTCTAATTTTGACGCTTTCGTTCAAAAGTGATGAAACCTTTATAGACGATTCAACTTCGCATTGTAATCCGTTTTCGATGTACGCACTCCCGTCACAGCTGCCTGCGTTTTCATGCATACCCACCAACCACCCTACATTTCCGAACGATCAAATACATTGCTAACCGACCAAATAATGTAAGCTTATTACAGAAAGAGATAGCGGATGAACGAAAAGGTTAAGCCGACGTAGATCAAGAGCGAAAGAGACTTCCGATAACGTGATATTTATGACGTATCAACTATACGTAGTCGCGTTATGTTAATGAATCCGCTGGTATTTGACGACGCCGTTGATTGAGAAAAACCAGCAATATTAACAGAAATGTGATGCTAAATCCCCGATTGGGTATTTAAAACACATCCTCACAACCTCCAGTGCGACCTCACGTGTCGGCCTCACAAAGATCGCGTGTGAATAATTGAGTTCACGGGTCAACACTTCCGGAATGGCACCCTAGCAATTACCATTAAAATTTTCCAGGTAAAAGTATGGTGTGTGCCCATGGGAACGGCAACGCAGTGTTTTTGAGGCCCCTCTACAATGGAGACTGAATCTGTGCGGTCGGAGTTGAGCAGCCGAAGCAGGCGGTCGTCCAGACATCGGCAGCACACACACCGCAGCGTACGGTATGTTTATTACTCCAGTTTATTACTCATGCTTTGTGCAAAATCTCATTAAAACTTGATTATTGACAGTTAAAGACATACACCCTCAGCACGAGATTTTCTATCTTCCAAGTAGGATTTTGATGGTTGTCATCTTATAATCTAGTAATTAATAAAGTGAATAATAAATAATGATATAGTAAGTAGGTATCTACTCAATTGGCAATAGCATTCCCTTAGTGACTAAGTTCACTGTTTTCGACTTCCCATGTTTGGCTCAGTAAGTAACAAATACTTTACAAGGATCTAATCGTGATTGTCCATTAGATCATCCTGCTATGCATATGGACTATGTTCATACTGATGCTCATGCATAATTCACCAAAAAATGTACTAAAGTTAGTAGTTGATTAAATTACTCCACTGCTACTCACACATTTCCTTTTTTTCAGGAGTACAAAATCTCACAAGAAAGACAGCACTGACAACATAATGGCGCCATTTCAGACAAGCGTGAACATCAACCCTGAGATGGGCAGAGATGGCCAAGAGGTCATAGAGGTGCAGATCCTACCGCAAGATGAAAACTGGGGCGAAAACACTACAGCCATTACCGGGAACACATCAGAAGGGTCTCAGTCAATGGAAGACATAAGCAATTGGCCTAGCGATTCAGACTCTGGCCTAAGTCTCGTCTGTTCCAGATATTTTGGAACAACAGTAACTCTAGGCCTTTCATTTGTGTCCTTCGTAAGTCCTCTAGCTATGGTTGTGCTGCCTAAAATCGGGTTTTTCCCTGGTCTGACTGATAATATAGCCATACAACCGAGCCAGCGCATACAGCTGCTATCCTGCGCTGCAGAATGCAAAGGAATCTTCCTATCACTGGCTTTTAAAATGGTTCTGCTGGCTATCGGAGTGTGGGCGGTGTTTTTGAGGCCCAGAAACGCGATACTGCCAAGGATATTTGTATTCCGAGCAATGACTTTGGTCATTCTAGCAGTGTGCACATTTTCATACTGGCTATTTTACGTAGTGCAGATAACAGAGGCTACAAAAGCTCTAGCTTTTGGAGAGGATGCCACAGATTACACAGCATTAGTCTCCTATGTGTCTAGTTTTGCAGATACACTTTTATTTATACACTATGTAGCAGTAATATTAATGGAAATTAGGCATTTGGAGCCTGTATACTATATCAAGATTGTGCGAAGTCCAGATGGTGAGAGCCGGTCTTACTCCATTGGTCAGCTGAGCATACAACGGGCAGCGGTATGGGCTCTACAGAAATACTACACTGAGTTCCCAATATACAATCCATATTTGGAGAAGATACCAATTGCAAAGTCGCAGAAGAAAGCCTCCAGTATAAAGTTCTATGATGTTGATTCAAACACCAATGCTCAGAGTGGACAGGCTAGGTAAGACTTCTACTTTTACATGCCCCACATCAAGGCTAACAGCCTCATTTATAAAAACACAATTCCTCTACAGCACTCCTCAGAGGCAGTTTTTTAATCTGTGGTTACGTCTTCTTGTAAACTCTCCACTGAAGACTATTTTAATGAATGTTTATTGAGTGTTTTAAGGAATCTAATTTTTATAAATAAGACTGTTAATTTCTTCCCACCCAAGTTTACATTTGACTGTGTTTTGAGGAAAAAACTGTATTTTCTTTTGCCCAATAGGTTGGCTATTAGTATCGGTATAACAATGGTATATCTATGCATATACATGTAATATATAAAAATCTCATGTCACAGTGTTTGTTATCGAACTCCTCCGAAAATGCTTCAGATTCTTATGAATTTGTTTGTATATTTGGTAGGTGTGAGGTGATAGGCTAATAAATATGGCAAAACAACATTTGCCGAGTCAGCTAAATTAAACACTCGTACCCGAAACCACCGAAGACAGAAATTAATGTTGATGAAGCGAAAGACCCTGTAACACCCCACCCCCGTAAATTATAGAATTAAACCCCGATGAGACGATAAAATGTACTATGATGCAGAACACTCTAATGGCCAACTGTGATCGTCTAGTTTTATTTGGTAGAACCCTGCATTGTGATCGTATACGTAACCCTAGCCCTTTTAAGGTATCTGAGATTGAAAGCAAATGTTCGAGCGCAAAAGTATATAATTAACAAATAAAGATCTAGTTAATTTTCTTTAAATTGAAATTAAAGGTCGAGTTAACTCGGTTTGATATCAAGGTTAAGTAGAGAGGTTGAGTTTATTCCGTCCTATATTGAAAAGGTTAAGTAAAGCCCTAACAAGAATGAAAATTAGAATTTTAATGTTTAAGTGTTGAATAAGTTTGCTATTTAAAGTAGAATATGAAACAGGTTAAACCGGTATGGAACATTGTGTAAGAACAGATAAAAGAAGTAGGTCATTATAACAATATTATTGTTAATAATATTATTATAATGTTCAACAGATTTTCGTCTCTAATGTCCGCTAGTAATTTGATTGAAGCAAAGGCAAATAAAAATTATAAGCATGAAGCGCAGTTAGTGCAGAATGAAGTTTAAATTTAAGGTATTTATAATATAATAGATAAAGTGAAAGTTAACTAACACAAATCTAGTTAAAAGTACTTGACTCAGAGACGGGATCCGGACTAAAAGAAACTCAGTTCTCCAACCAAAGGCTGGGTCTTTCACACCGTATGCTCATCATTGTCCCACTGTACATAGTTTTATCTATAACTAGATTCATGGATATACATAACATTTCAATTGCGTTTGCCAAATGCAGACAATTCAGTGAAAACTGACCGTAGGAAGATTTATAAAAGGTGCTTTCAACGTATGACCAGTCATCAGGTCGTAGAATAGTATAGGGTTGTGATATCAAAGGCATGGTACATCGGAGAAAATTTCAATCCGGAAAGCCTGGATATAATGGATGACTGGTCAAACGAAGTTTTAGCAACTAGCGAATAACGCTCATTGTGTAGAAGTGGTCAGCCTCACTAAAGATTGCAAGCATTAATAGCAGCAATAGCACAAATGTTTAAAAATAAGCAATTGTAGATTGTTTGATCCAATGAAAGGAAATTATTCCTTGAAACTCTAAGTAGGTAGATAACTGTCGTATGGTCCAGCCATTATACACAAAACTCAACGGGACAGTATCAAATACCTAGGAGATAACTCTACTAAAAGTATGTAACCCGGACGTGTATGTTGGAAAAAGTCTATTCAAGACGTCACAACAATGGACTGAACAGACGAAGTCTATCAGAGCTCCAAGCAAAAAGTATCGCAAATACCATTAGATCAAACAAGGCAGAGCACAAAATATTATTGAAGTAAAGAGATAAGCAAGTTTAAATATTATTCAAATTAAAAGGTTTACGCCTTAAAATCTAACAACCACAACATTCCATAACGGTTTTTGTCATAATGTCAATAAAGACTATTTTATTTATCGGATCCTTCGCCCTATAGCATACTTATTTCCATTGCTCGATAGATTGTTAAACTCTCAATATAAAACGGCACTCAACCTCAACGCTATAAGGATAGATTCACGTAAGCGAGATGCGGCGCAAAATATTGAAGGTAGATGCGTAAAAAGATAATCAGTAATACGTAGGTTGTTAATCAAGGTTTTAAAAGATAATGTCGATGAAGATTAGGTTTTATTACATCTAGGTTTTATATTAATAATAATTTGATGTCATTTTCAGACCTTCCAAATCAAAGGTTCGATAGGCGAGAAATCAAAGTTCAGTAGTTAATTTTAATGTACGTAAACAAGGCACGAACTTACAGCCTTACTTATTAGATCTTCGTTTACAAGTCAACGCCAACATGGTATCATAGTTTCTAACGTCCAACAGGACTCGAACCACTACGTTTTCATTAATAAGATGCCGTAGCAACCTAAGCAGCGGAAGAAATTAGAGCAAGTAGCTAAACGTTTCATTGATTTATGTTTGAAAAGTTCCGTAAACGAAAATAGTAAAGTACTAGATAATTAGGAGTCACTTTTAATAGTTGGAGTAAAAGGCTAGAATAGTAAGGTAATAGATAGTTAAGAGACACTTTTAGTATTTTGAGAATAATAGCTAGCTTACTGAATATATTTCATTTATATACAACAAATTTCACTGTTCATAATAATAATGGAGCAATAAACATCTAACACATTTAGCACTTCTGATTAAATAAAATTTGGTTGTCTACTTTAGCTTTTACTTAATTAGTTTATAGAATTTTGTCAGAACTTATTTATTTTAACGGAATTTAATGTTAGACCTTTGCACAGGACGTTACAAAATAATATTGCTGTCAATATTGGAAAATAAAGCTATTTGATTACTTATTTTTGGTACGGAAATAAATCGCTATTTATTGTCCTACTTAATGACCGCATTGCTAAGGTGGGGAATCGGGGAAATACTTACGCTCATCATACAACTGGATACCCTGAAAGAAAAGGGGGAGCCTGCCTAATTCTTCCCAACCCCGTAAGCTAATTTAACCACCCATCAATTGTTTCAGCAAAGCAAACCCCATTTACATTTAAGCGTGTATATGTGTGAGTGCCTATGGTGTCTCCCTAGTCACAGATATTTCCTACTTCTATCCTCCCTAACTCCGGAAACCCAGACTGTTTCAAATCACTCGGTAACTTGACACAGTTAGCTTTCAGACTTTCTGGCCGGCCAGAGTGTGTAGCCTAGGATGTGTATGCGCGGGTGGTTTTATGGGTTCGGTAACCACCCGCAAGGTAAGAATATACGAAATATAATACATAAATATGTTATGGGTGCAAAGTGCCAGAGGGCTAGAATCGTCTGTCACTCAGGGTAAGCAGGGGGAAAATTGCTACACCACGAATGCTAACGGAAGAAGATCTAACACCGCATTCACAAGAAGCGTTTTAACCCAATCTCCAAACAAGATAATTAATCTCTAATTATCTCCAATTCAAAATTAATATTATAATAATAATTTTTTTTACTAAATTAAATTGGGAACGCCTCCGGTGAAGGGATTCTTTAAACCTTTCGACCCAAGCAGACTCAGATTCAGCCGTAGCATAGTAAGCAGAGCTAGATTTTGGGTTCCTTAGTCCATTAATTTAAACTTCTTAAGGCTCCCAAGTGAATTCGCTCTAAATTCACACGTTTGTGTACTGAAACTCAATTACCACTAGCTAGTGGAATTAAGTTAAAGTAATAAGTAGAATTAAATTCGGACAAAACTCTGAAAGCTATGACGCAAGCATGATACGAATAACCTCGTGTGGCCTCACCGAGCCTTGGTTATTTGACAAAGGCTGGACACACGGACTATCCTTAGCATACCTTTGGCACCGAGAGTTCACCTTTGTACAAATTTATTTCCCATAAACGTAGTACTGTGGAGAAAAAGGATTAGTTCACATTTTATTTCGCGGAAGCTACCCTAATTACTAAGGCTGAAAACCCTATTTTACGCGGAAAACTTCTAGCTAAATGTACAAAAGATTCGTTTCTAACCTTAACACTTTTACTTTCAAATCCACTCCCTAGCTTCGAGAGCAACTCTAAACCTGAAACTTCACACCAGAGCTGATAGTCTGGGACGCAATGCCCACAGGTGATGTTAGGTAACAAATCCAAAGCCACTCTCCTATTTTCGAATTTAAATGCAAACGAAACTCCCTAATGCTAATAAATTCGCTGAAAATGGCGAATTTCCCTACGAGCGTAATGGATGTATTTACTGTTCAATTCTCTAGTCTGGAATCGTCCCGCGCGTTTGGCCCTCGGCCTTTTTATACGATTTCACTCAGATTTAACCAGTCGACCTGACACGTGAAACAATAGTACGGGTTCATAAATAAGTATCATCCTTATTGGTTTTAGTCGGGTGGCGTGATCTTTTATTGGCGCCGCTCTGTCCGGGAAAAAAAAGTAACTTCTGCGCGAATACCCGCATCTACGAGCGGGTAGAAAAAGATTTTCGGTGCCGGCTCCGACCGCTTGTTATTCTTTGGATATAAGTTCAATTTATTTAACTAACTCGTTATTTCTTAAATATTCCCCATCTTTCAGTCTTAATTAAACGTTGAGAGTATGCTACACAGGCAGGTCCGTTACAATCAACCCCCAAAATTTGTAGAAGTACCGACGAATACAAATTTTATACAAACAAGGACATGGTATCTGTGATAGCTCTCACAATGGCCCCTATCTTCTTCTAATATACCTGTTGCAATATTGTCCCACATGTCTGTCATGATGTGTGTGTATTTAAACCAAATACTTCAGATATTTTTCAGTTAGAAAGGTTAGATAACGCAGCCTGAATTAATTATCTCAGCATCCATGAATGGCCTGTCAGTCAAAACTCCGTAATCAACGACCCTGGTTGTGAGGCAGAGTTACCGAAAGTCAATCCGGTATAAATTACGTCCTTTGGCTGCCCCAACGTCAGGCACGGCTTTCGTGTGAGAGAGGACGCACCCTAAAACGTAATTTCCGTCTACGAAATTCCGATACTAACAATCAGCAAGCTTTCCAAGTCCACCGATCTAATAACCAAACAGTCATTATTTCTAACCTTTCCATTTCAAATATCATTATATTTGGAGAATGTGCAGTGTTTAATTCCCGTGTAGAGTGAAGGTTCCAAATACCAAATGATACTATTTAAACTAAATGATGCTTTGCATCCAGCAAAGGAAAACGGTATTTGAACCCTTTTGAGGTGCGTGTATGTCGGCATGGGACCATACTACGACAGGCTATCTACGTTTAACACTTCGCCAAACCCTAGGCCTCCCAATCATTCCCCACTTTCACACTCTTCTTTTGCACGCCATACTTCAATCATCTCTCATCGACTCAAATCAATCATACCCTTCTGCATACTTAGTTTTATTACTATTTGTTCAATTTTACAACGAAGATCTAAAGATTTAGCGAACAGCGATAACCGTGGATTTATTTTATTTTGTTGTAACCTAGCGAGTTTAATTTATTTTATAGGCAATACTGAATATTATTTATAGGAAGTAGTCGGAAGTACTTATCTCAATAACCGTTTTGGAATGGATTGTGATAGAATTTAAAATTAAAGTAAAATACCCTTAATTAACTTATAGTTTAACATGCGGTTACCTCTCAAAACCAATACCTTATTACCTTTCAAAACCGTTTTAATTACCTGGTTTAAGAAGTACAGTCAACGACGAAAATTAAATAATCAACTTTAAATCCCGATTAGATTGATATGCTTCCGTATTTTATTAAAAATAAAATTTACATAAATTAAAATCAAAATTTTGGCTTAATGAGAATGTTCAATTATCTACTTTTATCGTTTACTGTACGCGGATGGTTAAATAAAACGAAGTGTTTATTTATTAATTTTTTTATTTTGTTTTTTTACTATAAGTACGCTAAGAATTAAAATAAAACAAAGGTTTATGTTTTTTTTTTTTTTAGTTTATTATTTAATAAATTAGTCTATTATATTTATTACGAAATTTACGAATTGTCGTGAATAAAATATAGGAAATCCTTTTAAATCAACGAAACTTTAGCAAATTGAAGAAATCCGAACTCTAAATGAATCATATGAATGAATTTATTTACGCAACCGCTATACGAAGACTACCTAATTACGCAATGCTAGATTCTTAATAATACTGTGATAGCAAACCCCCATCGAGAAAACTTTTGTTAATTTTTATATTAAGTTTTATTGCAACCCCCCAAATGAAAAGCTAGTTTCCGCGAAATGGAATATTATACCGAATGTAAAAATTTATATCAATCCCCAGCATGAAAATATTTTGAAAATTAATTATAATTATCAACAAATTAAAATAATAATGATCTCTCTCAATAACAAATGTTAATTAATATGCAGAACAAGTTTTATTAAAGTATTAAACCGAAAATATTCCTTAAGTAGATTTAAAATCGTAGAAATATTGTTAACAACCCCCCCATAAAGAAGAACTTTGGTTAATTAATGTAATTTTTTTTTTATTAGTTTTTACATTTTTTTTTTTTTTACTTCCCGTTGAAATGAAATATTCTCGATTACTAATAAAAATGAAATATTCTCGATTACTAATAATAACAAGTTAATTAAATGTTAGCTCAATTTTCATTTAATTCCTATGATCCGTGCGTAGTGCTACCTCTCGACCAACTGCATCCTACTGAGTACTGTGTTCAAGCAACAACGTCCACTAGCAGTCTATGAATGGGTGACCACCAGTAGTATACACGATACAACCTTATTTCCCCGTTTTCATCTCGTCAATATTAAATCCTCTCAACTTAGTTTGGAGCGTATTGTGTTTTAAATCGCTTAGTTAAATTATTTTCTGTAAACTACGTAGGTCATATTATTAATCCCAATGTTTATTCAAAATTAAATTGCATATTAAATACATTTTTTTTAGATTATGTAAATTTGAAATACTGATTTAACTCATACTAATTTTAACAGTACTACATAACTATTTTTTTTTTTTAGCTCATCTTATAAAATATAGACGATATAAAAGCCGTATAAAAGCGCCATCTAGTGCATGTACCATGACCCTTTTCAACCCTACAATCGTCAATATGTCTGATGTATTGACCTGATTGCTACGCGAAGGAAGTGCAGGTTTAGTCGTACCTACATAACTTTCCGATAGTTAAATTGTTATCTTCATACGGTTCATATTCAAACTTATTTTTATTACGTTTTAAATGACTCCAAAAAAATGAGGGATTTATTAATTCTACCTATGTTTATTTTACCATTATGTTACGCGATTACTTAATGTAATAAAATTATGAATTGAATTTAATGGTTCTATTTCCGTTTGTCAGACAATACTTCAAAAGCGATACCATTAAAACTTAACGAAGTATATTTAACGCTTTTTGAAAAATCTTGTAAATAAAGTAAGTAACACAGGTACTCAGAATGATAGGTATCCTTTTAGGTAAAGTTTGAGTCGCTCGGCAACCCCCCAGTATAAAACCTTTAGGTAGATACTATATTGAACTATTTGATTTAAATTAGCTACCTAAATCCGATATAACCTTAGTTCAAAGCTTAGGCAATAGAAATAGAACGAGATTGACAAAGTCATGATAAGGGCAACCCCCCACACATAATACATTTGTTATAATTTACTTAATATTTACCTGTTAATTTATTTAGATAAAATGATTGATAACTTTTAAAACTAATCTCATCCTATTAGATATTTTGTTTAACGCGGAACTAAATTTAGACTGATTTGAAAACTTGTCTCAAGTGGAATTTACAATTATTGTACATACCAAGTAAGGACCGAATAAATAAATTTTGAATTGTTTTATGTTTTACTTGTTTTCGCTCTTTTTCCTACGTTTTCCTACGTACTACATATTTATAAAAGTTTTAGTTTAAATCAATCTAATTTTGTTTTACAATTTGAACTCGTACATTCGCTGCCAATCCCAATGTTTCTACCTTTTCCATTTCACGAACAACAAATTGTGGCATAAAGCCAACAATTATTAAAAGAAATAAGAATATTCTGCATCATAAACATAAACAAACTACTCAAACTCGTAATAAAATATCATGGTCACGGTAACACCATATTGTAACACCCCACCCCCGTAAATTATAGAATTAAACCCCGATGAGACGATAAAATGTACTATGATGCAGAACACTCTAATGGCCAACTGTGATCGTCTAGTTTTATTTGGTAGAACCCTGCATTGTGATCGTATACGTAACCCTAGCCCTTTTAAGGTATCTGAGATTGAAAGCAAATGTTCGAGCGCAAAAGTATATAATTAACAAATAAAGATCTAGTTAATTTTCTTTAAATTGAAATTAAAGGTCGAGTTAACTCGGTTTGATATCAAGGTTAAGTAGAGAGGTTGAGTTTATTCCGTCCTATATTGAAAAGGTTAAGTAAAGCCCTAACAAGAATGAAAATTAGAATTTTAATGTTTAAGTGTTGAATAAGTTTGCTATTTAAAGTAGAATATGAAACAGGTTAAACCGGTATGGAACATTGTGTAAGAACAGATAAAAGAAGTAGGTCATTATAACAATATTATTGTTAATAATATTATTATAATGTTCAACAGATTTTCGTCTCTAATGTCCGCTAGTAATTTGATTGAAGCAAAGGCAAATAAAAATTATAAGCATGAAGCGCAGTTAGTGCAGAATGAAGTTTAAATTTAAGGTATTTATAATATAATAGATAAAGTGAAAGTTAACTAACACAAATCTAGTTAAAAGTACTTGACTCAGAGACGGGATCCGGACTAAAAGAAACTCAGTTCTCCAACCAAAGGCTGGGTCTTTCACACCGTATGCTCATCATTGTCCCACTGTACATAGTTTTATCTATAACTAGATTCATGGATATACATAACATTTCAATTGCGTTTGCCAAATGCAGACAATTCAGTGAAAACTGACCGTAGGAAGATTTATAAAAGGTGCTTTCAACGTATGACCAGTCATCAGGTCGTAGAATAGTATAGGGTTGTGATATCAAAGGCATGGTACATCGGAGAAAATTTCAATCCGGAAAGCCTGGATATAATGGATGACTGGTCAAACGAAGTTTTAGCAACTAGCGAATAACGCTCATTGTGTAGAAGTGGTCAGCCTCACTAAAGATTGCAAGCATTAATAGCAGCAATAGCACAAATGTTTAAAAATAAGCAATTGTAGATTGTTTGATCCAATGAAAGGAAATTATTCCTTGAAACTCTAAGTAGGTAGATAACTGTCGTATGGTCCAGCCATTATACACAAAACTCAACGGGACAGTATCAAATACCTAGGAGATAACTCTACTAAAAGTATGTAACCCGGACGTGTATGTTGGAAAAAGTCTATTCAAGACGTCACAACAATGGACTGAACAGACGAAGTCTATCAGAGCTCCAAGCAAAAAGTATCGCAAATACCATTAGATCAAACAAGGCAGAGCACAAAATATTATTGAAGTAAAGAGATAAGCAAGTTTAAATATTATTCAAATTAAAAGGTTTACGCCTTAAAATCTAACAACCACAACATTCCATAACGGTTTTTGTCATAATGTCAATAAAGACTATTTTATTTATCGGATCCTTCGCCCTATAGCATACTTATTTCCATTGCTCGATAGATTGTTTTAAACTCTCAATATAAAACGGCACTCAACCTCAACGCTATAAGGATAGATTCACGTAAGCGAGATGCGGCGCAAAATATTGAAGGTAGATGCGTAAAAAGATAATCAGTAATACGTAGGTTGTTAATCAAGGTTTTAAAAGATAATGTCGATGAAGATTAGGTTTTATTACATCTAGGTTTTATATTAATAATAATTTGATGTCATTTTCAGACCTTCCAAATCAAAGGTTCGATAGGCGAGAAATCAAAGTTCAGTAGTTAATTTTAATGTACGTAAACAAGGCACGAACTTACAGCCTTACTTATTAGATCTTCGTTTACAAGTCAACGCCAACATGGTATCATAGTTTCTAACGTCCAACAGGACTCGAACCACTACGTTTTCATTAATAAGATGCCGTAGCAACCTAAGCAGCGGAAGAAATTAGAGCAAGTAGCTAAACGTTTCATTGATTTATGTTTGAAAAGTTCCGTAAACGAAAATAGTAAAGTACTAGATAATTAGGAGTCACTTTTAATAGTTGGAGTAAAAGGCTAGAATAGTAAGGTAATAGATAGTTAAGAGACACTTTTAGTATTTTGAGAATAATAGCTAGCTTACTGAATATATTTCATTTATATACAACAAATTTCACTGTTCATAATAATAATGGAGCAATAAACATCTAACACATTTAGCACTTCTGATTAAATAAAATTTGGTTGTCTACTTTAGCTTTTACTTAATTAGTTTATAGAATTTTGTCAGAACTTATTTATTTTAACGGAATTTAATGTTAGACCTTTGCACAGGACGTTACAAAATAATATTGCTGTCAATATTGGAAAATAAAGCTATTTGATTACTTATTTTTGGTACGGAAATAAATCGCTATTTATTGTCCTACTTAATGACCGCATTGCTAAGGTGGGGAATCGGGGAAATACTTACGCTCATCATACAACTGGATACCCTGAAAGAAAAGGGGGAGCCTGCCTAATTCTTCCCAACCCCGTAAGCTAATTTAACCACCCATCAATTGTTTCAGCAAAGCAAACCCCATTTACATTTAAGCGTGTATATGTGTGAGTGCCTATGGTGTCTCCCTAGTCACAGATATTTCCTACTTCTATCCTCCCTAACTCCGGAAACCCAGACTGTTTCAAATCACTCGGTAACTTGACACAGTTAGCTTTCAGACTTTCTGGCCGGCCAGAGTGTGTAGCCTAGGATGTGTATGCGCGGGTGGTTTTATGGGTTCGGTAACCACCCGCAAGGTAAGAATATACGAAATATAATACATAAATATGTTATGGGTGCAAAGTGCCAGAGGGCTAGAATCGTCTGTCACTCAGGGTAAGCAGGGGGAAAATTGCTACACCACGAATGCTAACGGAAGAAGATCTAACACCGCATTCACAAGAAGCGTTTTAACCCAATCTCCAAACAAGATAATTAATCTCTAATTATCTCCAATTCAAAATTAATATTATAATAATAATTTTTTTTACTAAATTAAATTGGGAACGCCTCCGGTGAAGGGATTCTTTAAACCTTTCGACCCAAGCAGACTCAGATTCAGCCGTAGCATAGTAAGCAGAGCTAGATTTTGGGTTCCTTAGTCCATTAATTTAAACTTCTTAAGGCTCCCAAGTGAATTCGCTCTAAATTCACACGTTTGTGTACTGAAACTCAATTACCACTAGCTAGTGGAATTAAGTTAAAGTAATAAGTAGAATTAAATTCGGACAAAACTCTGAAAGCTATGACGCAAGCATGATACGAATAACCTCGTGTGGCCTCACCGAGCCTTGGTTATTTGACAAAGGCTGGACACACGGACTATCCTTAGCATACCTTTGGCACCGAGAGTTCACCTTTGTACAAATTTATTTCCCATAAACGTAGTACTGTGGAGAAAAAGGATTAGTTCACATTTTATTTCGCGGAAGCTACCCTAATTACTAAGGCTGAAAACCCTATTTTACGCGGAAAACTTCTAGCTAAATGTACAAAAGATTCGTTTCTAACCTTAACACTTTTACTTTCAAATCCACTCCCTAGCTTCGAGAGCAACTCTAAACCTGAAACTTCACACCAGAGCTGATAGTCTGGGACGCAATGCCCACAGGTGATGTTAGGTAACAAATCCAAAGCCACTCTCCTATTTTCGAATTTAAATGCAAACGAAACTCCCTAATGCTAATAAATTCGCTGAAAATGGCGAATTTCCCTACGAGCGTAATGGATGTATTTACTGTTCAATTCTCTAGTCTGGAATCGTCCCGCGCGTTTGGCCCTCGGCCTTTTTATACGATTTCACTCAGATTTAACCAGTCGACCTGACACGTGAAACAATAGTACGGGTTCATAAATAAGTATCATCCTTATTGGTTTTAGTCGGGTGGCGTGATCTTTTATTGGCGCCGCTCTGTCCGGGAAAAAAAAGTAACTTCTGCGCGAATACCCGCATCTACGAGCGGGTAGAAAAAGATTTTCGGTGCCGGCTCCGACCGCTTGTTATTCTTTGGATATAAGTTCAATTTATTTAACTAACTCGTTATTTCTTAAATATTCCCCATCTTTCAGTCTTAATTAAACGTTGAGAGTATGCTACACAGGCAGGTCCGTTACAACCCTTAATAAAGTCAAACAGTCTTATTTATAAAAACACGATTCCTTAAAACACTCGATAAACGCCCATTAAAATAGGTTGGATATGGAGATTATACAACGAAAATACATAACCACAGGTTAAATAAACTGCCTCTGAAGAGTGTTTTAGGTGAAGTGTTTTTATAAATAAGGCCGTAAAGAGGTTAAAGTCGGGTTCATGGCAAATCATACTTTCTGCCTTCGCCTCCGAGACACAGGCGTGAGTTTACTTATGTAACGAAACCGCCCCGTAATAATTGCCCTGGGCAATATGGAAATCCCTGAACCGGCCGAAGTAAGGATAACATGGCCAGGTTGGAGTTCGCGGAGCCCGACAGCGATAATTTGAACTGTGTGTGACGTACTTCTTAGACCATAGACCATTTTTCATCGTGCCCTAACACCTGCACACAGGAGGACAAGTGATAACGCAGTCAGGGCCGCAACTGTTTAATAAAGACTAATGAAAAATGTTTAACTAAACCGCAGGTCCGGAGCCGGCTCCGTGACGGGCAGCGCTAGCGGCCGCCGCCGCGACTCCGCTTCTGCACACAACGAGCGCTACTACGAGGAGGCCGAGCGCGAGCGACGCGTGCGCAAGCGGCGGGCCAGACTGCTCACCGCCGCCGAGGATGCCTTCGCGCATGTCAGGAGAGTGAGGGTCTCCAATGCTAATGGTGAGTGTGTATACTACGGCATAGTTTCCGTACAAAATCCAGAGTTGTTTCAGCCTCATAAGGGCGCTTACACACGGGCGGCACGTTGCGAACGACCAGTGCCAATTGCAGACGTCGACACACGTCGCCGACATGTCAGCGTCGAATATCCGCGTCGACACCTGCCGTCGATGAGTGTCGACGGCTGCAGTTTGCAACGTGCCGCCCGTGTATAAGCGCCTTTACACACCCGCGCAGATTAACTCATATAGCCAACTTATAGCGCACATTATGCCCATTACTATAATCACTTCTGGGACATACAGTAATATTACAGAAACTAGCCTTAATGTGTTTTTAGGATGCATTTGAGAATCTCTAATACTAGTTACTTTGTCATTGAATAGCAGGGCCCGCGACTAAGTTCGCGTGGTTAACGGATTGGCCTATAGCATATGTCCACCATGAAAGTCCATTCTAATTACCTGTAAAAGAATTTTTGAAATCCGATAAGTACTTTCGGAGATTATCCTCGACATACAAACCTTTCCTCTTTAATATTATTCACCATTCCACGACACGAGCTCCCAAAGAAAATCGTCCATGTGCGCCCATTAGTTAATGCGCGTGACCTTCAATAGCCACTTCAATAGCGGACCGTCTTCGCTTATTGTTTCGCTTACATCTAGCCGTGCGCATTGACCTATGAGATGCGAGTATTTGGTTCCCTAGGAATTCGACTCGTGGAACGGAGTATAGTATAGATTGAATATCGTCATCTGTATAGTCATTTGTCCAGGCGGAGCGCTTGGCCCGCGGGAGGCGGCGCAGGCGGTGTTCCCGTCGCTGGCGCGGGCGCTGCAAAAGTACTTGCGGGCGACGCGGCAGCAGCCGAGGCATTCTGCCGACTCGGTGAGTGGACAATGTCCCGATTTGATCGTTTTTTTTTTTATTTAGTTTCATACAGGCACAAGGTAAGCTTAAATATCTTATTCTACCAGCGGGCGAAAACCACAAAAGGTTACGTGTTATTGAAATGACGCAAAACATGAAAATTGTTTCTTCACAGTCGATGAGCCTTGGCCTCTCGGTCTCGGACAATACCAATCTGTTCTCGAACCCACAACCTATGAAATAATAAATTGTTTATGAAAATAGATTATTGTTGCGATTATTGTTAATCGCTAGACCAACAAGGCAATCGAAGTTTTGCAGTAATAATAATTATAATAAATTGTTTATTTTCATAAGTACAACAGGGCTTCCCAAACTGTGCGTCGCGGTCGCGGTATTATCCCAGGGGCGTCGTCGTGTAGTGATCGACAACTGGGATCCAGATTGCCAGTTGCAGTCAAGTATAGGTCGCAAATAAACGTAGAGAAAGAGATGGGAGTGGCAATTTCCATACTTGAGCCCCGTTTTGAGCAGCTATGCATAGGAAAGCAAGCACACCCTTCGTCCTGGTGCGTCTCAAAGAAATGGAAAACTCCCAAGAGCGTCAGAGCCAAAATAAGTTTGGGAAGCAACTAAAACTCCATCCTCAACAGGTGTTGGCGCACCTGGCGCGCTGTCTGTCACAAGACGCGTCGCCCCGCGCGTTCCTCGAGCCCTTCCTCATCGAAGGCCCAGTCCTGGCGGCGGACCAGGAGACCAGGCCCGTGCAGCGCTGGTCCCTGATCTCCGACGAGCTCCTAGCGCGCCCTTTGGCCGACAACGTCGAGTTCCAACTGCGCCAAGGTGACATCTCGCTCATTTGCTCGGTGAAGGCGCTGCCCAAGTTCAGTCTTTCCGAAGAGGTGGTGGATCCGAAGAGCAATAGGTTCGTCTTGCGTCTCAATTCGGAGACGTCCGTTTGACACGAGGACGAGTTCCTGGCGAGGGACGGGCATAGGCTTGTTTGACAGTTGATGGAGTGGTTTTAAGTTGAGTTGGGACAAGCGCAGGCCATTTTTATGTTTTGAAGGTAGAGGAAAATGGAGATGTGTGGCTAGGAGGCTCGGCCATTTTCGATGGGTAGTTAATAGTAGAGAAAACTGAATATTATTGGCGCGGAAGGTCGGCCTTTTTTGGCAGGTAGTTAAAAGCTAGGGGCAAATTCAGTTGAGTTAGTCTCAGTTTCCTTTCTAGTAGTCAAGCCTACTTTAGGTTTGCCAGTAGGTTAGTAGGTAGGTACTTTAAAAGAGGTGTAACTCGGCCTTGTTGCCTTGAGAAGTAGAGAACTAAAACTGAGAGCTAATAGTTATTTACACAACTAGGGCCGTAAAATAAAGGGTCATAAATATGCGATAGAGGGCTTTCTATTTTACAGCCCGTGTTGTGTACACAATTTTATGTCGTCACTTGGCCTCAAAGTGGGTTTTCCCGTACGCGTAGCGTGCGGAAAAACCCGCTTTTTGGCCAGGTGTGGCATAAAATTAATTCTTCACAAATTATTTTACTAAGACTTGTTATTCTCAAATGAATCGCTTGTAACGCGATTGTAGATTTTGCCAAGCACTACTGACTGAGAGCCCAACTTACATGGCATGTTATATACTTTATGAATTAAAAAAGAAAGTTCTTTTTTGCCACTCCTATTACATTGGGTAGACCGAAAATAACTTTAGTTTCTAGTTAAAAAGACCCCAGTGACTGCAATAGAGTAGGAAAGTATTTTTAGGCAGCTAACCTGTTAAATAGTGCAATCCCCTTCTCAAAGAAATTTTAGTTTTTAAGTTAACCTCGGTGTTGGGTTTATTGAAGCCATCTTCTTTAAAAAGACTTGATTTGTGCATTTATTTTTGGTATAATGACCTTTTTATAAGAGGCCCTTTTGGTGCAAATTGCGGCCGTAGCGTGATAAGGGGGAGCCACACATTACTTTAGGATATATAATAATAGGGGTTAAAGTATGAAATTGCCGTTTTATTGCAATAGGTTCTTTGAATTGACATAGAATCTTCATGGTTTGAGGTTTTCGAATGAAACTTTTTTCAAATGGTTTCTATGATGTTCTTTTTTTAAAAAATGTGAAACATTTAAATATCGACTTTCAATTGTTTTTGTTATTCAATTTAGACAAGAAAGATGGATACTGCGAAAATTCGAGTGATTATGAGGTACCCATTTTTCATATTTTTTTATTTTATTGATTTGACGCAAGTGAGTCAATATTGTGGGTAAGGTAACGTTAAGATTTTTCCCTGTGCCGATGACCTTGAGCGTTTGAAACAGGTGTGCAGCACTTCAACATTTCACCGCTAGATGACACGACTGAATTAATTCCTAGTAGTAATCTCCATAGAAAGACGCGCGCGCGGCCGCACACACACAGTCTCATTCCCTTCGCGTAAGCACACGCCGCCAAACGCACACATATATAGCCGAATTTCGAACGCGTCGAGCGAGCCGAGCGGTTTCTACTTTTCTAGCCGGCTCACCAGCCCGCCCGCGTACGCGTAGATTGAATAGACTTCAATCTAATGCTTTCTTGTATAGCATGCGCCATTACAAACAAAAAAGATAAAGGTAGGTACATCTCTTCAAAACTTATCTATGCTTTGTAGAAAGAATAGCTTTCAAACAAAAATCACATGTTTAGTACGTATTTGTTTACCTACCTACTTACGAAATAGTACATGTTTTTTCACAACAGGTTTTTATGTCAAAAAGTGAAAAAAAATCATCTTATCTTTTTTCAATAAAGTGAATTTGACTTTGATTTCACATGGATGTATTTCGGGACTCAGTGGCAAAATTGGAACGTAGGAAGCGACTTCCCCATATGAAATAAAAAATATATTTCAAATGCCAATTCCATGGAAAGTAGAAATTACGACCATTTTAATTGTTATCCGGATTTTACGTCGTTAGGGTTGTCACGCTCTCAGATAGTAATTTATAATCCGGATCTGATTTGATTTTGAAAAAAATATGTAAATACCTGGTGCCATTATTATTGATATATTAATTAAAATACTAACATGATATACATCGCATATAACAACTTTATGTACACGGTGTGACGTGAAGAATACCTACATAAAGTTGATCAGCGAAAAACAGCTAGATAAAATTGTTGTCCCATTTTGATGTTACTAACTTGAAATTTTCTATACGATTAGTTTTTTTGCTAAAACTGACGGAGAAAATCGAAAACTTGGAGAAGCTTCTTTTTTTTTCAACGGCTTGGGATAATGGTAACACTTAGGGGTGGTATTTTAAAACAACATAAACTCGTTGCATAAACCCTAGATGGGACGGTGACGTCAACAAATTTTTATGGCAAATTTAATAGTGCCGATTGAAAAGTAAACTTGCTTAAATTTTCAACCAACACCTAATGCAGGTTTTGCCACTGGGCCCCGCTGGTCTAGCGGCTGGACTAATATTGTATCAACTTTATAGTCACACAGCATTTGAATGCTAAAATAACTAGACGTGCGAAAATTCTTGAATTTTTGGTTGTTCTAATTTCGGTCTTATCAGGTGCTAAAAGATTTTCAAGTTCCACATATGGTATAAACTTGGAATTTTCCATCCTTACAGGGTGATCCCTCAATCCGATAAGAAAAATCTGACTTGGAAAATCCGCTCTTTACAGCTTTTTTGTCAAAGCCTGAGAAAACGGTAACATTACGGGGTAGTCTTGTCGAACAAATGTTGAATAAGACCTTGGGTTGGATGACAACGTTAACTTACTTTTTACAAAATGGCGTAAGTCGAATTTCAAGCTGGCTCCTAAAAATTTAAAAATTCTGATTTTTATCTCTGGCTCCGTTTTTGTATGAAAATTAGTATTGGAGGTTTTTGTGGTTACTGATGACTACTCTGCGCCATGTTTATAAGCTGTTTTTGAGGGTCCTCACGAATCGTCTTGAACGTAGGTTTGATGACTTCCAGCCTCCCGAACAAGCCGGTTTCCGAAAGGGCTTTAGTACCATAGACCACATCCACACGTTGCGGCAAATTATACAGAAGACTGAGGAGTATAATTTGCCATTATGCTTTGCGTTTGTGGACTATGAGAAAGCCTTCGATTCGATCGAGTTATGGACAGTGCTCGAGTCTCTCCAGCGTTGCCGTATTGACTATCGGTATATCGAGGTGCTGGCTGAAATTCTTGTACAACAGTCCACTATGACCACAGAACCACTATGTCGGTCCGAGTACAGGAACAGAGTTCGGAGGCAATTCCATTGAAAAAGGGCGTAAGACAGGGAGACGTTATCTCTCCAAAAATGTTCACAAACGGACTGGAAGATACCTTCAAGCTTCTGGAATGTCAGGGACGCGGCATCAATATCAATGGCGAGTACATCACTCACCTTCGATTTGCCGACGATATAGTAGTCATGGCAGAAACGATGGAAGACCTCGGCATAATGCTCGAAGACCTCAGTCGAGTTTCCCAACGGGTGGGCCTTGAAATGAACATGGACAAAACAAAGGTCACATCGAATACTCGTTTCGTGCCCACCCCAATAACATTGGGGAACTCGACTCTCGAAGTTGTAGACGAATACGTCTACTCAGGACAAACAGTCCAACTAGGCCCGTCCAACTTTGTGAAAGAGGTCAATCGTCGAATCCAACTCGGCTGGGCAGCATTCGGGAAACTTAGAAAAGTCCTTTCGTCTAATATACCTCAATCGCTCAAGACAAAATTATACAACCAGTGATGACTTATGGCACTGAAACGTGGTCTCTCACTATGGGCCTCATAAGAAAGCTCAAGGTCACGCAACTAGCTATGGAAAGGCCTATGCTTTCTCTACGATATCGAATCAGAAATGATGAGATTCGTAGATGAACGAAAGTCGTCTACATGGCCGAAAAGTTCTCGAATGAAGACCACATATCGGCAAGCGCAGCGTAGGACGACCAGCCGACAGATGACCTCATCCAAGTGCCAGGAAGACGCTGGATGAAATCCGCTTCCAACCGGTCTTTTTGGAAATGCATGGAGGAGGCCTATATCCAGCAATGGACTTCTTGTGTTTCCATGACTCAAGAGGTTTATTTACAAAAGCTGTTGAAAATCTTTAAATATAGTGTAAAAATACAGAGGATTATAAATATTTTAAAAGAGTGGTAGTTTTGATAAATTTGAAGCTTGGATTAAAATTTTGGCTCAAAATCTTTGAATTTAAATCATCGACTTTACGCAATTTTTTATTTTATTTTACACTACGCGCATTCACTGAAGCGGTTTTAAAAGGGTGAATATGTGTCATCGCTTCCGTGCCTGTGTGGCCACATAGTCCATTAAGCGAATCTGACAGGAGTATTTTTTTTCTATGGTATAACACAAACAAAATAATAAAAATTTTAAGAACAAAAGCAAAATAATTTATTTTTTACAGAAGAAAAAAAAACATTTCAAAATGGATATTGACCAAAGAAATAAAACAAAAATTATGAAAATGGATAAAGACTTCGTTGCTAAGGATGTTGGCAAAAGAGCTACAAATGGATTTGAGTGCTTATTTGGCCTGCATCCTTGTTTCAGCACAAAGACTGATAAATATAATTATTAATAAACAGTGCCGCCTCGTCTTAACTTATATTGGTATATTATAACAGATTAATCTGTTCATAATCGTATTAATAGTGTAATTCATACCATTTCTATTATTTCATTCCAATAGCACAGAAAACATACAGCATTTAAGTGATTTTTGTCATTAAAGCTGATAGTTAAAAACTATCCATACCATAGTACAGGGAATTCTAGTTTGATTGCGTTGTGTGGACGTTATTATTATTATTATAATTTTGGAACTCCCCACCGACGAATATTTTCAAGATACATTAAACTATTCATTGTGACACTTAAATAAAAATATGTAATATCGGTAAACCAGGAACGCAGATTTTTATTTAATCTATTGTGTGATACAGTACTTCTATTTCTATTTGGTTACTTTTTGTTACACTTTTCCTTTTTGTTAAGGTTTCAGTTGTTTTTTTTTTGTTACGTGTACAAAAAACCTAACTACTTTCTTTTGTTGTCATTATGATTACGGAACCCAAAAAATATTATGAGCGTTAAATTATATATTTAAATTACGTTGTACCTAAAATGAGCATCGAATAAATCATGAATAAAAAAACCCGGATTTTGTGACAACCCTAGCAAAAACAATTGAATAGGATCAACATACATGTCATGGAAGTGTGATTTATATTACATGTAGGGAAGGTAAAGAGCATAATTATTGCAGTGTAGATAACTTATCCCAATACGGCGGAATTTCGAGAAAATAAAAAAACTAAAAACAAGTACAAATGTATATAAATTATAATTGCTTTAAAATTTTTAGCATTACGCCATTGATTCTTCTAACAATACTTCCGCATGTACAATAAAATGCGTGATAAAAATATACAGCGTTTTATTTTATTTAAAACAGAAAAACATGTCAGGCAGATAGAAAAAAAATTTACAGACGAAATCTACACAGATTCGTTTATGAATCAAGTATTATTCGTAACGCCAATCGAAGTTATTATTTACCAACACATTATTTACCGCCTATGTACCCTACAATCTAACGAGGAGGCGAAGTGCGAGCGCGAGGACTGAAACAAAACTCCATCAAACTAAAATGAACCTTAAATGCTAGGTATTAGAGACTACAATACTCGAGCAGAAAGTCTGGCCGCGTGCGGCCGACCTAATCGCGACAATAAATGGATTATAATACATAGGTAGTTAGGTTTCATTTTTAGTGAACCTCGCTTTTACCGTGATTTAGGCACAAATAATAGAACGATGTTTCGCTTAGATTCATAATGATACAATAGCTCGGATGGGAAGAGGCGTCCCTTGAGCGACAGAGAGCTTTTGGTTCGAATAATGATTATAATAAATGATCGGTTTCCTTTTTACTTTTCTTCTTTTTATTTTCTTTTTTAGTTATTTACTTAAATAAAAAAATACAGGAAATGGGAATTTACATTTTATGTTTTTCTAACGATTGAAGCTCGATCACTACTACAAAAATCAGTCCCCGTGCGTTGGTCTTGCAAAAACTCGAAAATGTCTCCACCGATTGGACTAATAGGTATATAATATTTTTTGTTTTGTTCGGACATGGGACGTGGGGCGAGGGCGCGGAAAAGACCCATCCCTTCAGGATCCTGTTTCATAGAACTACAATTCATTGTGACTATGACCGAAAGCCGATTAACCCACAGATAAACAAATAGACTCTGCTGCGCAGTGTACCTCGAATTGTCATAATAAACTACGAAATTATAGTTTTATGAAACTTGACCCAGTACATTTTGTACGAAAGTGAATTGGAAAGATGCGGCGTCTTTTTCGGTCCCTCACCCCACGTCCTTGGCCTACAATCGGTAATTTTGTATGAGAATTGCTACTTTGAATTAATTTCACTATATGGCGCTCGAGGTGAACTTTGGAAGGTTGATTTATGATTGATGAATCGCTTATGAAAAGTTACAATCAAATCAATGGTGATGCGAAGAGCGCCTGGTCACAGACAACATGCAACGAGTAGCTGGGCTTTTCCTCGTAAGGCGTAATGTGATAAATTGATGAAAACGTTTTTTCTGAATGAGTAACTATTGTTCCTGTTAGTTTTAAACATCAACATACAATATTTTGATATTGCCCGTAAGACTGTATAAGCTTAAACGTAATCCACTGCGCATTTAAAATGGCACATAAATTCTTAGGTTTGTTTTAAGCATTCTTACGGAATATATTTACTCATAGAAGGCGTAAGGTTATGACAGTTGTCATACATGCCATAGGGAATCGAGGAGTTAAATTATATCATATATTAATTTCAAAGGTCTGAAATGTTCCTAGAGGATGTCACAAGCGATTCAAAAGCGTCTTCCAGCCAGTTCCAGCACACTGTAGCCCCTTAAACCATGCCGCTAATTCCTGGGTGGTTTGACTAGGGTCGGCTTCCACTATCTCTCTTAATTCATCGTTATTCACCTGTGTGGGCGGTCTTCCTCGTGGCTCGTTCTTTAAGTCGAAATTTCCATCACGAAAGCGTTTAAACCAAAATCGCACGGTGCGTTCATTAGTAGACCCCTCTCCAAACGCAGCAGCATTGATATTGCGGGCTGTTTCTGCCGCGTTAGTTCCGCGTCGGAACTCGTATTCAAAAATCACTCGAATTTTCGCAGTATCCATCTTTCTTGTCTAAATTGAATAACAAAAACAATTGAAAGTCGATATTCAAATGTTTCACATTTTTTAAAAAAAGAACATCATAGAAACCATTTGAAAAAAGTTTCATTCGAAAACCTCAAACCATGAAGATTCTATGTCAATTCAAAGAACCTATTGCAATAAAACGGCAATTTCATACTTTAACCCCTAATATTTTGCGCGTTAGTGGAGACATTTTTTGACGTTGGACTAAGTTGTCAAGAAATTCACGCCTGGCACTTGCTTCGCTTCATCTCGTCTGTGATCGGCGAGTGAAGCAGAAAAGAAACACTGCAAACTAGGTGTACAATACCTGAAAGTATCGAGTGTGTGTCACCGACCTTATGTAAATGTAACATTTTAAAATGAGTTCCAAAGTTGTGCAAAACTCAAAAGTAGTTCAGATGTGTTTGGATTGAGTTTCCTAATGTAGTTTTAAGTTACAAAGATCTGAAAATAGCACAATAAAGATTGAACAAAAAGTACAATAAGGCACAACTTATGTAAGTAGTATTTTTTACGCGTCGTATTTCCAACATTAATTTTATGGGCTATTTATCTTCATACTGTATCAAGCTGACTTTTACCATTATTATAGATAATTATTTTCTGTCATGCATTCGTATACAGATTGTATTATGCGCAGCCTTTTATTCTAGTGTAGATACTTCATAGGTAGGAATAATTATTTTATAGTAGTAAATCATATCATAGGATTTATTAATTATGTAGGTGGAATATGACACTTATTGTTTGACCTTTTGAAGTACTGATGTCAACTCAATCGTAATACAAATAAATGCTAGAATTGGCAAATAATTTGTCTCAACAAAGCGTATTTTTGTATGAAAACTTGCATAATTATATCACAATTTTATACAGTTATTGGAATTACGTACTTAATTACATTGGCTTCAGAGAGGTTTTTTAAAAAGACTTACCGAACGTATTCTAAATTTAGTAATGTAATGAATGTAAGTATATTTTATGAAGCTTTTGGATGGTATACGCTCATAAATAAATAAATTATCAAGGACTGCTTGCTGAACAAAATGACATATCACATTTGGCATCAAATATACAAAGCTTTAAGGCGTAAACATAGAATTATATTTAATTTCATTCAGCCTTTTCCCTTTGAAATAAACCGGGACAAATGACCAAGAAACTGCAAACAACTTGATAGGCCTTATTTATGGCTTTTCGTATTTTAACAATTTGTTTACATGTAGGGAAAAATTGAATGAAATTAAATATAGGTACTTAAATATACTCAAGCTATATCCAGAATTAAAACATCAATAGTTATAAGAACTTAAATACGTTGACATCAATTTGATGCATCAATTAATAAAGACTCATAATATAATGCTCAATAATGTCTGCCTTCATGAGAATAACGCTTGTGCCTGTATTTAAAATAAAAACAAATTAAATGGCAAATAAGTGTGAGTGAAAATTCAATGGAATTTGTTGCATGTAACTACTGTGTATGTATTCGTGGTTTTAAAAAAATAGATAATTCGATTGAAACACGTAAATGAAAAGTATGTACCTATGTACAGCTTGGTAAAAAAAATTAAAGATTACTTAACAAGGGTGTTATTCATAAACGACTCGACGCGATGCCCTTAAAACTCTCCATAAACGCAGTATAAATCGTCTGATGTAGTCTTTCCAATGTAAAATCTCTGCCACATATGGCTCGTTTTATGGAGTCGTGATTTTATAAACAAGACATGGATGGACAGTCTGCTCCTGTCACAGTCTGCTTAGCGTATTTGACAATATTTTGTAATGTTTGTAACATAGCCTTATTTATTTAAATGTAAACTCCCTGTTAGGCTTTTCTCCCAATGCGTTACTATAATTTGGCAACTCGAAAATTTTGTGACCCAGTGTGCGTGGCAGTTGTTCTGAGACCCGATTTTCGGACGTGCGCTTTTTTAGTGCATAAACCGAGACTATTTTAATTTCAAATTATAGTACTCGTGAGTACAAAATATGCTTCGTTTAGAAGATAAGAGCAGGTACTTGAAAATCGGACTTAATCCGTGAAACAGGCAGGTACTTGAAGTCCGAACTTAATTCGTGAAACAGAAAAAAAAACTTGCCTTTGGTCAAAATTTGGCGTGTTAGTTGGCAAACTTATTTTTGTTATCTGTAGTGAACTTTTTTTAAATTAATTATTGTAGCAAACTCTGCACTGGGAGAAAAACCTACATGAATGTACCTTGGCCAGATTTACCCCCGCTTTCTCGTACACTAACAATCTGTTAAAAAAACTGTCAGTTGGCCAAGGTGCGTACAAAATAAACAACGTTAGTACACGAGAAACTGGGGGTTAGTGATGATGCTGCATTGCATCATCACTATTTGTTTATCAAACATAATCACGAGCGCAATAACGCGTGTGTATAATGAACTATCTGAAAGCACAATAGTGTTGTAAAAAGAATTGTACACTTTTGTACCTACTTTGAAAATATACACAGAAATTAATATCTTACGTTTTTCCCTTTATATTTACCCTTATGTATGTAAGTCGAACAGACAAGGATGTCCTTTCCAAACCAAAGTTAAAATAAGATAAGAATATTATAATATTAATAACGCAAAACCTGTTAATCGTTTCCATCGATAGTTAACTAAAAAAAATATTTATTATCTTTTTGCTCATTTATTTATCTCGGCGCTGGAAATTGCCAATCCGCGGTGGGCACGCGTGGTGATTAAGCCCATACTCTTTCTATGAGAAAAGTGGGACGTATGTAAGCTACATAAAAATAAAAGCGATTTGGGTACCTACAGCGCTGCAGCCATAGCAATCTGATTTCGACAAGTTATCTTGCCAGTCGTCAGAGGTGGTAAATGACTGAAAATCTTGGTCTCAAAGGAGGGAGGCCTTTGCCCTGCAGTGGGACACCCATATTATGGACACTCAATAAGAAAAACGAACGTTTGTACAAAAAAAAACCAGCCAAGTGCGAGTCTAACTCGCGCCAAAGGGTTTCGTACCTACCATTATCCATACAACATTAGACACATAGATAGAGAAAAAACCGCAAAAAATCACTTGTTGTATGGGAGCCCCCCCTTAAATATTTATTTTATTCTGTTTTTAGTATTTGTTATAACGGCAACAGAAATACATCATCTGTGAAAATTTCGACTGCCTAGCTATCACGGTTCATGAGATAGAGGCTGGTGACAGACAGAAGGACAGTACGTCTTAGTAATAGGGTCCCCTTTGGCACCCTTCGGGTACGGAACGGAACGGACCCAGAACTACACAAACGATAACGAAATTCGGTAATATTTTTTTCGATAGCAATTAATTTCTAATAACATCTAACTAATTTAGGGCTTTTAATTTCAATTTATAACCTACCCTACTCCGTAATACTATCAATTTCTTTTTTCTGACTAACCCCGGTTTCTCGTTCGCCAACAATCAGATAAACTACTACTAACAGAGGTCAAAATATGTTTTTTTCGTATGTACTTTGGCCTACTGACAGCTGCAGTAGATTAACAGCTTGTTACTGTACGAGAGACATTCCGTGTGGCACCGGATTAAGAATAGCGTCACTCCGTTTTCTTCCGTGGATGTCGTAGAAGGCGACTAAGGAAATCCATTACCTGGAGACGGGCAGCAGCGTCTTTCTGAGATTCCAACCGCATACTGCGGTCGCCAACCCGTCTGCCAAGCGTGGCGATTATGGCAAAACCCGTCATGGTTATAAAAACCACGAAGGAGGCCTATGTCCTGCAGTGACCGTTAAACGGCTGATGATGACGACTGTACGAGAAACCGGGGGTTAGCAATTTACATTTTACAATATTTGACAAGTTTTTGAAATCAATCAGAACCGTCAAATTAGGTTCAGCTCCTATATTACAAATCCTGAACGATTCCAATCATGTAACTGCCAAATTCCATAACAATTGCTTTCGCAAACGTCAGGATTCCGACAGGATTTGGTGCGCGTAATTAGGCCTCTGAGCGCATTCCGCGCGACCTATTGCTGTCCCAACTTTTTCATGCTATCTCACTCTCACTTTAGCACCCGAACCTATCTTTTAATATCGACCCTCCGCCGAGTTCACATCAAGAGGCAGCGGCGTATACGCAACAGCGGCGGAGGGGATAATCTCCTTTAAGAAGTCACACCGGCTCTGGTACCGAGGCAGACAGAAGAAAAGCCAGAGCGCTATCACAGTGAACAGCAGACAAACAGACACGACAGCTATTGCGCCACCTATGTGCCGTTTCACAGGATTGGGGCAGACAAAGTACTGTGTCTTTACGTCGAATATCCTCGCGTTGTAGAGCTTCCTTGGGGTCGCGCATCTGGAATTAAGGGTGGGAACAGATATAGTCAAATAGTTCACGCTAAATTAAGTGAAAGACTACGGGCGGATTTTTGGACTGTTCAAGTGTTGATAGATAGAGCAAAAAACAAGGGGCGAGTGATAGAGTGATACCAGTAATAGTTAAAAATCGTAGATGCCTACTAGCGCTAAACAATGACCCCACGTTCAATTGTGGGAAGACGGGCGGGGCTTGTCAATTGTGTTACCAATCGGTGCGAGTTCAGTACTACCAGGCAAAATATCTATTTCGACGGGTTATACATCATGTAGTCAATGATTCGAAGTTTTTGTATAAAACCAATCACAAGTACCGCTGTCATTTACTATTGCCCAATCAAAGTTCACGTAGTCACGCATAGCGCACAGATTGTTTTACTCTACAGCACATCTTGCGCTCATTTCTGACAATTGAGAAGACAGGGGCCGTTTGAGTGTTTTTTTTTTCTAGGAAGAAATACGTCTATGGTTTTTTGAGTGATACTAGTACAGTAATGGCGGTTTCATTGTCAGTATCGGTAATCTACTAACCAGTCGCATTCCAATGGTAGGTATAATCCGTGCAACTTAACTTGGCGCCTCGCGCGTTTCGATCGCCATCGCGGGAGATGCCTGTTCAATTTGCGCGGGATACACCTACTATCGGACTGTGTAACAATTTGTATTCTGGGCCCGGATGGTCATTTCTAACAATTCTGTGCGTACCTACTCTACATCTCTACAAGAGAGTGTAAGCACGTGTAAGGCACTAGAGACGCAACTTACTTAAATTAATTAGGGTTAGTAATGTTTTTAATTGACTTAGTTACCTCAAGTGTTCATATTCATCAGGCGATAGCTGCATCTCTTTTAGCCACACTAACTTACAATCACACGTCCATGGATTCCCTTGTAGATCTAGCTTGCTCAGCTGCCCTAAAGGCATCTCTAGTTCTTTAGACAGAGAGGTCAATCTCGAGCCTCTTAGAGACAGGCTTTCTAGGGTAAAATACGTTGGGTCATCCAAAACTTCGATGCCGAAGGCTCGAGTGCTAAAACATGTTAGGTTCTTGTTACCCTCTATTTCCAAATTGATAAGCGTTTTCATGGACGCAAATAAGTAATCGGGGATTTCAGTTATTTGTAAATTGTTCAGTTTCAGTGTCTTCAAAGCTGGCAGCTCCGAGAAATCCTCAGGGAAAACTTCTTTTATAGGGTTGTCAGATAAGTCCAGGTACTCTAGAGTGAACGGTAGCTCGGGTATCGTCGTAAGGTTGTTTTTGGAAATCGTGACCTCTCTCAGGTCGTACGCCTCTACAAAAAAGTTTTCCCGCAACACGTTGAATCCAACTCCCCGTAAACTTATGCGTTTGATTGCATTGTTTAGCGCCAAACCTCTCCTCTGGAACAAGTCCACTTCACACAAGTTCTTTCCAACGTTGTTATAATCAAGGATAAGTTCATTCAATTTACTTATATGATGAAACATCATAGGAGGAAAATTCACTAATTTATTTGACGCTAAATTTAGATATTCAAGGTTCTTTGCCCTTCGGAAAACCTCAGCGTCGATGACTTCTATGTTATTGTCACTCAAATCCATCTCTTTCAACATTGGCAGATCGAAGGCGTTGACGTCTATAGTGGTTATTTTGTTCCTATTAAGACGCAACACTTCCATTGTTTGCGATACAAAGAGCTCTGATGCCACAACCTTAGTCATCGCGGTAGACGATAAGTCTAGAGTGTTTATCCGCGTTGGCAGCGCATAATCCTCTGCAGGTACCCCACTGTATGAACAATCTACATGAACAAGTAAGAAATCTCTGTCTCTTTGCTTCTGTAAGCGACACACACACGCACTGTCACATAAAGACAACTTCAACGATTCGCTGTTAAAAAACAGTCCTAGGAACATTACAAGAGCAATTATTAAAGGCATCTCGCGTGCGCGGTTTTGCAGCGTATAAAGGTGTACTGAAACTGTTCTAGTTTGGAATCTTATCAGCTGCAAGTGTGACAGATAAACAAGTTGATATCATCCATTGATAGATTCACGTTCGGTCACTTCGCTTGTTTACTCTTTCGCGCGATAATGCGGCTTGTTCCAATTTTGTTTAAAGGCGGTAATTGAATCGCGACTTTTACGTTAATATGACTGTTTTGTTTACTAGGCTGAAATATACTGGTGTAGCATTTCAGAAATATCGAAGTGATTATGACTCTAATACTAACTATTACTAACAGAGTAGGTCTGTGCCATTGAGCCATAACCTCTGTGTAGATAATACCGTTTGAGCTCGTTATCTGAAAGAACCTCATAGGAGATAGACAGATAGATAGGATATTCTTTATTGTATCTACATCAGGTTTTCGAGTTTCGAGTTTCCACTCGAAAACCTGATGGCCAAACCCAACATAATAGGAGAGACAAAATCCGCAAGACTCCGATGGCTCGATCACGTGGAAAGAATGGGAGAGGATCGAGCTGCAAAAAGGGCATATGAAGGGTGTCCCGTTGGACGTCGGCCGGTCGGGCGCCCCAAGTATCGCTGGAAAGACGCGGTGGAAAGAGCTCCAGGTGGACGACTGGTGGGAGGCAGCGCAGGACAGGGGACAAATTGCGTCTCTTGGTTGTGGAGGCCAAGATCTATTTTGGGTACCTAAGCCAGAATGAACGAATGAATTAATGTATGTACATAAAAACAATACAACACAGTAGAGTTGGCGAGAAGATATGGATTAAGAAAGGAGAGAAGATTTCTAAAAATAAAACTGTTCGAGTGGTCTATATTGCAATGGAAATACACAAGTATGGACAGTACTTTATTCACATCTGTCTTATTTCAATAGTGCGGTTTTCAATGCTTTTCAACAATGCACTCTTAATTTTCCACGCGCAATTAATAGTAAATAATATTTCCACTATTCTAGACAGAAAAATGTATAACCACTGTAATTTGTAAAATCTGGACTTTTTTACTTGAGTTTATTTACAATATTATTATTATATTAATATTACAGTAGGGTAAACTTACACATCTAGAACTAGAATCTAGCGCGTGCTGCCTGCGTGGTGCCCTTCGCCGTGGGATCGTCATGTGCCTGGAAATAAACAGTAACAACTAACATGTGAGTTTCAGTGCCACGATTCTAGTAATAGTTGCTAAACTCGTCTCTGCATCATCATCTCGCTTTCTCTTGGACATGCTGAAAAATTGCACAAGGAAGCTAAGCAACCTACGCCACATTATCACCAATCCGAAGCGTATAAAATAAGAGCTCCCGCTAATATTTGAGGCTACTATCACTTGAAAAACATGAAATGTCGAGGAAAAACCCTTGGTGTAAGGTAGTATTAGTTTATAGAAGTAAACAGAATTAAACTTAGATCATCGTCATCATCATCATTCGGCCACAAGAAGTCCACTGCTGGACATAGGCCTCCTCCATGGATTTCAAAAAATACCGGTTGGAACTTAGATGCCACTCAAAGGATTTGTGATCAATTATAAATGTAGCTAACAAATTTAGAGGTTGTTTTTCGTAACAATGCCGATTGCAGACCAAGCTCTCGGAAGTTATTTCTCACAAGGCCTATTAGAGGAAAGGATATTGCTTAAGAAATACATATAAGAAATTGACAGAAATTGGAATTGTTGCTGAGAAGAAAGCAAGATGGGCAAGATAAAAGAGTAGCCGAAACCGGTGCGTGCATGCAACGACTAATAAATAAAACTGTTGATGAAGCGAAAGATATCTGTCAGGAACGTGGCAAGTGGCAGACCCTGGTCTCTGCTTACCCCTCCGGGAGACATGCGTGAGCTTATGTTATCTGTTACGCGTAACTCTTATTAAAAACCGCTTCCACTTTGAGCCTAGAAGTGACGGTCACTAGTAGGCAGTAGGATTCAGGTTTGAATTTCGCAAAGGGTCAATACACAACAAGCTTACCTTTATAACGACAGAGCTCTTAGGGCCGGTCTGCCAAAGCACGCCTCTCTGGTCGACGAATGCCGCCTCCACCGCGACAGTGTACAGTCCAGGATTCGGCACGGAGACCAACTGCTGCGCCGAGAAGAAGTCGCGGTTCGGGGTCACCGTTTGTGTGGCAGTCAGAACTGGAGGCACGTTGCTTAGCTCCACCGTCTGCGGGAAAGAGGGGGTTTTTTGGGTCGCCAATAGGCTACAGTTCGCTATTTAATAGAATTCGCGATGGACATAAGTATTATTTGTTAATTTCACTAAGCTAAGTCTGAAGAAGAAGAAGTCAGTACGAGTTCTGGGCCGGGTATTTTAACAAACGTCTTACGGACGAGGCGCCATCTATGTCGCGAAAAATGAGACATTACCAGTACTTTATAATCACCTCTTTTCTTCCATAGAAAATTGAGTTGTCACAGAGCAATCTGAACAAGTCGCTTTACCTTTTCGTTAGTCCTCGGATGAGGTGTGGCTGTGACCGTGAGCTGGACGCCCTTAACTTGGCGCTCCTCTTGCTTCTTTCTGCAACAACAAATACTTGTTATAAATTCCAAGCCTTTTGATAGCAAATTTTGTAGCTTTCACTGCAAAGCTAAAAACAAAGGAAAATTATTCTGCGCGCCACTTGCCGCTAGTGGCGTCCTTATCACACCCTGAATCTTCAACGCTTAATGAGTGGAAAACAGGCAGCATGGCGGGCGGCACGTGTGTGCAGCGAGTCGGCAACGTGCGTCGAGAGTGCTTCACTATTAAATTGAATTTTTCTTCCATTCATTCGTTCTTCTCCCAATTTCTCACTGATTCACACATTAGTATGTTCATTCTTCTGTCCAAAATTATTCGTTCATTCATTCATTCTCACTCAAAACTATGACCAGATTTCACAACTTACTTAGGCTTTTTAGGCGCCTCCTCGCTCGCAGTACGCGGCGGTAGGAACACATCCTCAATCTTCAGCGCTAGGTGATGGGATACCGCCCGCGTGGCGGCATGGTGGGCGTGCGTCACGTGCGTCTTTTTTACAGCGAGAGCCGGCAGCGTGCTTCTTTCTATGTTTAGCTTTCTTTTCTTTCGTTCGGGCATTCATCCGTTTTTTTACAACGTTTCATTCGTTGATAGTTTAATGTAAATTTTTTTCTCATTTAATTCGTTCATTCATTAATTCTCATTCAAACTTAGGTCTTTTAGGAGCCTCCTCGCTCTCAGCTTGCGGCGGCAGTATCACTCCCAGGACGGGTAGCGTGTTTCCATGTTTGTGATCCTAGTTTGGGACCAGGTCAAGCGATTGTGTTGTGTGGAAGTTATTTATTAATTTTTTTCCACTTACTTAAACGTTCAGTCATTCTTTTTCCTATTTTCGTTCACAAATTAATGTTCGTTCTTCTCTCTGATTTCGTTCGTTCGATCATTCACTCATTCTCACTCAAAACTATGACCAAATTACCATACTCACCTGGGCCGTTTAGGTGCCTCCCCGCTCGCAGTATGCGGCGGCAGGATGACCCCCTCAATCTTCAGGGCCAGGTGGTGCGACACCGGCAGCGTGGCGGCATGGTCGGCGGGCGGCACGCGCGGCGCGGGCTGCAGCGAGAGCCGGCAGCGCGCGCCGCCGCCGCTGACGCCGCAAGCGCCGCGCGGCCACAGGGCGCCCGCCGTGCAGGCGCGCACCGCCGCTAGGATCGCCTCCGCGTGCTGCGACGAAGGATTGTGGACTTTACGACGTGGGGCAGGTGACGAGAAAAGAATTGTCGTAATCGATGTCCTATGCATAGGACTTCACGGCTTAGGGCGCTCATACACGGGCGGTACGTTGCGAACGACAGTGCTGCCTGCAGCCGTCGACGCGTCGACGGCAGTCGCCGACGTGACGGCGCCGAATATCCGGAGAAACGAGACGACACACTTACCCTCTTCGTAATGCCGAGCCCGGTAGTTGGGTCATCGAACGGTTCACCGGCCAGGTGCTTAATCTTCCGGCTGGTCGCGAGCGTGGCGAGTTCCTCCGAGTGTGAATTTAAGAAGGCTATTGGGGTGATGTAGATCGTCGGAAAAAGGTCGACGACATTGGCGAAAGAGTCTCGAGACTGGACACCTGGCGAGGCGGGAAGACGGCAAGTGGACCAGAGCGATCACAAAGTGGCGGCCGAAAACAAGACAACGACGGTCAGTGGGCTGACTCGCGGCCCGACGGTCGGACGATGTCATTGAATCAGAGGCTGGTCCGTGGATGCGGTGAGAGTTGGCATTTGGGGGAAAAGGTCTATACCCACTAGTGGGGAGCGGTGGGCTGATGATGATGTTGATGATCATGATGATGGGTGACACCCTATGCATAGAACGCCAGAGCTTAGGAGGAACGAGACGACACACTTACCCTTTGCGTAATCCCAGGCTTGGTAGTTGGGTTATCGGACAGTTTGCTGGCCAGCTGCTCAATTTTCCGGCTGGGCGCGAGCATGGCGAGCTCTTCCAAGTGTGAATTATGCAAGTTATGGGTGATGTCCTATATATAGAACGGCAGGGCTTAGGAGAAACGAAACGACACACTTACCCTATGCGTAATGCCAGGCTTGGTAGTTGGGTCATCGAACAATTTAATGGCCAGCTGCTCAATTTTCCGGCTGGGCGCTAGCATGACGAGTTCCTCCAAGCTCCTCGGCTCCAGTTCGGAGGAGGAGAAGCTCAGCTCGACGGCTTGCTTCTCCTGGTAGTTGGCGGTCGTGATCCGCTCGAGGAACTGGGAGAGAAGGTTGTAGGTGTGCTGGGAACTGTGGTCTGAGTGAAGGGCGGATGGCTGAGATATGGCTTTGATTGAATATAATTTAAGGTTGACATCAAAAGGTGTGTGCTTAACATGCGCCGTCAGAGACAAGACATGACTTTTAACGGCGCTGTTTTTCAGCATTCATCTGCTTTAATAACTAACTAGTACCTAATAATGAATAAAAATAACACGTACGGTATAATCATGTTGTCCAGTGATTTAAACAAACACACTGCATTTCCAGCAGTAATCTGACAGTTTTTTATCTTACTGTTAATTAATTTTTTTGTGATTTTTTCACCAAAAAATTTTTCGGTTTACACACTTTTTCGGTTAGCGTCTGTGTGCGTGCGTGTGTTTTGTGGATATCTTTGTGTGTCTACATTGTGAGTACGATAAAAGGGATGGCTATTGCGTCAATAAAGAGAAAAAAATTAACGTACACTTAAGCTGACTGAAACGGAATGCATATTGCGTCAATAAAAGGTAACCAATTCAACGTAGACAAAAGCTGACTGAAACGAAACGCACATCGCCGCTGCAGCTCCCCCACCTTTCCAATGTAGTATGGTAACGCCTCATGGTTAGGAAAACCATGAGGGAGGTCTATGTCCTGCAGTGGGCGTCAAATGGCTGATGATGATGATGATGATAACATAAGTAAAATCCTAGTTATATGGTTTCACTGTAACACTTAAGATTACTGCAAACGCATAACGATAAGTATGCAACTAACCGAATTGTATAAAGATACACGCATATCTAATAACCGGGCAGACTGATACTACAACAGAGCCTTTTTGACTTTACACTGCGTCTCCCCGCCCGTGTACCACTCGCACCTCATCTATCTTCATCATATAACATCAAAAACATACAAGTTTCGTGCCTCACACACGACTATCGAGCACATTGGAAATGAATAGACTCATAAATATCATGTGAAAAATGTCTTTCTGACTTTATGACTTTTAAAAACCGAATTTGAACGGACATTTACTCGTTTACTTTTCCATTTTACAATTTCCGACGTTTCGGTAGTTTTGCAAGTGCCGTGGTCTCGGTAGACTGAGGTGACAGACGTATTTTTGAAAGCATTAACTGTTAGTTTACTACCCTCGGCAAAAATTATTAAATTACGTTCCAAAAATATTTTGGCAAATTTTTAAATTTAAATTGACACTACAATAATTTAATATAAATTCAAAACACTGATTATTAGTTATTGAAATTAAAATTAAATCTACAGTCACACTTCTAGCAAGGGGGTCTCAAGCACTGGTTTGTAGCTATGTTCCAACCATGATCTCTATTGAAATTTGGATGCCGGCGGATCTCTATTGCCTCGCGTATCATTCTAGGAAAGAAACGTTCCTCTCGGTTTTTTTTTCAAAAAGGTTAGGTTACAGGGCAAACCCTTAATCCGATCGTGTTTGTTTCAGGCTCAAATTGTAGCTGATTAAATTGTACAGAGGAGTTGTTCTCAAATTTTTGATATCATTCTTAGTTTCTAAAATATCGAGCGCTAAAATCAAAATTTGGAATTCACTAATTCGGCTATAACTTTTTTCGTTTTCGACTTTCTCGAATATTTCTTTTGGACCCTGCAGTTCTCGCGAACACGCGCCTTTTGAGCTCTTTGAATATCATTTCTTCACAACTCTCCGAGATATAAGGGGATCGCACTTCGTGAAATCGGAGCCTACACTAGAGCGAACGCAATGATATTTCCATTGTCAAAAGGATACATCTGCAAGTGCCGTAGCGTCGAGTTGTCGGCGTAAAAGGCGGCGCGCGCGATGGCGGCGTAGCGGCGCGCCGCCTGCGCCGCCGCCCGCGCCGCGCGCCGGGTCGCGCCCGCCGCCGCGCCCGCGCGGGCCGACGGCTCGCGGCTCGCCTGTAGAGGGGAATTATTTATTTATTTATTAGGTTCCACAACAGTTAATAGTACTGATAGATACATCAAACTCAAAGTAATGATAAAATTGATTAAGGTACCTTCTCATAGTGAAACACAGCATGCATTATTAGTTGCCAAGTTATGTAGACAATTTCGCGTGCTTAAGCACTTAAAACAAAAATCATGTTATTGATATAAAAGTTGCAACTGAGTAAAAAGAGAGAAGAATAAATAAAAATATCGATACGCGCGGGGGACCTCTGATTAGGGACAAAGAAGAAAAAGAAGAATAGTCATTTGTTAAACAAGAGTGCAACGTTGCTCGAAAGCAAAAAAAGCAGAAGCCGTTAAAAAAACCGCATGCAGTACGCTGTACCTGCGCGTTGGTGTGCGCGGTGGCGGGCGGCGGCTGCGTGCAGAGCGCGTGCGCCGCCGCCGCCGCCCGCGCCAGCGCCGCCAGCGCCGCCCCGCGCGCCGCGCACCACGCGCCCGCCATGCCTGCGCACAAGCGCCACATCACTGACGTGGATCGTGGACACGGTACGACGTCGCGTCGTGGCACGACGCGTTCATTTGGTTGGTGTAACTGATCGCGAATATCTAGTCGACTCACAACTAGTCGTGACTTATTAAACTCGGAGCCCGATATTGGTTCAAAATTTCGCTCAAATTGAAGCCAAATTAGGGCGTCGTAGCACGACGCGACTTCGTATTGTGTCTATGTGTGAGAGCCCTTGAGGTTGCCGTTACCGTAAGAGCGCCCGCCACGGCGCACATACGAAACATACGACTCGACTTGCAGCCGGCGCGATTCAACCGAGCGGACCGCATGCTTCCAGCGCGCCAACCGCGAGCCGCAGCTGGTCCTAGTCCTAGGCGTGTTCAACTACGAATGCCATAAACCATATGGCATTTGTGTCTAACTTAGATTGGACTAACTTTGCTTTCATACCATTGAAGACATATACAAACCGGCCAAGTGAGAGTCGAACTCGCGCACGAAGGGTTCCGTGATATTATCTATACAACATTTGTTATATAGGAGCCCCCCTTAAATATTTTATTTAATTATTTAGTTTTGAAGCGAATATGGAACTTAATATTCTGCAAATATTTCAAGCGTCTACCTGTTGCAGTCATTAATATCAAGCAAAAACATACCGGCCAAGTACGTGTCAAGCCACGCGCAAAGTAGGGTTTCGTAGAAGAGGGTTTTTTTTTATCTGCTTTACAGAACTAGTGCAAAGTTATAGTAGCAATACACACGGTAAAGGAAAACATCGTGAGGAAACCTGAGTGTCTGAGCTATTCATATACCTCAGCGCTTGAAATCACCAATCCGCGGTGGGCACGCGTGGTGATTAAGCCCATACTATCTCCCTGAGAGAAGGCCTATGCCCTACAGTGGGACGTATATTTCATTTCGGACGTATATTCGTATATTTCGAAGTCATTTTCAATGGATTTTGTACGAAATTTTACTTTTATAAGTTGGTTGCCTATTACTCTTTATTTAGTAAAGCCTACTTAGCCGTGATAATTTTCATTTAAAGTTCATTATATATGCTACTATGCTGAATTTTTTCACGTTTCTACAATGAACCGTTTAGCCAGGAGAGGTTGGGGGACGCCCTACTCGGACAAAAATTTCCGCTTTATAGCTTAATATTTCGCAAACGGAACCCTAAATCAAAAAATTGTCTTCCTACACCCACAATATTTTTCAACGACCAATTCAACGATGCCCCACATGATGGGGTAGACTCTAATGTTGTATAGATAAATGTTACGGAACGCTTCGTGCGCGAGTTCGACCGTTTTTATCTTATCTTAAAAAAAATACAACTGACACAACAGATTGCCGGATATTATATTCAATTCAATTCAATTCAAAAATACTTTATTGCACAAGAGGTGTTTGTACAAAGGCGAGCTTAATACTAGTAAGTATTTTCTTCCAGCTAACCTTGGGTTATGTGGATAGTGCAAGGGGTAGTGCCGAGAAAGATTTATTGCAAGAAAAAAATGAATAATTAATAATAATTATATAAACTATATTACAATAAAATGACATAGTTATTATAACAAGATACATACCAAATACATATAAAATACACACTATAACACAATAAACACAACTACATAAAAATTATTAATACATAAATATTATAAATATTATATTTTATATTAATTAATTCTGCTGTAATGTTAACATTTTTATTATTATTGCTGTTATTATTGTCAAATATGGTCTTGTTGGTATAATAAATGTCTTTCTTCTTCTTCTTCTTTCTTCTTCTTAAATAAATATTTTCATTCATTCATATTAATTAGTGCACGAGAAACCGTAATCATTGCTAAGGCAATCTTGGTGCTGGGCACCGGGGACGTACGAGTGGTTGGATGACTTTTTACTAACAACATAACTACTGACGACCGCAATTTTTTTTCTCGGACATAATGAAGCCAATGATACTCGCGTCATCAATACTTTTTATTTGACTGTAAACACTATGATATCAATATTTGATTTATAAAAATTACAAGCAGGTCCACTAACACTTGGGGGCGTCTAGAACTTACGCGACGCTTATTAGTGTCGCGAATCATCACGAAGACGTCAAACCGTGAGTATAAATTCCCACAGATTATGCACTCGCACAAATAGAGTCGGCATTACAGCTGACGTAGAAAAGGCCTTTCTACAGGTAGGTCTCCAAGAAGCCGACAGAGACGTGACTAGATTTTTGTGGCTGAAGGACACCGAGAAAGAAGCCTCTGAAGACAACATCTTGCACTTGAGATTCTGTAGAGTGCCGTTTGGAATAATCTCAAGTCCATTCTTGCTGACAGCCACAATCCGTCACCACTTGTCCACAAAGGGCCAAGAACTTCTAACGAAAATTGCAGACAGGGTTTATGTAGACAATCTTGTCACTACAGCTTCGTCTGGCCAGGCTGCTTACAATCTCTATCTTGAGACAAGAAAGGCCTTCAATGAACTCTCCATGAATATCAGAGATTGGGCATCTAACGATCGAGATTTCATAGAGAAGATTCCTAAGGAACATCGTGCTAAAGAAACTGAGAGTGTGAAAATTTTAGGTCTGACAAGGACTCTGAAAGATGACAGCCTACAACTAAAATTGAATGACAAAGTCTTTAACGAAGAAAGCTCCAAAAATACAAAGAACAAAAGAGATGTCCTAAAAATACTAGCCTCATTCTATGATCCTTGTGGTTTTGCATCACCCATTGTATTGCCAGCCAAAATCCTGCTACAAGAGTTGTGGAAACGGAAACTCAAGTGGGATACTCCTTTACCTGAAGACATGAAGACCAAATGGCAGGCAATTGCCGAAGCTCTACAAACAGCCAAAGACATTAAAGTTCCACGTTACCTTGGTAACGAGAAGTCGATGAAGGGAGTTGCAGAACATGAACTTCATTGCTACACAGATGCATCATCCGTCGCTCATGCCGCTGTTGTTTATCTTCGAGTGATAACTAAACAGGGCAGCAAAACAGTTTTCATCATGTCAAAATCACGCGTAAATCCCTTGACTGAAAAGGAAGACCTAAAAATACCAAGACTGGAGTTGCTCGGCTACGTCATTGGAAGTAGATTACTGTCCTATGTGAAGAACGCTCTTGATATTCCTATCAGAAAACAGTATCTTTGGACTGACAGCCTCATCGTCTTGAGTTGGATGAAATCAACCAAATTGTTACCACCATTCATCACCAGAAGAGTAAATGAAATCAAACAAAATCGTGACGTCGAAATGTGCTATATAAACACGGAACAGAATCCAGCTGACTTAGCAACTAGACCGGAACTCTGGTCACAGAAGAGGGAACTTTGGTTTAATGGCCCTCCATTCCTTTCAAAGGAAAAAACAGCTTGGCCAATTGACATGAATCTCAAGCATCATCACACAACTCTGTCCGCGATGGCGGAGGGCCTGGATACAGAAGGTCCAGAAAGCACAGAAGGTCCAAAAAGCACAGAAACCTCAAGAACTTGTGAGACAGACGAAGTTCTAGAACTTGAACAGACACAAACAAATCACAATGTGCAAGACACTTCGGTTCAAAAAAATCCATTGAGTTCACAACTACTGGAAATAAAGAATTTGCAGTCAACATATTTCAAGGAAGAGGCCATGGGAAAGGAAACGCATCTGAGTAGAAATCTGGGTCTATTCGTGGATGTGGACGGAATCTTACGGTTTAAAGGGAGAGTAACACATACAGACTGGTCCTATGAAATGAAACATCCGATCCTTCTTCCCAAAGACTGTGAATTCACATCTAAAGTAATCTCGGAAGTACATGTAAAAAACTATCATGTAGGAGTGTCACACACATTGAGTTTAGTTCGACAACAGTACTGGATTCCTCAAGGCAGGTCCCAAGTTCAGAAGATTTTGAAGAGATGTCCACAATGTGTAAAACATGGTGGTGGACCCTACGAACTACCTCCGACCCCAGTTTTGCCACCTGAACGAGTTACATTCAGCCCAGCGTTCACATACACTGGAATGGACTATTTTGGTCCTATGTATGTAACCACAGAACAGGGAAAAGAGAAACGATGGATCTGCCTCTATACATGCCTCGTCGTAAGAGCCATCCATTTGGAAGTGGTCAAAAATCTGACAGCCGAAGAATGCCTCCTATCTTTGAGAAGATTTGTTGCAACCAGAGGAACTCCGTCGTTGATGGTTTCCGACAATGCCCTTTAATTTCGACTGACATCTGAAGTCCTCGCAAAACCATACTGCAGTAAAAATAACATCAAATGGAAGTTCATTCCACAACTTGCACCATGGCACGGTGGCGTGTATGAAAGACTGGTAGCGGTGGTGAAACACTGTCTTAAACGAACACTTGAGAAACACCTTCTAGGTGAAAGACAACTAGTCACCGTCATAAAGGAAGTCGAATCAGTATGCAACACAAGACCTTTGACATACGTGAATTCTGAAGTAGAACACATTCTGAAACCTGCGGATTTTCTATCTCTCGGGAAATGTCTGACTCTAGACATGTCCCCCGAACAGATGCTACCAGAAGGGACAGTGCTGAAACAAAATTTAATAGAAGGATGGAAACGAGGTCAGCGAATCATGACAGAATTCAAGGAAATGTTTGTTGGACAATACTTAACTAGCCTTAGAGAAAGATATCGCCATTCACAGAAGCAACCTCGAGTAAGGTCTAGAAGGACACCCTGTATTGGAGATATAGTCCAAATAAAGGGAGAATTGAAGAATCGAGAAGGTTGGAAAGTCGGGAAGATATCTTCTCTTATCCAGGGCCCGGATGGAGAATGCAGAGTAGCCAAGGTCCTAGTTGGAGACTCAGAATTTACTCGTTCTGTCGGACATCTATATCCATTGGAAGCTGATATCATTGCAGATGAAGAAGGTGGAAATGAAGAACCTAAAAGAGCGCCTACTATTGAAACGAGACATAGTGATATTTCGGAACTTCTTTCAATCCCAGTTGGAATTGAAGAAGATGAAGCAGCCCCTAATGCTACTTTAGAAATGACACCCGAAAACCCATGTTACATTGAAGACGAAAGAAACGCATCCCAAAGCCAAAGTGAAATGATGGAGGTAGATGATAATGAAAACAATACGACTCAGAATAATGAAACGAACTGTGATCACTCTGACAAAGAATTAACCGAAGAACGAAACCACATTGATGTGGAGAGCGGCAGCCATAAGAGCAAAAGAAAAAATTGCTGAATGGACGCGTCTCCTCTTCACTCTGCTGAAGTAAGGATTTGTTCGGCCGTCGGGAGTGTCGCGAATCATCACGAAGACGTCAAACCGTGAGTACAAATTCCCACAGATTATGCACTTGCACAAATAAGTTGAAGTTGCAGTTTTGTCTGTGCTTACGGGTTGGGTAGCGGAGAGAAGGTGAGGCGAGAAAAAAGGAAGATGGAGAGAAGGAGGTAAAAGAGAGACTGGCGGTAACCGGAATATCGGTGAGTTTTCAGAACTAATAACTCTTGACTGTATTGAATATATGTCTGAGGAGAAGTGAAGCGGGGCTTTCCGAATAAGTTAATAACGAAATGGCACAGAATGTTGTTGTTAATGAATATGAAATACGAGCTGAATGTGCCTAGCTCGTGGTGGAGAATAAGGGCAGGACTGTAGGGGTGTGTGAGGAGGTCCTGGGGGAACCAGAAGGTTTCCCTACAAATGAATGAGAACGTGTGGCATTAAGTGCACGTTCTCAACCGAAGTTGAATTGAGTTGGAAAAGAAAGCTTTGTTTCACTGTCACCTTAAAATCATCATGAATCAGAAATCTTTGTCGCTTGTCACCGTGATATTTAATAGTGGGAACCTGGGCATCAATAAAGAATTCGCGACAATTAGTGTTTCACAAAAGTGTCAGTGAGACAGGAGGACCCTTAGCTGCCACGTGCGTAGGGGTTCAAAATTGAGTCACGTGATTTCTGAAAATCTCCTTAGGACCCTCCAGAAAGGATCTTGTGAAGCGACATTTAGAGTGTCACAAAAGGGTCACTAAGACAGGAGCATCATCAGCTCCCGCGTACGCGGGGCACAAACTTGAGTCACGTGATTTGTATACAGCCCCTTAGGGGCCTCCAGAAAGGATCTAGTCAAGCGTCATTTAGTGTCACTGAGACGGGAGGACCATTAGCTGCCACGTACGTGGGGGTACGAAACTGAGTCACGTGATTTCTGTACATCCCCTCAGGGGACTTCAGAAAAAATCTAGTCGAGCGTCATTTAGAGTGTGGATCACAGGAGGATCATCAGGTGCCACGTACCCGCGCAGGCGCCGCACCCCCCGCAGCCCCCACAACAGCCACCGCCCCCCGCGCCACCCGCGTCCCCCGCCAACTCCCACGCCGCCGATGCCGTCTCCAAGCCAGCTATACCTGCGAAAGGTACACATTTGCTTCAGTCTGGATGTACTCTCTTGAACCAGGCAGCGAGAAACCGGTCGCCCGGAGAAACACCCGACGTTCATATAATTACATACTTACGACGACTTATACGACAACTTATAATTACGACGTTCATATAATATTAATTATAAATTACATTGGCATTAAGCTTTTTAGGGTTCCCGTATCTCAAGAGGAAAAAACAGAACCGTTACAGGATCATTACGTCCGTCCGTCTGTCCGCCCGTCCGCCCGTCCGTCCGTCCATCCGTCCGTCCGTCCGTCCGTCCGTCCGTCCGTCCGTTTGTCCGTCCGTCCATCCGTCCGTCCGTCCGTCCGTCTGTCCGTCCATCCGTCCGTCCGTCCGTCCGTCCGTCAGTCCTTCCGTCCGTGTGTCTGTCTGTCAAGACCCTTTATCTCGGGGAAGCGTAGAGGTATTGAATTGAAATTAAAACCATATACTCAGGTCTTCAGTCCCTTGAAGCTGTAAAAAAAGTTACGGCCGTTTATGCCGCAAAAAGCGTATATTTCGACACTCAAGGGAATTAAAATTTATAGGGTACTCTCCGTTGACCTAAAACTATGACATTTGGCAAGGAATATCGTCATATACTACAGGTACAGGGAAAAATCTAAAAACCATACATTTGTAATTAAATCACAAAAAAAATTTAATACATATTTATTTATTGAAATAGTTCAGCAGTTGGTGAACGAAAGTTGGCTAAATCACCATATTTGTTATAATTATATATAGTTGATATTATAAATTTTACATCCAAAATTCAACTGTGACGGGTGTGACGAGTACAGAATGTACCTTAAAAAATATTCATTTACGGACATGAATATGTTTATTTTTCAAAGAAATCCACTGAAGTTATAAATTTATGAAAAATCCTATCGTTGTTATGGAGCTGCCCTTATTTGTATTGTACGTGTTAGTTCCTAAGATTTATCGAATATAGCTTCAGTTCTACTGCAAACGTTGTTTGAGTGAGTCCTCCTTAGGATAGATCCTTATATGGCGACCCTGCCAGGCGCCGCGCCTCGCGTCGCGTCGTTCGTGCGACGGAGTGAGAGTACTTAAATAAATTAAATTAATTCATTGAATTCAATACTGAAGAAAAATGGGGAAGACACAATCAAAAGAAGAGATTGTGATAGCACAAAATGCTGCTGGGGGCTCCAACGCATCCTCTATAGAAGAAATAAAAAAGCATCTGAGCACTACAAATATAATTCTTGGTGCACTAGTCTTCATGATCCTGCTCGCCGGATGTTTCTTCCTACTGAAGATGTACAAAAGCTGCCACACGCAAATGATAAGAAGGGAGCTGAACAGCGGGTATCTGCGCCGGTCGGTATACCGTCGTGATAGGGAACGCAGAGACGATGGATCGGAGCAAGTTTAATGGTCTAAAAACAAGAACAAAAAAGTCAAAAGTGAGATTTAAGTGCCTTGTAAGTGCCAATCAGTGATAGCGTGATAACATTAAAATCGTTATTCGGTGCATCGGGACCGTGCGAATATGATGCGCGACGACGTATTTGGAAGGCCGCAGCGTTCCATTGCCTATATAGGTACAGAGCTAAGTTAACATGGACTGAAGGTACAACAATAGTTTAATTCTATTTTTAACTCTTTTAGTACTTATCTAGTAAGTAAATAAATATGTTTAGTAACATGTTGCCATGGCAGATAGGCTTAAAGGTATTTTAAATGTGTTAAAGTCATTGAGAGAAAATCTTGTAAAACTCAATAAAAGTAGGAGAACGCCAGAGATTTTAAAACAAAGATATGATGAGGCTTCTCAAGTATACGCAGAGTATATTAAGTGTTCAGAATTAATAGATGATCAAATAAGTAAAAGTGAAATAAAAGGGTCCGACATAGTTGAGATCAAAGAAATTTGTGTCAGAATAAATACGATCTATACACAGATCCAGGAATTTTGTTCAGTGGAGACGGCTTCAGATAAAAGCCTAGAAATGGAGAAATTTGACTTAAAAACGGCAGTGGCCTTGTTGCCAGTCATAGACAGTAGCGAAAAATCTGTTTTACAGCTGATTTCAGCTATCGAAATGTATGCATCCTTATTGCAAAATGATGGTAAGCTGACGTTGATCAATTTCGTGCTGAAAACACGTCTTTCAGAAAGCGCGAAAATTAGGCTATCTGCTAGCTACGAGTCGGTTTCGAGTCTAGTAGAGGACATGAAAAAACATTTACTCGTGCAAAAGTCTTTCACAGCTCTTCAGCAGAGGCTGCTCCGTGCGACACAAAACCAGAAAACCATAGAGGACTATGGAAAGGAAATTGAAAAACTTTTTGTTGATTTGACTATTTCACAAGCCGAAGGAGATACAGCAAAATTCGAAATTTTGAAACCCATAAACGAAAAGCAAGCTATAAAAAGATTCTCGGACGGGTTGCGAAATGGTCACCTTAGCACAATAATTTCAGCCAGAAATTACACATCCTTAAAGGAAGCAATTCGTGGAGCGAAGGACGAGGAGATGTCAGGGCCACCAGAAGGTCTGATAATGCGTTACGAACAAGGTACTCGTAACAGACAGAATTACCCAGGTTTTAAGCGGGGTTTTCAGTTTCAGCGCGGACAGCAAAGGGAGTATTTCCGCGGACGAGGCGGACAGCACATTCATCGCGGGGGTCCAGCGCATCAGCAGTGGCGCGGACACCCTACCAATCGCGGACGAGGTCAAGGGTATTTCCCCAGGAGCAACAACCGAGGCGGAAGAGGTAAGTACTTCCCTAGCAACAGCCGAGGTCATCAGGTACATTATGCCGAACACTCGCCGGAAGAAAATGGGCCAGAGGTAAGTGAAAACGCCAACAACCAGTTTTTTCGTGCCTCATTCTAGCATTTGTGCCTATAATAATTACAACAGTGTAGATTCGGACACCCACGAACAGAGATACAATTGGCTTGTCGACACAGGCGCGTCACTGTGCGCCATAAAGTACGAGAAATTGAGCCGCATTCCAATCCATTTTGGTAAGGTAAGAATAAATGGAGTGTGCGGAGAACTTTGTTCCGAAGGTTTTGTTTATCTAACACTTACCTTTGAGGGAAAAGAATTTGTACACAAATTTCACGTGTTTAAAAACTTGTGTTGCAAAAGTGATGGAATTCTAGGGCAAGACTTTATGAGAAAATACAAGGGCATCATAGACTATGAGTTAAATACTTTTTCCTTAAAAACTGATAATGAAAGAATTTTCTTGCCGCTGCGAATGGGTAACATAGACTACAATAGTTATATTACAGTACCACCACGATCAGAATCTATACATTTCGTGCCAACTCACTTGAAGGAAGATAGCGTGATTTATCCAAGTCAACTGAGTGAAGGAGTATTTATGGCAGGCCTTGTAGTGAGACCAACAGCTGGGAGAGTTCCTATAAAAATTTTAAACACAAGGGACTGCGAAATCAAGCTGAGTTATTTCACGTTTCAAGTATGTTCATTAGCAGAGTATGAATTGGTAAAATTTGAAAGAACAGAAAACAATGCGGAACGTGTGAAGAGAATGTTTGCGGAACTAAATTTGAAAGGGTTGAACAATGAGGAACAATTGGAAATAGAAAAGATATGTGCGAAATTTTCAGATATTTTTCAACTAGAGGGTGACAAATTAACTACCACAAATATTTTCGAACAAAGGATACAGTTAAAACCCAACACTGATCCGGTTTATACAAAACAATATCGATTACCTAAATTTCAAACAACCGAAATAAAGAAACAGTTAGAAAAAATGATAGAAAACGATGTGATAGAGGAAACAAAGAGCGCATGGTCAAGCCCTATTCTATTAGTACCTAAAAAGTCGGAAACCGGAAACAAAAAGTTCAGACTTGTGATAGATTATCGTAAATTGAATGAAAAAATTGTTGATGACCGATTCCCTTTACCAAACATTCTGGACATTTTAGATGCACTATCGGGTTCAGTTTATTTCACCCATTTAGACTTATTTTCAGGGTATTATCAAGTGCAGTTAGAAGAAGAAAGCAGAAAATGTACGGCATTCACTTTTGACAAGCAATATCAAATGAAACGTATGCCTATGGGGTTGAAAATAAGTCCCAGTGCTTTTTCCCGAGTTATGACAGTGGCGTTATCTGGCTTAAATTACGAAAAATGTTTAGTCTATTTGGACGACTTAATCGTTTTTGGAAGAAATTTAACTATGCACAACAAAAATTTAATTGACGTATTTTATAGACTGAGGGAAGTAAATTTAAGACTTAATCCACAGAAATGTCAGTTTTTAAAGAAAGAGATTGCATACCTAGGGCATGTTGTAACATCAAATGGAGTCAGGCCAGATCCAGGGAAAATCAAAGCACTCACCAAATACCCAGTACCCAAATCAATAGATGAAGTAAAACGATTTGTGGCTTTCAGTAATTACTATCGGCGTTTCATTCCAAATTTTGGCGAAATAGTTATACCACTTAATAAACTATGTAAAAAACATGCGACTTTCATTTGGGATAACAATTGTCAAAATTCGTTCAAAACATTAAAAGAATCGTTATCAACGCCACCGGTTTTACAATTTCCAGATTTTTCACCTGAAAACGAGTTTCAGTTGCATACCGATGCCTCAGGAACAGCAATAGGGTCGGTTTTAAGCAACAAAAACAAATTGCCAATTGCTTATGCCAGTCGTGGACTTAATAAAGCTGAACTAAATTATCCAACAGTGGAGAAGGAATTATTAGCAATTGTTTGGTCAGTAAATTATTTCAGACACTATTTATTAGGGAAAAAGTTCAGAATATTCACAGATCACCGGCCTCTTGTTTATTTATTTAACATGAACAATCCAAGTAGCAGACTTACGAAATTTAGACTAAAGTTAGAAGAGTATGACTTTGAAATAGATTATGTAAAGGGAAAAGATAACGCAGCAGCAGACGCGTTATCACGAGTCTTAATAACATCAGATGAACTAAAAGGAAGGAATGAGCATGTGGTGAATGTCATGACAAGACGAAAGAAGAGAGAGGAAGAGGAAAGAGCAAAAGAACAGAATGTAAGAGATGCTAGCATAGCTACTGATGGACGGTGTGCGCAGCCGGACGTTGTGGAAATGTTTAGCAAACCGAAAAATTCCGTTGAATTGCTATTTACAACAAGTGAGAGAATGAAAAAAGTGAAAAGTGATAAGAAAAATTACTTATTTTCATATGATCCAGATAAGTGTATAATTTACACCTGCCCACAATCTCGATCATGTCTGACGCGAGACGCCTACGTGAGGGAATTTGAGCAGTTCTGTGAAAGTAAAAACGTGAAAGAAATTTATATAATGAAAAAAGTAGAGAATGATAAATATATAAAATGGCTAGCCAACGATGAAAGTAAAAATAAAAATAATAATAAAAGAAAACGGCCCGGGCCGCGAATTTATATTATAAAAGAGAAGCAACGTATTACTACAAATGAAGATAAATTAGTAGTGTTGAATGATTTTCATGTGTTACCTACAGCAGGTCATGCAGGTATACGACGAATGATTAATAATATACGTAAATATTATACGTGGCCAACAATTGAACACGACGTCAAGAAGTATGTTTCAAAATGTGCAAAGTGTCAGACACAGAAACATTCAATTCCGCACAAAGAGCCAATGGTCGTCACAACTACGGCAACATCGGCATTTGATAAAATATATTTAGATATAGTGGGGCCCTTAGTTAAGGATTATTTTAATAAAGTATACATTTTAACTATACAATGCGAGCTAACAAAGTTTGTAGAAGCATACGCATTAGCTAGTAAAGACGCTACTACAGTGGCGAAGGCTTTTGTTGAGGGCTTTATTCTTAGGTATGGTATCCCCAAGGAAATCGCAACTGATCGAGGCACTGAATTTTTAAATTCAGTTTTAAAAGAAGTGTGTAAGTTATTGAATATATCGCAATTGACATCGACAGCTTACCATCATGAAACAATAGGATCTTTAGAAAATTCACATAAGACTTTAAACGCTTTCCTGAGAATTCAAACGAATAATGAGCTCAAGGTGTGGAGCACATGGGTGCCATACTGGTGTTTTAGTTATAATACAACTGTGCATACATCAACAAAATTTACACCATACGAACTGGTATTTGGAAAAATATGTAATATTCCATCTAATTTAGTGAAACAGGCAGAATCGCTGTATGATTGTGAAAATTATCCTTTGTTAGTAAAGTACAGAATACAAAAAGCTCAGGAACAGGCTAGGCAAAATTTAATACAGTCAAAAATTGTGAGAACAGAAAACGCAAATCAGAAAAGTAAAAATGTAACCTATAAACCGCATGACTATATTTTAGTGAAAAATGAAATGGGAAATAAATTCCAAAATGTGTATAATGGACCGTATATGGTAGTGGAAGACATCTCGCCTAATGTAAAAATAATTAAAGATGGAAAGGTCGACATCGTACATAAGAATAGAACAAAGATGTTTATAAAATAACTAATTATGTTTTAATTGTAATAATAGAAAATTAGCTTAAAAAAAAAAAAAAAAGTGAAAACAAAAAAAAAAAAAAAACCAATGTAACCAATGTAATCAGTTAGTTAATATGATAAGGCGTAACATTAAGCTGATAAATGTTAAAAAAAAAAGTAACTAGGTTATTTATTATTACTATTATACATATATATATAATAATAATAATAATAATTACATTTGTATTTTTTTTTCCTTTGGATGGGTGGTGTTATGGAGCTGCCCTTATTTGTATTGTACGTGTTAGTTCCTAAGATTTATCGAATATAGCTTCAGTTCTACTGCAAACGTTGTTTGAGTGAGTCCTCCTTAGGATAGATCCTTATATCGTCTTTCATAACTAAAAAAAGTGTAGGTAAGAAATTTAAAGTTATGTCATCATATAGCAGTTTTTATTCAGCTATAGGTTAAATAATGAAATTTTGGCAATAATTATAGGTAATAATTACCAAAATTTACTTATGTATTCACTTTTACTTAGAATGTATATATATTATTTATTTATTTATTTATTTATTGAGTTTTAGGAAAACCATCGACTAAAATAACTTATACATGCTAAGTAAAAGTGAATACATACAAATTCAATGAAAAAAAAAAAAAAACAAATTCAACTAAAAAAAAAAAAAAAAAAATTTAAAAATATTGTGGTATCGATTACCGTGGAATGAGCCAATAGTTAGCTGCTTCATTATACTAGCTAGCTGCTTCAGTATACTAGCTGCTTCAAAACTACTTTAGTAGATATGCTAGCTGCTTCAGTACACCAGCTAGCTGCTTCAAAACTGCTTTAGTACACTTGCAAGCTGCTTCAGTACACCAGCTAGCTGCTTCAGTATATTAGCTAGCTGCTTCAGTATACCAGCTAGCTGCTTTAAAACTACTTTAGTAGACCTGCTAACTGCTTCAGTACACCAGCTAGCTGCTTCAGTATACTTACTAGCTGCTTCAAAACTGATTTAGTACACTTGCAAGCTGCTTCAGGAAACCAGCTGGCTGCTTCAGTATACTAGCTACCTGCTTCAAAACTGCTTCACTACACTTACTAGCTGCTTCAGTACACCGGCTCGCTCCTAGCTACACAGCCTACCTCCCTGCATAGAAGCTCTGTCGGCAGCGGCGGCGCGGTGCAGTGCGGCTAGCCAGCTCGCTCGGGCGTTCGCAGCCAGTCGCACACCAGCTGCACACCTTCAGTACACCGGCTAGCCGCCTCAGTACACCAGCTAGACGTAGCCACATAGTAGCTGCACCGCCTACCTTCCCGCACGAGAGCGTCGTCGGCAGCGGCGGCGCGGTGCAGCGCGGTGAGCCAGCGCTGCGCGGCCTCGCTCGGGGCGTGCGCGGCTAGCTGCTTCAGTATAGTGGCCGCCAGGCGGTGATGGCCGTACCTGCGGCAATGTCGTGGACGCTAGACCAATTTCACATCACAAACTAAATATCTAGTCCGAGCGCTCGGCGGAGCGCGGCGCTAGCCATGCGGTATTTGCACCGGTCGACAGCTTCTTTGACCCTTCCTCGTTGCAGTGAGCGCCGCCCCGCATCGCTTTTGGCCCGCCACGGTACACAGCGGCGTCAGGGCCGAGACTAATCTAACCGAACTTCATTTATTTCACAGTATATTTTTGTGGTTTTATGTAGGTCATATTAATTCAAGCAGGCTTATATCTATGTTTATGCAATAGTGTATATTTTATTTTATTCTATTAAAGTTGTAAAAACTCACATCGATATAATATCTATAATAATATTTTACGTAGGTTTATTTTATTATTTGAAATAAAAGACTTGAGCCGTACTATAGTTTGCTGTGTACATGTTTAACTCTTATTTTATTACTTTAAAAACACTATGTTGTGATATATTTAAGTTCACCCTGAATGGATCACTGTGCCCCAAGATACAATTTAATTAAATTGGGGGTTCATAGTTACTTTATACAATGTTAAAATTTGTTCAGGTCAATAAGCATTTTTCATTTTCATTTTTCGTTCATTCACTTAATTTTTCAAATCATTCATTCACTTCTTTCCTGCATATCATTCATACATTTAATTAATTTTCACTCATATTTAATTTAATTCCACTCCACTCACCGGAGCGCGTCCCTAGCCACGCGCTAGTTGCGCCAGCCGCCAGTCCCACGCGGCGCAGCGGCCCACTCGCCGCCGCAACGCTCGCGGCTCGCGACGGTACACGGCGGCGTCATGGTCGAGCCGCTACTATCTAGCTACCACTCAGGTTGCAGGAATTTTTTTTTTAGACTAATCTAATCGCACTTAATTTTTTTAATTCATGCCCTTAATTATTCATGTCACTCGTTCTTTTCATTCATTACTTTTTTCCTTCACGTCATTCATACGTATAAAATAAAAAAAATTAAAATATATTTTATTTCGTTACCAACTTATCATTCATTTTAAACTGTGGCGGGGACTTCCTATTAACGTGGGACGATTCCCATACAAATGATTATTTCCAAATATATATGTTAAAAAATACATAATTATGCACTGGAATTATATCTGTCTGCAGTAATTAAGATTTTTATTGGCGTCAATATACAGTTTCTTAAAAAAACAAACACTGGTTTAATAGCTTAAATGAATTCGACAATTTAGTCCATACAAACATTATCGATCTTATTTAACCTATTAAACTATAGTTTTATTCAAGGAAATATGTATTGGCGCAAATAAAAATGTTTATTAACCTTTGGAACGCCAGAGCAACCGAAAATGTTGCACCCTTGTACGCCGGGCGTAAAAGTGTAAATTAGCGCGAGTGACAACGAGTTACAAAATGTCTTGTAAACTTGGTAAAATGTGTGGAACCTATGAAATTTATTGCTGATATAGAAAGTTCGATAATGAACTAGTAATATAGACACAATAGAATTGAAAAGACGCTTTTTATTTTTACTATACAACCTCACAAAGTAAACAATGTATATTTTTTCTACCTCTTCTTGCATTGATGATGTTTTCTGTCAATTACTTTGTTTTATTTTTACTTTTACTCAGCGCTTACTATTCACCATTTACCGAAGAATTCACTGACATGAAAAACGCATTTCTAGTGAAATTTGTCGCCGAAATACTATCATCAAAATTCTACATTTCTCCAGAAAAATCGCCATTTAGTACTTTTTCGATGCTCACTTTTCGAGGCTCACAACACATCGTCACATTGATGTAAGTCATATGTACGTGCTTATTTAGGTAAAATATAATGTCCTTTTTCATTTATAGCTATCAATAAATCACATAATCCTTCTAATGAAACATTTTTTGCCAAATGAATCGAACAATTGTGATTAGAGTAGGTTACTTTAGTTCAAGCTTTTTTTTATGAAGATCTCCTCTTTTGTCTATGGAAGTAGCAGTATTGCAATGTTCAATAAATGGACTGTCGATGTGTATAAGGCAGTAATACTCTGTGGAGCAACTTTTTTGAGAAAATAAACTATAAAAACAGCATATTCTCGCACCACATTTCTACTGTTCTATGCATGTGTGAGTGAACGGTCTACTGCGTTCAATTGCCGAAGCGCGTATCCGCGCGAAGTAATCTTTACTCACCTGCCTAAGCGCGGATCCGCGCGGCTATACAGGGGGTCGTCTAAAGTAGCTAAAAAGCTAGGGACATTTCGTACCAATTACAATTGCGTGTTATTATTTTATAGATGGACATACCGATAATTATTGAGATGGTTTGAATAAATAGTTAGGATAGAGTAATTTTTTTTTATTGATAAACAATATTTAAATTTTAGGTAATTTCAATAAATGAAACAAGTAGACAGACTACTTAATTTTTTTAAATAACAATGTATGTCCCTATTGAATCGTTAGAAATGTAAGATAACGCATAAATTAATCAATCGAAATAATACTAAAAAATAAGTGGCGCTACAGGCTGGAAGTTACTAAAATAGCACTGAATATGTACACAAAAGGCGCTTTTCACACAAATCGGTGCTTATTTGAACTAAAGAAAGGAAAAAAAAGAATTGTCGAAATAGGTTAAGAATTGACGGAGTTATGAAGGAACATTGCAAATATGTACATATATATATATACGCGTCGAATTGATAACCTCCTCTTTTTTTGAAGTCTGTTAAAAATTGGAGTTATTAGTTATGTATTATAATAATTACTATTATTAATAATTTAATTATATATTAATTTAAATAATTTTTATGGATTTAAATCGGAAATAAACGTAGCCATTATTAAGTAAATCAGTCATTATTAATTAATAGTAAATCATTATTATGCTATTTTCTTAATCGTAAATTATGCCAGTCTTCATATTAAAATGTTCAATGTTTACATGGCATGATGTTGTGTCTCGAAATAGGAAAGAGAGCCACCTGTATAGTCGCGCGGATCCGCGCTTAGGCGGACGAGTGAACATACAACGTCCTACACATCGTATGTGTGCATGTGTGCGTGTATTTTGGACATGATGGTCAAAAAAAGGCATTTATCTGCTATACTATTTATCCGACGTAATTATTGAATTGAAAGATATAATAGGGACAAAATTCCCATCAAAATGATACAAGTAAGTCACTACAAACATACTGAGACATGTGTACAATCATCGAACAAACATTCAGGTTAGTCTCAAGTACTTTAGAATGTTAGTTTGGTTTCAAGATAATACGATAATAATGCATAGATTCAATCTAAATTTTATTTATGTGGATAGCAGAAGAACTATAAATAATGATTACTCATCCTTTATTTCGTAATTAAGCTTATTTTCCTTAGAATTTCACTTTTTTGTCAACCGCGTAGTTGTTTGTACGCACTCGGCAAGTTTGAATTTCCACGACTTGCATTGACCGGTTTTTTGATATTGTACTCTGTGGGTGACTTTTGTTTATGGTTCATACGTTCATTAGGATTAAGAAAAACACAATTTTAAACTCTATTCCCTCGTATTATTTATTAAAATAGCGCAAAACCTACACGATATCGGATGCGCGCGGATCCGCGCTTCGGCATTCTAGTACTGCCGCGCGGATCCGCGCTTCGGCGTTCCAGAGGTTAATGCAGACAGACATAATTCCAGTGTATAATTATGTAACTTTTTTAACAAATTTTAAAATAATCATTTGTAAGGCAATCGTCCCACCTCAAGTGTATAAACACCTGTGCCTGGAAGCCCCGCTATTCCTTTACTAGGCTGATATTCATAAATTACGTACACTCACGCAGTTGTTTTTTTATAAAAAAAAAAACATATGAGTCACTTCACGTCATTCATTCAGTTTCACTTATTCGATTACACTCACCGTAGCGCGGCCCTAGCCACGCGGTACTTGCACCAGCCGTCGGCCCCACGCAGCGCGGCTAAGACGGACCCTTCCCACTCGCCGCCGATGTTGGCCGCGAGCGCCGCCCCGCAGCGCTCTTGACTTGCCACGGTACACAGCAGAGTCAGGGCCGTACCGCCGTCCAGCTGGCCCGCAGGTGGGGCGTCGGTTTCCCTGTGAAATAACAGAAATTGATGAAACGGGCATCATCTATCTTCTTCTATCTTCTATATCTATCTATCTATACTAATCTATCTATCTTCTATATTAATAATAAATCTGTAAGGGTCGGTCATGGAGTAAGTTAGTTTGTTTTCAGAGATATTGTGTTTATAGGCTCAATATATGATACTGAAACTAATTTCACGATTTTTAGAATTTTTTTCTGTATGTGTGTATGTATGTATGTATGTTCCTCCATAACTCTTAAACCAATTATCCGAATTTGATGAAATTTGGTATAAAAACATATAGACATCTGGGACACAGGATAGGCTATTTAAATTCTAGCTCCAGTTATGATAAGACGTGGCCCCCATACAAATGCTTCGTAAAAATCGAAATGTACGCGGTATAAACAGCTGTGTACGAGATTTCTGCCGAAATAAGCTCGGCATATACTTTTATTTTTATTTTATACTAGCTGTGCCCGCGACTCCGTTCGCGTACATTTCGATTTTTACGAAGCATTTGTATGGGGGCCACGTCTTATTATAACTGGAGCTAGAATTTAAATAGCCTATCCTGTGTCCCAGATGTCTATATGTTTTTATACCAAATTTCATCAAATTCGGATAATTGGTTTAAGAGTTATGGAGGAACATACATACATACATACACACATACAGAAAAAAATTCTAAAAATCGTGAAATTAGTTTCAGTATCATATATTGAGCCTATAAACACAATATCTCTGAAAACAAACTAACTTACTCCATGACCGACCCTTACAGATTTATTATTAGTATAGAAGATATAGATATAGATAATGTTGTATTGTATTTGATGATTTTACATACATACATAACCTCACGCCTGTACCCCAGAGGGGTAAGCAGAGACCAGGGACTGCCACTTGCCATGGTCCTCACAGATCACGTTCGCATCCACAACATTCAAAGAAAAACCTATTTGGCATTATTGTAAACAATAACTTCTCAGAAATATGTTTTTTGTGTTTTATTATACGTCTTTTATGTGTGCAATAAAGGCCCACGTGGTGGAGTATGGCCTATACCTTCCTCAGGGAAGAGACCCGTGCCCCTCGGTGGGGACATAATGGGTTGATGATGATGAAAGGACAATAACGAAAATTATGCCAACAAGCATATGCACTAAAAGCATAAAAAGAGAAAAATTGGAAAGTCGAGGCCTGGTTTTTTTAGGGTTCCGTACCTCAAAAGGAAAAAACGGAGCCCCTATAGGATCACTTCCTCCGTCCGTCCGTCTGTCTTTCTGTCAAGACCTTATCTCGGGAATGCGTGGAGGTATCGAGTTGAAATTAAAATTAATGAAAACAACCGGCCAAGTAAGAGTCGACTCACGCACGGAACCCTTTGTGAAATTATCTATATAACAAAGATCGAATTTGAGAACAGCGCTATCTATAGAAATATGAATCTATAGAATCTTGTTGCTTACATTGATTCTACGTTGGCTGCTTGCGCTACTTCCTGAAGCTTCGCCACAATAGCAGGCATCGCCGGCTGGATGGACCTGCGAAAGAATAAATGGGTTTTCCGCCTTTGGTCATCAAAGGTGCAATTCGTCAAAATACTTTTTTTTTGTCAAAGGCTCGTTTGGTCAAACATGTTGTTTGCCAAAGTCGCGATTCGCCAAAACGTTTTCGTCAAAGGTGCTTTTTCGCTAAGTTGAGCATTGCCAAAGACGCGATTCGGTATATATATCCGAATATCAGTATAGATATGACAATATTAAGAAAATAATTATGCTATTATAAATAAGAAAAAATAAATAAAGTCAATAGCTCCTATCCCCGAATGCTTGTTAAAATTTTGGCCTTTGACGGAATCACCGTGCCAAAACCTTCTTCGTCAACCACCTTCTTTGACAAAAAAGGTGTTTTGAAGAATCGCACTTTTGACAAACGTAATTTGACCAAAGGTACGTTTGACAAAAAGGATATTTTGACGAATCGCACTTTTGACAAACGTAATTTGACCAAAGGCACCTTTGACCAACAGGGTATTTTAATGAATCGCACTCTTGACCATAGGCGGAACACCCGAATAAATACCCTAGTATTTTATAATGATTTGCGATACTCAACTATGTATCAGTTCTAGTCTCTACAGTCCAAATGAAACAGAGTTCTATTAACTTAGAGTTAAGAGAGGGCGACCAAGGATCACCTGGATCCATAGTCCAAGAGGTTAAGTCGATCGGCACTAGCTGGCATGAATTGGAAGCAGTCAGAAGTGGAAATCTTTGGTTGAAGCCCTATGCTCTCCTAAGAGTAAAGACTAGAATAGTTTTCCTAGTTTTTCTTGTAACATTCAATAAGTCACAGTTTCTGTGTTACTTTGAATAAAAAATTTTGACTGTGACCTTGGATAAACTCAAGCCTGTATCGCGCTGGGATAGACAGAGATAGTAAGTTGCCACTTGCCACGATCCTGACAACTCCAAAAGAGCTAGTTTGGCTATCCATAATGCAGTGCTGGTCCCAACTCCCAACACTTATGTTTAGTAGCGAGATCTAGGTTTGGCAGAAGAATAAAGAAAGTAGGATTTATGCAGTAGAAATGAGGTCCTTGAGAAGTATGTGTGGCGTTACTTTGAATGACAGGACACGCGATAGTCTCATTAGAGAACGCTGTGGACTGAAAGTGGTTGCAGTGACTAGAATTGAGATAAAGAATGTTGCGTTAATTTGAACATTATGGAGAGGACGAAGGAATAATTTCTGACGAATGAAATATATCGAGCGAAATTAACTCATCTAACTACATGCGGGCTGTTACTATAAATTCGTTACTAAATTTCTACCTGGGGCTGTAGATCAAGCAAGGCCTCTAGCCGCGCCAGGTCTTGCAATAGCTACTTGGGGCAGTAGATCAGCATGGACGCAGTTGCGCAGGCAGTAGTACGGTGGCCGTGATTCCTGATTACCTGGGGCAGTAGATCCCGCCGCCTAGAGCCCCCAGCGCCTCCAGCAAGGCCTCGAGCCGCGCCAGGTCGCGCGGGGCAGCACCAGCGCTGGGCCAGCGGCAGCCCGCCAGCTGCCCGCCCAGTACGGTCGCCGTTCGGGCTGCGTACACTGCTGGCTCCACGTTGGATAGCTCCACCTGTGGGGGTGGTGGGGTTTCTAGGCGGTTTTTGGAGTCTGTCTCTCTTCCGCGGCTTAGCTCGGAGACACTTAGGACGTCGGGAGAGGGCGCGGAACGCGACGAGGTGTACGGTCCTTGCTCTGTGTTCTGTGACTCTACACAACGCGTCGCGTTTTTCCGCGCCCTCGCCCCACACCCTTGCTCTGTGTTCTGTGACTCTACACAACGCGTCGCGTTTTTCCGCGCCCTCGCCCCACACCCTTTCTATGTGGCCCACGCCTTAGAAAGTTGAAATGTGGCACACGTGTACACTTAAATTTCAGTTGTTTTTTCCTCGTGGACCGACACGCACTAGGCCGGTTTTTTACCTCTACGCACAGCGCGTGATGCAATCTATTGTAATCTAAACGCACCTAACTTCCTCTAACTACTAACGTCTGACTTACCAAGCAGCCCAATGCTATTCTCAGCGGTTTCGTGTTGTCCTGTCCATCATTCTGGCCGGTCGCTATCACCAGGGATTCTAGGGCCACCATCAGGTCGGCTCCTTCCACTGGAAGGTTCTCTTGGTAACTGCAACAAAAAAAGGCTCCAGAATAACTCAAGTAGAAACTTAGACGATTACATCTCGGACTGAAAGCGCTGCATCATGGCAATACTTTAACCAGTGCGTCCTGCCAGTTGTGCGAAACGAAACGAGTTATGACTTAGAGCGGAAACGTGGCCATTGGCGGTAGGACTAGTACACAGATTCTAAGTCGCTCAGCGTACTACGGAACAGGCTCCTCGGAGTCTCTTTTATGAATCACATCAGACATGAGACAGTGGGGAACTTGCGTCTAACTAAGATTGGAGTGACTTTACTTGTATACCATGGAAAGCATATAGAAATCTAGGAAAAATTTAAAAATAAAACAAAAAAATATTTTTTTCGGGGTTTTCGGAATCACAAAATATGCGAAAAATAAAGTTACTCTAATAACACAAAACTTATTAGATTCCGTTTTGTCATTGAAGTCTGAACGTTTTTGTGAGGGTGTACATGCATAAAATGGATTGTTCCCATGTCTACAGAATCTCATTTCTACAGATTTTTATTTCTACAGAATCTCATTTCTACAGATTTTTATTTCTACAGAATCCCATTTCTACAGATTTTTATTTCTACAGAATCTCATTTTTACTGATTTTTATTTCTACAGAATCCCATTTCTATTCATTTTCAATTCAACAGAATAACATTTCTACAGATTTGCATGTAAAGGTACATAATTACAATTTTAGGATTCCGTACCAAAGGGTAAAAACCGGCCAAGTGCGTGTCGGGCCACGCGCTAGGTATGGTTAATTAGTATGAATAAATGAAAAAGTAGTCAAATTGGGAAGACTTGCACTAGTTAATCAAAAGGTAGTTAGGCAAACTGAGAAAGTTGGCAGAGAGTTCATCTTTAGGAATTATTAAGACACATCAAAAATCCGGCCGTCCTGGTACTTCATTGGTATACAAATTAATAAGTATTAATATAGAATAAGAAAATTGAGCTGGAATAAAAATGATTGAAAAAGACAGTTTTTTTTTTTACCAAACCATAATCAAGTTTATGATTTGTTCCTTTCAAAAGTGGTTAAACTGTGAATCAATTTGATTGTAATGTATGTCTGTAGAATTGGGAATCCGTAATGTTGGGAATCTGTTAAAATGGAAATCAATAGAAGTGGGAATCTGTAGAGTTGGTAAACTGTAGAATTGGGAATCTGTAGAGTTGGTAAACTGTAGAATTGGGAATCTGTAGAGTTGGTAAACTGTAGAATTGGGAATCTATAGAATTGGCAATCTGTAATGGAAATCTGTAGAATTGGGAACAATCCCATAAAATCTATATTTTACGAGATAACTCAAATATTGGTAAACGCTTCATACATAATAAGCGTTACGTTAGGGAGTGACGTCATAGTCTAAGTTCGATTTGTACGGCGCCTTTTAGTGCCACGTGACTATATTGACTTTTCGACTGGTTATATTACAAAAAGTATTACCCCCAGTTTCTCGTACACTAACACGCTGTTAATCTACTGTTAACAGCTGTCAATTGACCAAAGTGCATACAAAAAAAAAAACCACTGACAGCTGTTAACAGTAGATTAACAGCTTGTTAGTGTACGAGAAACCGGGGGTTAGTCGCAGAGAATAGGAAAATACCACGTTTATTTATCTTTTAACGTGTCCTCTCCTATTCTATTAAAACATATTTTAGTGCAAGTTCTCCATTCGCCAAAGAACTAAGGTGATTGACATAGCCCATAAGACTAGCAAGTTGAAACGGCAATGGGCTGGTCACATCTGCCGAAGAACTGACAGTCGATTGGGTACACAAGTTCTTGAGTGGAGACCACGACCTGACAAACGCTGCTCAGGACGCCCACCAGCTCGCTGGACCGACGATCTGAAGCTGGCAGCGGCTGGATCGGTAGCTAGTCTTGGGGGAGGCCTACCAGCAGTTGACGAGTACGGGCTCATTGTTTGGAGTAGGGCAGAGACTCACCAATGCACCACAATATCGGTCAACACCCTGGCAGCCGCGGCGGCGACACTAGGACGGACCGAGAGCGCTGCATCGTGGCAATACTGTCGCAGTAGACTCGTCTCAAGTTCGCCTTCCGAGTTGCGCTGGATCGAGCCCGCGGCAGCGCAGACGGCTGGGCATTTCACGAGAATCTGGGGGTGTAGAGGCAATATGGAGCAACCGATGTCGATGACTTGCACCGGGCGGGCGTCAGAGTCAGAATGTGAAGCATTAATATGTAGTAGTTAGACTTGAAATGTTCACACTTATAGTTGAACTAGCCGTCCCGACGAACTTCGTACCGCCACAGAATTCGTTTATACGATTCTTGCACAACGCGCTCCATTTTTAAAACACAACGTTCGCTTACAGAACGCCATCTATTTGAAAGTTAAAATAAATGGTATCCCATGGGAACGCATTACCGGGATATCAAGTATGCTAGGTCTCAATTCAGGTCTTGGTCTATATGTACGCCAAGGTTCATGTAAATCCGTTCAGCCGTTATTGTGTGATTGAGTAACAAACTTCCAAACATCTTCACAAACTTTCACATTATTAAAACCAGCAAGTCTAAATGATTGCAGGTAGCTCGAAGCGCGTTGTGTGCTATATCACTGCTGGAACCCTGTAGTCAATTCTAATTATCGATGAAACTCAGCAGCCTGTACATTTTAATAATATCAGGCCGCTGGAATTGGAAAGATCTTGATAAACATAACAAACAAACATAACAAAAACTCACCTGTATCCCGGAGGGGTAGGCCAGGGTCTGCCGCTTACCACGATCCTGACAGATCTTAAATTATTTCCTGAATTATCTTTGTACAATATCTAAATTACCTATTTGGGTTCGAATGCTCTGCACTCCCCACGCCAATTCAAATTTGGCGCGCTTCTGAATGAACGACATAGATTCGTTTACTCCATTCACTCACTCTTTTCACTTTTCGCTATGCGGTGTGCACGTTAAAACTCCGTTGGATCCACTTTTCAAAACTGCCGGTCGGCGTATGCTAGAGACTGAAATAAACCTGCGAAATATTGTGTGGATTGTGTCCCGGGACCTGGAGACCAGCTTCATCATCGCCTGTAAGTAGAGCACCATTTTTCTTACCCAAATTCTTTCCGTAGTTCAGTATCAAACAATCTTGATTCAGTGCATATGTGCCTATTACAAGTGTAGAGGGAGTGGTATGAGCCCGAACCTGTATTTCCTTGGGAGAAGACAGCAAATTATGGCCAGTATCTTGTCTGCGCGCCGAACCCGCCAACACGAGGGAGTGGAAGCAGCACCGCGTGCTCTGCTAATGCTACTAAAAAGTAGAGAGGGCGTGGTGTGAACACATACCTGCATCACCTGCAGACACAGCATGTTATGGCTAGTGTCCTGTCTGCGGGCGGACGCTGCTAACACGAGCGAGTGGATGCAGCTAGCGGGCCACAGCGCCGCGTGCTCTGCCAGAGTGCGGAGCCCGAGTAGGGCCTCCCGCCGCACCGCCGCGCGTCCGTCGTTCACCGCTATGTTGAGGAGCACCTCCACCTGGGGGTCAGACATTTGTTAGTAAAAAAAATAAGAATGTACGCGTCGAATTGATAATCTCCCCTTTTTTTGAAGTCTGTTAAAAAGAGAGCGCCGGTGAACGTAAATATAAGTTCAGTCCTTTGGTAATTTGAAAAATGAAAAAAAAAAAAAACTACAAAAAGCAGCTGTTTTTTGCATTTGCCTCCACAAACGGCAAGTAAATTTTTTTTGTATAAAATGGATAAAAGACTGTTCTTACAAAAATAAACAAGCTTTAACTACTTCTTTATTACCTACAAACGACCTACAAATGCATACCACATTCCTCATCCATTCATGTCGTTCATTCTTCATTTATCGATATTTTTATCGACATTTGCAAGCTCCAAAGTGATATTTTGACAGTAACAGCTTCCTCTCCTCCCAAAAGTTGGTCGCATGTGTCTTCCTACAAAACTTCGGTCATGTCATATCCCGTGGCTAGGACATCCTTGTGTATAACCCGTCGAAATATCTAGGTACCTCGCAAAATGGCGGTCTGACGGTGGCAGGGCATAGATATTTTGCCGGGTACTAAACTAAACCGGGTACTAATACCAAACTCGCTCCGATTGGTGTCACAATTAACTAGCCCCGCCCGCCTTCCCGCAATTGAACGTGGGGTAATTTTTTAGCGCTAGTTAAAAATCTAAGTTTTTAACTATCACTCCCCATAGACATTTCTGGGGTATCTACCACAGTTTTTGCTAGTACTCTGGAAGAAATTGAGTGACCCTTTTTGTCAAGCTAGATTGGCCTTTCGATTCGTAGCGCGGTGGCACTAGAATTGTACTAGGGAGAGTACACTGGTAGCACTCGAACGTCGCTAGAGAGAGTCGGGTTGCGGCACTATTGGAACTAGAGACAGGAAGTAAGAGAGTGAGCCCACCTGGTCGGGCACGTGGACCACGGTGTCATCGGCGATGTTGGTGATGGCGGAGATGGCGGCGCGGACGCAGCTGGACGAGGGGAACCGCTCCATTAGCGATTTAAGCAGCTTTAGTACCCCTTGGGCTCGCACCGCTGAGGAAAAGTGTGCAGTGATGATTTCTACAACTAAACACATTACTTCTGGGCCATGAAACTTCAGCTGAGTGGGTCATACAATGGACTATCAATCTAAAATTTAGATTGGAACAAACACAATAAAAACTCACGCCTGTATCCCAGAGGGGTAGGCAGAGAATAGGGTCTGCCTCTTTCGCTTCATCAACATTCATTAGTCGTTGCATGCACGCACGCAGGTTTCGGTACATGTGTTCTAGTTCTAGTTCGACTGGAGATTTCTGCACTTAGCCTCATAGTTGGGCCATTGTACGCAGCAAGTGCTGAGGTATGTAAATACCTCAGACACTCGGGCTTCCTCACGATGATTTTCTTCAACGTTAGCAGGTGGTGTTTTGCTACTATAACATCACAAATGTACGTAACTTAGAAAACAAAGTCATTGGTACATGTCGGTATTCGAAACCACGACCTCCCGAATGATAAGCCGGCGTTCTACCGCTCCACTAACACCGCGTTTCAGTACATTTGAACATAGAATTTAAATTATTTTCCTTTTGCTGGAGGTTTGCCATACTTAACTTACTTAAGATATTTACTGCCAAAAAATGAACATAGGTTGGTTAGCAATAACATGAAGTTCATTCTTCCACAGAGGAAAAAAAAATTCTGCCAATCTGATAAGTAAATTTTGGTACAGTTGTCAAACTATCATTTGGGAATTCTGTAGGCAAACAATGGCACAATGGCAAATAATAATAATTACAATAACTGCCACACAACACAATACTTGTCCTGGTCCCAAACTAGGATACTCTGTGTTACAGTAACCAGGCAAGGAAGCCATTTGTACAAATGTATGGCAGTCCCCAGTGATAATCAAACCCACAACCTCCACAACCCCAGTGATTATCCAACCCGGTATCACATGAAAATCAGATGCAATACCGCTAGAGCAAATGCGACCATTAGAAAAACCCTTAAAACGCTTGCACAATTTAACATTTTTTTAATATTTAATATGAGTAAACTTAATAAATGTGATCTGAGGGTTTGATGCTTAATTAAATTACGGACATTTTAAATATATTTTTGTTTTCCTATATGTAGTTTCCAAAATAAAAAGTTGTTTCCAAAATTATATATTTTGGAATCTTATTCTCTCAATCAAAAACTTATTACATGATAAGATAAATATGCGCAATTTAATTATCCAGCAAACCCTCAGACCACCTTTATCAAAAGAATACTAATTTTATTACAGTCACAAAAATGTTTAAATTGTGCGAGCGAGACAGCACGCTCCATGTAACACCCGAGTTAAAATCTGTACGCTCCATGTTTTAGTTGCATTTGGTTACTGCTTATTCTCTATTTTTATGCACTTATTTGTGTGTAATGAATGTAAATAAACGGTTTAAGTCAGAGGCGGCTTGACAACTTCTGACAGTAGACGAGCCACTAGTCTACAAGCCTCCACCAATCCGGACTTGGCCCCCGTGGTGGAGTATGGCCTATACCTTCCTCAGGGAAGAGACCCGTGCCCCTCGGTGGGGACATAATGGGTTGATGATGATGAAACGGTTTATCCATCTATTAAAATGTTACGTCACCTCCTCCATGGACAGTCCTGAGAGCCCTGACCAACTCATCCCGGCGCTCAGCCCCAGTGTTCTCACACTCCACCATGTCAGCTAGCTTATTGCATACTGCCACAGCAAATGCACTGAAACATATTTGTGATTTTCAATCAGGGCCTCGATTCTGTTAGTGCATTGTAGTATAATGACAGGTACACTGTCGGGTCACGTGACGTGTTTTTACGTACCATTGACGCCTAGAAGGTTTGATGGGTGTGCCCGCGTAGACTTAAAGCAGCCATGAAATGAAAACCGCCATGTTCATGCAGTTGTCATGTTACTACAATGCATTAACAGAATCTAGGCCCAGTTCTAGTTTTTCACCAAAGAAAGATAATAATAAATTATCATAAAAACTGAAATTAAAAAATAACCAACAACCCGACTGCTGAGCATTAACTCAGCATCCGGGACCAACTTAAGGAGTTACATTGCTGAATTGCGGTCCCGTCTGCTTAGTAGTTAATGGTCAGCAGTCGGGTTGTTGGTTATTTTTTATTTCAGTTCTTATTTTTGTCGTTTTAGTGATATTTTAATGCTGATTTATATATAGACCGGTGAAACCCGCATACTGATGTTTTACATACATTACATGTGATTGGCGCAGTTAAATAAAATAAAGATCGGAGTATAATAAATTTTATATAACAGCACCATCTAGTGACTCATGCTTGTACTACTATGTTACTTAATAGTGATTTTTGCAATGTTACTTAAGTAATTTTTGATATTTGTTACTTTTCTGTTCCAATGTTAATTTAATATAGTCATAGGACACTTGCGCAGGGATGACAAATTGATTGAGACCTCATTTGTCAAAATCTGATCATTGGTTAAGGAGTTATGAGGGAACATAGAATCAGATATACTTAGATACATGCATATATATGAGCTAAACACATTACCCTCCTTTTAGGCTCTGCCGCAGTCAGGTAATAAAGTAGGACAACAAATTTTCATTTGTTTTTCTATTCTATGACACTTTTTCTACAACAAAAGCTATAAAAAAACTGCATTATCTCTAGCTATGGTGCCACATAAAGTTTCAAACTAATAACAACGGCTTAGTGAATTCGGTTTTATTTATGATGTTGGGCAAAGTATATCAATGCAATGCAATTACTATTTGGAGCATGGAAAAGGAGGGAGAGGAAGCAGCAAATTATCATTATGGAGAAAATATAATAGCTTCATGTAGAAATCAGTATCATTAGACTGTCTGTCTTATATATTTATTGAACTTTTGAGATAAATTAATTCAAAATCTTAATCACACTTACTTTGAATGTGCAGCAAATCTTGTAGTAGCATAAATAGCGGCATCCACCTCCACATTGTCATGGCTGTCGAGCCCTCGCCTTATCGCGTGATGCACATTCTGCCGCTCAGGGATTATCCCGGCCACCGCTCCTAACGTCTTCAGTGCTAAAGCTCTAGCCACCGGGTCGTTCGAATGTAGAACACTAAATATACGTCGCAGAAACTCGTCTACATTCAGAATCTTGTCCAGATGCTTCTCGCTTTGCTGGCAGACGCGCAAAACCCATAGGCGCAAGAAGTTGTTGCCCACTCGAAAGACGTCAGCTAGTTTCAGGAATGAGGAGTTAATTAAGATGGGAAACGGGTACTTTTCGAAGAGACGCGGAAAGCGGACTATGGCCTCGCATTGTTCGCCAACTTTCCCCGACCGGAGACCTAAAATTAGGGATTAAAATAGTGTTTATGTGGATAAAAGTGGTTGAGTAGTAAAAAGTATAGGTTAAGTCTTTACCCTTGTCTAATTCAGTCAAAGCCGAATTGGCGTCTTGATCGGGCTCACCAACCGAGTTTTCATTTATGGAATTAACTTTGAAACCTAACATTTTCAGTCAGTTTTCAGAGATTGCTTGGAAAAACAAATACGCTTATACGCCACTGTTTGTTTCCTTAGGACTAAAAAAACATCGGAACTTTGACAGTTGTATTTTTCTCAGTGTTGCCATAAAGATTTTTCCACGGTGTTGCCGTACAAGAACACATAAAAATCTAATTAGTACGAGTCATTTTCAGCAGATGGCACCAACAGTCACATTATGGCGCCAACAGTCACATTTTCAAACCTTTTTCCCAAACACCCCAAACACAAAAAATACCCCCAAACCATCCCCAATGGTTAGTTGTAGCCTTTTCAAATTAGTCCAATTAGGTTAAGCTGAAGTTCATAATATTACTGTCACCTAAAATACCGAAATACGCCAGTGAACTCCCGAGTAACTCCAACCCAATAAATTACAGCAAACTAAACTACTCGCCGCTCAGCTTTCACCCCTTCTAATAACACGGCGTAGCGTAGTTAAACATCGGATTTAGTTAACATCGCTTAGCTGCAGCGGGGTAGTGTTTGCAACAGGTCTCGGGTCTCAAAGCCGGGCTAATTAGAGACACCTGTGCTGCAATGGAACAGTTCACGTAACAAACGCAAAGATGTAGAGGGTCTGGTCAGTAGATGATCATAATTTTTTTAAGGGTAGGTATGTCTTTATCAGGTTAAAATTGGGACTAACTAACCATCTTCATACTGAAACATAGGATTTGAACATAAAACAAAATGCACTATGAGCCATGAGGAAGCACCTGAGGCCTTTGGAGTCGGAGGTGGCTGGGTGTCATACATTATTGTATAGTACCCTGTATTTTTTTTGTTTTGTAGTTTTTCGTGTATTTTATTGGTTTACCTATTTGTTTACTCTGTGTTTCTGTGAGTATTTGAATAAATAAACATAAACGTTTACATACAGGCACATACATTGCTTCTGGCCCCACACTAGAATACCCTGTGTCGTGGGAACCAGAAACAACGACATCACAAACATGTAAGTAAATATCCAAGACCTGGGGATTTTTTGTCCCCAGCCGGGATTCGAACCCGGGACTTCTGGCATGGTATGCAGATGCACTACCGCTGCGCCACGAGGTCGTCGATGTCTTCTTTCTTTCAATATTTGTAAAGGAATCTTGACGAGGGGTCTAGAGATTTTGGTCTACTTTAGACCAACTCTACAAAAAATACGAAATTGCACGTAATTTCTAAATCCCACGGTATCGGGAAATGAAAAACATCGTATCCAACTAGGTGGATCTTTGAGAAAAACACAAAAAACCAAAATTAATGGAATTCTGGGGAAATTCACGTAAAAATGAGATATTGTGTGCACTTTAGGGACACAAATAAATTTTCCAACCAACGTGCCAAATTTTGAGCAAGGAATAGGTAATTTTTCTGTTTTAGGGGAAGAAAAGTCTGATTTTTAAGTACCTATTTAATATCTTCTTAACCAAACATATTTGAGACTCAGGTGTTTCTTCTACTATTTGAAATTATAAAGTTTTTTGGTTTACGCAACAAAAATGAGCACTTGCAAAAATCGTGTATCAAAACACACTGGCGCCGGCCAACTGACTGGCTGGTCGGATCCTGTGACGTCACAATAGCGTTCAAGCCTTGCCTGGCGCGTTTCAAAACAGCCAAAGTTTAAACTTCTCTAACTTTGTCAATTCTTGATGGATTTAAGTAATTCAAAAAGTAATATGCTTTAAATTTTATACTCCAACCGCCAATATTTTGATGTCTGAATGATCCTCATTGGTTTTGGAGCTGACCAAAGCTTCTGGTCTTCTCTCTTCAGTTGCTTGCACCTCAGCCCACCATTACTAGCGAATTACGGAAAACGAGCCGGCACCTAATGATTTAAGGATCAGTTAAGCGAGATGTATGTTGTTTGTTATACTTACAAGCAAGGGTTGTTAGTTTGGAGTCGAAATTATTTCTTTGTACGCTGCTAAGTCGTTTTCATTTACATTTTCGTTGCTAAGTCAGCCGTGAACTTATGTCCTAAAGGTTAACGTGCCGTCGACTGTATCTATTGCGAATTGATTACCGGTCACAAGTACCTCATTTGACGCCCAATGCAGGACATAGGAGTCCCTCGTGGTTTTCATAACCATGAGGGGTTTTGCCATAATCGCCACGCTTGGCAGGCGGGTTGGCGATCGCAGTATGCGGTTGGAATCTCAGGAAGACGCTGCTGCCCGTCTCCTGGTAATTGATTTCCTTAGTCGCCTTTTATGACATCCACGGACAGCTAGTGCTGATCGACTTGGCCTCTTGCGCTATGGATCTATTCCAGGTTGTACGTGGCCGTCCTCTCTTTCAATTTCCCGAGGGGGTGTACGCGAGGGCTTGTCTGGTCAGGCATTCCTTGTCCCAGCGTAGTATATGGCCTATCCGCCGCCATTTTCTATTCAGGATTTCTAAATGGACAGGTGTCTGGGTGGTAGCCAGAGTAATACACTCAGAGCAGTGGTAATACAAGTTTCGACTAAATTTGGATAGAGTGGGTGCTTCTGCACTTACTTACAGATATTGCATTGGACTGGATGGATTGTTAAAGTCACCCTATATTACAAAGGCAGAAGATCATATATACTTACTTATGTATATATGATCTTACTTATGTAAGTATATACTCGTATGATCTTACCTGAGTAAGTACATATAAAAAAACTTTGGCCTTTGCATCTGCGTAATGAGATGATTTATACAGCGTCCAGTGGCACCATCACTCACACTAGATGGGTGAAGGGACCACTCGGATGCTGCAGTGCCTAGGACATTATTTTAGATGGAGTAGGAAGCAAGTATATAAGTAGTAAGTGTATGTTATATACTTACTTAGGTAAGTATATATGATCTTCTTACTTTGGTATCTTAGGGGTACCTCTAATAATAAACCTCTAATAATTAGAGGTACCTCTTTCGCTTCGTAAACGTTAATTGGTACCTAAGTAGCCAGTCACTTAGGTACTTCATAGACGCTAGCCGGTAGGCTAAATACTTTTTTATTTCCGGGTATGTCTGAGTTGTTAGGGATTATAGAATACCACAATAAATTAGTAGGTATACCTACTAACCACAAAACGCAATCTAAATCTACCAAACGGCCCAATGCTTGGACAATGCTGCGCATTATTCGAAAATGCTTCCGGACTGTACAGAAGAGATGTTTTGACACACTTTTTACTCAAAAGAACCATCTTTCCATTGTCCATTCCACGCAAGTAAGCGATGCCGGACGTTGGGCACAGAACAAGAAGATGCAAAAAGTGTAGCATTGGCCTATATATAGTCCTAGACTAACCGTTTAAAACACTTTTAAACTAAACAACGCATGGTCTTGCTCTTCGCAATAATATGCTACTAAGTAGGTATATTACGCTTACCAAATCCTAAACGATTCCAATCGTCAAACTGTCAAATTCCATCCTAATTGATATCGCAAGTTATGCGTAGGTATGCCCCATCATTAGAGTGAGAGGACACTATGCTTAGCGGCTGGTTTCAGGGGCTCTACTACGTAACTTCTCCACTCTATGGAGTTGTACGATTTAGCCTACTACGAACTGGTAGATACATAGATATTTCGACACTTTGGAATGGTCAAAATGCTTACCTAACCGGAAGCCGGCGTCCTACCGCTCCGCTACCACCGCATTTGGTTAGTTTTATTTTTGATATTGTGTGGAATCAGGCGTTACTTTGCGGAAATACATAATAGCATTAAAATGTGAAAATTGCTTTTCTGAATTCCGCCAATATCCCACAAACACCATGCGGTTAGTTAATGCACCGCCCTCCCTTCCACTTTTTCAAGCAGAAGCAAGACACAAACACACCACCACCGACACCAATACTTGTGTGAAAAGATGCGTTTTTTTATTTTTAGTGACAAATATTCATCTAAGCCTACCCTTCAGTGATACAGGCGTGAGTTTATGTAATGTGCATTGGCAATATTTTCTTACATTATAGCTTTATAGACATCATTGAGTCCGCCTTCTCATTCCTACCCCAGTCTGTAGAGTCGTCCACGCCAACATTTTGGCTGTTGTGTTAAGACTTTACCCTAACAATGGAGCTTTCGTAGAACCATTCTTACATGGCGACACGGCAGCATTTTGCCACAGTGACACATACTCTTAGCTCCCAGAGTAGCCCATTCAACCTTTGGTGAATTGTCAAAGGATTAACCAATTCTTCTCCCCTGTTCAGCAAGTTTTTTTCTCCGCTAATGAAGACACGATTGTAGGAAAGGGTGGCTTTAGATACGGAAATCGGTAGTCGTTTACGAAATCGTTATCAGCGCTTAGCTTAGTCATTTAGAAGTCGTTTTTCGCACTTTTGCAATTTGGGATGAAGATTTACCTAACTTGTAAAAATATGTTTTTCTTATAAATGCTCAGGGTGCAACGAAATCTCCCCAACTTCCAGTAAAAGTGGTTTTTCAACTTGTACCATGAGGACAATTTTGAAACCGCGAAAAAATATCAGCTCTCGCGTACATGTTGGTGACATAAGTAATTAGTACCTAAGTTAAGTATAGAACAACTGGTAATTTTTCGCGGAAAAGGAAAGAGTCCTTCGTATTCATGAGTTAATTAAACCCCCGTTTGCGGTGTGTTTATTACAACCTGTGCATGTATGTGCATGTAGGTATACAAGAACCAGCAGCCCATAACGTCCCACTGTAGGGCACAGGCCTTCTCTCAGAGAAAGAGAGTATGGGCTTAATCACCACGCGTGCCTACCGCGGATTCGCGATTTCAAGCGCTGAGGTATGTGAATAGCTCAGACACTCAGGTTTCCTCACGATATTTTCCTTCAAGTTAGCGAGTGGTATTGCTACTATAACTTCACAAATGTACATTACGTACAAAGCAAAGTCATAGTTACATGCCCGCACTGGAAATCGAACCTGGGTCTCTCGCTTCCGAATCCAATGTTCTACCCACTAGGTTATCACCGCTTTGCCAATGTTCTACCCACTATCACCTATTTTAAGTAACATAGTTTTAAATAAGTAATCCTAAACAAAAAAATGTCCCAAAATCGACATCTACAAGCTTTCTTTTAAAAAAATTACCTTCTAAAAAAATATTATTTAATAAACATGCTCGGGTAACTGTTACACACACACATACACACACACACACACACACACAAACGCACACACACACACACACACACACACGCGCGCACGCGCACGCGCACACGCACACACACAAACACACGCGCACACACACACACGCGCACACACACACACACGCGCGCACACACACACACACACACACACACACACACACACACACACACACACACACACACACACACACACACACGAACATTTTTTATTACCTACTTCTAACCTCATTTAAGTTTTTTCAATAAATATAAACTTTCGTGTCAAAAGCACAATATATTAACAAGGTACATTAATTGTGTAAATTAGTGTATTGAAGTCTGTTGTACTTGGAAATGTAAAATGTTTTTCGGAGGAGCACTGCTTATCCTAAACCACAGGTTTTAACCTTTTTTAGGGAGCAGGGTACCACTGCCTTAGTGATAAGGTCACTGTAAAATGTTCCTTGAATAAATTATCTTAAATTATCTTATCTTAAATCCGTAGCTCCCAAAGTTCTCGCAGTGTTGTAAGCAAAACTTTCATAATCAAAATAGTTTTGTTAGGCAGATAGGGTAGTAAAATTGTACAGAAGAGAGCACACAAACATAAGTAGGATGGACTCTGTTCAGTTGCATTACGATCAACTTTGCAACAAAAATGTAAAGGTCGTCATGAATTTGACTTAACAAGCGTTTCATGTAACGTCTAACATCTTTCCAAGCTATAAACAATGTAACAACGAAACCCCAAAAGTTCACCGTTGCGGTCCAAAAACGACCTCAAAAAGCTTGAAGTCTGTCATTGTTGCGTCGAAAAACGATTCACTTGATGATTTCTCCCAACAATGGACGAAGTAACTTGAGAAACGGGATGATAATGATAACGCACGTTTATGTAACAAAACAAAAATGTGCGCAAGGCACACCTTAGCTGGTATTGGGCATCGCCATTGCTGTATTCGATGCTATGTCAGAGTCAAAATAACATAGGCCGTATTTCAAAGCAATAGGAGCTTTTAATAGTTTGAGTAGAGAATCTGCATGAGCTGCATCATCATCATTATCACGAACATCATCATCATGAATGGCCTTTACACCTGTTGCAGTTGATTTGTGTAGTATTTTTGTAGTATTTACGCTCGTGATTAAGAAGTCCTAGGGCCGGTTTCTGAATTGAGAATTTCCCCAAGTAAATATATTACTTAAGTAACGTTCTGTCACGCTCTTTTCTGGGAAATTCCTCAATGAGAATTTAATCAGCGAAATTCTCAATTCAGAAACTGGCCCCTATTCGAGAGAGATCCCCCTGTCCACATACTCAGCTTGAGCAGGCGGCAGACCCCTGCTGGTCGGATTTTAAGTCCTGTGCATGCCTTTCCGCGCGTTTATCAGCCAGATGCAGGAACCAGGCTTGTCATTGTAGTTCGTCCCTCATTGATACGATATATTGCCTCCATTCGTCGCGATCTTCGGATAGCTCCACCTACCGACCGCTTGGGATTCCAAAATGGAGTATGTCACATTTAGCGCAATCCTTAAAACGCAAGTGGGGTCTTCCAACTCGTCCTTTTGCTCATGCTATCTCGCCGATGAGAACACGGCTGGGGAGTCGAGAACGGCATGAGCTGCATAGAGCACTATGAAGGGCGTAAGCCCTGTTTAACGTTCTATGCAGCCATTTTGCCGCCGCTAAAGCCTTGTATTATAAACCCTGCCGTTTATAAATGTGCGGCTTTGAAAAATCTAGAGGTAGAAGTAAGTCATCTGTACCTGCCTACCTCACTTGTGCGATCCATCTTGAAATAATCTCGGAATACGTAATTAAGTGACTGACTGGCTGGCGGGGATATACTTTGCTGATAGCGATCAGCGTTTTCGCTTACAAATGGAACTCTGTCTAAGATTTATATCACTTTAATACCTCCTACGTACTCTACATTTGTAGAAGAATACTATGAATGCTCAGGGATTAAGTAACATTTGAAACTTGTAGCAATTTGTATACTATTTGGCAAGTTAGGTCTAAATACCTTTATTGAAAAGACTCTAGGTACAGTCGACAGCAGGCCGAACTTTATTTTTTTGTTGCAAAGTCGCCCTTAGCGTAATTGATTAGAGTGCACGTACCTATATAATAATAATATAATTATTATAAATTCCACACAACACACTCATTTAACCTGGTCCCAAACTAGGATACCCTGTGCTATGGTAATTGGGCAAGGATATCACAAATATGGAAATACACCCAGACTAAGGCTATTTGTAGAAATGTACGGCGGCTCCCAGTGGGAATCAAACCCACGATCTCCAGCATGGTAATCAGACGTGATGCCGCTAGGCTAACGAGGCAGTTGGTTGATGTGCTATCGACTATACTTCCTTAGGGCATATTCTTCATCGTCTGCCTCTACACTAATGTATAATTTGCATACATTAGTGTAGAGGCAGACGATGAAGTGTCGTAGCTCGACATTTTTCGTTTCGTCGCGATGTCATCCATATTATTTAATTATTATTAATTAATCATAACATATTGACATGTAATTTTATGTTTATGAATGATGTAATCTAATCTAATGATAGTGTAACTTTACATTGTGTTGAGTGCACACAATGTAAAGGTGCCATCGATTGGGGGGGGCCGTTGGCTCTTCATACTTTTCTCTATTTTTTGCCCAGCGAAACAAGAATTACTTAGAAAATCGAATTGACGTATCGTGTGATAAAATGCTTGTCAAATATGTATGGTTCAGTTAACAAAATTATAATATTTTAGCGCCTATTTTTGAGGTCGACTTAAACAGTTAAATCAATGACAACATTTATACGCATCCAATCTACTCGATTACAAAGCGACGTTGCAACAAAAATAATAAAATTGACGCACTGACGTGATCAGCGCTTAAAATCGGAGAGTATTAAGTAGATATTCTCACAGAAGGACTGTACCCTTCGGTGGGACGCAAACAAGCTACAGTCTGTTCATCCTTACTTGTCCAATTTAGTAATAGTACATTACGATACTAGTGCGAAAAGTAGGAAATTCGCAACGAGTGGCGATAAATTAAAACACGACCGAAGGGAGTGTTTTATATCGACACGAGTTACGAATTACCTATTCGCACGTGTATCGTACAACGTTTTATAGTACATATGGCCCTTTGAAGTTTCGACATAGGCACGTAAAGTGCTCATTATCGCACTAGTGCGGTAATGTAGCACCATATGTACTATAAACAATATTGTAACCTCAAATTTGACATTTGATGCCGAAACTAGATATTTTCTTGCAAGTTCGTGCACTTTTTTTTATAAACATAGCAGCGTGTTATCCAAAATGGTGTCCCAGGTTAGTTCATTTATGTGAATATGGCAGTTTTCAACTAAAAAGTCATACTTTGCGGGTAGAATCTTGTTTACTAAATTGGACAAGTAAGGATGAATAGACTATACTTACTTTTATTCAGTTGTCAACAGTACCTACTAATAGAGCCCATCAATGATATTGTGTTAACTTCCACACCAGGCAGACAATACTTTCTCACAATGGTTTTCAAGACGCTCTACATTCTTCATTGGAAGGCGGCAGACCCTGAACTCACCATAGTGTCATTGGTCACCCATCTCTTAACTAACCACTGAACCATCACCCAAAAGTGTCAAAATAAACGACAAAAACCATTCTGAGAAGCGTTGAGACGCGCTAAGTAAAACTCGCACGCTCTATCGGCTTCGAAACAATAATCTTCACCTATTACCAACTTAATTATGTACTTGGTTTACAGCAAACTGCACCTTGTTACGTCGGATTATAGTTTAAGGCGGCTTGTGGTAGTTAAGTGAATTCCTAAGATATACTGGTAACATCGGGCTACAAAATAAAACTCTACAAAAGGCTTTATTCGGCTTTACCTCATTTATTTGTGATGAATATTTCAAAGCATTCTCCTTATTAAGTTATAAGTAGTTGTTCTTATTGACGAGGAGAACCATCTAGAGGTATTTTTGGATGTAAGCATATGATGATTTTGTTACTTGTCATACTCTTTGTAGTCGTGCTATCTTAATCTCACTCGCTACGAAGACATAACGTTGGTTATTGAGTTCTATGCAAAGTTCCCGCTAGGGAAACTGATGCAGCGGTGGCAGCACGGTCGGAAGAATGTTTACCTCACATTCAAGAGGTCGTGGATTCGAATCCTATGTCGATGTCATAGGTACATTCGATTCGAACGCAAAGTCATGTGCACTTATGAATTTGTAGTAGCATACCACTCGCTAACCGTGAAAGAAACATCGTGAGGAATGTCATACTTCACGCGTTTGAAACTCTGACGGGACGTAATAGGTTATGTATTATGTATCTTCTTGGAAGGTGCTGCACTAACCAGAGTCCAACTTATACAACGACGATGATGACGATGATTGATTAGTGCAATGCCTTCTTTGCGCCCCTATTCTGTGATCGCGCGTTCGTGGTAAGAAATGAAAGGCACTACTGCAATCAAAACATCGTGAAATAATCTTAATCTGCTTTGTGGTGTCGACTCGTCTTTGTTGCCTGACAAATGGCAGGCGATGTTGGGCTGCGATTTGGTGGACAAGCGGAGCGGTTAGCGGAGAACGTCTTACCTTGTTACCACATAACGATATCATTGGGCATCCTAGTATGAGTATCCTAGACATTTTGATTTGAGAACTTCACTGATCAACGTATAGTAGTGTCTCTTAAGGATCTCTATGATTTCTCAAGATGCTGTTCATCTTCAGCAAGAAACAGGGGGTTGACATAATAGTGGTAAATCAGAATTCGGGAATTTAGTTAAATTCATAACAGGGTTATGACCGACTGGTAGAGGAGTTGGTCAATCTTCAACCTTGGTTATTGACTAAACTAAACTAGCATAACTTTGAACTTCGAATAGGGTTCTGACCTTTACAGCGTGACTTTGAATTCGTTCACCGAATTTGAGGGAATGTTCTTTTCATTGCAAAAACAGTATTATTAATGATTTAACAGTAATGGTACAACATGTTTGTAAATATTCGTGATTTCCGACCTTTGTTTGTCTCCAAACTGTGAATCCTGTGAAGTGGCAGGATGTATCGTAACGTTTGTTACGATATTGTAAATGCTTAAGAGTCCGACGTCCGATACGCGTAAACAAGTAAGTAAGAAGTTGGCCGCCACCGACTATAAGACGCGCTAAAGTTAGTTTTTTGGGTTTTTAGTAGGTACTTTTCGTCCTAATATTGTTTGTTTACGCTTAAGTGAAGTAATTTTCGCGACAAAAAAAAGGTTTACTCGTAAAGCATTTTTTTTCATAACTAACACCATAATCATGGTTAGAATGCCCCCTTAAAATACGGTCAACGAATTCAAAGTCACTCTGTAGTTACAAGCAGCCTTCAGTTCGTATTATTATGAAACTGAAGAAACTTATGCCCTCGCTCTGCTTTTACCTTATGCAGTCCCTGACAAATGCATTGTCGTTGAGAGACCGTCTCCGAAGATCGATATCTGCGCCTAATACCCTGCTTCGCTCGCCGATGACACGACAACGTGCATATGGCTACGGGCACCATGAATCTTGGACCTAAATAGGACATGCAAAAAATATTTTTTTCATCCTAAGAATAGCCTTTCTACAATCGACGTTATTGCGTTCAGAATAACGACTTAATAAACGTAGATATTTATTATAATAAATTGGAAACTGAATCAATCAAATAGTTAGCCCGTACTTATCCACTGCTGGATATAGGCCTTCGCTACGACACTTCCTCCTATCCTCGGCCATCCTCATCTAGGCACTGCCAGCAATCTGTCTCAGATCGTCGGTCCAGAGAGCTGATGGGCGTCCTACGATGCGTTTGCGAGTTCGTAGTCTCCACTTGAGAACCTTTGCACCCCATCGACCGCCATAACTGAAGGAGTATTTTGGTTAAATTATTAAAAATATACACTCAATTATAACGCTAGCGTCGAGAGTAGAGGGGCAGATTCGAAAAAAATTGATAGTAAGTGTAGTCCATGGCTAGTTAAATCTGTGAAAGCTAAGTTGGTCTTTCAAGCTCGAGTAATTACTTCTTTTGCTGCAAATGAAACCCGTAAGTTTCATGCTGCGGGAAGTACTTAAGCAATTGCGCCAACTCTACCTACATATTTTCATAGTTCACAGATTTGAGGCAAAAACTACTTTCTTCTTTTCTCCTCCTCGTCTTTATGTGCGGTCTCCTAAGGCTGGCAACTAATTTGTTGGTATTGTCAGCTAAAAAGTTTTTTACCCGACAATACCGACGAGTACTAGAGTTGTACGAGTCGTAGGTAAAGGGGCATTTTGTCCCAGACTTTTAGGGGGCCAATGGTGCCACTACTCGGCTGGAAGCACGGGTGTTAATTTTAACACCGCAGCCGTTATACTTAGTGCGTAAAAAGTATTTTATTATTTGTATATTATTGTGTGTGCAAATATAAATACGCCTGGAGCGAGCATTATCCCATTGGCACACGCATTGTGTAGCCTGTGTCATTGTCATAGAGTGTATTGTGTGAGATTTTTGATGATGTTTTTATTCCGAGCTGTCCGCTCCGGTTAGGGATTATCGCAAATCGGCTCAGATGATGGTGCGCGACAAATATTTGTTCAGATACTTGGCGCTCTTGGGTTATGATAGCGTTCAGCTTTTATTAGTTTCTGTCATTATTCTGATGCGTTGGTTCAGGAGGGTGCGTCATGCGTCCTCACCATGCGTGCATCCAAAAATCACGAAATACAGTGGCTTTTAATTTTTGAGCTGCTCGCAAATAAAAATTAATAAAGTTATTATCCCACGCTTGTGTTCAAATGTCGCATAGATTTTGCCGAAACGTTTTACTTAAATATTTTTAAGGTTCCACCAAGAATCGAATTAAAACACCCAAGAGTTTTGCAATGAAATTTCTTAAGAAGACAGTTTTTGCTTCACGATCTTCATTTATCAATGGTTGGTGTCGGATGTCGTGGCTGGGATCGATTTGTAGTTTCGCCTTCTACCATTAGCAACAATTGACGGAGGCCAGTGTCAATTATTTGTGGCTACCCGAGTGTCTGGTTTCGTGGCTCGACGACAGTCTTTGAAAGAAAGTTTTTTTAAAAAAAAAAATATTTTCGTATTCGTTCACGCTGGAATAGATCTTGTTTGAGTGCTAAAATAACAGCTGACTCGGCAGTGGAATAGATTTTTTAGGGCTTACTGTATGGGAATCACTTTAGACGCTAGCGGAAAGGTTAATAAGTACGGTAGGTGCCGTACGATACTATTGACATATCTATAACACAAATTTAAAGACTACAATGCATTCTAGGGTGGTATTTGCTGCAACCCTATATTGTACCCTATATTGCTCTGGGTATTTGCTATCTCTACATACTTTTTTTTCATATTAGACCAACGGATAACTCTACTTTATTCTATCTGTGCTGACCTCGTGCCAACCACCTGTTTTACATTGTAACTTTCTCATCTGTGCCTTTCAAGTTGTGGTTATTTGAATAAATACTTTTTTATACTATTTATCTGTCTATCTTATTTTTAAGGGTAAGCTCAGTTTTTGTCTACTTCTAATAGATACGGTAAAGAGACATAATACTTAGTCCTACTATGTAAAGATAGGACGATTTTCCATTAAAAAACTGCCCAGACAGACCGACCGGGGTGACACCCTACTCGGATAAAAATGTGCCCTTTAAAGGTTAATATTTCGCAAACGGAGCCCTAAATCAAAAAATGCTCTGCCTACACCCACAATATTTTTAAACGACGAATCCAACGATACACCATGGTATAGGTGAGAAAAAAAATTGCATCGCTAATTTAGGTAAGAATAAGGGAGGTACGGTAAAAAAAAATATTTTCAAGATTTTATTCTACCGTTTTGTCGGCTTACTAAATAAGTATATTTATGCTAAATTTGAGCTCTTAGCACTTATAGTCTCTGTGCTAAGTCGCGGACAGACAGATGGACAGACGGACAGACAGACGGACAGACAGACAGACGGACGGACATGGCGAAACTATAAGGGTTCCTTGTTGGCTACGGAACCCTAACCAAAACTGTAACGATACGATATCATCGGGCTGGTAGTTCCATACATTTGCTAAGGCCGGCATGCGAACGCTGTGTAAACGTTATTATATAGGGAACGTTTACACTTACGGTGTTATTTATAAAAAACACTCCTCAGAGGCAGTTTAAATAATCTGTCTTTACGACTTTTCCTTTACTATAGACTATTTAAACTGCATCTGAAGAGTGTCTTAAGAAATCGTGTTTTTATGAATAAGGTGACGATGTCGTGCAGTTCCCGTTATCGTCCAATGTGAAACCGGCTGTATCCGAGTTCACTAGACGTTTTCTTTTGTTTCGTTAGAAAGACAAAACTACCATTTATGCTCAGTGATTATTCCTAGCTTGTACTCTTCAAAGGCGGATTTCAAAATGGCGCCTAATAATTCCTATTACAGACGTTACAATAACGAAATGAAAGGAAAGAAGTACATTACATAAATGCAATTTGTTCCCGGCGGGAGTGTCAGTCTCCCGCTAAGGCCATTGCATTCGACACTGACAATTATTGTTATTCATCACATTACTCCCCTTTCACAATGGCCCCATAGGTGATCTCCCTGGCTAAGCAATTGGTACGAAGCTAGAGGTCTCCAAGGCGAGAGGAGAGAGCTCGTGCCAGGGGCAATGTTACAGACTATCAACACTCAGAAGGGACTCTCCAGCTCCATTAAAAGTACCTTAGATAAATGATATTTCAATATTTTTGAAGTTAGCTGCTACGAAACGGCTTGGAAATAAGGTGCTCTCGATCTATCTTTTTTGGTAGATGCATAAATGAAATCAAAAGCACACACATCACAATTAACATAATGACAAAAAAAACTGAGAAGACACAACTGAGGTAACAAAAAAGGTTCACAAAGTCAGCATGCATTGCTGTGCTTGTAAACGACACAGCACCAACAATACTGGATAAAAGATAGAGAACACTTTATTCCACAACCAGCTGAAAGAATTACAAATAATTTCTTATATCTAAGTGGATTTTCAGTTGCAACCGATTAAATATTTCTTGGCACCCGGAACAATACAATTATAACTGCGTGAACGAGACAAACTGAGATTACTAATGTCAGCGACGCTTTAGGACTTAAATACCTAAGTACCTGTTAATAGTGGAACTTTATTGTATTCATAACAACTTAAGAGTATTTAATTTGACTAATTTGCTAGTACGGAAAGTTGCTTGGCCATCTAGATAAACATGAAGGTATGAAACCTTCATGTGATGACGTCACTGTAAAAAAAAGAAAGGGAGGCGCCATTTTGGCTTATCGTTTTTCTGGCGCGAAGGACGTAAGACTTATTCCCATCTTCCAACCTAAACTTCCACCCTGGGTTGGAGGTTGGGAATTGTTTGTCCCATCTTCCAACCTATGGCAGGTTGGAAGATGGGAATATATTATCTGAATTATTTTTGTTCCCATCTTCCGAACTGACATAAATGAGGTACAGTCAATAAATTAATGGGTTAGTATTTAATTTTGTACAAAGTAATGTGTATACAATCTTTAAATCCAAGTACATACCTAAATAATGATTTCGTTTTCCGATATGGTTTTATCACGCAGACAGACCTATAGGGTTCTATCAATTAATCATGTTGAGCACCTCTTGTTTCAAGAGTGTTATTATCTAACCTCTTTAAATGAGAATAGTATGAAGTAACTGGCACTTCCTGCATAATTCACTACAATGACGTCTATGTCAGTGTTCAGTAATCAATAAATAAACGTCGCTCAAATATTTTTTCTATATTGCATTAAAAAAAGTGGAAAAAATGTCCTCATTTGACCCCAGTTGCAGTACCAGTACCAGTACAACTGGTAAATTAACGTATTTAAAAAGAGGTGGAGGCGAAGTCCTCTTACACAATGGCTACCAATACCATCATCAGAAAAAATATAAAAACAGTTCCATTTACTGGAAATGTACAAACTATAAAAAAAATAAATGTGTAGGAAGCATTACAACAAAAGTAAGTTGTTTTTTAAATATAAAATAAGTAAAGGGTTATTTACTTTCGTTGGTTAATAATACTTGCTTTATTGTTACACAGGATAATAATATCATGAACAGTAAATTACACATACAGTCATGTATACCAGATTCTCCTAAAAATGAGATGGATATTCATTTAAATGAATGTAAAACCAAAATAGAAAATACACTGGCACCGGTACCATCAATATTTCAGGATTTAATAACATCTGTTGAATATACTGGATTAGATTTACTGTCCAAAGTACCAGAATTTAAGAGCGTAAAAAGTACCTTTTATAGAAAAAGAAACGAGTCAATGGGTGTGGAGAAAATAAATTTTAAATCAGTTTCCGAGGTTAAAATCCCACCCAAGTACAACTCATTTCTAGTTGCTGATTACCTCCATGATTCAGTTAGAATTTTAATTTTTTGTACAATGTTTGCAAAAGAACAAATCAAGAAAGTTAAACATTTCTTCGGTGATGGGACATTTACATCTTGCCCATACCCGTTTTGTCAATTATATACAATTAGTGGTGATTTAGGGAGTACAAATCAGACAACGAACGTTATACCACTGATATTTGCCCTATTAACTGACAAGACAAAAAATACTTATTCATTAATGTATCATCTCATAAAGAAACAAATACCACATTTTAAACCTGGGAAATACACGATGGACTTTGAAAAAGCAGCCATGGGAGGTTTAAGAGCTGTTTTTCCCAATGTAGAACTCAAGGGGTGTTATTTTCATTTTGTGAAATGTGTTAGGAAAAGGGGTAAAAAATTAGGACTCATGAAATTAAAATTGACACGACGCCTAATTGAACTTGCATCAGTATTGCCTTTGTTACCAAAAGAAAATGTATACGAAGGTTGGTCGTATGTGCAATCTCAATATACGGAAGGCAAGAATGAGAAGGCATTTATAAGCTATATGAATAAAATTTGGTTCAAAAATGAAGAATATGTTAATTTATGGAATGCATTTTCAGAACGCCATAGAACGACAAATTGTCTTGAAGCGTGGCATTCCACGATTAATAGACAAATCAAAGAGAAAAAACCTAACATTGCTAAGTTATTACACTGTCTATATAAAAACAGCATATTATTCAAAAATGAATTTCTATTAGTTAAAAATAACCACAAGGCAGTAAAGGAACGTCAGAAGATATCAATTTCCACAGATAATTTCATACAACAAAGTCAAAGGCAATTAGCTGAAGGAGAAATTACTGTAAGCTTGTTCCTAGAAAAATTGCGTTAACATGTTTAAGGTATTGCTGGCTGTTTTTAGATCATGCCACCTCTTTGTGTAATTAAAATATTTTTAAGTTGTTTCTGTCAAGTGTCACTTGTATCAAATAATTTGTTTTTGAGACGTACCAAAATAATAAATACCTGGATAAAATATGACCTTTTTGATTGACGCTGAAGAATATCGACAGTTTCAATTGGAACTGAATGCGAAGATGGAAATTATTAAGCTTCGGCGGGGTAACGCTATTCAGCAACCTGTTCCTAATTTCTGCCTTTGCCTAATGAATTTTAGAGAGAGATGTTTAAGATTCCTCCTAAAATCAATAATTTTTTTAATTTTTGACGATTGTTGGGAGGAAGTAATGGAAAAATTTCGCAAATATCGACTAAAAGGTAAAAAAGTAGATGATAGTAATGTTAGTTAGTAATTTCTACAAAAATAAAAAAAGTAAGTTCAAAAACTAAAACCCGACTACTAAAAAGTGTGAAACAAGAACACCTATTATTTGAAGTAAACACTTTACGATATTTGTTTGATACACATTTCATAGGAAGTTTAGAGGAGAGCCGGGGTCGTATGTCACTTAAGACAAAACGCGTCTACATCGGAGGTGAGTTGGCATACGACCCCGGCTCGCCTTTAAACTTACTATGAAATGTGTATCAAACAAATATCGTAAAGTGTTTACTTCAAATAATAGGCGTTCTTGTTTCACACTTTTTAGTAGTCGGGTTTTAGTTTTTGAACTTACTTTTTTTATTTAATTTATTTTGTGGTTATAAAAGACCAACAATGTATATATTTTTGAAACGTGCTAATCAAGACCTTTCATTTGATACCCCACACGATATCATCAAAAAATATTTTTTTTAGTTCATGTTTCCAAGTCGTCTAGAGGGCGCCACATTCACTTTTATGTGACGTCACATAGCCTATAACCAGCGGACGATAGAAACGCTTCTAACGATACCTAATTTGTCAAATTACATACATACATACATACATACCGGTCAAAAACATAACCCTCCTTTTTGCTTAGCCGTAATCGGGTAATAACTGTACCTACATGTTCCAGATAATCAAACTTCGAAAGATTATGATTGCTCATGTTCAAGGCAGCCATCAGCATTACGTAAAATGTTGACTGGTATAATTTCACAAGATTTTGGCCAATTTTGGGTTGAGGTGGTAAATGTTATTGAAAAATATAATTAAAAAATGATTAAGTACTAAACATAATACATCTTGTTTTATTACCGTACCTATTTATTTCGTATTAGTGAATTGATAACAGATATGCAATTATTATGGTCTATAATAATTCTCACATTCATAAAAGAAACTTCAATCTAAACCCAAATGCCTATGCACACAACAGTGGCCCAATCATGAGTTTTGTCTACTATCGAATCGAGAATAGTATCGAGTAAAAATGTATGAAAAAAAAGCAGCGATCCTAGCGGTAAATAGCGGCGCTACTTTTTTTTCATACATTTTTACTCGATACTATTCTCGATTCGATAATAGACCAAACTCATGATTGGGCCACTGTACATAAAGGTCAGTTCGGAAGATGGGAACAAAAATAATTCAGATAATATATTCCCATCTTCCAACCTGCCATAGGTTGGAAGATGGGACAAACAATTCCCAACCTCCAACCCAGGGTGGAAGTTTAGGTTGGAAGATGGGAATAAGTCGGACGTAATTGTAATTTTGTAAAGAAAATTACTCGAGTAACTAATAATCTTGTTATCTTCTGCAGATTATTCATTGTAATAATGCTAACTAATTGACGATGTGACAAGTATAAATATAAATGTGAGTATGTCTTTAAGTATTTTATTTCGAATAGGGACCTCTGCCACTATTTCCATAGTCAACCATAGGAAAATACAGGTGTGTCCCTTTACACTAAGATGACCATACTTGTCCCGCAAACGGGAACACTTGCCGAATCCCGCTAAAGTAGGCCCAGAAAGAGCCTTCTGTCTGTCCCACCCTGCACCGGGTGGCAAAGTCACGGGTGTCACATTGTCACGTCCCAGCAAGCCTCATTGTGTGTGACTCCGTAATTACTGTCGCTGCAGTTACAATACTTACATAATACCTACATACCAGCGAGATGGGGCGGGGTGACACGTTTCGGCGGCCATGTTTTATTTTTATGTCGCAGTACTCGCAGTTCTGCTGTGAATAGGAATGGAATTGTTGCCATTTCGGTGGGGTGTTTCTGTGTAACGCCGTAGGGCCATTTGGGACAAAGCTTGATAGCTTATGTAGTAGCAATTTTAACAGCTGCAGGAAAACCTGTATCGGTCTCGTTACCAGAGCTTAGCATGCACTAAGATTAGCAAGTTGGTGTCGGTAGTGGGTTAGTCACATGTGCTGATGAACCGGATGTAGTCGATGGGGTACAAAGGTTCTCGAGTTGAGACAACGAACTGGCGAACGCACCATAGAACGCCCACCAGCTCGATGGACGAACTGAGGCAGATCGCTGGCAGAGCGGCTGGATTCAATCCTAGTAATATATCTCAATTGAAATATAAGCGGAACTGCAGAATGGCGCTACTCAAACTTAAAAGAGATGCATACCCCGTAGGTATGCATTCTAGAGCAGATTTACTAGTCAAGTGACCCTAGCTAGTTACACTTTCGTTTTCTTAGCTTTACTCAATGGTGATCAACTTAGCCCTATACTGGAATCCCCAATTTTTTTACGACTGAATTAAATATAGCCCTTTATAACAGTGTCTAAGTAATACTAAACCACCGCGACCTCTAGGTATTCTATACGAACAAAAATTTAAATAACTACATGATCCATCATTATTGAGTTAACCTTTTCTATTGGGGTTGTTTCAGTAGTTATCGATAGATTGAGTAGAAAAGAAGAACCATTTTGATTTACCTACTTGGCTTCGTTACTTTCTCGAAAGCGAGGTGACGATTTTATTGGGTTTTTTAGGAATGCGTCTAGTATGGCATAGTAAACATTTCTTCTACAGGAAACTATTCGGAAATATTAAGCTTTCCTTAAAAAAACTAATTTGATATTTCAATGCGTCAATGTATTCAAAACATCGGAATCTCAAGCAAGCCCAAGTGAAATTTTTATGCTCCGTACTATAAAAACGCTCGTAGTCATGGGACCATTGCGTGCTAACGTTTTGGATAATTTAGTAGTTAACACAAAAAATGTACGAGTCTTCAAAAAAAAAAAAGGAGATAATTTAGTTTATTTTGGTTTCCAGTATGCTTTCGGATCGGGCGTCAGTTTTTAGACACCCTGTATCTAAAGGTAATCGAAGACAAAAGTGAAGTCTACTCCATTAGTTAGGGTGCTGTCAGACTGGCATGTCTCGAAAGAGCTGCGATAGTTGAAAAATCTGGTGCGCCCGGGCATCACTTATTTGAAATCTGACAATTACATCGATTATTTATTGGAGTTGTACTTTTGCAATAAATTATCAATTGTGAGGCTATTCCGCCCAATTACGCTCTATTACTAGATGATTCGGCTTAATCCCAGTATCGGGTTACGCGGTACTCGCGGTAGTCATGGAGTTGTATCGATTCCGACGGATATATTCAATGGACGGCCGGGCAGGATCCTGGCTGAATTATCCTCTCGGATTACGCCAAATTGGAAGAACAAAAATAGGACTAACTGAGGCATTACGTTGTCGTTATTTGCCGAGACCAATTAAGTCCAATACCTCTGATTTACTTATTTTACGTGTCAGTAATTTCAAACCAAAGAGGACACAATCTAGGTCGATTTGCACCGCTTCTTAAATGTCACTTAAGTAAAAATAAAATAAAATAAGCAAATAAATAACTTCCACACACAACAATCACTTTATCTGGTCCCAAACTAGGATACCCTGTGATATGATAACCAGGCGAGGACATCACGAACATGGCAATACACCCAGACTAAGGCCATTTGTCCAAATGTACGGCGGCCCCCAGTGGGAATCGAACCCACGATCTCCGGCATGGTAATCAGACGTGATACCGCTAGCCCAACATGGCAGTCTAGTCGACTGTCCAGTCGGCAGTCAAGTAGACACTTAAATTGAATTTTGTATAAAGAATATTAGTTACACGCTATGTAATCCACATTTAAAAAACCGGCCAAGTGCGTGTCGGGCCACGCGCAATGCAGGGTTCCGTAGAAAGAGGGTTTTTTTCCGCTTTACAGAACTAACAACTTCATCGAGGTTATTTTCAATGGATTTTGTACGAAATTTTACTTTTATAAGTTGGTTGCCTATTACTCGTTAACTAGTAAAGCCTACTTAGCTGTGATACTTTTCTTTGCAAGTTCATTATATGTGCTAAAACCCTGAGTTTTTTCACGTTTCTACAATCACCCGTTTAGCCAGGAGATGGGGGGGACACCCTACTCGGATAAAAATTGGGGCTTTAAAGTTTAATAATTCGCAAACGGTACCCTAAATCAAAAAATGGTTTCCTACACCCACAATATTCGTCAATGACCAATCCAACGATACCCCACATGATGGGGTAGACGAGAAAAAAAATCATCCCTACTTTTCATGTTAGGAGAGGTACAAAAAAAATTCCAACATTTTTGTTTTAATTTGTCGGCGTGATAAATATGTATACACACACCAAATTACAGCCTTCTAGTTGCACCGGTCTTTGCGTTAGGCTGCGGACGGACGGTCAGACAGACAGACAGACGGACATGGAGAAACTATAAGGGTTCCTTGTCGGACTACGGAATCCTAAAAAACTAAGTTAAAGTACGAACAATTATAACGCATATTCCGCGTCTCCCGCCAATAAGACCCGAAATACGTCCATCAAATTCGTTTGGTCAAGTTATTTGTCGGGCATTACCCTTTTGATTTTAATATTGTATTAGTGTGATAACTATATATTCTTTGCTGTAGTTACTAACAAACGTATAAGGTTATATTCTATTTGTTGCACTAACCCGTGCTGAGGACAATTTTACTCGGGGCTGCAAGTGACGTGAATTCCTTCGGCCAGATGTCGCTGCCTGTACGTAATACAGAGAAAGTTTGTAAAAAGGCTCGAAATTTTACTGATGCCTGCACTTGCCCATTAGCTCAGTTGGGAGAGCGCTGGCACGGTTAGCAAGAGGTCGCGGGTTCAAGTCCCAGCATGGGTGGAATTTTTAGCCTCTGAATAGGTTTTTAAAATTGTCCTCAGCACGGGTTAGTGCAACAAAAGAATACAATCATGTAGGTACAGCGATATCATTCCAATGTAAAAACCTAACTGGAAAGTGGGTTACTCGGGGCTGCAAGTGATCTAAATTGCTTCGGCCAGATGTCACTGTCTGTACGTAATACAGAGAAAGTTTGTAAAGAGGCTCGAAATTTCACTGATGCCTGCACTTGCCTGTTAGCTCAGTTGGGAGAGCGCTGGCACGGTTAGCCAGAGGTGGCGGGTTCAAGTCCCGGCATGGGTGGAATTTTTAGCCTCTAAATAGGTTTATACGTTTAAGGTTATTACTAACACATCACATTTATTATTTACATGACAATTATTATTTAAAGATACGTGAAGTTACCTAAATATTGAATAAGTATTGAATGGAATATTGCTTCTCAAAACTGGCTGCAGGCTCTCCCTATCATACCCAGATCAAAGTTTACTTTAAATACCCTTCAATGACCACAGGCTTATCCTAAGCGATCACTATAGTGCTGTCAAAGGCGTTTTTTCTCGTAGGTGGACAGATTTGGAGATTACAAGCGAACACAATGGCATGCGTCATTCTTATAGGTGCATTTAAGAAGGTGTCAAGACGAGATAATGTTCTCATGTTGTCTGACCAATGGTTGGGCACAAGCGGAGTGAAATTGCACTAAGGGATTGAATAATTTAGAAATAGGCTTGAGTATTTTTATTCTCCAATTCACACTCAGTGCCAGCACGATATTAACAGACTATAGCTCTAGTTTCAAAATTCATGTTAAGTATATAGCTCACATAGGCCTCCCTCATGGTTTTCCTAACCATGAAGGGTTTTGCCATAATCGCCACGCTTGGCAGGCGGGTTGGCGATCGCAGTATGCAGTTGGAATCTCAGGAAGATGCAGCTGCCCGTCTCCTGGTAATGTATTTCTTTAGTCGCCTCCTACGACATTCACGGAATGGAGTGATGCTATTCTTAATCCGGCGCCACGCGGAAACCATGAGGCCTATGTCCTGCAGTGAGCGTCAAGTGGCTGATGATGATGATGATGATGATCTAGCTGAAATTATTTGGGACCTGGACGACGCCCATTGGGCCTCACAGTTGTACCGTCTCTACCACCACATCGTCAGGTTCTAGATCCTTAGCAAACCTTCTTCTTGTGCCTTCCACAATCGAAAATTGACCGTCAGCTTTTCTCTGCTTATTCTTTCAACGCAAAAGTCTCCAAAATCCAAAAGCTTTGGAGACTTTTGCATTGAACACGTATATGTATATGATGTCACAGCATAAAATAATATTTTCCTGATGTACAATAAAGAATATTCTATCTATTTGTGAATCTGAAGTATTGAAACCCACACACACTGTTAGAAGCTGGCTCAGGGTGAAGCAAGTGGACTGTAGAATTTTACATACAAAACGCGGCACTCGGAACCAAAGAATTTATTACCTCAAAAACACAACACACGCACCATGGATTCGGTCACACAGAGAGAGATTTTTGTATTACCAACTTAAAGAGCTAAATTAGGAAACATGAAATACTTGTGTTGTCATAAACACACACTAGTGCCACATCCTTCACACCTAAAGGACAATTCTTTGCCTTTGGTGGTTTTCTTCTTTTCGACTCCACCAGGGTGTCAATGCGATACGTGGAATAATGGTGGCCCAGTGAGCGAATCCGCTTACGAGGGATAACGTAGCACGTGAATATTGATAAAAACTGTCCCTTTGTGCCTTGTGGTGGGTAATGGGCAAAGGAAGTGGTCTAGACATCGAGTCTTAGCGGGTAATGCACGGACTGAAGCGCGGGAAGAGAGATTGTCTTAACTAAAAATGAAATAAATGTACATTCAAATTAATGCTATAAGGCTATTAAATTATTAGTTAATTACTATGTTAGGCTTAATATTTACATTATCTACAAAGAGGCACTAGATATTTAAAAAAAAACAGATGATCGCCGCCGCTGGATCGGACTTTGTTCCTAGTACACACGATGAAATTTGGGTGGTTTGAAAGCCGCGGTTATGTAAATAGTAAAAAGTAAAAGATATTAAATTTTTTTTGACACGCAAATATTTTCAAAACTAGTGCCATTTGTGTCTAAATAATGGTTAAAATGTACCCTTAAAAACGTCGAACGAATGCGATGTCACCCTGTACAGAGCTGAAAAACAACAATTTACGGTTTTTATCAGAAATGTAGGTAGTAAGGCCATCGGTAACAATCCAGTTACACAATATTAACAATATTAAGTAACAATATTATTACCCGACTGCGGCGGAGCACAAAAGGAGTGTAATGTGTTTAGCTCGTATGTATGTATGTATGTAAGAATGTCCCATTCTATGTTCCCTCATAACCAATGCGCGAGTGTCATAGGCTATATTAAAGTGGCATTAATGGAACAGAAAAGTAATAAAAAACAAAAATCACTATTAAGTAACGTTACAGTACAACCATGAGTCACTCGATGGCGCTGTTATATTTAATTTATTATATTCGGATCTTAATTTTATTTAAATACACCAATCACGTGTAATATATATAAATCAGCATTAAAAAACACTACAAAGACAAAAATAAAAAACTGAAACAAAAAATAACCAACAACCCGACTGCTGAGCATTAACTACTAAGCAGACGTGACCCAAATTCAGCAATGTAACTACTTAGGTTGGTCCCGCCTGCTTAGTAGTTATTGCTCAACAGTCGGGTTGTTGGTTATTTTTTATTCCCAATAAAACAAGAAAAACCACAATTTCATTAGTTTGCCAAACTGCCAATGCTCTTATGATGAAATGAGTTTCATAGAGCAAAAAAACACTTCCGACTCTCGTCTAAGGGTGTAACCACAGTTTACCCTTTACATTGCTAAATATCACATCCCTCCCCCTGCAAATCCATTCCATTTGCCAGCTACTTTATTGCATTAACAATAACATTTACTTTGGCCTAATCATCCACTAAACCCACCCTCCTACTGAACGCTACATCTATACCTACCAGAGCTACAAACTAAACTAAGCCTCTAGACCGTAGTACAACAGTATGTAAACAAAAACATTATTTTAGTAACCCGATGAGCTTAGCGGCCGCTCCCATGAGCGATTATACTTCCCCCGACAAATCGAATGTATTTCGGTGCTGAATTTTTTAAAGGGGCACGCACACTAGGTCACTGGTAGAGCAATGATTAAAGTACTTGAAGGACTACACAGTGCTAATTAGCGCCACCAATGGAACGAAAAATGCCTTCTCTTATGACACATTTTTGCTAAAAGTGAACATCATAGGTAAATCCCAATAATTGTGATAGGAATTCTTACAAATATTATCCGGTCCTGTATTCTAAGAATATTTGTTATTTCTAGACTTATGAATATATAAGAGCTTTGCTTAATTTTGCTGGGGGGGGGGGGGCGCGGATATTTACTCGTTTATATTTCATTTTACAATTTTACGACGTTTCGGTACTTTTTGCAAGTCCCGTGGTCTCGGTAGACTGAAGTGACAGGCGTCTTTTCGAAACTATAAACTTTTCCAGTTTTTACAGTTATTGTAGTTTATCTGGTGCACTTTTTGCAAAAAGAATCCAACTTACCTAATAAACTTTAAAAATCTTTGAAAAATGGATGCCGAATGTGACATAAAGTGTGCTGCGGTCTGAGTAATACCTACCACAGGATTCAATTCAATTCAATTCAAATATTTTAATTCATTGTAAAAACAGAATGTTTACTTAATGAACGTCAAAATTGTTAGTTTCACAATTAATGGATTATGTGGAGAAGAAGCTAACAAAGAAACTCCACATTTATTCTTTTCAAAACACGTTTTAACTTAATTAACAGAGTTTTCAACTTAAAATATTAGTCATGAATGTGTTGAACACTAGTCACAATCGTCCTTTAAATAATATTAATCTACTGTTTAATGCCAAACATCTTTGTCTTCTAAATAATCCTTGATGTTATAGTAAGCCTTTTTGCACAGAATGTGCTTAACACATTTTTTAAATCGCGTTGGAGGTAACTCTAATATATCTTGAGGAATTTTGTTGTAGAACCTTATACAGTGCCCCATAAAGGATGTGTTAACTTTTGCAAGTCTAAATAGTGGAAATGACAATTTATGTTTATTTCTAGTATTAACATTATGGTGGCCACCAACATTTTCGAAGTCTTTGATATTTTTTCTAACGTACATAATATTTTCATAAATGTATTGACATGCAACTGTTAAGATGTTGGTTTCTTTGAAGAAATCTCTTAGCGAATCCCTACTACCTAACTTGTAAATAAATCGGATGGCTCTCTTCTGCAAGATGAAGATAGTCTCAATGTCTGCTGCCCGGCCCCATAGTAGTATACCGTAGGACATAATACTATGGAAGTAACTAAAATAAACAAGCCTAGCAGTTGCAACGTCAGTGAGTTCCCTAATTCTTTTCACTGCATATGCTGCAGAGCTAAGTCTGTGTGCTAATTTTACAATATGTGGACCCCATTGTAGTTTTGGATCGATGGTGATGCCCAGAAATACAGTATCATCTACAAATTCTAGTTTTTCATGTCCAATTACTATGTTGTTCTCAACTACTCGTACGTTAGGTAAGGAAAACTTTATACATTTCGTCTTTTTAGAATTTAGCAGCAGATTATTTGCTGTGAACCAATCTAGTACTTGCGAGAGAGCATTATTTGCATCGTCAAGATTATTTTCTTGTCTCCTTATTTTAAAAATAAGTGACGTGTCATCAGCAAATAACACTATCTCAGACATTTTTTGTACCATAAACGGTAAATCATTTATATAGACTAGGAAAAGGAGCGGCCCTAAGATAGATCCCTGCGGGACTCCTATTTTTACAAGTGAACCCGAGGATTTAATACGATTTACGTCTGCTTTTTGGACCCTTCCTTCTAAATACGATCTTAAAAGATCTAAACCTGCACCCTTTATTCCGTAGTGTTTTAACTTTAGCAGTAGCGTTTCGTGGTCTACACAATCAAATGCTTTTGATAAATCACAAAATATGCCTACTGCATCCTTGCGATCCTCCCACGCGCTGAAAATATGTTTAAGTAACATAACTCCGGCGTCTGTTGTATTCCGCCCTTTAGTAAAACCAAATTGCTGGCTATGAAAGAGTTGGTAATTATTGAAATGCGTAAGTAATTGATCTAAGATGATCTTCTCAAATATTTTACTCAATACTGGTAGTACTGAGACGGGCCTAAAATTGGTTGGATCGTGTTTATCACCGCTCTTAAATAAGGGTACTAGTCTACTATATTTCATGAGGTCCGGAAATACTCCCTCATCTACACATTTATTGAAAATTTTTGCTAACGGTAAAGCTAGGACATCGATCACTGAACTAACAATTTTTACTGACATACCCCACAAGTCCTCCGTTTTTTTAAGATTCAATAATTTAAATTTTTTGAGAACTTTATGGGGCTCAATGTAATTAAATGAGAAATCGTGTTCGCACGAGGAGACATGGTCTTTTAGTAATGTTGCTGCACGATCAGGTGACGAGTCTAACGGAGCTGTAGTCACGATTGGAACATTAGTGAAGAACTGTTCAAATGCTGCAGCGATATCTTCATTTGTCGTTATTATTTTGTCATCAATCTTAAGCGAAATATCTCGGTCTCCCAATTTTGTTTTACCCGTTTCTCTATTTATTATTGTCCAAATTGTTTTAATTTTATTCGGTGACTGTAAGATTTTATTCTTTATATGATCGCATTTAGCCTTATGGCAGACGGCCTTAAATAATTTGGAATATTTTTTGACGTGCTGTATGAATTTGGTGTCATATGTATAAGTCTTTTTGTCATACAGTTCATAAAGTGTGTCTCTACTTTTCCGGATACCCGAGGTTGCCCATTCACTAAATCCTAATTTATTCTCATTATTTGTTAGCTGCCGCAATTTAAAATTTTTTTCAAAACTACCCGACACGACTTTGAAAAAGTCTACATAATGAGCATTAGCATTTTGGTAATTTTCTTGAGTTTTTATGCTACTTTCAAGGTCTACTTTAAATGACTCTAATTTTTTACTTGTTACGGGCCGGCAGAGGATAACCTGTTCTGCGTTTTTTCTATCTATTTCAAAATGAACAATTTGACCACTGTGGTCTGACTTCAAACAATTTACTGTAGAATTATCTGAAAAGTCGCAATCGCAGTAAACATTATCTATGCAGGTGGCCGTAGTTTCGGTTATTCTAGAAGGCTCCAAGAAAATATTTACTAAATTAAACGACTTGAAAATTATTGTCAATTTGGTATTTAAAGCCGAGTCTACCAATAAGTCGATATTGAAGTCACCACAGACTATGACTTTCTTATTACTGCTGGAGGCTACCTTCAAAACATCCTCTAATATTGATTCAAATGAACTATAATCGCTGGTAGGGGGCCTGTATATGGCTACTACAATGTGTCTAGACAGTTCAACACATGATATTTCAATTACTTTTTCAACAGAAAGTCTGCAAATGTCTTTCCGTTCTTTAAATTTCAAACAATTTTTTGCTAGTATCAAGGATCCCCCGTGCCTTGCAGACTTTCTATTGAAGCAACTGGCTATTTGATAGTTATTCACAGAAAAATTCATTTGTGTTTCTGGTAGCCAGTGCTCTGTGACGCAAAGTATGTCCACTCTATATTGTTCTAAGAACAACTCTAATTCTAATAACTTTCCAGAAAAGCCACCCTGTATATTCTGATTAGCTAAAATTAATTTATTTAAGGGGGGCTTTTCTTTTGTCTGCGCTGACAGTTTAAATCAGCGGTCAAGTTTAACCTACTTAAACTAGGTTTTTTCACAACCTCAGAGTACAGAGGTTGGGAAGTATCAATTTTCTTACATTTTGTATAGCCTAGAGGTCCCTGTGCTATTGTCTTAACAATAAGGGGGTCATATACATTGAATGCCAATAATTTGGCAATATGTCGCTTAGAAGAGAGGGGCAGATACAATGTGTCCCTAAATAATATAAAATTTCGAATAAATTTATTCGTATCGAAAAAAAGTACTTGGTCTCGATGACCGAAGGTCATATTATATAATAGCCGGTTTAATTTATCTATCCGGTCATTTTGTGCCTCTGAGAGAGTTTTTGAATAGGGAAAAGCACAGATGATAATTTTTCTTACTTGCAAAGCTACTATGGACTCATAATAATTTATTAAGTCACTTTCTTGAATCCCTGTGCTGTTCCCCATTAATAATACAATAGTTGTATTTCTATCATATTGTTTGCTGAGCAAAAGGTTGACTATTTGAATATAAGAGGCATTTGGCATACATACATTCTCTACATGCTGTCTTAAGCTGTACTGTAGCTTGGTACCTAAACCTACACCTATTTTGTCAGAGAAAATTAAGGTTTTAAAGGGAGTGTCTTGAACTGAGCTGCGGGTGGGCCCCGACTGCAGCCGACCATGCATTTTGCTGGCACTGGTTGACTCCAAGAGTTGCCATCTTTCGCAAAAGGCGTCGTCGGAATATATCGTTGAATGAGGAAATAACCTAAGAGCCATGTGCACAGAACCTAAGCCCAATATAATCCGACCACAGCCGTGGGACTCCGTTACAAGTGACAGGGCCGATTAATTTGTAAAAACTCCGCGATGATCCCGGCAAAACAAAGCTGGCAAACATGGGGTGGGCAAGGGCTTAGGGCTGAAAGTTAGACCTTAGGTACATGCGTGCAGACGATTTTGCAACAAAAATGGAAATGTCATTTACTTGTCGACAAGAGTACACACGACGACCATCATGCTCCCGTCTTTAGATCGATCTTTTCATAAAGTCTCATTTACGTTGCAAAATTTACGGTATTTGATTCCTTTACAATAGATAAGCCAAAACGCCAATATTCCGCCATTCTCTTTTAATCATTTCAACACTAGACATGTTTTATATCACAGATGTTTAGAATTTATGCCAATTTTTCCTCGAGTGTTCGAACGGAGAAACTGAAAGTACTTTTAATCCCTTAGATAAAGCAAGATAAAGTAAGCTTTTAGTCTACAAAGTTTTAACACCTAGCTAAGGAGACACCCATTGTAAAACAAAAGAGCCTTCCAGCCAAAACACCAAACTCTTCATTATTACAAATAACAATCATAGCCGAACCCAGCACCCTCCCTCACAAACAGCAACCGCGGTGGACAACTAAGCCGCTTACTCGCCGCGTTGATTGACAGCGAGCCGATTTGCGCACGAAGGGAGCTGGATACGAACACGCATAAACTGCAGCGTGATATGAGCTACATTAGCTACATACCATATACAGAATCCCTCTCTTGAAAGATACCATTGTACGTAGAAGGCACTGTTCATCGCATATCGGTAGTACGAAACAATTGTTAGACGATACCATGATTCGCCTACAGCACGGTACACCAAATCGACAGTCCAACGAACAAATAGTTGATCGATAGCACAGCTTGCCGATAAAATGGTTAACTGAAAACACGACAGAAATAAACACTATTTCACTGAAAAAAATTCCTCCTTCCTTCCTTCATACAAGGCAAGATTCCAGTAAGAAGGAGACCTTATCATACACGGCAAGAATCTACGAAGAAATGTGGGAGACCAAAGATATCATGGCTAACGTACGAGTTGTTTGAACAGAGTGCCCAGTTCCTTGTTCGTATTGGCAGCGTCGAGAAGCAAGATAGCCGAATAGGGTGTCAAACACCGATAGGCGACGTCACAAAAAGAAGAAAAAGCTGATTGACAGACACCAGGGGGTGTGAGCATGCATGGATAATATGGATATGTATAAGTTATTTGGGGCGTATTTCCTGGTGTTGGACTTAGGTAGGCATTGGACCAACAAGTAAATGCTGAAGAAGACGGAGTGATAGATATAATTATAGAATATAATTATTTTTTAACCAGTAATTATATATAAGACTTAAGACAATAATAAAGTACAGTACCACTGGTGACTTTGTTACTAAAAGTAATTTCTTCCTTACAACCATTGATAGAAAAAAAGTAAAAAACTAAGGACGGATTTTCGGTGCAACTAAACACAATTTTACAAGATATTTTAATCCAATAAACATAGAACAAACGACCAAATAGTGGATGTATGCAAAGAGCAAGATACGTTTTTATGCATAGGGAAACCTGCGTATGGAAGTATTTTACACCGATTTTAAAGGGTTGAGTCTTGTGTCTTTAAAAAGCAATCGCTCTTGAGTGGACGGTGAAGTTGTTGATTTGCTTCGAACAGTATCTTGTAATAGGCAACTCAGAGCTTGAAGGCAGCCAAGATTGACCCAATGACGTTTCCTCCCATGTTTTCGCTGCGCATTACGAGTTATTGAATGTTAATGAAGTCGGGGGTAGCCGCGGTTCTCCATCCGCCAACAACACCCTTGCACAAGTCGGTATCCATTGTCATCGCAAAATTATTGTGTTTTTCCTGTTAAATTATTCAACCTGCAGTTAGTTAAGGCTGTTTTTCACGGACTTCAAAAAAGGAAGAGGTTTTGAATTCATCTATCTATATATACAACATGTTGATTTGTAAAGTAACGCCCGACTCAGGGTACTTTTTACTCATCAACACAAACAGTCGATCTCGACCTCGAAATCGCGAAAAAGAAAACAGCTGTGCCATACTAAAATACGATACCCACTGGATAAAATGTATGGAGCAGCTGATTTTTTTCAAAGATGTTGATGTTGGTCCCATTGTAAAGGTTGTTCATATTGTTGAGTAGAAAGTAGGTACCCTGAGTCGGGCGTTACTTTACAAATCAACACCTTGTATAGCGTAAGTACGTTCAGAGATAGTTCCTTACCATGCTGTCCAATTTTATTGATACTTTTTCTTTTTTAGATAGTGGGTACCTCAGAGTTCATCCCATATAAATTTGGTGGAGATTTTTTGACGGAATCCATGAGAAATTCATCAAACTGTTCAATAGGCATGCAAAAAACCTCTTCACGACATTTATGGGCACAACCATACCGCAGTAAAGAACCGTCAGCACTATTTGGTGCGTATTTTTTAGCGGTTTTTTACCTTCATGTGGGGTCATGTGGCGCAAATTAAGTCATAAAATAAAAAATGCCAAGTTCAGTGTAATGAAACGAGGTTCATTTATAGTGTATTTATTAATAGTTTTCGAGATACTTAGCATGCGTAGGTACACTTTTCCCACTTGACTCTATCAACTTTTTTCCGAAATACGTCATTTCCGTTGGAACGCCAGCCAGTCAACACTGCGTTATGCCGTGGTAGAACGGAGCTGCGTCAGGATTAACGAAGTAGCGTCGAATAGCATGTGTGGCTGGTTTATTTTGCTCCTCTAATGCACTTAGAGGGCGCGATGAGGCGACGGTAATCCTGCCCTCTTTGCATATTTTATGCGCAACATCATCATTTGCGGCGCACAGTAGATCTTTGCCTTTATTTTGTTCGCCGACTCTTTTGTAAGCTGCCTCTTTGTATTCTTTACTGCACGGTCTTGGGATGAACGTAAGGTTGGGTAATGGGTATGTAATTGTTGAAATACTGGATTTCTAATTACCAATCCTGCTTTTTTTTGCTTTTAGCTTCTTACGTCTGCTTCTTGGTTCATGTTCCATCTCTTAACTAGGTAAGTAGTTGACAGCCTATTAACTAATTCTTAGTTGTTTGTTCGGAGACTGGTATTGCTAATAAAAAATCACAAATATGCGAAATCACGAAGTCATTCGATCATTCCGCTGGGATTCCAACCCACGACCTCTACAATAAAAAGTATCCTATGTTTTAATTATCTATGTGTCAAATTTCATCCAAATGCACTAAGCTCTTTTTGCGTGATTGAGCAACAAATATTCAAACATACATACTTTTACATTTAACACATTATTCATTGAATCTGGTATTCGATTAAGATAATAAATACTTATTTTTAGGGCACAGGCCTTCTCTCTGAGAGAGAGAGAGAGAGAGTGTATAGGCTTAATCACCACGCGTGCCCGAATCACACCGAAAATTGGCAGGAGGTCTTCTCTAATAGAGAGAGATACAAAAAACGAGAGCTTGCAAATACTTAAATAATTAAATATCACCGAGTAGGTAACAATAGGCCAAAAAATTACTTAGGGCCAGTTTCTGAAATGAAAATTTCACTAACTAAGTAAATAGTTAATTGTAGTGCTGCCTCTTCGAATTTCTGAAAAAAAGAGCGTGACAGAACGTTACCTACTTAAGTATTTACTTAGTGAAATTCTCAATTCAGAATCCAGCCCTTATTGCCCATGATGATGACGGATGGATAGCGAGCCGGGTTTCTAGCTGTTTTACTATTTTACAGTACAACATTTGATAGAGATCAAGATTTATCTTTACAGGTACCTTCTATTTCATACCCATATTCATCAGTCACCTGACGCCCACTGCAGGACATAGGCCTCCCTCGTGGCCTTCATAACCATGAGGGGTTTTGCCATAATCGCCACGCTTGGCAGGCGGGTTGGCGATCGCAGTATGCGGTTGGAATCTCAGGAAGACGCTGCTGAACGTCTCCTGGTAATTGACTTCCTTAGTCGCCTTCTACGACATCCACGGAAGGAAATGGAGTGACGCTATTCTTAATCCGGCGCCACACGGGTGTGTGGCGCTACCACACCCGTGTTAAGAGCCCATATTAAAAGCAACGTATTAGAAGAAGGATGGTTATGTGTCTCGGTCATAACTTGCATCTCCGTAACCAAAAGTCTGAAGCAAACAACTCCACCTAATTACATGAGAAATCGCATTCAAACTCATTCATCCGAGTACGTTCCTAAATGGCATTCAGAACCTCCGTCCGAAGCTAAAGGTCCTACTGTTAAAAGCGTACTTTCCAGTCTCTTTTACACCGAGCAACCAGCAGACTGGGATCTTTCGGGCGACTGACAATTGACAGCGTGTAATTAAATCCCTATTATCGTCCTCAGTCCTGACCTTGAAAATAACAATGGTCTTCAATTGTTATTTTCAAGGTCAGGACTGAGGAGGTTATTGCATAAAAAAATGGGGGTTTCAAATTGTCAATACGAACAATTTCCACTATGAGGAAAACTTCGATATCGCGAATAAAAATATCGGAGCTGTTTAATTAAAGTTACCACCAAAAATATTAAAATCTATGGTCCAGCTGATTTTTTTTTCGCGATTTAACATTTCCCTATGGTTTTTTTTTCTATTTAGTTTCATACATGTACAAGTTAAACATAAATATGTTATCGGTCGTGGGTTCGATTCCAACTGGGGCCATTTTCGTGTCTGGGTGTATTTTCATGTTTGTGACGTCCATGCCTGGTTACCATAGCACAAGGTATCCTAGTTTGGAACCAGGTCAAGTGATTGTATTGTGTGGAAGTTATTATTATTATTATCCTACCAGCGGGCGAAAACCACGAAAGGTTTATCTGCCGCTGTTATCGCTCGGTTAGGTAAGTACGAGTATAGTAAAAGTACAGTACACTAAAGTAAAGCCGGTAGCAATTCTCAACAGAGTAAAAGAAGTTATATGAAGACGACGCCAATTACATTGAAGATACCATGGGCGCAGCAAGGAGAACAGAAGCAGATTTGGCCGTGCCGACCCCAGAATTGTCCAAGCGTACCCCAGGATATTGGTTTATTGCATACAGGTATTGGAATTTCGTGTAGTAGACCATCACTTTCCAGGGGCCAACAACCCGCGATAATGGAGACCCCAATGGAAGACTGCCAGCGCGAACGCAGAACAATTGACCAACAAAGCGTATCTCGGAGTGGTCTAAACATGGCCGAAGCAGCCCAGCGCGGCGCGCGGCGGCCCCAGACCGCAGGACAGTCAGTCACATAAACTAATCACCGCGTGAGATATTGCGACACTTGGCCGGGCTGCGACCGCGACAAAATAGCTCTTTGTTCGGGGATCTTCGCCTGCCTGTAGGCTCCGCGTGCTCTAAGGGCAGCTGTACACACGTCGGAATATCAGTATGCTTTGTCCATGAGCACGTGGACTCTCCATAGTAAGTTTAGACGTCTTCGTCGAAAAGATCGGGGCTAAAGATCCTTCCAACACTCTGTTATTTGCCAGGTCACCAGGTCGCCAGCCCACGGTCTATTTGTTGGATCTCCGTCGGCTTCGGTCGATCTATGCTGATAGCGGTAGCGTGACGACTCACGACTTTGTTGGGAAATCAGAAATCAGAATTAGATGGATAGACTGAGAACACACGTAAAGTTAAATATAGTAACAGTAATTACACAACAAAAATTTAAAACTAGTAATCATACAGTATTTGAACCTTAAGGTGATCTGTGTGTCATGGTAATAGAAAAGGACTCAGCATGTGTCACATTTTTAGAGCAAACAATCTTCGGTGTCTTCTATCGTTCGTTTATGGACCATCGTTTGTGGACCATTAAATACATGTATGTGTGCGTGACACTTAAGTGCAAAACTTAAAGAAAAAAAATCAGAGAAGGGGAGAGAGAGAAAATGACGAAATCTCACAAAAGCTCTCCCCAGTCGCAAGTCTACTTCGGACCTAAGGGTGAAGTTGCGATACATTTACGAGCACTAAACGTCCGCAAGCGTTTGACAATGATCGTGCCCCTCCTCGGCAGTTTAAGCATGCTCTACCAACGATCCGTGTCGCTATTTTTAGAAACTCATCGGCTGTTATTGATTTGACTGGAAAAATGGCAGGTAAAAATTTGAATATTGTGATTTTAAAATGACACCTGGTTTTAGCGGGTTTTGGAAATACACTTCAATAACAGCAGATAAAATATATTCAGCCCATTAAATTTTCTGTAGTCACCTTCAAACTCTTATTTTCGGAAGCATCTGATAAGATTTGGAAAGATAATGAATTATTTAGAAGACAAAGATGTTTGGCATTAAACAGCAGATTAATATTAATTACAGGACTTATGACTAGTCTTCAACACATTCATGACTAATATTTTAAGTTGAAAACTCTGTTAATCAAGTTAAAACGTGTTTTGAAAAGAATAAATGTGGAGTTTCTTTGTTAGCTTCTTCTCCACATAATCTATTAATTGTCAGACTAACAACTTTGACGTTCATTAAGTAAGCATTCTGTTTTTATAATGCATAAAAATATTTGAATGAATTGAATTGAAATCAAGAAAATAATTTACAAAGCTTTAATAATATAACACAAACAACCGCGATTACATAGAACACCTAAATATACAACTTTGTATAAGATCGCGAGTTACTAAAAATACCAGACCAGCATATCACAAACATGAAATAACACCTCAATAACATGCGACAAATTAAAGTACGTCCGTCTCCAGCAGCGCTATGAACCAACCCACGACGTCTGGCATGATATTCAAACGTGTCACCGCTAGATCAACGATGCAGTCTCTAATCGTACTACAAAAGTGTTTTGATTGTCATTGTACTCGATAGGCAAGACACATTCCGCGCCAACGGAAGTGGCACACAAAACCTAACACCCCACCTGGTCTAGCCGGTCGGCAGCAATTTGTCGCCATCAAATGCAAAGCGGAGGGCAGGCTGACGTGGCGGTCCATTGTGCTGGAACACCCACGGGCTAGGCCCGGGCCGGCCTGGCTCAGCCGTCGAAGATGTCGGCTTCCGCTGTTACGCGCCGTGCCGCTATCTCTGTTACTAGCAAGGTTGCAAGGGATAAGCTCACAGCGGTTAGAACAAGGGCATGCACCGAAGATTTGGAGAAAGAGATGGTTATGAAAGATTGCTGGTCTTTCTCAGTTCTATTGAGGGCATAGCATAGGCTTATATTGAGGGATATAGACTGCCTCGTTAGCCTACCGGTATCACGTCTGATTACCATTTCTTGAATTATTTATTTTTTTGCTGTTCTCCCTCCGATGCTGAGGTCTATATTAGGGTTTTTAGACTCCAAATTGGCTTTTGTCTGCGCTCGCCCATGAGAACGCAACACGAATAAATTGATATCTCAGCGGCAAGAGCAGACAAAACGGTGAGAATAAACCTCTTTCATGTCTGTTGATCTTCCGGATTGTCTAAGTTGGTCCTTCGGGTCCACCAGGTCGTTATGAATCTCTTCCGGATTTTCAGTCTTATCATCATCAGTCCCCCGCTACCTACTGCTGGCTTTCGGATCTTCCACGGACCTTTCACCGAATCAACGATGTCGTTTGACCAGTTCAGTCAAGAGCCATTTTTTCGTAGGTGTAAGAAAGTGGAATCTTAAGAAAACTCTGACCCACTTCATTGGAGAAAAGGACCTCTGTGCCTATACCTTGCACCGCAGCAGCAACATCCGCGTATATTCACTAGCACTCATTGTTCAGCGCGGCGCGTTGCAAAAGTAATTCCACGTTTACAGCGCTCGCGTCGTTCTGTATTATGCACTTGCGGAAAATTGTGTTATTGTGTTGTTGACTGGCGACCGTTTGAGCCCCTTTACGGGTAGTCGCAATTTGCCATGGACTATGTGCGACTTGGCTGCGTCTCGACTAGTTTATTATTTCACCTGAAGAGTTTTAGAAAGCCCGTCAGTCTTATTCATATCCGGAGCCAATGTTCCACATTAAAGAAAATTCTGTCATGTCAGCTTCTTATCCCGAAAGTAGGTATTGCAAAGATGCATTGAATGTGCAAACAATAAAATGTTGATGTTACTTGACACCTAATAAGTGACCTAATTGCTTAGCGTTAGGTAAACAAGTTGATTTAAAATAATAAAGTAAGAATGTTGTACGTGACCGTTTTGAAAAAGTTAGCAATTTTGTAGAGTTCAATAAATCAACGATACTGACGAAGCAGTAAACAGACATGAATGTAAAATTATTAAAACAACATTAGAGCAACGAAATGAACTGAGATAACGCTTAATTATTGTAAAACTAACCTGGATGAGTGGTGCCACATCGTCTTGGCATAGACGGATCTCTTGTAGAGTCATGTCTTAGTGTTAGTGTTCTTGTTCGGTCTTTTAACCCCTAGGGAAGCTAGGACCTCAACCATAGATTTCCACTTGGCGAAAAATTTATTTTCACCTTTTTTTCTGATTATGGCAGTAGTACTCTATCAAATAGGGGGAAACATATCACTAATGAGACTACGAGAAATAGACTTCTCTCTTTTTACCATTGGAGACGAATAATGGGTCTACGAGAGATAGTTATCCCCTATAAATCCATTAACAGGACAGAATAATGGGACCAAGACAGCAGAATGTTGCAAAATGATTGATAAAGTAGGATTTGTTAGTTGGTTTCCTCAAGGTTCACATAATTCAAGCACAGAGCACAATAAAAACGTTTGGCGGGAATTGAAAGACTTAACCTTGAAACGAGTCAATAGCTGAATACATTCCTGTATCAACCAACTTCTGTCTAATGACTAAACATAATTGAACCGATCAACACATCCCACACATATCCCACGGTGGGGTATTAATACTCTGCCCTTTCAAACCAAACTATCCGATCTTTTAACAGTCTAGTCAACCAGCCAACACTACTATTATCACTAACGATCTTACTAACCATACAATAAAATACGATTTAATTTTGTGCTTATTTCATTCGGTAAATTTCGTCAAAGCACAGCATACGTTTTCCATCGCAATGTCATTCGAAAGACGGGATGCCCCTCCATATCCCGGTCAACCCTTCTGTGATGCACGGTTAGTTAGGTACCCCAGTCCGGCGAACAGTCGAGGCCTTATTACGGACGCAAGTTTTTATTGTTTATTTTTGTATTTTTCTCACATTGTTTAAATTAAAAGTAAAATTAATTTTGAAACCATCTGCCAACCTGGTAGTAGCATAGAAGTCCCAACTGTATTTCCTTATCGCCATTTTAAAATAAAATTTGGCACATATGTATTTATTTACTATTTTTTATGGGGAAAGTAGCAATGTATTTTAATAAAAGGAAGGTATTCGTAGACATTAATTAGTTTTTATTTATAACTTTTCGTCGTACATCGCTTAGCCTAGCTAGGGATCGACTGACATCTAAAACGAAACTAAACGATTTCCTTCAAAATATTCAAAATCGGACTAGACTGCTATGCCCCCAGCTACTATAAAGAGAAATCGTTACAGTACGTAGGTCTTGTGCTGCATTAACACATAAAATCCTTTTATCCGACACTGAATCGAACAAAGTTATACAGACGAAAAGCCGTATTCCTATTTGATAGACTGTAACAATGGTTTCATTTTTATGTTAGTGGGTCTTTAGGAGTTATTTTAGACACTTACAAAGACTTTCAGCGCTATGATACCCCAAATACTTTTTTCTTTTAGGCCACTTCGATTAGAACTCTTTATTGTACACACCAGAAAACTAATTAATTAGAAGGCTTCGATTAATAACTTAAATCGATTTTATAAAAAAACTAGTGATAATGATAACACATGGTGGTCTCAAAAGTTATGTCGCATCCGCATCCGCTGTAGCCCGGCCGGGTCCCTCAAACCCGCTGCAGAGGCGGGTTAACTCTAATGGCGTGTGAAATTACCCAGTCCGCACTTAACGTGCTTTCAGGGGATTTGGCGGAGGATTTTTGCATTTAGCTTGAGGTTGTGTTGTGGGGTTGGCGATTGTCATTGGGGCACATAGCACGCAGAACTGATGGCCGATGGGGCCGAAAAGTTCTCGAATGGAGACCACATATCGGCAAGCGCAGCGTAGGACGACCAGCCACAAGATGGACAGATGACCTCATCCAAGTGGCAGGAAGGCGCTGGATGCAGGCCGCTTCCAACCGGTCTTTTTGAAAATCCATGGAGGAGGCCTATGTCCAGCAGTGGACCTCTTGTGGCTGAATGATGATGATTGATTTGCATTCTAATTAAAATATTAAGTAGATACTTACCAACCCAAAAAACATTTATATTATATTTAATCCAGAGCAATAATAGTAATTTAATTGTAATATAACCGAAACTCACACCCTCTTGGGCAATTGAAAGAGGGGGCGGCCAAGGATCACCTGGAAAAGAGGCCAAGTCGATCGGCACTAGCTGGCCTGAATCGGAAGCTGCCGCGTAAGTACCACCGTCAGAAGTGGGAAGGCCGAGTTGAGGCTCCATGCTCCCCTACCCTCCTAAGTTCTGACCTTGAAAATAACAATTGTTTTCGAACTAAATCTTGCACACTAGGTCTTCGAAGAAGAAGAGATATCCGAAACCGGCGTGCGCGCACCCAGCGACTGATGAATGTTGATGAAGCGACAGGGGTTTGTCAGGATCGTGGCAAGTGGAAAACCTTGGTAACTGCCTACCCCTACGAGATACAGGCGTGACTTTATGTATGTAGGTATAATTGTTGTGTTATTTCCACTTCACGTTTTTTAGGGTTCCGTACCCGAAGGGTGCCAAACGGGGCCCTATTACTAAGACTTCACTGTCTGTGCGTCTTTCACCAGGCTGTATCTCATGAACCGTGATAGCTGGGCAGTTTAAATTTTCACAGATGATGTATTTCTGTTGCCGCTGCAATAACAAATACTAAAAACAGAATTAAATCAATATTTAAGGGGGCTCCCATAAAACAAACGTGATATGTTTGCCGTTTTTGCTCGATATTAATAACGGCAACAGGAAGACGCTTGCAATATTCAAATGTTGTATATATAATGATAGGGAACCCTTCGTGCGCGAGTCCGACTCGCGCTTGGCCGGTTTTTTTATAATTTTTTGCATGTAATTTGTTGCCAGTATTTCAGGAAGTTCTTAAGAATTTCATTATTTTCTGACGAGTTAACCGTCTGCAGTTTATGGTTTTTGCTTGCTTGCTAAACCTCCTTTGTATCATGAAATAACTTTCAGATTATTAATTTAGGTAAACGTACTTAAACGCAATATAGCCATATATACTGACGTCGTGCTTGAGTCGAGGGTCAGACTCAATTGAATGCCCAAAGCTTACGTAATGACAACCTGCGAGGGAATCCATTGCATTGTTATTGTTGCAAATGGTTTCGCAAAGTAAATACCCACGCTGCCAACTCTAATAGGGATATTCTATATAGGGCTGCTTCAAAAACTACCTAAACGACTTTTATATTTCTTCAAAACAGCTATGGTGTACGGAGGATCCTCAATGTGCTAGGATATCAGTCCAAAACCTATTCACCTTTGGCCAGCCAAGGCGGCGAAGTCTACCTGCATTAATCAGCGAACGGTCGTTTGAGTACTCAGAAAAAATCGAAGCCTTTTCATACCTTTTTGGCACAATGTGGTATCATTTTTAACATCACAACCGTTCAAACAGCAAAGTTACCATGAAAAATATTCGCAAATTTCAATTCAGTATACTTATGACGCCTCTGTAATACCCCATCGAGAAAATACCTTTATATAGTAGTGTATAATGTATAAATTCACGCCCGTATTGAAATTCATCGATGGGATAAGCAGAACAGGGTTTGCCACTTATTCAGGTTAGTTTTAAAATGCCTGATTTCTGAAACACTTCATTTAGTTAGAGTCTATTTTTATTACAACTTTTGTTCTATGAACCACGCCCCATATCAAAGTTGTGGCTTTCAGTAGGTACCTAAATTTTATTTAACATAAGCATGATATATCAAACGACGTACAAAGCATCAAAAATGCATAAAATCTGATTTTTTCTTTGACAAAACGGAAAATTTAAAAATACAATTTTCATAAGTCGTAGAATACCTACAAGTTTTTGTAAATGATGAATTCTAATCAAAATATTATGCGGTGGTAGCCTAGTGGGTAGAACATTGGAGAGCGGTGGTAGCCTAGTGGTTAGAACATTGGACTCGGATGCGAGAGACCCAGGTTCGATTCGACTTTGTTTTCTAAGTTATGTACATTTGTGAAGTTATAGTAGCAATACCACTTGCTAACGGTGAAGGAAAAACATCGTGAGGAAACCTGTTATTTTTAGGCTTACTCTGTAACTTACTTAGTAAGAAGCAAATAAACGAATAAAGTATTATTATTATTTAAACCTGAGTGTCCGAGCTATTCACATACTTCAGCGCTTGAAATCGCCAATCCGTGGTGGGCACGCATGGTGATTAAGCCCATACACTCTCTCTGAGAGAAGGCTTGTGCCCTACAGTAGGACTTATATAGGCTGCTGGTGAATCAACACATAAAAAGGTATTGCGTATTTTCCCTGTATACGCTAAAGAAGGGGAGTAGAGTAGAGGTGACTTATCAACAAAAATGTAATCACTGATCAACTGTTGTACAGTCGCCGTACTGAACAATAGATCTTTCTATCTATCTCCATCAAATTTTACGTCCTACTGTCCGTGACAACAATAAAAACCGACCGAAGTGCCCGCTACCGCTCTCACAATGTGCTATTTTACATCAGTAAATTTGAAAATAAACCCAGCTACCGGCCCCGCAACATAGTCGGTGCCATCATTACCAACTTTGCTCCTCCACCTGGGCCGTTCCTTATTTCCTGGCTCTCAGAGTTGACAGTCGAAAAGCGACTCCGGTGGCAAGTTGGCGCATGTGTAACAATATGCAATATGTCATGGGTGTGATTGCTCAGAGTTCGATGCTCGTTTCCGACCAATGTGATAGTGAACGTTTTTACACTTCACGAAATTGAGTGTGCGGTCACTTTTGGTTGGAAGGTAATTGGTATGGCATGCCAGTTACCTACTAAATGACTTGGAAGTACTCGATAGTAAGCTGATGATTTTAAAATGTTTTTATGATGTTTAATCAAAGCCTAATTCAACAGTAGGCTATGGTGTAACAAGCCCCAATTATAGGTAAGTACGTTCAAATCGCTCGTAGCCCCGGCTGCCTGAGTGATCTTAAACGATCACGAAGGTTAAGCAACACAGGGCGCGTTCAGTGCATGGATGGGTCGCCGTCTATGCCTGACGCTAGTGGCATTTTCCCGAGCGGTTCCGTGCTTCGCAAGGCACGTTAAGCTGTTGGTGCCGGCTGCCGTCGATAGATGGCAGTCGTTAAGCCAAGTCAGAGGCCTTAGGGCGGCTTGACAACTTCTGACAGTAGACGAGCCACTAGTCTACAAGCCTCCACCAATCCGGACTTGGCCCCCGTGGTGGAGTATGGCCTATACCTTCCTCAGGGAAGAGACCCGTGCCCCTCGGTGGGGACATAATGGGTTGATGATGATGACGTTCAAAGAAAGAAGATTCAACTCATCAATAGGAACAAAATATGAAATATCAATAAGAAAAGTATCCATTATTTCCAGTCCGCCCGGTGCACGCACGGCGATCGGTCGATTAGGAATACGAGTTTATTTTGTCGAAGCGCGGTGAGAGAACGCGAAATCGTGAAAATATGGCTTCTACCATAGTGAAATGTAACAACTGTAATATCGTTATAAATGAAGTGCTTGCTTTTGTGCAGAACAAAATAGATGTGATGACAGAAGTGCACTTAATATCTGTGTGTACGAGTGGTTTTTCGGAAGCCGAGGTTGAGGAGGCAAAGAGCCTTCTTTTCGAGTCCCTGTCACAGAGAAAGGTCGCAAGAAAGGGAGAACACAAGACGAGGAAGAACCTTAATGATATTATTACGCTGATAAAAGAAACAGATCCGGAGAAAGTTCCTATCTTCGTTGCAAGACAACTTCACAGACTGCCTCCCGTGACTTTCAATCATGTGGATGTCACACGTTTACTGAAGGATATTGTTATCATCCAACGAGAATTGAGGGATATTCAGGAGAAATTTTTAGGTGAAGATAATTACGCAACAAAGGAAGAGATGCGGCGGTTACAACTTGAATTAAACGAGCTAAAGAGTTCGTCCCGTAATGATGCACCTTATGTTAACACGAGGAGAGGCGGTTTTTGCCTGCGGGACAGCTTCGACGACGCAATCAGTGGTCCGATGGGGCTGTTAACATATGATACGAATATTGTGCCACCGTCACTCGCGGTAGAAAACGATACGACAAAATCAAAAAGTGCAGACACAGAGCCGACAAAACTAAGCCCGTCTCCTTCGTACACAGGCAGTACCAATACGGTCCCGCTTGCACCACCACCGTCCGTCAGCATGGAGGCTGCCCGACGTACTATTGCGACTGAGAAACCCGTAATTAAAAATATGCCAACAGGCAAGGAGGACCCAGCTGTAGTGATGACGTCATGCGGAACTGCCAATATCTCGACCCCGGTGTCGTTGCCAAAGGAAATTCCACCCAGCGCTCGTGTTGATAAGAGCTATTTAGTGGATGAAGGTTCTTGCTCCTGTTTACCTCAGCGATCTTTCGCAGATATTGCGCGTAAGCCGGGCGCTTGGAAATCACCAGAAAAAGATGCCGAATGGACTTTGGTACAATATAAAAAGCATAAGAACAGGTTCGTGGGCAAGAAAGGCATTGCTATTACGTCACCAGGATGCAAGTTTCGGGCCGCTGATATAAAACTTCCGTTGTTTATAAATAACGTGGATAAAGGAGCTTCACCGGCCGACATTGCGAACTATATACGAGAAAAGACGCAAGTATCTGTGACATTAGAGAAAGTCGCTATGAAGCAGGAAAAGGAGTATGATGCATATAAGGTATTTGTACCTAGGCACAAGATAGATCTCTTCTTGGATGGTCATATATGGCCGGAAGGTATATCTTTTCGCCGTTTTATAGTCTTTGCTAAGAAACAGCCTTAAAATTTATTATGGAAAGTCCTCAAGCAACTAGTAGCTTTGTAAGTTTCAATTGTAAGTCACTAGCGCGCTCTATAGACCATGTGAGGACTCTGTGTCGGGAAGCAGATGTAATAGCTCTGCAGGAGACCTGGTTGTTTCCACACGATCTGCCTAGCCTGGGCTCCATCGACGATGACTTTGGATCGACGGGCAAATCCGCAATTGATACTTCTGCCGGCGTCATACGAGGTAGGCCCTATGGGGGGGTAGCATTATTATGGCGAAAAAGTGCGTTTTGCTCTGTGTCAGTAATCACGTGTAATAGTGTGCGTCTTGCAGCCATCAAGGCAGAGGTCAGTGGTCGTTCTATTTTGATCTTCTCAGTGTACATGCCTGTAGACAGTACGGATAATATACCGGAATTTACAGATTGCTTAAGTGAAATAACTGCCGTAATTAATAATAGCGAAGTCGCTTCTGTATTTATACTGGGAGACTTTAATGCCAATCCTTGCAGTTTATTTGGTAAGGAGCTTTTGAGATTCTGTAATGATCAAAAATGGTTTTGTGTGGATGTGGAAAAATTAGGACTTATGTCTAATACTTTCACGTTTATGAGTGACGCTCATGGCAGTACTAGTTGGCTGGATCACTGTTTAACAACCGAATCTGCTAGGAAGTCGGTAGTTGATGTTAAGGTACATTATAATTGTACATGGTCGGATCATCTTCCTTTAGAAGTTAAATGTAACTTATCACTATTAAAACCAATAACAACTAGTAAAAATACTAGTTGTAATAAGATATTATGGGGAGAAAGAGACGCTGATCAGATAGAAAATTACCAAAGGTTGTGCAATGAGAAACTTAAGTTAGTAGACTTTCCACCTGAATTATCTCACTGCTGTGATAATATGTGTGATGTTTTAGACCATAGATTAATAATAGATAAATTGTATAGTGATATAGTTGGGATACTGTCTGAAGCTGCTGAGAGTAGTTTTGGAGTATCGCGTAATATTATAAAGAAGAAACGTGTGGTTGTTGGTTGGAATAAACATGTTTATGAAGCGCATAAGGCTGCTAGACTACATTTTCATATGTGGCTACAACAAGGTAGGCCTTCTAGAGGACACTTTTACGAAGAAATGGCGAAGTCACGGCGCGTCTTTAAATCCAAATTAAAGTGGTGCCATAATAATGCCGAGCAAATAAGGATGGATATTCTAGCCACTCACCACGCACGAAATAATTTTAATGATTTTTGGAAAAATACCAAGAAATTAAGTCCTAGATCTAGTGTCCCTCTTAATGTTGATGGGGTGACTGAGCCAACTGGAATTGCAAACTTGTTCAGGGAGCACTTTCAGGTGGAACCGCCAACCCAAACAAGTGAGCCACGGCCGCTGCCGCCGGTGCTGGATGCTGAGATTCGTCCAAAGCCCTTAATAAACATAACAGCGAAGGACGTATTATCAGTTATTAAAAATATGTCGAAGGGTAAATCTCCAGGACACGACGGACTTAGCGTTGAGCACCTTCGGCATGCCGGGTTCCATCTGCCGCGGATCTTGTCAATGCTCTTCAACTTCTGTTTGAGACATTCATACCTCCCAAGCGAGTGCATGAGAACGGTGGTTGTGCCAATAATCAAGAACAAAACCGGGGATTCATCCGACAGAAGCAACTACAGGCCCATTTCATTAGCCACTATTATTGCAAAATTGATGGACAGCCTGCTGGACCGCATATTGTGTGGACATTTGAGGTTGAATGATGCACAATTTGGTTTTCGTTCTGGACTGTCCACTGAAAGTGCAATATTCTGCCTTAAGCATGTTGTCCGTTATTATACCGATTGCCAGACCCCAGTCTACGCCTGCTTTCTGGACCTGTCAAAGGCTTTCGATTTGGTGTCCTATGAGTTGCTCTGGTACAAGATGCGATCGGAAACCACTTTACCGGAGGAATTTATCGCGTTTCTTGATTATTGGTACAACAGCCAAACGAATGTTGTGAAATGGGCGGGAGCAGTTTCTGACGAGTATAGGTTGAAATGTGGTGTGAGACAGGGAGGGTTAACCTCTCCTCGTCTTTTTAACCTGTACGTAAACGGGCTGGTGGAGGAACTCAGTAGCGCCGGAGTTGGTTGTTCCATAGAAGACAAATATATTAACAACATTAGCTACGCCGACGATATGGTGCTGCTGGCTCCCTCCATAAGCGCGTTAAGACGACTGGTAAGCATATGTGAGACATACGCCGGGGCCCATGGTCTCAGGTACAATGTAAAGAAGAGTGAAGTCTTAGTTTTCCAAGCACGCGTTCGAAAGGTCACCACTGTACCACCTGTGTACCTAGACGGAGCTGAGCTGAAGAGAGTTTCGCGATTCAAATACCTGGGTCACTGGGTCTCGGATGACCTCACCGATAGTGAAGATATTGAGAGAGAGCGCAGGGCTCTGGCTGTCAGAAGCAATATGTTGGCTCGTAGATTTGCGAGATGTACAGTGGCCGTTAAGATCACGCTATTTAAGGCTTTCTGTCAGACTTTTTACACGTGCGGTCTATGGGTCACCTATTCGCAGAAAGCGATCAGCGCCCTGCGCGTTCTTTACAATAATGCGCTTAGGATGTTGTTGGGGCTGCCGAGGTACTGCAGCGCGTCATCTATGTTTGCTGAGGCCCGCATAGACGGCTTTTATGCAATTATGCGGAAAAGAGCTGCCTCGTTACTCAGCCGGATCCGAGGCAGCACTAACAGCATCCTGAGAGTTATAGCAGGCAGATATGACTGCCCGATCATGTGGCACATGGAACAATGGCACCTTAATGTAATTGGTTTTAATTTGGTCTAATTTAATTTAATTTGATTCAGTTTGGCTTGATTTGATTTGATTCAATTTAATTTGATTTATTTTGATTTTCTTTAATTGGATTTGATTTGATGTGATTTAATCTGACTTAATTTAGTTTGATTTGATTTAATTTAGTTGAATCGATATGATTTGGTTTGAATCGATTCGATTTGATTTAATGTGTACATACGAATATTATTACTAACATAGCATAAGTCACGATTGTTACTAATACTATATGGGCATTGCCTGAAATAAATGAATACAATACAATACAATTATCGATTCCACACATTTCAATGCCGCAAGAAATGTCAAATGGAACAACTATTACTGAATTATCATCTGTTTGAAAATTTCATTTATTCTTGCGATCCGAAAAAGTTGTTCGAAGTAAAAGTTGAGTAAAAGAGTAAAAGATGTACTCGAGAATTTCTTACATCCTGAACAAAACCGTGTTTTGACAATCTTAGTACGCTCGGACCGTGTGCGGTCTGAGCGCACTGACCGTGGTCATAATCAACTAAAACTGTACGCACACGGTCCGAGCGTACTAAGACCATCAAAACCCGGCCTGATCAGGCACTTATTTATAAGTTTTCAGCAGACTCTACACTACGTAATTAAATATAAAGTGTCTGTCAATGTCTGTTGCGTTCGTCAAACACTGACAGACACATTATTTGTACCTGAAGTCATCTGAAGAGACCCGTACGATTCAATGCCAGCCGATATGCTGGGTGTTACCGAAAGGCCCGGTAAAACTTAACTGGGGTTATTTTACTCGTCAATAGAATGAACTTTAAGACCAACACGAGAAAAATGTTTACTGTTTCATACATTTTTCCGAGGGCATAAAGAGGTGGCGTGGTTTGTCCAGCAGTCGGCGAATGCGGGCCGATTGATTGATTGATACCATTTGTTGGGGAGCAAGTGTCAAGCTTACCAAGGGACAGCTGACATTTTTTCTACAATAAAATTAACGATACAAGAGTCGTTTATCGGAGACGGTAGGTACCATGCAACGTTGGCAAGTGGCAGTCCTTGGTCTGGGATACAGGCATGAGTTTATGTATGTATGTCCTTATGGTAGGTAACAATCGTTTTCGCAGAAAGAAACTACTTACTTAAGATTTCCAATTTCAATATCGAACGTAACAATACAAAAACCCTGTCCATTGAAGCAGCGGCGGGCTCCGGCAATCATGATGAGATGAGTCCCAAACCACACCCACTAGAGATTTTGTCACAAACCAAATTGAACAGAAGGGCGTCCTGAGATCAGGAGCAACAAGAAACTCGCTTACGCTGAAAAGTAGGTAATAACAACTTCCACACAATACAATCTGACCAGCCTTTGTATCACGTAACTTTCCACTCTATCGGGTTGAGCATTTAGACGACTCCAAAGTTTCAAAATACGTATGTATTTGACAGCTCGGAGTAGGCTAAATGTGAACTCCATACAGTGGAGGACTTTCGTAGTCGCACCCCTGGTCCCAAACTAGGTTGACCGGGCAAGGACATTACAATCATGAAAATTGGAAATACACCTAGACTGAGGGGATATTGTAGGTACAAACAAACAACGGTGGTCTCCAGTGGAAATCGAACCCATGACCTCTGTTTTGGCAGTAAAGCGTGTTAACAGCTGGACCACCGAGGTAGCCAAAAGTGTATTGAGGTAAATGAGTAAGTATGTTTTAAACTGACTGTTATTTTTTTATTACAATTATGTTATCGATCGTAATACGTGGTATATCCGACGGCGATGATTGCACGTACTATTACGTACATGGATTTACCCGTATTTGCGTTGAAATATCACCTGTAACATTATTGAATTAAGCCCCTTGTCTCAGTAGTACTTGAGTTGTACATGTTGCTGTGATGTCAAGTGTATAAAATCAAATTCTCACATGCCAATTACATGCAATAAAATTAATACATTCTTTCATTTTGTAGGTATAATTTTTATGTATCATAGGCAGCCAAACGTTCTACTGAAGGGCACAAGCCTTCTCTCAGACAGAGAGTATGGGCTTAATCACCACGCGTGCCCACCGCGGATTGGCGATTTCAAGCGCTGAGGTATGTGGATACCTCAGATATTCAGGTTTTCTCACGATGTTTTCTTTCACCGTTAGCGAGTGGTATTACTACTATAACGTCACAGTACATAACTTAGAAGACAAAGTCATCGATCGTTACATGCCCGCACTGAAATCTTGTTATAGTTTATATTAAGGCTAAGGAGGCACTTTGACTAGAGAGCTGAAGAGGCCAGTCGGCACGTGAAGTAGGAGTTCTTGTGTAGTCTAGGTAGATTCATGTCTGTATAGTCATAACTCAAGTAGTTAAGGTAAATGTATTGTCCTTCTGGTTAGTACCACATCAGCCGGAGATTTTATATCAAAGTCCAAACAAAGATAGCTGGGTGTCTTCCACCGTCCCCTGCACCCCGTACCCCACCCCCCTGTGGCGTATCGATCGGGGGAGTTCGGGGAGGGGATGAGGGGCGGGCGGGGGTAGCAGGACCGCACGGGACCTCGGGTTATGTACAGATTATGTAAACATAATTAAAGATTAAGTAAACAGTTACGCGATCTCGCGAAAAACATCCTACATGTTAATAAGTACCTACCTGCGCTACCCAGCTTATCTTGTTATTTTTTTTTTTAAATATATAAAGTTTTTTAAACATATATGATGGTCATTTTTGTATTTAAATCTGAAAAAAAAGGCCCGATTAGGTTTTTTTTTGTTAAAACGCAATTTGCTCAGAATTCGTTTGTTTTTGTTAGGACTTTTATTCTTTGGTACTCCAGGTATTTTTTTGGCCAATAGTCGTTAACATTGATTAGTATATACTAGTACTAATTAATTTAATGTCAATTTTATTCAACAGCAGCCAGGGTCAAAACCTCCATCCGCACGAGTCGCACGCCAAACAGAAGGCTTTCTAGGCGAGTGCGCGATCCGAGCATTATACTGAAAGTGCGACGAGCGCTCGCTTTACGTGAGCCACTTAGCTCACACACACTCACACACCCACGAGACTTGTAGGCATTAATGGGGTAGGTGCATTAGGGTGTGTGAGTAGGAAGAATATAATATTACTGTCAACCAATGCCCTCATTGCTTTTTTAATATGCGTGTACACTGTACTGTACAGTTGACAGCAGGTCACCGTTTATATTTTCGTTGTCATTAGCCCGTAACGTAACTGAGTACAGTGCCAGTGTGCAATACTAGTTGTTACCACTACAGTCGCGTAAGAATCTTGATGTCTTTTTTCCGGGATTACCAGTAGCCCGTGCCAAATTTCATCCAGATCCGTTCACCCGTTATGGCCTGATGGATGTATGTTACTGTAACAAACATCCATCAAACCAAACTTTCGAATTTGTAATTAATATAAGATAAGATTAATGACTCGCGATGCTCATACAGTAATATATATGAAACGAGTCTAACCGCGATTATTTATTACGTAAAATGTAATAGGTAACCTTTGATTCCCGACGTTTCGGCAACGTTGCAGCTGCCGTGGGCACGGGTGGACTGAAGTGGCGAGTACAGACAATTATTGTAGTGAGGTTCTCACTTTCAAAGTTAGCGTGTGGTATTGCTACTACAAATTCGCAGATTTAGGTACGTAAACATAAACATATACATTTACATACAGGCACATACATTGCTTCTGGCCCCACACTAGGATACCCTGTGTCGTGGGAACCAGAAACAACGACATCACAAACATGTACACAAACATCCAAGACCTGTGGTTTTTTTTTTTTTTTTGTCCCCAGCCGGGATTCGAACCCGGGACCTCCCGCATGGTATGCAGATGCACTACCGCTGCGCTACGAGGTCGTCAACTTTGAAAATAAGATAGGTTTGGTTAGAATAGATTGTTCTACCCAGATTCAGATTCTATTGTTCTATCCACTGGGCTACCACCGCTTTTTTATACCTACTGATAATTCAAAATCAAAATCAAATTTTTTTATTCAAAGTAGCACAGGAACTGCGACTTAATGAACGTTACAAGTTAAACTAGGTGTCCATTTCAAAATCTAGATCATTTTGGAGAAAAAATGGACAAAAAAAAGTGCATTTATTATCCTTAATTATTCTAAGATTCTAAATTTGTTATTTAGATTGAATTCTAAATCTAATATTTGCACACCTTAAGGCAGGTGTTACGTAGAGTTTGACCTACAGTCAATGTGCACCGATTTCTCGAAAACGCGTAGACCGACTTAGATTTTTTTTGTACGAAAGTGTAGACTACACAGGTGGTCGCGTCAAGTCAGGATCTGATGATGAGTTCCTGGAGAAATCGAGGGAACTCTTCAAATTTTAAAGGCACACTTGAGGCGATTCGGTTGTTTTAACAGTGATTTGCATTTCCTCTCGGAAAACACAATTTGGTGAAGACATAGTGATATTCACAAGAAATCGTGATTATTTTTTTTTCAATAAAAAATAATCAAGAACCGACTTCAAAACACTGCAGCACTAAAACACATAAATAATTTAAACGAATAATATGACATTTAACTTTGAAGTCGGTACGTACCTACATATTATACTTCTCCAAATTATACTTCTACAATACCTTCATTACGTACCGACTGCTGCTCCCTTGTAGTTCCACTGAACAGCTTCACCGGAGCTGCGAGCTTATGCACAAGCACGACCAAGAACCTGCAGACCGAAGCACAACTCCTAAGCAGATTAACGGAGACTCCACAAAACATGTTAATCAAACGGAGAGGCGGCACTTCTTCGCAACGACTTCGCTAAAACCATAGGAAAAATGCAAATTTCGCGCAAATCTGCTGTTCTCAGTTCTTCTGAGCGGAAAGAAATAGAAGAACCTGCTAATGTTATTACTGTTACGTCTAAATCTAGCGGTAAATCCTTGTTGGAAGTGTAATTAAGGTTCCAACACACTAATAAGACGCCTATCTAATAAGTCTCACAATTACGCCAAGTTTGATGCTTGTATGTATTACCTACTGTTTTTACGATGGAGCGTAAACAAAAAAACCGGCCAAGTGCGTGTCGGGCCACGCGCAGTGCAGGGTTCCGAAGAAAGAGGGGTATTTTATCTCCTTTACAGAACTAACAACTTCATGAAAGTAACGTGGATTTTGTACGAAGTTTTCCGTTTATAAGTTGGTCGCCTATTCGTCAACTCGTTAACTTGTAAAGCCAACTTAGCCTTGATAAGTTCATTATTTCATTATAGGTATGTGCTAATGCCCGGAATTTTTTCACGTTTCTTCAATCAACAATGTAGCCGGGAGAGGGGGGGAGGACGCCATACTCTGGCTAAAATTTGCGCTTTAAAGCTTAATATTTCGCAAACGGAACCCTAAATCGAATAATAAAATATGTAGGTATATCAATGTCAAAATTTTGCTCTCTAGTACTCTATCGGCTATTGTCTCTGTGCTAAGCCGCGGACAGTCAGACGGACAGACAGACAGACATACGGACGGACATGTTATTATTTGTTAGGTAATCTGCCGTAATAACACACTCTTACTCGTTCCCTCCGACCGACTCAATTTAAAAAATGTGTCAAGCACATGACAGGTGAGCGTGATTATGGCGGGACAATAATTTTTAAACCGTAATATTTTGAAACTGTCTATCTCATTATTTTATACCTTATTCCTACCTACAATAAGAAATGTCTACCTCTTGTCCCTTACCTAGAATTTAACAAAATGTTTGGTCCTGCCATTATCACATGGAAAATCGCGGGACCATAATATGAAACTAATGAAGTTTGTCAAAATCAAAGCGTTGTAGGGTTTTATACCCTTTTTTTTCCCTTCCCTAATATCACCGTCTTTTAGTTTTACAATCAGAAGAACAAGAAGAAGAAAGACATTTATTATACCAACAAGATACATCACAGAAACAAAATAAGCAGATAAGGCAAGGCATATATTGGCCATAAACCGTGGTCCCGCCATAATCACGCACACTAAGCACAGTATACCTATATCTGTGGTCTGGGCAAAAAGGGCTACTTTGTACCTTAAGGATTATTGAGATGAGTAGGTAGGTAAATATGTAGATATTTGAGATAAGTGGCAGTCCCTGGTCTCTGCCTACCCCTCTGGGGTACAGGCGTGAGTTTATGTTATGTTACGTTTTTAGAAAATGATGTTGTTAGCTTCTTCTCCGTACAATCTATTAATTCTGAAACCAACAAATGATAGTTTGTTTTTACGCTGAATAGGTAGATACAATATTTGGATTAAATGGAGGCGAATGAAAAAAAAAAAAACTACTCAGCCGTGGGCAGAGCAGAGCTGCGTTGATAAAAGTGTGTTCAGTAATAAATAGAAACCGATGTTCTGGGTGTAGGCAATTTGTGCTGAAATCCACTGAAACAACGCAATCCCGACGATATACTTCGCGATCCGAGGGGGCGGACTAGGGGCGACCCCCTTGGGGCTCGGTAGGGGGCGAAAAGGGGAGTTAAGGGGGTACCTGTGTACGGTTACAGTTGCCAGGGTGTGGTTTGCCGTTCAATAACTTAATACTCTGGAAAGGCTTTCACGCTGAAATCTCGCTCGAGTGTAGCGCGGCCGAAATGTCTTGATGCTTGCGAATATAAAGAAACGGTTATAATGCCGGGTTTTAAATTGAAGAGGAATCTAAGTACTTACCTACTTATGTACCTACCTAAATTGATGCTTTACGCTCATCATACGTGTAACAATGAAAAAAAAACGTTGAGAAAAAAGCAAAACAACATAAGTACCTACCTACAAAAATGAAAGTGCAAAAATCACGTAAGTCATGGACGAGAGAGATCTCGTTTGCTTAAATTGGCCTATCGGATTAAACACGCAGCTGGACGATGGTTTCGTGCGCTGTCTCGGTAGCAAAAATATATCTATACTCTGACATCGTTCATCCAAATTCTTAAAACTTTGATTTTCTGGCACTGGATCTGACAGTGATAAGTGAGCGATGTTTTTCACTAGTCTGGGTCCACTTCGTGAATCAATTTCAGTGAAATGTAGAGCATTTGGTAGCGGGCTCAAAACTGCGCTATTTGTCAGCGGCGGGCAGGCGCGGGCGCGGGCGGCGGTGTGCGTGACGGATCATGGCGGCGCGGGGGGGCGCCGGGCGCCCGCCCTCGTTAAACTCGCCCGGTGGATACGCGCCGCGGCGCCCGCTTGAAAGCTATCCGGCCCCCCCGAGCCCGGCAGCGCCGCGATTGGCCGCCGCGCCGTAACCGATAGCCAATCGCGCTCGGGGGCCGCCGCCCCGCCCCACGACCGAGCCGCGCGGCCCGCAGGCGCTCACACCGCGCGCGACACGGCCGCGCACACTCGTACCGATGCGGGGCTCCTGGGACGAGTCCACGACGGCGGCGCTGCACGCGCGCATTCTGGAGGCGCAACGCGTCGCCGGGCCCGCGGCCGAGCGCGCCGCCGCGGCCGAGCCCGGCACCTGCGGGGCCGAGACTGCGCCACCGCTCGCCATCGGCGCGCTCGAGCTCGCCGCGCCGACGCCTCTTCTACCCCTGCCGACGCTCTCCTTCAGCGCGGCACAAGTGTCCACCGTCTGCGAAACACTCGAGGAAAGCGGGGACGTGGAACGCCTCGCCCGATTTCTGTGGTCTTTACCGGTCGCACACCCGAACGTTGCGGAACTGGAGCGGTGTGAAGCTGTCCTGCGGGCGAGGGCCGTGGTCGCCTTTCACGCGGGAAGGCACCGGGAGTTGTACGCGATCCTCGAGCGGCATCGCTTTCAGAGATCCAGCCACGCAAAACTGCAAGCGCTGTGGCTGGAGGCGCACTATCAGGAAGCCGAGCGACTGCGAGGTCGCCCTCTCGGGCCGGTGGACAAGTATCGGGTCCGGAAGAAGTTCCCGCTACCCCGAACAATTTGGGACGGCGAGCAGAAGACGCATTGCTTCAAAGAGCGGACGAGGTCCCTGCTGAGGGAGTGGTACCTCCAAGACCCTTACCCGAATCCGACGAAGAAGAGGGAGTTGGCGGCAGCGACGGGGCTGACGCCGACGCAAGTGGGGAACTGGTTCAAGAACCGGCGACAGCGCGACCGCGCGGCGGCCGCCAAGAACAGATCGGCGCTCCTCGGCAGAGGGTTTGCGTCTTCCTCCACCTATGACGAAGATTCGGCCGACTCGGAAATAAACGTGGACGAGGAGTAGCCCTCGCCATCAACTGCATGAAGAGACATTGCCATGTGTAAATATCGTCGTGTAAATAGGACTGACTGAGACGATACCGTATACAGTGATTAAAAAAACTCTGCAGTTGATTGAAATGGACGATGCAATATTGTTTCTTTGGTTAATTAAGTATAAAAAGAGTCCGTGATGTGATGTTGAGGTAAAACGCAGGTTTTAGGGTATGATGTTGTCAGTGTATTCTGCGAGTGAACACAGTGAAGACTCGGTAGCATTTTCATCGTTCGTATCAGGTATGTAACCTACTTTTGTAGAACTACAGAGTGATTCCATTTGCCTTGTCAGATTGACCTCTATCGCGCTTCTTATATGTAATTCAGGAACCTCCAAGTGTTTCCACTCGTAGACAATTGAGACCTGCTACCTTTACTTTCTCAAGTTCAAACAGGGTTGTTTTATGTTAAGTAAAATTGTTTTTTACCGTTTCCTACTGAAGATGCTATAGTTAAAGCTTATTTATTATTTAATATACCTACTTATATAGTAATCGCGTGGGTATCGGGGATCTGGACTGACTTTGTCCATCCCGGGGCATTTACCCTTAATATTAAAATAACTATTTACCAATTAAAAGAATTTATTTATATTCTGCTTTTGGTTCTCGTTTGGTAATGTGGCTTCGATGATCAGATAGTGATCTGTCATAATTAAATTACGGAGATGCACTGGTTCGTACCTGACAATTACGATTTGTTTTCAAGCCGTGCAACCAAGCAATGATTTGTCAATAAGGTTTTTTTTTTCTAGATTACTTATCATTATTAAACGTTAGATATGCTGTAAAAACCCGTTAGTACTTCAGTACCTATATTAAGTAAAATGAAGTAGGTGACAGAGAGTTTCGTTAGTCACTTAGGCCTATTCAATTGCAAATAGTAGGCAGTAGACGATTAGCGCGATTGCTATTCATCCAGACGTAAGCTGTCGCCTTATAACATTAAAACTATACTAATCCAAAATGCAAAAAACATACAATAAAACTATTTATTACACACAGAAATAGAAATGACCAGATGAACATAAAATTGCATAATAAGTAAAACCCACTCAAACCGGTATTTTGCAGCATTTCTATGTTTTTTATCGATCAACAATACAAAATGTCATGTTGCCTTGTTGTCAACAAACATGACGAAATGTTTTCTCAGCCTTTTGAAAATGGAATCAATAGCAATAGGATTTTGTAAGATTGTGTAGATTTTGATACCCCATATCTTCATATGCATTATAAAGAAACTGTAGAATTATTATTATTAACTAATTTAGTGTTAATAGATACCTACGTAAATATTTGTGCGAGAGGAATGTATAAATGTAATATAAACAAAAGTAAAATTGTAAATATGATATCGACTTACAATACAGTCATTAAATTAAATATTGTTAATAAAATTATATTCGTAATCAAAATTTTGTCTTATTTGCTCCACGTCCCGTGAAAAGTAACTGAATTGACCATTTTCATTTCAAATCATTGTTTTAAATTTGGTTTGAAATTGTGCTATGCATAGTGTCAAATATATAATACATTACAAGTAGTACTTACCTATATAAGTACTTTTTCTTAATTTCATCAAATGCGACAAATTAATAACCAACAATTCCTCTTTCGAAATCGATTAAAGTTTCTATTTTTACCCAATATTTTTACATCATTACCACAACAGTGTCATTTAGCATCATTATTCAAACAAGTAGGTGAGGTAGGTGGGGCAGCCAATCTTCAATTTATCTCTACACTTTCGAAGACAAAGTAACCATTTAATTGAGACGAAAGTACCAACTGTCTGTAACCATTGAGACGTCAAGTGATTACAGAACAACATCACGAAATCCTCGTCCTCTCTCACTAGCTACACATAGTAAATGAGACTCTATTTTAAATCCGTTAAAGGTTATATTCTAAAAAGTCTCAGGCCCGTTAATCGGTAACCGTTCAACCTGTCAAACTAAACGGCTGTTACGTGTTTTTTCCTTATCTTTTTTAAGAGATTAGTCAACAAAAAGCTTAACCGTGCATCGAACCTGGTCGACATGTTAATTGCAACTCAAACAAATTAACGCTCGTATCGCGGCTAATGAGTCTGAGACGGACAGACTATGCATAATAAAACGTGTATGTAAGACACATGCACTCTACAAAACATTATTTGTGTCTTCCCACTTTTATTAAATGTTTTTGAAGGTAGATTTAAGTGAGTATATTATTTACGCACATGTCTGAGTGGTCACTAATTTCCCCTATAAACCCCTGCTGCTATATGAATCATGAAGCGTAGCCCTAGTTTAAGCTAAGGCAAAGGCATCTTATTACCTTTGAAATAACAATTAAAATCCATTGTGAAGGTGGTCCGACCGGGTCATTTAGAATTCTACAGATTAATATGTTCAGGTTCGTGATTCCTGGTCGCATTGCACGCACGCATCACTTTAACTAATTTAAATTCCTGTTTCCTGGTGAAATTATTTATTTATTTATTTTATTTGGAGAAAATACAGACAGGCACAGATAATAAATATTGTATGTTTAATTACTTGCATTATAAAAAAACGTAACGAATGCATCGTTTTAAATACAAAACTGATGCCTGCCTAGTGCACCTACCTGTAGGTTACCTACGAAATTCGCATCACACGCATCGTCTTAAATGCAAAACTGATTCCTGCCTCTATCCGTAGGTAACATAGGAAAAATAAAAATGCAACACTATGCTAGGAAACAAACTGAATACTAATGTGACGCCAAAAGATGTGTAGAGATAGGCCTAAAGTGTGAGCGACGTAGTTTTTTCCTCAAGTCACATTGGGTTGCGCCGGCGCCGATCCTGTCACGGGTTTTGACAGCCTGTCATAGAGCGAGATCGGGACTGTTCCGAGATTATGTTCCATTTAAATTAAGCAACCGAGGGTTTGTTTTTATATTATTTTATAGACACAGATGTCTTTGTTGAAGGTGGCTTGTGACTTGGGGTTTGGGAGGTAGGTATATCTAATACTTATATAAAAATCTCGTGTCACAGTGTTTGTTATCGAACTCCTCCGAAACGGCTTCACCGATTTTATGATTTTTTTTGTGTATATTTGGTAGTTCTGAGAATGGGTCACAGGATAATTAATTATTATGGCAAAAGAACGTTTGCCGAGTCAGCTAGTTAACTTATATAAATATTATTGGGTAAATAGAGCGTATGCTCGACGTGGCTCTCCATACTGTTTCAGAGATAGGTAAAGGGTAGAAAACAATGGATAGCCTGAAAACCGTTTCTTCAGTAACTATTCATACTTGATCAGTTCCAACTAGCAATTGTTTTTCTTATATGTATATTATGCTGCTACGAAAAATAAAACGAAGATATTCATTTTTAATATAGATTCTGTTACTTGTTCAACCGACTTCAAAAAAGGAGGAGGTTGTCAATTCGACTCGTATATTTTTATGTTTGTGGTTTTGTAGCAATGTAATATAATGGCATTTAAACTGTCTCTGAGGAGTGTTTTAAGGAATTGTGTTTGTATAAATAAGACCGTAAGAGTTTTTTGCGCTCGTTCAAGAGAACTCCATACGAAACAGGCGATACCTATCTCTGCGGAATGCCCGGCTGACGTCTAAAACACTTTTCTACCAAATGGAATAAATGGAACACAAGCTGCCAACCCCAATAGCCTTAGGCGTGATGTCGGCGAGCGTGATTGATGCGATTGATTCAAGTTCCATCTGCAAGGGAGCTATGGAGAACAAGAGAATTACTGAAGGGAACTGGGCGACACGCGAGGTGCCTATTCGCCACCCGTGATGTTTATTCGGATCTAATTATTTTTGTAATTATGTCATTAAGCCTACGGACGTACGTAACTAACAATATAATTTGCAAAAGAATAGACCGTTTGAAATTGGGGCTCTCTATTTATATGTATTTGAAATTTCGGGGATGTAAAAACCGGCCAAGTGCAAGTCGGACTCGCGCACGAAGGGTTCCGTGCCATTATCTATACAACATTTGAATATTTCAAGCGTCTAACCGTTCATTAATATCGAGCAAAAAACGGCAAAAAATTACGTTACTTGCATGGGAGCCCCCCTTATATTTATTTTATTCTGCTATAAAAAAAACACAATTTTTTTTGTTATAGCGGCAACAGAAATACATCATACAAGAAAATTTCAACGGTGTAACTATCACGGTTCATGAGATACAGCCTGGTGACAGACGGACGGACGGACGGACGGTAGCGGATTCTTAGTAATCGGGTCACTTACCCTTTGGGTATCGAACCCTAAAAACTACCGCTCTTATTTATAAAAAGTCGACTCCACTAAAACACTGTTAATACAGTATTAAAGCCGGTAACTCCTGTTAACATTTGGAGAGTGTTTTTGTGGAATCGACTTTTTATAAATAAGACTGTGATAATTTCTGAGGTCGCAGAATTTAACAATTAGTTAACTATCTTATAACTTCGTAATTTAAATATCCACCCCGCTCTGTTTCATTTTTCTCTTGAGTTCAATCTACAGGGTGACTTTGAATTCTCTCACCGTATTTTGAGGGAATGTTCTATTCATTGTGAAAAACAGTGTTATTGATGATTTATCAGTAATGGCAAAACATATTTTTAAATATTCGTGATTTCCAACTTTGGCTCCAAACTTTGAATCCAAATTCGAAGTGGTTGGAAGTACCGTAACGTTAAAAAATGATTTCTAATTTATTATGTTAAATGCTTAAGAGTCTGTCGTCCGATATGCGTAAACAATTTAAAAAACAATTGAGTTGGTCGGCGCCGACCATAAGACGCTCTAAACATAGTTTTATTGTTATTACTTTTCGTCCTGACCTGTCTGTCTGTCCTGATTTTGGGTAACACATACAAAGTAATTGTTATTGTCTATAAATATATATTTTATTGTACGCACACCATTGTTCTTTATTGTTGCAAAATTCTCATTGATATTATATTGACTGTAATGTAATGACTCTGTTTTCCTCTTTGTTAACATGTTACAGGCCGCATAATGTGGCAGAAATTGTCACAATTGACAAAGATAGGTACCATAAAAAGTTTCTACATCGTTTTATTGTTTTTATCATCAAAATGACCAAAGAAAACACTAACCGACCATAGAATACGTTTTTGCAATTTTATTGCCTGTTTTAACACCGTTGTTACGAGACATCACAAGGCCAATTTTTATTACTTTAAACATAAAAATGATACAGGTATTTCGAGAGAAATGTATGTATTTTATCTACATAATATTATATTGTGATCGCAACAGCAATGCTTAGATTATCTATGGTGTAAGCAAATGAGGATTCCAACAATACAAAGGTTTCTTTTCAAGCAAAGAATGTTTAGTTTTTAATTCCATTAAAAAAGTTTAGACTTACGTTGATGTCTAATGTATGAAAACAACTTTATTACGCGTTGTTGTAATTGAAGTAATGAACACGAATAGAGTGCAAAGGAAGAACAATGCAATCGATTGACAATAGAACTTTAATCTTAACATTTCTAAACGTCACTTTATATTAAGTTCAATAAAAAATGTAATAAAAAATGACCAACGAACCGACTGCTGAACATTAACTGCTGAGCCGGCGGGACCAACGCAACGAGTCACACACAATGTCGAATTTGGGTCCCGCCTGCTTAGTAGTTAATGTTCGGCAGTCGGGGTGTTGGTTAACTTTTATTACAGATTTTTTTTGTCTTCTTAATGATTTTTTTCTGGGATTTATACTGATTTCATATAAGCTATGACACGACGAATCGATTGAGATCTTATTTGTCAAAATCTGACCATTGGTTAAGGAGTTATAAAGGAACATAGAATCGGACATACTTACAACGAGCCAAACGCATATCCTCCTTTTGGGCTCCGCTGCATTCGCGTAAAAAAGGTTGCGCCGAAAAAAAGGTGGAGTTACGTTAATTTTTATTAAGTAACTGTAAGGAAGTAAGACGTATTGGACTTTCGACCGTGTGCCAAAAGACTGAATTCAATTTTATTATTCGACTGCCTTGTTGGTGTGGCGGTCTTGTCTACTCAGAATACAGAGACTTTGGGTTCGATTTAGGGAAGTTGATTTTTCCGGCATGGTAATCAGGCGTAATACCGCTAGACCAACGAGGCAGTCATTTGATTTGCCTAAAGTAATTTCTACAAATTGCTTCAATCGCGTGTGTCTCCTGTATGTTTTGTCCTTACCTGTAACTTAATACTAGCTCATGGTAGGTATCCTTTTTATTATGTAGCCTTTTTATGTCCCACTGCAGAGCACAGGCCTTCTCTCAGAGAGAGAGTATGGGCTTATAATATCTACCACGCGTGCCCACCACCTATTGGCAATTTCAAGCGCTGACGTTTATGAACACCTCAGACACTCAAGTTTCCTCACGGTGTTTTCCTTCACCGTCAGCGAGTGATATTGCTACTACGTATATAATTTGACAAATATACGTAACTTAGAAAACAAAGGTACATGCCAGGACTCGAACCCACGACCTCCCGAATGAGAAGTCGGCGTTCCACCGCTCCGCTACCACTGCTCTCCGTCATAGTGGGTAGTAAAAAATCGGCACGCTTCATGTTGTTTAGCTAGATTCAAGTCTGCGCTAGGTATTGTGTGGCAATAAATCATTCATTCATTCACTCATTCATTCATTCAGTCATTCATTCACTCATTCATTCATTCAGTCATTCATTCACTACTAAGTTACAACTATATTCTGTACCATTTAGGGCAGTTTCAATATTTAGTTTCGTTTTCAATTAACACCTCTGTTTGCCCTCACGCCCCTCTCGCTTAGCGGAGTGCAGGTTCGATTCCCGGGAGACTGTCCCGTTCAATGGCTACGTCATTGGAAGTGGCAAGTGACTTGTGCAATGTTTACTGAGCGCTCCAGTTGCTTGCCTTAAAGACTGTTTTATTAGGGAACACTTTTCGATTTATGTTGTCGACTAATACTATATATACACGGATAAAAAATTTGAAATCTTCTTCTATCTATACTAATAATAAATCTGTAAGGGTCGGTCATGGAGTAAGTTAGTTTGTTTTCAGAGATATTGTGTTTATAGGCTCAATATATGATACTGAAACTAATTTCACGATTTTTAGAATTTTTTTCTGTATGTGTGTATGTATGTATGTATGTTCCTCCATAACTCTTAAACCAATTATCCGAATTTGATGAAATTTGGTATAAAAACATATAGACATCTGGGACACAGGATAGGCTATTTAAATTCTAGCTCCAGTTATGATAAGACGTGGTCCCCATACAAATGCTTCGTAAAAATCGAAATGTACGCGAACGGAGTCGCGGGCACAGCTAGTAAAAAATAAAAACCGACCTCGAAACACTACAGCACTAAAAAGTTAGAAATAATTTAAATAATTAGAAGTATGTATACATGCAAGTATTGTAGAAGTATAATTTGGAGTGGGTGCCCAAAATATAATGTGCTGGTCATGAAACTGGGCACCGACTATGGATACGGATATTACTAAAGGGTGTGCCCCATTAGGCCTTATTTACTGCTTTCCATTGAAGAGGTCCGTTCTTCATCTCTGAAAGTCTTCATCAGATCTTCACCAAATTAAAATGGGACCAATAGGACGTTAAATCTATTCGAACAAAAAAAGAATTGTCGACATCGGTTAAGACATGACGGAGTTATGCGAAAACATAGCCAAAATATATATATTTAAATATATGTATACGCGTTTAAATCGGTTAAGATTTGACGGAGTTATGGAGGAACATAGCAAAAAAAAAATGTATGTGTACGCGTCGAATTGATTAGCTCCTTCTTTTTTTGAAGTCGGTTAAAAATTAAAATTTGTTACTAAACTTCAGAGGGGCGAGTCTCTTAAATGCTTTAGTAGACCACAAAATAATGTCAAATAAGAGCCATTGTCGTGCTGATATCACTCTATTGAACAATGCTGCTTTTATTAGACTGTAGGTCAATCTTAAACGTTAATATCGGGTGTTAGAATCCTCGCACGCTTTTCCCGATTAAAAATGTTTGGGGGTAAAGTTATAGTATTATCTCATTAATTAACCATACTGTAACTTTCACCCATAAAAATTATCAGATCAGAAAAAAATACGCGGTAAAAAGAAGAGTTCGATGATTTTCTCACGGATCTTACAAACAGATCTTGATCAAATTGATATGGAACCACCAAGAAAGGGTACCTCACTACGAACAAAAAAAATATTAATCAAATAGGTCAACGTGGTAAAGAATTTTATCACTGAGAATATATAGAAAAATTAGACGAATTGAGAACTTCCTCCTTTTGTAAGTCGGTCAAAAAAGTGAAGTACAGTCTTCTATATAGTGTGAGCGAGAAACAAATAGTTTTTAGTTACTTTCTTCGAGTAATCATGTTACAGTAAATTTCCTAAACCTATCGACTGGACCAACTGACTTATTGATATAACAACATGGTTAGCGTGGTCGCTGTCATTATGTCACGAGCGCTGTCATTGGCTGACATAAACTCCGCAGTTTATGAGGCAGAGACTGTCGTAATGCGGTCGTGGTGTTATATTTTGCTTGAACTGGTGAAAGAGGAGAGGTTATACCGTTCAGAGACAAGCTAACAGGTGAATGAACTGGCGTATTGTGTGTACAGAGTCTAAAATATAGTTTGATAACGAAGTAAAATAATTGTAAAGTTGAACGTAATTCGTCTGCGGATACTTGTACGTACATCGACTGCGAAGGCATATAAAAATACAAGTGGCGCAATGAATGACGTAGAGTAACGAAGTGGAATCCAAACGGCAATAAAATAAAGTTGTACGTAATTCGTCCATAAAACACGTGATAAGCGGTGCAATGAATAACGCAAGCAAAACAGATAGTTTAGCAGCTGGTGTAGCTTCATGAAAACTATATACTATTTTTATTTGGTATTTTGTACGTGATTTTTGTAAATAAACGTTCAATCCATAGGGCCAAAAGAAAATTAATAACGTAGCAACGAAGTGTCATTGTCGGAAGAGAAAATCGTGTCGTCTTTACCCATAGCTGTGCTTGCGGTTTCGCAGAGAGAGGGTTAAATAATGATATACGATGCTGTTTTGTTACAACGTCGGAGTGTCTTGGTCACGTTATGGGCAGCAGTATGTGGGTGAAAACTTTGCAAGCCACTGCTTGGTGAAATAGCCTGTGGAAAACATAATTTTTTTTCTACGTAGCCTATATACGCCCACTGCAGGGCATAGGCCTTCTCTCAGAGAAAGAGTGAGGGCTTATGTACCACGCGTACCCATCGTGGATAGGCAATTTCAAGCGCTGAGGTATGTGCACACCTCCGGCGCCCAGATTTCCAGACGATGTGTTCCTTATTAACTTAATTCCGGATTCACTTGCTTGGTTTTTTGTCGGAGGTGTCCGGCCAGGCTTCCTTCACTGTTAGCGAGTGATATTGCTACTATAAATTCGCAAATGTACGCCGCTTAGAAAAAAAAGTCACTGGTAGGTACATGCCGGAATCCGAACCCACGACCTCCCGAATGTGAGGGCGGCGTTCTTTCGCGCCGCTACGACCGCTCTAACTAAATGTGATAAAAACCCCTCTTTGTACTGAAATATTGAAGTTCCGTTCAGTTATCTTCCGACGACATTGCCAAAGCAGCAAAAAAGCATAGATTATGTGGAGATTATAGCAAAGCACACTTTGTAGGCTACTATAGCATTAAAGATTTTTTAGATGCATAGAGCATTAAAACCACTTCAACACACGAGTTGTCGGTACATCTACATAAAAAAGAAAAGAAGCCTACAAAGTAGCATCTAAAAATCTGAAATTCATAAAACACGCACTTTATTCACTTCATTATCTGCACAACTACCTACTATCTTTAATATTGTTAAGTGGTTGGTTAAGTGGTTACTTGAATTAGTACCTATTTATCTGATCTGAAAACACGTCAGTTACAGTTCGACATTTTATAACAACTTTTGTTCAAAAAAGTGTTAATGTTAAATAGTTTTGTTAAAATTTCTATATATTTTTTTATGTTTTAGATATTCTTCCAATAGAAAAAAAAATTACCGGAGCTACCGGCTGTTTGAGCGCTTTATGTAAACCATAACATAACTTAAACTCACGCCTGTATCCCAGAGGGGTAGGCAGAGACCAGGAACTGCCAGCACTTTTTGTGGACCCTGATATCTCGAAAAACATCAACCTGAGGAAAATCATACAGAACAAAACTTTGAAGACACAAACTCTGAGTTCACTCAAGAGTTACGCCTTTTTAGGTAACCCTGCAATCAAAACCGAATAAAACCCATTAGAAGCCCGAGCCGCATAAAAATTGCAAATCCCATCTCCCAATCTACTCGCGTAATAACAAAAGTCACTTTCAGTTGTTAGAACGTATCGCATTATCCTAAATCAATTTGTGCTCGGAGGGTGGGCAGAGGGACGGAGGAGTCTCCAACTCGATTGCGGGGCTCCGACGGCGGCCAGACAGCGTTTAGGCCTCCCAGTGGCGGTTATAGCTAGGTAGGAAGTTGCGAGATGAAATTGAGGTTAAGGGTTGGTTCTTGGTCCGAGTGTCTTGACTGAGCAGGGAATTGGTCAATAGGCCCTCGTATTGTAAGTCTTGAACTTGGTCTTATGTTGTAATCTAGAAGTTAGTCTTTGTAAATGTAGAAGTTAGCCTACTATTGTAAATCTAGAAGGTAGTCTATAAAGGCCAGTTTCTGAATTGAGAATTTCACTAAATAAATAGTTAACTGTAGTGCTGTCTCTTCGAATTTCTCAGAGAAGAGCGCGACAGAATGCTACTTAAGTATTTACTTAGTAAATTTCTCAATTCAGAAACCGGCCCTAATATTGCTAATTAACAAACAATCTAATATTGTGTGCAATAAAGAACATTAATGTTATCTAATCAAATCTATTGTAAATCTAGGAGTTGGTCTACATATGTAAATCTAGAAGTTGGTACAATATTATTAAATACAATATTGAATCGTGTGATTTTAAAACAACACAAGTCACATCTGTTTTTAAAATAACACTGGTCCATTTTTTTTTATTAAATTATTTACACCTACCTATTGATTTACATTAGAAAAAAAATTGTAGTTTATTCATACAGAAATCAATATAATATGCTAAAATATTGCTGTTGTAGATATTAGTATTTGAATAAAACAGTTTTTCCTAATTCCTGCAAAGTTGTAATGAAAGGACATGTGTCGTTTTAAAATCACACGATACTATTATAAAGTTAGTCTCTAGTTGTAAATCTAGAAGTTAGTCTACGTAAATCTATGTTGAAGTTAGTATAATATTGTAAATATTTTGTTACTCTATGCAAATCTAATAGTTAGTCTTATATTAGATTAGATTAGGTTAGAAATCTTTATTGTACACAAAAGAGATTTTTTTTTTAATTAAAAGCCTCACATACTTGATGTAACATATATTACACCTTTTAAAACTTTTGTGGTAATCGTAGACATAACTGTAAAGGAAACGAGATAATTCGGTATTAAGTAAATAATGAAACGGGATTCGTTCGAGGATCATGGTAAAAATTCAGTTTCACGTCAAACGTCCAGCTTTCATCATGATATTATAACATGCAATGATACTTATCTGTTGTGTAATGCAATAAATAAAATAAAAAATAAGAACAGCGGTGGTATTATGTCCGGCAAATAACTAATACAGTCAGCAAAGTCCGCGCAAAAAAGTAAGACTTAAGAGCAAAATTTAATTTAATAATTAATAAGATGAATCAAGAAAATTATATTAATGCAGTAGAAATGAGGCGGTGGAGAAGTAAGTATGTGTGGTGGGCGTTGCGTTAAATCACTGGATACGCAATAGTTTGATTAGAGAACGTTGTGGACTGAAAGAGGATGTAGTGACTAGAATTGAGAAAGGAATGTTACGTTGGTTTGGACATGTGGAGAGGATGACTGAAGAAAGAGTGACAAAAAAAAATAGCGAATGTGGGTGGAAGGGCCGGTAATGGACGTCGCAAGTGGACATACTTCAACCAAATAGGGGATGTAGTAGCAAAGTGCAATATAAAAACTACCCGTAAACGGCGTGCGTGCATGTAACGACTAATGAATGTTGATGAAGCGAAAGAGATCTGTAAGGATCGTGGCAAGTGGTCTCTGCCTACCCCTCCAGGATACAGGCGTGAGTTTATGTTATGTTATGTTCATAAAAAAATGGATGAATGACCTAGGACGAGCAACAATTCGGCGTATTTCATTTAACGATTTCTATGAACGGAAACGAAAGAGCGGTGATAGCGGAGCGGTAGAGCGCTGGTCTCACATTCCAGAGGTCGTGGGTTTGAATACCGGCATGTGTACCAATGACTTTGTTTCGAAGTTACGTACATTTGCTACCGTATTTACATACCTCAGCGCTTGCTACGTATTATGGCACAACTATGAGGCTAAGTAAAGTGAAACATTTATTTTTCATTTTCACTAGTCGAAGTTACTTAACATATTTTACAGTCCGTTTAAAATAAATGTCTAACTAGGCTAAAACGTTGTCCTTTGCCTCTACGTATGAGATGATTTATACAGCGTCCCAGTGGCACCTAGACTCACACAATGAACGATCTCACGATGCAGTGCCTGGGACATTTTTTTAGATGGTGCAGGCTTGCTCGCCACCTATACCATTCTGACAGCTTAGTCGGCCTAGCCCACATTAAAGACAAGTCAATACGGGCTCCAACCAAGCCCCGGGTTTCCTCACGATGTTTTCCTTCACATTTAGCGCGTGGTATATTGCTACTGTAAATTCGCACATGTACGTAACTTTGAAAAGAAACAGTCATAGGTACATGCCCGTACTGGGAGTCGAACCCGGGTCTCTCGCTTCCGAGTCCATTGTTCTACCTACGGCTAACACCGCTTTTAACTGACAACGTGTAGAACAAAGCTGAATAAATGCAATATAGGTGTCTATAGAAGGTAACAGTAAGTGGGTGAGGGGGTGACTTGCGAATGGAGCGGGACGGGACACAGTGCCCCAAAGCCGCGGGGCATCGGGGGCATTTGGGGCAATATCCTGCCCCAGATATGTTTATTGTTTGATGACGGGACAATAAAGCGATTATTAGCTGAGTTGAGGCAGCTAAGGATATTATATTATGGTAGAGGCAAAAAAAAAATTGATCGTATGATCTAAAGAAAAATGATTACGGTATTAGTTATAACTTGTTACACATTACCTACCTGTAATAATTACTTTGTACCTTATACTTTTCTAAAGTGTGTGATATGTTCGGATGCGTAATAAATTTCTTTATTCTTATTCTTTATTTTACTTCTTAATTCTCCAACGGATGTATTAGCAAAGGGAAAGATAATAAGTACCCGAAACGGCGTGCGCGCATGCAACGACTAATGAATGTTGATGAAGCGAAAGAGATCTGTCAGGATCGTGGCAAGTGGCAGACCCTGGTCTCTGTCTACTTTTTCGCTATACAGGCGTGAGTTTATGTTATGTTTTGCCTCTTAATTGTAAGCAAGAATCTAATTTACAACAATATGTTCTAAGCCATGAAATAGAAAAGATGCAAAAGAACAATATATTTAAGTACGAGATTTTTGTATGTCCCTGTGTTAAAAATAAAATGTAACTCAAATATAATTTTGAGTCATACCGTTAAAAATATTCTTCAAAAAATCTTATATAAAAATCTCTAAAATCTATCAAGTATGTAGGTATCTAACTTTGTAATAATAATAATAATAATAATAACTTCCAAATAACACAAATGCTTGTCCTGGTCCCAAACTAGGATACCCTGTGCTATGGTAACCAGGTAAGGACGTCACAAACATGGAAATACACCCAGACTGGGGCTATTTGTAGAAATAAAATTTTGTTTAAATTTAATTTGTACATTTTGACAAAGCCGGGAACCAAACTTAAGACTACTTAATGATGCTACTGTTTACTGGATAATTGTGTGTGCAAGCGTTGAGGAATCTGAAACAGACACTAGAACTTACTCACGATGTTTTCCTTCACTGTCAGCGAGTGGTATTGCTACAACAAATTAAAAAATGTACGTAACTCACAAAACTAAGTCGGCTGTACATGCCGGGATTCGAACCCGTGACCGCCCGACTGTGAGGCCAGCATTCTACCGGTGCGCTATCACAGACTTCTTATGCAATAGGATAATTAGGTTCCTACCTATTACAAACATTACCTTAATATCTAAGTCTACTTATTGCCTGTATGAAACTATTTAAAAAAACATCCTACATACAGTGTGTTTTGTAGATGAAGAAGTTTGCCACCGTGACCCGTTGTTTATTATTGTGAACTAAATTAATCGCCTCTACAAACATAAACACTCCATTGTAAAAACATTACGAGACAATAAATTAGCGGCCGCAATCGATTTGCACTTATTAAGCCATAATCGAACGTTGCGAAATTAAAAATAACATGAACATATTTAATGTAGAGCATGGAGTAACAACTTAGAAGGACTGAGTTATCTGAGTTTTATTACGTGGGCAGCGTGGGCTGGATTTTATAAGTTGCGTACGTTTGTTAATTTGTAGTAGCCATAGCAACTTCGTGAGGAAATCTGAGAGTCTCAGAAGTCTTGAGTGAAAGATATATTTCAACGTAAAATATTTACACTATGTTTGTTAAATGTCAATGTAGGTACATGGTTAGTGGGTTTGATTCTCATTGGCGGTTGCCATACTTGATTGCATTTCCATGTTTGTTTTATCCTTGCCTGATAGACTATAGCATAGGATATCCTTGTTTGGGCCAGATCAAATGATTGTATTATGTGAGTAATTAATTATTAGTAGGCAATAAAGGCAGGCCGCTTCCTACCGGCCTTTTTGGAAATCCATGGAGGAGGCCTATGTCCAGCAGTGGACTTCTTGTGGCTGAATGATGATGATGAAAGTGTCTCTATTATCCTCTTTTTAGGTCAGTAACTTGTAGTGGTAGTGGGCGGGGCACATAGCACGCAGGACTGATGGCCGATGGGGCTGAAAAGTGTGGAAAAGTTCTCGAATGGAGACTACATATCGGCAAGCGTAGCGTAGGACAAGATGGATAGAAGACCTCATCCAAGTGGCAGGAAGACGCTAGATGCAAGCCGCTTCCAACCGGTGTTTTTGGAAGTCCATGTAGGATTCCTATGTCCAGCAGTGGACTTCTTGTGGCTGAATGATGATGATGACTATTCTCCTTTTTAGGTTACACCTTCTGTTTACAGTAGTTCTCGTGGTATCGACTATTGAACAAATATGGCGAAGTCAATTTAAAACTTTATGTCGTATAATTCGCGCATCAAGCATTGTAAACGAGTCGGAAGGAAAAAAAAAAGTGCATCCAGTTAATCATCCTTCATTCAGCAGAGAATAAATCAATATAAAAAAACCGGCCAATTGCAAGTCGGATTTGCGCACGAAGGATCCCTTCGTGCGCAAATCCGACTTGCACTTGGCCGGTTTTTTATATTGATTTATTATCTATACTAGCTGTGCCCGCGACTCCGTTCGCGTACATTTCGATTTTTACGAAGCATTTGTATGGGGGCCACGTCTTATCATAACTGGAGCTAGAATTTAAATAGCCTATCCTGTGTCCCAGATGTCTATATGTTTTTATACCAAATTTCATCAAATTCGGATAATTGGTTTAAGAGTTATGGAGGAACATACATACATACATACACACATACAGAAAAAAATTCTAAAAATCGTGAAATTAGTTTCAGTATCATATATTGAGCCTATAAACACAATATCTCTGAAAACAAACTAACTTACTCCATGACCGACCCTTACAGATTTATTATTAGTAGTATATAGAAGATAAGTATAATAGAAGATAGAAGATAGAAGATAGAAGATAGATATAGATATATATATAGACAACATTTGAATATTTCAAGCGTCTACCCATAGCCGTTATTAATGTACAGCAAAAAACGCCAAGAAAATCACGTTTGTTGTATGGGAGCCCCCTTGAATATTTATTTTATTTTAATTTAATTGTTTCTTTTTAAAGTGAATATACAACTAAATACTCTGTGAAAATTTCAAGCGTCTACCTGATGCCGTAATTAATATCGAGCAAAAAACGGCAAAAAAATCCCATTTGTTGTGTGGGAGCCCCACTTAAATATTTATTTTATTCTGTTGTTAGTACCTATTTGTTGTTACAGCGGCAGCAGATATACGAGTACATCATATACGCGGTTCACGAGATACAGCCTGGCGACTGATAGTCAGATAGACAAACGGACAGACAGACAGACAGACAGACGGACAGTGAAGGCTTAACGATAAGGTCCCGTTTGGCACCCTTTGGGTACGGAACCCTAAAAATAAACTAAAAAAGTAGCCAAGTGTGAGTGGGAAACTAGCTAAGGGCGAAAAAACACATTTTTGCTAAATAAATACGTAATGTTCAATAATTGTACGGAACCCTCCGTGCGCGTGGCGCGACACGCATTTGGCGGGTTTCTATTACTTACCTTCGGTAGTAGGCTTTTGAAGAGTGAATTTTCCACATCGATTTACCGTGCCAGTAGAAAGATGAACCTCGGTTCTCGTAACCTGCACGCACGCCACCCGCGCCCGTCCGGAAATCGCCGGAATTGGACAAAAATTACTTTCGACTTCGCATCCCGAAGTCGTTACGTCACACGCCCCACAATCTCCCGCTCAGTTACCAAAATTGGTCCCCGCTAACGATATTCGCACCTGTAGGCTTAGCACACTAGCATGCGAGAAAATGACAGGCGCCGCGGCATAAACTTTGCCGCTTTATTAGTTTTGTCGCAACAGCGACCATGATGTGAGTGGAAGAGAAATTTAAACACTGTTTAAAGTCTTTCTCGCAGGCGGCAAAATGGAGATGTCAGTTAAAAAAAGGCTTAAATTTTAATATTTTTGGGGTTGGTCACACTCAATCGGTACACTTCGACTGTATGAAAACACTATTCATTTGTTCATTTAGCTCTTCTGCGTTTTGTTCACAATTTTTTTCCCCTAAGAACAGTCTATAACCTAAGTGTTTTGTCTGAAGTCTGAACTGACTATGAAGGTAAATATATGAATGGAATATCGAAACGTTTTTGTTCTTCTTTCCAACAACCAACCTTACAAAACAAATAACAGTTTTCTGAAGTTCCAGAGAAAATGGAGCGAAACTGTTTACGACAGTTACATGTGTATTTGTTCATTGGGCTATCTTTAAATTCAATGCAAAACTGCTTTATGTAATTATATGTCGTTTCGACCTTGTACAATGACGCCGTCATCTAATTTCACACAATTAATTTGCTATACTTACTAGACCTCTCGCGGCTGGTAAGTGAAGTGAAGACCTAGTAGTAAAGCCATCCTCATATCCTCATTGGGTATGCTCATCATCCTCACATGACATAAATCAACACGAAAACTAAGAAACGCAAATATGTAAGAGTATGATAGCAAAGACAAATAATATAACCTAAAAGCCTTGTCTTTACCTAGACACCAACAGAGAAATTTCTCTTAGTTAAGCTGTCATTTTGCGAGAAAAAAACACCTTCATGTTCGCGGTTGCGGCAAACCATAGACAAACAGTATTAAACTGACAGAAGGAGGCGCGTTGAGACAGCTCACGCGGTCTTCATGTTCGCACCGGCGAGATATCCCTCTGTGACGTCATCTTAATACTGTTTAGTGTTTAATGTGACAGTTGAGAGCAGGCAAAATGATCAGCGTGCTAAGCCTACTGTTCGTCTTAGTAGGCGGTGAGATGTTTCATTCTTGGTTTGATCTAATCACTGGAGAAGAGGATTTATTGGCGATCTTCATGTAGAGACTGCTAAAGATTGCTAATGATAGCCCAGATCTCTTATTCAGCGACGTAATGGGATTTTGGAGAAATACTTAGGTATGTATTTGTTACGTACGTGCAGAAATTTTAATTCAGCTGTCAACACCCTTTGACTTATTCATCACTAGCCTGAGTGAGGCGAGGTGTGCGTTGACTCAATTGTTATTTGATTAGTGATATGCATAATTTAAAACTTCTTCTTTTATAAATAAAAAAAAAAGTTAATGCAGTAGAAATGAGGTCCTTGAGAAGTATGTCTGGCGTTACTTTGAATGACAGGATACGCAATAGTGTGATTAGAGAACGTTGTGGACTGAAAGAGGATGTAGTGACAAGAATTGAGAAAGGAATGTTGCGTTGGTTTGGACATGTGGAGAGGATGAAGGAAGAAAGATTGACAAAACAAATATATCGAGCGAATGTGGATGGAAGGGCCGGTAAGGGACGACCCAGACGGACATACTTCGACAAAATAGAGGATGTATTAACAAAGGGCAAGATAAAAAGTACCCGAAACCGGCGTGCGTGCATGCAACGACTAATGAATGTTGAGGAAGCGAAAGTGATCTGTCAGGATCGTAGCAAGTGGCACTCCCTGGTCTCTGCCTACCCCTCTGGGATACAGACGTGAGTTTATGTTATGTTATGTTCTTCTTTTATTTTTAAACTCCTATTTGCGAAAACTTGCAATTAGCTTTTTTTTTATTAAAATTTATTTTGTGGCCATGTATGCCGTATGAAAACAGATAGGTGGGTCAAAACCGCGACCGACTGGGTTCTGCAAAATGGACACCGACGTCGCGGCAGACCAAGGCGAATATGGTGGGACGACCTAAATGCATTCTTGCTGGGATGGTGCGAGGTAGCAGGGAGCAGGGAAAGATGGAGAACAGGCGGGAAGGTCTTTGCCCAGCATTGGGACACAAAAGAGGCTAAGTAAAATAAAATATGTTACCTTCCTACGGCCCAGTTTCAAAGAGGGTACTTCCGAGTAAGATCCAATGTCCTAATATTAGAACTAATTAAAAAATTTGTGAACGCCCAGACCAAAAATTGTTCACATCTGGTCAACCTCAACATATACAGTTTTCATATTTTAGGGGTGTTATAATATTGATTTGGGCTTTTCAAACAAAAAGAAAAAAACACTAAAATCTTTTGTTCTTTATTTATCATATTGGGCTGTCACACGTCTTGAAAATCTTATAAAAAGTTAGTATTTAAATACTAAGTTTTATTTCAGCAAAAAGCGATAGCCAAAATAAGCCGTCAGCTTCATTAAAGTTACAATAATTAGTTTTTTTTCGCAAGAAAACATTAATTAAATTAATTTAGGTACCTTCATAAATATTCATCATCATCATTCAGCCACAAGAATTCCTCTGCTGGACATAGGCCTCCTCCATGGATTTCGAAAAAGACCGATCGGAAGCGGCTTGCATCCAGCGTCTTCTTGCCACTTGGATGAGGTCATCTGTCCATATTGTAGCCGGTCGTCCTACACTGCCCTTGCCGATATGTGGTCTCCATTCGAGAACTTTTCGGCCCCATCGGCCATCAGTTCTGCGTGCCCCGTCCACTGCCACTTCAACTTACTAATCTGCTGGGCTATGTCGACGTTCGTTCTTCTACGAATCTCATAATTCCTGATTCGATCTCGTAGAGAAATTCCGAGCGTAGCCCTTTCCATAGCTCGTTGCGTGACCTTGAGCTTTCCGATGAGGCTCATAGTGAGAGACAACGTTTCAGTGCCATAAATCATCACTGATAACACACACTGGTTGTATAATTTTGTCTTGAATGATTGAGGTATATGAGACGAAAAGACTTTTCTAAGTTACCCGAATGCTGCCCAGCTTCATAAATATTAATTTATACATAAGAGAATGTACGAGCCAGACGACCTAAAATATGACAAAGTACACTACTAGGTACAGAAACAAATATCCCGTCCTTTCTTTCTTTATTACATGAACACAAAAACTCATTAGAATAAGCAGGATGTAAAACCATTGAAAAAAGCAATTTATAGTTTACCCACCCAGCAAACTCTTCTTCATCAACCTATAGCCACCCAATGCTGAGTGTAGGTCTTTTCTAATGCACGCCATTTACTTCGGTGTTGGCCCGTGTTGGGCTTTTCGCATCCAGTCTTTTCCTGCCAATTTGACCAGATCGTCAGTCCATCTCATTGATTGCCTGCCCACACCCAGCATACTAATACTAGTACAAATAAATTTTCATCAAAATACATGTCGAAAATGACGAAATTACGGTAGGACAACAGTATTTCAGCTTATCAGCTTAATTACCACGCGTGCTCACCGCGACTCGACAATTTCAAGCGCTGAAGTATGTAAACACTTCAGGCACTCAGGTTTCCTCAAAATGTTTTCCTTCGTAGTTAGCGGGTGGTATTGCTGCTAAAAATTCACAAATGAACTTAGTTTTTTAATTTTTTAATTTCGTTTTATACAGGCACAATGTAAACTTTAATATCTTAATATACCAACGGGCGAAAACCACAAAAGGTTTATCTGCCGCTGTTATCGCACGTAACTTAGGGCCGATTTTACCAACCTTAGATAAAACTTATCCAACGAATTAAGTATTACGCAACAAAAATAAAATGTCATCTGTGATACCAAACGAAAGGCAATGACATTTTTTTTATTTTTGTTGTGTAATACTTTATCGTTGGTAAAATCGGCCCTTAGAAGACAAAGTATTTGGTACATGCGGCGGGGTACGAGCCTACTACCTCCCGAATGTGAGGCCGGCGTTCTACCGCTCCGCTATCACCGCAATTTTTTTACTTTCGTAGGCTTATTATTAAGCCGAGTCAGCTATTCCTTACTAATATTATAAACGCGAAAGTTTTTATGTATGGATGGATGTTTGTTACTCTTTCACGCAAAAACGGCAGAACGGATCCGGATGAAATTTTGCAAAGAGATAGATTATAGTCTGGATTAGCACATATGTTATTTTTTATCCCGCAAAAATACACATCAAAATTACCACGCGAACGAAGTCGCGGGCGACAGCTAGTCTAATATATAAAAATCTCGTGGTATTGTGTTTATCATCGAACTCCTCCGAAACGGCTTCACCGACTTTCATGAATTTTTTTGTGTATTTTTGGTAGGTCCGAGAATAGGTCGCAGGCTAATAATATGGCAAGCCGAGTCAGCCAATCAATCCATAAAAATATAATTATCTATCTCCGTCTCCTTAATCACTTTGACGAAAGCTTATTCTTCCTAATCTAGGGGCTGTGAGTTTAATGTGACATTAAAAGATTGAGGACGGAGTCCGGACGAGTCTTACTTTTCACAGTAGTGGTCCAGTCTTATTTTTTATTACGTAAGGTAGAAGGGGTCAGAAAGTGGTAACAATTTGTCTTACGTATAGTTTATTGTGCAGTTTACCCGACAAGTTACCTCCATCACGAGGCCCCGTGCTTTACGTAACGATTCGTGTAGCAAAGATTAGACGAAAAAACATCTAAAAATATGAGCCTACCTTGAGCTGAGCATTATCTTGTGTGGTTTCTCATCACGACAATGAAACAGTCATTTAGTTGAGACCACCACCACTTTGTGGCTTTTAGCGATTTATACAAAAAAACCTTGATGACATTGGATGTTTTCCATCCACAAAATAAAATTTTCCATACACTTACATCCGAATACAGGGGTTCGACTCGTTACCAAACACTTCTTTCCTTAGTCGCCTTCTACGACATCCACGGAAGGAAATGGAGGTCAATGTACAATGGTCAATTAATTGTACATTGGTAGGATTTTAATGTTGGATTAGAAACAAAGTTAATCTAAACAGAGGAATTATCTGAATCGCTGACATGAAATCGTAAGTACTTACGTGTTTGAGGTCGAATGAATCGGTAAGTATAAGTACACCTACTTTGAAGAGGTTATAAGTATCCAAATGACTATGCGATTTCAATGTGCAATTTGATGGCGGATTTTGATATAAAGCTCTGAGAATGCCCATTCTTTATGATGATTTAGCTACTCGTAGCAAGGTTAGAGCCTGTTGTAAATACCTACATATAGGTATTGTATGTAAAGGACACTCCACTGGAACAAAAATTTTAGCTTCTAAACTTAATATTTCTTAAACGGATACGTGAATCCCTGAACGGTTTTTCTACACTTACAATATTTAAACGACCAATTCAAAGATAAAAAAACACATTTCCAATTTACGTGCAGCGGTGGTAGCATAGTGGGTAGAATATTGGACTCGGAAGCGGGAGACCCAGGTTCGATTCCAAGCATGCACCTATGACTTTGTTTTCTAAGTTATGTAGATACATTTGTGAAGTAATAGTAGCAATACCACTCGCTAACTGTGAAGGAAAACATCGTGAGGAAACCTGGGTGTCTGAGCTATTCACATACCTCAGCGCTTGAAATCGCCAATCCGCGGTGGGCACGCGTGGTGATTAAGCCCATACTCTCTCTCTGAGAGAAGGCCTGTGCGCTACAGTAGGACGCATATAGGCTGCTTATGATTATGATGAATAACATATTGTGTACTATTAATCTTTTCCAGGTACTTTATTGACAGACTGTCGATATCTTGTAGCAGGCATTCGAAAGACATTTTGCATCAGAGTGTAATCTTATCACCGTGGCCACTGTACCTACCGATGCCGATGACTCAGTCCGATAAGTAGCGAAAAGTTGTTTGTAGATTCTACAAATAGGTAATCATTAGGGTTCCGTCGTCAACAAGGAACCCTTATTGTTTCGCCGTGTCCGTCCGTCTGTCTGTTCGCGGCTTAGCCGCGAATAAAATATACAGCTGCATGTAAAAAATTACTTGGCATCACAGAGGAAACTTGGCATGTACCTATGACTTTGTTTTCTAAGTTATGTACATTTGTGAAGTTATAGTAGCAATACCACTCGCTAACGGTAAAGAAAAACATCGTGAGGAAACCTGAGGGTCTGAGCTATTCACATACCTCAGCGCTTGAAATCGCCAATCCGCGGTGGGCACGCGTGGTGATTAAGCCCAACTCTCTCTCTGAGAGAAGGCCTGTGCCCTACAGTGGGACGTATATTTATAGGCTGCTTATGAGGTCCTAAAAAATTCAAGAATCCAGTTGGACCCGAGGATGGCACCGCCATAATGTCATGAAATACTCCTACGTCTTGATTAGATACTCTAACAACCCATCAGGGGCCTAATTATTTACACGCACCAAATCCTGAACGATTCCAATCGTCTAACTGTCAAATTCCATACTAATTGCTCTCGCTAACGTCAGGATTCCGATAGGATTTTGTGCGCGTGATTAGGAATATTTCATGCGCAACCGCGGCGCGTCACTCGTGCGTAGGGTGCGGGCCAGGCGCAACACCATCCTGGCTATGCTCGCCGATAAGGTAGATTGTGCCTACACAAACCATTGCTGCCATCTTCAAGTGGCAAGCAATGACAGTGCGTTGTAGTTACTGGAATAAGAATATGTACTACACTAACATTAGAATAAGATTACTAACAACTTTATATGAATTTTTATATTTGAAATAAAATTAATTCAATTGAATTGAATCGAATTACGGCGGTGCCAGCCTCGGGTCCAGCTAGATTCTTGAATTGTTGTTTGTTAAGATTACGATTGTTTTTTGACCTTTGGTTTGTTTCTCTGACACATTCCACCCACAAGTGTTACGCATTTATAACACATAGTTCTCAGTTTGCGATGATACTTCCCCCTACATAATTCTCTTAGCCTCGGTTTCTGAAAGAGTGTTCAAATGTAACAAGAGATTAATCTAAGATTAATTCAAAATACCGGCACGTGATTGGGTGAAATTAGCTTGACGTGAAATTAACATGAGATTAACATTTGATCGCTCTTCTAGAAACCGAGCGTTATTAGAGTCTTATAGTTCCATGGCTCTTCCCTGCGTAATCTGCCAAAATCTGAAACGCAGAACACAACCAAAGTTCCCGACAATGCCCAACTTTACAAAGCCCAGGATAAGCCACCCCCGCGGAAAATCCTCTCGGCGCCCCCAAGTGACTCGGCGGAGGTTTTTTCAATTCGCAACAACGCGCCTAAAGAAGCAATCGCCAACTTCGGCGAGAGATTGAAACAATAACGGGGGTTGAGGAGCGAAATCCTGAGGGATTCACGCCTCCTGTCGCCGCTGCGGTACTGTGGTTCCCAGGATGGGGATGAGTTGGTACGATTTTGAAACTGAAAATGATGTTCCTTCCTTCTTCGACTGCGTAATGTAGAGTTCAGACGTTACTATTCGACTTTAATTAGGGTAGTTTTTTTTTATTTGTGCAGTGCCTGGGACATTGCTATTTAGATGGAGTAGGCTTGCCCAGCACCTATACCATCCTGACATCCAGACAGCTGAAAACAATGTCCCAGGCACTGCAGCGTCCGTGTGTAGTCCCTTCACCCATCTAGTGTGAGTGAAGGTGCCACTGGACGCTGCATAAATCGTCTCGTTACGTAGATACAGAATCTTCTTTTTTCTTTATTTGTGAGTAAGATAAAACATTGTTTAAAATCCAAGTGTTAGTTAATTATCTTAGGTAAAACAGTCAAAGGTCAACATGTTTATGATACTAAGGGTGTCTATATAAAACTTTTGCAGATGAACTCATTTTTATTTTTCAAACTTGTTATATGAAGCTACAAGCTAACTTAATGCAATATCATCATCCGCCATTTGACGCCCACTGCATGACACAGGCCTCCTTCATGGTTTGTAAAACCCATATGTGTGGCGATTATGGCATGGGTTTGCCATAATCGCCACGCTTGGCAAGCGGGTTGGCGATCGCAGTATGCAGTTGGAATCTCAGGAAAACGTTGCTGCCCGTCTCCTGGTAATGTATTTCCTTAGTCGCCTTCTACGACATCCACGGAAGGAAATGGAGTGACGCTATTTCTTAATCCGGCGCCACACGGAATAATGCAATATGATATGAGATATTTGTTTCAGGGTTCATTAATTATCAGCGCTTTTTAAAAATAAAGGTAGTAGATTCATAGATAAAGAACACTTTATTATACGTAAAAACGGTAATTACGAAGTGTACAGACGGCGGCCTTATAAGGATAAGAACTTTACAATACATTGGAGAAGGAAATACCTAGATGGAAAAATAGAGAAAATATTAATATCAGAGGTAATTAACGGTAAGTGCCTATTAATATTTAACTGCACGCCAAATTATCTTTGTTTTTGCGAACAAACGCTGTGCGTATTTTTGATAAAATTCTAGTAAATTTTATCAAAAATACGCACAGCACAATATTCTACCCAGCTCCAATGTTCTACCCACTAGGCTACCACCGCTTGTAGCACACACACCTACCACAAGTATGGCGTAGACAGTGCGCCTTTTCGAACGCTTGTCCACCATGGTACCCCAGAGTTGCCCCGGCACACCACAGCACATTATATTGATTTGATTTGCGGGAACCGATGTGCTTCCACCGCCTATATTGTTGCGTAACTCAGTCGAGCCTTTTCTCTCCACGATATTTGTTTATGAACAAGTTGGATTACGAATCGGAAGAGGCGGCATTTGGTCCAGGTTTGATTGGTTAATGTTTTACGGTCTCATTCATAAAAACGTGTTTCCTTGGAGTCCGTTTAAATAGTCTATGGTAAAGGGAAACTCGTAACTACAGATTAATTAAACTGTCTCTGAGGAGTATTTTAGAGGAATCGTGTTTTTATAAATAAGACCGTTAATGCTTTTTAGAGGGCTTAAATTCTGTTAATAAATTGTAGTGCAATGCTAACTGCATGAACGCGGCAATTTTCATTGTATTGCCGCTTTAACCCCCGGTTTCTCGTACACTAACAAGCTGTTAATCTACTGTTAACAGCTGTCAGTGGTTTTTTTCTGTATGCACTTTGTTCGATTGACAGCTGTTAACAGTAGATTAACGGCGTGTTAGTGTACGAGAAACTGGTTGTAAGTCTACGCATGCACACGTACCCAACGTTCTAGGCGTCACTGATATGATAAAATACATCACGTAACCCGACCGAGTCAATATGTCATTGTACTGTAAAGCACTAACAGAATCGAAGCCCTAATGATAGTCTCTACGAATAGAGACCACGAGTCGATATTATATCAACATGTCAAATCAATATTTGATTTCACTTCAAGCTTCATGTAATGCCCGTAATTTTATTGTAAAATAACATAAGAATATTCTTTATTATCTAGCAAAGTCTCAGGTCAAGTCGGATGCCAGCTGTAACAGAGATTCCTGACAGCTCAAAAGGACAAGGCCCTTATTATGAAGCAGCGATATGTTCGGAAGGGCCATCAACATCGCGCTTGAGCCCGACAATTCACTCGAATCTAGCGACAAATGCGGTTCTTTTTTTTTAAATTTCGAAATTTCCTGCCAGGGGCTCTTCTATTAATTTTTTTAACGATTCAAAAAAAGGACCGTATTTTTCACTAGAATACGAGTGAATCGTCGGGCTCAAGCGCGATGTTGACCACCCTTCCGGACATATCGCTCCTTCACAATAAGGGCCCAAGCCAATGGGCACTAGCTGACATAACTGCACTGAAGTGGAAACTGCCGCAAACCGCCGTCAAATTTAAAAACCGGCCAAGTGCGAGTCGGACTCGCGCACGAAGGGTTCCGTACCATTATCTATACAACATTAGACACAAAGATAAAAAACAGCAAAAAAATCAAGTTTTTAGTATTTGTTATAGCGGCAACAGAAATAACTACATAATCTGCGAAAATTTCAACTCTCTAGCTATCACGGTTCTTGAGATACAGGCTAGTGACAGACAGACAGACGGACGGACGGACGGACGGACGGACAGACAGACAGCGAAGTCTTAGTAATAGGGTCCCGTTTTTACCCTTTGGGTACGGAACCCTAAAAATCAGTAGACTTTCCAAGAGTCAAAGGACCAAAGAAGAAGAAACAGTATTGCCAAAACGATAGGCTACTCCAAGAATACTTACGCTCTGGGAGAAGCCTACGGCCATCGACATCGATGGTTAATTACCCATCTTTCTAGACACAGTGGCGTGCAACTAATCCCAGCTAGTTATTGACGCACTGATCGCACTTGATGAAAACAAACATAAACACGATATTGTACCAACTAAATGACACTGACGTCCAAATTAAATGGTTTGTTAATGACATCTGCCATAGAGACTGTTGCGACACCCGTTTGGTCACGATATTTGTTCGACTGATAAAATTAAGACTTGTTATATACATATTTTTGTGACTAACATATAATTAAATTCCCATACCTTCTAGTCATTTCAATAACTAAGCCGGTTTTGGATGATCTTGTTGTTGTACAAATACACGCAGTGATTAACAAAACATTGCATTCTTTACTAAACGACCGAGCCATCAGACCCTTAACGAAGGTACAAGTTTTTTTAGCAAATGGTACTGCAACTATGCCCTGAGACCTAATTCTGTTGGAATCCTGACTTTGCGACAGCAATTAGTATGGAATTTGACAGTTAGGCGATTGGAATATCTAGTTCTAGAGAAAAGCCTTTCTCAAGACGTGTACGGTAAGCGAACTGATAACATGGCAGGCTTAGATTCCATTGTTGGCGACTTCCGGGTAAGATTCACGTAGACAAACTAATAAATTCACGCCTCTTTGTAGTTTTAGTGGCATCTAACAAGAACAATAACCCAGTTTTAGTTAACACGTATACCGACTGTGTAACGTAGGTATATACAGTGTGTGCAGAATTGCAGATAGATGACTCCCGGTCCGGCTCCAGGCCGACGGAAGCGAGATCGCAAACGGATCGCCCATGTATAGCTGTATTCCTTACTCGCCCACTCGAATTAGGATTTGACCCCGAAAAAAATTAATTAAAAATAGCAATTTTCCTTCGGAATGTGTTGGGGGGTCGATCCGTTGCGTCATCTGCCATCTTGATTTTAAGGGTTACTTTTTGTTTATTGAATATGTAACTCGTTTATTTTCAATTCAGACGAAAGATGGTAATTATAAAAGTTGGTTAGAATTAAATTTCCTACAATTTGGGTTTTCATTCAATTTTTTCTAGGATCGATATTTTCCGATTTATATCCCAAAAGAGGGGGTAAATTTTTGTTTGATTAATTACTCGTTTATTTTCAATTTTACACGAAAACAAAATAAAAATTCATTTTGTATGCTTGCATGCAGCAACTAAAGAATTTTGATGAAGCGAAAGAGGTTTATCAGGATCATGGCAGGTGGCAAACCCTGGTCGCTGCCTACCCCTCCGGGACACAGGCGTAAGTTTTTGCTTGTTTGCGTAAATTATCCAACATAATGCACGCAGTGTCCGACTATCATTGCTAGCCACTGTCATCATCATCATCAGCCATTTGACGGCCACTGCAGGACATAGGCCTCCTTCGTGGCTTTCATCACCATGAAGGGTTTTGCCATAATCGCCACGCTTGGCAGGCGGATTGGTGATACAAAGAGGTATCTGTCAGTAATGCAAAAATTTTATTGTAACAGTAGTTTGGAAAATTCTTTAAAAACAGAGTTCTATGAATATATATAAACACAGCCACAGCGTAAAAAAATAAAATAACAAATAAATGGTCAAATGCATAAAGTAAGTGATTCAATGGTATGTACGAGGTTTTGTTGCCAAAGTACAAAATTTTATATTTTGTTTGTCCGAGGACAAGCCATCAGCGCCTGACAACACCACTGGTGGTTGTGGTCGCGGTAGTTTGGAAGAGCTGATATTTTTTCTTGTCGGTTTAGTTATTTTTATTTAAATTTTATTTCCGTGTGACTTCAGTTACAGCAAAATAAAGAAGATAAATAAAATAAAAATGTTGTATTTTTGTACCCCGAAGAGGGCTGGTTGATAGACAGAGTAAGGAACATACCGCTGTAAGTGGCAGTGCTCGCAATATCATCTGACGGTCGACGGGCGCGATTGGCGCTGCGTCGTTTTTGCCGCACCCTGTAACTACTCCATGCTGGACGGAAATGCATCCAGATAGCCGCGGGATTGGAAAATGGAGGACTGAAATATCTGCCGTTTGCCCTGATTGCAGCCTATAGAAGCAACAAATAATAGCATAATGCTATCTTTTTATTTTTCTCGACTAGCCAGGAACTATGAACGTATTTCAAGTATTATAGAACCACACTTATTTTCCGTATGTAAAAAGTACACTTAATAAAAATATAAAGATACCTACAAAAGTAGTAACAAGAATGCTTTACTATAAAATAGTGTAAACTTTTGTGACTTGAACTTCTAATGTATTTATAAACGTATTTCAAGTATTATGGAACATAGGTGTAATAAATTAGAAGTTCAAGTCACAAAAGTGAACACTATCTTTAAGTATTTTTGTTACTACCCTCGTATATATTTTTATTAAGTGTACCTTTTACATACGGAAAATAAGTCTGGTTTATTTTTTATTTTCCAATACTGTTAACACTCCACATTGTAACATTTATTGCACTGGCTTTTAACATACAGGTTTCTAAGTTTCAGAGTCTGGGCTTTCTGTAACTTGGAATAGAATTGAATAGAAAAAGTTTATTTCAAAGACAGAGCAGATAAAACATCAAAAAATATGGTGCTTACAAGAAAACAGCAACAATATTTCCTGAATTAGATTAAACATTATTACTAACTTCATCCCTTTTAACGTGTACTTACAACAAATATTAAACAAATGTAAAGATTTCACTTCAATTCAAAATCAAACTAGACAGGTGGTATAGAGAGAGGTATCATTATACATCATTATATCGTTTATTATCTCAGTCATCTACTTATAGAAGTGTGGAAGTCCAAAGAAGGTTTTAGCTTTCAGCAAAAAAACATATTTCATTTTGAGAGAGACACTTTTGTAATGAGAAGAGGCGACGATAATGTTGTCAAACAAGTGACGCAGAGGTCGTCCATGATCTATTTCATGCAAGTTAGCAACATTCTTGGATCAAGCCCAATAGAGCGATAACAACACAATAATCCTGGCGTTAACGAATAAGGAGAGTCGACGAGTAAGAAGTTTATTGTAATCGTCACCTTTATGCCTTCCTAAATAACTTCCACCTACACACAACACCATCTCCTGGTCCCAAACTAGGATACCTTATGCTATGATAACCAGGCAAGGATATCACAAACATGGAAATACACCTAGACTGAGGCCATATGTACAAATGTACGGCTGCCCCCAGTGAGAATCGAACCCATGACCTCCGGCATAGTAATCAGACCTGATAAGATAAGAAAAATATACTTGACTGTTTCTTTAGTATAGCGGCTAAAGAAGCAGTCAAGTAAACTTTTTCTTATTGTTCGTTCTGCTATAGGGGTCTCTATAGAAGTCTTTTTGAAAAAAGACAAAGGTTAAACGGAAAATTAAATTTATTTAAATTATTAAGAGGTCGCAACCTGCGCGGAAGAAGGATGATTAGAGACTGTCTTGTGTCGAGCGCCCGCGGGAGCCTGAAGCCTGAAAGTGCTAACTGAGTTCTGGGTTTGGGAAGCAAGCATTGCTGCTATAACAGTTCGCAAGGGATTCGGACAAAAAGGAACAAAAAGGTTGTCGAGTCCGTTTATAAATGAACCACCTAAACAATCAAACATATTTTAAGGAACCAGGGATGAAGATTTTCCCAACCCCAAAAGAGAAACACACTCCCAAAGTCAACATTCCCTTTCAACGAGCCAAAAAGGTTGTCTCAAATAAGAAGAGCGGCCACAATTATGCGGAAGCACTCTGGTCACCCCCTCATTATGTCGTTGAGACGCGACCCAGAGTCGGCCGAACCCATGAAGTGACTGAGGCTATCTGCTAATCGATGGTGGTCCAATATTTTGAGCCGAGCTGCTCCAAATCATTACCGGAAAATCTCCAAAATCACGTGTTTTAAGTTAAGTATGCAGAATTATTCAGATCCGTTTATATGATTCTTGCACAACGCCATCTATTTTTAAAACACAACGTTCGCTCGCACAACGACGTCTATTTTAAACCTAAAATAAATATTATCCTGCAGGAACGATATCAGGATATCAAGTACCTATGCTATGTCTCAATTTAGGTCTTGGACTATCTGTACGCAACATTTCATGTAAATCTGGTCAGCAGTTACTGCGTGATTGAGTAATAAACATCCAAATATCCAAACATCAAAACATCTTCACAAACCTTTACATTTATAATATTAAAAACAATTACTCAAAACAGTATATTTTGAAATATTTCAGTACTGATTTCGACACGATATATCATACGTATTCCAGATTTATACAGCATTTTAATAATACTTGTCGAATAATAGAGCCAATTCGATCAGAACTTCTTTACTGGTAAGGAAACAAGGCATGTTTTTGTGCGAGATGGCAGTATGGATAACTTTGGCAGAAGTTTAACTGTCGGTTATGTTTTTGTATTGAAACGGACTGATGTGTAGTGAAAGAACAATAATGGATATCCTATATCAAGGAGACACTGCACCGTGTACCTACTCTATGATAAACAACAAACTGATCATGTAATATATAAAAATCTCGTGTCACAGTGTTTGATAGCGGACTCCGTCGAAACGGCTGCACCAATTTGTAATAATCTTTTTGTTTCTATTTAGTAGGTCTGAGAACAGGTCGTAGGCTAATTAATATGGCAAAACAACGTTTGCCGAGTCAGCTAGTAGTTATATAAATACGTAATTAAGTAGGTATGCGATAAGACCGCCGATGGATACTATTAAGAAGAACTACAAATTAAGTACCTTATCTCTGTAAATTACTGGTGTGCAATAAAGAGTTATCTATCTATCATATCCATCTTATTAGGTAACTTAATTCCGGATTCACTTACTTGCTTTTTGTCGGAAGAGTCCGACCAGGTGCTTACGAAAGTTTTAGTTTGAAAATATCTATCTATCTATTTATATTTAACTACAACGATTTGGTCATGTTTGCCATTAAAAAAATTATTGCCAACCAAAACAATTAAAAAAAAGTAAAAAGTGTCATTAATTGCTAGGAAATTGAAGGCAATATTAAATATTTTATGGTAAATATACTTGTAGCCTTGTAGGATCACGAAATTACATTACCCAAATAACATCTTTATAGAAAGATATGGCCAAATTGATCAGATGAACAATTAAATTTGCCTTCTCATATAGGAAGTAGATACTTCCTTCACTCCCGTCCGGAGACGGCACACAAAGAAGAAAAGATACAACGGCATAGATTAGAGCCCTAAAAAAATCTGGATCCTGATTGATATCTTAGATGGAAGGACCTTGAAGTCGTCGCAGACACAGATCTTTTTTAAAGTAGGGCGCTACGTAACTTCTTCACTGCATGGACTCGTCCGATTTAAACTTCTCCTAACTGACAAATGCGTAGGTACATATTTTGACGCCTAGAGTAAACATTTACGTGAGAAGAGCGCCGATGTCACGCTGAAGGACTTTTGCATATAGCAACAAGATGATGAACGAAGATGATGAACGAAGGATGTTCTTTGGGATAATGTAGTAGAAACAGCGAGGGATTACCAACTGAATTTACGGTCTGTCATTTTACTGTTCGTTCACCGACCAGCGGCTACTGTTTGTGGCTACACCGCAGCGTCATTAATCAACATTTTATTTTTTTGTGTGTAAATGCGATTTTTATTGTCGGACCCTGCGTCTCCATTTGTGTTAATGAGAGTGGCAAGGTGGGCTCCCGGATTAATTTAATGTAATTTCTTTCATATGTCATAATACGATCTGTAATCAACTGCATAGGAAAAAATATTGTTGAAGTGGTGAATTTTCTTCGCTTCGGTGTCCCGCGATATGCGAAGTTTCGATTTCGTAGTTTTGAAATTCGGCTGGAGATGGCTATGTCAAGCTAAAGAGAAAGAAAAAAGACTTTTATTTAACATAGTAGCCAAACTAATTAATAAACAAAATGATTCAACAAAAATATAACAAGACTACACGTGTAAGTTATCAATAATTTTGGTAACATCAATCATACTCTACCTGTTGTAGCACAAAGTCTTTCGGGCACCAATTCAAAGATAAAGATGCCCTAATAATGTTAAAAAAGATACTCATACCAAGAAATGTACCATATCCTACTTAAATCGGTCAAAATCAGAATCCCCCATTCACCACATACTTAGGCACCTAGTTAGAGAGAGGTATTTTTCACACGGTGGTCATTCCAGCAGGCAATCAGGACTCCAACGAGACTGTAAAGTGACGACAGAGACTAAATGATCATCTGGAGACACGTGGTACAGTATGAATGCTACTGTTAGTTAGGCCACCATCGTAAAGGTGGCTCGACGATAAAGGTAAAAGCGGACTGAGGGCTACTACCCTAAACATATACAAAGAAATGATTTCTGTTGAAGGCATTGGAATATGCTCACCGGCCAGGAAATTATTTCTGTTGAAGGCATTGGAATATGCTCACAGGCCAGGAAATTATTTCTTTTGAAGGCATTGGAATATGCTCACAGGTCAGGAAATTATTTCTGTTGAAGGCATTGGAATATGCTCACAGGCCAGGAAATTATTTCTTTTGAAGGCATTGGAATATGCTCACAGGTCAGGAAATTATTTCTGTTGAAGGCATTGGAATATGCTCACAGGCCAGATTTTGGTAAAATATGCAGGATCGTAGCAAGTGGCAGTCCCTGGTCTCTGCCTACCCCTCTGGGATACAGGCGTGAGTTTATGTTATGTTATGCACAATTTGTTGGATAAATTGGGAAAAAGGTGGTAAGCCATATGCATAGGTCAACCCATATTCGTCTACAGCTGGACATACACCTCCCCAAAGGTACGCCACTTATTTGTTTCCTAGACTATCCTCACCCTGTTGCCACCAGCAGTCTACCTGAAATCGTTGGTCCAGCGTGCTGGCTGGCCCACGTCTTACGCTACGCTTGCCAGGTCATGAATTCCACTCGACTACGTTTTTACCCCACCAGCGATCAGTTCTTGGCTTGATGTGACCAGCCCATGGTCTCTTTAGCTTGCTAATCTGTCAATCACCTTAGTCCTTTAAGATTCCACTTCTGATTTTGCTATTGCATGAGTACCCATTAGTAAGCAGCTCAGTTCAACTACTCCAAAGTTATTGGCGGCTTAATCTACTTATACGGCGGTTATAATATAAAATTATCTTAGGTTCTGAGTAGGGCTCCACGAGACAGGGCTCCAGAGCGACCGTGACTCGACAGAACGGTACGGCGCCAGCGCAGCCAGTCATCGCTACACTAAAGTGTCGCTGTTTGTTTGTTTGTACAGGATTGCTCTATTAAACTGATGGAGAAAAAGATTTAATCTTTGTCTTAGGAGAGATTAGTTTGCCTTTTTTGACTTGTTCAGATATATGGCGTCGTTAGTTCTGCTGGTTTAGTCACAGTAATAAGTTACAATATAGTCACAACACCTTTAGTGCAGTTAAGGTAGAAACCAAACAGTCTTAAGACTACAAAAGTTGGAATCAGAATGCAGAAATGCGGTCTCCAACAAGATCAGTTTTCCTTATTACTCTTTCGGTCACGAACAGTACGAAGAACAATAACTATAACATCAATAGCATGGTATTCTAAGTGTTAATGTGGTTTTATATGGTACTGATTTGAATCATCGATGAAAAGTCAACATAAAAATTTTTAATACCTATCATCAACATCTCATGATTAACTTCAAAAAATCCCACAACTCATGAATGGCCATGCCTCAACCGATACCATCACTGAGGGCGGATTTTGCCAGTCGGATGGCTGCCCGAAACCGACGGGTCTCAGCGTGATGTTGACGCGACAATCAATAGTCTGATCGACATCGAATACGCTGGGTTCACCGCTAAGTGGTATTAACAAATTTTCTTCGGCAATCTGACGTTCCAAACTGCCACAGCCAAAGTTTTTTTTTTATGTGCGAAAAACCTGTCCCTTTATCCGCTACTACTCTCTTCAGGAAGAGAGGATTAACGACGAGGATGGTCGGCCAAGGGTGACACTGCTAAAGAATATGAAGAGTAGGTATGCTTAACAGGTTATATATTAGCTGACCCGGCAAACGCAGTTTTGCCATATTAAATTAGCCTACGACCTTTTCTCAGACCTACCGTGAATCTGTTTTCGGAGGAGTTTGATACCAAACACAGTGACACAAGATTTTTATAAATTAGATTATTCATGTCTTATCAAAGTAAACCACTTGTCATGGCCTAGTACTTCCTACTGTATAATTATTTACTTACTCTTTAAAAGCACTCAAGTTATGTTCCTCATCGTTTTCATAAGCTTCGCATTAATTTCAATGCAATCGCGAGTCGCGATCGTAATCTCTCATCAAGTCTTCGACGCTTTTAGGAGTACAGTCAGCGCCTAAGACGTTACTCACTCCTTTTTATTAGCGAGACATTTATGATATTAACCACTAGGTGGTTGTCATGATTAAAGCAAATATAACTATAATAGCAAGTAATAAATTCACGCTTATATATCAGAGGGGTAGGCAGAGTCAGGGTTTGCTGACGATCCTGACAAACCAAACCAACCTGATCCGGATAATAGCATAGCATTCAGCCTTTTTGTAGTTAGTACCTAGATTTGTGAAGCCAGAGACTAGAATAGACACCTTATCTTGTAAGATTAAACGGAAGATTATTTTATTACGATAGCAAAACTTGCCTGTACGGAATACAACAGTGTAAATAGTAATAATGATAATAACTTCGTTACAAGTCACACACTTGTATTGATCCAAAACTAGTAACGCTTGAGCTATGGTAACCAGGCAACTACATCACCAATACGCAAAAACACCCACGACCATTTGCACAAATAAAGTACGACGACGGGAATCAAACCCTCAGTCTTGGTAGCCACCACTAGTGGTAACACCGGCTTGGTGTTAGATACCGCTAGACCAACGAAGAATCAGATCCACCCAAAACCAGATCACACTGTTTCCCACTGTAAGATGAACAAAGTTGGATTAGCCAAAGAGTGTGCAGTCTACATAGCATTACGGGCTGGCAACATGACAGATTACAAGAACGGAGAACATTTCAATTACTTAGCCGATCGGCTCTCACGTCGTTCTCTTGCTCTTGTTTTGGATACAAACAATTCTTTAGGCTGCGACCAGATTGGTGCATCGATGCACAATTTTGTTTGGTAGAAAAACCTGGAAGATCTGTTTACTGTTGGGGTCAAGGCAAGTCTGACTTAACGAACGAACTTGACGTATTTGGTTAAATAAGATGAAATGGAATTTTATGAAACCACATGATACACATTTCTGTAAGTTAAAATGAATAAAATAAAAAATACATGCGCACATAAACTTTTCCTTGTATGTCGAAGGGGTAGTCTTGAAAAATGCAGCACTGAAAAGAGTCTATAAATACTAAGACCTTAAACAGAGTCTCGCTTTGATCCAGTAAAATCCAGATATTAGAATATTATACCTATCCTATAAAATTACATCACTTAAACTCATGCCTGTATCCCGGAGGGGTAGGCAGAGACAGGGTTTGCCACTTGCCACGACCCTAACAGACCTTTTCCGCTTCATTCATACTCATTAGTCGTTGCATGCAAGCGTGCCGGTTTTATCTGCCCTGGAGAGAGGGAAATAAAAAGTACCATAATACATCCCCTATTCGGTCAAAGTATGTCTGTCTGGGCCTGCCCTAAGCTTAAAAAAATCTGGAAATTCCCAACCTTTTAAAGGATCTAACGTGAACGGGTCCTAACTTGTTGAAAAAGGAAAGGCGAGATTGGGGCGGGCTTGATTTCTAATAACGTATCTCCGATCAGTATTTACATTGAGCGCCATCGCGCCATACTCCGCGCCCTAGCGATGATGATCGAGCAAAGGTCAGGACATGAGATGGAGGTCCTTAGCTTGACTCCATGTAACAAAATGGAGTCTGAGAAAGGAAGACAGAATATAATGGATGAGGACTGTAGAGCGGTAGCCTAGTGGGTAGAACATTGGACTCGGAACGAGAGTCCCAGTGCGGGCATATACCTATGACTTTGTTTTCTAAGTTATGTACATTTATGAAGTTATATTAGCAATACCATTGGCTAACGGTGAAGCAAAACATCGTGAGGAAACCTGAGTGTCTGAGCTATTCACATACGTCAGCACTTGAAATCGCCAATCCGTGGTGGGCACGCGTGGTGATTAAGCCCGTCCTCTCTCCCTGAGAGAAGGCCTGTGCCCTACAGTGGGACGTATATAGGCTGCTTATGATACTGTTGAGCAGCAATCCTGCGGTCAAGTATTTCAATGCATATTTTGGCATCTTTAGTTTTCAGTTGTCTCTCTGCCCAAACTTCTGCATTCGTCAGTAATTTAATCACGTCACGATAACTGTAACAACAAATATTTATTTCAGGTCTGACTATACAGACTGAAGATTTCTGAGTAACAGTTTACAAAGTTATCTAGAGTTGTTTTTAGAAATCTCCAACATTCGAGATGGCAGCTTTGAATTAATTGTTTATTTTACGAAGCTGACAAGCAAATAACATTCTAGATTTTCTGTTTCACTCATGTTTGCCCACATAGGCTTTTAGATTTTGAAGTGAGTTTGTGATTATAATGGAACATTACATGTTTTGCTCGTTGCACTCGGCCGTTTTATTTCATCTCGTACCTACACATGTAATAATGGTAACGCATATTAGATTCACATTGGCCCGTGGCCCGTGACAAATCATTATATAAACCAAAGGGGGTTTTTACATTCGATGGTGCGATTCGACGGCGTTAATGCCAACATTATGGCAAAGAATTCAAGGAAATACGTCGAAATCTATTGGAAACATAACAGAATGTCAGAAACGATAAAGAAGTGTTGGCTGATTTATACGACATGTTTTTGGAGGAAAGAAAAACCTGACTTTAATTATCGATAGGCACTGAAGAAAAACTCTCCAGTGCCTATCGATAATTAAAGAGTTTTAATCTCATATAATTAGATAAACTACTTCCATAAAGCGAAAGTTTTAAATTCTTAATTTATTTTTCATACTATCTTAAAACTCAGCGTAGGCATTTAAAGAAAATGGAAATTTTAAACTTTATTCAATAAGGGTTTCAAAAATTTTATTGAGGAAACTTTTTGGGTTTTGAACTTTTGAACAACGGTGTAGAATCTGACGTTCATATGTCTGAATAGATATAAAAACAAAAAAACAGCCAACCAGGACACGCGCACGAAGGGTTCCGTACCATTATCTATACAACATTTGAATATTTCAAGCGTGCACCTGTTGCTGTTATTAATATCAAGCAAAAAACGGCAAAAAAACACATTTGTTGTATGGGAGCACCCTAAAATATTTATCTTATTATTTTTTTAGTATTTGTTGTTATGGCGGCAACAGAAATACATCGTCTGTAAAAATTTCAACTGTCTAGCTATCACGGTTCATGAGATACAGCCTGGTGTCAGACAGACGGACAATGGAGTTTTAGTAATAGGGTCCCTTACCCTTTGGGTACGGAACCCTAAAAACGAACATAGACATTAACGCGTACGTTATTTTGGATATAAAAATAACAAATTTACAGCTATGGCTGGATGCTGAGTGACGTTCGTGTGGTTAAAATATGACAACGCCCTACATGTAAATGTTATCCAAACTCTTAATATTAAAAACCAATCCAAAGGCACACGAGAAAAAATCTACAACTCACTGCACGATGATCTCGCCTTTTTACCGACCGATAATAATTTGGAAACAAAATAAATAGTTGTATCTCCATAGCGTCTGTAATTATGTTGTTAATAAGTTACGAGATCAGAATCAATCTGCCGTCGCTGGTTTGACGTTTCAATCAACAGAGCATTGTTTGCTTTGTATTTTAATTTCAATAGATTGTGTTACCGATATACTCTGTTGGTTTGTTGTGGCTCATTGTGGCGAGGCGGCGCGGGCGCTCGCAGGACGCCTGTTTTTGTTTTCTCGATCGATTGTGTATTCGTGATGCCTGTCATATCCCCGCTGGATGGATTTCGTGATGATATGTGTGTTGGAATACCTACCTCCGGCGCGGCCCTGCTCGAGATTTTTATGTCGGATTGTTGAACCGACAAATTGCTGAACTTCAATTTCTTCGGAGGCATTGTCAGATGAGTGGCATAGCCCTTGAACCAATGAACTTCGCGGTTGCCGCTAATGATCTCGTTATTATTCTTTGCATAACCTTTTACAGGTTGTTAAGAAGACAGGGAATACAAATATTGCATTCGCATGCGATACAATATCAAGATCCAATTAAAATACCCTCATTACCGCATGTCCTTTCGCCGCGCAAATATACGTGTGGGCGTGCCTTGTTGGTGCTCCGAACAACTGTATAGTTTAATGCGTTTGCTACTTTTTGCGTGAAGGATAATATTATTAAATGAAAAAGGGAATTAAAGGATGCACCTGACCTGGGCACGGGCCACAAAAACGCTTCTCGACCGTTATATGTGTTCTGCTGAGAGGTGAGCTAGGCATCTGTGTGCATGTGACTATCTGTAGGTACATTCGATTGCACATCAACTTTTTGCACTCTATTTGGTTGCGTTACAGACAACTCTGCAAGAAAAATGTAAAGGTTGAACAGCTATCAAGTTCATCAGCAGTACTCAAATACGGATGTGGAATATTCGTCAAAGGGTAAGTAGAGTCACCAACTGGATCACTACAATGCGTCCGTATTTGACCAGGTATACATCACTATGACAAATAGCAGAGATTCCTTACCTCGCCTTCCACAAGCAAAGCCCATTTCCAGCCAAGAGACCTACAGTTGTAACTTATACTTACAATCTAATAACGATGTCGATTCGCCGAATGGAGAGAAATTAAGAGGTAAAAAATCTACCCAAACCTTGAGCTTCGTTTCGATTTTGGTTAAGAGGCCACATGGCGGCAGTGACTTGCAAATTCAGTCGATCGGTGGCAGAAAGCCACATTTTAGTAATCCATACAAAGATCCGAAAATGTATCCTGTTTCATTCAACCTACACCTCAATTAGCTGGGAACTTAATTTTAGAGGCGACGTCTTTAGGATGCACTTTGTCATCGTAGTTTTTTTGTTATGTTGGTTGGCGTTATGTATCTAAGACAAAGTCTAAATCCAAGGTCATTTCATAGTCTATCTGTGTGCTAAATCTTATAGAAAGCTGACTCTTTATACTGAATGGGTTTAAATTAGGTACCTAGATCACAATGAACATCTGTAGTCTATCAAACTATTTCCTGTAGAGTCTATTACCACACTGATGAAGAAAACAAATTGTGATGTTTTTAAAACAGAATTTTAAAGGTTACCTCTCAAACTCTAAAAGTCCTGACTCACCTCTTCTATTTGATAAATATTGCTATCGACAATGTTAATCAGTAGATTAATGATTTAGTTGATGAACCTTCGAACAACATTTGCTCATGTTTCAACACCACTGATATATTTTTCAGCGCTCTGTAACTTTTGGGCTTGCTTCCCAAAAACGTTTCGTAAGCTATAAAAGCGCTGAAGACTGAGCTTGAAAGTGTTGTAGAACATTAAAACCCCCTGTTTTTTCTACGGCTCCTCGTCTCACCCCTTAAACGTTAAGTGAGCAGCGAAAATTCACCCCATCGGTGCAGGCGCGATCGCTGTTTGCTTAAATTAAACTTATGCAAATATTATTGAATGCCTTCACTTTGTGAACAATGAAAGGACGGTTATGTCAGATCAACTTCCGTGTATTAGGCAGGCAATCCGGCTATGATGGGTTTAAAGAATTCCAGGCTGCCTTTGGTCAAGACAAGATTGCTGAAAATAATTCTTCCTTCACTTCTAGATAGAGTGTGAGTTTTACTGACATGGCATCACCCATTACCTTTTAATTAAGAAATTATCTTGCGCCGGTGACGGTCATAGGTAGAACTGAATCAGTACTTGGGCTGTTTTGAACTTGGTAATTTATTAAGTCCCGGTCCATCCAAGTCTATCTGCACAATACGTCAGCTCATTAGACCTGAACCAAATTGTCACGAGTGGTGGCAGGTAAATGAAGGCTGAGAGTATAAAAATATGGCATTGCTTGGAGAGCTTCTAGCATAAGATAATCGTAAAGGGACACACCCGTACTTTCCTATGTTTGAGTATGGAAATAGTGGCGGAGGTCCCTATTTGAAATAATAGTAGATTGTTAACCAAGGGCTGTATGACATCAATTGCATACGAGGTTTTTAGCGCCCAAGCGCAGCGAGGGCGCTAATTAGCCCGAGTATGAAATTGATGCTTACACCCGAGGTAAACACTCTGCTTTACATATCGATTGTGAGGTAAGTAAAAAAACAAGAAAGCAGGACTTTTGAGAAAGAACTCCAAAACACGAAAAAAAATTACTTTAGCTAGTCGACTGACTTTTTTACTCTTCACGACTTTATGGCACGCAAGCGCGTCAAATCGTGCTGGCCAGTTTGATTTTTAAATCGATATCAATTAACATACGATGTGACTGCGAAACAAATAGTTCGATATTTAAAATAAAGTCTTCATAAATTCTAATATAAATTGTCTCGATTCCGATTCGAGTAAATAATCGATACCGAGAAAAAAATATTAACTTTTAAAAAATATTCTTTTCACTTCTCATGCTCTAAAAGTTCGTCTTTATGTCGTGCGTAGGCGACATAAAGTCGCTTTTTATGCTCTAGAGCATAAAGTAAAATCTTCGTCGAAGACCAAGGCAATCGCTGCAACAGCCACACGAACATCTTTAACTTCATACAACAACCTCTTTATTTTATTTCGTTTCGTTCGTATTCTAAGACCAAGGCAAAGATACCAACAGCCAAAGTACACAATAAAACTTCATGAAATAAACTTATAATTTGTATTTCGTCTCATTTATTATTTTTTATATTTGTTTATTTTTCAATTTAGTAGATCAGTATAGTATTTAAGCCATAACAACAACTTATCATAGTTATAAAAAGAAAATGTTTTTATAACTGAGCAGTATGTAACGACCTTAAGTCAGGTGTCACGTCCCTACAGAAAAAAAAAAAAAAAAAAAGTTAATTGGCGGGAACCATAATTATTTTTTTCATTGTAATATTTGTGTTACAACTTAAAATTGTTTTTTGATTAACGATAAATAATGTCGTCAAGCGAAGAGGAAATAACACTCACTCCTAACACTTTAATGGAGCGGCACGCGGAAAACGTCGTTGAACAGATATTGCCGTCGAAATCTAAGCGAATTTATCTTACCGCTTATGAAAATTTCATGCGTTGGAGGGCGGAAAAACAAGTGAATAGTTTCTCAGAGAGTGTTTTCTTAACGTATTTCAACGAATTATCTAAGAAGTTTAAGCCGTCTACACTATGGAGTGTGTATTCTATGCTCAAGACTACGCTGCAGATGAAAAACGACGTGCATATAAAAACCTACGTGAAGCTCACATGTTACCTGAAAAGGCTTTCCACTGGGCACAAAAGTGTAAAATCCAGGGTTTTCAATGCGAATCAAATCGAAACATTCTTAAAGACCGCTCCGGATGTAAGATATTTGGCTGCAAAAGTACGTAAAACTCTACATTGTTAAACAGCAATTTAATATTGTACAATAATTCATTACCTAGTACTTATATTAGTGTGCAACGTTGTAATAATGATTACTATTTTAATTGTAGGTGGCGCTCATATATGGAATCAGTGGTGCATGTCGAGGTATAGAACTTATCAACATTACTGTGGATGACGTGAAAACGGACACTCAGTTGCAGGCTATAAACTTACCTGACACAAAAACAAATAAAGAAAGAACATTCGTCGTCAAAGGCGAATACTTAAATATAGTTAGAAAGTATCAAGCCCTACGTCCAGAAAATGTGGCAACGAAACGGTTTTTCCTTAATTATCAAAACGGGAAATGTACACGGCAACCCATAGGACGCAATAAATTCGCTGCAATGCCAAAGGAGATAGCAGCCTTTCTCAAATTAGAAAACCCTGAAAAGTACACAGGCCATTGCTTTCGACGAACTTCAGCTACGCTGTTAGCCGATTCTGGAGCAAATCTCACAACATTAAAGCGACATGGCGGCTGGAAGTCTGACCAAGTGGCAGAGGGCTATATTGAGGAATCCATAGAACAAAAAGCTAAAATTACCGACTTGATTACCGAAGGAATCGACATAGTCCCAAATGAACCAGGCCCATCTAGTGCTAACTTACCATTGGAACAGAGCTTCAATGGTAATCCCGTTCCTTCAAAAGAACCTGAAGTTGACAATATGCCAAATATCGCATCACAAATACAATCTAATACAACATTAAATATGCCAGAAAAAACGATTACTTTAAATATTTCTCATTGCTCTAATGTAACTTTCAATTTTAATTAAATTAGCATTTACTATATTTACATGTTGCTGTTTCATTTCCTCGCAATCGAAGTGAAAAGTAGAGTGTACAACTCGTCCATAAAACCCATTTTACACTCGACTTTATATCTATCCTCGCTCGCAAGCTCGCTCGGATGGATAAACGTCTCGAGTAAAATGGTGCGTTTTATGCACTTGTTGTACAATCTACTATCTTGCAGTATGAGTATGACAGTTCTTTTTTCAAATTCCAAAACCTATGCTGTAATGTTAACATTACATGGTATGTTTTGAAACCTATGCTGTAATTATATCCATACACCCCGGCATTCAGGGAAGTAAGTGACTACTTACAGAGCAAGAGATAGGTATGTAAAATACTTAAAGACATACTCACATTTATATTTATACTTGTCACATCGTCAATTAGTTAGCATTATTACAGGGAATAATCCGCAGAAGATAACAAGTCGAGTAATTTTCTTTACAAAATTACTCTTTACAAAATTACAACTACGTCCTTCCCGCCAAAAAAAAAAAACAAGCCAAGGTAGCGCCTCCGGGAGGCAGCCGTCGTTTCTTTTTTACAGTGACGTCATCACATGAAGGTTTCATACCTTCATGTTTATATTAGATGGCCAAGCAAATTTCCGTACTAGTAAATTAGTCAAATTGAATACTCTTAAGTTGTTATGAATACAATAAAGGTCCACTATTACCAGGTAGGTATTTAAGTCCTAAAGCGTCGCTGACAGTCATGGGTTGTGGATCTGGGTGGCTTCTCTGTAAGAGCCCACTTTTATATCATCAACGAGTGCAACGCGACCCTCGTATACCTTCTGTTGTTGTTATTCCTGTATTTATACGCGTTGATCTGCCCTTCCGACTCATTGCTTAATTCGCGACAATGGGATGTGTCAACAGACTTGTCTATTGAAGAAGAGGGGGTGTTTGAAAAGTTTTATTTCCGACTCGGACCTTTTGCCAATTGCGTATTTGAATTCATTATTACAGTGTACTGTACGGAGGATTGTCACTGGTAGCGCAGGGAGGAATTTATCGCACTGATAGATACTTACATTTTTTATAAGAGACCTTTAGCATGTACTTGATAAGATAAGAATATTCTTTATTGTATACCGGAAAAAGATGTCTCTTGGTGTAAAAAAACGATACCGAATTATTCAATATCTACCTAGATATGCCAGAAATCTCTTTGGCATCTGCCTTGAATTTGCTCATACGTATATTTTTTGCAACTGTTTATTCATGTTTAGAGTATTTTGCGTAATATACATATGTACGTATTTAGATTGTGGATCAGCTTAGCATTTTATTTAGCCTTAACCTCGTTTACCTAAAGTATTTTATTCACAATTTTCCTCATTGACTCACGCATTATGATGAGTTCAAAAGCGAATACTAAGTAATGCAACCTTCAAGATTCATTCATACAGGTAGCCTCTCAAGTACTTCGATGAATAGGCACTATCAAAGGGAAACCGCATTAAAACTGATTCAGCCGGTCGTCGATCCATCCGCACTCAAGAGTTTGAATACCAAGAGGTTTTGTAACAAAACAGCATGAAAAGAACGGAAAGAGGTTGCATGTTTTACCCCTTTGTATTTTCCCTTATTTGCCACTTGAACCTTTTGTTCAGGTGATTTTTAAACAGAAATGCGGTCCCTTTGATGACCCTGAGCGGTTTCAATATTCAGATTTGATATTTTATAAGTTTATGTTTCAAGGGCCACTTGAAGTAGTTATTAAAAATATACGATCATCATAAAGATACGTCGATCAAGCATGTATGGTGATTCGACTGTTTGTGCCATTACCGATCAAAAAGTATGGATCAAACAAGGGTGTTCAAAATAATTTCGCTAGGGTTGCCGCAGAAAACACTTTTTACTGTAAATAGATTGGTATTATCATCAATCAGACTTTTGTACATTTACCGTTCGGACAGGATATTATCTGCCGAGTCTGCACAGGCAAGTACAGGCACATAAGCATTTACAGACTTGTACTATAATCAGGTACATTAAGAGCAACTGGGCAACAAAAATGTAAAGGTTGACCTGCTCCTCGACTGCCTCGTTGGTATCAGCAGGTCGTGGGTTCGATTCCCTCTGGGGGCCGCCGTACACTTGTACAAATGGCCTCAGTCTGGGTGTATTTCCATATTTATGAGTCCTTGCCTGGTTACCATAGCACAGGAAATCCTAGTTTGGGATCAGGACAAGTGATTGTGTTATGTGGAAGTTATTATTATTCCTTAACAAGCTGTCCCGGCGAACTTCGGACCGCCACAGAATCCGTTTACACGTTCTGTTACCATGGCAACGCAATTAATAAACATTTTAGAGTTTGGCTTAAAAAAAGGTTACGGTAACAATAAAATATTATCCCACGGGAACGCATTACCGGGATATCAAGTATCCTATGTCTCAATTCTGATCTTTTTCTATCTGTGTGCCAAGTTTCATGTAATTCCGTTTGGCCGTTATTGCGTGATTGAGTAACAAACATCCAAACATCTTCACAAGCTTTCACATTTATAATATCTTCTGATGATCGTTTTTTTTATGTTTACATTTATCTCAAAAGATCTAGAAATAACATTGCCGTTCGTCTCCGACTCAGTGGAAGTTCTATAAATCGTCTTCTAGGTCTTTTAAAAGTAGCCTCGTAATTTGTGGCAACCCTGAGCCACTCACTGGCGCGTCACTAACACCGGGGACTTGTAAATGCGCGCTCAGGAGCAAATATTGCGCTTTTCTATTTGCCGGGTCGGTTCTATTCAGATGTTGCCGAGTATTTCACGCTGTTTTAACCTCGAGTAACTTAGGTACAGTCGTCAGCTCGTCGACCCTTACCAGTTACGATTTTCACTGAAGATTCGAATTGCTTTGTATCAGGGTTAATTAAACCTGACATTAGGTATTGTTTCAAAAAAGTTAGTTTATTTATATCGGTTGGTACGACGTATTTGTTTTATTATTTTTTTTATTTTGGCTTATCCTCTTACTATGGCTACTCAGCGGAACGAAACCTCATCTTTCGTTTTCAAACATTTTCAGTTACGACGAAAAAATAAAACAAAAAAGTGGACGACGCAACATTGTAATACTAAGGTATGGCTATAACATTTAAGGAACAGCCGATATTATTTACGCGATTTCGAAGTTTTTGAAGTTCTTCCCGTTACTAATAGATGTTCCTATTGACGATGTTCCTAGTGAACGACACCCTATTATCGTGAAGATTTTGGGGATTTCGTGGGGATTTTGTTATACCCCGCAGTGCATTTTTACAAGCTGTTTTTGGTCATCTCGCTAGCGAACTTTGAAATTTATATTCTGTAAAGGTCGAATACCATATTATTATGGAAGTAGGGGCTGCTGTGTCATGTATCCAGTATCGTTGGCACATTTCTTCAGGCTGAGTGGACGTGGCGGATGCAGCAGACGGCCAGCGGTCACCGTGCCACCGGGACACCGGCTGGACACAGGGTTGCCAGACGCCGACGGCTTGCCCTCGTACAGACATAGTCGAAAATCTCGTACTTGGGCAACACAACCTCGTACACAACCACCATTACACCACAAAGTTTATGCATCATCATGGAATATTGGATCTTTCAGCCAAGCTTCCCTGAAAGACTGTGCACGATGAAAGTTTTTGGTATCACCTTAATTTTTCGCTGTCCATCCACCCACTTTAACCACTATTTATCGTCACTACTGTCACTCATTTGTTTCCATTTTGTTCACAACTTTTGATCGTAAATAAACCAAACCAACAACCAATTACAAAGTAGCTTGCTTTGAATGAGTAATAATTGTGCATACACACATACTCATTGCTACCAACATAAATCTTAAAATTTGCGAAGTTTATCATCGGGGGAATCACCACTGCTTATAACTCTCAGTGAAAGCAGCAGTGTATCTCGTTTCCGATTAAAGTGCGTTCCAAAATATGATCTGCATTCGGGCATTAAAATTAAAATATATATCAATGGATCTCGTACAATATCGTACGAGGATGGACGTGAGCTCGTACCTCAGGGACCTCTAAATCTCGTATTTGTACGAGAAACCTCGTACGGATGGCAAGCCCGGCTGGACATCTGCTGCTTGTTAAAGTATTTCTTTAAATTTATATCTCAGATCATGTTAGACTAGTTTAGATTAAGTCATCTTGTTTGTAAGCTTGTTTACATTTTCCTGATCTTACGTGTGTGTATGCTTTGGGTGACATTCTAGTTCTGCACTGTTAAACTTATTCTGTATGTTATTGATTGTTTGTTACCTGTTTTACACACCGATAAAGTAAAATAAAATCAAGTACGGTGGACTCCAGTGGATATCGAACCCGCGACCTCTGTAAGACCAACGAGGCAGTCAAAATGTTGGTTCGGTTTGAGTGAGGATAGCTTCAATTTCTATTTTGAGGATTCTAAGTATATCTGATATTAATTTCAACTCCATCGCGGAATCAGAGGTCTAATTATTACGCGCACCAAATCTTGTCGGAATCCTGACGTTTGCGATACCAATCAGTGAGGAAATTGACGAGTTCGTCGTTCAGGATTTGGTGCGCGTAATAACATTTTTTACAGGACCTGCTCCTGAAAAAATGGTGGCTAAAATTATCTTATAGAATATTCTATCTATCTATCTATCTATCTATAGTTGCAGTTTGTGTAGGGAAACTCAAAATAAATAAGTAACGGACTATCCAATCCATAGTAATATCTTCAACCTCTTTTAACATCACACAAGGATTCGATTCCTCGGCACGAGTCGGGGTGTCTAAAACAGGGTTTCTCAAAGGGAGGTATGCGAACGCCTAAACATGAATTTAAAAATTTTATTCACTATGAAAACAAAATGTTTACTTAATAAACGTCAAAGGTGAATTAGTTAGTCTTAGTAGAATTAATCGATTATTGCGGAGAAGAAGCCAATAAACAAACTCCATACTTATTCTTTTCAAAACACGTTTTAACTTAATTAGGGGTTCGCTATTCGAATGTAGAGGGTTCGCGACGAGATTTACATAATGTAATGTATTTTCATACGGACTTTCCTCACAAATATTCTGACCTATATTTATAGCATAGGTAGATCTACCGATTTTCCTTTTCAGAGTTCCGTACCCGAAGGGTGCTAAACGGGACCCTATTACTATCTAAGACTTCACTGTCCATCTGTCTGTCTGTCTGTCCGTCTGTCTGTCTGTCACCAGGCTGTATCTCATGAACTGTGATAGCTAGGCAGTTGAAATTTTCACAGATGATGTATTTCTATTGCCGCTATAACAACTAAAAATAGAATAAAATAAATATTCAAGGGGGGCTCCTATACAACAAACGTTGTTTAAAGACAGCGCTCGCCATCTAGCGGCCATCAATGTAACCTTCACAGCGCCGATGTCATGTCGTTAATTGTCAATCTTAAACGCTTCTTATTGGTTTCTATAGATGACGCTGTTCTCAAATTTGATCTTTGTCTAAGGTTAGTGATAGTGGTACGAAACCCTTCGTGCGCGAGTCCGACTCGCACATGGCCGGTTTTTCAAATCTTCCAACTTCTACATTTTTTTATAGTTCATCTACTGCTATTCTAAAACTAGAGCTTGCAGCACTGGTTTGCTCAGTGTTTATTTGGTATATTTATTGTCACTTGCGCTTGTGGGGGGCTTAGGGGTTCGCTGTCATGTACGTGGAGCCATAAGTTTGAGAAACCCCGACTTGAGTTAGACTCTAACTGAACGAGCCCCCACTGGTAGGTCCACGAAACCAGTAAACAACCGAACTGTCACTAACCGATAGTGATCGCGCCAGACCCACGCGAGACCGCCGATGCAAAAACACGAGCTACAGCCCGCATGCGCGAAGGATCGCGTTACATGCGAATCATGCGCATTGGTCCGTAGGCCACTGCCGAGGCTTTTTGGCAAAAAAGTCCTCAGCACGGTTTAGTGCAACAAAGGGAATAAAAAAAAGTAGGCCAAGTGGATTGGGACCACCGAGGTTCGCACTTCTTTAAAGGGGAACTAGCCTTGTTGATGGTCACAATAATATAAAGGATCAAGTAATCTGTCAAACCAGTACAGTGCCTGTTGTAGAGCTTCTTATGGTGATGAGGTGCCTCTATGGCGATATTTGACTGACGTCAAACCTGGTGGAAACTTAAAATGTCTTCTTAGGTTTCTGTTTATAGTCCGAACAAATCTTTTTGGCGGTAACGTGAAGATAGTCACAGATCGTTTGCACATCGCTTACTGTCTTTACAGTGTATGTGTGAGTAATTGGCTACTTTAGTAATTAACTAATAGTCATTTACTACGCATCACACTACGTCAATTACTCTCACATACAATGTAAAGACAGTAAACGATGTGCAAACGATCTGTGACTATGTTCACGTTACCGCCAAAAAGATCTGTGCGGACTATATAACGATATTTCAGAAATGCATTAGTGCAGATGACCGAGCATAGGCACATAAATATGTCATTATGAAAAAATATACCAGTATTGAGGATCTAGTAAATTCAAACTCTGAGTGTAAATTAGCAGTGCTACCACGCCTGCTAACTTGTAATTTGGCTACCTACTGTAAATTTAATGACAAAACTAATGGTTGAGCATTGAGCATAGAGAAAACGGCAGAAGTAACGATGCCGATACAGGGTTACATTTGATATACAATATATCAATACAAACTCTCAGTGCCGTATTAATAAAGCGCTCTTACCTCTGAGATCGCTCGCGAGTGCCCTTCTTAAAGTACATGTTACGCGTTATTTCTCTCATTGGGCCAACTTCACTTTTTGGTGTCTTACTAGGGTGTAAATCACAAATCTGATGTGGGCAGGTCACATCTACAGAAGAACCGACAATCGATGGGAAGGTTGGAAACGTTTTCGCATGAAGACTATGAAAGGTACCTACAACCTCACCACCACCATCATTTCTCAAATGTCGTTGGACAATTCGTTAGAGCGTGGAAAAGGATTAGTAGGACACGCGAAAGCTTGCCGAGAGGATGCAATACTCCCTTGACATACCTCCGCTTCAAATTGCCAAGCCACAGTAGCTACGCATGGTCACAGTATAATAACCACACAGTAGGCAATGTTCGCTGTCCGCTGGATTTAACAACCTACGCTCGCTCGATCGGATTAGGCGCGACAGGGTTGACGCGCTTGTGTTTCGAATTCGATACTGCCACATTTAAATATTGTCGTCTCATTTACCAGGTATTACGAGAGTTGCAGGTACTTATTTATATTTTGTGCTTGTTTAGTATGAAGTCTAATAAGTTTATACGAAATAATATGTCTAGTTTCTTCTCACAAAGTAACGGAAAGACAAAGTTTGTAATACATTCTCATGGAAAAAACAACAGAAAATTTAAAAAAGTTAACTCTGGTCTTGATACTGTCGAGCTTAGACATCCATACACCGAGCAATATAGTCGAGGTGATTTCGACACTTGCATTTAGCTAGCCGATCCGACGCGTTGCCCGTCTGCACTCACGGGCGGTGAACACCCGGACTGCGGTGTGACCGAAGCTTACCGAGATCTCGTGTTTCGTAGTTATGTATATTGTATAGGCGCGTTTCGAACTTTAGTGGGAAGATTGGTAACTGACACTTTTTGCTTGAGAAAAGGCCTGCGCCTACAGATGGACATACTAAAAACCTATGGTTGGCTATCTGCTGCTACCGTACTGAAATTACTGGCTTCTGCTTATCCCGAAGAGCAGAGTCTAAGGTCTCAGGCGAATCCTCCGAAACCCTGATAGGTGGTGAACCACCATCTGTTAAACTTAACACGTTCCATGAATATTACTAAATACTTACGAATGTGTTAAGGGGATTATAATATTCTATTCATCTATACAAACATCTATTATCATGGGATGAACTTTGAAATCACGGATAAAATACCAACTGCTTCGGAGCAGACGTGTAGGTACTTCCCAGAGTAGATTTTCGCGATTTAATGTTCTACAATTAAGCTTGTTTGGATCAGTAGAGCGTTTTTAATCACTTTATATATCTACTTAGGACCATAGTAATAAAGGGCACTTTCCTCTTGAGTGCCCATTTCAAATTGTGCAAGGATGATCTCATCGGCAAGAGCGCGTTATGAATACGGACTTTAGTCTGAATATTTGTCAAAGCTGAACGCTGGCAAACTCGAGATTCCATCGCCCAAACTGGGTCATTCACACCAGGAACACAAACGAGGCCATCTCCCGCCAGCCAGCTAAGGCACTAGGCGTAAACCTATTTTTTGTCGCGCGCGGCGTTGTCTGCCCGCGGTAATTGTGCGGAGCAATGTTAACGAGCAGAGGGTCTTGACAGGAAAATCACCCGGCAAAGAAGAGTGCCCTACAGGGGGACTAGTGGCTGGACGCGGCTTCCCCTATAAGCCGAATTAATTTTTATTTACAGATCATAATAATAACTTCCACAGAACACTATGCATTTGTCGTCGTCCTAAATGCTCCTATGCTACAGTAACCCGGTAAGGACATCACACACATGGAAATACCTTACTGTCTGATGTACTGCTCGGAGAGATATATATAGAACTACCTGGAAGTGTGTTGCGAGCTGATGCTCTATTAGTCATCAACGCGACTTTCCAATAATGAGTTGTCGAATTCTGCCATTTTAGCGCCCGAAATGCGCGACTCGCCTTATCATGATACCTACGCTGCAGAAGTAGCGCCCTGCTCTTGGAGCTTAAACGTTACAGCTTCTGTCAACCCTTTGGTCGACAATCAAACTTAAAAGGAAACTATTTAGCAAGTGTTAGAATCCTGAGCGACGCGAGTGATTTATGGCCCTCAATGTAAATCCGTACTTTATTCAAAAGTTGCACAGGTAAGTACTATACTTTATACCATGACTACGAGCAAAAGAAATAATTTAAGCGAAAATAGACATTTACCTAATGAGGAAAAAAGGAAGGTTAATTTAATTAAAATGAGCATTAAAATTGGAACAATTACTAAAATTAACAGTAATAATTTTCTTATTATTATTGTTAGGATCGTCAACTTGTGAAGCGATATATATTTTTTTCAAGATTTTTTTTCTGTAATGGCAGTAAAGAACACAAAACAGTTTTTATTCTAATGCTAAACTCCTTGTCGACCAATCCAATCTCGAGGAGTTATTTGCACAAAGAGTTTGTATGTCGAGTATTCTTTGCACAAGGAGTTTGTATCGAGTATTTTTTGCGCAAGGAGGTTGTATAAGCATTCAGATGGAGGTCGAATATATTGGTGTGTTCTAAATTCAAACACAAAATATTGATTAATATAAATAAGGGTATAAGAACCCTTATTATGATACTGTTAAGGGTTCTAATAACACGAGTGTGTTTTAAGAAAACGAGCCGTAGGCGAGTTTTTTTATAGTATCACACGAGTGTTGTAAGACCAAGTTATGTACAGTGTCATACACTACTTTATCTACTCTCATAATACATTAAATAATATTGCAAATAAAACGCTGAATATCAACAAATTTATTTTTACTTGTAATAATTATTGATGTTCTGAATATTACAATTATGAAATTAAATTTGACCCGGACAGGAAGCGTTATTGGAGGTACTTGGCTAGGGTATGTTAATGTTGACCTCATTTCTGTTATTTTCAATACTGTTAACTAATTTATTTTACAAACAGAACCAAACTTTGTTTAAATATTGGAAAGTTTCTTTAAATGTAAAATGTTGGCGCCAAGGCGCAAACATCGATTGCGCATGCGTGTTGCGTCGCCGCGGACTCGTTCATTGAAACCTTTTTTTCAAAGTAGAGGTTCAACCTTCTTGGTCCAGCTGGAGGTTGAATAGGTGTGAGTTTTGTTTTCAGTTTTATAATCTTTGTATTATACGTATAGTATCAGAGTAGATAATAGTACATTACGATACTAGTGCGAAAAGTAGGAAATTCGCAACGAGTGGCGATAAATTAAAACACGACCGAAGGGAGTGTTTTATATCGACACGAGTTACGAATTACCTATTCGCACGTGTATCGTACAACGTTTTATAGTACATATGGCCCTTTGAAGTTTCGACATAGGCACGTAAAGTGCTCATTATCGCACTAGTGCGGTAATGTAGCACCATATGTACTATAAAGGTCTTTTTATTCACTGTTTTCAGTGAATAAAATAAGCTTTTTAGAGTGGGAATGATATAAAGTATTCTTTGACTTCCATTCCTTTACTCCTCCATGGGGTCTGGAGCCGGGTCTAATGTATAAGGGTCTTCAGGCGCCTTGATTATGTATATTTTAACAAAGATATATTATGGTACGTGTATTATTTTATTCGTTACTATGTCTTATCAACGCCCAATGAGCGTCACATAAACTTATATAAACTGTATTCACAGTTTGGTACTATTAAATATCAAAAATATTGTTTTTATAACGTGTGAATAAACAAACTAAAAGAAAAACATATAGAATCCTCTGGGATTTGAGATTTTTTGATGGACAGACAAACGTGACCCGAAGGCTTTTCATAATTTTATTTATGTGATAATCCAGTGGTACAGTAGAGACTGTACCTACAAGCCGCTTGGAAGCGTTCAAGCAATTAGCGGACATCGGCAAAGGGGTAGATCTAGGTCTTTTGCGTATAAATTATCTCTCTGGTATTACAATGTAACTGGTGCCCCGCTCCGGCACCACAAGGGTTATTAATATGGATTTTCAAAAAATTTCTTCATACTAAATGTTGGTACCAAATGCTAAACAGCATTTTCTACCAGTCAAAATTTGATTCGAACAATATTTAACTTAATCAATGAGTCATACATGTGGCAACTGATTTTTATTATAGAGATAGACGTATTATAAGTCCATTCCGAGATGCCCTATTGTCGACAGCATACCTACAATGCACTTTAGCCGAGTCTAGCTGATTGGGAGGTAAGAATGTGCTAAAGCACATTGTTATAGTTTTTTCTGAAAAGGAATGGAGACGAACCATTTTTTTTTCAAGTCATTGAAAGGGTATAAATAACAAACACCGACTGAACCATGCACCATCAGGTAGGTTTGATGGCTAAATGACAATAAAAGGTCGAATTCCAACATGAAATTATTTGTACTCATTTGTATTGTGTGCCAGTTTCGGTGACACAAGTACCTAGATCTACCACTGTGTACCAGATGTCGTGTTAATGTCGTTTATTGCAATAATATTAAGCTAGGTGCAAACAACTCTATGTATGTAGCACACTCGACAGCAGGTCAACCTTTACATTTTTGTTGCAAAGTCGTCCTTAACGCAACTGATTATAATGCACGTATCTAAAGGATGGTGTGCTTGACTGATTTGTGAAGAATTGTCTCTTTTTAGGGTTCCGTACGTATGAATACAGTGAAGAGTCAAGAAAAACAAGTAAGAGTTGCCCTTGGGCTTCAGGGGTTTAGTACAGTCGACAGCACATGAACCTTGACATACGTGCACTCTAATCAGTTGCATTAATTACGACTTTTCAATGAATGAATAATTTTAAAGTACATAGAAAAAAATCAAGTTGAAAGTAAGTAGATATTTTAAATATGACTTATTTATAACTAACTATTCGTAAAATTATCGAGCAAATCATTTATATTAAAGATCACAAGTTATGATTAGGTGCCTCTATTTTAAAGTACATTTAAATAAACCTCTGAGTAAAATAAAGTGGAGCGTGCGGAGAAAGTTAATGATACTTACTGGTACAAAAAAACGGCTACGTTGCAAAATTACCTTCATTATTTCAGGCATCCAAAACTATCGACTTTCAAAATGCTCTCATCTGTGTTAATGCCATTGTTTCCTACGAACATTAAACGATACTCCCAGAACAACTAGTACCATAGAATAGTTTAGTGCAGATGGTTTCAATACATTGTTGTGTTCACGAAAGCAGGTCAAACCCTTAACTTCGTGTTGCTTATGACAACTGATATATTTACCTTCAGAGCTGATATACCTAAATCTTTTGCATATTTTTATTTCCAATAAAATAAATCTGAAAGCAATCTGAAAACAAACTAGTCTAAAACACAACTACACAACGGTCAAGATGTTATCGTTAATAATATTTTTTTAGGCTCATTGAATTTATTTCTTTAATTAATCAATTAAAGAATGAGTTTCTTCTTGTTCAGAATTTGTTTGTGTCAAATGGAAAATTGTACATTGCAGACACGAGCCCAGAGAAACTAAATTCCAGCTGTCTGTTAACATGTTTTGGTCGACCAGAAGCCGATTGGAAAGAACCAGGCTTTTAGATGAAGCAAAATGAGCAATCAAGGATATAACTAGTTTCATATACTACAGGAAAAGAGACGTAAAACATCTTTAGACTCCTTAGAGAAGAGAAGTGACTGAAGAAGACGAAGACTCTTCTGTAGCACTCTACCGTTCTCCGGCAAGTATCTTTCGTAACCGACACCGCTCGATTCACGCTAACCGAGACAATAATAATTACAATGGAAAAATTACCTCAAAATCCGCCGGCAGGCTATCGGTTTACGTTCGCAAAAAGACAAGCGAATTAGCAAATGAGGCAGAAAATTAGGGTAAGCGAACAAAACCGCGGTCGCCGACGCGAGCAAGGCGGTGTCGGGTGTCCGCACCCGGTCGGCTGTAGCTTGCTGCGAGCTGGTTTGCGATTTCTACAGTCCTGCATAGCAATGACGCGTGTCGCGCGTTTTAACGTCATAAGTCGCCACTTTGCAGTACATTAATTATGGCATTTTAGCGCCACAAAACTCGTGACTCGCGCCATTGTACTGCCCATGCTGGGCCTAGAGTCTAATAAACGCTTTGTTGTTCAATACAGATATTAGCACGACAATTGCTATTATTTCAGGCCGTTTGCGAATAATAGCTTTACAATGTCATTCCAGTGGTGTAACCCGCGCAAATTAAATAGGCATCTCTCGCGAAGAAGTTCGAATCGCGCAAGCCGCGAAGTTAAGGATGCACAGGATATACTATTAGAATGCGATTGGATAGTAGACTACCAATTACCAATAGTGTCAATGAAACAACCATTACCGTACTAATATGACTCTATTGGACAACCATGCATTTTAGAGACTCGCCCGCCTGTACGCTTAGCATGCCACGCTCGAGAAACGCCCTTCTCTATGCAAAAATGTCAATTTATCTGTCGAGCCCGAGATGTCTCGACGTTAGCATGGCGACCGCGACCGAGATGGAGACGACCGAGACTTGTCTACAACCGGTAACATGGCGGCATTGCCGACATGATTTCGTCCGAGTTAAACACTAATTTTGTCACATGCGACCGAGACATGTCTGGTATCCACGGAGGTGAAGACAAGGCTTCGAGACCATAGAATTCAACCTAAAATACATATTTTGTTAATGTTTTTTGTGTTTTTGCAGTATTATACTTTCTTTTTGATGTTCGTTTCTTAATTTTTTCCATACTTAGTGCATAGAACTATTTATCTTTAAAAAAAACCCAGTTCAACCAAAAAGAAAACAAGGAAACCACAGAAAATAACAGTAATGCGTTTTGTTACTCCTATTTTAAAGCGTCATATAAAAATGAATGGTTTTGATTAGTTGCTTGCGTAGGAACGAAACGCAATTCATAACTTTCTAGTGAAGTTCCGCTGTCGGTAAATACCGGTAACAATTTTTACAGGGTCGACAGATAAAAATACAACACTTATTTAATATGGCAATAACTACTTTTTGGTAGACAAGGCCGCACTCTATTGACTATCTCGAGTCTCTGCTACCACGCTCACACTTTCGACATGGCAAGTACTTCTAAGTCTCTCACTCGATGTCGAGAGAGAGTCAAAACGCGCATGCTAAGCAAACTGGTTTTGGGATTTGGCCCACAGTCCTGTTTCTAATTCCGTGGAGTAAATTGAATAAGTGTCGATGGTGTACAATTCAAACAATAGTGAATTGTACACCGAGGGGAGTTATCGATCAATTTCTGTTCGATAGTATGTATAAACCCGACGTGCAGCGGAGGGCTTAAAGGAAACTCGAGAACAGAAATATAACTTTCTCCCGAGTGATACATAGTGCTTTATACTACACCTACGAGGAATACAAAATAATTTAGAATAATTAAATGCGGTTAAATTATCAATTTAGTAAAAAACTAAATTTAACAAAACAAAACAAATGGCCGCTCTTGTTTTTATTTTCGTAGTGCAGAAAAAGGTTGACGGCGAGCTTTCGTTGAAAATCAAGTATAAAAAAAATCCCACCTCTTTGAGCGTAGCCGTGGGGCGTCGTGGTCAGTGTATATTTTGGATTTCTCCATGTAGCTCGCCACAGCCCTGCCGACGTTCGGGGGCGCAATGCCAGCCAGTGGGTACCTACAGCAGTCGTAACGGGGTCGGTTTGAGACAACCAGTAATAAGCCGGCATGGGGATACTTGCACCAAGACACTGGCTAGGTAAGTAAATACATAAATACTTAACCAGGAATAAAGGAATAAGCAGCTGATTGACGGGTCTGTCAGACTTGCAGTTTATTTAGCTCTATATAGGTCTTTACAGGTCTCGGAATCTCATTCCGTGACATTGTTGGACTTATTCACTGGATAGAGTTTAACCCTGGATAGACAGATAGTGCTAGAGTCAGATAGCGTTCGCGCATGCCAGCCAGTGTAAGTAGATGGAACGCAATTTGACCTTGCAGAGAACTGTCATGACGTTATGCTCGTGAACGGGTGCTGTTCGTGTGTCTGGCCGCAGCATTAATGTTTTTCCAACTTCTGTAAGAAGTGTTATTTTGGCTTTTAAAGTTATTGGTGGCTATCACGGAATTATATCATAATATAGGCTTTGATGTATAAGTTTAAGATGATTTGAGAAAAGATGGTCAGAGTGGAGTTTTTTTTCCCGCTGCCTTTTTCTCCACTACAAATACGGCCCGAAGGCAGCGGCTAACATAGTAACATAGTACATTGACATTCAGCAAACAGAATGTAAATTCTTTACGTTGAAATAAATTATTGATTTCTGATTTCTGAGATGAAGTAATATTTTCTCAGCAACTGCAACAGAACTGGGCTACCAACAGCTACAAAACAAAATATGTACTTACAAAATAGTACGCGTGCTGATCTTACCAACTGTTCATCTCTCAAAGTCTTTGTTCTATGATAAGGTAACGTATCCCGCGATGTGCCGAGAAATGTTATGGGTACAACATATTAATAATAAGGTCTAAAATTGCACCAAATCACCATCAATCACCCATTCATCGCTTGCAAAATGGCACCAGCATTGTTACCCAAGTTTTTACCCACATTGGGTCTGTAACGCGATAGCCATATTGTCCAATAATCATGTCTTATTAAAGCCACGCTCAATGGCGTGGCAGAAATAGGAGTTATGTTTATTGGTGGTTCCTTTATTCAGCGATTTTTGAGGATATTTGAGGAGTTTTAGATAATTTTTTTGACGATGTACCTACCTACAAACGCTTAGTCGGCTTTGGATCAAAATCGACAGAAGAGACCACATCAGCGTTATGTTGCAAAAAATGAATTGTTATTGAAAGCTTTTTATTATGTTGAAGTTAAGACCGCCATTTGTATGCCTACAATGAATAAAGTTAAACCTAAGAGAACGTATGTGCAATAAACTATTATCAGCTCTCCAAAAGTAAAACCTTCGGCTAAACAAAACCTTTTGTAACAAGCAGGAACTTAATTTTTGTTTTAATCGAGCATATGAAATAATTTATTGTTGATCGTATTGCGTATTCAGGTAAAATGTGTTTTAAATGTGACACGTCCATACTCTCTCTCTCTCTCTCTCTCTCTGGGAAGACTTGTGCCCTGTAGTGGGTCGTATAATAGGCTACACAAAAATAAATGTGATAAAATAATAGGTATTGCTTTAAGAGTCTCTCAGCGGGAGTCCGACTCACACTTGGCCGGTTTATTATTAAGTGTTGTTTTACTCTATAGGGACTGCACTATAATCAGACCAACATGCAGTACGATGCCACAAGTCACGCGTTTTGTGGCACTAAAATGTCAGATTTTGACAAAAGTAAAACATATCAAATTCGTCAGGTTAATAAAATCCACGAGAAAGTCATTGATCACTTCCTTAGTGCGTGTTTTTAGGGTTCCGTACTCGACAAGGAACCCTCATGGTTTTGTCATGTCCATCCGTCTGTCTGTCTGTCCATCTGTCCGTCTGTAGTAGCACATACACTTAAAAGGAAATCTAACACGGCTAAGTTAACGGCTTTACAAGTTAACGAGTAACAGGCGACCAACTTATGAAAGGAAAATTTCGTACAAAATCCATTGAAAATTACGTTGATGAAGTTGTTAGTTCTGTAAAGCAGACGAAACCCTCTCTTTTTACGGAATCCTATACTGCGCATGGCCCGACACGAACTCGGCCGTTTCTTTTTCTTAAAGTCGGTTTGTTTTGTTAAAAAAGTTTTATATTCTCATAGTACTTACTTCTCTGCCTACCCCTCTGGGATACAGGCGTGAGTTTATGTATGTATGTATGTACTTACGTACTTTACTATCTACCGAATTTCTACAAAGACTCTATGCGGATTGACGTGACACTAATCAACCAAATGTAAAAGGCTCTTTAGCAGTTTATACGATGCCAGAATCTTTTTGCGTTTTGGATATCCTCAACACCCGGGCCCTGAAATAGGATACCCTGTTGCCACCGAGGACGATTACTTGCAACGATCGATGCAAAATGCCCACCTGGTACGTTTGCGAAAATCACGAGTATTTTTTTATGTAGAAGGAGGGAACTGAAGAAACTGCTTTCATTACTTAGCATAGATAAGATAACAAAAGAATTTTCTTTATTGCGCACAAGAAACAAGAGACATAAAATATGAAAGTTACAATTATCATTATCAGCCTATATACGTCTCACTGTAGGGCACAGGTCTCCTTTCAGAGTATGGGCTTAATCACCACGCGTGCCCAACGCGGATTGGCGATTTCAAGCGCTGAGGTACGTAAATAGCTCAGACACTCAGGTTTCCTCACGATGTTTTCCTTCACAGTTAGCGAGTGGTATTGCTACTATAACTTCACAAATGTACGTAACTTAGAAAAAGGGTCTCTCGCTTCCGGGTCCAATGTTCTACCCACTAGGCTACCATCGCTTTTTAAAAGTCACAATGAAAAAGTACAATGGGCGGCCTTATAGATCCGAAACATTTGTGACTAAGCTGTTGTTTTCGACGTCGCTCTTTAACACGTTCTTAGGACGAATATAAAAAATATTTCTGGTTCATATTATGATTATTTCTGTATAACGGCAGTCTACTCGCGTAATTTTAAGTTTCTATTGTAGGCTCTGTCTGTAGATGCAGAGATTTTGAGATGGTACATTGTATTGAGGGAGCTCACGTGCAAAATCCTAGAGGGTAATTAGAATAACTACCTACTTGCATACAAAGATTCGGCGAACAAATGGGCGGTCCAGCACCTCAATTAAAGTTTGTATTTTACAACCACTGTCGTCTGTCGTTCTTTTACCGTGTGGCGCCGGTTTAAGAATAGCGTCTCTTGATTTCCTCCCCTGGATGTCGTGGAAGGCGACTAAGGAAATATATTACCAGGAGACGGGCAGCAGCGTCTTCCTGAGATTCCAACCGCATACTGCGATAGCCAACCCGCCTGCCAGGCGTGGTAGTTATGGCAAAACCCCGCATGGTTGTGAAAACGATGAGGGAGGCCATGTCCTGCAATGGGCATCAAAGGGCTGATGATGATGATGATGGCTCTTTGACTTTTTTCTCAGAATAGACATAATTTTTACCAATTCCCTAATATCCATTATATGTAATATACATTGTTTTAAGTATTATGTATAAAAAAACAACACTACAAAGCAGAAACAGCGTAAAGAAAACATTTTTAATTTACATAAATAAAACAAAAATTTAAAACAAAAGTGTTTGCAAACGACAAACTCTAATTGACATGTTTCAGGAAATACCTACTTATTCTCGCGTTAAACCCATATAACAGTAAGAAGAAAATGTTACGAAATACTGCATCAGATGCTCAGCAGTTCAAACTAAGTCCTGTGTATACAAACTTTGGACCATTCTTGTTGCAAATACATAAAGTTGAATTTGAATTGTCAGTCAAAGCGCGATGTCATGTGCTAGGTAGGTCCACTTATCTCGACGTGCTACTGAACATAACACGAAGCACAAGCACGCACAACTGCACAAGAGATAATAATTCAAAGAGGTCTCTTTCAATGAGTTCAATACGCAATCTCTGTATTCTCATCTTCGGGACAGACAGTCGCATAGATTAAGTTTTATTTATGCCGTCAAACATAAAGCTAAGCCCTGGTGACTAGGGTTGCCAGGTGACACAATTTTTCCGGACATGTCTGGAGTTTGGAGCAACTCTATAATTAAATCAGGAAAAAGATAATACACATCGGTCACCTGGGATAATAAAGACGTAGTTAATTTTTTGCAAATTCAACAGGAGAAGACTTTCTCTGGAAATATTCTATATAGAGAAACTATATAGAATGAATCAGTATATAATGTATAATGCGTAATTTGACTGAAATTCAATTGTGTCGATGTTATCTCGTGCTTAACTTCCGTTTAGTAGCATTATACAAAAAATACAGGTAGCCAATTTTTAAATGTTTGTTTGTCTAAAAATTGTGAAAAATTTGTAAGGAATCAAATCTCAATAAACTGGACTATTATATTTAAATACCTTCGCCTTCACCTGAAGTGTTCTATAAATTGAACTTTATCAGAAAAAACCAAAATTTGCTGAAAAATCAGGACTTTTCTCTGGAAATATTATATTTGGAGCTGGTACCCCTACCTACGACGACAAATTAAAATAAATGACGCGCGCACTATCTTTGCCCTCGACCAATCGCGGCGTTGCACTTTTGACAACGTTTCCCATTCACTTTAGACAAGCGAAATTCGGTTTTAATTTAACAGTCCTAATAGTTAAAACGACTAAATCAGTTATAGTTGTAATTGTCACTTTGTGTTGACAGTTTAAAGAATTAAAACACAATTTGTTGGAGGGGCGCGACGCAATCTGTCAAAGCAAACATTCTTTATTTGGACGAGTCTTTGGTTTGAGTGTCGTTATTTAATTAGTGAAGGAGGCGACTGCACGCCACTGTTTCGTGAAGAATAACAACAGAAAGTACCTATGTCTCTAGCAGCTAGCTACATCACTCGATTTTCGAGAACGCTCAAAAAATAGTAAATCTTTGTTCATAAATAAGTATACAGGGTGTAACAGATACCTGTAATTTTCTGAAAATTCGAGGCTATAGTCGTCTACTTTGGTTATGGAAAAAACTTTAAATTCACGAAAAAAAAAAAACAACTGTTCTAAAGAAGCCCTATTTTCGGATATATTGACGATTTAGTTGCACACTGTACACACACACACACACACACACACACACACACACACACACACACACACACACACACACACACACACACACACACACACACACACTGTAATCTCACTAGGTTTGATTTGTGATGGTGTGATGGCAATCAATCAATAAAACGATGTATACATTTTTGTTCGACTCTATAGATGAAGAAAATCGTTATCCCTGACTCTACCTAGCCCTCCTGGCCTACAAACCAATAAATATGGTAGGTACTCACCTAGTATAATTAACTTTTACCAATTTTTTTACATTAATAAGGTAACAAAAATGGTTAAAATAGGCACTATGCTTGAATTTACATAATGCTCATGCTTGAATTACTAGAATACTCCTTTCATAAAACCTCTAAACAGTTCAGCATCAAACCAAACTTCAAAAAATACTTCTGTAAATCACTATATTGCGCGTGCGCCGAGTGCAGTTAGAATCAATTGTGCGTGACAATGTCTACTTCTTATTGTCGGCACGATTTGTGTAGTGTCTATTCGAACGGTTTGATGATAGATGCTCTTTAAAAATCGTAAAGACTCCAGTGAAAACACTTGACAAGTTACGACAACAAGGCGTTTGATGAATTAATAACGAATTGTAAATTTAGGTACTTCATACAACAATAAAATTAAACCTCTTATAGAAATGTAAAATGAGGTAAGTAACAACTCTATGCCTATACTTTGATAGTTTATTCGTACTGGCACAAATCTTGGTTTTCTAAATGCCTTTCGTGTTACAAATAAAAATTAAGACTTTTTCTTCCGAAATCCTTTCGGCTTTTATTCTTAATCAGCCAGGGTGAACTGAACAATCCGACCCGTACACCAAGAAGGTTGACTTCGTAACTTTTTGCTTGGTACCTCCAAGAAAAAATACTAGGTACTTATTTTTTAAGATGTCCGCGTGCTTAACGCAAACTCTACAATTTCGTAATCTTTAGTTATCAACAAATAATTGATCTGTGGCTTCACACAACAAGTCGCCTATAGAACTTCGCAGTGGCACCGATGCGACGCCCCAGGAGGCATCCACATTAATTACATTGATCTCTTAATCAAGCACTCACTGGATCCTCTATAGAGCCGCCGCTTCGGCTACATGAAAGCGCTTTGTTACAGATTGGACCTATTGGAGTTGCGTAATTGGTCACCGAGGAAGTCGCGTCTTATTGTCGGCTTTGTTCTATCATACTTACATATTGCATGGTGCATACTGAATGTAATGTGTCAGCCACGCTTGATAACTTTAATACCTGCCCATTAATACTGGGAGCCACCTGGTAGCCCTTCATAAATAACTTAAGAGTTTAACTTTGTTGAAGCTTTTTGTAAATGTTCTGATGTTGTGTTGTCTTTTTTTTACTAAATAAATGGTTACATCAGCAAAAAAAAGGAGAAGTAGGTATTAAATTTGATTCAAGATTAAACATAAAGCTATGAAATCTCCATGTGATGACGTAAGAAAAAGAAAGCGGGGTGCCATCTTGTCTTGTCATTTTGGTGGGAAAGACGTGGTTGAAATTTTATTAGAGTACTAAGTATAGGTTATACATAATTTTGATGTCTCCTGCTAATTATTCACCACAGTTTTGTTCTGTGTTATTTACTGTATAACTTGACATTGTGACAAGTTTGAATATAGTATAAATAATAATAAGTAGATTTAGTATGTACCTATGTCATTAAGTATTTTATTTCAAATAGGAATTTCTGCTTTTTCCGTAGTAAAGGATAGGAAAATAGGTAAGTACGACTGTATTTCTTATATTTCTTAAGTCCCCTTTGGCATAGGTATTGAATGTAATGAATCTTCTTCAGACTCTTCACTCCACTGCGGAGTCTTGAGCCAGTACTAAAAGTACTTCTGTGTCATTTGTATAGTCAACAACAGATCAACCTTTACGTTAGTGGCAAAGTCACCAGTCATCCTGGTGTACATACAATAAAGAATATTCTATCTATCTATCTATCACCCGTAACGTAACTGAATACAGTGCATATGTGTGTCTAGATTTTGTACAATGGTACATGGGTGTCATTAATGGCTTAAAATATATTGTTTTGCTTATAAGAGACTGAATAATCAAATTAGCTTCTATAAGATGTAGAGTTGGCAGCTTCGTACCGTATCTTAAAAACGGTAAAGGTGTGCGTAAGTGGAGTCTCTTCTGTAAATCAACAAATAATAAAAACAGGCCAAGTCAGTCAGACCTCCACTTAGGGTTCCGATCTTAATAATTTTTTTTTTTTTTTTCTAAATATGCAACACATTATATTACTGTACTATACAGAACCCTAGTGGACTCGCACTTGGCCAGTTTTTTTCTTATTCCTAGTTTAAAACCTTTCCATCTTGATATTTTTCTCAGGTGCCACTTAATTACTATGCATATAATCTAAGTACCTACTTAAGAGGGTCTTTGCTCTAATGAAGAACAAGATTTTTGCATGAGTATCGGCAACCTTATCAACTCTAACTGACTACTTAAAACCTCTTTTGTATGTATATTTATAATTCTATACAAAAAGTCTATCTTTTAACTAACCCTATGCTACAAGAGCGTTATCGAGGTTTTTTAAGACCTTTTCCAGCGCCTAACAAGAGCTTTATCAGGTCCATTTAATTACGTTTGTATTCTAGTCACGCTCGATCAGCAATTCAAACAATATTAGCTCCTGTTTTCGCATTTTCAAGATAATTATGAAGTGTGGTAGGAACACATTAAGTTTAACTTTTTGTGGCGAACGAGGAAAGATAATTTTGTTGTACCACTTAGGTATCTACTTAATTTAATAGATTAGACTGTGTAGATTGTTTGCGTAGACCATTCTAGTGCGCCCGTGTGTTAATTTATTTATAATAATATCCGCTTTTAATTATAGTGTTAGTTAGATAAATAAAAAGGTTTTGGGATAGGTAATTATGTTTACATGATACACATTGCTTATGTACATAAACTCATGCCGGTATCCCAGAGGGGTAGGCAGAGACCAGGGTTTGCCACAAGCCACGTTCCTGAAAAACCTTCTTTGCTTCATTAACCTTCATTAGTCGCTGCAGGCACGCACGCCGGTTTTGGGTAGGTAGGTAGGTAGGTACCTACTTTCTATATTGCCCTTTGCTAATATATGCTTGCAAGTTTTTATAATATTTACTTATGAATTAGTGGTTTCTTGAATAATCAATTATTATGTTATCTTTTTAAACTATTCAGGCAACCAAGAATATATTTGTTCATATGATTTTTGTTTTGAGACCCGCTTATCATGAAAGCGAGATCGGTATAGAGCCTGACTTTACGTTATTCATTATAGTTTTTTTTTATATAGTTTTATTGATCGCCCAGTGCCGTACCAAGACAAAGTTACCAAGACAAACTTGAGCGTCAAGACTCAAGAGTACGTTGCGTACAAAGAAAAAATATTCTTCTACCGCAACCAGTTGCCAAAAAAGACAATACAACTGGTTGCGAAACTCGGCTGCTAAACCGGCTGAAAGGACAGCGCCAGGTCAAAACTATAGAAAAACAAATTAATCCTTCCTTGTAGAAACCGAATCGAGTTGACTCATGAAACAATAATGTAAAAACCTTATTCCTATGTTCTGTGGTAAAAACTGATAGAAGCTGAGCAGCGAATATTATCTGCCTAGACAAGACGTTGTTCGTTACGAATGCATCCTTTTGTTGCTCAATTTCGGACAAAGGACGGGGCTTAAGCCGAAAAAAATCTGGAAGCCGAGCCGGAAAGGGACTTGGTGAAGATTATAAACACAACAGGGATTTTTTTGGCAATAAAATTATGCATATGAGCATGGTTTTTGGACGTAGGTACTTGGTTTTGACTAGTCTAATATATTCGTGCGTGCACGACGCTAGGTTTTCCACTTCTCTCATATCTCGTTAGTTAAAACCACCCGTTAAAAGTTGGACTAAAGTCTTACTTAAATAGTGCCTATGAATAAGTGCGCACAGGCCTTCTCTCAGAGAGAGAGAGAGAGAGAGAGGGCTTAATCACCACGCGTGCCCCCGCGGACTGGCAATTTCAAGCGCTGAGGTATGCAAATAGCTCAGACACTCAGGTTTCCTCACGATTTTTCCTTCACATTTAGCGAGTGGTAATGCTACTATAAGTTCACAAATGTACATAACTTAGAAAACAAAGTCATTGATACATGCCCACACTGGGAATCGCACCTGGTTCTCTCGGTTCCGAGACCAATGTTCTACCCACTGGCTACCACCGCCACCGTATATATTATCTTTGCCACACAATGCACTGTATTTTCTGCATCCGACGAGAATTTAACTAATTAACAGGGAATGATTAAGCTGACAAGAAAATAATTCAAATTTGTGCTTGTGTCTGACAATCCCAAGCGAATTTGCTAGACGTCCGTGGATCATCAGGCGATAGGTCAGACAGGATTCTTCATGATAATTTAGAATTTGGATGACGCTGATGACGACGCTCGGAATTCTCGGAAATACTGATCTCATGACACGTCTCACGATTTATTTCATTCACTCACCGCGTCGGGACTTGAAAGTCATTACTTGATTACAATAAAGGCGACCGCAGACTCACGACTGAGTTCCTTTTTTAGGATCGACAAAAATATGTTTAGGGTGTACTTTGGTTTGGTAATCGCGAAGATTATTTATTTAGTTTTGAATAAAGGCCAATGTTTAACTGATAATTCATTATTAAACAAAGATTTATGACTGTGCGATGACATAATTTGTGCGAACAAAGCAAGCAAAAAACATTTTAATGTATTTTAGTTTACCAAACTTCACTGGGTGCATGACAATTTTGATTTTACCTAACTAATCTTACCTCGCTTCAGAAGATGTATCTATTAATTTATATCAGATTTAATTCAATGCCAAATTGAAACTTTATGTAGAGTCAACATAAGGACCTACCTAGTGTAGCCAACAATACCTACCGATCCACTTCTACATTTATACTGCAAATCCACTTACAACGTAATATGTGGGTATGACGATTTATTAAATATTCTCTCAACTGTACTTACCTACCAAGTATTTTTTATAGTCTGCCGTCGATCGCAAAATCGCATATGTATCTTCGCCCTAAGCCCCGAAACTCACGAGTGCTCAATGTCGCACAACCACAGCCACCTTGAATGCGCGTTAAACGTTCTTCCCAGGTCATTAGTGAGCAGATGAAAGCCGAAATATTAGTGCCAGTGAGACACACGGACGCAGATTTGGCTGGGTCAGCATGGGATAGACTCATGTTAATAATTCGATCCTATTCAAACCCATCAAAATAATATGTAAGAAAAAATAAACAGACGAAGACAGGAAATAGAAAAAAAACTGAACCATTCACTCGCAAGAATTTCACTGAGTAAGAAGACAGAACGACACATAAGTATTTCCTTAGATATATAGATAGAGAATACTTTATTGCACAATCAGAAAAAAAGATAGACAGAAGAAGTTTCTTTAGTGAAATACTCAATTTAAAAAGCTGCACAATCATACTGAGTCTCCAATTCCAAGACGATTTTTTTGGTGTCCAAAACAAAGCGCTAAGTGAACCCAAAAAAAATTGTAAAACCGCCCCCGTCAGTCCCCACGCTGACAATACCTCAAACCGGCACTTTTTACCACTGACGACTCAGTCTGTATCAAATTTGATATATATCGGTGTCACAGCGGAGCATTCCAGTAACATTCCTGCGGGTGGAGGCAAATGGGCCGAGGTAATGATATCCGATTTGATTCCGTCTTCTTATTAGAACTTGATGATGGTGCAAGGCTAGCGACTGAAAAAGGAACGAGCGATCACTTACGACAGCGAATCTTTGACGTTCTAAATCGAGTGCCCTCTCATTTTTTAGCAGGAAAGACACCCAACGCTTGTCATTGCAATGGAATCTTAATAAAATAAGAATATACGAATGCATATTAAATCTATAGAAGTGTAAACATATCCCCATATTCATATGAAACACCATATATATATATTTATTTCCCGCATATGCACATCTTAATAACAGCCAAATATTATTTTGAGGCGTACCTAGATACAGTCATTATTGTATGAGATAAGATATGTGGGATGTGGTTATGGACCACATTTTTTTGAGTTTTCTTTTTGTTATGTCATAAATTTTGTACACAATTTTCTTTTCTTACCGTAATAAAAAAATAGATACAAAAATATTTTTGAAAGTCCATATCAAGAATCGATTTTAAATCACGGCAACCTTGAATGCGTAAAAGTGTCGAAATAGTTAAGATTAAAGAAAATATCATTATTCACCACTTTTTTTAACTGCCCTTCTTCTGCCCCTCTGGAAACGTCCAGCGCCCACAAGAGGGCGTTATCGTCCAGTCATGACCAAATTTCATAACTTCATACTTTCTTACATACCTAGTTGACCAGTAAAGCTGAATTATGTAAGTAATGTTTCACCATTCCGATATTTATTTATTTATTTAAGGCCCACCAACAGGTAACATACAAGTATTACACTACAATAGCTATAACGGGGACTTCTCTAGTATGCTATCCAATTACAATCCATTACAGGGCCTAGATTCTGTTAATGCATTGTAGTAACATGACAACTGCATGAACATGGCGGTTTTCATTTCATGGCTGCTTTAAGTCTACGCGGGCATACCCATCAAACCTTCTAGGCGTCAATGGTACGAAAAAACACGTCACGTGACCCGACAGTGTACCTGTCATTATACTACAATGCACTAACAGAATCGAGGCCCAGGTGGGCACAAAATTATCTTAGATTTTTTAATACTGTTGATAATACATTGGGAGGTCTTGACATGTATTGTATACCTACATATAAATATAATACCTACTACTATATTAAGATAGTAATCGTTCTAGGTCGTAACTACGTAAGTTTAGATAAATACAACAAAACCATAACCTTAACTATTACAACGTCCAAAAACATCTTTTATTTGCAAGATATCCACGTAAACCATAGTTAAAAAAAGGTAGAAGACCTCATAAGAACTTACTCAAATGACTCCATCAAAGCCTCAGGGCCGGTAATCATCAGTGGCATAGATCCAACTTCTAATTATCGACATTTATCAAGATGAGAACACCTTAGGTTAACGAGCAGAGCCAAAGACAAAAACTAGTCAACATTAACGCTTAATTTACATTCATGTCCTTCCTCTGGGGATGTAGGAGGAAGAGCCGGATTAAATAAATTGACCATAGTGTTTATAAGAAACAATGAACTAAATTACTTACCATAAGCTTACAGTTAGGCCAGATCCACCAGTTTAGCTGTTACGAACTAAGATCACTATACCAATGCCATCAACACAGACATGTACGCCTAATTTTACAAAAAAAGAACGAAATAAAATACCTTGTTGATGATCAAGTGCCTCTGCGTGCAATGCGTGCATGAAAATATTGTGTTGCTGTGTAAATCTTAAATCTGCAATAGATTCATGTCGATAGATTTAAATACATTTTTGTTACAAAATTTTATTGCAAATGGTGTAACGTGACCGAGTAGAGTGTAAAATCTTCGAATTAAAGTTTTGCTCTTTCCTGCTCTCCCTAACTTCCCTGCTCACTTCAGTTGCAGTGGATGTGATGTAACCGCCGCTTAGGGAAAGCGCTATCATGCAGGTGTCAAAACTCACGCCAAAATGACACAAAAAACGTAATCAACTACAGATTGACGCGCATTAACTTCAGTTTTGTTTTATGATTTTATTAAAGAATCGGGGTCTCTTGAAAACATCATTAATTTCAGTGACGTGATATGGCGGTGGGTCAAGAAGATGGAGTCAAGACAATCGACCGTGGTGATCAAGGGCTGTTCCACTAATCCACTACTACCTGAACGTTTTGACACTGGAAATGTCTTTTCGTTCGCTCCAATGTAGGCTCCGATTTCACGAAAAAGTGCGATCGCCTTATATCTCGGAGAGTTCTGAAGATATGAGAAGCTCAAAAGACGCGTATTGACGAGAGCTGATTGGGCGATTTGGCAAAATGCCAAATTGCGGATTGGCAATCTCAAGCGCTGAGGTGTGTGAACACCTCAAACACTCAGGTTTCCCCACGATGTTTTCCTTCACATGAACATGACATTATACATGAAATCTCTCCCTTTCCTTTTTTATTTTATCACTATCTATCCCTATCGCAGAACACCATCCAGTCTCCCGTCTCGGCCACACGGGGGCGAGGTTGCTGACACGCAAATGAGCGTCCGGACATGATGTATTGGCGACGAGGCGCGTCTCACCGCGCCGGCCTCCGCTCAAAGGGATTCGTATGGAGATGTTAGTGCCACCTTCACAGAGCTTTAGTAAATGTTGGTAGATGTAACCAAGATGTAGATGTGACGCCTGCCAAGCGTGGCGATTATATCAAAACTTCTTATCGTACTGGTTATGAAAACCACGAAGGTGGCCTATGTCCTGCAGTGGGCGTCAAATGACTGATGATGAATGGTATTTTTATGGGTAGTGGCTGAAAGTCAGCGCTGCTAAGATTACTGCGTTGACTTGGTCGAATAATCGACCACGACCCTTTGCCCCAATACATCAATAAATTCTATTCTACTCTCAATCATCCACGACAGAAAATGACGAGAAGTTAGACAATAACGGCTATACGTAGTACAAATAACTTTACTGTTTTGTAGAAAGTAAGTATTACAATGTTACGATGTCTTTGCAAGGAAGGTGATTGTTTGTGTGGGATTTATTATTTGAAGAACCGTCTGTGGAACATCGTTTTATGTGCATTTTCACCGCGATTATGTAGAGAGGGGAAAAATATTTGACCATGTTTCTGCAACTTTTGACTTTGATTTTTGCTTTTGACTTTTCACGCATAAACTTTAACTCATTGACTTTTCTTTTCACTTTTCACATAGGTACCTCTTTTGTTTCATTGAAATTAGTCGATGTAGGTACGCTCCCCGATTTAGAGACATTTGAAGGCCCAAAGAATTTCAAAATCTCACCAAAATTATGGATGCATTAAAGTATTGAGTAGGCAGTTATTGCTCAAGTTAGGTAAAAGGAACCGTGATCACCTGCAATCATCCCGAGGGGCGAGTCTCTATCATGCATAGTTGTTCAATAGATTCATACTAGTACGGTAATCGTTGTTTCATTGACATTGGTAGTATAGGACCCAATTGCATTCCAATGGTATAACCCATCCAACTTAACTCGGCAACTCGCGCGATTCGATCTTCTTTGCGAAAGATGTCTATTTAATTTGCGTGAGTTGTACCATTGGAATGACATTGTACTGATATTGCGTAGTAGACTACAAAATAGTGTCAAATAACAATAATTGTGGTGCTGTATAAGTTTAATGTAATACATCTTAATATAAAAAAACATTAGTAATAAAAGATGTCGTAATTATGTCGTGCTTATATCATTCTATTCAACAACAATGTGTGTATGAGACTCTTCGGCCCGTACGCAGATAAATTCCCAGACAAAATGAAGTAATTATATTCTGCAGCGACGAAACCTTATTACGCGAAGCGAGCCAATGCAAAAATCTAATGAGAAAACCCCCAAGCCGGCAATAAACTCGCGTCAACGGTCAAAGCTCACGCTGCCTTATAAAGGTGCGCACCGACAGCGGAATCCGCCCAGTGAGGTAAATTAAATTAGCCATAACAAAAAATACGTCAGCCAGTGACAGATGACAGATCGACGGTGGAAACCGCCGCAGGTTGGCAGCACAGAATAAATAGGCCCAGGGTATACCTCGTCCATTGACGGTGTTTCTGTAAAGATGGCGACGATTTTTTATTATGTATGGTGTAGCGTAATCAGAAATCCGAAATCAATAATTTATTTCAACGTAAAGAATTTACATTCTGTTTGCTGAATGTCAATGTATTTTTTATTATGTATGGTGAGTGTGTGAAGAGTTTTTATCTAATCTTATCTAGGCGTATGTAAGATTTTTTTGTGATTTACGGACCGCTACAGAAAGGTCCGAGGCTCACTCTACTCATCAATAGGTACAAACAATTATGAGAACAACTCTGAAATCATAAAAAAAATTACAGTCTTATTTATTAAACACGACTCCTTAAAGCACTCCTCAGATGCAGTTTAAATAGTTTGTGGTAAAGGGAAAGACGAAAGGGAGAGAGTAGCCGAGGACCGTGCTCAGTGGCGTTTTATAGGAGAGGCCTATGTCCAGCAGTGGACAAGCAGATGATGATGAAAGGGAAAGACGTCACCATAGATTATTTTAACTGCCAATGGGGAACTTGCACTAAAAATATTTGAATATAATCGGACAGGCCATGTTAAATGATAAATAAACGTGAATATCATATTTTTAATAATAAAGAATATAAAAAAAACGAAATATAATATTTTGTTATTCTTAGAGTAGCTTTATTTTCCGCATTTTTTGAGATCCCAAAAACCCAGCAATAATATTTTAGCGGCTTTTTTTTAAAAAAAAATTCTAAGTTTATGTGCCTGGGACATTATTTTAGATGGAGTAGGCTAACCATACCATCCCGATGGCTTTGTCGGCACAGCCCACAGGAATGACAAGCATTGACTTGAAAAACTGACTGCGGAGCCAACCAAGCCGCGAGTTTCCTCACGATGTTTTAGCGTGTAGTATTGCTACTACAAATTCGCAGATGTACGTAACTTTGAAAATAAACTAAGTTATAGGAATCGAACCTGGGTCTCTCGCTTCCGAGTCCATTGTTCTGTCCAGTGGGCTACCACCGCGGTACTAAATACAGTACGTATATACTCGATTCATCATCAGCCATTTGAAGCCCACTGCAGAACATAGGCCTCCTTCGTGGTTTTCATAACCATGAGGGGTTTTACCATAATCGCCACGCTTGGCAGGCGGATTGGCGATCGCAGTATGCGGTTGGAATCTCAGGAAGACTCTGCTACCCGTCTCCTGGTAATTTATTTCCTTAGTCGCCTTCTACGACATCCACGGAAGGAAATGGAGTGACTCTATTATTAATCCGGCGCCACACGGAACTATAAAAAAATATACTCGATTATAAATCAATAATTAATTTCAACGTAAAGAATTTAGATTCTGTTTGTCGAATGTCAATCTACTATGTTAGCCGCTGCCTTCGGCCTTATATAGCGGAGAAAAAGGCAGCGGGAAAAAAACTGCACTAAAACATTAAAATTTTGTGCTTACTTTGGATGCCTATCTTGTTAAAAGTGCAAAATTGATGCAATCGTACATTTGGATCGTTTTTATTGTGAGAATAAACGAGAAACAATCCCAACTCAATAAAAGACAAGTAATTTTAACGTGGCCATGGTGACATCAAACTTCATTCGATGTTGAGCAGTGGTTCTTTCTCACCATCTTAGTCTGGTACAATAGACCGCAACCTTCGCTGAACCTGTTCATTTCTCTTGAGAGTCCTTTAAGCAGGTTTTGCGGCAGCAGCTGACTGTACTACAACATGGTGAGGTTGTAAAGTTGTTTGTTTTACGGGACTGACGACATAAAGTAAAATTTTTAAGTGTTGGTCTAAGCAATTGATCACGACTTTGTGTGGAAACTGATTCCATATTCTGCGCAATGAAACTTTTAAAACTTAGAACTTATTAACCATATTACTGTACGTATCTAAATTTACACTTTATTGAACAGAGACTAAACTTTAATATTGCCAGGTTTTACATACCAAAACGCAATTGCTTCACACACTAGACTTTTTCGTTATGATATTGGAATTTAGCTTCTTCGATAACAATACTTCAAGGAAAAATCTCTCGCAAAATAAATATTATTATCCTAATGAGCACCCTGATCTCTTCCTAATCACCCAATCTTGTCAATGGCCATCGAGGGCATTGATTCCAGGGCCAATTAACAAGAAAAACACCGTGGAGATACCCTCGAACAAAAACGCCGACACTGACGTATTATTTCGATTTCTCGCCGACATAATAGCGAAACAACCACCGTAATATAGTTTCATTTAATATCTCCGAGAAGAAAATAAAACGGCATAACTACCAAGAAACAAAATTTTACTACAAACATGCTGAGCGTATTTTGCTTTACGCTTCAAAATCAATACACGACTTCAGGGTACTAAAGTCGTTATGGCTCTGACCTGCAGTAGAGTCCGAACAGTAGGAATCTTATTAGACGGCTGGTATTGTCCTGTGTGAACCAAGGCGTGTGGCTGACAAATACAGCGTCGGAATGAGTGTCTTTGTTCTGTAGACTGATGACATCTTGTGTGTGGCGACTTTATAAATCGTTGAGATGGAATTGTATTTATGAGGATGTGTCACTGTATAGTAAAGCGCGTTCTTATTATAACCTGAGTGTAGGTTATAATAGGTACGCGCTTTATTATAAGCCAATGTAACTTAAAATAAAACATAAAATAAAATAAATGTATTTGCTTAGAACGTGGTACATTATGATGACATGTTATTAAATATGAGCTCACATTCTGTTAGGTATGTTCTAACATTTTTTTTACATAGCCTCGTTTGTGTCAAATATATAATTCAAATTTATTTATGTAATTGAAATTTAAAAATACCATTACGAAATACCTACAAATGCTAAATTTACTGTCAGACACTACATCGACGATGTTGATATAATACAATGTCCAAGTTAAATAATTGCTATGTCAGTTGCAGTGAATTAAGTAAAATAGATTAAACTAAAAATTAAAAACAGCTGGAAAGTCAAAATTAAAATATCACTTTACTTTAACTTTATAAATCTTTGTCCATAGCTGCATATTTATAAGACTACAACCAGGATAATATTGATGTATGGATTAAATATTGAGACTCAAAGAGGACTTACTAGTTAGTTAGTTAGACCTGAGATTTCCGCACTTAGCCTCATGGTTGGGCCATTGTACGTAGCAAAGCTGTGAGCTCACTCCAGCCAGCCTATCTCTTTCCAGAAGGCCAGCAGTGCTGTGATGTCACTACAGGCCTCCTGAAGGGATCCCAGCTTCCCAATGATGGCGGTCCGTTGCTTTTCCACGCCTTCACAGTGAATGGTCACGTGGGCGGGTGTTTCCTCTTCTTCGAGGCATCCCCGGCAAAGCGGGCTGTCGGTTAGTCCCATGTTGTGAAAATGTCAGTGCCCTGTTAGGACTTACTACTGGAAGAAGATTCTGGGATTAAGGAAGTTGAAGAACGAGAAAGAACCGGTAAATCGAAAATTAAATCCCACCGACGCCGCTGATTCTGCTGTTCGATCTAATTCGGATAAGGCTTTCTTTATCAGTTAAGCACTTGAAAAAACCGAGTGAAAAATTGTAGAGCGCATCCAGAGAGGATCGAATTAAGTAGGTAGTATCCATTGGGCTTCTCTCAAGGAGAGAGTATAGGCTTAATCACCACGCGTGCCCACCGCGGATTGGCGATTTCAAGCGCTGAGGTATGTGAATAACTCAGACACTCAGGTTTCCTCACGATGTTTTCCTTCACCGTTAGCGTGTGGTATTGCTACTATAACTTCACTACTACTCTCTCCTTGAGAGAAGGCCTGTGCCCTACATTGGGACGCATATAGGCTGATTATGCTTATGCTTATGCTATCCATTGGCTGGTTAATCCAGTTTACTGCGGGAAATAATAATTATTTGTCGACGTTCATTAAAGATCTCACAATCGTGATTGCACCTGACACCATCTCAAATGAGAACGAAAGAGAACATTAGCTCGTTTTATTTCATATCGTATTACGATAAAATAAAAACCCTTTCATGCATCTCACATTTATGCGAAAGCATTCAGTCCAATAATTTCGGGGGCTAAAACAAAAGGTCACTGGAAAATGTACAGTGAAATAGCACAGAAGCTTTCTAAGCTGCCAGCGTTTTTCGTTCTCTCGCGGCTAAGTGCAATCTCGAATTTAATACATAAATCGTTTCTAAGTATATCGGATAAGGACGTTCGGAATTTATATGGACTTTTGTGACTCCAATATACCTACAGGTGCTGAATTGTTGAACAATGATTTTGTAGCTGTCCGATTGCCTCCAACGAGCAAAACAATCGGTTACAACTACTTGCCTGATTTATTGACTATATACATGACTCCCTCGTTGGTCTAGCGGTATCAGGTCTGATTAACATGTCGGAGGTCGTGGGTTCGATTCCCACTGCCTTACATTTGTACAAATGGCGTCAGTCTGCCTACCTACTTACTTGCCTGGTTACTATAGCACAGGGTACTCTAGTTTGGGACCAGGACAAGTATTGTATGGACGTTATTATTACCATGTATTGATATCAATCATAAACTCGGGGTGAAATCAACTTTGGCACGAAATCTCCTTTACGTAGTGCCTTGTATTGAAGCGATGGGCGACTCGAGTCAATTTACTCGAGTTACTCGAGTTGGGCTGCCAGCGAGTAAACTCGAGTTGAAAATTCCGCCCACCGAGTTCACTCGGCGGGCGTGCGCGAGCGATCTGACTCGCGAGTGTGGCTGAGTGAGTCAGTACTATGCGACCAAGCTGTGTGTCGGAGTGAGAAGGGTACGTTTGTACGGTCCGGTACCGCCACTGAGTTGGTGTGTCCGGTCCGACCGACTCGCGCAAGTTGACGGTGCGCGGTGAGACAACGCTGCCTGACTCGATTTGCTACTCGAGTCAGCCCTTATTTAAACTCGAGCTACTCGAGTTGAAAAAAATGTGACTCGGCCCATCGCTGTGAATGGTTCTTCGGTAAATTCCAATTTAAAATTGAAATAAGTATAATTAGTGTAAGCGTTGGACCGTTTAGCATTACATATCTGAGATGAAGCATGGTTTGTGCCTAATAATTATTTGAATGCGTCGTATTTAACGCTAACAAGGCACTAAAGCCTATCAAATTACGTTCAACAAAAATGGTGGATCGGTGAGGTAAGGGCTGGTATACACCGAGGGATAAGAAATTATTCAGTTAGGTTTTTATTTTTATGTAGCCTATATACGTCCCACTGCAGGCCACAGGCCTTTTCAGAGAGAAATACGGTCTTAATAACCACACGTAATTTCAAGCGCTAAGGTGTGTGAACACCTCAGACACCCAGGTTTACTCACCATGTTTTTCTTCTTCTTCCTTTTCTTTCTTCCTTTAGATTCTGTACCTAAGTTGTCTGGTGACATTATGTCTTTATATTAATTCGTTAGTTTCACTATCATACTATTAACACTTCCACTAACGGAGTCTACTACTTATACTTACTAATTGTAACACCAAACAAATTAGAAAAGTTTATCTATAAAAAGAAAACTTTATTTTATCTGCGACGAAGAAATTAACTTAAAATACGTTTTATTACATTAATTACCACAATATGCAACTTATATTTTGCAATGCCACCAGATTTGTAAGGTGTACAGTTAGTTAAGCTTTTTAATTTTATTCTTGTAATTTGGTGTGTAACAGGCTTTACGTAGGCGTTTTTTATAAGCAGTCTTTTGGTTAACATTTCGAAGACGTTGATGGATCGCATTTTGATTGTTTTCTTTTTTGTGTGAGCAGTACGCGCTTGGAAGGCTTAGATTAAAGTTAACGCTAAAGCTAGCTCATACTCAGCTCTACATTCTTTAAAACCATCTTCAAATGCAGTTTAAATAGCCCGTGGGAAAAGGAAAGACTTTACAACATTTAAGCATCTGAGGAGTGTTTGTCGTCAATGAAATATGGATGTCTTTGATTCAAAAATTATGTCCAAACAATACTTTAACATTCTGATAATTGCAAATGGAAATAGAGATCAGACTAAAGTTCGATGATATGGGATCTCCTAGTGTGGGGGCCGCTGCAAATGTAGGTACCTTTTACCTAAGTTATGAGCAATAATAGTACATTACTTCAGAGGGAAGAAAGTGACAGTTCCATACCGAGATTATGGCATTTGCGCCACGAGCTTGCGAGGGGCGCAATCCATTTGAGGTATGGAACTGTACTTTATCCTGAGGTATGTATAGTGCTTTTTATTACACCTACGAGGAAAATTATAGACATAATAGTTATTTGTTATGCAAGGCTGCAAAGTTAATTTTTGGCGCGAGTACCTTGTATTGAAACCTGAGCAAGCGAAGGATTCTAGGATTGAGCCACGAGCGAAGCGAGTGGTTCAAATATAGAATCCTGAGCGTAGCGAGGGTTTCAAAGGTACGAGACGCTAAATAACTTTGCTGCCGAGCGCAACACACAACTTTTCACCTCACTAAAGCGAGGAAAATGTTAGGTGCAAGAAAAACAGTTTTAATAAATATTAAATTACTGTTAATTTATATCTTCGTCGCTGCTAGCTTCGCTCATATTTTATGATTTCTTTCGATTTTATCAAAAAACAAACCAAAATAATGGAAGTAAAGTGAATTCAATAAAGAGAAGAAAATTTTAAAGTTTTTTTTAAATCAAATTTTCTTGCCGGCCAGTGCGATTCTTTAAATGAGGCTGGCGCATGACATGAAATAAGTATTTGCATTTCAATCATCAATGGACTGGCTGCAGAGAATACAAACTATTATGAAACCAATGAGGTTCTCTATATATGTAATTTATTGTACGAAACCTTTATTGAATAAAAATATTCGAATTTTAAAAACACTTTCCACGCTAGCGGATAAAGTGCGATTTTCCACGCAGATTTCGAATGATAAACAAAGCTTTTACGAGCTAGTGAGGTGAAAAAATAATTTCGTTTTTAATTTTCTGTATGCACCAAGGAGGTTGGTAACTGGTAAAAAAAAACTGTATGTGGCCAGTAACAATTTACTTGAAATTTAATTAGTAGACAGTTAAAGTCTCTTTGCAGTATTACTGCTGACAAATTAAAAAAAAAAACCGGGTATGTAATGGAATTTCATACATACTTCCCACCCTTGGGTCGGAAGGATTTTCATACACACTTCCATACCTTGGGATGAAAGGATTTGAAGGGCGGGGTAAAGGCGTTTCTTCCCTCTAATTGGTATAATTAGTATGTATTTTCAGAGCAGGTGTGATAAAAAACACTTTACTTATGATCAAAACTTTACCGTATCATCGCACGCGCCAGCTCGCTCTCGACTCACGATATTATCGGTGGCGGCTGGATGAGGATAGTCGAGGACATAGTTCTAGTTCTAGTTCGACTGGAGATTTCCGCACTTAGCCTCATAGTTGGGCCATTGTACGTAGCAAGTGCTGAGGTATGTAAATATCTCAGACACTATGGTTTCCTCACGATGTTTTCCTTCACCGTTAGCGAGTGGTATTGCTACTATAACTTCACAAATGTACGTAACTTAGAAAACAAAGTCATTGGTACATGCCGGGATTCGAACCCACGACCTCCCGAATGAGAAGCCGGCGTTCTACCGCTCCGCTACCACAGCAGCTCAGTCGTGGACATAAAGGAGTGGGGCGTGGCTTTTGGAAAGTCTTTCATCATACGTTATTTTCTTATAAGCAAGATGCTTGACTTTTATCGTATTTAAAAGTACCTTCATAGTATTTTTACCGGACGAAAGATCTGTAGAACAGAAGTAATAAAACTGCAAATCTGAATCGCTGTAAATCACGTTTCGATTTCAATACCACTTCATTCTCCAGCCGCAGAAAGAGGCCGTCGAGAATCGAATCTCGGTCCCAGGTGGCTTGGTCGATTAATCAACGTTTGTTTGTACATGACAGTTAATATCTGTTCTCATTGAGCTTCCAAATGATTGAAGAATTCGTCCGAATGACAGACGCGGCTTCGCTCGCAATAACTTTGATGTGGAAATGTGTCTCTTCCTTTTTAGGGTTCCGTACCCAACGAGGTAAGGGACCCTATTACTAAGACTCCATTGTCCGTCTGTCTATCTGTCTGTATGTCTGGCTGTCTGTCACCAGGCTGTATCTCATGAACCTTGATAACTAGACAGTTGAAATTTTTACAGATGATGAATTTTTGTTGCCGCTATAACAACAAATACTAAAAACAAGATAAAATAAATATATAAGGGGGGCTCCCATACAATAAACGTTGTCTAAAAACAGCTCGCCATCTAGCGGCCATCTATGAAACCTTCACAGCGCCGATGTCATGTCGTTAGATGTCACTGTTAAACGCTTCTTGTTGGTTTCTACAGATGGCGCTGTTCTCAATGTACGTAATCTATCTTGTCTCGATCATTGCTTAATGTTGTATAGATAATGTTTCGGAACGCTTTGTGCGCGAGTCCGACTCGCACTTGGCCGGTTTTTATAATTATTATGTTCCGACACAGACATTCTTAATTCGGTCTAACATAATAGCACGATGAGCTTGATTTATCGCACGCAAGCATGAAACACCAGCATTTAATTTATCTACGAAAAGTTATGAAATAAATGTTTCGATCGAATATGGGTGGCAAAGCTGGTAAGGGATGCCCCCGCCAAATAAGCGATGTATTAGTAAAGGGCAAGATAGAAGAACTACTACTGTAGAACGTGATAGCTAAATACAGTTGTCGATAGGATAGAATAGATAACTTTTCTTCTGTCCTTGTCAGAGTTTCACTTTTTCATTTGTTTGCCACCAGTGTGCCACCAGTGATCGGTGGCGAATCGGGCTAAACACACAATTTACGTAGGTATCGATTTCAAACGCATCAAAATGTGATTAAACCCGAGCTGTCACTATGAGTCGTACATACCTAATTTTGTTAGATTACACAGGGTCCAGTGATGCCCTAAGAAAAAAGCTGATATCATGGGAAAATAGTAACTTTATTTTATAAAACCCCGATAATTAAGTGCGGATCCGGTGATATTTCCAGTATATTATGTGATCTGATTTATGTACATTTCTTTGTTTATATACAATAGCATTCATGCTCTGCATTATTGTCTACGTAATAGAAATTAGTTTTCCGTTAGTAAGAATTACCAAAACGAAATATTTATTAGCGGATTTGGGAGCTCTTTTATTTGGTGTATTAATAACGTGTAACTAATATAAGCTAGGTACCTATGTATTTGTGAAACAAATTACTTTTTAGGGTTCCGTACACGACTCCATTACTATGCCCTCAGGCTACGACTTCTTACCTTAGGCTTACGGCTTTATCTTTTGAACCGTAGGTAGTCAGGTAGTCAGTTGAAATGTTCACAGAATAGCACGCTAGGCATTTCACTCGCAAATCGCGTATGCACAGTGCGAAATGTCGTAATTCGATAAAAATGTTAAGTCGAAGAGGTTTGCACGCCAATAACCCAAGGGGAAGTGGAGATTGGCAGGGCTTGTGGTCGGGCGGTCGGTGGACTAAGACAGTCACATAGTGGTAGCCGAGGTTAGGGAAACGATATCGGTAGGCAGACCAGTGACCCGATAGGTCGATCTTATGTACTTACTGAGGTTCTTTCTCAATGAATTATTATTTCATTCTTATTACTAAAGCCGTCGGCAAGCAATGGACGCGGTTGACAGGGGACCACGCAAAAATCGAGTTAAGTAAATTTGGCGGTCTATTATATAAAACACATAGTTTTGAAGCCGATTTTACAAAGCTTGATGTACCTATTGTAATCTACACTCATTGCAGATATTAAATAAAGAAGTGTTAAACTAATACACTTACGCATGGAAGATAGTTTTTGGTGTTTTTTTGTTCTGACAGGCCATTACAGCCCTTTACACAGCAGTTCACCATAAGGTTACTTGTACTTATCAACTAAATTCAATTCAATAGTTCAATCAAACTTTTCGTCGTAATATTGAACTATCTCTAACTTTTTTTGCCACTATTCTGGCCGGTGGCAAACAAAAAAAGTTATACTCAGACGAAAAAAATGTGGGCTACACAGTAGTAATAGTTTTGAGTATAACTTTTTTGTTCTATTACATGCTATTGACTACCGTACTTTAATATCTGTTTCTACAGCAGCAGTCTGAGTATCACTCATGGTTTGTTTGCCAAATACTGACACAAATCCAGACGATACTTTCAAATGTAAATATGTCAACGTATCTGTATAATGTAAATTTGCTAATGTTCATTTTATACATAAGCAGCCTGTAAGGCACAGGCCTTCTCTCAGGTAGAAAGTACTTCATTTTATATACTTAATTATTTTATCAGTAATTCATCGGATTATTAAAAAGGACCACGGCACTTGCCGGCACGGCAAAAATATGATGGTCAAGGCCTATTACTTATACGAATCCAGAAAAACGACAGAAATCTACATAAGTGTAAAAAATACTAAGGAATATTTTTTGTTAATAAGTCATGTTTTATTATTTAAAACTAAAAAAAACATGTTTCTATTTCTTTGTAATCCATTTATTAGTAGATGCTCTTGTAAATATTATTACTAATTCTAACAATTCCTGTCTGAAATGAAACTCTAGGTATAGTCGACAGACAGCACATCAACCTTTACATGCGTGCACTCTACCGGGTTACGTTACGGGCGACTTTGCAACTAAAATGTAAAGGATTATGTGCTGTCAACTGTACCAGCTTGCAATACTGTGTACACAATAATAATTCAAGTTGATGCCAATAATAAATCAGTTGTTGTGGATTTTCTGTTTTATTCGTGTGGTAACCCCAGGAAATTTGCTGTCCCTTACCGGTGACAAAGAGGAAAGGCCCATAAGGGGGCCACAGAAAACTTGGACGTCCATGCATGCGATGGGAAGATAATATAAAGTCAATTGCGGGCCCAGAATGGATGAACATAGCTCAGCATAGAGATATACGGACACAGTTGCAGGAGGCTTATGCCCAATAGGGGTGCTTTAAATATAAAACAAAAATGTAACTTAGGAGTTCCCAAAGACAAATAGCATGAAGTTAATAAAATTAAGTTAAGATTAAGATTGAATTATAAATGGACAGTAAATATGAACATATTTACGTAAAGTTAAGTGAGAATAAGATATTTGAATTTAATGACATAGGTATCTAATCTTTGAAGTTTATGTTAAGAATAAAATACATTTACGTAAACTGATTGTAAAGAGTGAAATTAAAGGCTTTATTTTTTCGGGTGTACGCTTAGGCCCGCTCTAGTACTACTGCATGTTGATGAAGCGGTTTGCCAGTTTCGTGGCAAGTCGCAAACCTTGGAACCTACCCCCCCAGCAGTTCAAACTTGATGTTTGTACTTACAGTCTGGTACCAAAAAAGAACTGTGTCGGGTTACACGGCCGTTGGTTTATCGTGAAAGTAAGCGTTATTTTTTAGCTCAAACGCTCAAACTGCGCAATGTGTTAGGCGGTACTAGCGCCATCTAGCAGCACGAGTCAAGATCATTATTGAATTCAAATTAAAATCTGGTTTCTTTACAAAGAAACAATTCAGGTTGTATTTTTATACAAGATTCGTTAACAGTAAACCCAAAACTTAGTGAAATTATAAAAAGGGCAACCCAGTACCTACTAAGGATTTATAGCAATCTTTGATATTACTCAGATACGTCCAACTGAAGATAAAGTGTATGACAATCTATACTTAGTAAATATCAACAGCCGAAAAATCAATCCAGTGAATTTAACTTGACCACGAGACGTCTAGGAAGCGACGAAAGTCAATAAAACATTATCGAGTTTTTATTAACAACAGGAGTACCTAGTACCTACTAACAACCCCGGTTGGGGTGCTCGGAAGTGGGAGAAACGGCTGGGACGGAACCGTTCAGTTATTGTATATGAACTTGAAATTGTGAGTTTAATTTCTATTTAAAAAGTACCCGAAACCGGCGTGCGTGCATGCAACGACTAATGAATGTTGAGGAAGCGAAATTGATCCGTCGTGAAGTCTAAGAGTGACTAAGAGAGAGTGAGAGAGAGGGAGAGAGAGACAGAGAGAGAGAGAGAAGATATTTAATTAAATTGTCAGAGAAACACAAAGTAGACACGAAGGTACACAAACAAAATACACGAAAGTCTACAAAACAAAAATAAAAAAATCGTAAAGAGAGCAACGCGTCGGGAATTAAGGTAATTACATTTAACCTAATAAATAATCGCGATTAGAGCCATTTAATATATAACTATGAACTCTTCTATTTACCTCTCAAAATCAGAGAGACTATTTCTGCTATTTTTGACCAAATGGACTGTGACCGTAACAACATGACAACTAGTGTGACAACTTGACTGTTATATTAATTTTTTAAATATAATGTAAAGGTTGTATATAAATTTAATAAGTTACAAATGTTAACTGTTTTATTCTGATACATTACGTATACGTATAGTTATCATGCTATGCAATCTGCTTTTGGGTTGCAGCCTAGATCTAGACTGACTATAATTTGTATAAAAACTTGTGCCTCTGTGGTTGTTACTTGAAAGTTCACATTTTCAATAAATAAGATAAAAAAACAAAAAAAAAACAGAAGGCTGGCCGTTTTATAAAAAAGAATAATAATGCAATTACCGTTATCTGCTAATGGCAAACTCAAAATTTCACTTATTTGCCAACTTTATCTTAACAGCCCCGTCCTCCCTCCGATCGGGGGCGCGGAGATTGCTACCTATGTGTACACTGCAGCAGAAATCGATTATAGGAAGTGTTGGCGGTTAATCACTCGCGCGGCCCCCATCCGACGACACCGCACGGATTGTGAATGGGATTGTGTCGTGCGGCTGTGTAGGAGAGGAAACGATCAGCTACGTGGCTAGTAGAACTCTATACAGGGGCCTGATACAGTGATATTTTGCTCTCTGCTTCAATTATAATATAAGCTGACGATTACAAATCTTTATTGTCGGATGGGTCTGCCTTCAATGTCAAGAAGCTTGAATTAAACATACATTCAGGCCTGTATCCCGGAGGGGTAGGCAGAGATCAGGGTATGCCACTTGCTCCGATCCTGACAGTTCTCTTAACGTAACCACGGACGTTGCCAGTCAGGAACATAGGGCAAACGGGATGTGTAGGAACATTTTGTGTGAATAAATTGTGGCTTAGATAAACTGGGACAAATCGAAATACTTTGCTAAGTACCTATATGTGTTATTTTGCGCTCTGTGTATATGTGTCATTTTGTACAATGATTGTACAGTAACGGAGCGCAAAACAACGCATAGCATTATACTACATGCTGAGTTCTTTCTAGACAATTATCATCAGCCATTTGACGCCCACTGCAGGACGTATGCCTCCCTCATGGTTTTCCAAGCTTCCCGGTCTTGTGCCGCCCGCATTCAGCGACTCCCCGCCACCGTAACCGGGTCGTCAGATCATCTGGTGGTGGGCCTGCCCACGCTGCGTCGTCTGGTCGGCGGTCGCCAGATCAGATTTTTTTCGCCCCAAAGGCCGATAGACAGATATCTGTTAGACAGATATGACACGTTGCATTGAGAAGCCAGTTTACCACAAAGTTAAAAAGGAATATTTGACCAGTAAGTGACATTTCTTATTTATTCTTCCTTACTTGCGCACTTAGAGCCTTCTCAAAAGACTCTGATTAATTTAGTCGTATTTGTAATCACGATCGAATATCGATCTATGTACTCAACATAATGACAAAGTTTCACTGCGGTCTCAGATTCAATCTCGAGTGTATATTTCGTTTCATTCAGCTTTGGTCTGAGTGAATTAAAAAGAAAAGCTATCAAACTTAAGAAATTTATAAAAATGGTTGATATTCTTGAACTAACGAGATGAATAAAGATATTTAATAATAATTAATGCTAATATAGCTACCCTTGCTATATAAAGGTGCACACTTAAAAAATGCACACATAAAATCACATGAATAAAACAAAACATTTACAGAAAATTAAAATATTGTATGAATATGCTTAGTTCTGATTATCAGTGAAAAACTGTTATTGGCTTTGACTTTAATGGCCTCAATTTTGTAAATGTTTTTCTCGTATAAGCTGTTTGTTTTCCAATAAACACAAATAAAATAAATAAATGACCAAGGACGACCAATCAATTTGATAGAAATTGTTGCTTCCCATAATTTTACGTTTTTATCAACGATTTATTAACTTGTTGTTACATATGCCAGTAGCTTCGGACTGGGCCCTCAGAGGATAGTCCAATCTTAAATTATCTCTGACAAAATTCACCTAACCTAACCCAATCCTCTAGAGACGTCCAAAACACTGCCTCTAGCGTCCCTACTTTAGCTGCTCTCAAAAGCGCAACAGCACTCCATTACAGACAAGCTTCGGACACTAAGACAATGCCGTCGAGAGCCACTACGCACCCCAACTGTTTGTGCAACTGGGAGGAGGCCATGGACCGGGCGGAGAGCAGAGCGATTTCATAGACGATATCGACTCTGCGCGGAACGCAAAAGCGTAAGTACTAATTTTAGACATGGATTGGATCCGCAGAAAAGAAACGTCCACAGGATTTAATCACTATTTATAATTTATGCTCACAGGTGTAGACACAATATATATTTAACATTTGTATTGCGTGTAAAACAACGGAGCTTCATGCACGTCTCACTGGGTCGAGTGGATGGAAAAGAAAGATAGAGAGTTAACGACTAAGTGAAACTGTGTCATGTCACCACGTAGGCAAGGTTACTAGAACAATCTATGGTTATGACTCCTGTATTCGTTAGAGTCATGTTTAGCACTGACAAATGGGAAATTCGAGAAGATGAACAAGTAGGAACTCCAAACAATAAGTAACATTATATTTAAAATAATTATACCTAAACTGTTTACAGTGATTCTATCCGTTATTGGATCTTATAGCTTTTGCAGGTTATCTATAGCTTTTGAAATGTTTTTGCCTTTTAGACAGTGAACAAAAAATATGAACACCGCTGTGTCTGTGGCACACAAGACCCGCTCCTCGTCCCATTCGCGAACACCTTTTAAACCCTTAATGCCCTCATGTTGATATTTAACGGCAACATTTGTGATACTTGTCGCATCATTTCATTACTAGGGGACAAACTGAGTTGCGTTTGCTTTCTTTACATTTCTGTCATCTTTTACGGACTACCAAAGGAGTGTCTCCACTGCAATCATCTGGAGTTGAACACTTCAGTTGAGATTAAATTCAAGGTCTATACCACAGTGTATCTCTGGTATCACAGTCCATTTTTTCTCCAACATGATCTAGATTTTGTAATGGACACCTAGTTTAACTTTTAACGTTCATTAAGTAACATTCTCTGTGTTATTTTGAATATAATACTTTGATTTGATTGAATTACTCCGGAAGTGATCTGGCGCCTGGCGGGGACATGACGCGGACATCATTCTATTTCATTCAAATGCTTGGTACTATATTTCAATGAAGTAGAATGATGTCCGTCCACTGTAATAAGGTTATTAATTGAACACTCAACGGCCTTTCGTCGGATGTGCTATAGCACGCCATTTAGGCGCCCGCGCCCGATTGCAGTCAGTTCTAGATCAGTTCGCCGCCGTCTTCTGGGGAAGTAATTAAGAAAATTCGCTGCGCTCCACGCCCTTTATCGTCATGTCTGTACCATGCCTGCGCTATGTCCGCGCCAGAACCGTGCCATGCCCGTACCAGACGTCGGATCAGTGTGCTCCGCGCCTTATCTGCAATGTAAAACTTTTACAGAACAACTGTCAGAATGTTTGACCTTTTTGAAGTGAATTGAAAAATTCTTTATTGCGTAACAAAGGTATTTTTATAAGGGCGTGCGCAATACTATTAAGTATTTTCTTACATGTAACCTTGGGTTAGTTGGATAGTGGATAGTTGCTCATCTTTAGTCTCTGTTGACCAAAGTGGAATTAAAAGCTTTGCAGTGGACAAGTCCCTTTACATCCATTTATAAACGTTTTTCTAAAGTGTCCTTTGTTCTTACACCGCAAGCTCAGTTTTCTTTACGGCTCGACTTGACAATCCATATGTCCTCTGAGTTTACAAGCTGGGGACCATTACCTATGAGGCTTTGACATATTGTTTTATTTTTATGTGGCCTTCTGGGTGTCCCATAGCTAGGTAACGTCCGGAAACATTTGCTTTGTGTTGCAGAATCGAATTTCTTGGTCTGGGATCTGGTACAGTCGACGGTATGTCAACCTTTACACTTTTATTGTTACTTCGCCCATAACCTGCCTGAATAGAGAGTAGCCAGATGAAATGCCTCACTTGTCTTTGTTTACCTGCCAGATGCACTCTACTCATTTTCAAAAAACTACTTAGAAACCACATTATAAAGGACTCTTCAATAGACCAATAAAAAAAAAAAAAAAGAAAAACAAATCTAAACTATGGGGAACATGCACTGAAAAGTGTTTTAATGGAATAGGAGAGGACACGTTAAAGGATGAATAACCGTATTATAATTTTTTCTCTACGACTAATACTTTTCATAATATGACCAGTAGAAGGGTCAATATACGTAGTCACGTGGTTCAAAAACGCGCCGTCATCACCGCGCCATGCAAATCGGCCTTTAACTGTGACGTTATTCTATCTATAGCGTGGCGCCTTACATATTTTGCTTGTAATGTATGAGGCGTTTATCAATGTCTGAATTGTCTCGTGAAATTATGTTTTTATGCATCTGCACCCTTATCAGAAAACGTTTACAATTCGATGAAAACAAATAGTTAAACCCAATGGGTTTTTTATTATTATAGTAACTTTATTTTTCACATTTTTTGTGATCTCAAAAAGCCTGAAAAAGTATTTTTTGGTATTTTTAAATTTTTCTTATTTACGTTTTATATGGAATAAAAGCAACGTCACTCCAATCTAAGTGAGACGCATGTTCTCCATTTTGCGTACCCATTTAATTAATGTAAACAAAGCGTTACGAAACATCGATGTAACTGGATCGTAGTTTTGTATTAAGGACTACCCTCTATTATTGTTTTAATTCTTATAACTGTCTGTCGATATTGTATTGTTACCTACTTAACGAATTGTTTCTCAAGTAAGTGAATTTATGTATTCTTATTGAGAAATAAATATCTTAAACCTTAAACCTATGCACAGATACAACGATAAGAATGGTCCGAAGCGTATAGTATAAAACTGCAACCCCTGTCTAGTATTCATGTTGGAAATTATAAACGCCTTCATGATATTTAATTAGATAAAACAAACAGACACAAACAATACAAGGATAGCCAGGGGAATGGAACTAGTTGTCAGACGGACTCTTTGAGATTCTCCAGTCCACCCAGGTAATCCTTTCCCGGCTCAACTCCTAACAGAAGTAATTAGAAACATTTCACTCAAATCCGCGCCAACAATACTAGCGGAATCAAAAGGGAGACTATTAAGAATTCACCAAGTCCGAGACCCTAATCCAAAGAGATAAAGCTGGGATTTCTTTGATAAATTAATGTTGCATTCCTTTCACTCCTATCCTGAATGCCGTAAGAAAGGGGTGGACGCGTGAAGGTTGGCATGGCATAAAATTTGAATGCCGGAGAGCTGGCGAGTTCTCTCGGAGAATAAAATGGAATATTCAAAATGGTGCCGCTACGCTACCCGAATCACGGTAATCCTTGGCGATGTGGACGGTTCCCGTCATGGAAGTAGGAAAAGGCATGGAGCTCTAAATACACTTCGACGGTAAAACTCTACCAATATGGAAAATATTTGTCAAATGGTTTAAGGAGCAAACAAGAATATACCTATAAAGAAAAGAGAAAAGAATTCCGATAGTTCACAAAATACGCAAAGTACTTACAGATTTATTCATCATCATCAGCCATTTGACGCCCACTGTAGGACAGGCCTCCCTCGTGGTTTTCATAACCATGAGGGGTTTTGCCATAATCGCCACGCTTGGCAGGCGGATTGGCGATCGCAGTATGCGGTTGGAATCTCAGGAAGACGCTGCTGCCCGTCTCCTGGTAATTGATTTCCTTAGTCGCCTTCTACGACATCCACGGGAGGAAATGGAGTGACGCTATTCTCAATCCGGTGCCACGCGGATTACCTACTCTTAAGTACCGATAATTATCTATGACTGATAAGTGATAAGTCATATATAATTATCGATAGATTTTTATCATGTTGTGTCTCATCTCTAATTAAGATGCATTCAAATTTTGACAGAAGTTTCTAGAAAAAGTACACAAACTTCGACGAAAATTCAACTTTACAAACAGATTTAATATAGACATCAAAATCATGTCGTGGCAGAGAAAAATGTAACAATATGTCCACTCTTAGCTAAAAACGTTAGGAATATGGAACGTATCAGTAAAATGTATCGACAAAACTCTCCACTTCAGAGCTAATTCGCTACTTCAATATTTCCTCCTTGCGTACATATTATAGGCCCCTCGCCCACGGCGACTTTTTGTAGCGATGCTGTCGCGCGTTTCGTAAACGCGCATCTGCATTGCTACGAACGCGCTACAGCATCGCGACTGTATCGATGCAAACGCGCGAGCGTATCGGAAGACATCGGGAGGAAAACGGAGGAAGGGTGGCGCATGAGTAGTGCAACACAGAGAGATCGAGAGTGCTGTTGTCCATCGGTCCAACGGAGTCCATCTTGCAACTGTAGCGATCGCAGGCATTTTGGTTCCGTTACTGAATCGCATTTGCATCGCGACAGAAGCGCGACGGTATCGCGTTTGCATCGCGACTGAATCGTGTTTACGGTGGGCGAGGGCACACAACTAGCGCCCGCATCGCGACTGTAGCGATGCGAACGCGCGACAGCATCGCTACTGCATCGCTACAAAAAGTCGCCGTGGGCGAGGGCCCTTAGCGATGGATGTATTAGCAAAGGGCAAGATAAAAAGTACCCGAAACCGGCGTGCGTGCATGCGTGAAAGTGATCTGTCAGGATTGTAGCAAGTGGCAGTCCCTGGTCTCTGCCTACCCCTCTGGGATACAGGCGTGAGTTTATGTAATGTTATGTTATGTTATGTGTATTATTATTAAGTTGTGATCAGTTGTGGACACGCAAAATATGGGGTATTTTACTACCCCAAAATAATAAACTCTCCTACCTCCACACGTGAGGGTGAGTCGGGGTCAGTCCTCTGTCAGGTGGCAGTAAATTAAATTGCTTTTATAGGGTTTTGGAGATGACAGGTTTTGATTTTATATTTCCTCGTACGATCGGTCAGCGGGGACTGGTTTATCAACTTTGGCAAGTGCTAAATGCACTTTTTGTGGAGTGAAATTGCTTGGAAATATTCGTAGGGTTCCTTTTAAAGTGAACGAAATGGGATAAGCTATATTGACAGCAGAGATTACTGTTTTGTTCACTTCAGAGCCCCATTAAACAATTGTCCTTCCACCGTAGTTTCCTGGGCTGCGTTTCACAAAACTACAATTCATGGTTTACAATGACAATTCGATGTACATTGCAAAGTCGATTAACCCACAGATTAACAAGCAGGAAGACTAATTGTACTAATCGGCTGCGCAATGTACATCAAATTGTCGTAATAAACTATTAATTGTACGTAGTTTTATGAAACGCAGCCCAGGAAACTAGGGTAGAAGGACAATTGTAACCCATCTAACTATTTCACAGGTTAGATTCTTGATTGGATACTTGCTTAAACTTGTAATTGATCTGAACTCAAGTAAGTAGTTTTGAAGCCGCAAGGTATTTTGCCCTCTATTGAAAGTCAAATGGCAAAAAACTAGCAGTTTGCTAGACTCCTACTGACAAATGGTGATAAAATGAAGTCCACGTTATACACAGAGGAAAAATAAACTCAGTTTAGCTGCGGAAAAATATTAAACTCTTGGCAGTGACATAATAATATGACATTGACAAAAATATCTATGAACTGGGTCTTGCAGAAAGTCTGAGTCTCCCTGATTGTGCTGACCTGATGATTTACACTCATCAATTCTACTTTGAGTGACTCTTCAATAGAAATTTAATATAAATTTTCGACTAAAACCTTCGGAAGCACAAATAACATTAAATGAAAATCTAATTACCTACTATAGCGCACTATAGCGGCGATTTCATTAACATTACACATTCTACGTATAATTGCCAACTATGAGGCTAAGTGCGGAAATCTCAGGTCTAACTAACTGACATTACACATTACGACACATGTTATACATGTTAATCGGCTGTCTGTACCTGGTGTCTGATTCCTGACGAAAAGCTAGGCACAAGCACACATCTGGCACTTAAGAGTAGCCTAATTTTTTGTTCGGCGACGGCAGTCTTCCTAAGCCCCCGTTTTTTTTTTTTTTTTTTTTTTTTTTTTTTTTTTTTTTTTTTTTTTTTTTCATGCAGTTTTTTTTTTGTCATGCAGTTTTTTTTTTTTTTTTTTTGTACAATTATTTTTAATGTTTATTTTTCCCTCAGATTTTATTTACACAGTGGTGCCTGTTATACGTTTACATTTTACGCCGGTCGGTCGGCCGCGGATTCGCTGGTCGTCTTTGCCGTCAGTTCTACTATGATGTTCATGTCGCGGGATTAAGCCCCCGTTTAGGAGACCTGTCTGAATACGCAACTATTGTCAGTTACTTCTGCTGTCTATTGAACAGTGACATAGTGTCGTCAAGACGTGGGAGTGGTTTTTGCCATTCTAATTGCCATTGTATCGGGAACAGCTCTACCGTTGACTGGGGTAACTGTTCGGTCGTCTTCCTTTACTTCTTGTTAAGGCAGTAAAGGCTTGTTCATAGTTAATTGTCATCGTCTAAGAGCAAGCGCTTATTCTCCTTAGCCATTGCACTAACAATAAAAATGTGGATGATAGATGGCTACACATTTATCACTCAGTCATTTGTAAATGCCTGATCGAATTTAATATATTTAGAATAACAAATAAGACTTTTGTTTGGACTTCGGAAGGGTCGTCAACGTCGCGTTTGAACCCGACAATTCACTCTAATCTAGCGAAAAATACGGTTCTTTTTTTGAATAGTTTCGACATTTCCAAATTACAGTGGGATAATTGCAGGAAATTTGCAGGCGACGTTGACGACCTTTCCGAACATATCGCTGCTTCATAATAAGGGCCCTGTAATTCGTAGGTTATTATGACAATTAATGTACCCTACATCGTGTAGCAGAGTCTACTTGTTAATCTGAGAATTAATTGATTTTTCAATGTCCATCGAATTGTCTTATTAAACCATGAATTGTAGTTCTATTAAAAATGCCCCTTGTCACATCTGGCCTCATTCTCATCTTTTCTTCAAGAGTTTTGGAACCGAAAACCGATGAGAAAAAATTCTGTCACCTCTGTGAACACTACCATCTTCATCCAGTCGCGAGACCAGACTCTCTTGCCCGCATATTCCCAGCGACGGATGAGTGTGATACAAGTAGGTAACTTATACTTACTTCAGCTTAGCACAACACGGGCGCTAAGTCCTCCGCTGTATAGAGTTGTCCGATTTAACCTTCTCCGAACTGTCAGGTACATACACGTTTTAACACTTTGGAACCTTGAAAATAGTTAAACCGATAGAGTGGACAGTTACACATATACTTTTGATTTATCTGTTGCGTATCTAGTTGTCTTTCTGTTGTGGTGCATATTATGTTACTTATCTGTTTATTTCGTTTCTGTGATGTGTCTTGTTTTCTTTCTTAATAATACATACTTACTAATTAAGGACTCAAATATTGAACCGAATAAAAGTGTGGTGTAGCTACAAATTACAGAGAAGCACGTAACATTTGAGTTCTAAAGAAAAGAAGACTAACGAAGATCGCGTCGTTGATGGTAGTGGTAGCACGTTTGATTACCATGCTAGAGTTCGTGGGTTAGATTTCCACTTGAAGCCGCCGTACTGTGATTAGTACAAAATGGTCAAGTTTGGACGTTTTCTATGTTTTTAACGTCCTTATCTGGTTACTATACCATAGGGCAGGGGTCGGCAACCGGCGGCCCGCGGGCCGCATGCGGCCCGTAGACTATCTCGGTGCGGCCCGCAAGCCTGAGGTCCGTAAGAAAAAAATACCGAAGCAAAAGGCCATATAAATTCACTACAATTTATACGGCCATGCTGCTGGGCCATGAGAGTATTCTTGAAAGCTCGCTCCCACGCGGGGTGATAAAAATGTACCTCTATTTCATTTCTTAAGAACTGTTTATCAAGACTGTGATATTATGTATTGTTTCTACCGAAAATAAATATTTGCTGTACTTATTCAATTCTTGGCAATTTCTTTTGCGTTTATCCGCCGCACGTGCGTCGGCGGGCGGCTCCTTTGAGACAATAGGCGGGGCGGCAGTCTTTGATTAGACGCAGGTGTGCGGCGGCGAAAAAATTCAAAGCGACCGGTTTTAGTTAAAATCACAGCCGCGCGCAGCTCTCGCCACAGGATTGTTTGGTATCCACTGCCCCGTCCCCATCATCCTCAGAGGGATGGCAGACCTCTGCGCTTAACGCGCGGGGGCCCTCTGGGGACGAGGACAGGGACGAGAAGCCGGGCTGCCGCGGACGCTGCTCCTCGAGTGACGTCGCCGCGGACGCTGCTCCTCGAGTGACGTCACCGCGGCCGCCACCCCCCTCGGACCTTCTACCCTGGCGCCGCCGGCTGATGGGCGCCCGCTGGCCCGCTCCCTGGGGCCGCCAGTCGGGCTCGACCTCGCCGGCGGCGTGAAGACGACCCAGACGAGACACCGAAGAGTCGCCGGCTGAGCATCGCCTGCTGGGCTTCTCCCAACGGAGTCCCACCCGGCAGTGCTTGATCTCGCCGGCGACGGAAGATCTTCGAAGACCCCGGACCCGACCACCGGAGCCGAGCTCCACCGCCCAGGACCCGTCCGTCTTAACGGACGGCGATGCTCCCGCGCAGATGGGCCAACGCCCAGAAGCCGCCTCCCCGCCTCGCCCTTCGGGCGAGTCGAGAAGACAGCCTCTGCTCTCGCCACATTCGGTTGTGGAAATTCGCCGGAAACTCACGTCTCATCTGGTTGCTAGCTACGCGTTTCGTTTCACCTTTCTTCCCTTCGCTGATAGCTTCTCACGCACGACGTATGAGGTAAGTTGTATGCACTCGCGAGCATTTTGTTTTATTTTATTTACTGCTTGTTAATGTGAACCTTCAGATTGATGGGTAAATGTTATAAGGACGGGGATAGTAGTTACATGACATGAAGTTAGTTACGAGTGTGTCATGTTTTAATTATTATTTGAATGTGGAGTTGAATTTGTAGGTGCTAACTGGAACATATAATTTTACAACGAATTTAATTTTTTTCATTATTGTTACAGAATAATTATATAAACATGGCTTCAAGAAAAAGGAAGATAGAAGAAGAAAAAAGAGTTTCTAACGAATTATGGACAGAATTATACTTTTTTATCGAGTTGAAAGGAAAACCGTTATGCTTGATTTGTCAAAAGAGTATTTCTGTAGTAAAGGAATATAACCTGAAGCGACATTACGACACTGAGCACAAAGCTAAATTTGACTGTCTTGAAGGAGAAATACGGAAAAGGAAAATTTCCACTTTGAAATTTTTCGTTATTACAAAATCAACAAAACATATTTAAGGTTGTGGCAGACAACAGCGAATCGAATGTTCGGGCCAGTTACAGGGTAGCAGAGATTCTTGCAAAAAGTAGACGTCCGTTTACCGATAGTGAATTAGTAAAAGAGTGTGTCTTAGCTATCGCAGAAGAAATATGCCCAGAACAGAAAAAAATGTTTGAAAGTCTTAGTCTCTCTGCAAGAACTTGCACCCGACGTACTGAAGACTTGGGTGCTAATTTGTGTGAACAACTCGGGGATAAGGCGCAGTCTTTCGACTGCTTCTCTTTAGCGATGGATGAAAGTACGGACGTGTCGGATACAGCACAGCTACTCATATTTGTACGCGGCATTGATGAAAACTTTACTGTTTACGAAGAGCTTGTGAAAATGTGCAGTTTGAAAGGTACAACTACGGGAGAAGATTTATTTCACCATGTGGAACAAGCTCTGGATTCATTGCAATTAAGCTGGGAAAAGTTAACAAGTGTCACTACCGATGGAGGCAAGAACATGAGCGGTCAAAACAAAGGTGTTGTTGGGAGAATCATCAGCAAAGTGAAAGATTCTGGATCTACTGTGCCATTGATTTTTCACTGTATTGTCCATCAAGAGGCATTGTGCTCCAAAGTTATATCCTGGAAAGAAATAATGGATACTGTAACATCCACTGTTAATTTTATAAGAAATGGGCTCACACACCGTCAGTTCCAAAAGTTTTTGGAAGATCTGGAAGCTGAACATGGTGACGTGGTTTACTACTGTGAAGTGAGGTGGCTCAGTCGAGGTGCCGTTTTGGAACGGTTTTTTGATTTGAGGAAAGAAATTGGCAACTTCATGGAGATGAAAGGAAAGCCAGTAGAAGAGCTTACTAACAAACAGTGGATTATCGATCTTGGTTTTTTTGACTGATTTGACTAAGGAACTGAATCAGCTCAACAAACGCTTGCAGGGAAAAAATAAATTGATTTGCGATATGTATACAGATGTAAAGTCATTTGAAATGAAACTGAAACTGTTTATCAAGCATATTGATGAAAAAAAGCTTGACCATTTTCCTAATTGCAAGAAAGCCGTGGAAGAAGCTGGAGATAATTTTGTGTGGCAAAATATTACAATGAGAAACGTGTTAACACAACTACAAACTGAGTTTGTAAATCGATTCACCGACTTTAAAAAGAGCTCCCTTAACATGGAAATATTCCAAAACCCTTTTGCAATTGATATTAGTGACGTACCAAGCAATTTGCAAATGAACATAGTAGATTTGCAAAGTAATAGCACACTTAAAACGGCATTTTAGGAAAGCACTGACTTGATACAGTTCTACGGAGGTTTGAGTTCTGAAAACTTCAAAGAATTGAAAAAGTTTGCTCAGCAGATAATAACTATGTTTGGTAGTACATATTTGTGTGAGCAGACTTTTTCAATTCTCAACTACCGCAAAAATAAGAATTGTTCGCGGTTAACGGATGAACATTTAGACGCGATACTGCGCGTGTCTACTACTAAAATGAAAGCAGACGTTAAAAAACTTGCAAGTCAAATGCAGCCTCAAAAATCTCACTAGTACTTACTTTTTAGTATAGTAGTTCAATTAAAAAAGACATAATTGTATGAATATATACGCGTTTTATTTCAAATATTAAAAATACATGCCCGAACATATAAGTGCGGCCCGCTCTGATACTCTGGCAACATATGTGGCCCGGCTATAGCATAAGGTTGCCGACCCCTGCCATAGGGTATCCTACCGTATGTTTTTTTACTGTTCCGTGCCCAAAGGGTAAGGGACCCTATCTATTACCTAGACTCCGCTATCCGTCCGTCCGTCTGTCACAAGGCTGTATCTCATGAAGCGTGATATAGTTAGACAGTTGAATTTTCACAGATGATTTCTCTTGCCGCTATAACAACAAATACTAAAAATAAATACTTAACGGAGGCTCCCATACAACAAGCGTGATTTTTTTGCCGTTTTTTGCTCGATATTAATAAAGGCAACAGGTAGACGCTTGAATTATTCAAATGTTGTATAGATAATGGTACGGAACCCTTCGTGCGCGAGTCCGACTTGCAATCGGCCATTTTTTGAAATAAAGGAACTCACTGTGAACTGCCCTTTAGTGTAAGATATCAACTAGTGTGTTTCTAATTGCCCCCCGGTATTATGTTTCTCGGTAGAATATTGATGACGAATAAACGTTTCAAATGATAATTTATTCGACGATTGTGCTCGGATCGGATCGCCTGCGCACAAAACAAACGCAACAGAAGTCGTAGGCAAATAAAGTAAAATTCAAAATGAATCTATTCCTAAATCACCAGAAGGCAGTTTAGGACAAATCATCTTCAGGTTTTGAAGCTCCCAATTTAATAAGTAGGTACTAGGCTCAAACAAATGACTACATCGTACCTATGGGTATTATACGATATAGGACTGTCAATTTTACAATGGTAAATGTATAATTATTTTCCTCTCGCTCACACCGTATAGACAGCAATATTGTAAGAGCTAGAGATAATTAGTTGTCCAGTCCCCACTTTAATAAATTAACAGTTATAGTAGATTGCTTAGGCCTTTCAGTAAATACCTCTTTGTCTTTACAATGACAGTATTTGTCAACATTTGGTCGGTCATGCTTACTCCGTATTACTCTCACACACTCCTTCTTTCTTTGTCTTTTGTCTTTAGTTTTTGACTTCCGAATGTCAACGTAAAGGTCAAACCTAGGCTGAGTCGTACTAAATATTTCCGGTCCGTAGTTCATCATCATCATCATCAGCCCCTTGACGCCCACTGCAGGACATAGGCCTCCCTCATGGTTTTCATAACCATGAGGGGTTTTGCCATAATCGCCACGCTTGGCAGGCGGGTTGGCGATCGCAGTATGCGGTCGGAATGTCAGGTAGACGCTGCTGCCCGTCTCCTGGTAATTTATTTCCTTAGTCGCCTTCTACGACATCCACGGGAGGAAATGGAGTGACGCTATTCTTAAACCGGCGCCACACGGCCGTAGTTAATTTCGCGTTAGTCCTACAACCGCCACTGATGCTTGAAGAAACGATACAATAGCATCAATATACCGGACGCATATGTCTTCATGTCTGGTTGACTAGCTTCTCAACTAAAAGCACCAACCAAGAGGTCACCAATTAGATCCAGTCACATTCTTGATCGATACCCGGTGACATGAATTATTTTTATGCCCTCTTGGGCTAACCGAAGAATGGGTGTGAATCAATAAATTAATATGTCCCACGGTTTTTATCTTGAGGCGAAAAAAGCCGCCAATTTTCTCGGGTCAAACTTTTAATGGGTGTTAAGAATTTCTTTCTAGAACCTGCACTAGGAGGGTCATTCTTGTTCACTGCTCGCAAAGCAAGTTTAAATTGGTTTTGTGAATTTAAATTTCCCCTTTGTACAAGATGGGTTATACTATAACCTCTTTATCTCCATTGGGGGTTGGTTTTACTCACTGCTACCACCAATTATTATTGTTGAAATTTAATGAAATTTAACACTCACAAAGTCAAAATATACAAGTGGTTAATTTCCAGATGGATTAATTCTGGTGCACTTTTTTAATTGACATTTTTCAGCAAATAATTGAACCGTAAGTAAGTAAGGGCTGGTTTCTGAATTGAGTATTTCAAAAGTAAATACTTATGTAACGTTCTGTCACGCTCTTTTCTGAGAAATTCGAAGAGACAGCACTAGAGTCAACTATTTACTTAGCGAAGTTCTCAATTCAGAAACTGACCCTAAATCTTTCTATATTAGGCATTAATTATGTATTATCCAAAATTTTCGTGGAAAATAAAAAATAAAACAGTTCTAATTCCGGTGGCTTAACAGAAAATCACCCAGCTGTGAACAGCAGCTATGTAAGGAACAACTGTTTTTTTTTGTTCCAATGAACAGCCAGTAAGAAAATGCTGTTCTTTTTCGGGATGATAGGGATATGATACCCCCTACAAAAGACAATAGGTATTTCTGCTCTCGTCTTCTTCCTCAGCTTTTGATTGTCCACTGTTGGACGTATGCCTCTCTTCATAAGTCTCTATCGTGATCGGTCTGCGGCTATTAGTCCAGGTTGACCCTCCAGTAAGAATAAGAATAAGAATAATTTATTTGTCTCAAAAAATAAGTTACATGGTGTTCCGTTTACATTATAAATTATGCTAGGTATATTTTCTGTTTACAAATAGTAGCATCTGTTGCTAAACTAGGCGTGAGCCTGTATTTCAGCCAACAGCGCCCCCTACCGGAAAATGTTTACAAATGGATCTAGCTACAAAAATATATATATAAATTTCCAAGTTTAAAACATATTATTGATTTACAAAAAAATAAATCCTCTGAGTAATTATTTAATCTTACAGTCTAGTAGACAAAGAAGAAAAAGGAAAATGTATAGGGTAGTGTAATGTCCTCTCGGTGTGTAGTGTATGTGTGTGTATGTGTGTGTGTGTGTGTGTGTGAGTGTATGTGAGAGGGTGAGTGATAAATGTTGTTGTTGTAAAAGTAGGAAACCTCTGGGTTTAGTCTTGCTAAAATATTATTCCTTTACTTTTAAAAGATCTTCAGTCTCTTCATAATTAAGATCTTTGAGCCAGGCAGTTGTAACCTTCTTGCATTCTTCTGAAGACATATTGTAAATATTTAACTTTTTATTTATTGTCTTATAAATAAGCCCTGATGTCATCAGACCATCGTGTAGATAATCTACCTACACCTCGTGCTCATATGCGCCTGTCTCCATTACAGGAGTTTTCTCACGACGTTATCCTTCACAGTTACCGTGTGGTATTGCTGCTACATAACTTTGCCGACTAAGCTGTCAGGGTGGTATAGGTGCTGGGCAAGTCTACTCCGTGTAAAAACAATGTCCCAGGCACTGCAGCGTTCGAGTGGTCCATTTATCCATCTAGTGTGAGTGAAGGTGCCACTGCATGCTGCATAAATCATTTCATTACGTAGGTGCAAAGGCCAAAGGTCATTACAGGACTTTATGGCTCCATCGTCTATCCTCTCTACTAAGTCTTGGGTGGGTGTCTTATTTTCCAAATTCTAGACTACCTTGTGGCGCCGGATTAGGAATAGCGTCACTCCATTAACTTCCGTGGATGTCGTAGAGGGCGACTAAGGAAATAAATTACCAAGAGACGGGCAGCAGCGTCTTTCTGAGATTCCAACCGCATACTGCGATCGCCAATCCGCCTGCCAAGCGTGGCGATTATGGCAAAACCCCTCATGGTTATGAAAACTACGAGGGAGGCCTGTGTCCTGCAGTGGGTGTCGAATGGCTGATAATGATGATGATGATGAGGACCTTAGAAAGTTCTGTGGTACGTTGATCATCGATAAATGTTTCTGTTTACCATGAGAGATAGTCCCGATCTCAGAGCAAATAATAGGGGTTAAAGTATGAAATTGCCGTTTTATTGCAATAGGTTCTTTGAATTGACATAGAATCTTCATTGTTTGAGGTTTTCAAATGAAACTTTTTTCAAATGGTTTCTATGATGTTCTTTTTTTAAAAAATGTGAAACATTTGAATATCGACTTTCTTGTTACTTTTTTGTTATTCAATTTAGACAAGAAAGATGGATACTGCGAAAATTCGAGTGATTTTTGAATACGAGTTCCGACGCGGAACTAACGCGGCAGAAACAGCCCGCAATATCAATGCTGCGTTTGGAGAGGGGTCTACTAATGAACGCACCGTGCGATTTTGGTTTAAACGCTTTCGTGATGGAAATTTCGACTTAAAGAACGAGCCACGAGGAAGACCGCCCACACAGGTGAATAACGATGAATTAAGAGAGATAGTGGAAGCCGACCCTAGTCAAACTACCCAGGAATTAGCGGCATGGTTTAACGTTACCTTACCCACAATATTGACTCACTTGCGTCAAATCAATAAAATAAAAAAATACGAAAAATGGGTGCCTCATAATCACTCGAATTTTCGCAGTATCCATCTTTCTTGTCTAAATTGAATAACAAAAACAATTGAACGTCGATTTTCAAATGTTTCACATTTTTTAAAAAAGAACATCATAGAAACCATTTGAAAAAAGTTTCATTCGAAAACCTCAAACCATGAAGATTCTATGTCAATTCAAAGAACCTATTGCAATAAAACGGCAATTTCATACTTTAACCCCTAATATCTTGTATCTAGGGTGTGGTAACTGTTCATTCATATTAAAAATATCGGAACCGTTATTTTATATGTTCTGGGAGTTCTGAACGTGTTATAATAATAAAGATTTCTCCACCTACTTTCCTACAGAGTTAATAACATTGAATCGCCAATTGATTGTGCCACTAGATTGACCGTCGTATTTTAATGAAGCAATATAAAATGCTAAAGACAAACTCTCCACAAAAACCGATAATTACATAGCCGAGTCACCCGACGTAGAACAACTGAACGGGATAAAAACACCCGTCCTTATTATTAGTAGCCATGATAATAGTTGATAATGCATCGCTAGCTGCACACATGGTTCCTAATTGGCCCCTAAGTGCGTCGGCGTGATGATAATATCGATCTATAGGCCCCATTGGACTTTTAGATTAAACACAGGTTCCCTAATAGATTGATCAATTATAAATCGAAGCCGGTTAGCCGGTGGAATTGGAAATGACAGTGTACAAGATAAACTGTGGCGCTTTTCATACGGTAAGCTGCATTTTCATGGACCAGTGTATTGACTGATGCTGGAACCCGAGTCCCGGGCAAATCTGGTGCATTTAATGTCACCATGATAGGTAAAGCTTTGCTTGCATTACGGACGATTAAGCAGTGCCGAAAGTCCGATTTGAGTGTGGCAGTTCTTACTGCATATAGAACACACAAAGGAAAAGGTCTGGACTCGGATCGGTGCGGATTTGGCGCTTCCTGGCTGCCTCTTTTGTCCGCCAGTGCCGAGCACTATACTTCGCTAGAATGTAATTAAATGGGTATATAAATAAAGGTATATAGATAGGTAGTGCGGAAAGTAGGTCATTACGAATAAATGCCACAGAGTGAAAACACAAGCGTAGCGAGTGTTTTCAGTGGCACGCATTACCTTTTACGCTCACGTGTCATACAATATTTTTCAATGTATTTTGCGAGGAAATAAAATAAAAATTATCAAAATTATCTTTGTATCCAAACTCCATGGTGCATGAATTGTGTGGCGCAAGGCAAAACAATGACGAAGGAAAAAAAGCCATGTAGGTACTTGGTTTCCTTAGTCATTGCTCAAAAATTTCAAAATATTTTTTTTTAACACGTGAAAAAAAAGATTTCAGTAGTGTTTTATTTAACGCGTGCTCTAACTAAAGGGTCCCTTTCCGCACAATGTGTTTACACAAAAAAGAACGCTTTACGAGCAATTGCATTGAAAAATTCTTTATTGCAAATCCAGAAAAAAAGTGTAGTTACCTACTTACCTACTCATATTAATTCCTATAGATTCCTTCAGGAACTTATCCATTACACCTAGAGTTCTTTACAATAATACATAGTTATATGATTGGAATGAACACTTCTATTAATAAATCTGCCAATTGTCTGTTAATGTGGTTTGTAACAATTTTTTGTCAAATAATCCGCCAAGAATTGACTAGTCTAGATTGTCTTTGCAACTTTGTAGCGACTAGCGCGAATGTATTTTACAACCCATTTAAAGTGTAATGAGAAAGAAACAATCCCAGCAAACTCCAATGAAGCTTAAAATGACGCCATCTAGATACCCGCTCCGTTTTCCGAGATTTCCGCACTCACGCAAGCGCAAGCTTGCTGTTAATTATAACGCCCATCCTTAGCCGCTTGCGCATCTAGCCTGGATTCATTCACACTTCCGAAATTGCAGGGCATAATATTATATTAGACACCAAAGTAACTCAGACAACTTAATCTACCAGCAGGCTGAAACCACAAAAGGTTTTAAGGCCTCTGTTATCACTCGGTTATAACTTGTGACTTGAAATAAGCTTATCCTACCTATTTGATTGAACTAACAGCACATACACTACGACGTTGCCTTAAAAGAGACTATGATTGTGGTTCAGAGTTCGAAATTATGAAAAGGTCAGGTCAGAGTAGAAGGCAATGCTGGACTACAGTAAAAAATACAACTTTTGTTCTAGAAGATTTTTCTCGGATTAACAGTTTTCGAAACATCATGGATTTATACTTAATTTAAAACATATAGAGTGATGGATAGATAGGTGAATTATTTATTTGCATTTACACACACACAATAAAAACAATAATACCGTAGTAAGAACACATGCTAAGCACAATGAAACATTATTACAAAAAAACATTAACAGAAGACACACAGCAACGCCTTATCCAGTGTGAGTACTGTGGGTGTGGCCAATGCAAAGAGGCTCTGACTCAGCATAAGCTGGAGATATGATACTCCAGCGCTGGTCTTCCGTCAGTAACTGTGACGCGGCGTGCAGAGGTGGGAGAGAAGTACGAACCAGTGAATGAATGTGAGGCAAGGGACGTCCCACGAGGACATTCTTCGAACAAACGCAGGCATGCTTTTATGCGAGTACCAGCATATTATGGGCTAAGTAATTTAATAGGCTTGGTGCACTAACAGAATTAAAATGTGAAAATTACTTTGTTAAATTCCGCCAAAATCCCACCATGCGGTTAGTTAATGCACCGCCCTCCCTCCTACTTTTTCAAGCAGAAAATGAGGATGCCTCGTGTTAGGATTTCCACAAAGTGACGCCTGATTCCATACAATGCACTAACAGGCTCTAAGGCTGTCTCACGATCTCCTCCCGCAATCTAGCTCTAACAAGCGAGAAGACGCAAACTGTTAATTGACTCCACACACGATAGGGTAAGACTCGATAGCCTTTAGCACCCAGCCGATCGGGTCGGGAGATACCTTTGTTGCGTTGCCGGTCCGTTCAAGACCACTGTATACGTAAACAGTAATCAGCAAAGGCCAATCTCTCTCCTATGGTAAACAATAATTGTTTTATCTGAGAAAAGTGTTAGACAAAATAGGTAAGAGCCAACAGCACAGGTCACGCACTATCTCGTCGCATTGACCTTTTGGTTCTTTATGAGCCAATCAATTATTACGTAAGCAGAATTTTAGTAATTATTATCAACCCTCTCCCCTTCCTCCTTATCAGCAAAAGTAAGCAAAGCTCTTAGCCGCCCTTCTATGCTTACGTTGGAACATTGGAATCTTTTCAGGTAGATATAACATGGACGTTAACGTCGTAGAAGGCGACTAAGGAAATCAATTACCAGGAGACGGGCAGCAGCGTCTTCCTGAGATTCCGATTGTGGCAAAACCTCTCATGGTTATGAAAACCACCAAGGAGGCCTATGAGGCTGATGATGATGATGATGATAACGTGGATTTGTCTATATTGCCAAGGAGTATTAAAAGACACTCCTTGATATTCATCATCATCATCAGCCCTTTGACGCCCACTGCAGGACATAAGCCTCCTTCGTGGTTTTCATAACAATGAGGGGTTTTGCCATAATCGCCACGTTTGGCTGGTGGGTTGGCGATCGCAGTATACAGTTGGAATCTCAGGAAGACGCTGCTGCCTTCCTTAGTCGCCTTCTACGACATCCACGGAAGGAAATGGAGTGACGCTATTCTTAATCCGGCGCCACACTGCCACGGCTCCTTGATATTACGACGACGTCATTTTAAACCATTTTAATATTGGAAAAATAGGATCAAGAAAGCGAAAGTGATCTATCAGGATCGTGGCAAGTGGCAATCTCTGGTCTCTGCCTGCTCCTCTGGGATACAGGCGTGAGTTTATGTATGTATAAATGTAAGATCAATGATTAAACCACCATTAACTTACAACACGTATTGCTGACGTAAGCACCATGCGGACCCCGCTCCATCCTCCCTCACGAACCCTATGTCATATAAAATAAGCAATGCTGTTTGCGACGTTTACAGAAACATTCTTGTCTTAACCGATAAGTTCAATTATACCAGTTCGTAAGAAATATTTAAAATGAAGATAGGTAGAGACTCGGTACAAGTCGGTAGCAATACCTGATTCCAATTCTAATTTATTTCTACACCGACACGCAATTTGTCTACGGTAGTTTGGCCGAAACGGCATTATATGTCATAGTCATAAGAAAAAATATAAAGAAAACAATGTCAAAACTCCGACCGCCAAAAACAGTTAAATCAATGGGTTTCGAACTTTGCAGGGTGGTGGAAGCTCAGTGCAGAACCCTCCTGCAGCTGCGGAGACGTGCAGATTATGCCCTACATTTTTGATCACGCTTTCATTCCATTTTCACTTTAAGTCCAAACGCACAAACACATCAAGTTTGTAAGGCGTTAATGTATTAATGTACTATTAGTTATGCTAGTTTATGAAGTTAGTCAATCAAAGTCGTTCCAGACGGTGCTAAGCAGGATCAAAAAAATCGGATTATGCTGAAGACTAAACTTTTCCAAATTGTTATAGATATTTCATTATCGTCATCATCTTCCGCCCGTTGATATCCACTATTGGACAAGGGCCTCTTCGTGTAAGCGCCAGTCGCTTCTGTTTTGCGCTGTTCTTCTCCAGGTCTTCCCTACTGCCTTGTCGATGTCATCGCGCCACGTGGCTGGGGGTCGGCCCACACTTCTACGTCCGGTCCACGGTTGCCATTCTGGTAGTTCGCGACTTCATCTTTCATCCTCTCTGGGACAAACGTGACCTGCCTATCTCCATTTCAGAGTACCGACCGTTCTTGCTATGTCGGGTACTTTTGTTCGCCTCCTGATATCGGTGTTCCGCATGCGATCCTTGATGGAGATACCGAGCATAGCTCTCTCCATCACTCTCTGGGCTACCTGAATTCGATGGGCGGTATGCTTGGTAAAAGTCTAGGTCACGGCTCCGTAACTCATAGAAGGTAACGCATTGGTCGTAGAGCTTTCGCTTAAGGCATATTGGGTAGTCGCCTCTTAGCACTTCGGACAACTTTCTGAACGCAGTCCATCCAAGCTGAATACGTCTACTTTGAATCTCCTTATCAAGTGCCAGTATTTGGCCGAGGTAGACGTACTCCGTTACCCGTTTGAACGATATTTATCATTCCTTGATCTTTTTGATACTTCGGAGTCTCTCTGTTAATAAAACTTGTTTGTAATCAAATGATTTAGTATATCAACCCCCTGAAGTTTCATTGTACCTTTCTGAAACAAATATCCAGTAAAGTAGTGAGAACCTCACAATTAGTATCGCCTAAACCCGTTACATTCGTAGTCGGGTAAAACTCGCGCAGTTGCGCAGACGCAACGGTCGACCGGCGGTGTTGCTTTCAAGTATTTGCATACACTGCACTACACTGGCGGCTGCAAAAACCGGCGCGTTAATTAGAGGAGCGCGCACCAACACGGAACGGTGCCCACTTTGATTAATTTATTAATCGAAAGTCACGAACTACATGTTCAGTCGAAACTAAATAGGCCGGCATTCAAATTACGATTGTAGTTTCAGCTAAAATGCCGTCGTTACCGATGCACTTGGTACACTGAGGAACACTTCAAAACCACCAAAAGCTTACTGCAGCTGCGCCATACAATTTAATGCTGCAGGTAACTTTAGCATGAAGCTACTGTAATTTTTTTCTCGATTTCAAAGTTTTCCCCTATAGTAAAAGTTGTTAGTAATGACGGGTAGAACCCTATTTATTTGTATGGAGATTTTGAAAGGTCTGTATTAGGATACCCTGTATTAGGATATAAAGTAGGACAAGTATATGTGTGGTGGAGTCTTCGTGAGCAAAGAGACGCCATAGATTTAAAAAATATGGGACCTTATTACCTATATCCCGGAAAGATATGAATATAATTACTCCCTTCAAGGGTTACATTTTGCACAAGTCAATTTTATAAGTTGGTCCCCGACATCCCTCGGGTCTCGTTCCACGGAGCTACGATCCGTGACACTTCTCAGCCAAGAAGGCTGCATTTATACACAATTACAATATGCGCTAAAAGAAAAATAAATATTATGTTGCAGCCATTAGCTCTCCTAAGTGAAAAACTATGGTAGACGGCAACAAGGTATCGTGTTCGGATCGGAATGACACTTGACTCTGTCATTCTCGTACAGTTGGTAAGGTGTTCACTGACAATCAGGGTCTTTAGTGTTCTCTCTCTCTGAGCGAAGGTCTGTACTCTATGGAACGTATATATAGGCTGCTTAGGTTAATTAATCCAGGTAATGAATTACCGGGAAGCTTGGAAAAGCATGAAGGAGGCCTATGCCCTGCAGTGGGCACCAAATGGCTGATGATGATGATGAATTAATTACAATGCCAATTGCGTAATAATGCAACCTATTTACGTTCTCTCACGTGAATGCCCACTAATTGTCGATTGATTGTCAATCCAATTCCCAATAACGTTATTAATTTTTTTGAATAAATAAAAAAAAAATTGTCGATGGATTGTCGATTTCAAGCGCTGAGATATATGAGCACCTCAGTCACTCGGGTTTTCTCAAGATGTTTTCCTTCACGGTTAGCGATTGATATTGCTACTGCAAATTCACAAATGTACGTAACTTGGAAAATCCAAAATACAGTAACGAACGACGCTCCGGCCCATAGTCAATCTTGTCTACCGTTTTAAAATCATCAGATTCGTTGTTTAGTACAAATAGGACGAAAATTGTCGAAAATTGGTGGTCAATCCTTTCCCTTGATGGCGAGCGTCCATGCAGTGAATTATCTCAGGATCGTGATCCATACGAGATGTTCGGGAGATTCGATACTTGCGTAAATACAGCACATCAACCTTTACATTTTATGTGCAAAATCACCCGTAACGTAACTGAGTAGAGTGCATGCATGTAAAGGTTGATGTGCAGTCACAGTGAAGTGACAAGTCGGGCGTTTCTCACAAGAGGTACCTTCTTCGCCTTCACGTGGAAAAACTAACTGTCAGCCGTCATCGGCTGGTTAGAAAGGTGATCGTTATTGGGTTTCTTCTGCGGAACATGACAGCGTGTTATTATTTAATGAAGCAAATTGCATATGCAAATTCATAATATTTGAGAAGATAATGAAAAAGATAAACAAATAACTCGGAATAAACTACGATGAGAACAAATTAGAAAATAAAGAAGGTAAATCGAATATGATCTGAGAGAAAACCTACAAATTAGCAAAACTTTAAAAAAACTAATTAATTTTTAATTTTGTTCATAATAGCTGTATATCTGGTTACAGAAAAAAGTAAAACCGAACTTAAAGATAACGGCAACCACCTAAAGGACGAAGCCGAATAAAATCCACATAAACAAATTAAAACATAAAACCCAATTTTCTGGAACACCCATATTTAATAGCCATGCGCAAACGCAGATACTTGGTACTTTAAACATAAAGGTGTAAGCTCATTGTAGGCATAAAGGTAGTGCTATATCAAGGCGGCATCGGTGCGAAGTCAAACAGCAGCGCTCGCGCATCCAGTGTCGATTTATGCGTGCCATAACCTTTAATTCCGACATAATTTAATTTGAACACGCCACCTCGCCTCTTAATTATTATATCTCGTGGAGCGACCGCGCTTTATCGTTATTATGGCGTTGCTGTGTTTTCTTTGCGATGTATCGATGTTTAAAAGCAATAGGAAGAAGAAAATAAAGATGATCCTACCAAGATGTGATAATATCAATGACAGAAATGATTTGCACTACAGTGCTTTTAAAACAGTAATGGATGACAAACAAGAAGAAATTTGTAATATTAAGGATCTATAGGTATGTCACATATGTGCAGAACGAAAACACAGAAAACGCAAAACCTCGGACATTCAAAAGCTGCATAATTAAAACAATTTGTCAACAATCGCCGACGGGTGTTCGAAATCGAGAATTACAGCCGAGAAATTCATAATTAAGTCCTTGGTAGGAGTCAACATTTGACGGGATCAGATAGCATTGTAACAAATTATTGGAAATAAACAAACATGCGCGCGCGGCGTCGGCACGCCCGCTGAATTACGCGCGATAATTAAACCGCCGGTGTAAATGCCCCGCTCTGCGCAAATAACTTCATTCGAACACCCCAGAGTAAGAGCAATCAGAAGTTCAGAATTGGAACTGTGGAAAAAAGAATAAAGATGAAGAAACTTGTACTTACATTGCTATGCCACATTGAGATGAATTTACTTGTGGAAGAATCTAAGACAACCTGTATCATAATAATGGAGCAATAACGTAAAACCCGATTCCAATCAACCTTTAGGACGAAGACGATGGTTAGGAAGTTAAACTGAGATATGAGAGGAAGTAATTAAGTGGAATTCTGCAGCTGAAATCTGAAGAAAGAAGAAGAAGAAAAAATATTTGTTACAAAAACAGTATGTAGTATATATATTTTTTAATGTGACATGTGTACATGTCACAATAACAAAACAAATTAAAAAATATGTACTACATAACATTTGCACACCACAGGCTACATCTATGGTCCTGTTTTATTTATTCGTTTCGTCTGTTGAGTATTTAGTTTTCTTTCTGTTGTTGTGCATATCATGTTACTTATCTGCTTATTTTGTTTCTGTGATGTGTTTTGTTTGTATAATAAATGTCTTACATACTTCTTCTTCTTTATTTCTTACCTCTATGTTACACACAAACATACTCACAAAGACCCAAACATGAAGTCGTCACCACTCACACCCACACACGCATAAATTGCACTCATCTTGCACAAATTATTATTTATAATAGGTATGGCCCCCAGCTCTTTCAAATCTTCAAGGTTTGTGTATCACGGGATCCAAGGACCAATACATTATTAGTGCCCTACGCCTTCAATCAGTTCACGTTCCTCTTTTTACGTCTATATGGCTAATATAAATCACATATCATCCGAGATTGATGACCTATGTGTCTCTCAATCTGAGCTTATCGAATCTACAGAACTAAAAGGAAAATTATTACATCGAAATAAGTCAATTAAAATAATCACGCAAAATATCCGCAGTATATATAAAAATATAGATCCCTTCCAAGTTTTTATCGAGAACTCTGGTGTAGAATGTGATGTCATCATTCTAACCGAAACCTGGACGCAATCACATAAACCATTACCCCAACTAGACTCATACAATTTAGTACCTACAATGAATAATAGAAATCAAAATGATGGTGTAGTAGTCTACACTAGTAACAAACTGGATTGCACAGTGGAAGAACCATTCTTTGAAGATGGAAACTGTCTAATAATAAATCTAAGCAATGAACTTGTCATAGTAGCAATTTATCGCTCACCGTCATTTAAAAACATTGATAAATTTCTATTATCCTTTAATAATGTGCTAACAGAACTAAAGGCCTATAAAAATGTATGTGTCATCGGTGACATAAATATAAATATTACACAACATAACAATGACCAAAACTGTGAAAGTTACTTAAATTTGGCAGCAGAACATGGACTTTTACCTGGTCACACATATCCTACACGAGAATCAAGTTGTCTAGACCATATACTACTTAAAACCAACTCTATTTCTCAAGCTTTTGTTTTCCGGGAACCATTTACTGACCATCAACCAGTTTTGCTAAATTTTCTTCCAAAAGCTACCGTGCTTAAGCCACCAACGACCTACAATAAAACTGACTACGACCAAGCTGCTGTAGACCTAACAGCTATTGATTTGAGTCTTGTATATGCCACCGATGATGCAAACTGTGCCACGGATATATTAATAAGTGCAGTTAGAAGTGTCTTAGAACAAAATACGAAAACTATCACAATACCTAAGCGAAACCGTACTTTAAAGCCTTGGATCACTCTGGGACTCCTTAAATGTCAACGGCATAGAGATAAACTGCACAAAAAGGCCAAAAAGGAAACGCAGAATGATATAGTTCAAAAATCTTACCGACGTTATAGAAACTTTTTTAATGATTTAGTAAAAAAACTAAAGATAAATTATTACAGAGCTGAGTTGGAGAAGTGTAAAGACTCAAAACAAACCTGGAAGACAATTAAATCAATAACAAATGTTAAGAAAAAAACAAATACTGCAAAAGAGCTACTTCACTACAAATACGATAAAGATGCTAAAGAGGCTGTAGATGACGTAAACAATTATTTTATAAATGTGGGAAAGAACCTAGCCGATAAGATCTCTGCTCCACCAATAGATAGTGCACACAATCCTATTAAAATACAATCCCATTCCAGATCCTTTGTACTGCTTAAAACTGACGAAACTGAAATATATGGTATCCTACGCAACTTTAAAAATGACGTGGCAACAGGTTATGACGGTATTCCATGCATATTCCTTAAAAGAGCATCTAATGTTATTATCCCTTGCCTAACTTACATATTTAACTTATGCCTAGAACAGGGGATATTCCCAAAGGCGTTCAAAAAGTCTGTTATCACGCCTATCCACAAGCAGGGGGACAGAAGCAGTGTCAATAACTATAGGCCAATATCAGTCCTAACGGCTTTTTCCAAAATTCTTGAAAAAGTAATTAATATCCGACTTATGAGCTATCTAGAAAATGAAAAACTTATATCTAAGGCACAATATGGGTTTCGAGCTGGGAAATCCACAGACGATGCTGTTTGTGACCTTGTAGAATATATCACAAAAAACCTCGATAGAAGACGGAAATGCATCGGCATATTTCTGGACTTGGCAAAGGCTTTTGACACTGTTTCTATACCCATCCTGCTTAGGAAGATGGAAAATATAGGCATTCGTGGCATTGCCTTGGACCTGTTTAAGGACTACCTGACAAACAGATGTCAGTGTGTAAAAATAGATGAATTCATCAGCTCTGATACATACGTATCTTACGGAACCCCTCAAGGCAGCGTACTCGGACCGAGCCTCTTTCTCATCTACATTAATGAGTTGTGCCTCCATTCTCCTATTGATGGTAATATCTTCACATTTGCCGACGACACAGCTCTTGTATATGAGGGAGAGACATGGGAGGCAACACAAAAAACAGCAGAAAAGGGTCTAAAAGAAGTTGTTCACTGGCTAGATCAAAATTTACTTACTTTAAATACAGGAAAAACGAAATTCGTTACCTTCTCAATAGACAAAAAAACCCAACCCCCGCAAAATTTTGAAATAAGGGCACATAGATGCAAAGATAACCATATACCACTATGCTCATGCAACCAGCTGGTAAGGACAAGCCATCTAAAATACCTTGGTATAGAACTCGACTGTCACCTATCTTGGAAATACCAAATCGATGTTCTTACTAGCAGAACCCGAAAACTTATATGGACGTTTAAAAATTTGCGTCATATGGCTGATTCCAAATTACTAAAATCTATTTACTATGCCTTGGCACAATCCATACTATCTTACTGCATCTCAGTCTGGGGTGGGATGTGCAAAACTAGGCTTCTAAAACTAGAGCGGGCACAGAGATCAATATTAAAGGTAATGCTCTTCAAACCGTTCAGATACCCAACTAGTGAACTATATAAGACAAGTGAGGTACTCACCGTGCGGCAGTTGTTCATTTTAAAAATTATTCTCAAGCAACACGTAAAAATACACTATGACCCGGACCACTACTCTGGATTGAGAAGAAAAGACAACATCTGCAAAATTGGAAAGTATAATACTGTGTTCTACTCACGTTTCTCCACCTTTCTACGTCCATTTATGTATAATAAAATCAATAAACTTCTGGGTCTATATCCACTAAATCTACACCTTTGCAAGAAGAAACTTAAAACGTATCTACTTTCCCTCAACTACATAGAAACAGAAGGTCTCTTTACCGTCCTAAAATAAAATTAAAAATGAATGAATCTACCTACTAACTGAAAATACAATCACTTGTAAATAATGACGACGTATACACTCACAGCGTTCACACACACCCCCTGATACTTTCCCGTCATGAACACACAGACACACACGCACACGCACACACACACACACACACACACACACACACACACACACACACACACACACACACACACACAGCTAAACAGGTCTATTCTAAACTTAATTAAATTCTTTAAACTTAAAATTATTGGAAATAATGAAAGCACATTATCATAGGTACATTACAAAAAATTATAATTGTGACAGGTAAAAATAGTGGTAATTGTACTTGTAATTGTACTATTAGGGAAGGACTGACTCCTAAGATACAGGTTGCCCTAGTTTAGGAGTCAGGACATTACGTAGTATTTTAAGAAATCTGTATACCATTGTATATTGAAACTTGTACTGTATGTATTTGTTAGGAAAGGAAAACGAAAGGTGTGGCGCTGTCCAGGAAGTCCCTCGTTTTGAGCGTGGTATGCGCGGGCGCATTGTCATGGGGCGGAGCCCGGTGTTTGGTCACTTGTTGCTCTTAACATCAAAAACTTCTGACAGGAATTTCGTAGTATACCATTCAGCGTCGATGCTTCTTTAGTCCCGTAAAGGAATTGATACCAAATAGCCATTCAAACTGAAAAAGCTCGAGATCAAAATCTTCCCCCCGCTTCTAGATCGCTAACTTTGGTAGGCGTTGACTTGTTTTGAAACACCCAAACCGTCGATCGGCGCTTCGTTTCTGGATCATATTGATAAATCCAGGAGTCATCATCTGTAATGATGTCGTAAACACGCCGAGACGAGTCTGCTTCAAATTAGTTCCACCCGGGCCTGCTTCTGAGCGTTGGTGAGGTTGTGCAGCACCCAGCGTAAAACTAACCTCCACACGCGAAGATACACGTGTAGAATCTCGTGAAGGCTTCCCGATCCAATTTGCAGTATGTACTCAATCAACTAATACGTAACTCACCTATTAAGTAGGTACCTTCTTCGCCGCTAGCACGTTTTCTTCCGTAACAGCAGTCAACTAGCCATTAGTCGACCGCGCTTGAATTTGTTATCCAACGATACACATTTGCCTTGGAAGAGCCTTCATCCATGAATGCCGTTTGAAGTATATCGTACGATCCATCCAGTTTCAGGCGACACTTGAAATCGTAAAAAATAATTATCGTATCTGATTGGATCTGCGGTGATAGCGTTTTCGCGCTATAATTTTAAATTAGCTCGCAAAAAACTTGGAGAGAACCTATTTTCACTTATAAATAATAATTATTTTCAAAATAGATTAAAACTTTAGCGCAAAAATGTTCTCACCGCAGATCCAATCAGATACGATAATTTAAATTAGCTCGCAAAAAATGTGGAGAGTTTGAAATTGGAACGTACTTACCTATTTTTACTTATAAGTAATCATTATTTTCATAATATATCAAAACTGGCCAGTAACTTAATTCGGAAAAGAAAACAAAAGTACCTATATAATCTGCCTTAAAACTGAAAACTTTTTGTCGTCTCGGACCGATCAGCAACATTAAAATAAAGGAAAGTTATCTCCCAAATCTATAAGATAATCGGCACTATTTTAAGTGACACTTAAAGATCTCCCTTGTGAGTAGATAAGTCGATAAGCCAGCACCTAGATTCAGTTATTGCCCTGTTGAACAACGACAATTGCATGAACGCGTCGATTTAATTTCATCTCAGCTTCAAGTCTACGATACTCGAACCTTCTAGGCGTCATGCATTGTAATGAAAAAAACACGTCATTTCACCTGACAATGAACCTGCTATTGTAGTGGGTACAATACACTAACTGTTAGTGACTAACAGATCGAGGTCCAGCTTGGTCTTCTGTCAGTTTGTTTTGTGCAACCAGCAAATGTTGCGCTCATTCCCGTCCGGTTGTATCGGATCGATGCCATCAAAGGACTGGGTGCGCTGCATTTGATTTATGGTAACCTGTGCCAATTCTTTTGCATGATGATTCGGTTCTTGCATCTCGGACTACCTTTAGTGACTCGTCGGAGGTGATTTTCTAAATCTTTCATAGAGATCATCGCTGTGTGTGTTTCATTGTCACTGTGATCAATCACAGTGTAATGTTACGCTGCCACAAAAGCTGAAAGAAAGGCGGTCTCAAAAGCTGTCTAGATCTACTATTATGGATTTTCCAATAATTTCCTGTCTATTTGTATCAGGAAAGGCAGCATAATTGCATAAAAGGTATGTTTATTGTTGCTTGTACTTGTTCAATTAAGTATAAAGTTTTAATATTTGATTAAGAAACTACTGCAGCGGCTTGTGTGGTTATTTCATTTTTACGTTGTGTGAAGTCCTTTTAAGCTCATTAAAATTTACATATCAATTCCCTACAAGCAGTTTTATTCATTTAAGTTATCCATGTTTAACAGACATCAGAATGCAATCATGCCATTGCCATTCCGTCTAACAAAAACTACTACTTAGCAGTAATTTAAAAGTGCACTTTGCATAGTTGCAGTCAGATCATAAATTCTAACTTACCAATCTACCTTTACCGCTTGTTCAGCGGGCGCTCTTCAACCAGCATTGTTCTTAACAATGTTAATTAATTAAACAACTTATCTTGTTACATGTAATCTCACAAGAATTTCGCATCTCGCCTTTCTTAACACCGCTCATTGTTATCATTGGCAATCGCAAAAAACGATTCGCGCCGACAAAAGTCGATACAGTAACATAGCTGCCGAGGAATCTGCGAGGAGTAAGGCTCATTAACGCTGCTGCTGTGCATACCGACACGGCCGGCCTAAAACGACCCAACTCTCTTCATAAAATACAGAGTAATTCCAACCAAGAAACCGGGTCAATAAATCCCACTTTACAGCGGCAACCATACGACGGTTATCTCGAGAAAAAAGATCGGAACTCTTTGGTGTTTTTATGTATGATAAAATGGACTCCAGTGCTACCAAGCCAGAGTTGTTATTGAATTGCTAACGATCGCATTCATAAGACCATATAAAAGTAAGTTACGCAAATCTTCACCATACAAAATGTTACAACGCCAATCACTGTTCAGTGCTAAGTAAACCTTAAGCTAAGGACTGAAAAAGGTATAATTCCCAATGATTACGCTGAAGTTTTTAAGGTTAAAAATTCTTTGTGAAGTGGCGTACGATCCGCGATTAGAGTTTTTGTGTCTCGGCAGTAATTAGGGGCTATCGGCGGAGCGCTCCCGTATGAAGACATAAATAAGAATGCGAACGCTTGTATTAGCGAGATCGCGCGCAAGATCACATGGTAACAGTTTTTAATGGAAATTGGATAATTAAACCACTGATATTTGCGATTTATTGCCCACATTTACATGTGAAAGGACTTAACCCCACGGGACTCAATGAAGGCAAAGATTTCGTAATAGGTACATCGATAGAACCAAAACCGGCCAAGTGCGAGTCGTACTCGCGCACGAAGGGTTCCATATCATTGTCTATACAACATTAGACACTAAGATCGAGAAAAAACGGTGAAAAATCACCTTTGTTGTATGGGAGCCCACCTTAAATATTTATTTTATTTAAGCGAATATAGAACATAATATTCTGTGAATATTTTAAGCGTCTACCTGTTGCCGTTATTAATATCGAGCAAAACACGGCAAAAAAATACGTTTTTTGTATGGGAGCCTCCTTTAAATTACATTTTATTCTGTTTTTAGTATTTATTGTTATAGAGGCAACAGAAATACATCATCTGTGAAAATTTCAATAGCTATCACGGTTCGTGAGATACAGCCTGGTGTCAGACAGACAGACAGACGGATAGTAAAGTCTTACCAATAGGGCCCCGTTTGGCACCCTTCGGGTACGGAACGCTAAAAATGAGAACAATCATTTTAAATGTGTAGCTATTGAATCACTTTAAATTTTAACTCTATCAGATAATTTGTGAAAACTCTATCCAGATATTTAGTTGCTTTTATCATTTTAAATTGTTAAAAAGAGTGCAGTGCTCAAACCCACCTTCTGAATGAAGTTAATATTTTTTTAGCAACTTAAGGCTTTAATACGGGCTAACTAGCGCCGCCAATAAACAAAAAATCACATCTTCTTTCACAATCCGTTTTTGCAAAAAAGTGAATGACAAAAATGTCTGTGTTGGTAACAGCAATTTTTAGAACCTACAACTTAGAAAATAGGGCCAAGAACCTAGTCCACAATTTGATTTACGCCAAAAACGGCCGTTTTCGCCAGAAACGAAATTGTAGTCTAGATCCTTGAACGTAATTTCTAAGCTGTAGGTTCGAAAAATTGCTGTTACCAACACAGACATTTTTGTCGTTCACTTTTTGCAAAAACGGACTGTGAAAGAAGATGTGATTTTTTTGTTCATTGTCGACGCTAGTTGGCCCTTATTAAAAAGCCTTAAGCCTTTCTTGGGCCCTTGCTCCAACTACTTATTTAAAGCCGTTGTAGATAAGCGTACCTACTTATGTCCTAGACTGCTATTATTGATATAACATTTCAAGCATCTCCTACGTCAATGAAAATGTTTTATTCTTATAAGGTCGCGGGCAAAAAGAATGCACCACCTTAAAGTGTGCAAATGAATTCTGTGCTCGATATGGAAAACTGTTTTAATTGCTTAATTAACAGGTTGGGTTTGTTAATTTCTGTGTTAATGCAGAAAAGTTCTCACACGAGGCTTTTGATACAGTCGGCATCGCATATTTCTTGTAACATTGACTATAATAGCTCGAGTGTGACAAGATAATGACACTGGCTGCTGAGGCTGCGACAGAAAAACAAAAATGCATAGAATTTTCCGCCGAGAAAATACCTTGGGGTATGATTTTCTAAGGCGTTCCACAGGCGCAGTCTTGGGACCCCACGTATATACAATATTCATTAAGGTTGTCTGTATAACTTTGTGAGCTTAAAGCTCTTTTAGACTGGAACTTTTTCATGAATTGCGTAGCTTATTCTGAACATCAAATTTAATTTAAGGTGAGGATTGAGTAGGTAGGTATTAATTTTGAATTTTTTTAATGTAGCCTATATTCGTCCCACAAAGGGCACAGGCCTTCTCTCTGAAGGAGAGTATGGGCTTATCACCACGCGTGCTTACCGCGGATTGGCAATTTCAAGCACTGAGGTACGTGAACACCTCAGGTACTCAGGTTTCCTCACTATGTTTTCCTTCACAGTTAGCGAGTGGTATTGCTGCTATAACTTCACAAATGTAACTTAGAAAACAAAGTCATTGGTACATGCCGGGAATCGAACCTACGACCTCCCGAATGAGAAGCCGGTACAAAAGTTGAACTTAGGTACCAATCTAACAGTTACTTAGGTACTTATCACAATCTGCATTTTATTTTGCATTAACACGGTAAGAACCTCATAGACAGCCTATATATGTTCCACTGTAGGGCACAGGCCTTTTCTCAGGGAACGAGTGCCCATCGCGGAGTGGCGTGTTCAAGGGCTGAGGTATGTGAATAGCTCAAAAACTTACGTTTCCTCACGATGTTATCCTTCACCGTTAGCGAGTGGTATTGCTACTATAACTTCACAAATGTACATAACTTAGAAAACAAAGTCATAGGAACTTGCCCGCACTGGGAATCGAACCTGGGTCTCTCACTGCCAAGTCCAATGTTCTACCCACTAGGCTACCACCGCACCTTGCATCATGTAAGCTATTTTTATTTATGTTCTACAGCCTACCTATGGCACTAGTCAGTGATGACTTCGCAACTTTGAACAACCCATACTTTGCGTACACGGGTATGACTTGGCTGAAATGGATTTAAATCTATTGCGTAACTTAAGCGCGTTGCGAATACATATTCAAATCAGCCTCATTATAACACCAGACAGTGTGCTAATAAAGTTGGCATTGCACAATGCCGATTACAATCCGCAAACCATTATACACTTGGCGGTCTATGCCTCAGTACTTCTAGTAAGAAACCATAAATTACCATTGATTGTTTCGATAGAAACATATGTATTTCAGTGCTGCTAGTTTCAAATACGCCTGATTATTTACTAGGCTGTAGTGGATCGGAGATCATCGCTGTCTGGTTTTTCGTAGCATGTGTATCTAGTTTGCATATTCGCGCGGATGCAAATGAGGCGCTTGTGCGGAACCGCGGACTTTCAATAGCCGCCCTAATAGGATAGCAACCGCCTTTTTTCACGTTGTTTTTTTTAGTTTCTGCAACGCCGACCTCTGTAACCCTTTATCCGTATGGAGAATATAGCTGGTCTTAGGGTTCCGTACCTCAAAAGGAAAAAACGAAACTATTATAGGATTGTTGTCCGTCCGTCCGTCCGTGCGTCCGTCTGTCTGTCAAGACCCTTTATCTCGGGAACGCGTAGAGGTATCGAGTTGAAATACAAACCATAAACTCAGGTCTACGTCCCTTAAAGTTACGAAAAAAATCAAGCTTCTAAGTTAGGGCCGTTTATGACGCTAAAAACGTATATTTCGACACTCTCGAGGGAATCAAAATTTATAGGGTACTTTCCGTTGACCTATAAATATGAAATTTGGCAAGTAATGTCGTCTTATACTAAAAGTACAGGGAAAAATCTGAAAACTATACATTAGTAATTAAATCATAAAAAAATAGTCTTTGAAGTTCGGTAAAAGCTCGGAAAAAACTGCGAGACTCGTGAACTACTCCTGAACTATTTATAATATAGTACCTACAAATTTGCAAAGAACCCTTCACGGTCGAGTCCGATTCGCACTTCTCCAGTTGTAATTTTTTTAACATTAGGATTGTATTATTAAGAGGCACTGATAGAAACTACATTTTGCTTGTAATTACATCCTTCGACACTTTTAGATCTAGTCGCTCACTGGTTGAAGAAGTGACTCTCCATCAACACCTCTAATTTTCAATTACCAACAGCCACATCTAACCACCATTCACCTGGGGACAAAATCAACCAACAACCAATAAATAAACAAAGACAACGCAAACCACACAGGCAGTTTGTTCCAGCCTAACCACAAAATAACGGCCATGGAATTAGCGTTGCAGTTAATTATTCACTAATTGCTATTAGTGACTAAGCCCACAAAAAAGGAAAGATGAAGAAGAACCATATTGATTTACTTATCGATTTGAAATTGCTCAGACCGGAAAGGGAAGGTGAGAAAGTAGGTAGTGCAGAGTATCTATCCGAAGCTTGTTTTCTGGGTGCGTCAAATAGGATCCTCGTAAGATGCCTAAGACATCTATGTCAGATATCGACTGCCTCGCCTGCCTAGCGGTATCTCGACTGATTGCCAAGCCGGAGGTCGTGGGTTCGATTCCCACTGGAGGCCGCCGTACATTTGTACAACTGGCCTCGGTCTGGGTGTATTTCTATGTTTGTGATGTCCTTGCCGGGTTACATATCACTAGGATATAGTTTGGGACCAGGAGAAGTGATTGTGTTGTGTGGAATTTATTTATTTATTTTATTTATATGTCAGTTCGTCTGACTTAAATGAACCGTAATATGTAACTGTTTGAAATTTTAACAGAATGTGCATTATTATGGCGACTTCAATCTAATAAAAGTAAAATAATGATTTTTTTTTGTTTTTGCTGTTTCTTCAGAATCAATATATGTGTATACAAGTTTATTGTGCACTTGGTGTGTTTATAGTGCATTCCCTATACATACCCCCAGTTTCTCGTACACTAACAAGCTGTTAATCTACTGTTCCGTTCTGTTAATTCCGTATGGCGCCGGATTAAGAATAGCGTCACTCCATTACCTTCCGTGGATGTCGTAGAAGGCGACTAAGGAAATCAATTACCAGGAGACGGGCAGCAGCGTCTTCCTGAGATTCCAACCGCATACTGCGATCGCCAACCCGCCTGCCAAGCGTGGCGATTATGGCAAAACCCCTCATGGTTATAAACCATGAGGGAGGCCTATGTCGTGCAGTGGGCGCCATGTGGCTGATGATGAATCTACTGTTAACAGCTGTATATTTTGTTCAATTGACAGCTGTTAACAGTAGATTAACAGCGTGTTAGTGTACGAGAAACTGGGGGTTATAGTATAACACAAAATAAAATCGTCCAAGTGTGAGTTGGATTCCCACTAAGGGTCCCGAACAGAATATATAATACTGAAAATATCTTATGTTCGGAGCTAATAGGCTCCCTTGAAGCAACACCTTTCCGGGAAAGCGCTAAAGGACTCACGGATGAAAAATCACCTGAGAGTTCTTTGGTGCTTTCTTTGAAAGGTGTTGCTTCTGTGCATCATACTAAGCATAGTAGCAATGTTTTAGTTGCCTGGTTAAGGTGAGAATTCGATCACGTTCATCAGACTACGTGACTATTGGCGGCGGAAGGTAAAATTAAAATCGTTTTTTAGGTGGTTTGCGTGAGAGAAATGCAAACTAACAGACTAAAATAAAATAATGCAAGTGTAGGGCTGGCTGTAACGGCCTCTAGGTTTACTTTTGCATAGAATGCTTCGGGACTCTTAAAGCATAACAATTTTATGTGAATCTCACGCAACATTTAGTTCACTTTTTTGCTAACGATACAAGACGTTTCAGGGTTGAGACGGCAATTGACGAGTAAAACCCCCCATGTTTTATGTATGGAGATTTTGTTTCACCCTGTATACACACCTTTTGAACCCTAAATTGATCTCACAGTGGTAACTTATAAGTTATAACATTAGGTTATCGAACGGACGGTCCACATCTTATTACGAATTAAATGTTTGCGCAAAAGCATGAAAAGAAGAAGAAGAAGAAAGACATTAAATGTCTTTCAATCAATCTTATTACACCAACAAGATACATCACAGAAACAAAATAAGCAGATAAGTAACATAATATGAAACACCATAATAAACGGCGAAAAGATGATCAGAAGAAAATACAACTTACCTTCGAATTCGCAGTCGAATAAAAGCTGGATATACCTACTCACAAGCGAACTAATATAAAAGCATTTCCCGTTGACTTTAATTTAAAAAAAAAAAATTAAAATTGAAACAAAAGAAACATTCTTCAATATGTCATCTTCAATATTATTTACCCTACATAAGATTTTTGTAATGAACCCCTTGACTTTAAGCGGCAGGGAAGAAACCCTGTCATCGGCTCTAATCAGTTTCACCTTTGCCATTTCTACGTCGTCGTTGAGCATAGTTTTTTGCGTCCCATTAGGCCCAGAACATATCATTTCCCAGTCGATTAATCGTCCCTTTGACACCCCGAGCCGTTCGCATTGGTAACCTGACTTAGCGCCCCCAGTCCCAGTTTAATTACCGGCAGTGCAATATTAATTATCTAAACAGCTTGTGTTGGTAACTGTTACGACGTATTTACATTATCGGACCACACACATGCACCGCGCAATGCTAACACGACTTGTACATACTTAACAATGGAATCGTTTTGTTTACCCCTACTTAATACGATTAATGTTTCATTGTGTGTCTAATACATGTCACTTTTTATTATAATTTCTTTCAAGTTTTGCGTTCCGCTAATTTAATGAATTATTTATACCATAAACATCTGCAACTACCAACTAGTTTTATGCTATGCATCTTTTATTAACGAGTAACTTTACCTCTAATAATAATTATTAGAAATTAACATGCAAAGTTTTTTTCCGCAAAGCACTACAGTGTTATCTGTATGTAACAAAATAATAGGTATGCAAAGTATGATTATTCAAATTCTGTTGTCGGATAAGATTGTGGACTACTTAAATGAAGACGTCGTTGGCAATGTGTTAATTAGCAAATGCAGTTTAATAAATAAGCGATTTTCTATCTCAATTGGTAATTGGTTCTTAATAATCTAGCGTTATTGCAGTTTCCATTAGCTCACTTCCTATACTTTATGTATTGCTAGCAAAGTGTAGAACATCTGGTACGGAACCAGGTAGCCCATTGACTACATTAAAGTTATAACCATATTTTATTACTTGAATCAACCTTGCATTGGAATTATTATCACCGAGTTTAAGACCCATTCTTTCGTACGATAAACTTTGGGAAACACTTGCTCGACGTATTCTCAGCACGTCTTCTCCGTAGGAACCAGTGGGACCATTGAGGCGCGACGTTGACGGGGTATAATTGCTAATTATGAATCATAATTTAACAATATAGCAATTAATACGAGCCCCGCGCCGCTTATTTAACTAATTGCAACTGATTTTCATAAAAATCGCAATTTTATAACAGCTTAGTAAGCATTGGATTTAGTTGGAGCTGATACTGTGTCATGTGTTCCAACTAATATTTTAAAAGTTCCTACGGCGAACTTTACGTTTTGGTCTGTGATCTGTTGTAACACAAAAAGTATAAGCATGAATTGAATGAAGTTGATGTGCAGTCGTGTGTTAGTAAAATCTATAATAGATTCCATTGACAATATTTTTATTCAAATCACTTTTAAAAAGTAGTTTTCTTTGTACACGAGTACATTATTGACCATTTATTCTTATTCATCGTCATTTGAAACGAACTAAAGCACTTAAATTTTTATCTCCCTAATTTCTCTTAAAAGTCTGACACATTTTGTTTACTTTAGCTACGTGACCACCACCACAAAGCATTATAATGCAGCAGCACTTCAATAATATAATTTACAATGCTTAAGAACCGGTTTTTCGGGTCTTCTCCGATTACATTAGTAATACGACAGTAAACGTCACAAGAAAGTATCATCTAAAACGTTGGTAAAGTTGTGATAGTAGGTACCTACCTAATACTGGAAACGATCTCCGCAGTTAAATAATAAGGGCATGATACAATAATGATGATCGATTATGAGGAATTCCTTTTGGTATTTAGGTGTTTTGGGATTCCATCGTGGTTTTTCGGGATTTTTACCACAAAACATTATAATTCAGTACCCCTCTAATAACACAATTAGTAATGCTTAAGACCTGGTTTTTCAGATCTTATTCGTATTACTTTCGTTATTACCAATACCAAACTTCATAAGAAAGTATCTGCTCTAAAATCACCAAAACTGTTGGTAAAGATGTGATAGTGACAGTACCCAATACTGTCAGCGATATCTACAGTTAAATAATAAGGGCAAATAATGATAAATTATGAGGAATTTCCCGTTCTTGGTATTCTGGAATTTCATCGTGGTTTTCGGGGATTTTTACAAAATTAATCAACCGTATCTCCTTTCATCTTCAAAGCTTCCCTAAAATACATTGACTTATTTGATTGAGTAAGTACATCAGACAATACTATGCTAACAAACGTAGCCACTCTGTAGATATGCTTGGCAACATCGGATGGGTTCGCCTGAACCGGTGTGTGTTGCGGGGCCGTTACAACAGGTCTGGTCAGTTTTTGTGGTCTGCTGCAAATATTAATTGAGGCTAGGCTCGGAGTGTCGCAGGGCGGAACTATTGGTCCGACACCCTTCCTTGGGCATGCTGAGCGAGCGGGCATGATACGGTTTATCGAGCATCTTACTTGACTTCAATTGTGTTTTGCAGGTCTAGATTCCAAACCTTGTTACCTTAACGGTTAAACGCTCTTTCTAACATCTTATAGGTCATTGGTTCGATTACTGCCTCGTTTATTTATTAATCTAAATTGCCTCAATAACACAGAGTATACTTATTTCAGTGGACATTACCGTAATTAGGGGGAAAATATTTCTTGCAGTAGTTATCTCCCTTCCAAGTCTTATTTCAAAGAATACTAGTCTTGTTGAGTTTTTATGTCAGTTTCTTCTCCGTACAATTAATCCTGAAACTGACAAATTTTGATGTTCATTAAGTAATAACGTTATTTTAAAAAACATTTTATTTAAATTTTTGTTCTCCGCTTCTCTCTTTATAAATGTATGTAGTTGAATGTAGATTTGTTTAAGTTGCTTCATTTTCATCCTATTCCTAGGCAAAGGCAATTTCACTCTTCCCTGTATCAGGCATGACTTAATAACCTTGAAAAAATAATTAAATATAAAATACCAACTATAAAATACGGTATGAAAAGAAAGTATCGTTGAATAGAGGAAAAACTACGATTAACTGTAGGAAATTGGACGAAGAAATAATGCCCTACAATTTAAGAGTTAAGTCCAGTAGCCCAGAATGTGCAATTAAAAACGTATTAAGCATTATAAATCGCTAATCGCTCCGCTTGGCTGGTGACGTGGCAATTTTGAGTGTAACTGTTATTACTAACATAATAAATCATAAATTATTTCACCCTATGCATCTACCTATTACTAATACATATTTTAAATGTGAAACGGCATTTGTCTATTTGTTTTATTTTTTCATTATAAAATCAAAATGAACGTCAAAGTTATTAGTTTCACAATTAATAGATTATGTGGCGAAGAAGCTAACAAAGAAACTCCAAATTTTATTCTTTTTAAAAGACGTTTCAACTTAATTACAAGATATTTCAACTTAAAAATTATTGCTCATGAATGGGTTGGACACTAAATACAGTCATGATATAAATACCCTTTAATATTAATCTACTGATTAACACCAAGCATCTTTGTCTTCTAAATAATCCTTGATGTTATAGTAAGTTTTTTGAGGTACCTAACTCTAATACATCTTGAGGGCTCTTGTTGTAGAACCTTATACAGTGCCCCATAAAGGAAATATAAACTTTTGACAGTCGAAATCGTGGAAATTCGTATCTCTTATTTGTTTTCATTACAGGTGTCGTATAGCTATCATAAAGCTGTTTTTTAGTTCAAAAATTGTAGTTTAGAAGCGTAAGTAGCCAATTTAGGGCATAACAAAATCCCTATATCCGAAAATACCCACCATTTTCGGATATGGGATCTGTGTTACACCTCTCCTTTTACACCTCGTGTCCACGTAAAATTATGTGAATTTTACTATCACAAATACTTCGAAATCTAAATAACTACGTTTGTTGAATCATTTTACACCTTCGCTTCACCCCTTCCACGCGCCTGCCGTTCACCTCTTTCAGTCATTTAGTGCCTCAAGTCCATAAGCTTTTGACTTAGTAGACATACTTTATTGAGAAACCTTCAGGAAATGTACTTTATTGTGAAAAGTCAATCTATCGAGATCAAAAATTCTGTAGATTACCTCCTAAATTTTTTTGGGATAACACTTTATTGTATCTTTTCGAAGATACAATAAAGTATTGTCCCTTTTCTATGAAAAAAAAAATCGAGTTAGAATAGAAGAACTTAAATACTAACTTTTTTACAAACGAGCAAATTTCTGTGCCTGTGTTCAAATCAGTGTCAAAGAATAAGGTAGTAAGTTTAAGTAGAGCAAAAAGGGCCGGGGTTCGCCGACGAGCGACAGCATTATATAAACGTTCTGTTAATATATTCTGTGCGCGCAGTAATATGCTTGCTCCCGCGTCGGCCCTCACTTAGATCATTGATTTATTAGCTTTCCACCACCAATGTGTAGACAAGAATCTTAATGACATATTGAAGAAGCCACATCGCCATTTTTAATGTCTTCTCTTGACGAAAAAAATCTACCGTATAAGGTTGCATGCGCTTTCACCGCCTCTGTATTATTTAAATGATCGCTGAATAGAGGAGTACTAATGTTGGCTTCATTGTTGTCAAGAGTTATTACAATCGGCAATCGTGCAGTGTGAAATTCTTGCTCGCTTTCAGTAAAAAGTTAGGATGTAAGTAATTTCGCTTTATTGCGCCCTTCTTCAAGTTGAATTGTCTTTTTTACTGACACTTCCTTTCTTGAAGTTGGGCTTCATTAAGTGATTGATGTTTACTCTGCCTTTTAAATTGAATTTTAAATTGAACTTAACGCGCTGCTATTATGTCTACATTGTGTTAATTTAATTTATGCTAGGCTAGTTAAAAGCAGCAACGGTGGTTGCATTATGTTTATTAGCTACACCATGTGTTGCAAATGTTTCATTATTGGATTAATGTATTTTTGCTAACACCTTCTTCTTCGAGAATTATAAACTGTTTTACTTAAACTCGTTACATCTCGTCTTATAGTCATTACCTTCAACTTATATCCATAGTATACATTGTAGCTCCGTATTTTTGTAGTGGAAATTTGCAGGTCCTCATTTATAGTCTAGAACTGCAATAAAACTCGCTTAGTCTTAATACCTTCGCCGCAAAATTACGACCATAACGGAGGTTTTGCGATGAAGGCTCAAGCATATCACAGCCCAGTGGCATTCCGCTCGCTCCCTTCTAAACTTCCTAACCATTTAGATGGACCACTAAAAATCTCACCACGGTCGTCGGCTCAAGCGCAAAGCACAATGATCTTGACTATACAGATGGCCAACTGTCTCGCAAGCTAAGAATCAAGCTATACTTTCGTGCTTGCATACCCGGCAGGTGCGCCCAATGACGCAGCATGATGCCGGGTACATTCCAACCAAACGCATATGAATGAACTAAAGCGAACTTAGCGGTGTCGACGTGAAAGTAAGTGAATGTAAATGTAAGGCGTTTTGGTCGCTTTCAAATAGTATAGATTATTTTATTTCTTCGGGGTGGTACCCGTTAGCCTTTGTTCAGTTGTTTTGTACACAGGATTATGATGCGTCAACTGTGTCTTAGTCAAAAGTCCTAAATATTATTAGTTTTTTGGGCGGCTCGGATCGGTTTTGTTAGGTGCTACATAGGCATTTGCTTTCTAAACATTTTCGTGCTTTGTGCGCAAACCCTACATTTAGTGCAAGGAACAAACAGTAGAACAACTTGGCTAACCTCTATTATCTTTCAAACCTATAGTCGCATATCCAGGTCTTCTTTTTGCACCTCAGTCTGGCCTCCACGTCTTTCTCTCTAGATCTAGTCTAGTTTTGTCCATGATAGCTCCTCTTTTGCTCTCAACAACGACATTTACCACGTTTTGGTTGCCTTTTCGGGCCGCCAAGAACGTCCAGTAGGCTTCCACTCAAAGGAAACTTCTCTTTAGTTTGAGTTATCCGGGTTTGTGTCTCACTGCTGGGCAAAGGCGTCTCCCATAATCCTCCACTCCTCTTGAGCCATCCTCTCCCATCTGGGCAAAAAGGTTAACAGACTTCTCTACTTAACTAAATCACTAAAATTTTCCTAATGCAAGTTTTCGAGATATGTATTTTTGTCGGGACTGTTCTGGACTTATGTGTTCAATGGCTGACACCTTTAAAAGGTGGACCGTGGAACTGTACCTCTGCCATAGTCATCGGCGCGTCCTCTCTGCATTTAATTGCACTGTATCATCGCATACTAACATGCCCTTTCCCGTTTTTTCCCCAACCCGTAATAACATAATCGCAGGCGACCACGGACGCCGTTGCCCGTTTTTAAGGACATCTGCAAATGCCTTTAGTGCTTTTTGACGCATATGCGTATGCGCTGCAAAAGTAACGTGTCTGTATCGTTGATAGGACGTTGATGAATCGTCCATCTGAAAGAATCTTCAGAAAACTTCTGTTGTGATAGACTTTCCCACTTCCCTTTGTCATGAATCTACGACCAAGATAATGTTCCAAGTACGTGAACTTGACTGACGTACCACGGTAGCTTTATAATATCGGGCAAGAATAGAATAAAATGGCATAAGTTACTATAAGGTCCATCTAAGTGCAGGGGCCTGTTTCATAGAACTACAAGTCATGGTTTACTGAGACAATTCGAAATACATTGCAAAGTCGATTAACCCACAGATTAATAGGTAAGAAGACTGCAACGCAATGTACAAGAACATGCATGCTCTACCGGTTAAGGTGTGCAAATATTAGACTTTGAGAATAATGTAAATAACAAATTTAGAATCTTAGAATTAATGTTAAACACAAAATATCAGTACCTCCATAAAACTATCAAGAAGTGATATCATACATTCGCGCAATTTCTAATGTACGAGAATTATTTTTTTTAAGTAACAGATGAAACTTCAAAACAACACACTCAAACGCCACTGAGTAAGTATTATACGTTTTCGCCGATAATATCAATCGGTACTAAACAGTATAACTGCGAATTTAGCATTAACACGAATATACTTTACAGTCGGTGTCCATTAACTTCCTCACACGATCATTAAGTGGTTATTAAACAAAATAACAAGCTGAAGATCACCCGAGACTGTATAAAGGAGGTCGTAAAACCACACATTGATAGTATCTTTTGGTGCGAGCTGTACAGTCGACAGTGCATCCACATCAACGTCCGTGCACTCTGCTCGGTTAAGTTATAGGTGACTTTGCAACGTGCCCGTGTTTTCCAACATAAAACAACAGGCCAAGTGCCAGTCGGACTCGCGCACGATGGGTTCCGTACCATTATCTATACAACATTAGACACAAAGATCAGGAAAAAAGGCACAAAAACAAGTTTGTTGTATGGGAGCCCCCTTTAATAATTATTTTATTTTAATTATTTATTTTTGAATCGAATATAGAACTAAATATTCTGTGAATATTTCAAGCGTCTACCTATTGCCGTTATTAATATCGAGCAAAAACGGCAAAAAAAATAAAGTTTCTTGTATGGGAGCCCCCCTTAAATATCTATTTTATTCTGTTTTTAGTATTTGTTGTTATAGTGGCAACAGAAATACATCATATATGAAAATTTCATTTGCCTAGCTATCACGGTTTATAAGATACAGCCCGGTGACAGACAGCCAGACAGACAGACAGACGGACAGTGAAGTCTTAGTAATAGAGTCCCGTTTGGCACCCTTCGGATACGGAACCCTAAAAATAAAAAAACCTTAGCACTTTAAGAAAACTACGCATTAAAAATTTATCTTGACCAATTTTACACGGGAACACTGGTCGCACTTTCTAACAAAAAAATAATAACCTAATAAAATCGTGCAAAGTGGAAAAGAATTATCGCTGAATATTTATTAATATTCAAAGTAGCACAGAAACTGTGACTTAATGAACGTTACAAGTTAAACTACAAGCTACGTTACAAGCAAAATCTAGGTAATTTTTTTATAAAAAATGAACAAAAAACTCCAATCTTAGTCTTTTCAAGTCCTTAATTAACAGTGTTTAAATATAAATATTCTAAAACCTGGAACTCATGCATTGAACTAGGCTTTAATTTCAGACATGTTTGTCATCTAAATAATCTTTAATGTTATAGTAGCTTTTTTGTCATCAAGTGTGCTTTAAACATTTTTTGAACCGAGTTTCTGGCAAGCTTATTATATCCTCAGGGATCTTATTGTATAAACGTATAAACGCTCATAAATATATATAATTAGCTCCTACAGTCAATTAAGTACCCGCCTTTGACTCGATTTAAGGTCTCACTACATAAATGGCTAATTGAAATGTGTTTCTATAATGTGAATGAGTCATCATCATCATCAACATTCAGCTACAAGAAGTCCACTGCTGGAGATAGGCCTCCTCCATAGATTTCCAAAAAGACCGGTTGGAAGCGGCCTGCATCCAGCGCCTTCCTGCCACTTGGATGAGGTCATCTGTCCATTTTGTGGCTGGTCGTCCTACGCTGCGCTTGTCGATATGTGGTCTCCATTCGAGAACTTATCGGCCCCATCGGCCATCAGTTCTGCGTGCTATGTGCCCCGTCCACTGCCACTTCAACTTACTAATCCGCTGGGCTATGTCGACGACTTTCGTTCGTCTACGGATCTCATCATTTCTGATTCGATCTCGTAGAGAAATTCCGAGCATAGCCCTTTCCATAGCTCGTTGCGTGACCTTGAGACTTCTTATGAGGCTCATAGTGAGAGACCACATTTCAGTGCCATAAGTCATCACTGGTAACACACACTGGTTGTATAATTTTGTCTTGAGGTATATTAGACGAAAAGACTTTTCTAAGTTTCCCGAATGCTGCCCAGCCGAGTTGGATTCGACGATTGACCTCTTTCACGAAGTTGGACCGGCCTAGTTGGACTGTTTGTCCTAAGTAGACGTATTCGTCTACAACTTCGAGAGTTGAGTTCCCCAATGTTATTGGGGTGGGCACAACACGGGCGTTCGACATGACCTTCGTTTTGTCCATGTTCATTTTAAGGCCCCCACGTTGGGAAACTCGACTGAGGTCTTCGAGCATTATGCCGAGGTCTTCCATAAATGAGTACCTCTCTTTAAATAGAATAAATATGCACTGAGAAATAATATTCGAGCATCACGTAATATTATAGGTATAAAAAAAGAATATGAGCTGATATGTAAATAATTGGACTATTTTATATATTAGTTCTGGACATAATTTTTGCATACCTGGACGGGTGAAATGTGTAGATCGTTATTTATTATACTGACCAACGATTGTACGACATTTCAGGCAAATAAACTATTTCATTTCATTTCAATGCCCCATAAAGGATGTAATAGGGGTTAAAGTATGAAATTGCCGTTTTATTGCAATAGGTTCTTTGAATTGACATAGAATCTTCATGGTTTGAGGTTTTCGAATGAAACTTTTTTCAAATGGTTTCTATGATGTTCTTTTTTTAAAAAATGTGAAACATTTGAAAATCGACTTTCAATTGTTTTTGTTATTCAATTTAGACAAGAAAGATGGATACTGCGAAAATTCGAGTGATTTTTGAATACGAGTTCCGACGCGGAACTAACGCGGCAGAAACAGCCCGCAATATTAATGCTGCGTTTGGAGAGGGGTCTACTAATGAACGCACCGTGCGATTTTGGTTTAAACGCTTTCGTGATGGAAATTTCGACTTAAAGAACGAGCCACGAGGAAGACCGCCCATACAGGTGAATAACGATGAATTAAGAGAGATAGTGGAAGCCGACCCTAGTCAAACTACCCAGGAATTAGCGGCATGGTTTAACGTTACCTTACCCACAATATTGACTGACTTGCGTCAAATCAATAAAATAAAAAAAATATGAAAAATGGGTGCCTCATAATCACTCGAATTTTCGCAGTATCCATCTTTCTTGTCTAAATTGAATAACAAAAGCAATTGAAAGTCGATATTCAAATGTTTTACATTTTTTAAAAAAAGAACATCATAGAAACCATTTGAAAAAAGTTTCATTCGAAAACCTCAAACCATGAAGATTCTATGTCAATTCAAAGAACCTATTGCAATAAAACGGCAATTTCATACTTTAACCCCTAATATTAACCTTTGCCAGCCTAAATTTTGGGAACGAAACTTTATGTAATGAAACTTTATACCAATTGAGATTGAGATTTCCTTTTATAAGTCGGTAAATGCGCAAACCCTGTTTTTGTTTTGCTTTCCCTAGCAGCAAAAATGTTTTGCGCATGGGAAACTGATTATTTTGGATTATTACGGGACCACATATACTACTCTGGTCGAATAATAGAGCCAAGCAGAAGTAATAAAGTATACATTAGGTTCATTTTCACAAGTGGATAAAATATTAACAAATAATTAACACTCATTCTGCACTGTTTTAGATGCGTTTCGGTAATGTTATGTTCATAAAAACTTCAGACAATGGACAAAGCAGAAATACTAAAATATCTATCGCTACGAAATCGATATATTTTGTTACGTTATTTAGCATGATTGTGGTAACTTTATAAAACAGGTGATGATGTGTGCTATTTTGAAGTTACAACCATCGTAAAGTTAAACTCTAATTTATTTATTCATTATAAAAACAAAATATTTACTTAATGGACGTCAAAGTTGTTAGTTTCAGAGTTAATAAATTATGTGGGAAAGAAGCTAACAAAGAAACTCCACATTCATTATTTCCAAAAAAAGTTTTACCTAACTTACATAAAAATTATTACTCGTGTTGAACACTACACACAATCGTCCTCTAAATATCCATTAACGTTAATCCACTGACCAGTGATCCACTGACCAGACATATTTGACATCTAAATAATCATTGATGTTACACGAAGCTTTAATAGTGCTTAACACATTTTTTAAACCGCGTCGGAGCTATAAAATATGTTGAGGAATCTTGTTTTAGAACCTTATACAGTGCCCCATAGAGGATGTGTAACTTTTGAAAGTCTAACTCGTGGAAATGACAATTTATGTTTATTAATAGAATTAATATTAAGGTGGCTACCAATATTTTCGTAGTCTTTCAACAAAAATAAGCAAAGCAAAGACCCCCCGCCCCCCTGTAGTGCTGACGTAACATTTGAATGGCCCCTAACGTACATATTTTCATCTATTGATAAAAAAAACAAGAAAAATACACTTGGTACAATGAGAAATCTGTACAATTAAAAATAATAATAATTTCCACACAACACAATCACTTGTCCTAATCCAAACTAGGATACTCTGTGCAAGCATCACAAACATGCAAATTTATACACCCAGAGTGAGGTTATTTGTACAAATCAAGTACGTCGGCCGCCAGTAGTAATAGTAATCGAACCTGCGACCACTGTTTTGGTATCAAAGCGTGTTAACCACAAGACCAACGAAGCAGTCAATTTGCGACCTATTTACAAACTTAGTTATGTTGACGAGTCGAGCCCCCTCTTTCGGATATACATATATGGGTATTTTGTTACACCCTGTATATAGCGGTACATTTCTTTAACATCCTGTATTTCAGTTTCCTTTCGGCTAAAACAAATAGGCACTTAATTAAAGTAATGCAGCCGTTATTATGTGGTTATTAATATTTTAATGGCGAAGGTGCGGAATTCACACCATTTTTGTTTTTGCGAACCGTTGCTCGGCAAAGGCAAACGTAACGGAAAACAAATATCTAGAAATGTACCAGCAAAGAAATATGGAATTCCGAATCATATTTTTACAACAGTCGGCGGTAAGTTTGGTATTAGCACAAAAGATATTTATTACGATAAAAGTTCAAGTATTGGCGAATACATACCACCATTGCCTTGCCGTCCCCACTTAGTACCTACAATCCCTAGGATTCCGTAGGTAGGTAAGTAGAATCGCTTAATTACGTAGTAGGTAGGTGCTACCTACATATTACAGGTACCGGTACCTTTATTATAGGTACTGATATGCCGTCGACAGATGGCAGTCGTTAAGCCAAGTCAGAGGCCTAGGGCGGCTTGACAACTTCTGAAAGTAGACGAGCCACTAGTCTACAAGCCTACAAGTGTTGGAGTATGGCCTATACCTTCCTCAGGGAAGAGACCCGTGCCCCTCGGTGGGGACACAATGGGTTGATGATGAATATCCAATACTAAGTCAAAGAAAGTCTTGTTTTATAGCAGTTAAGTACATACACCGAGTCTGAGGACGTCCTATACTACGTTTACCGATCCGCTGTCTCTACTCAAGAACTCGTCTACCCCATCGTTTATCAGTTCTTCGGATGATATGGCCGGCCCACTGCCACTTCAGCATGCTAATTCGGTGAGCTATATTGGTGACTTTGGTTCTCTGTCGATCACCTCGCAGGGCGGCTGGCAAAAGCAGGATGAGAGTAGCCGAGGACCGTGCTCAGTGGCGTGCAATAGGAGAGGCCTATGTCCAGCAGTGGACAAGCATAGGCTGATGATGATGATGAAGTACATACAATACATAACTTTCTTATATTGTGCAGCCATTGAATTTGCAGCCTACTCTTATCTTTAAGAAAAAATATCACCGGGGACTAACCTAACTGCCAACGGCCGTAGCTACCCCAACGCAGTATACCAAAACTGCAAAAATGAAATATCTCTCCACGACAATAATTAAAGCCTTTACTCTCGCGCCGTCTAAGAAAAAGTTGTAAAATTCCTCGCCATATTGACACTGGCCGCCATCTTGTATCGTAATTGCAATAAAATGGCCGCCACGGATTGGCGGTTGGCGGGAAAAAGGCGAACACGTCTTAATTGCCCCAGATTTGCCACCAATTAAACTGAATTGCGGATAATTATAGCTTGTGAGTATTAAACAAGACATACAGCATGAGAGCGAAAGACTGTAGGAAAAAATCTTAGAGGGGAAAAGTACAACAGTACTCCATGAAGACCCTTGACTCCTCCTACCTACTTAACTTTTTATAAGTATCAAGTTGATGTGAATTAGGCTGACACAGGAATACTTTTTGATACCCACATACTTACTATAAACTCACGCCTGTATGCCTGTAGGAACCGGCAAAGATGATTGTTGATGAAGAGGAAGAGGTTTGTCAGTGTCGTGGCATCATCAGTGGCGCAGCAGTTACATCTAGAGACTGATGAATCCCCAAAGATTGTCAAATATATTTGTATTCCATGGTTAGTTTAAGTAATTTATTAAATATGTATGAATATTAGAAGTAAGTCAGTTTATGTACATTTTCTTCCCATATATTTCATGTACATCTACCTACCTACTCTCTTCATCTTTCAGTTCTATCCATCCTAAGGTTGTCTGGGAGAGATCGATTTTAGCGATAAGACCGCCTGTTGTATACGGCAAAACTTAGACATGTAAGCCTTTTAATGTATTTTGTTTTCTGGTGTGTACAATAAAGTGTTCTAATCTAATCTAATCTAATATACGACAGGTAGAGTAAGTAATATTACCACAAAACTTAAGATCAAAACTTGTGCCGACTATCATTCACCATAAAGTAGGTACAAACCTACATTCACACTCACACAAAAAATAACTGGAAACATTATGACACAGATAACAGCTGAAAAGCATACAGCGTGCGTATACATAATTTAAATCATGGAGTTAGTCTTCTGTGAGGTTAATTAAAGTGGCCAAAATTACACTTAGGAAACTTTCTCACAACAATTAAACTCGAAAAACACATCAACATTAATGAAAATAAAAACCTTGTAACTACAGGAATCCAACAACCTCAGCATTCGTGTAAAACAGATAATCCCGGCCAAAAACGAGGCTTGCAAAAACGCAAGCATTCAAACGGGGCCGGCAGACGGGGTGCTCCTGAGAAATGCAACAATTCCATTTGAACATACTTAGGTAGTACATAGGTAGAAACTGGTGGAACTATGCCTACAACCTAATTATGGCAATACGCGACACGGCCTAAGGATAGAAAAGAATATGACAGTTGAGCGAAATTAGTCCACAAGTAAAAAAAAACATTAAAAATTGCGAACTGGATATCCAGCACGTAATTTTTAATGTTTTAGGGTTCCGTACCGAAAAAGGAAAAAACGGAAACCTTACAGGATCACTTTGTTGTCCGTCCGTCCGTCCGTCCGTCTGTCTGTCAAGACCCTTTTTTCGAGAACCCGTGGAGGTAGTTTAAAGTAAAACCATATAGCTACTCAGGTCTACAGTCCCTTGAAGCTGTAAAAACTCAAACTTCTAAGTTAACGTAAAAAAAGATGCGGCCGTTTATGTCACAAAAAAGTATATTCCGACACTCAAGGGAATAAAAATTTATAGGGTACCTTCCGTTGACCTAGAACTTTAAAATTTGGCAAGTAATATCGTCGTATACCTAGTACAGGAAAAATGTGAAAACTATATATTTGTAATTAAATAACAAAAAAATTGTCTTTGAAGTTCGGGTAAAGCGCGAAAAAACTTGCGTGAGTCGATTCTTGAACTATATATAACATGTAAGTACCTACATATTTGTATGGAACCCTCGGTGGGCGAGTGCGACTCGCACTTGCCTGGTTGTTTATAAATTTTAGACTGAATGATTAGTTAAAAAAATTAAAGATGACCGTATCGCGAATCAATAAAATCTAAGAGCGAGAACATAGATTGGACACACACAGGAAAAGAATGTGGTACCCAGCTGATAGGCAGATAGATGATTAATTTTTTTACAAATTTGTAATTTTGGTTGTAGTTGAGAGAGCATGAGCTACTTGGGAACAACCCCGGTCGATTTCACTCGTAACCCGCTTTATTGCACCAAAAACGGAGACAATATAATGCTACGAGGGGCTAAGGAATTACGTATAAAACCATAATATAAACATTTTTGCCATCAAACTTTTTACCAACCTCACCACGAAGCTTGTCACTCGCTGGGAGGACTTGGGTGTAAGTTTTTATAGAAGACAATCCCATTTGGTCGTCATAGGTAGGTATTTCAGACTGTATCTGGTTGCTATGGATATTCCGAATAGTCCGCACTTGACAGACAGACAGACAGACGGACATGGCGGAACTATAAGGGTTCCTTGTCGACTACGGAACCCTTACAAAAAGGAGCATCATCCATACATTTATTTATTTCATTGATTTGGCATGTGTCAAAACAGTTCGTTTTTGCAATTTTAAGCGTATATGACACCCAGTAAGGCCCTACACATGCTTTTAACTTATAATAAAATAGCTACTTAAATTATGGAGAATATTAAACTTTAGCATACTTTAACTATTTAAGTAATACAGTGTAGTGTAACTTTAAGTTGAAAACCCTGTTAATTAAGCAAACCTGTTTTGAAAAGAATAAATGTGGAGTTTCTTTGTTAGCTTCTTCTCCGCATAATCAATTAATTGTGAAACTAACTGCTTTGACGTTCATTAAGTAAACATTTTGTTTTTATAGTGAATAAAAATTTTTGACTTTGACTTTGACAATATTCAAAACTAAAGCGAATAGATTCACGAATGAAAGAAAAGTTTAGCAATAGAATGTTTAGACTTGTTTGGTTCACTATCTATCCCGCCCATGAATGCTTTGCCGATTTCCTCCAGCACTTTCCGGGTTGAGTACCGATTGTCTACCCAATTTGGGCCAACGCTGTGACCACATCAATCCACCGTCCTTCTTGCTGCCTAAATGTTACAAAACAAAAGCTCCGGCTTGATTTCAATCGCTCTGTGCCTCGATTTACGATGCACGCCCACCGACACCTCGCACCGTGAAATATATCACTGCTAACCACCATGGGGCGCTATCAGGATCGCAGCCAGGGGCGGTTGAGCACACCTTTAAGTATTAACCTTTAATTTACACGCATTAAACGCTGATGAAGATACCGGAGGATAGATATCAAGTGAGCCGTCCGATGGTAGGTAGGTATTATTTCTTTAGCGCTACCGCATCGACTTTCGGAGTTCTGAAGTGTGAAGACGGCATCCGAACAAGATTCTTTGTTTGTAGCATCATTATGTTAGGAGTTGTGCATCCGTGATTGTTGATCAAACATATTCATGGTATATTGTCAAAAACCGAAAATCGTAGATGAAAAAAATGTATCAGGACGACACGACTGAAAAGAAAGCACCCAAGCTTGGGGATCGGAGCTGTTCGCGTAAAAGTCGAGACAGAAATGGCCAAATTCCAGATTTTTATTCACGGACAGTAACCTGAAAAACACTTAAACAGTCTAACTTGGTTTTCGGAATACAATGTCGACGACGGTACGCTAACAGCTGTTTCGACGTAACTGCCAAAAATGAAACCAAGGAAGGGGGTACAGGGTGTCGTAGAAAGTGAGGACCACGTGAAAAAGGCATCCCAGAACAGGTCAGTAAAAATAATTATTATTAGTAGTCTGTGCCCATGGTGTCCATGTTTAAAAGATTAGGCACAAAATTTAGCATACACGTAATGCAACATTGAAGAACTGCCCAACACCCAATTTTCAAGACATCGGAGGGGCCAGTCTCTTAAATGCATAGTGAACTACTATGCATTTAAGTGATATCAGTACGGTAATGGTTATTTCATTGACACTATTTAGTAGTCTACTAACCAATCGCATTCTAATGGTAGGTATAACTCGGCGCCTCGCGCGATTCGATCTTCTTCGCTTGAGATCCCTATTTACGCCCGCGTATACTATTAGTATACTATTGGAATGACATTACACTGCTATTGATTACTAGACTACAAAATAGAGGCAAATAGATTAGATTAGATTAGATTAATACTCTTTATTGCACACCTTACATTATAAAGATACATGAAAAATCTTAAATATCTAAGTTATTATATAGTATGTAACCGGCGGTCTTATCACTGAAAGCGATCTCTTCCAGACTGTCTTAGGACGGATAGGACTGTAAGATGAAGACAGTATAGATGTACATAGATTATATAAGAATATAACATTATAAAAAATAAAACTAGATGACACACATTAATAAAAAAAATCTCAAACTTAATATAAAATACGTAATAAAATTTGCATACATACATGCTACATACACATATTTTAAAAACACATACCTATAGATAAATATATACATACATACCTTAGAATACAGACAACAGTAAGAGTTAATAAGAGACAGAGATAGATGCAACAACATCAACAGTAAGTACTACGTATCTTTAGTGACGTAGTGACGCTTTACCAATTCCTTAAAAATGGGTAGTCACTTTGCCTTTCGCACTTCCACGGGCAAGGCATTCCAAAGTCGAATGGTTTGAACGGTCACATAACAATTATTGTCGTGCTACCATCACTCTATTGAACAAAATGTGTGTATTAATTCAATTCAAATCATCATCATCATCATCATCATCAACATCAGCCACTCGACGCCCACTGCAGGACACGACGTGACCTTGCATTTTTTGCACAGAATGTGCCTAACACATTTTTTGAACCGCGTTGGAGGTAACTCTAATATAATTATCTTGACGAATCTTGTTTTAGAACCTTATACAGTGCTCCATAAAGGATGTATTAACTTTTGCAAGTCTAAATCATGGAAATGACAATTTGTGTTTATTTCTAGTATTAACATTATGATGCTCACCAACATTTTAGAAGTCTTTGATATTTTTTCTCAATTCAATTCAATTCAATTCAATTCAAATATTTTTATTCATTGTAAAAACAGAATGTTTACTTAATGAACGTCAAAGTTGTTAGTTTCACAATTAATGGATTATGTGGAGAAGAAGCTAACAAACAAACTCCACATTTATTCTTTTCAAAACACGTTTTAACTTAATTAACAGAGTTTTCAACTTAAAATATTAGTCATGAATGTGTTGAACACTAGTCACAATCGTCCTTTAAATAATATTAATCTACTGTTTAATGCCAAACATCTTTGTCTTCTAAATAATCCTTGATGTTATAGTAAGCCTTTTTGCACAGAATGTGCTTAACACATTTTTTAAATCGCGTTGGAGGTAACTCTAATATATCTTGAGGAATTTTGTTGTAGAACCTTATACAGTGCCCCATAAAGGATGTGTTAACTTTTGCAAGTGTAAATAGTGGAAATGACAATTTATGTTTATTTCTAGTATTAACATTATGGTGGCCACCAACATTTTCGAAGTCTTTGATATTTTTTCTAACGTACATAATATTTTCATAAATGTATTGACATGCAACTGTTAAGATGTTGGTTTCTTTGAAGAAATCTCTTAGCGAATCCCTACTACCTAACTTGTAAATAAATCGGATGGCTCTCTTCTGTAAGATGAAGATCGTCTCAATATCTGCTGCCCGGCCCCACAGTAGTATGCCGTAGGACATAATACTATGGAAGTAACTAAAATAAACAAGCCTAGCAGTTGCAACGTTAGTGAGTTCTCTAATTCTTTTGACTGCATATGCTGCAGAACTAAGCGTGTGTGCTAGTTTTACAATATGAGGACCCCATTGCAATTTTGAATCGATTGTGATGCCTAGAAAAACGGTATCTTCTACAAATTCTAGTTTTTCTTTTCCAAGTACAATGTTGTTTTCAACTAATCTTACCTGGGTCTCCCGCTTTCGAGTCCAATGGAAGCGGGAGACCCAGGTTCGATTCCCAGTCCCTGCTACCTAACTTGTAAATAAATCGGATGGCTCTCTTCTGCAAGATGAAGATAGTCTCAATGCTTGCTGCCCGGCCCCATAGTAGTACACCGTATTAGACTGTCGATTCTTTAAGGTGAAATTCTGAAAGAAATATCACCATGTTCCTGTCTGGACTACCCTGTATAGAAAAAATCGATCGTAACATGTTCCGGCAAGGCGGAAGAGCGGGGGAGAGGGCCCAGGGCGGGGGCGGGCGCACTTTATTTATCGAGCCCGCGATACGGGGCCCGAATATCTTCATTAGCGAATACAGGCGAAAGGAGAGCTTTGAGTGGACATGGCCAAGTCGCCGGCCATGCAATATTGTGGTTGGTTGAGGGTTCGATTGCTACTTGGGCCGCCGTGCTTTGATTTTCATCCATGATTTTGATCCATGTTTTTGATGTCCTTAAAATATATGGTTTGCTCAGATAGTAACTACGTATATAGGTAAGCAAGTCATCTTCTAAATTGCTACTATTGACTTTAAAAAAGTCTTTTGTTAACTTTAAAATAAATATTTGCTTGTCACTCCGTACTCCGTGAAAGAGCATTATCAAAGACTTACCTGTCAATATCTTAACTCCTTAAAAAATATGTAAGTACCTACCTATTTAGCGTCTATTTTTTATGTATGTAGGTATATTTCTTTCATAATTTATGTAGCTCATTCTTTTCATTATTAGCAATATAATATATTTTTTGGGTATAAAGATAAAAAGTACCCGAAACCGGCGTGCGTGCATGCAACGACTAATGAATGTTGAGGAAGCGAAGATGATCTTTCGGGATCATCGTAGCAAGTGGCAGTCCCTGGTCTCTGCCTACCCCTCTGGGATACAGGCGTGAGTTTATGTTATGTTATGTTTTTGGGTAGATATTTATATGAATATAATTTTGTTATCTGTGTTAGTGTATATGCAGTGTAAGTATGTTGTGTACGTCCATAGCCCCGTTCCACACCTCCACTCCGACTCGCCAAGGTTTGCTGAAAGAAATCTTTTACAGAGATAAGCTCACCTTTGTGCATGTATTTTCTTATGTCATATTTCCCGCATCGTGTTTTTCGTGTGCAATAAAGTAGCTATAATAATAATCACATCCACCCTCGCCCCACCCGCAGTAAGCGGCCGCCTTGACATCAACGGCGACCTCATAAAGCTCTCGGGCACGCGGGGCATCATGACACTGGGCGGTCCTGCGGCCACAATTAATGACCAGCTAATTGTGGCCCCTGATTGAGACATCGCCGACGCAAACGGCCAATCGAGCCCCGAGGCGCTAATGGCCTCTAATGTTTTACAGAAAGACTGTACGGATTCGTTTAGGACTGAAGGCGAAAATATACTTTCATTGTTATATAGGTACGCAGCGTCGAAGAGTTTGAACACCTCGCTTGTCTGAACAGTCTAAGGCTGCACCAACACTTTTTAACAGCACTATCTTTCTGTTTATCCAGGGTCAAGCTCTACATACATACTCATACATCAACTCACGCCTGTATTCCAGAGTGGCAGGCAGAGACCAGGGACTGCCACTTGCCACGATCCTGACAGATCACTTTCGCTTCCTCAACATTCATTAGTCGTTGCATGCACGCACGCCGGTTTCGGGTACTTTTTATCTTGCTCTTTGCTAATACGTCCCCTATTTGGTCGAAGTATGTCCGCCTGGGACGTCCGTTACCGGCCGTTCCACCGACCTTTCGTCAATCTTTCTTCCTTCATCTTCTCCACATGTCCAAACCAACGCAACATTCCTCTGAGCTAAGCTCTATCCAGCGGAAAAGTCCAAAAACTAATTGCACCACGACATTTGCAGAGCTAACCAAAGATAAATTATATGACTGACAACCCTGTCAATCCACTATTTATTGTTGTATCCCTGGATAAGTATTCATCTATTTACTTACTTATTCAGTGAGTTGGCGCAAGTTGCCCTAAGCAACGTGCAAGATTAGGGCCGACTTGCACCACTTCTTAAATGTCACTTAAATGACTTTTGTCTGAAGAATTGTAGTCAAATCCTATTTAAGTCACATTTAAGATAGTGGTGCAAGCCGGCTTTAGCAGCAAAAACCATTCAAACCATTCCTTCCTTTGGGGTAATCGGGTAGAACAAAGCGATTTCTCACTGATAACGGACGTTCTGTGTAAATCTGTAGATCACACGCCGAGGTAAAAATGTGTAAATACGTCCAGAAAGTGTTGGTGATATTTATTGTTTAATGATGAAGTATCGATGGTAAGAATAGGGTTTGGGATGCTGAGGAGCGTGCGCGTTTCGGGCCTTAATTACAGGTATATTTTTAACGGGCCAATAATTTATGTCTGTCAGGATCACAGCTCAGAATTGTTGCTAAATATCGATAACAATGGCATTACAAGAAACAATATTTGGAGAAAGGATGATATAAAAGTTACGATGGGGTAGTATGCTAGCCAGAATATTTTGTCAGACAGGACTTATCAAGACATTATAATATGGATCTTACATAAGCAGCCTATATATGTTCTACTGTAGAGGGAGAGAGTATGGGCTTAATCACCACGCGTGCCCACCGCGGATTGGCGATTTAAAGCGCTGAGGTATGTGAATACCTCAGACACTCAGGTTTCCTCACGATGTTTTCCTTCACCGTTAGCGAGTGGTATTGCTACTATAACTTCACAAATGTACATAACTTAGAAAACAAAGTCATAGGTACTTACTTACATGCCCGCAATGGGTATCCAACCTGGGTCTCTCACTTCCGATTCCAATGTTCTACCCACAAGGCTACCACCGCTGTTGGAGCTTATCTGAGATTAATTTGGTATAGGTATAGGCAGTGGCGGATTAGCCACGTAGCAAGAGTAGCAATTGCTACGGGCCCCGCGCATTTGGGGGCCCCGATTAATTAAATATTAATTTTTAATTAAATATTAATTTTCATGAAAAATATTATCTTTCTTTATAAGATAAGATATTGGTTTATTTTCTGTCCACAAAAAACATTCGCATATAAAAAAAAAAACATTCAATAAATGATACACAGCATAAGAATGTACTAATTGTGGAAAGCCTGGAGCCTAAGCTAGACCAAAAGATCTGTATCTTAGCTTTCCAGGCTTCCCGAACTGCAAAAGATTGGTATCATATTCATATTGGTATTAGATAGGTTTATTTGTCAGTTTTGGTTTATTGCATACCATACACTCTTGCTAACCTAAAGCAAACCAAGGGCCCCTTGCTAAAATTTGCTACAGGACCCGGGCTGGCTTAATCCGGCACTGGGTATAGGTATCAAGAAAGTCAAACACTTCATTGTGTTTAGAATAGAGTGTTTGATTTTTCTTTCACGGCATAAATAAAATGTGCTGCTTGTAGTTTAGAGGACATACATACATAAAACCACGCCTGTATCCCAGGGTAGGCAGAGACCAGGGCCTGCCACTTGCCACGATCCTGACAGATCACTTTCGCTTCCTCAACATTCATTAGTCGTTGCATGCACGCGCGCCGGTTTCGGGTAGGTACTTTTCATCTTCATCATCATCATCACAGCCACAAGAAGTCCACTGCTGGACATAGGCCTCCTCCATGGATTTCCAAAAAGTCCGGTTGGAAGCGGCGTGCATCCAGCGTCTTCCTGCCACTTGGATGAGGTCATCTGTCCATCTTGTGGCTGGTCGTCCTACGCTGCTCTTGCCGATATGTGGTCTTCATTCGAACTTTTCTAAGCTTCCCGAATGAATGCTGCCCAGCCGAGTTGGATTCGACGATTGACCTCTTTCACGAAGTTGTACCTGCCTAGTTGGACTGTTTGTCCTAAGTAGACGTATTCGTCTGCAACTTCGGGAGTCGAGTTCCCCAATGTTATTGGGGTGGGCACAACACGGACGTTCGACATGACCTTCGTGACTTTTTATCTTGCCCTTTGCTAATACATCCCCTATTTGGTCGAAGTAAGTCCGCTTGGGACGTCCCAGCTCTTCAACCCACATTCGCTCGATATATTTGTTTCGTCAATGTTTCTTCCGTGATCCTCTCCACATGTTAGAGAACATTAGAACGCCAAATAAAATAAATGTAAAACTTATCGAAATTTCAATGACACGTTTTCCGAAAAGTAACTACTCAACTAGTAATTGCTACTACTTTCTACATAGTATCAGAAACAACGTTGAGATTTTAGTCAACTATTATCAATATTACTGGAAGCTCACTGTGATATTCCCGAAAATCTATCACTGAACTCAAATCTGAAAAAAAAACTGATGGTGGCCTATAACAAAATACAAAAATTACAAAACTGCAGGTCACCAAATGTAACATAAAGTAAAGTTGCATAAAAATTCAACCCTTGTACAGACGTAGACGTCAGAGATCAAATGGTGCGAAAGGAATTATCATAACAGATTCCCAAAGCACGTGATATGACGAGCAATTGCTGCATGGGGCGGCGGAATAGCGAAAAAGTTCGATGGAATGCCAATCCTTTGGAATATCGAATTAAGTTGTAAGATTTTCGACAGTACTTTGGATACTAATATGATTTGGATGAATTTACGACGTGATTTCGTAGATAATCGTATTAAGAACCTTTATCTACACTCATGTCGTAAGATTCGAATTAAGATGAGTTGATACATAAGGCTTCACAACTGCAAAAATTAAAAAATTCAATTACGATACAAATTTTGCCAACCTGTATCGTAAAATAACTTTTTTTGTTATTACGGTACACTTCCGGATAAAATTCTTCTTACAGTAAACTGTTCTGTGAATTTTTGCTCTAATTCAGCCACACTGAGCACCTGGCTGTATGTAGGTATGTAAAAAAAAGAAATCGGACCTGCGCAGTTTGGATTTTTGTTTTGCCGCCATTATTAGTTTACAAATTTTTCTGTGCGGCTATAAAAATGGAAATAATTGCTTTCGTTTCATTTATAAACGAGAGAAGATATAGTAGTGTATGCAACTGCATATAAAACGATATTAGAATACTCGTGTGATACTATTATCATACTTGGCTTCGCTTCGTATAATAAACCCACACTCGTAGGTATTTTAAGAATCTCTCTGACATGACAGTTGCATAAACTACTATTAGGGAACCGGTAACGGTAAATATTTGATTGCACATCAAATAAATATAGAAGAAGATGAAGAAATACATTTATTATACCAACAAGATACATCACAGAAACAAAATAAGCAGATAAGTAACAACAACAACAACAGAAAGAAAACGAAATACACAACAGACAAAACGAATAAATAGGTAAAATAGAACCATCGATGTAGCCTGTGGTGTATTTAAGTAGCCACAAAAGGCAGCTGACTCAGCGTTGTGCTGAGGAAGTGATCCCTCAGCGCTTATTTTCAGTCAGTGCCTACAGTAACCCATAATTGTACTACGGAGTGCGTTTCGTACAATATATCGCTACGTGTGCTAAATACTATATTTATTAGTAAGTTTTATTTATTAGTAAGTATATTTTTTTCGAAAAAACAGAAGTATTTTAGTATGTGGTTAAATAACGCTCCTCGACAAGCATAAACTAATAAAGATAAATATAAATATCACACCTACATCGCCTGTCCGAGTCCCATACTAGGAGACCTAGTGCTATGGTAACCAGACGAGTACATCACAAAAATCCAGACTGTGACTAATTTCACAAATCAAAGGCCGGTTGCTCCCATAGGGAATGAAACCCAGAACTTCCTCGTTGATAATCCATGTTACCGCTACACTAAAGAGACAATCCTAGATGAAGACCGATACATTATAAAGAGATGAAAACAGAAGTCCCAAGGAGATGTCTTGTAAAATATGAAGCAGCTTGTACCTACAAGCACTTCGCTTAGGTTGAAAGTTTTTACGGACGTGCATTTTTTTATAGCCCTTATACTGTACTCTTAGGTTGAGAAATATCTGTGTAATTTCCATTTTTATGTACAATTAAGACTAGTGTTCTCTATCTCTATCTATCTATCTATATACGTCCCACTGCAGGGCACAGGCCTTCTCTCAGAGAGAGAGTATGGGCTTAATCACCACGCGTGCCCATCGCGGATTGGCAATTTCAAGCGCTGAGGTGTGTGAACATCTCAGACACTCAGGTTTCCTCATGATGTTTTCCTTCACGGTTAGCGTATTGCTACTATAATTGCACATATGTGCATGCACTACATGTTATTTATGATAGTAATAATAGATAAACATCGTCGACTTAAATTAAGTATGTTTTAAAAGATGCAAACTACGGAACTTTAGAACTGCGCAACGAGTCATTAACCATGTTTGGAGAAGCAGAAGCATGATAAATTATGTCTCTATCTGGCGCAGGAATATTTCATATCGAGCATTATCATAATTGGCCTGTACTACCACGTACTACAATGAAGTTTATTGTTATCTCTCTTCTACGTACAGTTGGTGACGGAAGTGGTTTTCTCGACCTAAGCTAGCAAGTACTTATAGATTTGGATACAATGCCTTGTTTTTGGTCTAGCCTCCTCCCCGGGGGTATAAGGCAGGGGTGTAAGGTTTAATTCCGTACTCTGATTTGCACAAATAGATCCCTAGCAACTGTTGGATGGTAGGTTTAGTTAAATAAATCTATTTATTTTTTAATTAAACTTTTTTAAGCACTACACATTACTAACTCACCTAATTCCGGAATCACTTACATGATTTTTTGTCGGAATAGTCCGACCAGGTTTCGCTCTTATTCAAAGAGCTTAATCATGGCGAGTAGAGATGGAGCTCGTTGATGAGTCCCTACTTATAGCCTGGCTTAATTAATCGGATCGTTCTCTTCTGCAAAACGAAGATCTATGATTACTACGTCTGCTGGCCAATCCCATATGCAGTACTTAGTACGCCTTAGGACATACTGTGGAAGTAACTAAAATAAATAAGCCAGTCAGTTACCGGATTCTTTTGACTGCATAAATAGGGGATAATGAGATTAATTAAAGTTAAATCTTGAGGCTTATGCCCAACAGTGGGCGTCTTTCATGGGCTGTATAAATTCTATAGATAGATATATATACAAATACTTACTTTTTCAAATACTGTTTTAGTTTCACCGACTATCCGTCATTCAGCTTCTTTCTATTATCCTATAAATGGTTGTCTAGAAGAAATTACTCTTAGTAATAAGGCCCCCCACCCAAAAACTAAAAATAGAGTCAACCGGCATTTAACAGGTAAACAGGTAACATCTTAGACCCCGTGTTCGTTTACCATCAAGCGTGACTGGGGTCAAGTGTCAAACACAATCACTTGTCCTGGAACCAAACTAGGATACTATTCGCTAACCAGGCAAGGACATCATAAACATGGAAATACACATGTACAGTCTGTTAGCTTTTAGAAATACCTCGGGCTCTAGAGCGGGCTTCGGTTTTCCTGCTCTGTATAAAACTTTTCTTCACTATTTTGAAAAGTTATGTAAATTAAGTGTCATATTAATTCCGATATTTCTATTACACGAATATATCTGATTCTATCCAATAGTAGCCGAGGTATATTCTAAAAGCTAACAGACTGTACGTCAGCCTCCAGTGGGAATCAAACCCAAAACCTCTGGCATGGTAATCATACGTGATACCAACGAAGCAGTCGATTAAATATACGGAAACATACCGTTGACATACCTCAGCGCTTGAATTCGCCAATCCGCGATGGGCACGTGTGGTGATTAAGCCCATACTCTATCTCTGAGAGAAGGCCTGTGCCTTACAGTGGGTCGTATATAGGCTGCCTTATTATTATTGGATATATATTAAAGAATATTCTATCTATCTACTTGTGTCATTGACTGTACAGTAAAAATAACAACTCCCATTGCATATTAGGAGCTGCAGATGCGTCGCATCTGTCCCTTACAATAATTGGTTCAGTTCCGGCCTTCGATTGTCACAATTGCGCACGGCGCCTCTACAATCACTTTAATTAACACTTTTATTAGTCTAAGAAGTGTTTGACACTTTTATGACATCTGACAAGCGATGAACAAATGCGTTTATACCTAGGTACTTTCTTTCATTATGGTATGATTTACCACGTCTGTTTTGCTGGTATGTACCATCTTTCTTTCTCGGGAAACCGGACAATAGTGCCCCCACAGACCCAGCCCACTGTATTGACTGCCTCTGGTCTAGGCTTGATACCAAAAGAGAGGTTGTGGGTTCGATTCCCACTGGCACTTGATCTGTACAAATGGCCCCAGTCTGGGGTTATTTCCATGTTTGCGATGTAGTTGCCTGGTTACCATGGCACATGATATCCCAGTTTGGGACGGACAAATGATTGGGTATGTTGTTTGAAAGTTATTATTATTATTCGGTTATCCATTTTGACGTTTCCGTGTAAAAATAATTGTATTTGACAATTCGGAGTAGGTTAAATCGGACGATCCCATACAGTGGACAAGTTGCGCAGTACCGTCCAAAAATCTATCTAGACAACGGGAGCACCACGATTTCCACCAACTTTTCGTGAACCCCAAGCGAGCCGATATTTTACTACCTATCTACCTACCTATTTTATTGAGGCAAAAGGTCACAAATAACGCAATCGCTTATACGTCAACAAGGTAATCTATCTATTAAAGCACATTTTTAACCCGCCTCTTAGGACGAATTCTTAAATGTCACATCATCACGTGGTCATTTAAATGAATGCTGTATGAAGAATAACATTTAAGAAAGTGGTGCAAGTCGGCCTTAGATTAAATTGTGTGCATAAAGTTTACAAGGCTCTTGATGACGTTAAACACACCCGAATATTCCTTTTTATCAGGAACCGTTCAGTATCTCGGTTATCTTAGTTACGACTCGGGAGTCTCAATTTTCTCTACATGAAAGAGCTTCACCCGCTACTAATAACCAAAAAGCCAGTTTAACAGAGAACCACATCACTCCTAAACTCCGCCGACCTGCCTCAACGAGCGCCCCCAAAAAGCCAAAACAGCGATCGCCCGAAGCTCTAATTTAGCCGCGCATATCGCGTAAACGAACCGTGCCGCTTGATAGCTACGCAGCGCTTTAATGGCACTTAGCCAACCGCTGGATGGGCCTGAGAAACAATCTGTGCAGCCTTGGGGGCACCAATTAGGGGCACAAAGCGACTCTGTGACCGTGCCTTCCTGAAACGAAACGCTCGTAATGGAGTTTGTCTGTCGCCGCCAGCTACAATGGCCGCTGAACACAGTACGATAGAAGGTCTCTGGTTATCTAGACATTGACGCAAACTTGAAGGCAATTCTTGGGTGACTTTAAAACAGTTAATCATATAAGTCCCATAAGCGTTCCACGCGCGGCACGATATACTGATAGTAGATACTGATATACTGAAGTAAATTACTTATTAAAAGCTACTAAACAAGGTGCGTCGATACCTGGCCCGAGCAAAAGGGTCGAAAACATTATGGTCACGAACTACTATATCGTGTGGTGACCTACTGAACGAATACGAATGAAGGCACTCGATCAGAGGTTTAATGACGCGCAGCGCACCCTATCCCGATGGATTCCTAAAGTCTAGCTGTCAAGGTACAAACCAATTACTATCGCAAAAGTCAGGATTCCGCCAGGATTTGGTGCACATAAAATGCACGGCACACGGCATAGGCGACCGATCCCGTTGTACGACGACGTGAGTCGCGCGTTTCAAATGTCGAAAGTCGCGACTTTTCAGTACATTAATTGTCAAATGCTGAAACAAAAAGCGCACTCGACCCGTCATACTGCCCGTGCTGGATATAGAGATGAGTGATCGAAAGAAACTAATATTAGGAAATCGCGAGGATAAAAGAGACGGAAAGTGGCAAGAGACAAATGAAAGTAAATAAGCAAATAAATAACTTCTACACACCACAATCACTTGTCCTGGGCCTAGATTCTGTTAATGCATTGTAGTAACATGACAACTGCATGAACATGGCGGTTTTCATTTCATGGCTGCTTTAAGTCTACGCGGGCACACCCATCAAACCTTCTAAGCGTCAATGGTACGAAAAAACACGTCACGTGACCCGACAGTGTACCTGTCATTATACTACAATGCACTAACAGAATCGAGGCCCTGGTCCCAAACTACAATACCCTGTGCTATGATAACCAGGCAAGGACATCACAAACTGAGGCCATTTGTACAAATGAGGTTGGTGTTGTTGACTCTTGTGACCTCTGTTTGTATTAATTTTGTACCGGGTTCATGTTGTTACACGACCGCAGAAAATGTGTCACGGATGCTGCGGAATTCACTGGTAGTGATAGTCCATTAAGTATATATGTTTTAAGCATACTCGACGTTGTCATCATCAAAGGCCCCAGCATCGATATCAGAGAGGTTTTTAATTAGCATTATTTCCTCACTGAGTCATTCTCAAAAATATTGTACATGAGAAAAAAATCGCATGTCGCCACTTTTGATGTCAGCGTAAAAAAAAAAATCAACGAGAAATAAACCATAGGTAACATTTTTTTGCATTAGCTTAAAGTCTGTTATTAAGTTTAAGTGAGAATTATGCGATTTAAAATAAAACCTAAGAAAAATTAAAACAAATCAAGTAATCTACAACTTTTTTGTCATACATAAATCGAGTGTCTCCAAGCGCTTTTAATCTAAAGAAACAAGGAATTCTTCGTTTCTACGAAACTTACACAGGTGTTTTTTTTTTTAATATACTTAAAAACGATCACTGTATATGAGGCACCTTTTTCTATTTATATAGACGTTTTAATTAATTAAAATATTGAGCACAAAATTATGTCTCCATATTTTGCTCCCTTGAGTGACGACACATTGTGTGACAAAATTCTGCGGTATTACTTTATTCTTGAACGCATCAGTAAGTTTTTCACAAATGGCAACATTTGTACTAATACCAAGTTATAAAAACAAAACGTCAGCCATCTTATTTTTTTACTGTCAGACAATTAAAGTGGTGGAGTATTTTGGCGCTTTGAAAAATATTAAATTGTGTGACGCAGTAATTCAGGTAAGTTAGAGGTTTTTCATAATGCGTGTTTTATACTTTAAGACTGTTTTTATTACACAAATCGTGTAATAAACAAGAATCACGAAATTTCTATTATTTTATTTTTTAGTTGAGGTTATTTGTTTTGTAACTAGCATTTTTTGGTTCTCTTGTGTTACATTGGGTGACGTCACACAAAAGAACCAGCCTAAAGGTGTATACATCATGCTTTCAAATAGTTTATTGTTATGATCACAGTGCATACAATTTCAAAATTACATATTAAAATGGAAAAAAATAAGTCAATAAGTTAGTGCCTGTCAGGTTTAGTTGGAACATAGATTCTGAATGACTACCGAATAGTATCTACGTAAATGACTGATTTTTCTACGATGTATAATTTGATTTGACAAATTTGTATACAAATCAATAATACCTGTTAAAATGATTAACGGATAGTTTTGATTTAATTTTTTTATTACTTAGTTGTCCTACAAATATATTTAATTATACTTTTTTCAGATAATGGTAGAAAATGCCTATGACTGGAGCCAAAAGACAAAGGCGGTATCGTCTAAAGTTGAGGGAAGAAAATCCTGAAAAATTACTGAAACAGAAAAGAGACAACCTTGAAAGAACAAAGAAAAAATACAAGAACATAGCTGAACTGACTGAACACCAAAAGACTTTACAGCGAGAAAAATGGAGAAAACAAAAAAATAAAAATAAAGATGAGGCAACCGAAATGATAAAAAAAGTTGTCTTTATTTTTATTTTTAATGAGAAATATGAAAAATATTTGATATGTTTATTAATTTGGAATTTTTGTTATGTGGTCAAGGTAGACTTTATTTTTATTTTTAATGAGGAAAATGAAAAATATTTGGTATGTATGTTTATTAATTTGGAATTTTTGTTATGTGGTCAAGGTTGACTTTATTTTTATTTTTAATGAGACTGAAATTAAGGTTCCTAGTTTTACTACCTATAATAATGTTTCTATTATGTATATTAAAGGTAACCGAAAATTTTCAAAGAGTATCAGTTGACTAGAAGGCAAAAAATTTTGGTTTGTTCTTGCTACTAACACTACCAGAAATCTATGAAATGAAAATGAAAAGAACTTTATTTAGAAAAGGGTTAAAAGATGTTTGAAATGTTTCGAATACCGCAAAAAATAACGCACCTAATTGAGCTAATAATAATCAATAAGATAAATATGATATAATGTGTGTTCATTTTTAATATCTTTAAAGTTTTGGAGACAGAGTTATTTGTTCTTTTAAATAAAAATAAATATAACATACAATGTTACAAACCATTTATCGTTTTTTATTTCCTTGGTAACTATTAACGAAAACTTTAAAAACTTAATGGCTGGTCTATTCAAATAGGTTTTTGTTCCTAGGCTAACTTTAATTCCTTCCGACCGTTGCTTTAATTTCCAATTTTGTATTTGTGAATTAAACCGACCAAGAAATTTACAAGCCAATATAACGCTGCCTTACGAAACAATTGTGTTACATATCTTCCACTGTGTGACGAAAAATTCAGTATTCCTTTGTGTTAATATTGTGTGACGTCCCAAAAAGTCAAGAAACATTGCATTCAAGCCAAAAGACAGAGGTAGAGAATTATCTATAAGCAGAGAATCAATTGAAATCAGCTCATATATATTATATCACAATTGTTTGATAACAAAATCTAGTACATACTTAAGTAGCAATTTCAAATGTTAATTGTTAATAGTTGTTAGTTAGATGTTGAAACTCGGACGTTCGGATAAGATTTTAAATCCTGCTTACAGTGAATGCTATCGAATATATTTTCAAAAATTTCCTCGATTTTGTAAACAAACACTTTTATGATAAAAGTTACGAGATAAATTCTGAAAATCTACGACTTCCCACAGTTGCAATCTAATTTTAAGTGACTATACCGAATGCCATAGAGACCGCTTCATGGTTATTTTATTTATTTATTTATTTATTTTATGATGAATTCTCGTTAAGACAGTTTAAGTAATAATCCCTAGTAGTACTAGGTATTATTACTTATTATTACTAGGCTTGTAATAGCTGTGATACAAAATATTTTTTTGATACAAATATATTATGCTACGCAGATTGGCAAAATGCTTTGAGCAAAGTTTAGATGATTAGAGTGGAATTTTCTATAAGTTTTACTATACAAGGTTATTTCTAAAATGCCCAATTCCTGAGGCACTCGTACGAATCGTGGCCTTCAGTAAATCACATATATACACACATTATTCTACGTAGATGAAGGTCCATTTTATTACACACATACGATTTTAAGCATTATCTCTCAAACAATACTATTCCAAAGCAAAAACCTTTTTTTCTACGAAAAATTTAACAAACAAAGTCGTAGTTGTTGTAAATAACAAACTCTTACCGATACCATTAATTACTTGCGCATTATAAAAATAACCCTATATAAGCCCCGACAACCGCCGTGCCAGTATAACGAGATGAGCCCACGGTCCGCCGACCAGCAATATCGAGCCGGGCCCCCGGGCTGTACTGTGCCCGGGTGGCTCCCCAGCTCCGCCTGACGCAATCACGGCACAGATCACGGGGCAGTTTGGAGATTAGGTAGGTGGAGGTAGCGGAACTTTTACTAGGACACCCTACCCAAAACCTACGCGTATTAGTCATCAAAATAAACTTTGATGCCACGTTGGCCTAGGTGTATCACGTCTGATTACTCTTTCTAGATGTATTTACATGATTGTGATGCCATTGGTTGGTTACCACAGCACAGGGTATCCTAGCTTGGGACAAGTGATGGTGTTGTGTGGATGTTTTTTCATCATAAGCAGCCTATATACGTCCCACTGTAGGGCACAGGCCTTCTCTCAGGGAGAGAGTATGGGCTTTAATCACCACGCGTGCCCACCGCGGATTGGCGATTTCAAGAGCTGAGGTATGTGAATAGCTCAGACACCCAGGTTTCCTCACGATGTTTTCCTTTACTAATTTATTCATAACGTTTTGCTGGGAAATCATTTTTTTGTTGTTGCTAAAATTAAAAGACTCGTAACTTTCAGCGTTCATGGCATGGAACGTACGAGTAAGTTCACTAAAGCTACGCTGTTGTTTGAGAATATTATAATTAAGACATTATGACTGTCACCTGTTTTACATGCCTAATAAACAAAAATAAAAATAAATAAATATACCTATGTAACAAGAACGTTTTCTGTGAGAAACTTTGACGTTTTCGATATAGTTCATAATATGTTACGGACTATTTTGAATCAAATATTATACAAATGTAGACTATTAAAAATCAATAAAATAGGAATCAGAAACAAACCTGAGTGTTTGTAAAATTTGCAAAAGGGCTAAAATTAAGAGAAATTATTGTTTAATACTTTTATTGCACATAGCCTAATCTACAATACGGCGGACTTAATGCCATAAGCATTTTCTACCAGCCAACCGCAGGAGGTGCAAGAAAGATTGGTAGGCATCCAAAGAGGAGAGGGGGGGAAAAGTAGAAATGCAATTTACAATATATTTACTTATACACAGAAGATAAGATTGAACAGACCTACATATTAATATAATGCTATACTATTAAATACTATACCTACATACTACTGGAGAGGAAGGCGATGATACTTAAAATTTACCATACATAAATGAAGAAATCACGAGCTGAATTTGCAGATAAAAATAGTCCTAGCCTACTTTAACCTTCAACCGGCGAAACGAGCCAAACAGTACCGGCGAAACGCTCACAGGTCCCTCCTAGGGACCGTCTCGTCTGTAACTCTATACCCTAATCCCATAACAATTACTGTGTCTGGTATCAGCTAAATGAGAATATAACACAATATACCGCGCTCCGCTGGCAGGGGGTGCGTCTGAATAAATAATGCCGGAGCTGGCCAGCGAAGAAGAGGTTATTAATAGTTAATTATTTGAGGATTAAAATGCGAAGTTTCGAGATATTGCTAGAAGCTATGCTTTTGCGGGAAGGAAATAAACTTAACTGGAAAAAGGTGGAAATTGTAAGTTGTACTTACTTTTTAGTATGAGATAGTTTTATACGATTACAAAATCAAGAGTGCAATGTTTTTATGGTTCATGTTTGTATGTTGGTTTATTTCTTTATTTCACCGAAACTTCTAAACGCTTGAACCAGTTTAAATGCGTTTAAAGTTGTTTGTATCCTTGCGTCATCCCAAGAAACAAAATGTTACTAAATTACGAGTTATGTTTTTTGTTTGTGTAATAATGTCTTTTTTAACATTATAAGGCTTCATATTTTTCCGCAGTAAATTATTTCGACACTTGAAAAAATACTATTTTATTGACTTAAAAATAGTTGCGTGAGGCCACTTCCTTTGTTGCCTCACAACTCTCTACCACGACAAATGCTCATCTCAAACAAGTATAATACGAAAATTAAATTTCTGCCAACCCTAAGCAGACTCAATCCCGAACTGCAATCTTACCTCAGCTAGTGAAATCGGTCTGGTTGTCTGTCTGTCGAATGATATAAACGATAATGCCGGTGACGAATTGTTGCGAGCAATCTGTGACTGGAGATACAATCTGTCTCTACTAATTTGAAACATACGCCAACAGGCAATATGCCTAGCTAGAGAGGTTAACTTAGGTTAGACCTGTGCCCTGCAGTATGACATATATTTAGGCTGCTTATGTCTCATGTGCAGTATTACAAGATACTTATTGAATGGCTTTTTTAACCGACTTCAAAAAAGGCGCAAGTTGTCAATTCGTCGGAATCGATTTTCGAAATTTTATGTACGTTTTATTGAGTATGATGTAGAATTAAGAGTTATAATTTCATCTATTCTAATTCTAAGTGTAAATAATGTTATCCAGTGTATTGTTATAGTAGGTATGCATTGTAGCAGTCTTATCTTAGTTTTATCTTGCGCTGAAAATTGCTAATCCGCGGTCTCTGAGAGACGGCCCGGTGCCCTACAGTGGGACGTATATAGGCTACATAAAAAATCTCTACATCATCGACTTGTGTCCAGTTTCCGAAGAACGGAAAAAGCGACAAAAATACTCGAAATGTTGACACAACGGAGGGGAATCGGCACAATCGGGACACTGGAAATAATCCTATAATAGGGTGCCCCAATTCGTAGCAACAGTTGCAATTAAATCTCAAAGTCAAACTACGTAGATTAGTAGCCTCATTTTTGACGAATTTTTCCTTTAGCACAAACTATTCACGATACAGACAGACGACTAACCCCTCAACTGCCCTCGCGGAATGGAACGTATAGGTCGTGGCAGACGAGTGGCTAATGTCAACTTAGTCGGTAGCTTCCTACTTGTAAGATAAGATGACACGAGAATAGATACACAATCGAATCTTTGAGTCCATATTCATTGGCCACTCCAAGTCTCAACATGAAATTCAATATGATACACAAAAAAATTAAAAGAAGTTCTCCAAAATATTGTCTAGTGGCACAAACATAAACTAACGCCTGTATCTTGGCGGGGTAGGCAGAGTCCAAGGTCTGCCACTTGCCACGATCCTAACAAATCTCTTTCGCTTCATCAACATTAATTAGGCCCTGCATGCAGGCACGCCCGTTTCGTGTACTTTTTATCTTGCCCTTCGCTAATATCCCCTACTCGGTAGTGTGTTCGCCTTGGACGGCCCTTACCTGCCCTTCCAACACATTCGTTCGACATTTTTGTTTCTCCCCGTCCTCCACTCCTCTCTATCTTGAGACATCTCCCATCTGGACAAAAAGGTTGAGAGGTCATCCCGCCATCTCCGCCTTGGCCGACCACGTCTGCGATATCCGTCGCGAGGAACCCAATCAGTGACAATTTCCGCTCATATGTCCAGGCCCATACAACTGACACAATTAAATACGTTCGATATAATTCTTAAAATATTTTCTATACCGTAAATTATCCTGCCAGTCCTTCTGTGGCTTTCTGTAGGTAGAGATTGTTATGCCGGATCGGCGGACCGATGTCTGATGATTTCATTGTCTTTCTTTGCTAAAGTGGCAGCCAAGATGCTTCGTTACGAATATTAAATCAAATTGCATTCGAAAATCGAATTAGCGAGGTTTGTTTTTTTTTTTATTTTTTCGCCCGATTTTATTCCTCTTTTGCCATCTGGTATTTTGTATTTTTATTTATTTCATGTCATCCTCGTATTTTGAAGTAAAAAAAAATTGGCCTTTGCATCTACGTAATAATATGATTTATACAACATCCAGTGGCACCTTCACTCACACTAGATGGGTGAAGGGCCCACTCGGACGCTGAAGTGCCTGGGACATTGTTTTTCAGATGGAGTAGGCTTGCCCAACACCTATACTATCCTGACAGCTTAGTCGGCCTGGCCCACAGGATAGAGAAGTCAAGCATGTAGTGTAGGTACAGAAAATCCAAGTTTCACAAAGGGCCATGGAGCGAGCCATGCTAGGTGTCTCTCTTGTCGATCGTGTGCACAACGTCGTAATTGAACACAAGATCAAATTGGAAGACGTGAGCACACCAATCACGAAGCTCAAGTGGAGATGGGCAAGGAACGAATGCAGTCACCGAGTGGTGGTCGAGAACTGGCCGTCGTTGGGTAGGTAGGTCCACTACCCGATGGGTTGATGACATTAAGAAGTCGGCTGGGGGTCAATGGACAAGATTAGCAGTGGACCGGCGAGGTTGGCGTGACGGTGAAGAGGCCCGGCCACCCCTAACTACAGAGTGTAACAAGATCTCCATATACATACATATCGGAAAACTGTTTGTTATATAAGGTCTTTATCTTTTATTTAGAAGTTCCTCATAGCAAACATTGTTAGTATTGACGAGTAAAACACCCTGCTTTTATGTATGTGGGTATTTCTGTTACACCCTGTATACTCAGTAGAGGCAGTATGTACGTACAAAAAGTTGACGCGATCGCCTCTACATATTTCAGTCACCTTGGTTCCCACACAGTGAAAGGGAAATCGTATGACTTTTGAACCCTGTACCAACACTTGTCTTATTGCTAGAGCTATTGTGTTTTGATAATGATACTTACAGCGAGACAGCACTTCAGAGCCTTCTCATAGAAAGCGTTGCACGAGGTGCAGTGCAGTTGATGGTTGAAGTCGAGCTGCAATCCCATTGGAAAATTATTAAAGTAGTCTAAACGGCCCCCTACGTATACCCAGCAGTGGGCAGAGGTGTGCTGATGATGATGAAGACCTAACGTGTGCGCCGATACGATTTACTTCAACGGCTTTTGTTTGCAACTCCACTGCACAAATTTGGAGAAATCCATAGATTTCTTTTTCTTTGCAACGTGTGTTAAAAAACGTGAAAACTGGAAACTTCACAAATTCCTACAGTAATAAGTTAAATTACTTTAAATAATAATCAATCTTGAAACGTGACACGGTTAATGTGGTTGAGAAATATAAAAATATATATTAAGAATTTTAAAGTGTAGCTTATTGGTTATGGTTTAAATTGTAATACTGAAGAAACAGTAATAAAGTTACGCGTTATTTCAATAATGCATTGTACAACCCGGTAAAAAAATCACGCTGATTTTAAGCCTTCCAGTGACCGTGGGTGTCCCGCAGGGCAGTATTTTGGGCCCAACCCTTTTTCTGGTTTTCATTGATGACCTCTCCAGGCTCTCGTTGCGGGGTGGAACTATAGTCTCTTATGCCGACGATACAGCTTTGAGCTTCAATTCCAAAGACTGGAGTGAAACTTACCGCTTAGCTCAAGCGGGTCTTAATTCTGTCACAAAATGGCTGAACGAAAATTTTCTAACACTAAATACCAAAAAAACTGTTTATCTAACTTTCACAATGCGAAGTTCTACGCAACCCCCCCAATCAATGCATCTTATCGGTCACACTTGTTCTCAGTCCCGCAACGAAGGTTGCCTTTGTTCCAAACTAAAAAAAGTTCGTGACGTTAAATATCTTGGTATAACTATAGATCAAAACCTAAACTTTAATGCACATGTTCAGGGTCTGACTGGTAGGGTGCGGAAGCTGATTTACGTTTTCAGAAATCTGAGAGTTGCAGCAGAACCAAAACTCCTGAAAACCGTGTATTATGCACTATGCCAGTCACTGCTTGTGAATTGCATTACTGTTTGGGGCGGTATGTGTAAAACACCTCTTCTGGCATTGGAGAGGGCCCAGAGGGCAGTTCTCAAGGTGAGCACATTCCGTCCGTTCAAATTCCCCACTTTTGAGCTTTATCAGTCTTGCGAAGTGCTATCTGTACGCCAACTTTTTATACTTCATACAGTCCTTAAAATGCATTCGCAAATAGTTCGGATACCTGAACATCGCGATGCAAGAAAAAAAAGAAACAACAAAATTTCATATAAATTTCAATTCAAAACATCCTTCTTCAGAAAATTCTTTCCATTTCTTGGCACTTTTCTATACAATAAACTGAATAAAGTATGTGATATTTACCTTCTCAATTCCTTTGAATGCAGGCGCAAACTTTTCGACTGGCTTATTACTCAAGATTATATTTCCACAGAGAACAATTTGTTTGTACTGGGCTAAATACGCACACACGCACACACGCGCGCACGCACGCACGTACACACACATACACACACACACACACACTCTCACACACACACACACACACACACACACACACACACACACACACACACACACACACACACACACACACACACACACACACACACACACACGCACACGCACACATTTTGCATATAATTTTATTATTTTTGATAATTTTTATGTAATTAATAGTAACCTACTTTAATTTGATGTTAATTTGTAACTTTCTTCCGAAGAAAGTATACATAAGATATATTATTGATTGATTGTTTTTATGTGTCATTCTTCACAGAATAGCATTGTATCATACCTTTCGGGACAGCACTGGCTCCTGAGATACAGGTCCCCGCCTAGTTCAGGAGTCAGGGCACAATGATATTGTAAACAAATTTAACTATTTGTGTTCAAATAAACAATTATCTTATCTTATCTTAAGCCGGGGCGTGAAAATCGGCACTGCGGCGGCGCGGCGCACATGCGAAGAGATTTTTTACATCCTTTATAATGTTCTTTAAATAAATAAGAAAAAAATTCAATAACTACTGCTCTTTGGTTTTCAAAAAATCTGACTAACATTGTCGAGTTAAAAAATGTCGCACAACTCTCACGTGAACCGCCCAAGTAAATCGTTCTCACTAAAACCTCAATAATTACAAGCAAATCAATAAGAATTAAAAACAATTTAACTCTTTCCAAAGGGGCAGCTTACGAGTGGCTGTTTGCAAAATAGTACTAAATTGAGTGGAGAGTCGAGCCCTATTGTCTTTAAAGGAGCACTCGAAGCCACTTCATAATTTAACAAGTCAATTGGTGTACGACCGCATTCTGACAACGCCATTTTTATATTGTTTACAGTACTAACAGTATGAGAAAAAAAGGGGTGCTGAAGGAATACTTTAGAATTACTTTTTGAAGTCAAGTGACTTTTGAATTTTGAAGTCGCTAAGAAACTGCGACTTGACTCTCAAAGACTTATCGGTATGTGAATGTTCTAGAATAATTACTTAGGTACATTTTATAGTTTTAATGTAGAGGGGCTTTACAAGACTTTTATATATATTTTTTTTTTGGAACTTGTGGAAAAATTCATACAAGATATAATTTAATTTCATTAATTTAAGAGGTATCGTTTTTTTACAATACCACCGGAACTTTTAATAGCACTTACCTTATAAAAAAGTTGTATCTTTATAAGAAATAAGTACTACTTTTTAATTTCAAGTTTATACTGTATAACATTTTACGTAAATAGGTTTATCCGGTATTAAGTAATAACATTTTATGTTTTAAGCGACCAAACCCAGTAACGTAAAAATAACATTTACACGCTTAATTGTCAGTGCTTTCAGGTAACTATCATTCATAATTAAAGGCCTCTTCCACGGAAACATTGTGAATCTGTTCAGAGTTGGAAGCCAGCCAGAGTAGTCGAGCGCCCGGAATACTAAACGTTAAAGGTGCTTCAAACATTTAACAATGAAACTCTTCGATGACCTACAAAACTGTAACAAATAAACTTGGCGCAGGTAAAAGTTACACCGAGCATAATTTGACCTGAGATAAATTTGACATGTTTGCCTCGTTGGTCTAGCGGTATCACATCTGATTACTATTCCATAGGTCGTGGGCTCGATTCCCACTGGGGGCCGCCGTACGTTTGTATAAGTGGCCTCAGTCTGGGTGTATTTCCATGTTTGTGATGTCCTTGGCTGTCCATAGGGTATCCTAATTTGGAACCAGGACAAGTGTTTGTGTTATTATTACTATGAATTCTTTATTGCACAAAGACAGTGTACAAAAGGTGGACTTAATGCTAATGGCATTTTCTACCAGTCAACCGGCAGGAGGTACAGGAGATGCAAAAATTTATGTAGGCGTGAAAAAAAGTACATAATATAATAAAGAATTATTCTATCTATCTATCTATACCATTCCATATTGAAACTTACATTGTATGTATTATCAAATAAATTACTTACTTTTGTTTGATACTGCAAATAACAATTCACAAGTCCTCAACCGAATCTCAATTAAATTCGACCAATCGATGGTAACTTTGTAGGGAGGTGTCCAAACCAAACCAGTATACGCAAAGTTTTATGCACCATCGCGCCACGAAGTCACTGCTTCTGTTTACCCAATCAACGGGGGTAGGGGAGGATGGGGAACGTTGCCAGTTGGGAAACTTTCCATATTCAATTTGATTAGAAAAAATTCTTATTTCAGAATCGATGCTAACATAAGAGTCCATCTAGCATTTACCCCGTAAAATGTTAGAAATTAGTATTTGTGATACACATGAAAAATTATAAGTTCCAATTTAGTAGAAAAGCTAACCAAGCAACCTTTGGTCACATCTATTGAAATTTAAAGACGTAAAAAAGAATTAACAAAGATTTGAAATAAAAATAAACTCGAGTCTAATACATCTGGAGAACGTAACGCCAGCAAACTGTATCAAAAAGAAAATCGGTGACGCCAGCCATTAGACAAATTACGACGAAAATATCTACGATTTTTAACCCTCTGCAGGCCATTCTAAACCTTATTGTAAAGCAATAAGCCCGGGAAAAGGATATTAGAAAATGTAAATTCGATTCCCGCGCTTTCGAGCTCCGTCTATTCAAAATAGGAACGTATTACGCCGGTGAAAAGAACTGTCTCAAATTACGCTCGTCTTCCTTCTCTTTCAGTTCCGCGTGAAGGGGTATAGTTGTCTCGGTCCCTCGCAATACAAACTCAAATAAACAAATACAAAGGGCCTAATTGAGTAAGTAGTGAAATGGTAAAACGTCCACGGGGCTTGAGCCCCCGCTTTGTCGAGATAGGGGGGTAACTCCTGTTGTCTGATATGCAATGTTACTGTAATAATATTCCACAAAATATTTTTTTTCAATATTAAAGACTGACGGCCTCGTTGGTTTAGCGGTTAACACGCTTGACTACCATAACAGAGGTTGTGTTCGAATCCTACTGGAGGGCGCCGTAGGTACTTGATTTGTATAGATGGTCTCAGTCTGCGTGTTTTTTCCTGTTTGTGATGTCCTGCAAAGGATTGTCCTGCATTTGAATTGTGATGGTTACTGTACCACAGGGTATCCTACTTTGGGACCAGGACATGTGATTATGTTATGTGGAAGTTATTATTTTATCGCTATTTTAGTGGTCAGTGAAAAGCATTAGATACTAAAATAGCTATTACCAGCCTGCCTTTCCAGTTATAACAAAATGGCCAATATCCTTTGCTATTAAGTATATACCTAACCCCAAAAACATACAAATTCAAAGTGAGAAGTGAAAAACAAAATGTTTACTTAATGAACATCAATGCTGTTAACTTCACAATTAATAGATTATGCGGAGAAGAAGCCAACAAATAAACTCCATATTTATTGTTTTCAAAACAGGTTTGCTTAATTAAGAGACTTTTCAAATTTAACTTACACTACACTGGGTACAATCGTCCCCGTTAACATTATTTAAATACCAGTGTTTGTCTTCCAAATAATCCTTAATGTTATAATAGGCTTTTTTTTAAACCGCTTCGGTGGTACCTTACTCTAATATCTATCTTGAGGAATCTTATTGTAGAACTGCATACTTTGCAAGTCTAAAACGTGGAAATGACAATTTATGTTTAATTCCTAGCATCAATATTATGATGGCTACCAACATTTTCAAAATTGCAGCGTGCACCCATGTAAATGACAACTTGCTGTTGACTGTACACATCAGATAATTGTCTACGTGAAAAAAATTACACAAATTTGCACTCTAGGGCAAAAGCGCACACAGCGCATAGCAATGGCAAAAATGTAGAATGACCCCAGCTTATTCTGCAAAGGTAAAGAGATTTAGACGGGGGACTTCATCTGTCAACAATTTCGTGTTATTTGAATAACTTTGTATCAGTGCACCTATCTATCGTATCGAGCAAGCCATCCCAATAGTCTAATCCAGCTATGACGCAATCGGACTACATTTAATATAGAGAACATTAATAAAAAAAAATAAAACAACTCTTTCTTCGCGAAACATTTTCGTTGCTAGCAGAAGAAAAGTAAAATAATGTTTGGCGTAATTAATTGTTTTGTGTAATGTTAAAAACAGGCGAAAACAGGTTTTCAGGCGAAACACGAACTCTTTAAAAGTCTCTAGAATTGTCTGTAAAATTTAATATACTAGCCGCGATAGTAGCCTATTAACACACACAACTCTAGAATTTTTTTTTTTCTACTTTTGTAAGATCATCATCATCAGCCATTTGACGTCCACTGCAGGACACAGGCCATGGTTTTCACAACCATGAGGGATCTTGCCATAATCGCCACGCTTGGCAGGCGGGTTGGCGATCGCAATATGGGGTTGGAATCTCAGGAAGACGCTGCTGCCCGTCTCCTGATAATGTATTTCCTTAGTCGCCTTCTACAACATCCGCGAGAGGAAATGGAGTGACGCTATTCTTAATTCGGCGCCACACGGATTTTGTAAGATAATGCTCTTTATTTTCAATAAATAACTCTAAAAATAAAACAGATAGACATATAGACAGATAAAAAACAAATGTAACAAATACAAATTACCCACAAAAGGCACGTCATCGCATCCTGAGTTGAGTCCCATTGCGCATTGCATCCTGAGAGATAGACCTTATCAATGTTTATTTAATTCTGACAAAAAATCAACCGTTCCCACCGCTGTCTACTGGACAGACAAGTCTGCCTGTCTGTAGAAATTATAGGGCTTAATGAGGAGCTACAACATTCTTGGGTATTAGAGGAGTGTTTGGGCACGAAGATACGAGTTAAAAGTTCAACAGAATATAAAAACAAAAGGAAACCGATGACCTAGTTGACTTTGCACGTATTGATGTAGTCTTACTAGCTGACCCCAAAAACGTTCTTTTACCATATTAATTAGCCTACGATCTATTCTCAGACCTACCAAATAAATCGCCTATGTACCCGTTCTTATTGCTTTGTTGTATGTGTAACATATTTCTTTCTTGTGTACAATAAAGTATAAAGTAAATAAAGACAAAAAAAATTATAAAAATTGGTGAAGTCTTTTCGGGTTTATAAAAACACGATCCCTTAAAACACTCCATAAATGCAGTTTAATTAGTCTGAGGTAGAGGAACAGTCCTCACTTACGGCTCCCAGACTTGGTCATTGACCGATGAACAGAAGTCCAAGCTCAAGGTTTGCCAGCGAGCTATGGAGCGTAGCATGTTGAGCATCAGAAGGTTTGACCATATCCGAAACACTACGTTACGCTCAAAAACACGCAGAGCTGATGTGGGTGTCCAGACTACAAGGTTAAAGTGGAGCTGGGCAGGACATATCAGTAGAATGCCCCCGGATAGGTGGGCGAGACTTGCCACCGAGTGGGTGCCGCAAGGCGGTCGTCGCAGGAGAGGTAGGCCAAGAAGACGTAGGCGAGACGACCTCGACCGACACATGCCGGAGAGGTCTGAGGTGGCACAAGACAGAAACTCAGACCACTCCGGCTTGAGTCTCCGGTCTGAGTTGGGGGAGGCCTTTGGCTAGCAGTGGGATACAAACGAGGCTACGTAAAAAAAAGAGGCACTGTCTACATAAATTTTGAGGAGTGTTTTTATGAATAACACTATCTAGTCTTTTTTGTGAATTAAGCCAAATAAACTAAAAGGATTATAAAGGTGCTGGTCAAGCCTAAAAACATAACCCTAGCACTAGCGCAGCACGAGCGTCTGAGCGCCCACTTCACCTAGTATATGTATGTAGTACACAAAGAGGATATAAATCACTGGTAGTACATCTAATATATGCAGGAGATGCCAGTAGACGCTGCGTAAATCATGTTACTTAAATGTAAAAGGTCTACTCATAGAATTATTATTAGGCATAGAACCGCAGTCCAAGTTTCCAAAGTAAGGCAAAAAATTGGTAGCCAAATTGCAGCCAGTTGTCAGTGTTGCACTATTAATGTGAATGTGTGCGTGTCTGCGAATGTCACTTACTACAATCCACTTAGGCACACTTCAAAATCAAAATCAAAATGTTTTATTCAAAGTAGCACAGAAACTGCGACTTAATGAACGTTACAAGTTAAACTAGGTGTCCATTTCAAAATCTAGATCAATTTGGAGAAAAAATGGACAAAAACCTCCACGTAACTTATGTTACGTTAATGTAATAATAATAATACATCTTTATAATAATAATAATGTATCACCACACTAAAGTATCTATATGCAAACGATCTTAAAATAGTAGTTAAACAATATTCAGCGATACCAATGAGTGAGCGATGCGTGCGTGTCGCCTCGCTTTTGAGCGGAATTTTGTTCGACACACTCTGTCTTTGCGTGGTAAGCCTATGGGCCTACTATTATCAAATAAACCAGAAAACGGAAGCCCCTTATTAATTGTTTTATAAACAGCTCGGGCGTCGTTAGTGATTTTAAAAGTCACTTTGACGTCTACACAAAGACGGTCTTAAACCGTGACCGCTACCGTGTAACCTTCGTCAAATATAACGTGGCATATCGCACAAGGCATTTCCGACTCTATTTCTTGAGGAGAAAAGTTTCACTGCGTTTTCCTGGGACCGATTATTATGTTATGATATTTATTTATTTTTGTCTATCCCAACTCTGACAGGTTATGTTTAGTTTGAAGAATATTCGTTTCGGACAGGTCAACTTGGAGTTCGGACAAGAGAGCACTATTTGGCTAATTAAGGTCAACACCTTCATAAGTTGTGGGCCTAGATTCTGTTAATGCATTGTAGTATAATGACAATTGCATTTTTTTTAGTTGGCTCCATTGTGCGCCACTGCTGGCCACTGGCCTCCCCTCGAGCTCTCCACTCCTTAATGTTCACGACCACCTCCTGCTAACCCTGTAGAAAGGTCGTGACAGCTGCATTAACTTGATGATTTACTGTTTTTATTTATTTATTTTTGTTCGTAGCATCTTAGAGTTTGCCTCTGTTGTATGGAGTCCTCAGTGCGCATGTCACAAAACCCGCATTGAGAGGATACAGCACAAGTTTCTCAGAGCACTGGAATTTCGAACTGGAAACTCTTTTCTTGATTATGCGACGAGTGGAGAGCGCCATCACCTACCGACACTTAGCAGTCGACGTGAACTCATTGATGTCACATTTCTTTTCAAACTGTTAAATAACAATATCGACTCCTCCACACTTTTCGAAAAAATATCACTTAGAGTACCTCGCATATCGTCACGTTCTGGGCAATAATTTTATACTCATATAGTTCGCACTCAACACGCTCATAATAACCTTTTCAGGCGTTTTAATGACTTTTTGCAAGATATTGATATTTTTACAGTTACATTAAACGAATTTAAAAAAGAGGTAGGAAAGATTGCTCAAATACAATTAAGTTAAAATGGCTCATACTTATACTTTTATTTTACTGTAACCAATACTAAGTCTCAGATACTAAGAATCAAAACTGGTTAAGACCGCATGCCTTTAAGTTGGTCCCTTAAGTAAACAAAATTATAATATTATAATTTTGTTTACTTAAGGGACCTCCAGGTCTATTTTTGTTTACATATACTTTTTATTTTTTCCTGTTTCTCTGTTTGTATCCTAAATAAAATAAAATAAAAATAAAATAAAATTTTTAATTATCTATGGAAAACCAACAGCTAACAAACAGTACATGTGACATATGATGATTGTTCCGACCGGTTTCGGCCATGGCGACCAAGTAACGGAAGCGGTCAGATGCGCAGGATATATTAAGGTGCACAAGTGCACGCGCAAGACACAGGTGCACATACTCATCCTTGTCCTTCTAGACCCAATGGAACGGAGACCGTTACGACCGGAGAAAGACTCAGACGGATGGTACAGTATCACGGTGAGAAAGTTACAAGGGGTCGGTACTTTTTCACACTCCCATAATCGCCTTTTACGATACCCACGGGAAGACATGGGGTGGTGCTATTCTAATCTGCCGACACCACACGACGAATGTGACATATAACTAGTTAGTGAGCCAATTACAGGTTTTCACCTATAGCAACAGAGTGCTAGTTTTCTGCTGATACAAAACTTGCACTTGTAGAGACTTAGACTTAGAAACTTATAGCTAAACGTACACGGTGCGCGCATCGCACTATGAAATACTGATTTCTTTACAAAGTATATGTTTTAGAAATCAGTAAGTGCCTGAACACTTCACTAGGCAAGCCCGTCTCATCTCATTGCTACTTTCAGTATACACGCTCACACTTATCAAACCTAGACGTCAATGGTATGAAAAAACAAGTGACGTGACCAGACCGCCTATCTAACATTTTACTGTAACTTGAATTACATTCAAGTTCCGGAAGGTTCCGTACCCTGAAAGTGGCTATTGTAGATGCAACGACTAATGAATGTTGAGGAAGCGAAAGAAGTTTAACAGGATCAAGACAGTGGCAATCCCTGGCTATCCCTCCGAGATACGAGGAATTTCATGCAAGTTTGTAGTTTAGTTTAAAAGTTTGGTAAAATACTTATGGGTGTACAAAAAAAATCTCTTCCTTACTTTCCATTGGCATTTCTTGAAAAACGTCAAGTTCAACTAACAGCTATACCGCAATGTTAAAGTAATTTCCTACTCGTTTGTCTGTAGGGTAATAGACTTCGCAATGTGCATCGAGTTGTCACTGAGGGCCGGGAATTGTAGTTCTATGAAATGAGGCCCACCTTATCGTGCTCTTCGTAAGCTTCAATCAGTTGTGTTCACAGTGGGATAGTCTAAGTTAATTTACCATATTCACATGTGTCTTTTACTATTATAAATTGAGGTAATTTTTATGTGTAACTAACTCATCCTGTTGTAACCCCAACAAATAAAATAAAATAAGTCACCTTCATAAGTACAACTTAGTTTTTTGTTTTTTTGCAAGCAGATTCCGTATACACCCAGCTAATACCCTTTCAACCCTGTTTGAAGAAGTCCGAATGTTTATTCATAGCTTTGACCCTTCCCACTTTGGAGCCACATTGTCCGTGGCACCATATTCAGCGGTTAAAGTAAATATTGTTGTTCTTGACCGTTTTTCCTGTGAAAGCTAATTGGGCTCTTTAAGACCCTTTGTGACAAGGTGTGAAGTATTACGTGTGTTTGGGCGCTAAGCAGGAGTTGACAGGGGTTTTATGGTAATTGTTTTCGGTTGATGCTATAGAGATATATCTGGATCCCACGTTATTTAGAAAAGCAATAGTGAGTAAGTTTGATGTTTGAAAGAGAAAATGTCCAAAAACCAGTCCGAAAAACCTGCTAAGGAAGCACAGTCTATATGGAAGAGACCATTATCGGTATAAGCTACCTCTAAAATCTAAAACGGAAATTGGCCACTACTGAAATTTGTTCCATGATGAATAACTATGAACCTGAAATCGTGGGGTTGAAGTTTTGTGGTTTTCCATCATAGTTATCAAACTAACAGTATTGGTATAGGAAACCAGGTACAAGGCGTATTGCAATCGGTGGTAACAAGCCCTTTTGCTGAAGAAACTGACGAGAGATCTCATCTCCCAAAGCCACCTATAGGTCCCACCCAATGAACGCCATCCTCTTTAATCATGGATTTTCCGAGCACAATCTTTCTTAAGTATTGTGTCATTCTGTATCTCATCAGCCGTTTACGCCATCTTTCGCGGTCTCTCGGCGTTCTCATCAACACACCCTCTGCTGACTTTACCACATCGTCCGACAATCGGGCTGCTGGTCTCCCCACCGACTGCCGCCCGTTTCGTCCGGTGTACCTAACTACATCCTCCCAAATAGCCACAATTACGAACTTACCCGCGATTACCGATAATGATCCGAGCTCACCCGAAGTCCGAATCGGTCAGCCAATGAGATGCAGCGGCAGAGGAATTGCCTGCATCCTGCGTAAGCGCATGCAATGAGGATGCGTTGATTGGCGGATGTGAAGCGGCAGTGGGAGTGATGGGTTAAAAATAAAAATCGTTCCTGAAGGTTGCATTAGCTGTGGGAACATCTCTGGAATACTGATCCTAGATTTCTCGGGCTATATCATTTTGTCATATGAATTTTCAATGGCAGTTGTAGGTTACTACACCCTGCTTCAGAGCATTGCCCATCTCTCTGAAAGACAGTATAGTGGGTTTCATCCGTACTTCACTTAAAAACATATGGAAAGCCATACCTACTTTGGAAGACATACAGAGCACAGAAGATTTTCTCTCAGACTGAAAGATTAAAAAAACTCGGATTTTGTTGGAAAGGTCCCTGCCATAAAAAGGTTCAAAATGTAAGTAGCTTCCAGCAGCGACTTTAAAATTGGCAAGTCAAATTCCAGACGCGGAGCGAGGGTACATTACTGCGACATTACAGCGTAATTACGCGCGAAACTTATCACATTATCAAAAAGCTTCAATACGTCGAATCCTTTGATCTCGCCGAGTCGCTAATTTGACAATTACACTGAACTCAGAGTCTACAAGAGTCCCCTTTCGGATCTCGGGTGAGGGGTGGCGTTTCGATTTCTCACGCAGGGTTGCCAGACTGTCGGCAACCTTCACATACCGCTATAACAATAAATAGGTTTTTATAACAATATTGTAAAAATATAAATACGTCAAAATCCCACGAAATAACATGCATTACTAAATTATAATTAAATAATAATAATAACTTTAACACAACACAATCACTTGTCCCGACCCCCAATCTAGGATAACCTGTGCGCTGTAACCAGGCAAGCACATCATTAATATGAAAATGCACCCACACCGAGCATATTTGTGCAAATCAAATACGGCGCCCTCCAGTGGGAACCCACGGCTTCTATTCGAGTATGTTACCGCTAGACAAACGAGGCAACGACAACTTGTACCTACAGTTGATCTACAATTAGTTTACTAACGTTTGCTGTAACTATTAATATGAAATTTGACAGTTATAGATCACTTTATTGCACAACCAGTAAAAAATATTTACATTTATGACTTCTCAAATCTATGTATGTTATATAATTGGCAGTCTACTAGATATTAGAAACATTTAGGATTTGGTGCGCGTAATATAGGAGGAGCTGATCGTGAACTATATGCAGATTCGAGACATTCCAACTGCCAATCTCATTGCGGTGGCTAGTAAAAACTATTATATTGTTTTTGTTGCACTAACCCATGCTGAGGACAATTTTTAAAAACCTATTTAGAGGCTAATAGTTCCCATACGTAATACAGGGAAAGTTTGTATAGAGGCTCGAAATTTCGCCGACGCCTGCACTTACCCATTGACTCAGTTGGGAGAGCGCTGGCAGGGTTAGTCAGAGGTCACGGGTTCAAGTCCCGGCATGGGTGGAATTTTTAGCCTCTGAATAGGTTTTTAGTAAAAACTATGATTGGCTGCAAGTTGGAAAAAAATTACGAACAGTCTGGCAACCCTGGCACACCGTCGGAAATTCCGCCTTGAAATGTTTACCCAGGGCCATTGAAGCGAAGTGGAGGATCCTTAGCCCTGTTGTTGTTACAAATGTCGTTTTACTCGAAATCGACTAACGGAATAACAGTTTCAACGGTCTCCGGAAATGTGGCCACAATGAAAGCAATCGGTTTACTATGTTCCTTTTTGTGGCATTCATATTTTCTTACGGTGTGAAGTTGTGTTTCTTCCTGTCGCGGCAGATTAAAACACAGAGCGATGAGGGAATACCTGTTGCAGTTTTAGGAGCTCCATGCAGTAAATGTGGCCACAATGAAAGCAATCGGTTTACTATGTTCCTTTTTGTGGCATTCATATTTTCTTACGGTGTGAAGTTGTGTTTCTTCCTGTCGCGGCAAATTAAAATACAGAGCGATGAGGGAATAGGTACCTGTTGCAGTTTTAGGAGCTTGCACTAGCGCGAGCAATGGAAAAAACCATATGTTTTTTCATTGCGTAGCCGAGTCTTCCTTCTTGTTCATCTGTAGGCTAATCGGCTATATTTATATACAGGCGTTTATAGATAAATAGATAGAGAACACTTTATTGCACAACCAGGTGAAAGAATAAAAATGTGATGTTTATTTTAGGTATGTAATTTAAAATATTCCTGTTTTACACCACCTATACCACATTTTATTGGAAGACAAAGACCATAACACCAAGATCCAGTACTTTTGTTACATCTACATAGTAATAGCCGCAGACCGAGCCCACAAGGTGCATCTTATGTGACCACGCTGGGTATTCTAGCAAAGATGTGACGTCTAACTAAAAGCCTCCATTTCGAAGTACTTAGATAGATAGATAGATAGAGAACACTTTATTGTACATAAAAAAGGATATTACACTGATATACCTAGGTTAGGTTTTCTGACATTCGTTCTCAGAACGCAAAAGTATCAGCACAGTGAGTGCAAATTACCGAATCGATTATTCGCGCCACCCGGAGCCGACACAAAGGCGTCATCAGCCGCCACGCGCCCGCGTCAGTTACCATCCGCCGACGATTATAGTCTTTATCAACTTAGCGCTAATATATGGGAAGACATAGAAAGTTCGGTTCGGTCTCCGGATAAGTTTTTTCCACGAGTTTAGAACGATAAGGCTGGCGTTGCGACTTTGCTCTAAAGAAGTACATTTGGTTTGCCAACTCAACCAGTGGCGTGGTCGACCGAGCTCCTCCTAGGATAGCGATATTTCTCCGGCTTCTGAAACCAATGACTTTTTTCTTAGTAAAAGTTCTGTACCTACCTTAAGTAGGTTATGTACCTACCTTGGGCAGGTACATAACTATACCTACATTTATGAGTTTCCAGGAATACATCGGAAGAAACGTGAGTGTCTGAGGTATTTACATACCTCAGCGCTTCAAATCATAGGCACGCGTGGTGATATCTCTCTCTGAGAGAAGGCCTGTGCCTCGGATCGTGTAGTGTGCAGTACTAAATTCCGTTTAATTGGGATGCCGAATGTATGACTCTATCTGACTTCTAATTAACACACCAGCAATTTTGCATCTATATTCTCGCCTCTTCTTCGTTTATTAGCACTCCGACGAATTCGAACGTAGTCACCTAAAACAAAGCTGAAAGAACCTTTTGAAAGAGCCTTTGTCTTCGTGTCGCATCTGGTTCAGGAACAAGAGCCTGTAAATGCGTGTTAAGTATTTGAATGATTTTCTAAATTGTCCCGACCATCTGTGTCTTTACTGTAATATATCTAGTTAGCGCTAATATGCAAACGGGACGTCGCGATGCGAAAACGATACCGTCCCAATTCGAAGTCGGGGATTAAGTTACTGGAGCACTGGCGCGGAAAACGGCGAAATAAAATATTCAAACGGTATACCATAGTGGCGCCGGATTAAGAATAGCGTCACTCCATTTCCTCCCGTGGATGTCGTAGAAGGCGACTAAGGAAATAAATTACCAGGAGACGGGCAGCAGCGTCTTCCTGAGATTTCAACCGCATACTGCGATCGCCAACCCGCCTGCCAAGCGTGGCGATTATGGCAAAACCCCCTTGTTATGAAAACTATGAGGGAGGCCTATGTCCTGCAGTGGGCGTCAAATGGCTGATGATGATGATATCATAGGACTGTGTCAAGGGATTTATTATACCAAAGTTAATTCATATTACAGCCAAAAGCTGATGACTTTATTCTGAACTTTGAGCCATTTTTGTAACAAATACAGTTTCCGAGGTGTGACGTCTCTTGCACGTAGAGATTGTCAAAAGTCAAAATTAAGACAAGTTGTGAATCTTGTGGTATGCTGGTAGTATGCAAGTATTTCACTTAAGTATGCAGCAGTTCTAAAAATTGTAACAAACTATTTAAGGAGTAGAAGTCACGTTGGCATCAACACATTGATGAATGTAATATCGATCGAGTACATGTACCTATCCCACATAACTGAAATTAAACCCAGTTCAATGCATCCTAGTACTAGGTTTTAGAAGATATGACATGTAAACTCTGTTAATTAAGGAATATGTTTGAAAAGACTAAGTTTGGAGTTTTTTCGTCCGTTTTTTCTCCAAGAGATCTAGATTTTGAAACGGACACCTAGTTTTTCTTGTAACGTTCAAAAATTCACAGTTTCTGTGTTACTTTGAATAAAAAATTTTTGACTTTTGACTTTAGGCTAATTAGTACCTACTACTGGCATACTTCATCATCAGCCCTTTGACGCCCACTGCAGGACTAAGGCCTCCCTCGGTTTTTATAACCATGAGGGGTTTTGCCATAATCACCACGCTTGGCAGGCGGGTTGGCGATCGCTGTATGTGGTTGGAATCTCGGGAAGACGCTGCTGCCCGTCTCCTGGTAATTTTTTTCCTTAGTCGCCTTCTACAACATCCACGGAAGGAAATGGAGTGACGCTATTCTTAATCCGGCGCCACACGGAACTGGCATAATTACATTCTTGTTTTTTAATTAGTCGTATTTGTGTCCCACTGCTGGGCAAAGGCCTCCCCCATGATCTCCCACGAAGGGTTGCGTACCATTATCAACAACATTTGAATATTTCTTCAACCGTCTACCTGTTGCCGTTATTAATATGGTGCCACCCTTAAATATTTATTTTATTCGACGGCACCAGAAATACATCATCTGTGAAACTTTCTGAATATCACGGTTCATGTGATACAGCCTGGTGACAGACGGACGGATGGACGGACGGACAGCGTAGTCTTAGTAATAGGGTCCCTTACCTTTGGGTACCCCTTATCTTATCATAGAGATCAAAAACCCAAGAATCAAAAGCACAAACCCACAACACTCCAAGTAATGCAGAGCGCATTAAAAACGCATCGCTGTCTCGTCGGCAGCACAAAACAGCCTCCAACAATACCGCTGGCCTTTGACAGGCTCTCGTATCGCCATTGTACTACCACCGGCTAATTGATCGGCCCGGAAGCCAGAAGTGTCACCGCGGTGAAAACCCCCAAATGAGCATATAAATGGTACTGATGATGCTCAAATGAACGCTCGGCAGCCGAAATAAAAGGCCAGCATTGTCAAGAGGAAACGGAGCGGAGGAAATGCGCGTATTGTGCACGTTGAAGTAGGGATGGGCATGTGGGATATATCGATACGATACAATTGTGTTGATGTAACAAACTTAAGGTGCATAATTGGACCGTATGTAGAGCGTTCGTGGAGAGGCCTCAGTTATAAAGCTACGACAAAGAAAAAAAAAAAAAGAATTAATATTAGAGAATAAATATCGAAAATGATGCCTAATGCCAGTAGTAATTTAAAATATGCCAGTTTAGTTCAAGAAAGAAAAGACAAGACTAAGTTTAGGTACTTAACCGTTTATTATTATGCTACATATTAAATTAGATTCTGAGCTGCTTTGAAACCACCAATATTATCTAATTTCATACAAAGATCATTTAATATGTAAAAAAAAATATTTTAATACTTACACAGTAATAAATATTGACTTAGTACTTAATATCGGCTTAGTAAAGGGCACTCTCCGGCGTAATTTTTCTAGTTGATATGTTTAATGAATAAACTAATTTATTATTATTATTACTATTGACGATCGGGGATTGGGAACTTTTTACTTTTCCTGGCTCGTTCTTTCTTACTTAGTTCAATTTCATAAAAAATATCGATATTTTCATATATTTTCCCAAGCCTACAGTAAAGAGACCGATTTGTATGCGCGCGGTGAATTTTTGCCGCGCGACATTTGATCCGCGAATTTGATAAAGGTGAAATTAGTAGGAGTGTGTCTGGTTAATACGCCGCGCTCGCTCCATTGTGGTATCGCCTTACTTCTGGAGAGGAGAAAGGAGACTGCAATGTGACAGGCAATATGGGATCGTCAATGCCTTTAAGTAATTCGTCCGAACATGCAAGAATGGGGCCTGTTTCATATGCATGGTTTACTTTGAAAAATCATATTTACATTGCAAAGTCGATCACCCCACAGATTAATGAGCAGGAAGACTCGGCTACCCAATGTACATCGAATTGTCACAATAAACTATAAATTGTAATTTTATGAAACAGGCCCCAGGATTGTCAATTCTCAAACCATTCAATCAATCAGCGTCGTCCACTGCTGGACGTAGGCCACCCCCAAGGCACGCTTTGATTTGATTTCATTTATTTGTCAGCAAAATTCTTTCTGTTCTCGCCATCCTCATCCAGCAGCTACCAGCAATGTGACCCAGATCATCGGCCCAGTGATCGGGGCTACCTACTAATAAGACTCATGACAATGATAATATCTGCAACAAATATTTATCTACTTAGATCTTTTAGAACCTAGATCGTAGGAAAAAAAATGTACTTACCAAAACGCAATTTTTAACGGAAATACTATGTAGGTTCATCACCCTAGGTTTCAGGCTGAGTTAGTCCAAAAATAACTATTACCAAATTACTGGGTATTCATCATCAGCCATTTGACGCCCACTGCAGGACATAGGCCTCCCTCGTGGTTTTCTAACTATGAAGGGGTTTGCCATAATCGCCACGCTTTGGCAGGCGGTTTGGCGATCGCAGTATGCGGTTGGAATCTCAGGAAGACGCTGCTGCCCGTCTCTGAGTAATTTATTTCCGTAAAGTCGCATCCTACGACATCCACGGAAGGAAATGGAGTGACGCTATTCTTAATCCAGCGCCACACGGAACTTAGTATTATAATTTTCTAAATGAAAACAGGTAACACTTGTTATATGCTAGCCCAATTTATTTTAAACAATCTGTAAAATATGTTAAGTTCTGTGAAAATGAACAATTTATAATATTATAATATTTTTCGTCTCTTTTATTATTGTTATTTAGGTTTCTGTTTTGAAACTTTTCGCAAAAACGGATTATAAAGAAATTATGAGTTTTTTGTCCTTTGATGATGCTAGCTGATAATGATGCTTTTGTTCCAGAACTTAACGATTGTTTATTGAACGGAGAAACAGAAAAAAGCTACTGAAAGTAATCCACTCCCAAACAAACAATATCAAAAACTGTTCGCGCTTCTCTTTGATCGATCTCAAAAGGATTTTCCTTTGTCATTCCGCGCCTACTGCCAGTACCGCGAGGTGATACCATTGGGCCTCACATTTTGATCTCACTTTTAAAGTAGCAGTAGCTAGAGCATTTTAATTCCAAACGCAGCAACTGTGTCGTATCATGTCTTTAAGACTTAAAAAAAGAGAATCCACTATCGCCTCTGCTCTTAAACTTTGGAATTTTCCCTAGAATAGCTATTGATATAGGTATGTAGTTTTATGTGAAGAAAACTAAACCATCGTGAAGAAACCTAAAGGTCTGAAAATTTCAGCTCTGGTTTATGGGCTCGTGAAGAAGTTATTATTATTATTAATACGTTTATTGCACATAAGTAAAAAATACAATGGCAATGTGGGGGACTTATTGCTATAAGCATTTCGAAGTTCCCATATAACCATAAGTTTACGGACAATTTCTTTTATAAATTGAAAAAAAGATTTATTGATAAATTGAAAATAAATTTGACATCCAATTTGTCTTAAAAAATAATGTTTTGGGGAAGTTATAGGATATGCGCTCATACATATGTAGGGGTACCAAAGCGTCAAGTTTGCCGAACAGTTCTTATATCCTTCCTCTCTCGCTCACCCAGTGTGTGAGAAGGCAGGGGATATTTAAAAACCACCTGGCGCCATTGAGTGACGTTCGGCAAAAACATTAGGCCTGGGATGAGCGATCTCGAAGTAGGCATTCCAGACCGCAGCAAGTAGAGATCTTTTATAAAACCCTTAAAATGAGCGGCCTCAGGATATAAGTGAGCAAGTAAGTGTATGTTAAGATTATTTATGCTGAGCATGGGTTATGCTAGCGCCATCGTACTACCCATACAGGATCAAATACCGAGAGCAAACGGCTGCGCCGCTCACCCGCGGATGATTGACAGTCGAATCGACTGGTAATAAGTTCGCGCGTTTCCCGCGAAAATGAGTTTCCTCGTCAGGTGCGGAGGGCGGGGGCCGCGGGGGGGCGTAATTGGTGGGAGATCAAAGCCGGCTCGTCAGCGCGGCGCCCTTTGATTGTTTTTCGCGAGTGATCGAAGACCGCGACTTGTGGCAGCTGCAGAAAGTTTGCTCAGGGTACCGAAGAGTATCGGAGGATATTTCTTGGCTCCGTCTATGTTTACAAACAGGCATAGAAGAAATATTATTTTTAGTGATAACTTTTAATCAAACACCGCAAAACCCGAAAACCCTTTCCTCAGCATCGGTTGTTAAACGAAAAGTTTGAAATTATCCGTGTCCACGTCGCTTCCCACAAAGTCATAGCCTTTGCGCTCCGGTTTATACCACTTTATTTCTAGTATTTCGTAAACCCCACGTTTATCTGGGCTTGCTTAAAAGAAATCCACGCAAAAATGTGGTATCTCTGGGGCAAGCGCAGACAAAACAAAACGCCTGCAATGTTAGGCCCGGTAGGACTCCGGTCGAAAGTCCAATGTTCCTACTTTTGTAAGAAAAGTGACGAATAACTTACAAGTTATTAATGGCACTGATGGGCTCTTTAGGTAGGAGTTAGGTAGGTGTTAGGTAGGTATGCGTACCAGCTAATAGGTACTATACTTTCAGAAAATATGGACAGAGTGGAGTATTTTTGCGCTGCCTTTTTTCCACTACAAACGTGACCCGAAGGCAGTGGCTAACATTGTACTGCGTACGTTGACGTTTAACAAACAGAATGTAAATTCTTTACGTCGAAATGTTTTTTCGATTTCTTATTTCTGCAGATAGAAATTGGTCAGTGCACTCGACAAAAAGACTCCAAGTATTTTCAGTACACTCGCAAAGTGGAGCCTCTACGCCTTCCCGTTGGCCACCGCGGGTTTTTGCCTCCGGGCGGCACCTGTCCCTGGGTAATGGCGTAATGGTGGAATATTTACGAGATCGAATGCCGCTAGTAGTCGGCAAGACGCCCGGCGATGTCAGCGCGCGCTGATTGAAATAATGACTCTGCGGAGCTACTGATTAGATGATTATCCTGCGCGGCGGCATTTAGAGGTCTAGGCTTATATCAGAAGTGAGAGCGTTTTCGGTTGCGGGGCTTTTTACTCATAAATATAAACAGCTTTCACTATGGGGCCAAACGAATCAGAGCAAAAAATAAATGAGCTGTTTCATACATAAGATAGAAGCAGTACTGCACCAAATGTATGAAACAGTTGATTTACTTTTTGCTCTGATTTGTTTGGTCCCATAGTAAAAGTTGTTTGTATTGACGAGTAGAAAGATCCCTCAAAGTTTGTCAGGTGACTAAAATGCCACCCGGTATACGAGTCTTTTGGGGCCTGTAAGCAAGATTGCCGTTGTTTTCGCCATCCAATTATGCGGACAAATTTTTAAGGATTCCTGCGATTTAATTGGTAATTAATTGATAATAAAGATAGTAACCGCCAAGAATCGGTCAAGATTTGGTAAGCGTATAATATAGGGGCAGGCCAAGCCGCAAATACTTATTTTCAGTAACCTAATATCTGAAAATAAGTACTTACTTTCGGTCAGTTAGAGGATTTTCGGTGGTGGGTACTGGGTACCTAACGTAAGATTTTTCAAAACTGGTATTAATCAGTGGTATATAAGTGAAAACCTGTAATTAGCTTACAGTTATTATTTAGAAGTTACTAAGAAAGGTTAAAGCTGTTAATTTTCCGTGTACCTATACGTAAATAAATAAATGTTTTTCTGAGTATTTTTTTCACCAAAAGCCAATTTGGGTCTTTTTTGTGAAGCCCGATTTGTGTCCCACTGTACAAGTTGTAAACTGTACAAGTAAAAGTACTAAACGCTCTAGGTAAGAGTTTTCATAGCAACCTGTCCAATAAAATCCCAAAAACTCGTGAGCCGTCTCAGTCATCAACAGCGATACACGATTCCCATAGCAGCTCCATCAATACTGCCTCGTCACGGCCATTGTTGTTGGAGTGTCTCGAGCTATTTCGTTTTTTCTCGCCCCGTTTTGTTTTACGTCGAGTGGGACTCGAGCATTCGACGGTCGACATGTTTGCGTGGAGGCGCCTCGCTTACATCGCGAAGTTGGGAGATTTGGTGGTAGGAGAAGGTCCACCCCGGCTTTCAACTATGTTTCGAAATTTCACTGAGTCGGGGCGAGGTTCGAATGGCTTAGTTGGTAGGGTATGGTAGAGACGCGAGTTGGAATCCTGGTTTGGTCCGGAATTTTTCTTTCTTTATCTATCTATATTCTCTGTCTATATTTGTTTATCTATCACCTATTTAACCAGCCAGTAAATTAAAGAAGCTGCAGTTCTCTTCGCCGTCATGCAGACCCCCCCGGATCCTAAATTTAATAGTCTCGGTAACTAGGTCCTATTTCATAAAGCTACAATAGTAACATACAATTCGTCTGTAATTTTGAGTTCTACCAATCGGAGGGTAAGATTATAGGATAATTAATGACAATTTTAGGATTATTACTAATTGTAGCTTAATGAAGCAGACCCTACCCTCTTGCCTCCTGTTCAACTGTGCTTAAGGTGCTTAGGTTACAGCTGTCATTTCATGTCATTTGGTGAAATACGTAATGATGGTAATCTCAAATAAAGGCCCAAACAGAGCTTAGATTCGATTGATTTAAGTTTAGGAACGCCGGTGCATTGATGAGATTCCCTCTTTATAAACTAAAATTAATATGGTCGAACAAATGAGATTCACGAACTAATAAAAATCTTCTTTTTCTGTTGTAACACTTCCTTCGGAGCGGTTTTGCGACCCAGGTGATTCATTTCTCTGAAGTTTTCTTTGCTCTATTTTCATTTGCACTCCCCGCTTCTGATTCTAATTTTAAATCACTCTCTGAAAAAATCTTTAGCAATAAGTCTGCCTTTTATTGTACAGTCCTATTATTTACAGTTTTTTACCCATCAAACCTAAGACAATATTGGGTCACGAAGCCCACATCTAATGCTTATATTTACCATTGCTGAAACGAATTTTGGAATGAATGAATTAATTAATTAATGAATAACCATTAATTGCTTATCTGTGATGTATGTTGTTGGTATAATAAATGTCTTTCTTCTTCTTCTTCTTCTTCTTATATTTTATTTTAAAACAAGTTCCAAAGCAGAAAAAAACTTGGCAATCGGACAGACGCTCAGCCGGTGCTGCGGGATGCAGGGCATTCTGCGCTGATTTTCAACGATTCGGGCTTCGTTGAAATTAATTATTTTTATTAAGGTGAAAGAAAGGTAGAACAGTGATACCGGCCAAAAATCAGAGAAAAGCAAATAGTACAACTAAAAAGTCCTCACTAACTAACCAACTAATTATGTAATTCAGTGACATATGCCATGGAAGTAAAATCGCACGCAAACACTTAGATTAAATTTAGATCTGACAGAGGTACAAAACTGTAACATATATATACCCATAAATTGCCAAAATATCTAATAAAAGTAAAATATAGTCTGGAAGAGCCACTAAACATGTTGAAACGAAAAATATTTTTATTTTTACCACACAATAGATCGCGAATAGCACGCGCAGCAAAAAGACTCCCCCATAACATACCCAACACAAACGATCTCTTATTATTATATCTTTTTATAGTCAATATAAAATACCGAGTGAATAAATAATTTATTGATTCACCTAGCACTCTACATTGAAGTTGGTATAACTTTATTTTTTACGATAAGTATAAGTTTCTTGTGTGTAAGTATTTTGTTTTTGTAATACTCGTAGTAAATGTTAGAGTTTATAGTTAAAGTATGAAATTGCCGTTTTATTGCAATAGGTTCTTTGAATTGACATAGAATCTTCATGGTTTGAGGTTTTCGAATGAAACTTTTTTCAAATGGTTTCTATGATGTTCTTTTTTTAAAAAATGTGAAACATTTGAATATCGACTTTCAATTGTTTTTGTTATTCAATTTAGACAAGAAAGATGGATACTGCGAAAATTCGAGTGATTTTTGAATACGAGTTCCGACGCGGAACTAACGCGGCAGAAACAGCCCGCAATATCAATGCTGCGTTTGGAGAGGGGTCTACTAATGAACGCACCGTGCGATTTTGGTTTAAACGCTTTCGTGATGGAAATTTCGACTTAAAGAACGAGCCACGAGGAAGACCGCCCACACAGGTGAATAACGATGAATTAAGAGAGATAGTGGAAGCCGACCCTAGTCAAACTACCCAGGAATTAGCGGCATGGTTTAACATTACCTTACCGACAATATTGACTCACTTGCGTCAAATCAAAAAATAGCCCCGACTCATGAATCGATCTTCACCATTATTGCTCCACGACAACGCGAGACCTCACACAGCACGAGAAACCATTTTGACCCTTCAGGAACTGCAGTTAGAAACCATTCGTCATCCTCCGTATTCACCAGACCTTGCTCCAACGGACTACCATTTTTTTCGTGATTTGGACAATTATCTACGTGACAAGAAGTTTTCTTCCCAGGAGGCAGTACAAAATGCTTTCACACAGTTTGTGCAGTCTAGATCGTCGGAGTTCTATCGCAAAGGCATTAATGACCTTCCCATTAGATGGCAGCAATGTATAAATAATAATGGCAACTATTTTGATTAAATAAATTTGTTAAAAATTTAAAAAATAAACAATTTAGATTTTCAGTACAAATCGGCAATTTCATAATTTAACCCCTAATATTTAAATGTGTTTTTTGTCAAATTGTCCTGTAGTGGTGGAGGAAGGTTATTCCAAACCTTCGAAGACGCGTACTTGAAACTTCCCTGGAAATTAGATGTTCGGTGTTTTTTGCAACCGCTTGACTCTAATGTTGTGTTACTGATCTTCTGTGCTATTCATAATTTGAGCTAATAGTACAGGAACGGACGGGACATTGTTCCGTGTGGCGCCGGATAAAGAATAGCGTCACTCCATTTCCTTCCGTGGATGTCGTAGAAGGCGACTAAGGAAATCAATTACCAGGAGACGGGCAGCAGCGTCTTCCTGAGATTCCAATCGCATAGGTACCTACTACGGTCGCCAACCCGCCTGCCAAGCGTGGCGATTATGGCAAAACCCCTCATGGTTATGAAAAACACGAAGGAGGCATATGTCCTGCGGTGGGCGTCAAATGGCTGATGACGATGATGATGATGAAACGAATTTTTGCGACCGCTTGACTCTTATGTTGTGTTACTGATCTTCTGTGCTAATCTCAATTTGAGCTAAGACTACAGGAACGCACGGGACATTGTTTTAAAACTGATCCCCACGGCGCTGTTTTGTTTGCACTGTTTAAAAGACACGTCAACAAGGGATGGAAGATTTTTAGGGCTGCGAAATGTTTTAAAGACTTGCTGCCATTACTGAGAGGTTTAGTAGAAATAATGTGCAAAAAGCCTACAATGAAAAAACAAGGATTGTTCAGAATACAAAGATATCTGGTATCAAACCCTTGATTAATTAATGTTGATGGGTATTTCGAGGTCGATTGTGTCTAGTGTTCAACACATTCATGAGTTCATTTCAGTTTTCATTTTCATCATTCTGAAGTTGAAAACTCTGTTAGTTAAAACTTTTATGAAAATAATAATTGTGGACTTTCTTTGTTAGCTTATTCGCCACACAATCTATTAATTGTGATAGTAACAACTTTAAAGTTCATTTAGTAAATCATTTGTTATTATAATGAATAAAATATTTTAATTTAAATAAAGTTTTTTTGCAAAATTCTTGGGAACTCTGTAATAATTTTACTAATCCTTTGCAATTTTCTCCTCTTTCGACATCTTTTTAGGGTTCCGTACCCGAAGGCTGCCAAACGTGGATCTATTTATATGTCTACAACTCCTGTCAGACTGTTTGTATATTCATCTATACCTCTGACTTTATCCCTCAAACTGTAATAGATTAAAATTTTCGTAATTTTTAAATTCCATAGCTTAGTTAACTTTTCGTAGAAAATTAATCATTTTACGGCAGATAGCCCAAGAGCTGGTTCTTCAGTATGGATAATTAAACCACTTTCAAAAAGCAAAAGTATAAAATTATCTTCAGAGAGAGTTTATGGGCTTTAGGGGGAGTAACACTAGCGCCACCAAGGAAAAAAAATCATAATTATCTTTTTTTACAGATCAAAGGAGAATGATCAAAAACAGTCTATGTTGCGCTTTAAGCATTTATAGCTCAAAATGTTTCTTTTGAAAAATGATTTCATAGTTCCATTTGATAAATAAAAAGAATCAGGGGTTTAAAAGTAATAATTAAAAAATATCTGTATTGATTGTATAACTAAAAAACTTCAGTCAGTCAATACAGATTACAAACACAGATTAGATTACATTATTGCAAAAATCGCAAATCGTGTACATACCTAAAATGCGAAAGTGCAAACTGCAAACGGGGAGTTTTTGACGGGAATTCAAACGAGCGGTTTTATTACGCTTTTACTTTTGCAAATTGATTCCAGTGGATTTTATACTGTTTAATTAGTGTAGTTTATTGTTAAAATGACCTCTCATTTTTGGCTTAAATAACTATTTGGTAAGAGCACGCATAAAGTTATGGCATGTCAGTGGACGCACATACTTTGTTTACATTTTGGTAAATCGAGATACTGACACAGCGAACACATTGAGCTCTTTGGTGGGCTATTGCTGCAATTGCATTGTAGGCAAAAGAACAGTAGGATGTTGCACTCACGTGATGACAGTGGTGTGGTACTTGAGCTGGGGACGATTTAATGATATAAATGCCCCAGCTCCTTTCTTAGATAATATATTTAAAGAGGGTATTTAAATAAAAAATGTTATATTACTTACAAGACCTCGTTTTATTTTAATTTATTTCCTTCTTAGACATGCCTATGACTTTTTTTTAAAGATATAATATTGCAAACTGTCGTGCAGATATGCGATAATATTAGACAAACCCTATTACTTATTGCATGAAACCTACGGATATTTTGTATTTTATACAGAATTATTACTTAGCACTAACTGGTTTGTTACCTACCTAACCAATGCCAATCCAAAATAACACCAAACCACCAAAGTTGTCATAACCTCAAATACTCCCATCTAATATTTTCATAATATTTTTCCTGCATAATCCAGAGGTAATTTCTTATAGTTTACCGTTGGTTTCATCAATGCGCAAGAAGACGCAAAAATAGACTAACTCCTTGTAGGGATTAGCTTACGCGTCTAGCGCGATTCTATTGCCTAGCACCCTACTCTTTCTATCAATGCAAAAAAGACTTACGTTTTGTCCAAGCTGAACCACTGAAATCCAATTTCATAACACTTTCATGTTATCACGAACGAAAACATAAGATTGGTTCACCATTATTTCAAAGCTACGTATTTCTAATTATTTTTCCACTTTTCACATTGTAAATATTGTATTTTGCTTTACTGTCAACGATTCAACTGGTAGTCAGATAATTCTTTTATTTGAATATTGTTCTTTATTTTTCTAAATTATGTCAAATAATCGTCATACTAAGAAGGTCGAATAAGGAAACTTCTGGCCTATGGAGACTTCTAGAAGACTACTCGCATTCTAAATCGAAATTATGAATTTAATGCAAGAAAGAGAAAGAAGATCTAGAATTTGAAATTATGGATTTGGAACAGGATCCAGAAACTTCCAGAAGAAATCTGACGCAGATTCAGATCAAATTTGAATATTAGAATCGAACTATTTTTGGGGTATAAAAGCCGCCCAAGAAGGCTTTCCGAGTCAGTCTCACTTCAGTCCTACTTGAGAGTCTTACTTGAGCCCTACGTCAGTCTTACTTCAGTTCTACTTGATAGTCTTACTTGAGCTCTACTTGAGTCTCACTTCAATCCTACTTGAAGAATCTCACTTGAGTCCTACTCGAAGAATTATCTGAATCCTGTTTGAAGAGTTACCTGAGTCATACTTCAAGAATCTTACCTGAATTCCTGTCTACCTCTCCACGGCCTGTCTCCGTCACTTACCTGCCCGTCTCCACGGCCTGCCTTCACAACTTGCCTGTCCGTCTCCACGGCCTACCTGCACAACTTGCCTGCCCGTCTCCACGGCCTGCCTTCGCAACTTGCCTGTCCGTCTCCACGACCTGACTCCACGGCCTGCCTCTCCGACCTAAGGTTGCTTTTGTACATATTTTTTGATGTTTTTATTCTTATTAAGTTTTTTTTGTTTAATTATAGGTTAGGGGGTTTTGATAATTACATTTTTACATTTCTAAATCTCTCTTTTTATTTCTTTAGCTTCCGTTACCAAGGGTTATGCCTTCACATAACCCTCGGTAACGTGACATCCTATAGTAAATTGATCATTCTCCTTTGCAAAAAGTGTCAGTAACAATCTCTCAATCATATTAACAGTGATTTTTAGGTCCAAAGAACCTGGGATCACGAACCTGGGACTAGACAGCATTTATGCCAAAAACGGCCGTTTCTGGCGTTAATACTATCTAGTCCTAGGTTTTTTGCCCTAGATTTAACGCCATGGGTCCTAAAATACTAGCACTTTTTTGTATATATAATCATTGAAACGATGTAATATACTAGCTTTTGCCGGCGACTTCGTCCGCATATGGAATGAGTAATTTCCAGGATGAAAAATATCCTATGTCCTTCCCCGGGACTCAAAGCTATCTTTGTACCAAATTTCATCTAAATCCGTTTAGCCGTTCCTTGCGTGATTGAGTAACAAACATCTTCATAAACTTTCACATTTATAATATTAGTAGGATGTATTTTTCTTTTATGATGCATGTAGGGCAATACGCATTGTCTTAGTTTAAAATAGACTAATGTGTGTAATAATATATTTTTTTAAATGTGTGGTTTGTGTGATTCTGAACCGATAATAAATACATTTCATTTTCATTTCAAAAGTGTCAACCCTGGCCTTACTCTACGCAAAGAAACGTGACACTCTGTCCAAGTAGTTTTCGAGGTTTGTTTAAAAACATCTCAAGAGACACACTACGAAATGCACCCGGTGTCACTAGCATACAGGCTCAGGTTTGATGTTGATTTTCTTGTAAGAAGGCATGGTCTGCGTAGGTACTGAAGCGCCTAACATCTTACTACTATTTTATAAATACAAAAGTTTTGATGGATGGATGTTTGGTACTCAATCACTCCAGAACGGCTGAACGGATCCGTATGAAATTTGGCACAGGGAATGATTTTAGTCTGGAATACACATAGGCTACTTTTTGACGCTCATTAAGTAAACATTTTGTTTTGGTAATGAATAAAAAATTTTAATTGAGTTAGAATTTTTATCCTGGAAAATATAGGTACCTACATCAAAATTGCTACGCGAACGAAGTCGCGGGCAAAATATTAACATATTCGCGGAGGTTCATATGTAATTATTCTTTTTATTATTATTGGATGCTATGGCACTGATACTGACTGAAAATCAGCGCTGTGGGGTCACTTTCTCACCACAACGCTGATCAGCTGCCTTTTGTGGCAAATTAGACACATTATCTGATAAATTATTTGATTTGTCTGTTTTGTATTTAGTATTCTTTCTGTTGTTGTACATATTATGTTACTTATCTGCTCCTTTTGTTTCTGTGATGTATCTTGGTGGTATAATAAATGTCTTTCTTTCTTTCTTTTATACTCTATCTAGGAACTTTTTAAGCGTAGGTACATAGATGTATAGTTAAACTCACGCCTGTATACCAGAGGGGTAGGCAGATACCACGGTTTGCCACTTGCCACGATCCTGACAAAACTATTTTGCTTCATCAACATTCAAAAGCGTACTATAAGATAAAGATAAAGATAAAAAAGATAAAACAGTATTTATTGCCTCATCAGAAAAAAGGAACTTAAAACAAAGTAAGGCTTAACTAGTGATGACATAAAATACGGCAATAGGATTCAAGCTCTGCTCTAAACCGCATACAAAAACAAAAACTAACAGTTGTCAACAGTAGATTGACCGACCTTTGGTGTACTAAAAAGTGTGGGTTAGGTTAGGTTGCACGCGTGTGACTGTACTCAAAAGACTAGCTCAATCAATAGTTAATTAATAAATTACCAGGAGACGGGCAGCAGCGTCTTCGTGAGGTTCCATCCCAAATAGCATTTTACTCCATTTAAGAGTACACATTTAGTTCCCAGGTGTACTTGAAGCATTATTACAGTTTGCGATTAATAACACCTATACCTGTCTAAGGGACTTATAGGAGTGTAGAGTTATACTTTTATACGATTGTTGGTGTTATAATACTCTAACAAATATCCTTTAGTCAGCCGTCTGACTAAGAGCATTATAGGAGGTTAGAGATACGGCAACCGCTGTTTAACGGCCTACTTGTACGATGATATAGAGCTAGCATTTTAATAGAACACACGTGGTCATTTATAAAGCCAAAGGCTGTTATTTTTACTTGTTTTAGACTGTTATACAGCTAGTAGCTGTATTAGGACTTGTTTGTGATAACCTTTTTTTACTATCTGTACAGAAGTGTTTAAATGGTTCGCATGTGCACTGTAGGCTGTTAAAAGGACTATATGTGTTGTCCATTAACATCAATAGCAGTTTATTTGTACACAAGTACTACTCTTATTTGCTGTCAGCGCCGTACGCGCCAAGTCTGCTAGTGTAACCGTATTTTACAGAATTTTAACAGATAAATATCAGAAATAACAGTTATTTATCACATAAGTAACAGGACTAACAGTTATTTATCTGATAAATTCTGCAAAATATGGTTACACTATTACACTTGCCGACTCGGCGCTTACGGTGCTGACAGGTGTATATTCACCTTTAAAAGATTGTAAACAGTGTTTGTTCCTATGGCTGAGTGACAACTATTATTTTCTGTCCTTGTCTGTCGCAGGGCATAATGTTGTCCCTCCATTCTTTTAAATACCTCCTTGAACAGAGTAGTGTTTTTTGTAAGTGTAAATACTCTGACACCAAACTGTGTGTCTCACACGAAAACAAAAAGTGATTTTTGTTAGTTTGTTACAAAATTTGTACTTTAGGTATTCATACTTGACTTAGTACCTGGGCTAGGCGATTTAACGGACAATAATTATTATTGCGGATCTCTAAAATTTTAGTATATTGAAAGAATTAAACGATGATACACAATTGACCTGAACTACATCTTAAAGCTGTACATAAGTTCACATTAGAATAAATTTATAGACATTGGCTCTGTAGTGGTACAAATGTGGGACTTCATATAGATAACAGCATTCTAACAGAACACATATGAACCTATATATACGCTCACCGCATTAAATTGGAGTTATAACAGTTCACATAGCTGTATTTCATTTCCACCATTTTGTTCTACGTAACCTAAAATATTTACCAAATAAATCTCCAAATTTATCATGCAGATTTATCACAAAATACGCAGATAGAGCGATTGAGTTTTGGTTTCATGTTATAATTAATGACTGTACCTAGTATAATATTATAATGCCAATATAATATCAAAAACTGAAAATTGTAGATTTCCTCTCAGCCAGTTTTAAATATTTTAAAATGAATATCGCTTTTTTACAGAGGCGCGTGAATATTTTAGCTATAAATATGTATACACTTCACGATTAAGTTGCATTCCCATAGGCTTTAACATTATTAAGTATTTAAAACATGTTATCAAAAATGTTTATCCAATTGATCCGCTTTCTGATGGCACACACAAAACCAATAAAACTAATGAGAAAAAATAAGAAATAATTTAGGACACACGTGAATTTTAGGTAGCACTGGAGTAACTTTTGTCGGATTTTATAACTCTGAAGGCTGTGTATTTAGCCACTTGTTACTCTTTATTACACTCATGTACGTTGTATGGTTCACACTGCGTCCCATATAGTGCCGTAAGTCAGCCTTAAGTCCGATGTTACTACTTAAACTGCTATTATAATGCTATTATACTGCTAATGTACAGCCATAGTGAACTTAAAGCTGTCTAATTTGTGCCCAAACTGGTTCTATAAGAGCATTATAGCAAGCTATACAGTTCTTATACAGCTGACTTACACAGCTTATGGAGTACATGTGAACAACTAGACATCTTATATAGAACCCCGAATGCCACTTGGGCAGCCCTCAGAACACAAAAATAAGTTCCAGCCGCATACTGCGATCGCCAACCCACCTGCCAAGCGTGGCGATTATGGTAAAACCCCTCATGGTTAGGCTCAAAGCTTGGAAAGCCATGAGGGAAGCCTATGTCCTGCAGTGGACGTCAAATGGCTGATGATGAATAGAAAATTAACTTTTTTCCCAACATACGGTTGTTTGGAAGAAAGTGCTATTAGCAATAAGGCCGTCAATTATACTGTATCCTTGCAAATATTTCATGTTGTGTTTTTCCTGGTACAATAAAGAATATCCTTATCTTAAAAACGATGACATCAACGTAACATAAACAGTATCCAACGAGCCGATTCCCACCCAGTAAAAACCGAAAATAAAAGACAAGTCACCATATTAAATGACTCATTTCAGAACATGGACTCGGCCACAGAGGACACTCAACCGATCAGTAATTACAGACGTGGACGACTCAATTTTAAAGAAATATTCAATTTTAATTAGAAAAAACTGAGTATACCAAAGTAGCTAAAGACCACGACCATTTTCATTAGAAACTTCGGGACACCCTTCGGCGCATAGCGATAGAAGTCAAAGTTGATTGTGCGAAGGTAAGAGTGGAAGTCAATGTTTTTGATTGCGGTGTCATAAAAAGCTGATTGATATTTCCATCACCTGTTTTTGAGACAAATTAAGTTCAACAGGGGTGCGAAGTGAATACACTGAACTGCTGCAGTTATCATTTTAAGAATATCTTTTGTGAACAGTATATAAAACAATGATTAGGAAGCATTCGACAGCCTACAGGTCGGACTCTATAGGTTAATATTATGTCATACTGACAATATTAGATTAGATAACTTTTTATTGCATACAATAAATAACATTAAAGGAGTGTTCTTAACGACTAAGTCTTACCCCCGGTTTCTTGAACACTAACAATTTATTAATCTACAACTGTCAGTTGGTCAAAGTGCATGGAAAAAACAACTGACAGCTGTTAACAGTATATTAATATACCTATTGTTAATATGTACACGAGAAATCAGGAGTAAGTTTTAGTTATTTTGGCCTAAGATTTCCGCACTGATAATAGGCTTACACAGTTAAATCACTGTTCTTACGTAGCAAGTGTTGAGGTTTGTAAACACTTCAGACACTCGAGTTTTCTCACGGTATTTTCCTTCACGGTTAGCAAGTGGAATTGCTACAACAAATTCACAAATGGACGTAAATTATAAAACAAAGTCATTCTACAAGCCGCAATCGAACCCAGAACCTCACACTCGTAAGGCACGAGTTTTACTGATGCCCTACCAGCCCACCACTGGTTTTTATCATTATATCTAAGAATAATGTATAGAATAGAGTATAAAAAAGAGTAATTTTAGAGTATCTTCAAAATAATGGCCAAGATTATTTGCCCTTCTCACAACACAGCCAAAATGTTGAATGACGCTTTTTTCCCAAAAAAAAAAAAAACTTTGGCGCCAAAGCTTCTCATAGACGGGGAGGTAATTTAATACTTGTCTGAAAATAAAAAGTTTTTGTTGCAAAAAGGTTTTAATATCAGAGAAGGAAGTGAAGTTGTTTGGTTAGGCCCGGAGACGGTAATGGGGAAATATTTAGTCTAAACCGCAAAATAAATAAAATATTGCAGAAGGACAACGCGGTAGCCTGGGTAATGGACAATTCTATCGGGCACACAGCTAGTCTCTTAATAAACTTAAGGCTTACGAGTATACTCAGCAGAAGTTGTTGAGACTCTGGGCCGGTTTCTGAATTGAGAAATTCACAAAGTAAATAGTTAAGTTACGTTCCGTCGCGCTCCTTTCTAAGAAATTCGAAGAGACAGCACTACAGTTAACTATTTACTTAGTGAAATTCTCAATTCAGAAACCGGGCCTCTACTTGGTACCAATATTGGTAACAGAGATCTAAGGCAAACCAATCAATTGGTAGCTACGGTGTGAAACAAAATCCCCAAATCTGTACGAAAATAAAAGAAAGAAAACATTTATTGAAGGTACATTACGCGTCAATACGATCAACTTTTTTTATAGAAAAATCTTTGATATCGCGAAAATACTATTATAAATTATCATCTGTTTCATACATTTTAAAACCGCAGGTGGTATGGCAGAGCTGATAATATTTTCGCGATTTCAAAGTTTTCCCCGCATTAAAAGCTGATCAACACATGTATGGTAGCGATACTTGGGTATGGCAAAAGAAGCAAGAAAGTAGAATTCATGTAGTAGAAACGAGGTCCTTAAGAAGTATGTCTGGTGTTACTTTGAATGACAGGATTCGCAATAGTTTGATTAGAGAACGTTGTGGACTGAAAGTGAATGTAGTGACTAGAATTCAGAAAGGAATGTTGCGTTGGTTTGGACATGTGGAGAGGATAAAGGAAGAAAGACTGACGAAACAACTATATGCAGCGAATATGGGTGGAAGGGCCGGTAAAGGACGACCCAGGCGGACATACTTCGACCATAAAGGGGATGTGTTAGCAAAGGGCGAGATAAAAAGTACCCGAAACTGGCGTGCGTGTATGCAACGACTAACGAATGTTGAGGAAGCGAAAGTGATCTGTCAGGATCGTGGCAAGTGGCAGTTCCTGGTCTCTGCCTACCCCTCTAGGATACAGGCGTGAGTTTATGTATGTATGTATGTATGTACATAAAAGTTTATGTCAATGTTTTCGTTCTTTTATTTTCGTATGGATATGGGGATTTCTTTAAACTAGCATTTTTGTTACACCCTGTAGTTTCCTATGGACCACTGCACTGTTCAATTTAGAACGTGAAGAATCCAGAGTGGAACTTCCGTTATATTTCCTTCTCGTCTGTGGCCTAAATCGTCTGCAGTATTACAAGGGGTATTCGCACAAATATTGTGTTTGCAAATAGGCGAATTCTGCCACTTACTGTACTTTTGGCGACGGGGTTATTTGGGGTTTTTCAGGGTCTGTCAGTCTGTTTCGTTTGTGTAAGTTTTGTAAATTAGTTAGACTAAACAGCGTAGTGTTGGCCGTTGTGAGTGTGTTTTACATAACATCGTTTTATAAATACTTGAATATAAGGATTTATTGTTTGCGCACTGTTTCTTAATACTTTGGAACCACGAGACGTAAATCTCCAAAAGATCAAAGAGAAAATTGTTTTGACCTAGTTATCATCAATCATAATAAAGCTAATGGAATATTGTTCTAAGTAGGTGGTTTACGGTAAAATAATTTGTCAAATAATGCTAAGATTACTGACCTAAACGATAGAGTTAGTGTCCCTTTGCGAATTGAATGTCTTACTAAATTAAATTTCCTTTATAGCGAGTGCAAGCGATTTGTAAACTCGCAAACTCTTTCTCGGAGATCCTAAAAATCAGCGTGGGTTATAGTCACCTTTTTTTAAATTCATATTAGGTATAGGTACATGCTATTTATTTTTCCTCGGCCTAATTCTTATCATTGTCCCACCCTGACAGCGTGGACAAGACGGGCAGTGCATCAGCGTCGGATAAAACAACAACTGCTAAACGGATGCGCTGGCGCCGGCGCGCGATAGCTTTCCAGTTTAGTACCAAAGATTAGACAGAATACAGACTTCATTTTCATATATTTTGTCTCTTAAGTCGCCATTTAAATCGACTTTTGTATGAAGAATTTTAGTTAAACGCCGTTAAAGCTATATTTAAGAAAGTGGTGCAAGTCGGTCTAAATCTACAAAGCTAGTTTGTTGATTGTCAATGTAAAAGGTTAGCAACATTGTACATTCACAATCAAAAAACAGAATTTTAAATTCTTTACGTTGAATTAATTTCTGATTTTAAAGTAGGCATAATTATATCAGCGACTAGATCAAAGTGCCTTATCTACAAACTCCATAATCATTGGCAGACATGTCCATCCAAATGCTCCGTGTCACAGCAGTAGATTGTGGAAAGCGTAACCCGAGAGCGTTTCAAAACACCTAGCATCTGTACCAAAATCACGCACCAGTCAGGGTTGGTCCTGGACTGGACGCTTCAGGGGTCCTTTTTACTGTCGATTCGCGGTGACTGGGCATGTTTTCAGGACTGGCTATTTGTATTACGATTCAAATAGATTAGATTAATACTCTTTATTAGACACCATACATTATAAAAATACATGAAACATCTTATTTTCCTAAGTAACATAGTATACAATTTTGCCTACAGTCTATAAATGTTTTTGATCGCTTGTTTCATTATGCCTCCAATTTCTAAGAATCTCTAATTTTGAATTATAATAGTCTATCCACCTTACAACAACGTACGGATGGTATGATTTCAATCTAAAATAAATCTTAAATACCTACGATATTAGAGACTACAACACAAGTGCATATTAATATCCTTTTCAGTGACGTGCCAGTCGACTTGCCTGGTAGGCCTTCTCATCTCAAAGTTTTTAGTCCAACAGTTTGTGCAAGTAGGGCGAGAGAGGTATATTGGGCCGCGCGATTGCCTAATAAATTGGTCCCTGAATTGGTGGACTTTCTTTACCCATTAGCTCAGCCTGTAACTAAATTTCGATACGCTTAAGCTCAAGCTCAAAGAACCAGTTTAGTTGCTTCTACTTTCAATACATCTACTACTATTGTGAAAGTTGCTATCGAATGGGACCTCTGATTGAAGAACGAGCTGTGACAACCCTACAGCACTGAAGGTGAGACGTGTCATGTCATTCGAACGCCGTGCATCAGCGCAGTAATGAACTAACGAGATCGGGTGACATGTCAACAGTTGCGCCTGCGCACGGATATAGAGTAACCCCGATCGTACGCTGCTGCGATGAACCCAGAGTATTTTGTGTCCAGTATTTGTATACAATGGAGTTATAAGTAAGTATTTCGACGCTCTTTTACATAGAAAGAAAGAATCATAATGTAGGTATCTACCTAATGTTTTCACGGTTCAGGTGTGTATGTTTTTCCTTTTTTTATTCCACCATAACCTCTAAATGCTTGAAGCTATTTAAAAGTGTGTGGTGTTGTCAGAGTTCTTATGTTATCCCGGATCACACGACAGTTTTTTTTGTAATTATTTCAAACTAATTTGGGAAACTTAGTCGCATGGGAGTACCCTCAAAAATTTTGGATAATCGTTGCTATTTCCATGACGAAAACAATATTGATTTTATTGATTTAATGTTTAACTCCATCGAATCGTTACAAAATTATCCGCATTGGAACGCAATTACCTACCTAAAATTTTTATATTTTTCGCTGTTTTAGTAAAAATTATACAAAAGTTGCACTTTTTTGACACCATTTATATTACTTTTTGTATTCGAAACAGAATTATATAAATATTTTCCAATGCAGATATCAAAACCGCGAAAGGCAAAACGTAGAGTCATCAAAAGTCTAATCATAATTATTGGCCACTAATTCAGCCAATTTGTGAGCTACATTCCGAAAGGCGAGCCCAAAAGTGAACAATCCGAAATACTAAAACAAACAGCGCACTAACGAGTCACAAGTCAGTAGAGGCTGGGTGTGGCCACGGAATTACTGGCCGCCTAATTCCGACAAACACTGCTAGTGACTGGCCATCAAGGATTTGACAATCAGATGCAGTTTCGCGCTTTCACAAAGACCTGCTTAAAGCCCATTCAAATTATATTGGACGTGATACTGTAGTTAAATGGATGAGGCAACTGATATTACTTACTGATATTACTTTCTGCAGGTTACAGCCTGTTTAGACAGGGAATTTGCTTAGATACTATTGACGAAGAAGAAAAATTACTGTTTTCTTTTTCTACCAAGGTTGCTAGTGGAAAAACCTCAACCCAAAAAAAAATAACAAGTGTACAACATAATAGGTTCAAAACGGCTAGGTTTCCTCGGTTCAGTCAATCAATCAATTAGTTATTGTTATGTCATGAGAATGTTACAGCTGGTAAATGTAATTTGCTAAGGTAGGTACATGACACCCTGTAAGGGCACAGCAATACTAATTTTTATTATTAGTTTATTAACTTATACATTGATTGAGAACAGTGATTCGACCACCAAAAGAGAGATGACTGCCAAAAGAGGCATAATATGTGAACTCCAATTAATAATCGTGGTAAGATTATGTCAAAAGAGAGACGTGGATCGGTTGACGTAGGTTTGTTGTTAAATTGATAGTAGTACCTACTGAACACAAGTAGAAACCTTGAAGACGATGGTGGAATCATCAGTGATTATCCCTATCCCTCCCTATCTGTGACGTCCACCTAGCCTAGTAGGTGCTAGAAACCCAAATACACGAGTCTTCGTGAAGCAACACAGCTGTGGCCAGACAGTCAGAGCAACCCTTCGGTGTTTGCGCGGGTCTCCGAGGCCCGGCCGCTGAATAATTCAACGCGGGGCTAATTGTAATGAAATTTACGCCCGCTACACCCGCGCGGCATGCAGCCCCCTCGAATATAAGTTGGGCTTACATGGGTGCGACTCTACATGCGACTTATCAAGCGAGAATCGATTTAATTCGACTGTACAAATTCAAATACTGTCAGACATATATTTTAGAAAGGTTCTGTAATGAAACACCTGATGCAAAATGTATGAAAAAATATATAAAAGTGCTGAACCTACATGTATATTCTAAACTCCCTATATATAAAACAGTACGAAGATTAGATTAGAACTCCTTGTACTGTACACACCAGAAAACAAATACAAAATGCATACCTACCTATCTCAGTTTTGCCGTATACAATTGGCGGTCTTTTTTCTTATGCACTTAGTAAATTAAAAAAGTTGACAAATTTACGAACAGCTTTAACTAATTATTATGCATAGCTACGCTTATGCGTGGCTAAGCTACGGTGTCATACTATAGAGAAATAGTACTAACGCCTCTACCCTCTTCACTATTTAAAAGAACCTTATACGAATACTAATTAATATAAAACAAAAGACAGCTATAAACCCCACTTTCGAAAACACAAAATTCTCACGTTACCCTGCAAATATATTTTCAAAATGTGTGAATTTGTACGAAAATACCCGATTTTTATTTAAAATAAAAAGACATATGTACAGACAACGTATTCACTACGCTACAAAAACAAATTAAACGTACCACCTTCCCAATTAAAACTACACTCGACAAGTCCTTTTAAAATGTCAATTAAGATTTTTAACAAGTTACCAGAGACACTCAGAAACAATATTAACGACAAAGAATTCTGTAAAAACCTAAAACAGCTGCTCATTTCCAAAAGTTATTATACTGTCAATGAATACTTAGAAGATAACCTTAACTAAAAGGTATGTATAATTGTCCGTGTGGCGTCGGATTGTCCGTGTGGCGTCGGATTGTCCGTGTGGCGTCGTATTAAGAATAGCGTCAGTCAATTTCCTTCCGTGGATGTCGTAGAAGCCGACTAAGGAAATACATTACCAGGAGACGGGCAGCAGCGTCTTCCTGAGATTCCAACAGCATACTGCGATCGCCAACCCGCCTGCCAAGCGTGGCGATTATGGCAAAACCCTTCATGGTTAGGAAAACCATGAAGGAGGCCTGTGTCCTGCAGTGGGCGTCAAATGGCTGATGATGATGATGTACAATATAATAGTAAAATAATATATAAGAAGAATATTTTATAAATAATTGTGCCGCCCGCATCCAACGACTCCCCGCCATCGTAAACAGGTCGTCAGACCATCGGGTGAGGGACCTTCCCACGCTGCGTCGTCTGGCCCGCGGTCACCAGGTCAGAACTTTTTCGCCCCAACGGCCACCGAGCTACGTGCCCCGCCCATAGCCCCTTCAACTAAACAATCGTTCGAGCTATATCAGTAACTCGGGTTCTTCTGCAGATCTCCTCATTCCTGATTCGATTACGCAGTGAAACTCTTACCATAGCTCTCTCCATTGCTCGTTGGGCGACCTTGAGCCTTCTTATGCGGCCCATAGTCAGCGACCAGGTGTCACATCCATGAGTAGTCACTGGCAAATTGAACAACACCCAATTGGCAAACACACATTGGCCAAATGCCACCAAACCTATAGCTGCGATAAAGTATTGAATATAGAGTCTTTGGAATGACGGACAAACATTGACATAATTTTTGCAGTATTTCGCAATAATGTAAATTAATTCAGTTAAAAAAAATCCAATAATTTAATTTTTAATTCTCCAATTCAAACTAATTTTTAAATCAAATTATATTACAGTCATTATTATTAATTATTTAATTCTAGTTTTATGCTATTATGGCTTTGGCTGGAATAAAAATGATTTTTTTATTTTATTACTCGGCCTAGAGATTTGACATTTGAAACAAATTCTCCGTAAATACCTAAAAAGGTTAAAAGGGGTGGTAAATTTTATATGAAGAAATTATATTTAGGTACGCGTACAAGGTTGCGGTATAAAGGAACGTGTCATTTTCAAAAAATGTGACGAATCTATGTCTTTAACTTAGATCTGCTACCAAATCAAAAGAAGTTATTAAGGTTGATGAAGCGAAAGAGGTTTATCAGGGTCATGGTAGGTAAGGCACTGGTCTATTCCTACCCCTCCGGGATATACGCGTGAGTTTGTGCTTGTATGTTACTAATAAAGTGCTATTACTTTTTAATCCCATCCCTTAATTAGTTCGAAATTTATATTTAATCTGTAGAATTCGCATCGGGCCACCATAACAATGGTTTCATTGTTCTTTTTCAAGGTCATAATCTAACAGGTTTAACAGTGCACTAAAATAATTTAGCTCCGTATAAATAATCCAAAACCAGAGCGGCTGTGTCGCCCTACGCGATCATCAAACGTCAGGAGAGAAAGACTTATTATTTCACGGACGATTTAATCACGATTGTTAGTTTTGGTTAGTCAATAATATGAACGGGTTAGGGAGGCGAGTCATGTTGTGCTCTGCAGTCGGGGGTTAGATTGCGGTTTGGGAATCGGAGACTACCTAATATTAGGAGAAATTGTTCTACTAACACAACGAACAGAATTTTTTGAAGATAGGTATTTACTATCGTAGTGTAAATGCTCACTAGCGCCAACAATGAAAAAAACCGGCCAAGTGCGAGTCGGACTTGCGCACGAAGGGTTCCGTACCATTATCTATACAACATTTAAATATTTCAAGCGTCTACCTGTTGCCGTTATTAACGAGCAAAAAACGGCAAAGAAATCACGTCGGCTGTATATATTTATTTTATTCGGTTTTTAGTTTTTGGCAACAGAAATACCTACATCATCTGTGAAAATTTCAACTCTCTCCCCACGGTTCACGAGATACAGCCTGGTGGCCGACGGACGGACGGACGCAGAGTCTCAGTAATAGGGTCCCTTACCTTTTGGGTACGGAACCCTAGAAAGTATCTTCTTTTACAGATTGTTTTTGTTGCAAAAAGTGGCTTACATATTTCTCAATCAACGGCGGTTTTTGATATAAATGCCATTTCGTCCCAGGTCCTTGATCCTCGGGGCTCGGTCGAGGGTACTCCTAGCAATCATTACAATTAACATGATTGAGACGTTCGTAAGTCGCTTTTTCCAAAAATGATCTGTAAAGGAACATTTTGGCACGAGCACCTACCGCCCTAACAAAATCCCATGAGTGCAATCAACAACTTGCAATGCCGAAACATTAGTCACAATTCTTACACATTGTTCTCGTTATGTCGTTACCTCAGACAGTTTGAAATCACCAATCTATTATGGACTGGACGCGTGTGGCCATAAACCCGTAATATCTCTCAAAGAGAAGAGATGTGCTTTGCAGCGGGACTTCAAGTAGCTGGATATTCTGCAAAGTCTGTTAGTTACAAATCCTCTTTACATAAATTATCCTCTGAACATGCTCAAAGGTCGACAGTTCCTCTCCTCCTACCCCTCCGGAATACCAGCGTGATTTTATGTAATGTACAATACATTACTACAATACCTCAGACAGTTTGAAATCACCAATCTATTATGGACTGGACGCGTGTGGCCATAAACCCGTAATATCTCTCAAAGAGAAGAGATGTGCTTTGCAGCGGGACTTCAAGTAGCTGGATATTCTGCAAAGTCTGTTAGTTACAAATCCTCTTTACATAAATTATCCTCTGAACATGCTCAAAGGTCGACAGTTCCTCTCCTCCTACCCCTCCGGAATACCAGCGTGATTTTATGTAATGTATTGTACTTAATCCTAATAAACAAAAAGTCTAAGGGTTTCTTGTTAGACAACAAAGCCCTAAAAAGCAACTCGAACAAAGCAACATCTACTGTATTCTATCCATTACTTTACTTGGACATTTACAACGAAAAAAGGAACCTCTCCCCCCACTGAGGATACAAATGAATAAATACAACAAAAGCCATAACGACAATGGAGCGGGGAGGGTGTTAAGGCCCCATATATTCGCACAGAGGTTTCACAGCAGATAAGCTGGGAATGTACTCGTAATATCGGACGTGACTTAATGTCGTGTCGTGACTCATGGACGTGACCTAGACTATACGGTTATGAAAATTCGGCCTCCAAATTAGGAGAATAGCGATCGCGGACGTTAATAATAATCGTCTTAAAAACATCCGAAGCATTAGTACAAGTACCTAAAGATTGTTTTACAGTTCGCAACTGCACTGGTTGGCCTGTCGACCACATCGCAGAGTAGGTAACAGTTATACAAGAAAAGATGACTAGCATCTGAGGTAGGTGCCTACTCCATACAAGCGAACGTAATATTAGCATAGTACAGTCGAAAGCAGGTCGAACTTTATATTTTTGTTGCAAAGTCGCCCGTAATGTAACAAAATAAAGTGCACGCGAGTAATGACTGTCGGTGGACTGTTAAAAAAAAAACAAAAATTACAAAATTAGGTAAATAAAAAAGTGATGCTAAATCCGCGGGAGTACGGAGCCGTTTCAATAGTTAGGGTAAACGAAAGTGTCACAATAGTAATACGTACCTACGCGCCTTCTGTCCCTACTTATTCTGTAGCGTTAATGCGAAAAGGGGAGAGTGGGGAGGAATGTTATCGTCATTTGGGTGTCCATCTATTTACTAATGACTTCCTGTGTCAGGTGTAGCCACCCTACCCTAAACTTTTTTTTGAGAATTTTTCGAAGTAAAACTGTGTTAAATATAGCTTTTGGAAGATTAAAAAGTTTACCGTTACAAGATGGTAAACTTTTTTTGTTGCAGGCGTTTTAATTAAAATAATACTTACTACCTACCGCTTCGCGTCATTATGTTTTTAATATCAAACCTATAGTATAAAAAGCTTTGTTTATTTAACTGAAAAATGGAAAAAAAATCTAATAGATCCACACACACACAATTCAATTGATACAGGCATGTGTATTCCTACATTAAGATAAGATAAGATAAGATAATTTATTGATTGTTCGATGTGTTTCTTTATTGAGTACAGTAAACGTATCCAGCATATGCATGCTGGGCATATATTGCTGTAGGTAGTTACTCCTCAGTAAAGAGTCTTTTGTTTTGTCTGCAAGTACGCCAGCAGCAGCTCTTACAGACAATCTCCCAAAGACACACCCAAAAGGGTGTCCCAGCACCTAACGCAACATAACCATGAAACGGCACCTAAATACACCCAACAGACAGTAGGTATCAATTACCTCTACCTCCTTCTCCAGCTACGGGAATCAAGCCTCTATCCTCGTGGGCTTATGCGATAGAATGGCGCGACTTGTCAAGGCAAGAAGCAGGGTATCGGTTACATGATTGGCCGACGCGGCGGGCGGGCACGCCTCCTCGGTCCCCTATCCATTTCACGCGTACCTAAAGCTTGGAGCCAAAAGCTTTGGAGCGGTTGGATCGCTGCTTCGTCAATGTGGGTAGGTACAGTAGACATCATATCGACCTTTAGATCTTAGCACTCAACGCACCCATAAGTTAAATTGATTTTTAAAATTGTCCTAAGCACCGGTTAGTGCAACAAAAAGAATACTTACTCACAAGGTGGCGCGTTCACGTCTGATTACCATGCTGACGGTCGTGGATTCCATTCCCACTAAGAGCCGCCGTGCGTTTGTACAAATGGACTCAGTCTGGGTGTATTTCAATGTTTGTGACGTCTGTCTGGTTACCCTAGCACAGGGTATCCTAGTTAGGGACCAGGCAAAGTTATTGTGTGGTGTGGAATGTATTATTTATTTACTAGCTGACCAGGCAAACGTTGTTTTGCCATATTCATTAGCCTACGATTCTCAGACCTACCTACCAAATGTACACAAAAAGTCATAAAAATTGGTGAAGCCGTTTCGGAGGAGTTCGATAACAAACACTCTGACACGAGATTTTTATAGGTATATTAGATAAGATTTTACTCATAGTACTCGGACGTTATAAGCCATAGAGTGTGTTCCGTGTGGCGCCGGATTAAGAGTTCCATGTGGCGCCGGATTAAGAATAGCGTCACTCCATTTCCTTCCGTGGATGTCGTAGAAGGCGAATTACCTGGAGACGGGCAGCAGCGTATTCCTGAGATTCCAACCGCATACTGCGATAGCTAACCCGCCTGCCAAGCGATGGCAGATGGCAAAACCCCTCATGGTTGTGAAAACCACGAAGGACCTATGTTCTGCAGTGGGCGTCAAATGGCTGACGATGATGATAAGTCATGGAAAGTAGTTTTAATACCTAAACTATCTTCAATCGACAATTTTGGATCAAGAAAAAAACCTTATTAAGTAATTAATGCCGTCTGTAGGTCGGTATACGCCCCACTGTAGGGCACAAGCCTTATCTCGAGCGAGTATGGGCTTAATCACAAGGCGTGTATTGCAGATTTAGAACTTCAAGCGTTTAGTAAATTCTGTTCGTATCGACGAGTAGAACATTGAGTACAACAATAATATCATTATCAGAATACCTAGGTACACTTTAGGGCGCTCTAGGTTTGGAAGACAGTTGGAATTCAGTGACAGAAGTTGCAAATAAAATAGTAGGTAGATTGTGTCTCAAAGGAGCAAAATGATATATTTACGGCGAGGGCGGTATATTGAATCCTGAGTGAAGCGAAAGATTCTACAATAGATTCTAAAGTAGAATCTTGAGCGTAGCGAGGGATTCAAGTGTTTACGCCCAAGACGGAAATAATTTTGCTACCGAGTGACACATACTGCTTTTCCCACCTGCTATAAGGAAAATTTAAATCAAACACAATATGTGCCGTGGAAGACAATTATGATCGATTGCAACAAAATAAAAATCGAATTGGAATTACATTTTGTGAAAATCTGCACACGGGTCATGCTGAGGGCAATAAAAAAAAAATATCAGGGATAATATCTAGAATATCAGGGAAGAAAAGTACAACTTTGATCCCTCATTTGAGAGAATCAAGGGATCTTTTCTGAATAGCAGGTGTGAAAACTCTTTTGCGTTGTAACAACAAGCACATTATTCAGATTGCACTTCCATAAGGTACGAGTAGGTAAACGGTATTTCAAAATGGCCGCCATCTGTAATACAATTTGACACGAAGCACTTGATTTATAAACGCCATCCGCGGAGGGTGCATATAAACGAGCGTCTTCCATTCGCCTACCTACTGCCACAAGGCCCACAAGTGAACGACAGAAGATTTGCTTCCACGCACGATGAGGTGCTGTCGACAGCATATGAAGTCGTCCGTAACGTAACTGAATAGAGTGCATGCTTGTAAAGGTTAATGTGATGACGAATGTTTAATAGTGTTTTTTTTTTTTTGAGAAAGAGAATTTTGAGTATCCTCTGAAACTTTCACCGCATTCTTCGCTTCCGACCCACCGTATCCCTGACCATACCCCTGGTGGTACGGTAGGTCTTTTAAAGTTAAACGGTACCACCGGGTGTAGGTCACTAATGGTGACCTACATACCTATCTCTCGCATGATTATCTACATACCTAAGGGGCTTACGCTTACGGGGCAGCATTTCTTTGGGATTCTTCAGACAAAGATAATTCAAATGCAGTTTAAGTACCTATTATTTAAAAAATGGTGCAAGTCGGCCTATGCATGTACCTACAAATGTTTTCATTAGTGAAATTCTCAAATCAGAATCTGGTTAAATCTCTGACAGTACTTACTACTAGGTAAGGATGTTGTTGAGGTTTGCTTGTGACTGCGTTAAATCACGTGTGGTAGGGAATTTATTTATCTACCGCTGGAAACCGGAGTTCTAGAAGATAGAAATATTGTTGTTGCCCATCGGATGCTCAGGCTTACATCATCACACCAACTGCTATCTACTGATTGCTGACTGTTATTCTGAGTTTTTCTAGTCATTTTACTGGCTACCTACCTACTTGTAAGAAGGCATAAGTTTGTTAAATCAGATGATTATTGTATTATTTGCGATTTGGAAGATACTTCGATAAGATAAAACTTTGGCCTTTGCATCTACGTAATAAGATGATTTACGCAGTGGGCTTAGGTGACAATTCATCCGCAAAATATTTCATCCTCGGATGAAACGTCGCCCTTTTCAAATTTTTAGGCGTCAATTCATCCGCATTTTTTTTTTGTTGTTTGATTAAACGTCACCTCTTATAAATTATTAGGCGACAATTCATCCGTAAGTTGAGTCGCTATCGGTCGACACAACTTACGGATGTAACAGACGTGTCATCACATAGTTTATGGACTTGTAGAATATTTTGCTTGTGATTAGATAGGTAATAGAAATAAAATCAGATGTATCTGTAGCGGCCGCAAAAAGTAGGTACTAGGGTCACATGCAAATGTAGGAGTTAATGTAAATTATTATAAGTCTTACGCTTTTATGGGAGCCTGAAACTTTTTCTCCAATTGCCTGGGACAAGTCAATACGTGCGAAGCCGACCAAGCAGCGGGTTTTCTCACGATAAGATAGTGGTGAAAGATTCATATCAGATTGGGTGCTTTCAGAAGAAAAGAGCAGAAAGGTCCTTCTGAACACGCCTACCTTCTTCGTACCGCCGCGTACAAAACCAGATAAGGTCTGTCTACAGCGGAAACTGCAGTCACTTCCGGTTGCCACGTCACTGGGACTCGAGAATTTATTGTTTTCTCTTTGAATTACTCGCCTTGAAACAGTTACTTTAGAATGTTTTGATATGTAGGCGTGGTGTTGTAAGTGAGATTCTAGGGAGATAAGGTTTTGACGGTGACTCCGACTTACTCGACCATCAAACAAAACATCTATTCAACATTTAAGTGGATATGGAACAGAGATTAGAGAATCAATATTAAACAAAACATTGGGATTTGCATCTACGTAATGAGATGATTTATACAGCGTCCAGTGGCACCTTCACTCACACTAGATCACTCGGACGCTGCAGTGCCTGGTAGGTACATTGTTTTAGATGGAGTAGGCTTGCCCAGCACCTATACCATCCTGACAGCTTAGTCGGCCTAGCCCACAGGAATGACAAATCAATACGTGCGGACCCAACCAAGCCGCGGGTTTCCTCACGATTTTCTCCTTCACCGTTAGCGTGTGATATTGTTACTACAATCTCGCAGATGTAAATTTGAAAATAAACAAAGTCAACTTCTCGCTTCATCAACATTCATAAGTCGTTGTAACCACGGTAGCCAGTTTCAGGGTACTTTTTAGGGTTCCGTACCCAAAGGGTAAGGGACCCTATTACTAAGACTCCACTGCCCGCCTGTTTGTCTGTCACCAAGCTGTATCTTAAGAACCGTAGAACCGTGAACACTCCCATAGAACAAACGTGATTTTTTGCCGTTTTTTGCTCGATGTTAGGTAATAATGGTAACAGGTAGACGCTTGAAAAATTCAAATGTTTTATAGATAATGGTACGGAACCCTTCGTGCGCGAGTCCGACTCGCACTTGGCCGGATTTTTTTTAGATTTTCATTCATTTCATTTCATTTTCATTTCATTTCATTTTCATTTCAGTAATAAAGGAATATAATCTACCTAAGTCAAAAGTTATAGAACCAAAATATTGATGACAATCTTTTTGGGCAACATCTAACTGACAACCACCTGAATAAACAAACTATATTGATATCAAAACGGACTCTTTAGAGCTGCCGAGGGCTACTCAGGGCTACTTACTGGACAACACATTTGGGTCCTTTTGTCTGTGGTCACGTCCGATACCCTACTACGAAATTAAGAGTGAGGATCTCCGGAGAAAACACCAGTGGAAATAACTATAAAATTTAGCATTAAACAGAATCTGGACCTTTGAAACCTAAAAGGCAAAAAGTTTACAGAAAAAACGACATCGGTTCAGAAGATAAAAGGCACATCCTCTCAGCATATTTCTTTATCAAAAAGTTTTATCAGTTCTCAGAGCCAAACCCATCACTTCACAAAGCCTAACTCAACAGGCCCTAACTTAACAAAGCATCGGTACATCTTGGTCATGAATTATGACTTGGCCGTTTCATGGAACCATTTCTTACCACCAGTCTTGCCACAAGTCTATAAGATATCTGGTTTTTTTTTTTCAATATGTAGAGCTTGTAAAGGAAGGGCCTGTTAAGTTAGGCCTTATAGAGTCAGGGGTGTGACTCTTTTTGAGACCTAGGGCCTGTTTTATAGTACTACAATTCATGATCTGTGCATTTTTTTTTAGATGTAAAGTAGGTTGTCTTGACAACATACTTTATACGAAATGTTTTTGGTAGGCTAGGTGTATGGGGGGAGGTAACAGCGGTGGTAGCCTAGTGGGTAGGACAGGACGCGGAAGCGAGAGACCCAGGTTTGATTCGCAGTGCGGGCATGAACCTATGACATTGTTTTCTAACTTATGTACATTTGTGAAGTTATAGTCGCAATACCACTCGCAAACTGTGAAGGAAAACATCGTGAGGAAACCTGAGTGTCTGACCTATTCACATGCATCAGCGCCTGAAATCGCCAATCCGCGGTGGGCACGCATGGTGATTAAGCCCATACTCTGTCCTGTGCCCTACAGTGGGACGTATATAGGCTAGGTAAGTACTTAAAAAATGTATGAAACGAACTAGCTGCTAACGGTAAAGGAGAACATCGTGTACCAGAGTAGAGGCGATTATCAAAAGGGATGACAATCAAAACGTTCGGGATGCTGCGTCCACGCCTGTTATTCCAACTGCGTGACGCGTGACCACCGCGCAACCACAACAGTGAAATAAACAGAAAGCTCATAATGAAGAACACTAATTACGTAGGAAGCCTACAAATTAATAATAATGACAATGATAATAACTTTCACACAATACAATCACTTGACCTGGTGCCCAAACTAGGATACCCTGTGCTATGGTTACCAGGCAGGCAATTGGAATAAACATGGAAATACAAATTCGCAGATTCACGTAACTTTGAAAATAAAAAAAGTCACAGGTACATGCCCGCACTGGGAATCCTGGGAATCGAACCTGTTTCTCTCGCTTCCGAGTCCATTGTACATCTAGTGTGAGTTAAGGTGCCACTGGACGCTGTATAAATCCGCTCACTACGATGCAAAGGCCAAGTAATCGGAAGCCTGCACTTCCTCTTAACTCGTGTATTATGCTAGTACAAAAAAATTGTGTCGGGTTACACTGCCGTTAGCGTTAAACGTCTATAAGCAAGCGTTAATTTTTAGCTCAAACTGCGCAATGTGTAACGCGGCACTGGCGCCATCTAGCGGCACGGGTCAAGAGGATCTGAGTAATGGTTACGTTGTTATACTCAACGATATATACAAATGAATTTCACACGACACGCGACATGTTTTCGTTGCATGCGGTTTTGGTACCTGCGGTAGCAAATGACCCCCTGCTACCAAAGTGAAAGACGTTTTACGACAAAAAATACAATAGATTTATTGCAGCATACAATTAGCACCAACCATCAGTATTACCTATCAACCGAATAACTGAGTGACGTAGGCTTTTTCTTTTGCTGAAAATCTACATATAACTTAGCTTGACAGAACTGGGTACTACTGGGTACCTATTTTGTTTGGGAAGTATATTAGATTCCTTTGAGCATTATTTGTACCAAATTATGGACTAAATTAGGTAGATAGATAGAGAGCTCTTGACTAAGTATGACTTAAGTTACCAGGAGACGGGCAGCAGCGTCTTCCTGAGAATCCAACCGCATACTGCGATCGCCAACCCGCCTGCCGAGCGTGGCGATTATGGCAAAACCCCTCATGGTTATGAAAATCACGAAGGAGGCCTATGTCCTGCAGTGGGCGTCAAATGGCTGATGATGATGATGATGATGACTAAGTATGGAGTTTTTTGGTCAACGTTAAACTTGTAGGTAATTCTGCGCTACTTGAATATTTTTTTTTCTTTGACTTTGAACTAAAGAAGCCTATCGAATGTACCTGCTAATCGTAAGATAATCTGAAAGTACTATTCTATCATTGACACGTTTCGTGTAGATAGTTCGGTGGGTCCTTCTGTCCTGTAGTTTTATTGTACGTTATATTGTGGTGTAACGGTCAGCAATATGAATTCCTAATTGACCACTAAATTAAGCTCAAAACGCGCCCATTCAGATGCAAATGGCCCTCTATTTGTGTTGAGAGCCGAGAACAACTCGGACCAAGTATTATAGTGAAAACGTTAATCTGAGCGCTTATTCGTGTTATATGAAACGTTACTCCGATTTTCCAGCAGATATTTTACGATTCAAAGCAGTTATTAAATCAGTCGGCTTTAATTCACGGGTAACTAAGTAGATATATTTTTTTCTGATCTAAGCGATTTGAGAGGCGCCTAACGAGGTGATTCCCATAGAAATGTAGTATAGTAAATAGTAAAAAAATAACAAAATTACTATCACTGAATGCGTTCGTGTCGTAAAAATTCTATTAATAGGATTTGTATTTCTGTAGTTTCTGTAAAAGAGCCTAAATTTCCCCCAGCTATTCGCTCGTGAAGCGCAATAAGTCCCGCACAAATCCGTGCGGTCGGAGAACGCGCTCTTAAGAAGTGGTGCCTTAATCTAATAATAATAGGTAATATGTAAAAATCTCGGTCGGCCTTAATCTAATATATAAAAATGTCGTGTCACAGTACTCACAGTGTTTCTTCGAAAATGTTGGTGGCCATCACAATATTGATACTAGGAATAAACATAAATTGTCATTTCGACGTTTTAGACTTTAAGTTAATACATCCTTTATGGGGCACTGTGTACGGTTCTACACTAAGATTCCTCAAGATATATTAGAGTTACCACCGAGACGGTTAAAGGAATGTATTAAGCATACTCTGTGCAAAAAAGCCTATTATAAAATTAAGGATTAGGTATTTGGAAGACAAGGATGTCTGGTATTTAAATAATGTTAACAGGAACGATTGTATCTCACTAGATACACTGCATACACTTAGTGTAACTTTAAGTTGAAAACTCTATTAATTAAGCAAACCTGTTTTGAAAAGAATAAATGTGGAGTTTCTTTGTTAGCTTCTTCTCCGCATAATCTATTAATTGTGAAACTAACAGCTTTGACGTTCATTAAGTAAACATTTTGTTTTTATAGTGAAGCGGCTTCACCCATTTTTATCCTTTTTTTTGTGTATATTTGGTAGGTCTGGCGCCGCAGATTTCGTGTGGCGCCAGATTAAGAATAGCGTGACTCTATTTCCTTACGTGGATTTCGTAGAAGGCGACTAAGGAAATCAATTACCAGGAGACGGGCAGCAGCGTCCTCCTGAGGTTCCAACCGCATACTGCGATCGCCAATCCGCCTGCCAAGCGTGGCGATTATGGCAAAACCCCTCGTGGTTATGAAAACCACGAAGGAGGCCTGTGTCCTGCAGTGGGCGTCAAATGGCTGATGATGGTAAGTCTGAGAAAAGTCGTAGCCTAATTAATATAGCAAAACAACGTTTGCCAGGTCAGCTAGTAATTAATAATTATTATTATTCTCTTTATTTATTTTCATGACTTAGAATAGGTTTATAAAAGTAAAAAAATATAAAAAAATACAAAATATATTTTATAAACCTATCCTAGTTGGCCACCGGTAACGGAGCTAGGCTCAAGCTACCGGTAGTTAGGGCCGCAGAGAGAGAAATCTCCGGACGATGCGCGCCGTGTCCAAGAGCACCGCCTTCTGTATCTGCCCCTTGATCCAGCCATCTAGCGAGAGAGCCTTAAGATGTTGGTCAAGACTCTTCGCTATGAGACCGTTCGCCGATACGACTATCGGGACAATGGTTGTCGAATCCACATCCCATAAGGCGGTAACCTCGTGGGCCAAATCAAGGTACTTGCTAAGCTTGTCCTTCTCGGCCTTCACGAGGTTCTCGTCATGCGGGATGGTGATGTCGACGAGCACTGTCTGGCGCATCAATCGATCTGTCAGCACGATGTCAGGCTTATTGGCAACAATAGTCCTGTCCGCGATGACAGACCGATCCCAATAGAGCGTAGCATGACCATTTTCGAGAACCGGCGCCGGTGTGTACTTATAGTACGGCACCTCGGATTCGACAAGACCGTATCGGAGAGCAAGTTGCTGATGAATAATTTTGGCTACTAGATTATGCCTGTGCAAGTACTCACCGTTAGCCAGATGAGAACAACCGGAAATAATATGCCTGAGTGACTCCCCGGGACGGCGGCATGCTCGACAGATGTCGACCGTACCATCCTTCAGGATATATTTCCGATAGTTGTTCGTCATCATGACTTCGTCAGCAATTGCACAGACAAAACCTTCGGTTTCCCCAAAAAGGTCACCGAAACGTAGCCAGTTCACCGATGCGAGCAGGTCCACATCGGGCCCTGTCAAGGCCCGATAGAACCGCCCGTGAAGCTCCTTGCTCTTCCACACGTTCTTGCGATCCTCGATGCTGAGCATTATTATTATTATTATTATTATTTATTAGCTACTCCAACAGTATTTTCACATTTCATTTAAAGACTACATTCTAATGTATAATTCCGTGTGAAACACCTTTACAGGAGTATACATCTTTCAAAATTGTGTGTTCGGTAAAAATTTAAATTAGTTCATGAAATTAATTAATTATTTACACATTTTGATTAAAATAAATTAATACTTTAGTATAAATTAGCATTTAGAATAAAATTAATCAGATTATATTAAATTACATTACATTGCTGATTTTTTTAACCTAAATTTAATTAGGTTAGCAATAGGTTAAATTAACAATTCAATTAGATTTTAAATTTGAATATTATTAGCTAGGAAATTAATTTTTAGTTAGGTTCACTAAGGCATTAAAATTTAACTTTTCATCAATTTTTCCCTTAATAGATAGAATGGCATTCCGAAAATGTCAAGATCGGCTGGCATTGGCGAGGTTGCCTGAAGATTATTATAAGTCAGCATTGCTCTATTGAGAGGAGAGAATTTACCCACATTCGTTCTATATGGATGTACAGAAAATGACCGGGTGAGAGGATTACGTGGAGGAGCTCTTGGGACCGTTAATGCTACCTTACTCAAAAGATCAGGTGCATCTAGCACTCCATTCACCAGTTTATGTAGTGACATCAGATCAATATTCGTTCTTCGCTTCTCTAATGTCTGTAAATTAAAGTGATTTGTACGCATTGCATAGTTTGAACGATATGGACAATCTAAACTCTTAAAAGCCAAGAATTTTGTAAATTTTCTTTGAATTTTTTCTATGCGATCAATATGCAGCTTATATGAAGGATTCCATACGGCCGAAGCAAATTCCAGGTGACTTCGTACCAGAGAATTATATAAGCACATAACTGTATCCACGCTTTTGAAATCACTACAAGTTCTTTTAACAAATCCAACCATTCGCCAGGCTTTAGTTACTATAGCGTCTATATGGTCCCGGAAAGTTAACGAGCTATCTAGTATCACACCGAGATCTCGAATTTGTGTTACTTCTGTTAAAGGTGTCTGATTAATTGAGTATTGCGCAGGGATACGTTTGCGTCTTTTTGAAAAGTTAATACAGGAGCATTTACTAGCGTTTAGAGTCATCCTGTTTGCTGTGCACCATAATTCGATAGCATTTATATCTTCCTGTAGTAATTTTACGTCATTAACATTTTCTATTCGACGATACAGTTTTAAGTCGTCTGCAAATAGAAGACAGCTGCTATATTTTATATGTTCAGTAATATCATTAATAAACAGGAGAAAGAGCACCGGACCAAGATGGGATCCCTGGGGAACACCCGAGACAGCAGAGAAAGTTGTGGAGCTGTACCCAACAGTAGTAACTCTCTGGACACGGTTACTTAAGTAAGACTTAAACCAGGAGAGTAATGGGTCATGGATACCATAGAATTTTAATTTTGATATTAGTATACTGTGGTTAACACGATCAAAAGCTTGACTGAAGTCAGTATATATGGAATGGATTTGTTGCCCAGAATCTACTGAGGCAGATAAGTCAGAAATATAATCTAAAAGATTAGTTATCACCGATCTATTCTTGCAAAAACCATGCTGTGATTTCGTGATTATACTATTAGTGTAAAAAGATAGCTCTTGGTGTACCAAACATTCAAAAACTTTGGAGAATATGCTTAAGATTGAGATCGGGCGGTAGTTTTTCACGTCTTTCTTATTACCACTCTTGTAGATAGGAACAACATTAGCTTGTTTAATATTAATTTAATAACAATAACTTTTTTTGCTGTTAACATGGATGGGAAAGGTTATTATTTCTCATCCAGTGCGGTAGACCAGGTTGGATTTTTTTTGTTATATTTTTAGTTTATAAGATCAGTTTATGTTTGGGCCATTGTAGCTAAGGAAGTAAAAGTTAAATAATAAATATTTGTATTCTTTTTTTTGCACTTTTATGCTGAGGACAATTTTAAGAACCTATTTCATGAGCAGGCTATTACGTCCCACTGTAGGACACAGAACTTCTCTCAGGGAACCTATTTAGAGGCTAAAACTTCTAAAATTCATGGGTGGAATTTTTAGCCTCTAAATAAATTTTTAATAAAAATTTGCTGACCATTTTTGGTTTCTCTTTATCTATCTATTAATATGGATAGTAAATCATAGATAGTACTCGTAGATATTACTGTAGGTAATGTATGTTAATGTAACCTTAATTCCTACTTGCGTTTTAATAAAGAAAAAGTTTAAGCCTTTCTTTATTGAAAATACTTAAAGAAATATGTAGGTACTGCCTGAATAAAATACCTATAAAGTTTGTAATGAGACGCGCTCTAAGTATTTACTAGATACTTTCATACACTTTCCATTCTAATCGGTGATATTTTCTTCGTAGATTCCATTATAAGTCGACGCAACCCTATTCAGTATTTACCAAATTACACCTACGTAGGTACCTACCTACCGAAACTGTCGACAGCAGGTCAACCTTTACATTTTCGTTGCAAAGTCGTCCTTAACGTAACTGATTAGAGTGCACGTATGCAGAGGTTGATGTGCCGGACTGTACACCGTGTTGGTGTAATGACCACACAAGATAGCATCAGCTCACACCACTGAGCACCATTAGTGTTTTACGAATAATGCGCTATTGTGGCACGAACTCTACGATTACGACACGAAAATCGGAGTATTTTAGAAGCATCACATTACATAAACACACGCCTGCATCCCGGGGGCAGGCAGAGACCTGGTTTGGCCACTTGCCACGATCCTAGCAAATCTCTTTCGCTTCATCAATATTCATTAGTCGTTGCGGGCACGCACGGCGGTTTCGGGTATTTTTTATCTTGCCCTTTGCTAATACATCCTCTTGTTGGTCGTAGTATGTGCGCCTGGGACGACCCTTCCTCCCACATTAGCTCGATATGTTTCCCGATATATTTTAGAGGCATCATTATCGCAAAAAACCGGACAAGAGCGAGTCGGACTCGCCCACCGTAGGGTTCCGTACAAATTCATAGGTACTAACATATTATAAATAGTTCAGGAATCGAGTCTCGCAGTTTTTTCCGAGCTTTTCCCGAACTCCAAAGAGAATTGTTTTTCTATGATTTTATTACAAATGTACAATTTTCAGATTTTTCCTGTAAGTATTTGTGATATAAGACGATATTACTTGCCAAATTTCATAGTTTTAGGTTAAAGGAAAATATCAATAAATTACTTAGTAAGAAGCAAATAAATGAATAAAGTATTATTATTATTATTTTTATTCGTTTAAGTGTCGAAATATACCGACGTTTTTTTTTTGCGGCATAAGCGGCCGTATCCGTTTTTTTAGTTTGATTTCGTAGCGTCAAGGGGCTGCGACTGTAGACCTGAGTAGGTAGATATTGTTTTAATTTCAACTCGATACCTCCAAGCGTTGCCGTGATAAAGGGTCTTGATAGACAAACGGACGGACGGACGCACAACAAAGTGATCCTATAAGGGTTCCTTTTGTGGTACGGAACCCTAAAAGGAAAGAAACAATCTCCTTTACACCAGGGCCGCGTTTCATTAAACTACACAGAGTTTATTACGACAGTTAGATGTACGTTGCGTAGCCGTGTGTTCCTACTTCTTAATCTGCCAGTCAATCGGCTGTGCAATGTACATTAAATTGTCGCAGTAAGCCATGAATTGTAAGTTCCCATGGAACCAAGCAGTCTGCTCTTTTGGTACGAGTAGCGCCATCTATCTCACCGCGGCGGAACTAGCAAACTCAAAATGCAAGAGTCCGACATTTCTTCAACTCGTGTTGAAGACTATAGTCTAAGCATGAGCATGAGGCATGCCAGCATGTGACCTCAAGAGGCTCAAATTTAAAAAAGGGTAGCCAAAAAGATCAATCTTGTGAAGTGAAAGTAAAAAGTGAACTACATTTATTGCCAAGAATACACTTTATAACATAAACAGTGTCGTAGCTTAGTGGATAGAACATTGGACTCGGAAGCGAGAGACCCATTTTCGATTCCGTAGTTTTCTAAGTTATGTACATTTGCGAAGTTATATTAGCAATACCACTCGCTAACGTTGAAGGAAACCTTCGTGAGGAAACCTGAGTGTCAGAGCTATTCACATACCTTAGCGCTTCAAATCGTCAATCCGCGGTGGGCACGCGTGGTGATTAAGCCCGTACTCTCTTCCTGAGAGAAGGCCTGTGCCCTACAGTGGGACGTACATAGGCTGCTTATGTAGATATATATAAATATAAGCTTACATAATTAAAACGTTTTTTTATAATATTTTACAAAAAAAAACAACATAAAGGTACTGTTTTCTGGTGTGTACCTACAAGAAGGAATATTCATAGGCTAAGAATTATTCTTCTTATCTTAAAGATTTTGGCAAATGGACCCATGCCCAGCAATATGCCGCCCGGAGATGCATGCAACACCGGTCGGCGCTGATTTTCACCATAAGCCTATTTTTCAGCATGAGCCATGACAAGTGTGTTTGGCCGCTCATGTTAACTTTGTCGTTGATCTAAGAAACTTTGTGTAAAGAATTTATGTTCTAATCAGAGTCCAAAAAAACGTGTTTCAGAATCAATAATAGACAAGAATCACTTTCGACGACAAAACCCCTAAATTTTATTCACGAATGAGCACTTGAAGAGTTCAGTTTCAGAGCAGTTAAGAGTTCCGAGGCGACCTCAGTGGAGCGGTGGGCAGCCGTATTCTGTTAATAATCTAGGCTTAGGTACATAACATAACAACAGGAAACTTGAAGAGTAGACGTCTCTTCCCGTTGTATGCCAGTGGACACAACTGCCTTCGACAGGACATTGACTGCCCCTCTGATCTCTACGCAAAGCAAAGAAATAAATCCATTGTGTACCTAGATATACCGTATGATGACAAAACATGAAGATTATCCTGAAACATGAATCTAATGGCACTCTCAAAGAGCTTATTTCTAATCACCACGTTGGTCAGATAGGATGTTGATATTCCAAGAACGTCTGGCATTGACAAGATTGCGGGCCATCGCTGACCGTCTCTCACTGCGACCAAACGTCGCTTTCAAAGTTATTTATTTCATACATACATGGTACGCATGGTATGCGGTGATAGCCTAGTGTGTAGAACATTGGACTCGGAAGCGAGAGACCCAGGTTCGATTCCCATTGCGGGCCTGTACCTATGACTTTGTTTCCTAAGTTATGTATATTTGTGAAGTTATAGTAGCAATACCACTCGCTAACTGTGAAGGAAAACATCGTGAGGAAACCTGAGTATCTGATTACATTCTTTTTATTGCACTAACCCATACATACATGGTACGCATGGTATGCGGTGATAGCCTAGTGTGTAGAACATTGGGCTCGGAAGCGAGAGACCCAGGTTCGATTCCCATTGCGGGCCTGTACCTATGACTTTATTTCCTAAGTTATGTATATTTGTGAAGTTATAGTAGCAATACCACTCGCTAACTGTGAAGGAAAACATCGTGAGGAAACCTGAGTATCTGATTACATTCTTTTTATTGCACTAACCCGTGCTGAGGGCAATTTTAAAAACCTATTTAGAGGCTAGAAATTAAATCCAAGCCGAGACTTGAACCTGCGACCTCTGGCACGGTTAGCTAGAGGTCGCGGGTTCAAGTCCCGACATTGATGGCATTTTTAGCCTCTAAATAGGTTTTTAAAATTGTCCTGAGTATCTGAGCTATTCACACACCGCTTGAAATCGCCAATCCGCGGTGGACACGCGTGGTGATTATGCCCATACTCTCTCCCTGAGAGAAGGCCTGTGCCCTACACTGGAACGTATATAGGCTGCTTATGTATGTATACATAAACTCACGCCTGTATCCGGGAGGGGTTTGTGCTTGCCACGATCCTGAAAAACCAAACTCAAAGTTGTTCCCGAATGCCTAACACGCCGGACGTAGCCGGGCTTGCCTATATCCCGATATCTCAGCCGCAAGCGTGGACAAAATGCATAACATGATAATTTAAGCTGGCAGATTTCAACGGAGCTAAATCTAAACCCACCAGTTCGCTGGACCGACCACCTGAAGCAGATTGCTGAATGAGGATGTCCGAAATTAAGAAGTGGCGTGAGCGAGGCAGTGGCTGATGCTTCTTGCCATCTCCTATCGCAGATCGGCTATCTCTGTGGCCACTGTAACGCATAATGTGCTATCTGAAACCATTCTGCCACGTTCTGTGGCCAGTGAATTCTTCTACGACCATGTCTTCTGTGGCCTTCTATTATACGGACCTCATACGGACTGATCGATTGGTTGTTCCATGTGGTGCCGGATTAAGAATAGCGTCACTCCATTTTCTCCGTGGATGTCGTAGAAGGCGACTAAGGAAATCAATTACCAGTAGACGGGCAGCAGCGCCTTCCTGAGATTCCAACCGCATACTGCGATGGACAACCCGCCTGCCAAGCGTGGCGATTATGGCAAAACCCCTCATGGTTATGAAAACCACGAAGGAGGCCTATATTCTACAGTGGGCATGAAATGCCTGATGATGATTGATAGATTGAAGCGTAAAACCCAGCTCCAAATGCGGCCATAACGGACAGAATACGGCACTTCATCCCAGCTCATCCTCGGTCCGCGGCACGCGCGCTCTAACGAACCCAATTTCCCAGACGGACACCTGCCTGTCAGCGCCGAGTGCTCCCGGGGGACACCCCCCCCGGCTCTTGCCTCACGGAGAGAGAGGGAAGTTTAATTGTGCCTTGATGAGGCGACGAGAGACGACGGCTGGGTGGACAGTTTCAGGCTTTCTGGGAAGGTGTGGTCTACCGATTTGCGAGAGGGATCTTATTGCTGCCTTATGAGATGGCGTGGCAGCTTTTTTAAAGAGACAAAAAAGAGGGTACATAAAAAACTGCCCAAGTTCGAGTTGGACTCGCGCACAGAAGGTGCGTCCACTTACTCGTATTTTGTGTTAAAATGTATTTAGCAAAAATGCGTTACACAGCAAGACAAGCTCAGGTAGATATTATTAAATAAAAGAGTATTCAGAGTTACTATTTCAACGATAAAATCGAACTTTCAAATAGACCAAAAACAAAGTTGCCTAATCACTTGTCAGTTCCAGGACAAGACGGAGGATAAACTGCCGAGGTAACTGCAAAAACATGAACTTTAGGCAAATAAGTAGGTAGTTATCAAAATATTTAATTTTCAACTTTTACTCTGCCTACCGGGACGATTGTGTCTAGTGTTCAAGACTTTTATAAGTTGTTACTTTAAAAACTCTGTTAATCAAGTTAAAACGTTCTTTTTTAAGAATAAAAATGTGAAGTTACTTTGTTAGCTTCTTCTCCACATAGTCGATTAATTCTGAATCTAAGCTTTGACGTTCATTAAGTAACCATTTTGTTTTTGTAATAATAATAACTTCCACACAACAGTCACTTGTTCTGGTCCCAAACTAGGAAACCCTCTGCTATGGTAACCAGGAAAGGACGTCACAAACATGGAAATACACCCAGAGGCCATTTCACAAATGCACGGCGGCCCACAGTGGAAAGCAAACCCACGACCTCCAGCATGGTAATAAGACCAACGAGGCAATCAATAACATAAACATTATGATAGCATATTTAAATTTGAATTTAGACACCTGTTATATACCTAGTTACGTGCTGCCAAGCACGTGCATTCAAAGAATACAGAAATAACCGTTAAAAGTCAATTACTCCCAATTTATAAAGTATCGGAACCTTCCAAAACTATTTACCGAAGTACTACTTGAACCATAAAACTGTAACAAATCAGAATGTTACTTTACCACTCCAACCCGACAGAGCTCAATAACTCGAGTCAATATAAAGCCCCCCGGTAGAGTAGAAATATCGAATATAGCGGTGCATATAGAGGTTGAATAGAGGCACGCAATTCGATTCATTTGGTCTGAGGTGCTCAACATTGTGGAGAAATAGGAAGAATCACGGAAAGTTATCTTCAATATGAATGAAAGTGAAGGATCTAGATTGCATATTCTGGCGGACGAAGCGGTTAAAACATTTCGTGTCTGAAATTATCGATACAAAGTCAAACTCAAAAATTTTTATTCACTATAAAAACAAAATGTTTACTTAATGAACGTCAACGCTGTTAGTTTCACAATTAATAGATTATGCGGAGAAGAAGCTAACAAAGAAACTCCACATTTATTTATAGAGGTTCTAAGTCCCGCAGGATGCTGGAGTTTTATTTGTAGATACAAATGTCTGGACATTTTTTTTGTTTTGCATGAGTTGTTCTATTCTGATCACTGTTTGTTCCTTTCTTGATTTGTGGGAGTTCTAAGGCTTTCAAACGAGCGGTAACGAGTAAGTTTGAAACAAACTTGTTGAAACCAACGAGTTTCATCTGTGGTAACTTGCAAGTTAGTTTCAAATACACCTACTATTGACTTTATGCTGTCTGTGTGGCATAGGTTCATATAGTGAGCTGTTTCATTTTTAATCAGAAGAGAGCAATCAGATTCATATACATAAGCTAGACAGTAGAGATTCGTTAAGAGATTTCTTTAAAGAAACTAACATCCTGACAGTTGCTAGTCAGTATATTTATGAAAATATTGTGTACGTTAGGAAAAATATCAGTTACTTTAAAACTGTATACAGTTAGGCAGCCAACACAATGTAATTACTAGAAATAGACATAAACTTTCTTTCCCAAAATCTAGGCTGGCAAAGGTTAATACATCCTTTATGGGGCATTGTATACGTGTCTACAATAAGATCCCTGAGGATAAACACAGTTCAAACAATGTGCAAAGCACACTTTATGCCAAAAAAGCAACTATAACATTAAAGATTATTTAGATGACAATGATGTCTGGAATTAAAGCCAGTTCAATGCATGAGTACCAGGTTTTAGAATATTCATATAAACTCTGTTAATTAAGGACTTAAAAAGACCAAGTATGGAGTTTTTTTGTCCATTTTTTCTCCAAAATAATCTAGATTTTGAAATGGACTCCTAGTTTAACTTGTAACGTTCATTAAGTCGCAGTTTCTGTGCTACTTTGAATAAAAAAAAATTGATTTGATTGATTTGATTTCATTACAGACTGTAAAATCCCCTGAATGTCGTACATAAAGTAAGTGAGAAGATTTGTTACTCTCATTTTATTCCAATCTACGTACTTGGAGTATTTTTCTCCACTAACTTTGGGCACCGCCACCTCTCGTACTAAACAATGAGCGAACCCGGCACATAACGGTGTAAAATAACATTTTAAATAAATCTTTTCCTAAGGGTGACATAATATTAGAGGCGACAAGGACAATGGGCCCTTGACGCACCCTAGCGAGCCCAAATTACTGCGAGGACTGGTGTGCTTAGGAGATTGTTGGACGTTACTCGGGAGTTTACATAATATCACAGAAGAAGCGTAGAAAATCTAAAGTTGACTATTTAATACTTACAGCCGAATTTTTGAACGAATTGTTTAATTTCTAGGTCCACGGAAAAGTTAAAGGTTTCAATCTAGTTTCTCAACAGATGATCAGCCTTCTATTTATACTCGCCAAGCAACACAATATGTAAACGCAACGCAATGCGCAAACAACGTGCGATTCATCCGCTGCAAAACTCAGTTGTTTTTCACAGAGACAGTTTTCAAACAATTTTCACATGGAAACTAGATAATTTACTGTCTATTACAAGAGACTATTAGAACTCTCCACCGAGTCTGAGGACGTCCCACACTACGTTTACCGATCCGCGGCCTCGGTGGAGCGATGATATTCGCAGGGCGGCTGGCAAGAGCTGGATGAGAGTAGCCGAGGACTGTGCTCAGTGGCGTGCAATAGGAGAGGCCTATGTCGATCAGTGGACAAGCATAGGCTGATGATGATGATTAGAACTCTCTGTCCTACCTCATTGCCTCCTATGCCCACCCCTACTTCGCAGCGTTATGGGGAGCGCTGAACGATCGTCACAAACGAAGTTACACAGTCAAGTAGGTAACGACTGCCCTACCGCCATTGTACAGACTCAACAACATCCCCACTTAGCTGTGGCATTATCGACTCTATAGCCCTAGCTTCAGGGCTGAAAAACGGAGGGATAGGACAGAAATGCGCCTGTAACGCAGTTACCACCCGCGTGGCGGGTGGCGCATGCTAATGCCGCGAAAAACGAGGAGCAGGAAAAATCTGACGGGAATGTCTGGGTGGGTTCAGTACGGAAACAAAACTTCCTACTTTCTACTCCATCCTCAGATTAAGAAAAAAAAGTTAATTAATCTGCGACGCCATCAGACCCAACAAACAACCTGCAACTACTACGAGACAAACTATCAAAATTGACAAAGCCACGAAACACGCAACCACACGCAACATTTCTATCGACGGTCACATTCAACAGTCGTCAACTTGGCTTGGTATAAGTACGTACGGTAGTGTCCTTAATTCGTCCTTACAATCTAGACATCTGTCAACGCACCGTGAATTAAACGTGACGCCTAAATTTTAATTAAATATGAAACAAACTATGGTGTGAAAGACTTCTTAAGAAATGTATTTTAAACCATTTCTGAACAGAAACTAAGACGTAAGTATTGACTCAAACATTGTAATAAAAGCAAGCAGCTACAGGCAGAACGGTTTTCCAGCCCTCACGCCGTGTATCTGGTAGGAACCCTACAACCAACCACGTCCATCGTCAGTCAGTAAACTGGATTGCGGAATTTTCCTCCCTTTTGGCTACTTTTTCTGCTTTTTGGCTGCTCCTGGCGTTAATTTGACCGGAGGCGGCGGCGACGCGGCCGGAGTTATGAAATTCTCTTCCTATTGGACCAATTAAAACGTGCACCGTGCAGCCGGCTGGAAAAAGTGGTGACGTCCTATGTATTTCGGCAACTGGAGGCTAGGAACTCGCGAACCGTTATGTCATGCGGGTATATAATATGTCGTAGGATATCAGAAGAAGCTGTTGGCAGTTTTGCGAAAATCCTGGAATAGTATTCTGAGTAACGAATTGTTAATCTATAAAGTGATCTCTATCTGGTATTGTGATGGTTCATAATCGTAATTGTTCGTCTATAGGGTACAATAACAGGTAGCCAGAAGACTCTACCTTACCTTGATATCTAACAAATTTGACGAAGCGACTCAATTTCTAAGAATTTTCCGGGCGGCTGGATCCTTATTACTTACTTTTAGCATTTATTTTGGGAACGTAATTTTATTGCTCACATACAGAAATCTTTATTGCACGCAGATTCTTATAGATTAAAAGTGACCTTCTTCAAAAAAACTACTTAATGCGCTTAGACCTACCAATGTAGAAAAGTACGACAAAGGTTAAAAAAAACGATACATGTGCCCTGAAAACTAGTAATCAAGCCTGAAATCTCATTTGCAACATCGTAGAGTGGATCCATTATCGGAGCAAAACTCAATTTGCGAGCTCATCTCGTATGAAACGGGAACTCTATAATCGGATTGGGTTGGCAAACGACACCCCTATTAAATGACCAAGTAAAGGTAGGCCTGAGGACAACATTAGCGTTCAGAATATAGGTAGGTGCGTTTGTGGTTCCCGAATAATGAAATAAGTATAGAAATAAGTCGGGAGTCAAATTACGCGGGGATTTCTTGGCAACACGACACCGCGACTAGAATTCGATTCTAGTAAGTTCTCTGTGATGACTGTAATATTGTATGCGTACGGGTTTTCCTCTGGGGCACGGGTGCAAACGTCTCCATAGCAATGGATTACCTGCCAGCAATGGTGAGCTATGATATGCGGGTGGCACCTGCAATTTGTTTATGTAGGGATTTGTAAAGGATTCGGATAAACAGAATCCAGGATAACAGTCTAGCTCCCGGTTTCTCGTAGGTAATGTTATGTATCTTGCAGGTAGATGAATAAACCTCTGTCTGCATTCAATCATTGTTTCATTAACACTTAGGTACCTATCAGGTACACTAACTATTTATTAATCTAGTTTTAATAGCTGTCCGTTGTTGTTTTTTGTATGCACTTCGGCCAACTAACAGCTGCTAACAGTAGATTAACAGATTGTTAGTGTACGAAAAGCTGGGGGTAACTGTGATTCAGGGGCTTCCTGAACTTTTTCAGTCCGTCGCCCACTTACTTAGTCGTCACATGTACAGTGAGTGTACAATGTTAGTGTACAATGAGGCACAGAAACGAATGCAACATAAAAAGTAAGTTCAGTTTCCTTTATTTATTCTCCTCGGCGTTATTGCTGTGGTTCAGACTTTGGGAACCTCTGCTAACAGTATAGCAAATTCCAAGAAAATTTGCCAAGTCTAACCCCCTGTTTCTCGTACACTAAGAAGCTGTTAATCTACTGTTAACAGCTGTCAGTAGTTTTTTTTGTATGCACTGTGGTCAATTGACAGCTGTTAACAGTAGATTAACAGCGTGTTAGTGTACGAGAAACTGGGGGGGGGGGGGTAAGCCCGATTACTTGACAAATATCGCAAAAAGATAGAGCAAAATCTTACGGTGTTATTCATAAGAACGCGATTCTTTAAATAAACCACTTCTTAAATACAGTTTATACAACAATTTGCCTCTCGCTCATACAATATGGCCGGCCATATTGTATGTGCGAGAGGCAAATAGTTATTCAGTCCCTTTCATAAAGTAATCGTGCAGTACGCGTGATCAACAAATCCAATTCAGGTACAAGTTGGTAGAAGTGGGACCCAGAGGCATTAAATTTAATTTGATAAATATCTCAATGTCGTGGTGTGAAATTCAAGGCGTTTATTTTATTATCGCTACCTTTTGTAGTGTGAATAGTGTGATTAAATGATAGGGGCTGAGGGGTTCGCAGTATAATGCCCGCGACAGCGTCTGTCTTCCGTTGCTACAATATTGGTAATGAATAGAGACTTGCGGATAATTTTTTCGAAGTAACTGTACCTAAGTAGCTGATCTATAAACAATAAATAGTTCTAATATGATCTAATCTAATCATTTCATTTCATTTGTACAAATGTAAGGCGCACAACCTCCGACATGGTAATCAAACATGATACGGGCAGGCCAACGAGGCAGTCATAGCTTATGAAATAAACATCAGTTTACAAAATAATTAATAAAGGGTTCTAATCTGAGCAAAGAGCTGTCAGCAGAGACCTAAGATAACAACGCACTGAATCCGAATTCAATGAACTTTTATTCGTGAAGAAAGTTACATGAAAACAAAACAAAATTTTAAATATACGAAACCGGATTTAAGTCAATAAAAGTTAACCGTCTGAGGGCCAGTTTCCGTATTGAGAATTTCGCTAAGTAAATGGTTAACTATAGTGCTATCTCTACAAATTTCTCAGAAAAGAGCGTGACAGAACGCTACTTAAGTATTTACTTAGTAAAATTCTCAGTTCAGAAACCGGCCCTTAATTTGCTATAGTGAGTAATTGCGCAAATTGCGTTAACTACCTAGTAACGCAAAAATGTCTTTTTTTATCAATTTATGGGACGTACCTACGATGTCAACGTCGCCGCCGCCGTTTGTATTTTTTGTAAGATTATTCCAAGTATCATTTAGGTATTTCTAGAGCGGGAAGAGCTCTCTGCTCACTTGGGGTGTGTGAGATGAGACGGTAGATAGGGTGGGACCGTAGTCCCATTTACATGATAATAGTAAGGGAAATGGGACCCGCAGCGCTATGTATTCAATCGTAGTACGAAAGAATAGCTTTGTTACCTACGTTCGGGTATTGAGTGTTTTTTGCTAATGGCTTTGAAACACTGATATAAAAACCGGCCAAGTGTATGTTGGGCCACGTGCATTGTGGGGTTCCGTAGAACTACCTGCTTTACACAACTAACAACTCCATCAAAGTAATTTTCAACGGAATTTGTACAAAGTTTTCCTTTTAAAAGTTGGTCGACTTGTACCAGTTAACTTAAAAAAACGACTTAGCCGGGTAAATGAGAAAAAAAAATAATGGCTAATTTAGGTGTATTTATGTATAGTGGAGAAACCCATTAAAAATATTTAATATATCTATTCCTAATTATAGTATACTAATCGTCCTTGAGCAAAGCCGCGGACAAAGAGAAAGTCAGACGGACGGGCATGACGAAACAATAAGGGTTCTTTGTTGACTACGGAACCCTAAAAGGTACCTACCATGGTGTGAACTGGCATTGGCGATGGCGGGCTGACAGGAAAACATAAGATTGATGTCTTTTTATGTCCCGGCTGCTGACATTTCAGAAATCAACGATCATAATTTTTTTCGTTATTTGGAAAAATCGATGAGATTTACTATAACTACATTTTCTTATAAGTAAGTATGCCAATTTTGGATGAATTTATAGGAAACTACATAAGATTGAAATTATATAAACAGATTCTCATCGAGAACGCACACCTAGAGTGTGGCCAAGGATTTGTAAAGGGCGTGGACACATGTGTACGGTGCGGCGCCGGCACCGGGAGAAGTCACTGCGCGCCGCGGCGGCACACGGTAGTAACGATCGTTCCAAAACATACTTGACTATGGGCTCGTCCCCATCACTACCGGCGCGGCGCCGCCACCGTGTTACGGCACGGCATGCGGCACCGCCGCCGGGAGAAGTCGCGGCGCCGCAAAATGGTACGGCGCCGTGTACGGCGCGCCGCGGCGATACACGGTGCACCGCTGCTTGGTAGTTCGTGTTTTGCTATTGCATAGCGCACACGTACCTACCCACGTTACCAAAAAATGGCTGAAAATTTAGATATCGACTTTTTCATTTCTCTAGTGGAAGCACGTCCCGTTCTCTGGGACAAGACGAAGGAGGAATATAATGTCATCACCACACATTTTCAACGCTTCATATTTCTTCTTAAAATGACTTCCATCGTGGTTCATTATAGAAAAGTATGGATTCACCCAATATCTTCTTTGTTTATGTTTTTTCTTCATTCGTCGTCTCAACAATAGCAAGAGTACAATACGTGTTTCGCGGTCCATAGTCAAGTATGTTTTGGAACGATCGTTGTTACTACGGGCTCGTCCCCATCACTACCGGCGCGTCGCCGCCACCGTGTTACGTCATGGCACCGCCGCCCGGGAGAAGTCGCGGCGCCGCTACACGGTACGGCGCCGTGTACGGCGCGCCGCTGCGATGGACGGTGCACCGCGGCGATACACGGTGCACCGCTGCTTGGTAGTTCGTGTTTTGCTATTGCATAGCGCTCACGTACCTACCCACGTTACCAAAAAATGGCTGAAAATTTAAATATCGACTTTTTAATTTCTCTAGTGGAAGCACGTCCCGTTCTCTGGGACAAGACGAAGGAGGAATATAATGTCATCACCACACATTTTCAACGCTTCATATTTTTTCTTAAAATGACTTCCATCGTGGGTCATTATACAAAGGTATGGATTCACCCAATATCTTCTTTGTTTTTTCTTCATTCGTCGTCTCAACAATAGCAAGAGCACAATACGTGTTTCGCGGTCCATAGTCAAGTATGTTTTGGAACGAAATCGTTACTACCGTATGCCGCCGCGGCGCGCCGTGCATGCATGTAAAAATGCATTAAATATAAACAAGTGTAATTTTTTTTCCTAATATAGCTGATGATACAATATGAATATTACTACCCATAGCACAGGGAATCCTAGTTTGGGAGCCAGTAACCACTCTTTCACTCCTTTTCTAAATAACGTGTTTTTTTTTCATTTTTTTAATTACCCGCTTAGGATATCGTGCCAGAGTCTAGACGTAGATACTACTATTTGCTCTAGGTAGCGAGAAAATTTAAAACAATAAATTTTTAACTAAAGCTTTCGTACTCGTAGGTAAGCATCTGGACTCTTCCGACCAAAAAACCAAGTAGGTAAGTGAATCCGGAATTAAGTTAATAAAACAATCAAAAAAATTAAATTTCGGTACCTACATGTTTTTTTTTTTTATGCAGTCACGAAATAGTAGTTTATGTGACTGTCACATAATGAGGGTTATTAAAACACGAGCGAGATTTTAAAAAACGAGCATTGGCGAGTTTTTTAATAGCATTCGCGAGTGTTTTAATACCAAGTTATGTGCAGTCTCATACACTACTTTATCTACACTCATGTCTTAATCTTCAAAGTAAGGAATCAAAGGAAAACACGTTTGACAGGCTTTAAACAATAAATAACTTTAAAGAAAATCGTGTGAGGGTAGTTTCCTCCGAGTGCTAATAGTTCCGTAAACGAAAATCTTTAAAATTGGTCAAACAAGTTTAATTGACCTAACAGTGTACTATTCATTAACATAAGGGTGAAATAAAATAGTGAAAGTGAAGTCAACAAAATCCTACGATAAACACAGTAATAAAAGTGATATTAATCAAATTGTAATATTTCTACCGAAAATCACACGAAAGCTAATGTGATATGATAGTTACACACATGGATGATTACACCTATAGCTAAACAGCAAATAGTGATAAACGATTTGTGGTTATTGCCCACAAATAAACTAAAATAAACCGAAAATAGATTTTCGGTAATCCAGAATACCCTCGCTATGAATCATAATTCATAACGGCCAAGCGACTACCTAAGAAACAGACCACTATTTTTGCATTATTCTTCAAGTCGGATTTGGCCGAGCCGTAAAGCGGCTGCCTCTCTCCCAAGAGGCCCAAGTTCGAACTTCAGAGGCGACATCGTCAGGTGCAATCACTTTTTTGTTTTGTTTTATCCAAACTCCACAACAGTAAACGTAATAATGCAAAACTTTCTTGAAAATATTACTTTTCGGCGCCAGCGTAACCGCTCGGACTCTGATATAAACGAGAGCTCTGTTGCTAATCGCACCCTTGACGGCACCAGCAACAGTCTACCAAATATATCCGATGACGATGAGGACATTCGAGATTCGGTTGCAGAACTTAGGTATACAATTGAAAAACTAACTTCAGAACTTAATAGTGCACATGAAGAAATCACAGCACTGAACCTAGAAAATAATAATTTGCGGCTAACTAACGAAGACTTGATAAAAAAGAATGACTTATACAAAAAAGTGACAAACTCACCATCCATACGACAAAAAACACCTGCTTCTAAGACTTCCAAACAAATCAAAAAAGAAAAGCAAACACAGACCCTAATGACGAAGAACAAAGAAAAAATAAATAGAGACAAAGAAACACAAACTGAACTCATGAATTTAGATAAAGAAACACCAGCTAAATTACCGAGCTCCGAGAAAGCCAACTTAAATATCACTAAGACACAAGCAGAAACAAAAAAGTCAAAAATGTGTGAAGAATGTCGTCAAGGAACAATACAAAATGTAAAGATACGGTCAGCAAAAAAAACAGAAAAGTCGAACCAACCACAAAAAGATAAGATATGCATATTGAGCAGTAACACAACAAATAAAGTGCTTCAAATCATTGAGAACACAATGACAGGGTATTCCATCTATCATCATCTAACACCTGGATCAGGAATAGTTTCCTTGCTCGAAAATGCTGAAGCAAATGTCAAAGAACTCACGCTAAATGACTTTTGTGTAATCATGATCGGCGAAGAGGATTTCGTAACATCAAACAATTATATTGATATAATATTTGACATAAGGGAAAAACTACAAAACATTAAGCACACCAACGTAATATTATGCGTTCCGACCTTCAAATGTGGCTCATATGCTAACTTTTTCAATTGGAGAATAGAAACCTTCAACAGTCTCCTGTATCTAGATATAGAAGAACACAAACACGTAAACGTGCTGGATTCGAACCTAAACTTAGCCTACGACAATAGCATGTTCTACACCAGAAGTGGTAAACTAAACAACCGAGGAATGCAAACAGTTTGCCAAGATTTACTTAAAATGATGCAGGATTTAAACAATTACGAAGACAAGAATATGCTACGTGATGATGACTATGAATGCAACATAAATAATAACCAAAGAAACAGCGATTCTGAATTGTTTTTTCGTGACTAAAAAGAACATGCACATAATGCACCAAAACATAGCCGGCCTGATCAACAAATCCCATCTTCTCTCGGTTAGCCTCCAAGAATTGCAAGAAAATAATAAGCACATAGATATATTATGCCTAACAGAGCATTTCATGACGTCCGGACATGAATCCTTTCTCACAATACCGGACTTCCATATAGCTGCTTGCTACTCTCGACCAAATAGTAAGAGAGGAGGTACCTGCATCCTAGTAAGAAGACCGAACGAATGGAAAGAGCTAAAAAGTATAGAAAATATGTCCGTTGAATCGGTTTTTGAATGCTGTGCCATAGAGTCAACCAGTAACAACACAATAATTGTATGCATATATAGAGTACCTAAAAATAAAAATTTACAGTCATTTTTTAATAAATTAGAAGAGTTACTAAACGTGGTTAGCAATAGTGGTACGAAGAATATTATTATTACAGGTGACTTCAATATTGACATCTTAAAATCTAATTCTGTGACCAATGAATTTGAATGTTTGTTATTAAATTTTAATTTTAAATTAAGCATAAGGCAACCCACCAGACTCGAATCTATGACTTGCATTGACAATATTATTCACAACTTTAAGAAAAACCATCAAGGCGAGGTAGTAGAATTAGCATTGTCAGATCATACAGCACAGATTCTTAGATGTCCTATTAAAATGTCGTACAACTTGGAGAGCTGGCAAATTAAACGACGGGACTATTCAGCGGAAAATATCGATACTTTTGTGAAGAGCGTCACATCTTACCCATTTACAGATATTTATGAAACACGCGATCCTAATGAGGCCTATAATAAATTTATCGAATCATTTACTCTGCTATACAGTCTATGCTTTCCAAACATAAATATAAAATGTAAAACCAAAAAAAAGCCAAAATGGATATCGCGAGGAATTAAAATCTGTAGCAAACGGAAAAGAAGTCTTCTCTGGGCATATAGATTAAAACCCACTCTTGTAAATAAAAATATACTCAAATCATACTCACGTAGACTTAAAAAAATTATCACACTTACCAAACGAGCTCAAAATGACTTTGACATAAAATCCTCTGACAATAAAAGTAAAGCGACATGGAATATTATTAATGACATAAAATATAATATACCTAGGACATCAATATCGGCACTAGAAATTAATAATCAATTAATACGAGACCCGCAAGAAATTGCAAACTTATTTAATGATTACTTTGTGGACAGAATTGAGCCGCTAAATGATATGACACACAACATTGACTACATAGATAATTATCCAAATTCAATATTCATGACACCTAGTACCCCGCATGACATAGCTAAGATTATAACATCATTAAAAAACACAAATAGTGTTGGTTATGATGACATCAATACCAAAATCATAAAATCTGTTGGTCCTCAAATATGTGAGCATCTCTGTTATATTTTAAATTTATGCATAGAAAAAGGTATATTTCCAGATAATCTTAAATTGACCGTAATTAAACCACTCTTCAAAAAAACAAACAAACTGAAAATGGAATTCTATCGTCCAATTGCCCTCATTCCCATTTTCTCAAAAATATTTGAAAAACATATCAATAATTCAATTTATACCTACCTAGAAAAATATAAGGTACTTTGCAAGGAACAAAAAGGCTTTAGGAAATGCATGTCCATTAACCGGGCTATATATGAATTCGTAGAAGGCATCATCACAAAAGTAGACAAAAGAGAGCCGATATGTGCCATATTTATGGATATGACACAGGCTTTCGATTACGTTGATCATAACTTGCTCCTTAGGAAATTATATAAATATGGTATTCGCGGCAACGTGTTAAACCTTATAAAATCATATCTGGAGAATAGAACTCAATATACACAAGTTTCGAAAATTGACATTAAAGAAAAAAAAGAAGAGATATTCACATCGGACACTAGGAAAGTAAAATATGGGGTGCCACAAGGAAGCGTGTTAGGGCCTCTTCTCTTCTTAGTCTACATAAACGACTTACCAAAAGTGAGCACCTATCCAATGACTCTATTCGCCGATGATAGCACTATCTCAATTGACTCTAGAAATAAGGAAAATTATGGATCTGACATAAATAAATCTCTACATGACATAATAAATTGGCTTCAAAATAACAACTTAAAAATTAATCTAGATAAGACCAGCATAATGCATTTTAAACAAAGAGAAAATAAACCTAATAATATTACCGTAAAATATAAAGATATCGAAGTAAAGGAAGTATGTAATTCTAAGTTTCTAGGTGTAATAATAGACAGTAGATTAAACTGGGATGAACATACTACACAGCTAAATAAAAAATTGTCCTCGTGTGCTTTTGCGCTTCACCGACTCTCCGCTGTTACAAACAGAAATGCGTTAATAACAGCTTACCATGGTATGGTTGCATCTCTCCTGAGATATGGAGTTATATTCTGGGGCAACTGCACAAATAAAGTATCTGTATTTAAATTACAAAAACGATGCATCCGAGCCATGTTTGGCCTTCACCAACAAGATACCTGTAAGCCTTTCTTCATTAAATATAAGATTCTGACTTTGCCTGCGATGTATATATTAGAAATATGCCTTTTTGTAAAAACAAATGAAGATCTATTCCATAAAGCTAGAGATAAAATTAAGCGAGCTCAAAGAGATCCCACCAGAATAATAAAAAGCAAGTCAAACACGGCACTAATGACGAAAAGCGTCTGTCACATGGCTCCTACTTTATATAATAAACTGCCTTCAGCATGGAGGGAACTCCCCATAGACAAATTTAAATTTAAATTGAAGAGTTTACTTTTAACGAAATCTTATTATAGTGTCTTCGAATATTTAAACGACAAATTTTGACATTGTTTACTTTTTTATTATGATTAATATAAATTTTCTAATTATAATCAATTAATACATATTATTGACTTGTAATTTTGCTAATATAATTGTTTCCTTAAAACATTTGTACGCCTTATTGGCTAAACATAGCGCACATTTGATTTATAAGACCATGCATGTATTGTATACCTATGTTTGACAAATAAAGTATCTGTATCTGATGTCTTCAACTGTTCCAACTTCGTTGTTTTTTCTCATACAATTTTGTAACTGTTGACTGCTTGTACTTACTTTGTGTAGTTGTGTAAAGGAAGGAATAAATTTTTCATTATTAAAGTAACACAATTTTATTAACATTTTTTTAAGAACTGAACAGCACGAATAAAAATAGTTTTTCTGTGTCCTAATTTTAATCCTTAATTTTAAAGCAAATTCCCCATTGTCTGTTTGTGTTTACACCCAGGAAAAAACTGGATGGATTTAAATATAATATAAGTATTCTCACAGAAGAGCGGTGGTAGCAGAGCGGTAGAACGCCGGCTTCTCATTCAAGAGGTTACGGGTTCGAATCCTGTCATGTAGGTACCATGACTGTTTTCTAAGTTACGTAGCATTACCACACGCTAACTGTCAAGGAAAACATGGTGAGGAAACCCTAGGGTCTGGAGTATTTACATACCTTAGCGCTTGCTACGTAGGTACAATAGTCCAACTATGAGGCTAAGTGCGGATATCTCAGGTCTAACTACCTAAAACTAGAACACGTATATTCTTACTGTGTCCATCTTTAGGATCTTCAAACCAAGATCCTAATCCTCTTGAAGCGTCAGAAGTAGGCACCGTAACAAAAGAGCCCTCACGTACGTGGCTACGCATCCTGACGTCAATTTGACTCCGCGCGGGGGCGTGATAGGAGCATCTGAAGGGGCATCGGTGAGGGTGTGAGTGGAAATTTAATGATGGTCTTGTTTCTCTTTTTTAGATAATACCTTTTACCTAGGTATATCGTGTTAGTAAAGTTACCTACCAACCAATAGTGCATAGAAAAATTAAGAAAATAATGCGCTGCATTTCTTTCCGCTTTTCTTTTCGTTTCTTTTTATTCAACATTTTGTTGAATTGAATTGAATTTCTTTACTTATCAATTATTCTTTCATTTAGTTCATTTATGTATGTAAAATTTTCTTGACTTTTACTGGTATTGTAGAATTGTTTGTTTTCTCTTAATAAATTAAAATAAAGGACATAGAATTTTTATTTATTAAACTAAATATGCGTGGGTTGATCGATAATCCTGTGAATCTATATATATATATACCCCCTTGACGTTATTACCTATGTACTTAGTTAGGTATATATTACTAGCTAACCGGGCAAACGTTGTTTTGTCATATTGATTAGCCTACGACCACCTAACCTAACCTAACTTACCAAATCGAGATCACAACACACCCAGAATGCGATATCAGTTTCCACTCACAACGGATCGTGTGATCAGATTCTACGAACCCTTTTTTCTGAGTTTTCTAAGTTTTATATGGTAAGTATAAAAACAATTTCGCTCCTTCGATCACTCGATCTCGACCAGCAATGCTAACTAACGAAACAGTAGATAAGCTAATGAAAGGTGTATTCTTAAAACATTGTAAATAAATAAATAATCTGACTTTGAGGCAGTTCTTCCAAAGTTCTCCATTTGTGACCAGTGAAGCGAACAGCCGGCAAATGGCGTGTCTATGATGAGGCTTATGTCCAGCCAGCATTGGACGAATACGGGTGATGGATTGGATTGGAAACAACCGCGTCACGTCACCCGTAAGGATACGACTAAATAGTGGACGAAAACTATTTTTTTACACAGGGTTATTTCTCTGTTGCGTGATTTCCGAGATACCTACCTCCATTAGAATTTGTATTTGTCAACGACTTTTAGGTAGTTCCGTAGTCAACAAGGAACTTTTATGCGTATAGTTTCGCCATATAGTTTCGCGTTTTAATTCGACGCAAAAAACAAGAGGCAGAGGAATAGAATATGTCGTTATTCACGGCATATTTTTAAAATTATCTGTAACTTTTTGGTGCTGTAGTGACGTGAAGTCGGTTTTTATTTTTTATTTGATTGTTCTAATTTTTTTTTGCCAGCTAAATATTCGTAAGCGGGCGTTACCTAGATATATCCTACGAATAAAAATCTAACACTGGGTATATCAAACTAGAAAGCAAAACTGTTGCATATTTATCTCACAAGAGAATATGAATCGTTTTAGAAACGGCCGTAAGTTAATGAAATCGATTATAATCCTGGCATTCTTGAGTCGCAGCATACGCCACAGTGGCTCCGATGAGCAGAGCCAAACGATCAATGGATAATCGTGCGTTCTTGTTATCCACTTGTTAGGCACGCTGACCAGCAAGTTTACGCTCGCCAGAGATGGTGTTTGACGTGTTTGTCATCATTATTCTCTCGGGTCCTTGTCAAGTGCCCTAAAGTCGTCGAGACGTCCTTAATTTGTTTTTATAAATAAACCCTCAATGCGCTTGTTTGTAGACATAGGTAAACTCATGGGCGTAGCCAGGTCCAGTCAGGGGGGACAGCTCCTTAGCAAGGCTCGGTTGGAGTACTCCCGAACTCAAGAGCGGGCCCGGCCCTACGAAGGGCAGGGCGGGAATCGTACCTATCGGAGTGCCTTTATCTTCTAAAGGCCTTGCTTGTGGTTGGCCCTTCGCCCCCCTTGAAGATCTTCGGTCATATCAATCCTTAAAGGAATATGCTGCTCGTTCATACCCAAATTACAAATTTTCTACTGCATGTGGAATTGGAATCAATAAAAACATGGAACACCACGATACCTACATACTTAATTTGTAATTTTGTAACTTATGTATTTTTTTTACAAAAATGGCCGGGGCTAGGGGGCGCTAGGGCTCTTGAAGATCTTCGGTCAAGTCAATACTTATAGGAAAATGCTAATAGTTCATAACCAAATTGCAAAATTTTTGGGAGCACCGCCGCGTTCGTTTGTATTCTAAAAAAACGGCCGAGTACGAGCCGGACTCGCGCACGAAGGGTTCCGTAACATTATCTATCATTTGAATATCTCAAGCGTCTACCTGTTGCCGTTATTAATATCGAGCAAAAAACGGCAATAAAATCACGTTGTTCTATTTTCATTATGTTTGTTGTTATGGCGGGAATAGAAATACATCATCTGTGGAAACAACTGTCTATCACGGTTCATGAGATACAGCCTGGTGACAGACGGACGGACGGACAGCGGAGTCTTAGTAATAGGGGCCATTACCTTTTGGGTACGGAACCCTAAAAAGGCTTTATTTATGTAAAGTTTTTGTGGTGTTACTACAATATGCCAGAATAAAAAGAAGGAAAATAAATACCTATGTATTTTTTAATATAAAAATGGCGAGCGAATGTGGATGGAAGGGCCGGTAAGGGACGACCCAGACGGACATACTTCGACCAAATAGAGGATGTATTAACAAAGGGCACCCGAAACCGGCGTGCGTGCATGCAACGACTAATGAATGTTGAGGAAGCGAAAGTGATCTGTCAGGATCGTAGCAAGTGCCAGTCCCTGGTCTCTGCCTACCCCTCTGGGATACAGGCGTGAGTTTATGTTATGTTATGTTTTGGCGATATCTGAGCCTTTCTTTTACCTACGCCTTAATTTTTAAGCGCGTTTGCACTCAAAAATATTGCACTTGTAAGAAGTGCTAGGTAAAATATTTTTCTTCATTTTGGAATATGGGTGGTTAATGAAAACCGCCGCGGCCGGCAATAACCATGTTAGTTTACTTGGCCATTATCCAGGCGCGACATGGGATAGACCAGGTTACCTAAGTAAATACTGTTTTTTTTTAAAAACCTCGGATATTATTCATATGCAATATACTGACATCGTTGATATGGAAATAAAGTAAATACATATATTTTAAATTAATGAGGCACGAATTTGCCTCTCCCTGAACAAATTCCTGGCTACGCCCATGGGTACACTCATGTTTTGATCTTGAAATCTTACGTTGGAAAGGGGCTGTCGATTCCTGTTTATTTGTTCATCGATCGATGTTTATTGTTGATTGAAAGCTAAAACATTTAAGGATGACGACCTCTATCTTTTCCATTCTGCTGAACGGTCTTGAACGGTTGGAGCGGTTGTACGTGGTAACGTTCTGAAACAAACGTATTGAAAGATTTTGGTAGAAGTTTCGGGGAGGTTCTGAATGCACTCCAATTTGTCAAAGTGACAGATAGTAAGTGATTTTTATAATGTTCTCAAATACAACACTTGGAACAACGCTTTCTGTTTTTCAATACGCGAATTCGAGTACGTTGTAATGTTTCAACAACGTTGTAAAACATTTGAATAAATTTCAAAAGTACCTGCTGTATGTGACCGATCCGATATCGTTTACTTTGAACCTTGTTTTGATAAATTATTATGAAACTGATAAGAACATAGTATCGTGCGAGCCGTATACATACACAAATTTATTTTACCGAAGACCTCTAGTCTTATCGGAGTGTAGAACGTGATAGACCGTCCGTCGCGAACTGTCACAAACAATTTCTAAAAAACAATGGGAGTAAAGTCTCGGAAAGTTTTAGAAGTAGTATCAGGATGGGAAGCTGTGGAATTGATACTCAACTGTGTGGTTTACGGCGTGTGGCAGCTGTTTAAAATATCGTTCAAGAAGCTGTGGAAAGGACATCGTAGGAAATACACGAAAAATGTTCCGCAAGTTGAGCTGAAGGTGGATTCATCGGTCGGAACTCATTGTTATATTAAGATCATGGTAAGACAATGATTTACTTATTAAATGTATGTATTTCGCAAGTCTTCGGTCTGTTCTTAAGTTCTTAGGTCTGAAGGTGAAAAACCCAAACTGACTGAACAATTTAATTTATTTTTGTACCTACAATCAGTGAAACTGACGGCTTATAGCAAGGAAGGCAAACCTTTGTGGGAGTATGTGCCAATTTTTATTAAAAAAATATATGTGGGTGTGACATGGCTACTTTGTCCAAAGAAATTAACCCAGAATTAGCAGTTTCTATTAGCCAGAATCAAATTCCACCCTCCATAATTTTCATGCTGTAGTTTTCATCCATTTTGCCTATCGGTTTCTATATTTCTTTTCCTTAATTCGATAATTGTTTGATTTCATATTGAGATGAATAACATATTGACAATTATTATTTCGCATGCCATCAATGGTATGCATACCATTAGTTCACCATGCCTGGCTTATAGAGTCTTTTAGGGCATAAGTCATAAGTGCATTGGCAAGATGTGGCATCTCCAGCTACAGCTGACTATGAAACAATTTAAATTAGGAACTCATTCCCAGATCAATCCAATCCTAATTACTTAGTTCTAATCACTACAATCAATACTATAATTACATTGACATGTGCTTACAATGCCTTTGCCTGCGATGTTGAAAAACTTTTAAATAAAAGTTGGTTAAGCGATCACCAATGTCACCAAAACCACTTCCAATAAACAAAAGTGTAATAAAGTGCGAATTTTAAACTTTCCCTCAAAGGAAGTGGTTTGAAACAGCTTGCAAGATTTGTATTATTTCAGTGACATGAAGTAGGTAATAAATTTTATTAAGATCCCAATAAGCCAATTTGTTTTTTTCGTTAACACCAATAAAATACTACCGATCAGTGCCTGAAGTATTGTGAACCTTGTTAACCCTACAAATAAAAAAAAACCATAGAAGTGTTTCTTCATACAAAATTCCCATTCAGAAATGGCCCCAGTCCTCCATTAGCCTTTACCAATGCAATAAGTGCAAGATGTGCTGCAGAGTAAATCACTCTGTGATTGGTTCATTCTGTGCGCCATGCTTGACGATGTGAATGTTGATTGGGCGCTAGTAAGTGACAGTGTAACAAAAATACAAAAAGGTCAAACCATTCACTTAGTTGGTGTATAAACCGTCGGTATATCTAGGCACCTGCAAGATATGGCAGTCTGATGGGTATGTGCATAGGTATTTTGGTGGGTAATACTGAACTTGCTCCAATTGGTAACATAATTGACTAGCCCCGTCCGCCTTCCTACAATCGAATTTGGGGTCTTCTTTAGTGCTAGTTAGACATCTATGTTTTTAACTATCACTGGTTTTACCCATAACATAGCCAGGCTGATCAGTCAACCCTTAACCGGGTCATGGTGTAATAGATCCCACTTTAAATTGAACCTTTCCTTGAAATATTGTTATTGTTAAAATAAAGTATAAAAGTGATGAAAAACTCTTACTAAACTCTTACCCATGCCAGGTTACCTAAGGGGTAAAATTATTTACATAAACTCTGTTAATTAAGGACTGAAAAGACTAAGTTTGGAGTTTTCTTGTCCATTTTTTCTCCAAAATGATCTAGATTTTGAAATGGACACCTAGTTTTACTTGTAACGTTCATTAAGTCGCAGTTCCTGTGCTACTTTGAATAAAACCCTTATAATTTATTCCACGAAAATCTCTTTACAGGGTGTAAAATACCACTATGTAGAATCGGGCCCGAAGTCCGGAGAGGTAATTCTAGTCCTGGGCGACGCTCCAGACTCCAGTCTCCTCACGTCCCTGGAGTGGACCAGCATCACACGAAACCTCACTCAGACCGGCCACAGAGTGGTTACCTTGGATCTGCGAGGGTCTGGTACATATTGAAGTCACTTTTTTTATCAAGAATGTAAAGAAATTGAGCCAAGACTGGCCTTTTTGTTGGTTGATCTGCCATTGTAACATATATTCTGTAAAAATTTCAACTGCCTACCTATTATTGTCAGCATATTAATAAGATTCCTAGTGGAAAGTAGCAAGCAGGCATGCTACGCAACATATACCTGTTACATAGCAGATTGACTATTCCAAATGCCTCAAACTCAGATTTCCTAATGAACATTTCCTGAAATCGACAACGCTGTAAAAAAAGCTAATAGAATGTTAGGCTGAAACGTTAGTTGAAACGTAAAAATCTTTAAAAACCGAAAACTAAAAGTGTTTTGTAAGATGGAAGTGCTGTATGGTGACCATACTACGCGAATCATATTGTGATGCGAATCGAAAGAATTCAGAAAGAAGTCTGTGGCATCTGTCATACTCATTGGCTGGATCAGGCCCCTCGCCCACGGCGACTTTTTGTAGTGATGCTGTCGCGCGTTTCGTAAACGTGCAACAGCATCGCTACGAACGCGCTTTAGCCGCATTTGCAAAGCGCTACAGAAGCGATGCCAACGCGCTACTAACGCGCTATAGCATCGCGACTGTATCGATGCAAACGTGCGACCGTGTCGGAAGACATCGGGAGGAGAAATGAGGAATGGGGGCGCGTGAGTAGTGCAACACAGACAGATCGAGGGTACTGTTGACCATCGCTCCAACGGACTCCATCTTGCAACTGTAGCGATCGCAGGCATTCTTGTGCTGTTACTGAATCGCATTTGCATCGCGACAGAAGCGCGACGGTATCGCGTTTGCATAACGACTGCAAACGCGCTACAGCATCGCTACAAAAAGCCGCCGCCTCGCCGTGGGCGAGGGCCCTCATTGACAATGTCAATATCATCAACATCGAGAGCGCGAAAAAAGCTCAGCCTTTCCATACTAAATTTGCCACCTGCAGTATTAAAATGTATGGAAAAGCTTTAGTTTACCCCACAGTAAAAGTTGTCATATTGACGAGTAGTATCCCCGACTTTCGTGCGTACTTGGGACTTTCGTTGCACACTCTATTAGTAGAGCCGTAGTAGCGGAGCGGTAGAACGCGAGCTTCTCATTCGGAAGGTCGTCGGTCCGAATCCAGGCATGCACCAAAAACTTTGTCTTCTAAATGACGTACCTACATTTGTGAAGTTGTAGTAGCAATACTACTCGTTAACGGTAAAGGAAAACATCGTGATGGAACCCTAGGGTCTGAGGTATTATATACCTTAGCGCTTGCTACAATGGCCCAAGTATGAGGCTAGGTGCGGAAATCTCAGGTCTAACTAGAACTGCACCCTATATTATTTATGTGGATGGCAAGAGACCGTGGTTTGAAGGAAAGAGCCTATACTGAGCAGTGGGCAGCCATGGGCTGATGATGATGATATTTATTAAATGTTTGTCTCCAGGAGGCAGTGAAAACGGCAGCAGAGCCGACATGGCGCCGCCGCGGGTCGTGGAGGAGTTGCACGTGCTGCTGAAGGCTTTAGGGGTGTCGGAGCACCGGCCGGCCGTGGTGGTGGGGCAGGGGGTCGGTGGAATGCTGGCCTGGTATGTGGAAGCGAAAAAATAAAGATCTGAAGAAGAAGAAACATATTTATTTGCGACAACAGTCACACACACAGATGTACAATGAAATAAACATAACACCAAAAAAAACCGGACAAGTGGGAGTTGGACTCGCCCACCGAGGGTTCCGTACAAATTTGTAGGTTATAAATTTGTACCTACATATTATAAGTAGTTCAGGAATCGAACCTCGCAGTGTTTTCCGAGCTTTTCCCGAACATCAAAGACTAGTTTTTGTATGATTTAATTACTAGCATAAGCCGATATTACTTGCCAAATTTCATAGTTCTAGGTCAACTGTAAGTACCCTATAAATTTTGATTCCCTTCAGTTTCTAAATATACGTTTTTTGCGGCACAAACGGCCGTATCTTTTTGTGACGTTAACTTAGAAGTTGGATTTTTTTCACAGCTTCAAGGTACTCTACACCTAAGTACCTACCTATATGGTTTTAATTTCAACTCGAAACCTCCACGCGTTCCCGAGATAAAGGGTCTTGACAGACAGACGGACGGACGGACGGACAACAACGTGATCCTATAAGGGTTCCGTTTTTTTCCTTTTAACGTATAGAACCGTAAAAAAAGAAAATACGCAGAAATTAATAGATACAAAGACGTTAATACAAATTCATTCATTTTAAAATAAAGAAAAACAAAATGGTCGCGGTGTGTCTGCTGCTGCAAAAGGCAGCTAACTCAGTGGTGCGCTAAGGGTTTGAGCCCTCAGCGCTGGTTTTCAGTTAGCGCCAGATGTCAAACAAGCACTTCAGCGTGCAGCATTGCATGCTACAGATAGACTGGATGACTGCCTCGTTGGTCTAGCGGTATCACATCTGATTACCATGCCGGAGGTGTTGGGTTCGATTCCCACTGGGGGCCGCCGTACATTTGTAAAAATGTCCTCAGTGTGGGTGTATTTCCATGTTTGTGATGTCCTTGCCTGGTTACCATAGCACACGGTATCCTAGTTGGGGACCAGGAGAAGTGATTGTGTTTATTTATATATTAAACGGAATTAATCGCAACAAAAAACACATAACTAATAACACAACTAATTTATATATACTAGCTGAATCGGCAAACGTTGTTTTGCCATATTAATTAGCTTGCAACCTATTCTCAGACCTACCAAATATACACAAAAACAATAAAAAAAATCGATGAAGGCGTTTCGCTGTGACACGATATGTTTATTTAGATGTATTGTGTGGAAGTTAGCTAATTAGTAGATGCCAGTTTCGGTTACGATGGATCGGGCACTAGTTTCCGTTCGACTATAATTAATTAGTCCACATAGCGTAGTTAAAGCGTTTAAATTGTTAAATCTTAAAACAACGGAAGACTTGTGGGGTATGTCAGTACCAACAGTTCCGTTATAGATGTCCTAGCTCATCATTTAGCAAGATTTTTTATTAACAAATGTGTAGAGATGTGTACATTCCCTGTCCTAATGAAATGTAGTAAGCTCGTTCCCTTATTTAAAAGCGGCTATAGGCATGATCCCTCACATTTCAGACCAGTCTATCCGTCTTGAGTAAAATATTCGAGAAAACTGGTTTACGCACTTTGATAATTCAAAGTTAAATTTTTTTTTCAAAGTAGCACAGAAACTGCAACTTAATTAACGTTACAAGTTAAACTAGGTGCAATGATCGACTTCCCCGTAATCAGCAATTCGGCTTCACGCGTTAATCATGTTCATAGTGCATGGGAGAATCGTAGGGTTGTTTTGTGACCTACCAAAGGCATTTGATTGTGTGGACCGTTTTCAGACAATATGGGGGTTTTCTTATATCTTTTTTTTGCATTTTATTTGAGTATAAAATATCCTTTGTGTGTTTTATTGGCAGGAGTTACCTAAGCGAATCCTGAATAAGAATTCTTGATAATAAATTCATAAGTACAGCTGGGATATTGTGACTAAGTCATGTGTCATCCTGCAATTGGATCAACCTACTTGTTGTACTACAAATTGCAACTAATCCGAAAAACGAATCACCTAAACAGTTTTGTAGACTTGTCATGGAACTTACTCATTTCATTTCTTTATTAGTCAGAAATTCCAAAACTACCTCCTCCCCTCATTACAGACAACTCACACGATAAGTAAAACCAGGCATACCAATCTCAGCCCACAAGAGGTCACCAAATATCACGTAACATACATACATACATTGTCAGTAAAATAATGGCTTTCCCGGTGACCCAAGATTTAAACCAACTGCATGGAAACCAAAGGTCGCACATGCGTCAGCGGATTCAACATACGATAATGGTTATCAGGCAGACGCGGCGATTGTGTTGCGAGTGTGAGTTATGGTGTGAATCAAAGTACAGGGCCCTTCAAGTGCTATCTCTAGACGGAACTGGGCTCAGGCGCACAGCGTAGGTTGTGCTACAGATGCCGGCAAACATCTTGAACAATGCTCAGTAGTCGATTTTTGGGACTCTTTGGCGGGCCGAGGGTGGCGCTGGCGGGGGAGGATCGTTCGAGCGATCGGTCTGACCACGTCTATTAGTAAATTTTGCCTAGAAGACTCCTACAAGTCATAAAGAGCACTACCTCCACAGTAGGTATTATAATAGGTATCTTTCTTTATTTATGTGTTTATTGTTTTGCATGATGCCTAAATAAATACAAATACAATTTACAAACATATATATCCGAGAACGGGGGGTCGCTACTCTTCAACACGAATAACTTTAAAATCGCGAAAAAAGTATTAGCCTTTCCATACGTTTGACACAAAATTCCCAATTTCCAAGTGAAACATCCTAGTTACCTATTTGACACAATTCGAGCACGCGGTTCTCATATCGGATGCTCTAATCAACTCCAAGATGAAGGTTACGCGCTCGCTGCACCGGCACCCGCCCGGCCCGTGCAACATAAACATCCAACGTCGTGCCAGATAACGGAATCGGGGTATTTTGTGCGTGCCAATGTGGCGCCTTTTTGTGAGATTGTAGAGGTAATTAATCATCTACTGTAATGTCATGATCATCTGGCTGCAACTGTCCATGTCCACTGCTAGATAAAGATATTAAATAAAAAATAAAAACCGACTTCGAAACACTACAGCACTAAAAAGATAGAAATAATTTAAATAATTAGAAGTATTTATACATGTAGGTATTGTAGAAGTATAATTTGGAGCCGGTGCCCAAAATATATGTGCTGGTCTTGAAACTGGGCACCGACTACAAATTATACTTCTACAATACCTACATGTATAAATACTTCTAATTATTTAAATTATTTCTTACTTTTTAGTGCTGTAGTGTTTCGAAGTCGGTTTTTATTTTTTACTTAAAAAAAATATTTTTCAATTTTTAGTGGGGGAGCGGGAGAAAAATAAATAAGTCCCTTATAACGTGCTTATAACCATAATTCACCCTCCTTAATTCGTTGCTTTAAAATGGTATGTTCTAAACAGGACATTACATAAGAAATTACATGTACAAAGGCGAGCTTCACTTTGTCCGAAAGTCTTCACCAGAACATCACCAAATTAACTTGGGACTACTTTTACGCTATTTTATGAAACATACGGATATTACTAAAGGATGGGCCCCAATAGGGCTTATTTACTGCTGCCCATTGAAGAGTTCCGTTCTCCATCTCTGGAAGTCTCCATCAGATCTTCACCAATACCTGTTTAAACAAAAAAAGAATTGTTGAAATCGGTTACGATTTGACGGAGTTATGGAGGAACATAGCAAAAAAAAAATAAAAAAAAACATACGCGTCGAATTGATAACCTCCTCCTTTTTTGAAGTCGGTTAAAAAATAAGAAGATTTGACTGTCTGGAGCGGTCGAGCGGTATCACGCTTCAATACAGAGGTCGTCAGTTCAAATAAATAAAATAAAAATTAATAATAAAGGATTTATTCACTTAAAGTTTACACAGATTACATTGTGGAGTCCCTGATCTCTGAGCTAGGTAAAATACCTGTGTTACAGAGATCAGTGCCCTATTCCAGTTTAGATGATACGTGGTATAGCATAAGTATGGGATAAAAAACTTAAAATAAAATAACAACAATTCACAAAAACTAAGGTTAAAAACCTATTTAGAGGCTAAAAATTTCACCCATGCCGGGAATTGAACCGCGACCTCTGGCTCACCGTGCCAGCGCTCTCCCAACTGAGCTAATGGGCAAGTGCAAGCATTGATGAAATTTCGAGCCTCTTTACAAACTTCTCTGTATTACGTTCGGTCAGATGCCGCTGCCTGTACGTAATCTCTTATATATAAAAATGAATTGCTGTTCGTTAGTCTCACTAAAACTCGAGAACGGCTGGGCCGATTTGGCTAATTGTTGTTTTTATATATTTGTGGGAGTCCAGGGAAGGTTTAAACGGTGAGAAGAAAACAAACGGTTGACGTCGGTGATACGAAGTTTACGGGGTCATCTAGTAGGTTTTTAAAATTGTCCTCAGCACGGGTTAGTGCAACAAAAACAATATAAAAACTAAGGTGTGATTAGTAATCCCGCTGGGGTCCGCCGTATTTGTACAAATGGCTCTAGTCTGGGTGTTTTTCCATGTTTGTGATATGCTCGTCCGGTTACCATACATAGAACAGAGTATCCTTGTTTGGAAATTAATTCCGTGTTGGAATTTTCGTTTGCTTACACCTGTATGTCTTATTCTGTTCCAGGTATCTGGTCCACAGTTACGGCCCACTGGTCAGCAAGTTCGTCGCGATCGACGCGCCCCATCCCTCGCTGTACTGGCAATACCCCCCGGCTCCGTTTTGCCAGAATGTCCTCCACTTTTTACAGGTAGGTAATCATCCCCATAATTCCAGACTCCTCGAATGCCGTGATTCGTAAAGTAAAAACGTAAAGTTACAACGATGTCAAATTATGACAACTCATAGATATAATGAGATTTAATAGATCCGGACACATTCCACTGAACTTTGCTTAGTATATAGTCGAAATCTGTCCTTAGTCACAAAGAGCCGGATTATAGACAGAGAACTGAAGAATTATTTCTCTAGGTATCAACAGAATGATAGAAATCGTGAGTGGTGATTAGGCATTTTAAGATAAGATAAGATAAGATAAGATAAGATAAGAATATTCTTTATTGTATACCGGAAAAAAATGTTACAGAAACAGCAATGACAAAAGAAAAGATACAATTGGCGGCCTTATTGCTAAAAGCAATTTCTTCCAGGCAACCTCATATTGGAGATTTGCCGAAGGAGAAATAGACACGGGTAGTCGGTGCAAGGACGAATATTAATACATACATATACGTAATAATAATAATAAACTTACATATATCATACTTGAATACTATACATAACTACACGTACTTACATAAATAATGGCTTATAACAAGTGTGTGATCTGGACAACAAAAAGGTGATATACCTACAGATATATGAAGAGAAGTGAATAGACACTTACAGCAAAACTACTTAATTAGTCAGAAAGAATTCTTTCACTCTGGCTTTAAATATGGCGGGAGATGGTGAGCGCCTTATCGAAACCGGAAGATCATTCCACAGCCCGGCGGCCTTTACAGTAAATGAGCTACTGAAGAACCTTGTCGTATGACTTGGTGTCTTCAGCGCTAGACTCTGGTCGGACCGTAGTGCCCGGCTGTGGGAGTCACTGAGGAAACTGAAGCGCTCTTTGAGATAAAGGGGAGTGGATGGATTGAACAGCACTGAGTACAGCAGCGAAAGGATGTGGGCATTCCTGCGGAGGCGGATGGGGAGCCACTTGAGCTTAGCGCGGTATTCGGAAATGTGGTCATATTTGCGTAAGCCAAATATAAACCTAATAGCAAAGTTTTGAAGGCGCTCAAGTTTACTAAGTTGCTCTTCAGTCAAGTCGAGATAGCTGGCATCAGCATAGTCGAGGATAGGTAGCAACAGAGATTGCGCAAGCGCAATCTTGGTCACAGTTGGTAGGAAATTCCGTAACCTTCTCAGAGAAGCCGCCGAAGCGAATATTTTCCGGCTCACTTCCGCTAGCTGCGGTGCCCAGGACATGTACCTGTCCATGATAATCCCCAAGTTTTTCACCCTCTCACTGTATGGTATTAGTACACAATCAAATTCAATTTGAGGTAGCTGCTCCCAATCGACTCTAGACAACATTCTTGGGCTGCCAATCGCAATAACCTGTGTCTTCGTAGGATTAACTTTTAAGCCGTATGATCTGCTCCAATCTAGAATGCGTTTAAGATCGGCGTTAGAATTAGCAATAGCCAAGGGCAGACTCTCTACGGGAGACCGTGTGTAAATTTGAAGATCATCTGCATAAAGGTGGTAGGAAGAAGTAAGCTCTTTAGAAATACTGTTGATGAAGATAGCGAAGAGAAGAGGAGACAGCACGCCACCTTGCGGGACACCGGCTGTAGTATCACTCCAGGCAGAAAAGGATTCGTCGATACGTATACGTTGCCGGCGCCCACGCAAGTAACTACGAAACCAGTCAATTACCGTCGGAGATATGTTGAGAGAGCAGAGTATCCCCAACAAGACGTCGAAGTCCACCATGTTGAACGCATTGCTGAAGTCCAGTAACGCGAGCACGGTGACTTCACCTTTTTCCATGCCCAATCTAATATGGATGTCATCTGTAAGCCAAGGTGCCGGCAGATGACGTACTTTTACAGACCGGACTGGCGCATGAATATCGTAGAGACCAGTGAGAAGGGTGTTAAAAATGGAGATCTGCTCATCGACGGTATCCGCCCTAGCCACCACAGACCAGTCGGTACTCAGCGCATCTTCTCTGAGCTGGTCCAGGTCCATTCCACCAAAATTCCGCTGAAGAAGTTTAAGCGTCACTTTAGAGGACTGTTCTGATTTGATTTTACATATTGTGTGTATTCTACTCTGTCGCGTTAAAAATGGCCTTGCAAGAAAATTTATGTAGGTTGAACCTCTTTCGAATGAATCTAAGCTCATGCTCCTCAAATTATCTAAATTGGGGAACAAAATCAATTACAAGGCAAGTTATTCTTAACACGTAATTTCAGAGACTAGGATATTTGATAACATTCGCTTTATCTAAGTATTTTAGGACACATATATGGTGAAGAAAAGTAGGTACCACCCCAAACGGTGAACTATGTGGAATCATAGATGATGCGCAACACTTTTTGGTGAAATATGTCAGAAACAAACCAAAGAAAGGTCGGTTGTTAGGGACGGTGAAATTAAGTACCTGAATAACACGTAGACATGTTAAATTTCATGATATTCTCAGCCCGGCCAGATTCTTGTACATCTTCACTGAACCTAGCTACAAAAATAACAATAAAACGGATTAAAAAACCGGCCAAGTGCGAGTCGGACTCGCGCACGAAGGGTTCCGTCTATACAACATTAGTCAAAGATCGAGAGAAGATAGATTAGGTACATTGAGAACAGCGCCATCTAAAGAAACCAATAAGAAGCGTTTAACATTGACATTTAACGACATGACATCGGCGCTGTGAAGGTTACATAGATGGCCGCTAGATGGCGAGCGCTGTTTTTAGACAACATTTATTGTATGAGTGATATGCGGTGGTAGCCTAGTGGGTAGAACATTGGACTCGGAAGCGGGAGACCCAGGTTCGATTCCCAGTGCGGGCATGTACCTATGACTTTGTTTTTTAAGTTATGTACATTTGTGAAGTTATAGTAGCAATACTGTGAAGGAAAACATCGTGAGGAAACCTGGTTGTCTGAGCTATTCACATACCTCAGCGCTTTAAAAAGCTAATCCGCGGTGGGCACGCGTGGTGATTAAGCCCATACTCTCTCTCTCTCTGAGAGAAGGCCTGTGCCCTACTGTGGGACTTATATAGGTTGCTTATAATTATAATAATGATGTATCTTGTTGGTATAATAAATGTCTTTCTTCTTCTTCTTGTTCAGTGGCACCTTCACTCAAACAAGTTAAATGAAGAGACCACTCGGACGCTGCAGTGTCTGGGACATTGTTTTTCGGATGAAGTAGGCTTGCCCCGCACCTATGCCATTATAATAATAATTGATTGATTGAAATAAACATAACGTACTTAACATTGAAATGCTACAGCGACCCGAGATTACTAAAAGACAGTAATTGTACGGGTAGTTAGCGACTTGATAAATGTGTTACTTAATTGGCATAATTGAAGACATCTATGTCAGTTAATTGCTAGGTACTTTTACTCTCCGTAATCAACTTAACAGTGATTGACTCTGTTCAAGGATTTTTTATTACAATTAGGTGTCGAGATGCTGATGCTCAAGGAAAATAGCGCGAAAATAGCGGTCTATTATTTACTGAAGTGGGAATCAACAGCTGATCTACTTTTCAGAGGGATTTACATTGTTTTAGGAAAGTCCTAACTTAACTGAATAAAGTGCACGCATGCAAAAGTTTATATGCGGTCGACTGTACCTACTTACGAATTTCGATAGACAATCCATTTTACTTACTTAAACCAAGTTTCTTACGTTTACGGACAATCAAAAGAGCCAATATACACCTCAAGATTGATTTAATTTGGTGACATTGCTGACTTTTAGGGTTCCGTACCTAAAAGGAAAATCGGAACCCTTATAGGATCACTTTGTTGTCCGTCCGTGTGTCTCTCACGACCCTCTATCTCGGGAACGGGTGGAGGTATCGAGTTGAAATCAAAACCTTATGGACCTACTCAGGTCTAAGGTCCCTTGAAGCTGTGAAACAATCGAACTTATAAGTTGACGTAAAAAAAAGTGACGGTCGCAAAAAACGCATATTTTAACACTCTCAAGGTATTTTCCGTAGACCTAGAAGTATGAAATTTGGCAAGTAATACCGTCATATACTACAAGTATAGGGAAAAATTTGAAAACTAAGTATACATTTGTAATTAAATCATAAAAAAGTATAGATATCGTCTTTATTTTGTTTATGCTGTACCGTAAATACGGTAATATGTACATATGTATGTAATATGGCATCAAACTTGCGTGATTGTAAGACTTATTATTTTAGTCTAACGACAAATAAAAAAAACGGCCAAGCGCGATTACGGAACCCTCGGTGCGCGAGTCTGACTTACACTTGGCCGGTTTACTGTAATATAGCGTTATTTTTCTCTAATATATAAAAATCTCGTGTCACAATGTTTGTTTTCGAACTCCTCCGAACCGGCTTCGCTGATTTTATGAATTTTTTTTTTGTGTATATTTGGTAGGTCTGAGAATAGGTCGTAGGCTAATTAATACTTTAAAACAATGTTTACCGAGTCAGCTAGTAACTTATTGTAAGAGATAAGTGGTCTGAAGTAAACAAATAATAGATATTAAAAAAAAATTGATAATCCGTTTCAAATTTGTGCTTACGAAAGAGTCGATACAAACACTAAAATAAAAATAAGATAAGATAAGAATATTATTTATTGTACACTAGAGCCCATGACAAAAATACACGGTACAATTGGCGGCCTTATTGCGAAAAGCAATTTCTTCTAAACAACCTTATGACGGAGTTTAGTTTCCAAAAATTTGTGTGGTTTTTTAGGTTTCCGTATTAGACAAGGAACCCTGATAGTTTCGCCATGTCCGTCCGTCTGTCTGTCTGTCCGTCTGCCCGTCTGCCCGTCTGTCTGTCCGCAGCCTAGGTCAGAGACGATTAGTACGAGAAAGCTGAAATTTGGCAGGCATACATATTAATCACGCCGACGAAACGGTAGAATAAAATCTTTAAATTTATTTTTTGTATACCTACCCCTGTACCTAAATTAGGGATTTTTTATGTATAGCCTATATACGTCCCACTGCAGGCTACGTGCCTTCTCTCAGAGAGAGAGAGAGAGAGAGAGAGTACCTAAACTATAATAAATTTACTGAATTTTCGGTAAAATATTTATGTGATTTAGGCTCTATAAAATTCCCGATGTCTACTATATTTTCCCAATATTTCCTTCTCTGAGCCGCTGACATTTGACGCTGTTCTAGTGGCCATACCTGCCGGAGCGGTGGCTTGCGGCGGTGGCGTCGAGCGGGGCGGGCGACGAGCAGAAGTGGGCCAACTCCCGCGCCAGCGACTGGACTGGAGCGCTCAACTATGTCAGAGGTACGACGAGGCCAAACATTTGGCTCAAGTTATTTTTTAGCTTTAAAACTATGTCAGAGGTAGGTATATGATCAGACACTTGGCTTAAACTAGCCTCACTCGCATTGGCGTTGCCTGGGCTTATAAAGCTTATAAAGAATAAATGTGGAGTTTCTTTGTTAGCTTCTTCTCCGCATAATCAATTAATGTACTAACAGCTTTGACGTTCATTAAGTAAACATTTTGTTTTTATAGTGAATAAAAATTTTTGACTTTTACTTTGACTTTATTAGTAATGCGATGGTCTATCACACCGAATCCCAACGCGTGTATGCAGTAACCCAAAATCCTGGGAAGGGCACTAGTCCGTTTCGGGGCCCACCAGGCACCCTTCCTATCCAAGGATGTTTTAGCTTCTTGTTCCTATCTCACTCTATCGAATGTACTGAACGCTCAGTGTTTTAAGCATGGAACTATCGTTATCGATAAAATTAAGTCCATCTAATTGACATAATTATGTTCGATGTGGTGTAGTAGGGAATCCTGGGATCCAGTGGTTGCTGTTTCATCATCAGCCATTTGACCCCCACTGCAGGACATAAGGCCTCCTTCGTGGTTTTCATAACCATGAGGGGTTTTGCCATAATCGCCACGCTTGGCAGGCGGGTTGGCGATCGCAGTATGCGGTTGGAATCTCAGGAAGACGCTGCTGCCCGTCTCCTGGTAATTGATTTCCTTAGTCGCCTTCTACGACATCCACGGAAGGAAATGCAGTGACCCTATTCTTAATCTGGCGCCACACGGAGTGCTTGTTGTTTACGATCAAGAAACTCTCACTGACTAAGATAAAGATAAAATTATTTGCATAAACATGTGTCAATAATAGTACAATAACATGCATTATTAAGTAAAGACATATTATTATCGCTTTCCTGGAACTTTAGGTATTTAGATTCCAGTATTAGGTCCTTAATTAATAGGGGTATGAAACATCAATGAGACATACGATTAAGTCCAATACTTAAACTCACTATGGCAGAGGTACGACATGAAGCCAGAAATTTGGCTGAATGTAGCCTCACTCGTTTGGTCCAAGCGTGTGGAATCCCAATGCAGCTGGCGGCTAAGTTACTATGCACATAAACGACGTTAGGTGGCGCCACTAACTCTGAATACCTAGTCAGTTATACATATTATTATTGACTAGCTGTCCCGGCGAACTTCGTAACGCCACAGAAAACGTTTGTATGGGAAATAGAAAAGGGCTGTTTTTAGGGTTTTCCTGGAAATTATTCGATTTTTTATTTTTTTTTTGCTTTTAAACCTTCCCTAGACCTCCACGAACATTTCAAAACTAAGATAAGATAAATCCGTTCAGCCGTTCTCGAGTTTTAGTGAGACTAACGAACAGCAATTGATTTATAGATATATAGGAGACACTCAAGTGCAAAAAGTTAATGGATCTATATCAATGTTTGTTTATTATCAGTACCTATCTTAGTATCCCAGGACCTTGATTCTGTTAGCATATGACAGGGTTTTGTATTGATATTTTTGAATTTTTTTTACGGTTTTTCTGCTTCAGAGTGGACGCTGTTTGATGCTAAAAACATATGTGTTGAATAGAGTGGGCATTGTTTTAATATTTCTTCCGTGATTCACTGAAAGCTGCGACATTGGTAGTGCGTAAAGCGCAAAGAAAAGTAATTAATCTGTTAGCAAAGAGGATGTAATACTGTCTGTTAGATTATGAAAAGAACGAACGAACCTTGAAAAGAACGATAATTAAAAACGATTGTTATGGTGACCCGATCGGGTCATTTGGAATTGTACAGATTAAACCCTGAGAAAAAACTCACAGAGCAGAAGTTTTTGCCAAACACAAACTCTGTTTGGGGTGTCTCAGGACTTGTGCATTTTAGAAATAACCCTGTAGAGCAATCGTTTTCCCCGGTTTTAATGCAACATAACATAAACTCACGCCTGTATCCCCGACGGGTTCCCCGAGGCCAGGTACTGCCACTTGCCACGATCCTGACAGATCTTTCGTTTCATCAAAATTCATTAGTCACTGCATGCACGCACGCCGACTTCGAGTATTTTTTTATCTTGCCCTTTGCTAATACATCTCCTATTTGATCGAAGTGTGTCCGCCTGGGACGTCCCTACCTTAATTCTATCATCATCAGCCATTTGACGCCCACTGCAGGGCATAAGTCTCCCTCATGGTTTTCCAAGCTTCCCGGTCTTGTGCTTCTCGCATCCAGCAACTCCCCGTCACCGTAACCAGGTCGTCATCTGGTGGGGGGGGGGGGTTAATTCTATGTAAGTAAAAATTAAATTATCTACCACTAAAATAGTAATTTTCTGTCAATATTGTTTTTCATTCACTCATTCAGCTCTGCCTGTCAGCAGACAACTTACCCAACTCCTCCTTCCCAGGAGCGGCGTGGTGGCGTGTCCGGCCCAAGCATAAGGTCTCCCCTCCGGCGCTACTCGTGGGATACGGTGCAGCGGCCCCTCAACTAGTTGCCAGCGCTGAGCGCTGCTCCGTACCAACACTGAGGCTGCTGACGCCTAATGCGAGGATCTCCAATACGCTGGCGGAGTTTCTTATCGGTGAGTTAGGTAAACTATACTTCAAAAGACTTCGAGGACTCGAGAGTTGTCCATCTCCTGGATATCTTTGGTTTCGGATGTGGCGAGCACATGTCAACTCTGCGCGCGCACTATAAACTCCGACATTCCTGCATCGCGAATGCAAAATGTTTCATATGACATACTTACCATAAATATAACGTCCGACGAACATCAGTCGGACCCGCTGTCCCCAGGCATACGATTTGCCTGGCGGGACATTTCCCTTCATAGTGGAAGAGCACGATCACCCGCTCTTCCCTATAGGAAATGTTCTCTCTCTCTCTCTCCTTACGCTGGTGGAGTCGCTTGATGGTGGGTTAGGTTTGTTGGAGCCATACATGACTGAGCGGAGCCCCTGCCCCGCAGGCCAAACCGGCCGTAATACTCGCAAACGGGTCGACGGATCTTACGGATATTTTTGAATTCTTTTCAATTTTCCATTCCTTCCAGTGATAGTTAAAAACATAGATGTCTGACTAGGGCTAAACAATGACCCCACGTTCAATTATGGGAAGGCGGGCGGGGCTTTTCAATTGTGTTACCAATCGGGGCGAGTTCAGTACTACCCGGCACAATATCTATGCACTCGCTACCGTCAAACCGCCATCTTGCATCGCATCCGGCGACTTCCCGCCACCGTAACCAGGTCGTCAGACCTTCTGGTGGGGAGCCTTCCCGCGCTGCGTCGTCCGGTCCGCGGCCGCCAGTTCAGAACTGCTCCGGTCACGCTGCTTATAGGCTAATAATGCTATGATTATTCACATCCCACAGCCAACGACAAGAGCGCAGTGGTCGAGGGTTCCCGCGGTGGGATCATGGGCCGAATGTTGGGCGCGGTAACGGGGCGCGGCCGTGAGCTCTCGGCGCGGCTTCTGCCGCCGGTGGCGACCGCGATCACGGCGTGATATACCTACTTGTAATATAGGTACTTGGGCTAAATTTTGTGCAGAGTAATTTTATGAAAATTTCGTACAAGTTTACCTATCATTTAAGCGGTTGCCGGAATCAAATATTCGTCGTTCACCACTGTTTTGCACGCCTGTGTCCGGAAAAGAGATGCAATGATCAGCCTTTTGTCTAATTATGCCGGTCTCCAGCTAAATTGCAATTAAAAGAAACAGCAAGGCTTGCATGATACTTTTTAACAATATAAAAGTCTTGTAAGCAGAGTTCATTCCCTTTGATAAAATTTAGGGAATGTATTTTTAAGATAAGTAATATGAACAGTGCCATTTAAGAGTAAGACGTTCGGCTAGGATACTGGAATATTTTTAAGCTACTCTGTCGTAAGTGAAGTGGTTGTACAGTTTACGTTTGTAAATTGTAAATAATGTACATTTAAATTTAATGTGTGTCGCAATGTAACTTTTATGCATATATTGTAAGATATATCTTAAAAAGTTCTTAAGTGTATAATTTGTGTTGTGAGGTAGGTAATAGGATTAGAAATCTAATTTAAGTAAAATTATTTTATTAGCTTTTTGTATTTAAAAAAAATATTCGAAGTTTGTAATGTTATTTGAAATGTTATAAAATATTATTATGGATATTTTTTTATTTAATAAAACTAAAGTTTTAAGTGCCGATGCTTTTTTTTTAATATGCAAAATGCCCACAAAAGCTAACCATTCATATATTTTTTCACTATGAATCAATAATAATAAAGTTAGCTCTATATTCACAAATTAATGTCATTATTACTATAATATACTTTAAAAAAATCAATTTACAACCTAACGGTCTTATTTATAAAAACACGATTCCTTAAAACACTACAATCGCCGATTAAAATAGTCTGTGGTGGAGATTTTACAAGGAAGAGACGTAACCGCAGATTAAATGAACTGCCTCTGAGGGGTTTTTAGAGAAATCGTGTTTTTACAAATAAGGCCATAAGTATTTATATGAAACTACACCGAAGTATAGTCTGTTAGCGTCTGTTAGAATATACCTCGGCTACTATCGGATAGAACCGATTATATTGCAATAAGGTAAGGTTTATTTTGTATTGTTATTTATAACTACTTAACTTTTCAAAATAGTGAAGGAAAGTTTTATACAGAGCAGGAAGTAGTACTACTCTAGAGCCCGAGGTATATTCTAAAAGCTAACAGACTGTATCTAGTTACTTAAAATTATAAATACTGTTATTTTGTTCACATGGTTTAAAACATTACAAAGAATCACATACAGTAGGTACATAACCAATTAAATGACCTTACAAAGAATTACAGACAATAGGTAAAAAAAGAACGATAACGATACTCATTACTACATTAAACACTTAAGTTTCTTTTGCATTTTTTGTAAATGTTAAGCAATAAACTTGAAATTATAGAGGGTCGAATTATTTCATTACTTCAAAAAATCCACGAAGTTACTTAGGTACTAGGATTTATTTAGTCGTAACATTGTCTAATACAATATCTGCATTTGTCATAACAGTTAGACCTAATAAATACTCTATAAAGTAGATAGACAGGCACACAAGTTTATATCCAAATATGTATAGTATATTTGTATTGAAAAGCTACCGAAAAGTCATGTATAAATGAGTAGATATAGCTACATAGACCAGAGAGAGTATGTCAGTGACAATCAGTCAATTTTGGCTTAAAAAAAGGTTTCGCTTCCAGATACCACGTGGAAGAATTTGGGAAAAAATACTGTACTCATAAAGTCCTCTTATACTTTGAGAACGGATAGTTTTTTGTATAGGTATTTTCTATCTTTGGCTACGTGCAACAGTAATATTGCAAAGACCATTAGCAAAGGTTGTTAACAAGTCCAATGTGTTTCAAAACTGTACTTAAAGGTTAGACGTTAGGCATTGGTTTTCTGGAAGAATTTTTACCTACACTAAAATGTTCAAACATGTTAAAAATTTTACTAACACTGCTTAAAACACTTTAATTTGTAAAATTTGGCACATACAATACGTTAGTGTTATTTAGTAGGAAATAGTTACGTTATAAAAACAAGGTATCTTCCTCCGAAAGAGACACTTCGTTCTAAAAGTGAGCTCTATAACCTAAACAAATTGTACCTTCCGCACCTTCTTTTTAACTGTAATGATTATTTCATACAATAAAAGCCGCGTCAAAGGCAGGCACTCACACATACAGGCAGAAGCTGTAACGCGTATACCACACACATTCATCTAAACGGCAAGACTGATTTTGTTTGCAATCAAAAGAAAAATATTAGTAAATGTTTGCCGTAATCAGTTCACTGGCACAAGATAGAAATTAATTTTAAAATAACAAATCTTATAAGTACTTTACAAAACTTACCAACCATAGATGCTTATGGTAAAATAAAATATGGCATTTCTCTTCTCAAGATTTTTACCGCGTTGAGGATTTAAACTATAAAATATATTTTACAAGTACATACATCTGAACACAGTCTAAACTTAATAAATATGCCACTTCAAGCAACCATTGCGTTACAATAAAACCCCAGACTAATTCTTATAATCGATCCTTCGCTATTCCGAGTTTAACAAAATCCCCCATAAGCATTAAAAAATGGGGGGTTCCTACTTGTCAATACGAACACCTTTTACCATCGGGAAAACCGTTTAGCTGTTCCCTACTACAGGTGAATTTGAATTCGTTCACCGTACCTATTTTACGGGGACATTCTAACTATGATTTAGTCTGTTTTTTAATTCGATGCAAGAAAAGAGGCAGTGTTACCATTTAAAAGCACGTTAAAGGCATACGGGTGTTGGTTTTGAAAAAAATTACGCGGCAAACGTTTTTTTTTTTGTTACTCAATATATTACTTCGAGCATAAACAAACAATATTAGGACGAAAAGTAATAAAAATTAAAAATAAATTTCAACGTTATGGCATTTTTTCCTACCATTTCGAATTTGGATTCACAGTTTGGAGCCAAAGGACAGAAATGACGAATATGTACAAATGTGTTATAACATTACTGACAAACCACTAATATACTGTTTTTCACAATAAAAAAGATTCCCTCAAAATATTGCTAACTATTTCAAAACCTGTAGAGTGAACCACGCTTAAGACTTATGGAACAGCTGATATTTTTTTCCGCGATTTCGAAGTTTTCCCCATAGTAATAGTTGTTCGTATTGACGAGTAGAACCGCCCATTTTCGGATTGAAATGGTCATTTTGTTACACCCTGTATAAACCTAACCACAGTTAATATTTGACACAAGTTTGGCGGAAGATCTGTTAATAGGCTTATCTATCCACTGATCGTTTACAGGAAACGGCCCGACCTCCCTCTATAATCCTCAAATATTCATTGGCGATTGCAGTTCTACCAAGATAAGTGTAGAATGGCTGGAACGCCCCTGTTCTATAGCTCCTCTTCTGTTGAAAATTCACTTGCTTATCTCATATCAGTTTTTTCTCTATGAGATTCCTCTGCGTCTATTCTATCGCTATCAGGGCAGCACTGTACATCGTAAGCCATTTCGATCACAGATTAATTAGATCAATCAATCAGATGCTACTTTCAGTCACGTCTTCTGTGTAGGAAGCAAGCAAACCATAGGTACAAAATACCTTCTATTATCCGGTTCAAATGCTGTTAGTCAACTGACGCCTGTAAGTACCGTTAGCAACGCTGTCGGGAAAGCGCGTGACACGTGAGTAACGAATACAACTTCATCGGAAGTATTTCTTATTAAATTATATTCATTACGGACGGCGAAAGCGTAGGCAGGCGAACTGTGTAGAATATTCTAGATGCTAGGTGCAGATAGATTACGTGATAGCCACTTATGTATGTAGAGACAAGAGAACCTTCCAGAATAATCTATGCGCTAGAAAGAGACGGAGCTGTCTGTGATAGAAAGACAGAGATAGAAAGACATTCTGGAATGTTCGATAGTCTTCTAGAACCTATTTCTAGTATCTTCGATGTTATTCTGGGTACTTCCAGAAGATAATCTGGAATGCTCTATAGTGTTCTAGTACGAATCTAACCTTCGACGTCTTTCTAGTACTTCCCGAAGTTTCTAGACTGGTGGTCGCCTTGATACTTGCGAAAAAATAAATTAACTGATTAATATTGAATTTTTCCCTTTATTCATCTGACTGTTTTTCTGGCCCTACAAGTCATCACTGTCGCGTATCGCAACTCCTAAAGGTCGTATCCTAACAGCATTTGAACCGGAAAAAAACACCCTAACACGTGAAGACCACGGATCTAAAGCAGTTTGGCGAAATCAAATAAATCGACTCCACGCAAATAGATTGGACTGTTAGTTGAATCTCCGAAAAAGAAGAACCGACTTAACACGTTAATTGTGCATGAAACCAATTGCTTTTTTTATTGCCATATCGCTTTAAGTTCACTAGCACAAACGCGTTGTGCTTTAACGTGTCTGTCGAAGACTTTCCACCGGTCTCGTAAACTTTTTTCTTAACAGAACTACCCACTGGTCATCGAGAAAAATGTGTCGGCTCACAGATTACAACCAACACCAATTACAACCAATTAAAAATAGCCAAATCCATCGATTAGAATCGGTCAACTACCCGCAAGCTAGACCGTAGTCTCCCCTTTGATCTCGGACACAGCTTCACTGACACAACTGTCACTGTCACAAGGTTTCAGCGTCACATCACTATTTATCGTCACATCCAATGCCTCCGCCTTGGGTGACCTCGCTCTATCCCTGTCCCGCGTTATCTGAGTGTACAGCTCATCTAAATCGCTAGAAAAGGACACAGGACTTTCTCTGTTCACTTCGGGACAGCTCACAGCCGCGTAATCGCCTTTGGGGTGGTTTTTTATCGTCTTCCGCCACGCAGGGTCAAAGTTGACGTACTGAGATTCGAGATTTGAAACGTCCTCGTTTGAGAAGCTGATTTCGTTAGGACACATGGATGAGGGCGATGGGGCGTATAGGCCGTGGCTCCTTATGCTCACTTCGGACATTTGGTAATTGGGACAGTATATGTCGCTCTCGTTTTCGAAGCCTTGCTCGCTGACGTTCGCGCTGCAAGTCTCGAAATCGTACTGGGTTTTTGCCATGAAGAACGTTTCTTTCTCCTCGTCGATTTTCTCTTTCGAGGACGCTTTTGGGTTCTCAATGAGTTTCTCCAGCTCGGCCTCGCTTGGATCCAAATTGTGAGGAGTACTTGAGCGGTTTATATCATCGCTATTCATGGTGCATTCTTCGGAGATATCTTGCAAGGATTTGTCCAAATTGTCCTTGCTTTCCTGATGTTTCGCGGGTTGCAGGTAGTCTATGTACTGCCCAAAACTCTCCGTGTCCGTTATTTCGTTTGTAGAACAGAGGGCGCTTTGAGTTTCTGAGTGGGTGTTCAGCGTTTGGTCAGAGCAAGTGTGCGGCATAGCCATTTCAGAAGCTGAACTGTATTCTAAGCTACACTGTTGAGATATGGTTCTCATCTCCGGGGGCTCACTTGCTTGACTTTGCAGGCATTCGTCTGAGACACTATTTCTCTGTCCATTGGTGAATCCCTTACTAACATTAGAATTCACAACTTGATGTTGAGGTATTTGCGTTTCCGGCACGTTTGTGTAGATATTCATGACGTGAGGTCTGTTCGCTTTATTCTCATCTTTGCTCCAAGATTTTCTTGAGTCAGCCGAGTAGTTTTTATGAGGAATATTGTCCTTCTGATCTTCCTTAAGTAAGTTGGGATTTTGAACGTTTCTCGCTTCTTTGATTCCGTTATTCGTTCGCTCCACATGTATATTGGTGTTGTTGACTTTGGTTCCCGCATTTATTATGCTGGCAACACCGCTGTAAGCTTCTTTAGTCGGTAGGGGTAACGAAACGTGAGAGTCGGTGTCACAGTCTCGTCTTACTGGCATCTCTAGGCAGTTCCTTTTCATGTGCTGCCTTTGCTTTTTGAAGAACCTCTTGGCGACGTTCATTTGGTTAGGGTTGTAAAAGGACTCCGGACCGACGCTTACGCTTTCTGGACACGTCATCATCGAGTTATTAGACCTGTACTGCTTCCTGTGTAACACTACAAGGTTTATGTTCGGGTTCTTCGCGTTAGTGTTTTTTAGCATGTCTTTTTGTAACGTCTGACCGTTCAGCTCCGCAGCAGCTTTGTGTGTGCCACTGTTGTTAGTCTTTGAGTTTGTGCGATTGGAGCTACGACTGCCTGATCTTGACCTGTTATCGTTAGGTATCGGTAAGGCGAGCGGGGCCGTCACCTGGGCGGTCGGCAGACTCTGCTGGTTGGAGTCAAAGACGCTACGGTTCCTACAGCACTGCTTGCTTTTCTGCAGATAGCAGTGCATCATAGACCACTGCGACCGCACGTCGCTCCTCGCTATGCCGTAGAAAAACAGTATAAACGTCCCTAAAACCGTTGAACAAACAGCGTAGATAATGCTGCAAATATCTTCTTGGTACGGCAAGTAAGCTGGTAGAGGTCGGTACACGGCGATGGCGCCACAAGTCCACACAGACATGTACAAACACAGCACTATTACCTGAGCCCGAAGCTGTATTATCGGCGTATGTTCAACATCTTCTATCTCGCTCTCGACCGCCGACTTCAAGCTCCTCCGCTCGGCCGTTTCCGCCGTCTGATTCGGCTCCCACATCTCCAAGTCTACATTTTCCGTCGCCTGAGTGCCTTCGGACAACTGCACGTTCATAGTTCTTATGGTGCATCTTATTAAAAGAAATATTATCAGTAAAAAGAACAGTAGAATACCTCCAGGCACAAAGAGAGCGGCTAAAGACGGTACGGTACTTAGGAAGCACTGTGTGTATCCAGCGTAGTCCTTCAAATTGACCGCTCCGGAGATACCGCAGACAATCAAAGCTATACCCCAACCGACTAAGTACAAGCCCAATATCGGCTTCTGCACGGGAACGTCAGGCGGCAACTCGTCTTCCGGCGTCCTGACCGGATTATGCGTCTTCGTCACCCACTTATACATATTGTTCGCCGAAACGCACATCCACAGGAGACAAGACAGAGACAAATAGTGTATCAAGAGCCCTACAATCTGGCACAGCTTGATGTCTTCCGTCTGGTAGATGCCAAGCGTGTACATGAAGCAGAGCAGTCCGATCGCGATCCAGGTGTTGATGAGGGCGTGTTTGGTTTTCTTCGCCATCTGTATGGCTGGGTAGCACATTATGTAGGTCAAAGTTGCACAGCTGACGCAGCCAATTAGGATGAGGCTCCCAACGTAGACGGCTGGATGGGAGACCTTGAATCTGGCTCCGTCGGTTCGCGCCCCATAGATGCCGGTCTCGACGTATTGGAGGAGGCCCACGTAGGCGAGGCGGGTGCAACGGATGATGATCATCTCGGCGATCACGTGGGACACCTTGCAGGCTGGGAAACGTGAAGACTGGTGAGTTATGGGCAAATGGAGTGGAAAGATTTGGTTTCGGTTGCGGGAGAAATACATCAGGAATGTGGGAAAACGAAGTGGTGTTATGGATATACTAGTTTGGAGACTTGTACACTGATCCCTATTTTGGCGACCTGTGCTCTGGACCATTCCAAATCAAATGAGAAAATTGTACATTGACATTCGAAAAATATAATTTGCATTCTTTATGTTGAAACGAGCTGACTCGGCAAAAGTTATTAGCCTACGACCATTATCAGATCTAAAATACACAAAAAATATCATAAAAATCGGTGAAACCGTTTCATGGCTCATGGCTCATGAATTCATGGCTCTGTGGCCAATAATATAAAGCATGTATCTTAATAACTCATGGCTCCGTGGCCAATAATGTCTTGTGGGTCAAGGTGGGATAAAAAATACGAAAAAAAAATTATAACTCGAAAACTACAAAAAATAGCGGAACATACATGGGGGTGATTCGGGTAGCCCTAGAGGTGTCCTATCTCTGGACTTCCGCTTGACACTATTTATTGGTACACGCTGTATATTAGATAAATTTCTGATGCTAAGATCCGTATGGAAGTTGTATTGCAATCTGTCATGTTTGTAAATTATGATCTATTTAAGAGATTAAAAGCAAAATACGTACATATCTATTATAAGACTGTCCAGGGCACTCAACACAGCAAAATAATGTTGACATTTTACGTTTTTTCATATGATACTAGACACAACCAGTGTCATGATCGTGCCATAGCCGCGTACGGGGTTCAAAGCCGCATGTCAACTGTGAAAAAATTGTTCTCAAGAACCCTACCCGCGCTGTCATCGTCCCACCGCGCTGTGTTCGGGTCCCAGACGGCCGCCCGCGCGTCCACACCACCGTCGCATGCCCTTCACATCATGTTAACTACGAACAATATTGTTTACTACACCCTACCTGTGTTGTCATCGTCCTGTTACAACGGGTCCCGAATTTGGGGTTTAAAAAAAGGATTTTGAATTACACGAAAATAGAATTGAATTGAATTCAAGAATTAACACAGAAAAATTAAGGACCAGTGTTTGCGCGACGGAGTATGGATTGAGACTGAGTCAAAAGGTGTCTGAAGGACCTGAACATGAGAGAATGCTGATATGAGAACATGAGTATCGAATAAGGGATGAGTAAGCAATAGTGTATGGAAGGTAAGGGTATAACAGTCCCACCGCCTTGTGCTGGGGTCCCAGACGGTCGCCCGCATGCCCAGACCACCGCCGCATGCCTTTCACATCGAGTCAACTGTGAAAAATATTGTTTGCTAGACCCTACCTGTGTTGTCATCGTCCCACCGCCGTGTGCTGACGTCCCAGACGGCCGCCCGCGCGTCCAATCCACCGCCGCTGCTGGCCCGCACCGTTGCTATTATTGGCTCCAGAAGCTCTCCTTTGAGGGTCATGTTTACTGCGAAAAATAAACGCAAAAATCTTAGGCCTACTCATTTATTTATCACCTTTAGGATTTCGGTGCACTTTTGCAATCTCAATCCTTTCAACCAAATTTAATTTTTTTATACGCTATAAAAACCAAATGTTGCAAATTTGGACTTCTAATCTTAAAAATTGTCTTTTCTGAAGCATTCACTATCTGTCTGGCAGATTCATTGCCCGAGCATAGCAAGTGCAAGGCCTATTTATGAGACACTATTACAAAAAAATAAACCGTGGCAGATATATTCGGAGCAGAGTAGTAAGTATTTTAAGTTTTAACTGCACCTTCAATAGAGAAAGTGACTTGTCGTGTAAATCAGATTTTACGGATATTTCACGCTGAAATTAAAGTTGCTGTCACACCTGACATGCTATCTCGCTCGAATATTTGAACATTTTTAATGATTGTAATAAAATGAGTACGCTTCTGATAAACGCGGTCTGAGAGTTTTATAGATATTAAAATTAAAATTACAGACATTCAAGACATATTTTTTCTTATTGTGTACCTCGTTTTTGACTGAGAAAATTTGATACTAAACTTAATCATTTTTAAAACAACTTTTCTTTATTAGAACCCGAGCATACGAAAATAAAAATGTATTTAAAATGTCCGTAATTTTATTATCTATCAAACCCTCAGACTAAATGTATCATGAGTATACTATTTTTTTAGTCACAACAAAATATAGATTGTGCGAGCGACATAGCGTTTTTCTACTGCTTCTCCTATACCCGAAGGTTTGCTGGAAGAAATCTCTTACAGAGATAAGCTCGCCTTTGTACATGTAATTTCTTATGTAATGTCCTGTTAAAAGTCTTGTGTGCAATAAAGTATAATAGCATGAGGTACGTAACTTTTTTTTTTTTTTTACGTAGCCTCGTTTGTGTCCCACTGCTGGGCAAAGGCCTCGTATCGTACGTAAAGGTACGTAACACCAGCCCTAATATCAGATTACTGGCCACACTAACACAAAGACACCCCGACCACCGGCGTCGTAATCTCCATGTTCATATCATCCCGTTTTGTGCTTCTCCCGTAATAATCCTTAGTGCGGTGCTGGTTCCTGGCCTCGGAGTCTTCCTCGTTGACCACCGGCAGAAGGGGCAGTAGAGACGCGTCCCCGAACATGGAGACGACCAGGGACTGGGGGCCGAGGTTGGACAGGAGACGCCCGCTGTCGACCGAACTGTAGAGCAGCGACTGGGGAATCTGGAAAAGAAGAAGAAACACATTTATTATACCAACAAGATACATCACAAAAACAAAATAAGCAGTTGAGTTACAAAGAAGTTATGGAATAAAGTTGCACCTAACACAAAAAAAAAACTGAGTAAATCTTTTATATTCCCCATCACCAAAGGTTAGCTGGAAGAAAATACTTATTACATCTTCAAGTAGCAAGCAATGACAGTGCGTTGTAGTTACTGGAATAAGAATATGTACTAACATTACAATAAGATTACTAACAACTTTATATGAATTTTTATATTTGAAATAAAATTAATTGAATTGAATTAGTAACTCGCCTGTGTACTAATATCTTTTTATTTTGCAATAAAGAATTTTCAATCAATCAATACTCCATCCTATCCCAGACCATCCCGTTCCCATTCCGTTCCGTTCCGTTTCATTATATACTTTCCTATACTATTCTAAAAACTGTCCCATAAGAAAACAAATTAGAAGTGCTACTATTCTAAAAAATTTTGTGTCATTAACACATTCGCTGCTGGAAACGTTCGCAGCGAGTTTTTAGCGTGACTGCAACGGTCGTAGCGAGTTGGATCCAGCAGACATTGCATAATATAACTTTTACCCAGACACTCGTTTCCCCAGATACTGCAATTTACCCAGACACTGTCACTTACCCAGACGCTGTCGTTTTCCCACACGGTCATTTACCCAGACACTTGTCATTTACCCAGACACTTGTCGTTTACCCAGACACTTGTCATTTACCCAGACACTTGTCATTTACCCAGACACTTGTCATTTACCCAGACACTTGTCATTTACCCAGACACTTGTCATTTACCCAGACACTTGTCATTTACCCAGACACTTGTCATTTACCCAGACACTTGTCATTTACCCAGACACTTGTCATTTACCCAGACACTTGTCATTTACCCAGACACTTGTCATTTACCCACACACTTGCCGATTACCCAGACACTTTTACTCAACCAGACAATGTCATTTAACCAGACCCGTAATTTTTCCAGAATCCTTGAGGTGCCACAGAAAGGGATTGAATTGAATTTTCCCAGAAACTTACCTGTACACTGGCATGTATCAGCGCGTCTGCTACAGTCAGCAGCGGGGCAACAGTCCTGTTGGTTGTGGTGCAATGCAGGAGACGACGCGCGTGCGTAAAGTCCACCGTGATGGGGCTGTACCAGACACAGGTGACTCCGCTGAAGCCTTCGCGGACCGGGAAACGCTCCACTGCCATGTTAGGCTGTGTAGAAGACGGAGGGAGTTAGATGAGATTAATCTTTGCTCTACGCTGCCCATAAAATCTCTTCATTGTAGGTATGCATTGAAGCTCTTGTGGACCATGCCACGGTTCTCAGCCTACACACGTCCCACTGTAGGGCACAGGCCTTCTCTCAGAGAGAGAGTATGGGCTTAATCCCCACGCGTGCCCACCGCGGATTGGCAATTTCAAGCTCCGAGGTATGTGAACACCTCAGACAGTCAAGTTTCCTCATGATGTTTTCCTTCACCGTTAGCGGTATTGCTACTATATCTTCTCAGTTCGACGTTTCTCAGTTAGTATCACCTCAGTAGTATCTCAGTCTCTATTCGAGAACCGTTCTACCCATTCTGCTGTCGGTTCTTCGACAGATGTGACAAGTCCACTCCCAATCCAAGTTCGGCTCCGAAGTATCGCAATATTTCACCTATCGGTGAGGAATGTTTAGGAGTTAACAAAATGTAATAAGCTAACTCATTCACTCAATTTAAGTTTTTTTTTTATTATTTTTCTTCTTTGTAAAAAACCTAAAAAAATAATATATACTCAGATGTATATATAACATACGAACGGCAATTCACCATGCGTTGGCAATCGAATCCCAACTTCGCATCGATATAATGATCGCCTCGTGTTACAGATTAATGGACGCAAAAACTTTAGGTTATTATTCTTTCGTGTCTTGTAAATGATTTTGATTTTTTTTCTTGTATTTACATACACACATAAACTCACGCCTGTATCCCAAAGGGGTAGGCAGAGACCAGGGGTTGCCACTTGCCACGATCCTGACAGATCACTTTCGCTTCCTGAACATTAATTACTCGTTGCATGCACGCACGCCGGTTTCGGATACTTTTTATCTTGCCCTTTGCTAATACATCTCTTATTTGGTCCGAGTATGTCCGCCTGGGACGTCCCTTACCGACTCATCCACCCACATTCGCTCGATGTATTTATTTCGTCAATCTTCCTTCCTTCATCCTCTCCATATGTCCAAACCAATGCAACATTCCCTTCTCAATTCTACTACATCCTCTTTGAGTAATAAGGCCGAAAAGTGTACTGTGTATTTATAAAACTTTTGTGTCATGTGCTCTAGTGTACAATAAAGAATATTCTTATCTTATCTAAGTTCACAACGTTCTCTAATCAAACTATTGCGAATCCTGTCATTCAAAGTAACACCAGACATCTTGTATCTAAAGGCGCTAAAAATATTAACTACAAAAAAATAAACCGATCTTGCGGATTGAAAACCGACGCTTTGTGTAAACATTTCATGAAAACACGAGCAGGACATACGGAAACAGTCCAACAGTAAAAGACAACACAATAAACTCACCCTTTGCCCCTGAACGTTATTAATATAAGGCGATATTTCCTCCACAGCGTGGACCAGGTCCGTGCAAGCCGAATATTGGTCTTCGGCGGCTACCATCACCGCTGAGGAGATGTTCATAGAGGCGCTCACGACGTCCAGAAGGGAGGAGCCTGCAGGGAGAAGCGGGTGTTTTTGTGTAGGTGTGTTTTGGGTGACGGAGATAAAGCTGAGATTCTGCATGAAAAGACGAATACGCGAGGCCTGCGAGCAGAAAATCGTCACAAAAACTGCTTTATGGAACACTCATAGCAAAGAGCAGGTCACATCTCCCACTATCTATGTGGGTTAGCTCGAAGAAAATAGTATCTAATATCAAGATAGTAAAAATGGGTTTTAACCCTTCCAATTGAATTCGAAATTTCCCGCCCCAGGCAATTACTCCGCCTGGGTCCTGTTTCATAGAACTACGATCCATGGTTTACTATGACAATTCGATGAACATTGCAGTCGTAGTCGTCTTACCCACAGATTAACAAGCAAGAAGACACTACTACGCTAGGTAGGTGTATCTAATTGTCATAATAAATTACGCATTGTAGTTTTACGAACCCTGCAGCAAGGGTAGCACGATGACGTGACTTGCGCCTTTCAATGTCAAAAGTCGCGACTTCTCAGTGCGGTAATTGTAAAATTCTGACATTTTAGCGCCACAAAACGTGTGACTCGCGTCTTCGTAGCCAGGCTGGAGACAGTCGGGACCGTCGAACGGTCGGTCCAACTGTTATTCTACAGACGTCGTATTTATACTACTTCCTCTGAAATTTTGTAAGTGTGATGCAGGAATATTGGAGTTTGTAGTGCGCGCGCATAATCGAGGTGACATGTGCTTACTACAGTCGTATTAACAAAAGATATAAAATATTTTTTTTTATTGAGCATATACTTTATTAGTTCCGCTTTATGCACAATATTTTTTCATTCGTTTTTGGACTCTAGGACTAAAGCCATTAAGTTAAATTTATATCCCTGTCCTATTGACCAAAGGGTTTCTTTCATGAACTTCATAGACAGTGTTATTGAGCTTACCAAGATCCTTTTCTTCAACAATGTACTGCATATAATTCCTGATAGCTTTCGCAATAAACATCACATCATCCGCATCACTGATCTCGGCCAACGGATACGTCTTCTCCTGAATCAACATGGCCAATCGCTCAGTTGCATTGACCGCAGAGTATTGCACTAAGCTAACGTTGAGCAATGCAAATTGTTGGAGTAACTTTGTGATGTTGCTAGTGTAGGAACAAGCTGTGGTGTTCGCCTTACTCCATGTAGCGTTGCCTTTGCAGTACCTAAAGGCTAAACCTTCTCCGCTGCGGCATGGAACCGATGCTGTGTGGTTCAAAATCACTTGGGGCCATGAGAATAACCCTTTATTGTCAATTGTGTGCTCCGTCGGGCAGTATTTAGTATTGTTGGACAGAACAACAACTTCCACTGAGTGGTCATGCTTTAGGTGATTCTGGTCGGAGTAAATGCACGTCCAGTTTCCCGTATGATGATGAGTTATGTTGGGGAAGTGTACTGTAGTCTCTGCTAAACCTTCTTCCTGCATGTCTGTGGTTGTAACATTGACATCACAAATTTCTATCATCGGATGGACCCATTTCAGCTCATACTTGGCTATGACGGATGCGAATGGAGCGTTGCAAGTTAGCGTCAGTGTATCTCCTTCAAAGACCACTTGATCCTTGTATGGTTTCACTATTAACGTGTTCAGGGGTAGCGTGTTGCCGCAGGCTGACAGGTCTAGGAATATTTTGAGCTTGCGTATGGTTTTGTTGACCATGTTCTCTGGGAATGCGCACTTGGGGCTCCCGACCAGTTTGACAGACGTGTTGCGCGACCAATCGCCGACCCATAGCATATCGCAGTCGCAGATTAGAGGGTTTTCTGTTATGTCCCTGGGGAAATGAAGTTGAAACAGTTAGCTGGTAGAGCAGAGGAATTAAGAAATGTTCCTAATAACTCTGACACAAACATATATACACACATAAGCAGCCTAAATATAGCTCACTGCAGGGCACAGGCCTCCTCTCAGAGAGATTGTGGGCTCAATCGCTGCGCGTGTTCACCGCGGATTAGCGATTTGAGCGGGCAAGCGCTTAGATACGTTAACACCTCATATACTCACGTGTCGAGCGATATTGCCACTACAAATTCTGGACGTAGAAAAAAATCATTGGTACATGCTGGAACCAAAACTAGGACCTCTCGAATCTGAGGCCAGCGTTCTACCGAGGAACCACGCGAGGGGGGCGTGATAGAAAGCTTATAAAATCTGATCTTCCAGATAATATATTATGTCAGGCTTTCAGGTGACGTTGAATGCATAGGATAAAAAAAATACAAAGTAGAACATTTCCAGTGTTATATAAAAAGATGATTCCTCTAAATCTGTCCTCAAATGCAGTTTAAATAGTCTGTCTGAAAGCGTATATGGTGTTATTTATAAAAACACGATATCTTTAAAACACTCCTCAGAGGTAGTTTAAATAATCTGTGGTTTTCCTTTTCTTCAGACAAATAAAGTGCCTCTGAGGAGTGTTTGAAGGAATCGTGTTTTTATAAAAAAATACTGTAAATAAATATTGACCATTCATTCAAACAACAGCTAAATAAATAGATACCCTCATAGTGATGGATGTGATGTTCGCTTTTGACAGCTAATTTAATAGGGTTCACCACACCATTCATTAATTTATTGAATTTCACACAATCAGATACCCAAGTGGAGTGCTTGATAACCTAGAGCAAATAAAAGATAGCATTGATTAACACTCACAGTTGTTTAAGTCCAACCAGATAGTCAAAGGTGCCGGCTCCCAGCACCGAAATGTGGTTATGCGACAAAATAAGCTTTTCTAAATTAAAGAGACTTTTGAACATTTCTTTGTAAATGTTACTTATTTCGTTGTGTGAGAGGTCAAGTCGCTGTAGGTTGGTCATGTTGTAGAATGCATCAGATTCTATCAGGTTGATTTGGTTTCGACTGAGATCCCTGAAAAAAATTTAACAAGAACTTGATTCAGGTTTGATCTTGTGTCCACTGCATAGATCTTAGGCTGGCTTCTCACGGCGCGGTGCAACGCGCGCCATGAGAAGCCAGCTAAATTCACAACATTTTAAACTTCTGCCTGATTAATTCAACTTGTAAATGTGTTTGTTAATTTATATTTTATTTTTTACTATTAATTGATCAACAAACTCAATACAATAAACAATGTAACTTTACATTTTCATTTGGAATTGTATATTCAAACACTAGCAAAAGTGCCTTATGTGGCGACCTTAATATGCCAGACAGTTGCCTAACAGCCATTTCATTTTTAAGTAACTGCCGAGCATATTAAGGTCACCACAGATTTTTTTATTTATATTGTTTCAGTGTACCAGCTACCTAACTGAAAATAATTATTATAAAAAAACTATTTGTACAGGATCTTAAACATGCATTCTTAAATAATAATTTAATATTGTTTATAAGGCCATCAATGGGCACCATAGGTTTCACCAACAATTTTATTCACCTTGAGTATGAAAGTGATTTCAAAGATCAATAGCATCCAATCCAGGTAATGGCTTTAGACTTATCTGTGTTGAAGAGATTACATTCACGATCTAGAAACCCAGATTACATTGTAAATGGGTAGGTGGATAATAAAAGATGTTGTCCTAGATTCAAGACAAAGATGTATTGTTCCCAGAATAACCTGCATTTTGGAATGCAAGGCTTATTAGTAGCGTTGGGTCGGAAGGAAAAAAACAACGGGAGGAAAAAGTGAAAGATTGGAAAAAAATGGAAAAATTGGAAAAATTGGTTAAAAACCCGGCTAAAAACCCAAATGGGTGGAAAAATACTTTTTTGAATCAAAAGATGACATAATACTGTAATATTTATTGAAACACTGCTTTGAATTACACTTTTACATTAACGTAAACTAACCAAGATCTATAGTTTTTACCACCCCGAATCCTAAGCATAAAGTCGAATAACTTGAGTTCTCAAATTATTTTACTTTTACCGTCGGATGTCGGGTGGTAAAAATTGTAAATCTAAACAGATTTTAATGATTTACAGTTAAGAACACGCTCAATTAAGTCATGAAGGTATGTAAGAGAATGCTAGAAGATGTTTGATAGGTAGTGCTCAGTTAAAATATTGTAACGCTTTGGTGTACCTAATTTCTGTAATGTTGCAATATTTATGTAAATAAAATAAATAAATAAAAAAAAACTACAATCAAAATCGGCTCGTCCGTTTAGGAGCTACGGTGCCGCAGACAGACACACAGATACATATATTAATGATACTAAATATAAAATTACTAGCTGTGCCCGCGACTCCGTTCGCGTACATTTCGATTTTTACGAAGCAGCATTTGTATGGGGGCCACGTCTTATCATAACTGGAGCTAGAATTTAAATAGCCTATCCTGTGTCCCAGATGTCTATATGTTTTTATACCAAATTTCATCAAATTCGGATAATTGGTTTAAGAGTTATGGAGGAACATACATACATACACACATACAGAAAAAAATTCTAAAAATCGTGAAATTAGTTTCAGTATCATATATTGAGCCTATAAACACAATATCTCTGAAAACAAACTAACTTACTCCATGACCGACCCTTACAGATTTATTATTAGTATAGATAACACCCCCTTTTTGCGCCGTGGCCAGGGGTTAAACATAAAATTTACTGTAGTCAGAATAAGAGTCCACGCTAAAATCTTCTAGCTGCAGCCTAGCTTCTTAACTCTTATTTTTCTGACTATATAAAATATGTTTTGAATCAAGATGTCATAAAATTATAATATTCATTGAAACACTGGTTTTAATCAAAATTTCACATAACCTAAACTATTCAAAAGTTACAATGTTTGCCACTTTTAACACACCAAAATTCGCAAATTATTCCACTTTTATGGTTGGGTTAGGAGTCGGAGGTGGTAAATATTGTGAATCTGAACAGATTTTAATGATTTATATTATAGCAAATAACAAGAAAGATTAAACAAAAAAACGGAATAATAATCGGTTTATCACTTTAAGAACTTCAGTGCTACAGAGAAACACACAGGTACACAAATGGAAATACACACAAATCAAAATTATAATATCTATATTATGTTTTACCATTTTTAATTTCATTTATCTCGGTATCATACGTTACGCTTTAGTAGGATATTAATTTTCTTGTCATTTTTATACGTCTTTGTGTCTCTTAAATAATCGTTGAAAATATTTACATGATAAATTTGATACAAAATAATTTTCCACCTGTTTGGGTTTTTATCCAAAAAATCGGCTGTTTAAATTGGTTTTTTTCCACTTCGGAAAAAAAGCCGGATGGAAACCCAACGCTACTTATTAGTAATTAGTACAGTCCAGAGGGAGATTCAGGAAATGGAACAGGAGGTTTCAGTGGATGCTGAGCTTTTGTGCTTTATTCAATAGAAATTACTCCCACATATTTTTGCGCTAGTAACACAATTTTATGTCTGTTACCTTTGTGTTTTACAACCAACTTTATGGGTTATGATACCACAAACTTATATACGAGTTTTCTAAACATTTTAGAATTTACTTACAATTTCTGCAGGTTTGGCAAATGTAGCTCTCTTGACAATGTAGAGATAGCATTGTCCGACAGGTTACTGGAAAAAACACATACCACAGCTTTAGATATTATATGGTGAAGAAATCAGGTGTCTAACTTTAATTTTTGTTTTTAATGGATCCAAACATAGTTATTGCCACATCAATAATGGTTTAATTTATACATGATCCCCATTATTGGCAAACGTTTCTGGTACTTATCTAGATGATCCAGAAGATTAATACCTCTGAATTAACACAGACAAGTTCCACAGCTTAGAGTTGGATATGTTTGCAACATTAAGCAAGGTATATGTTGTAAATACTTACAGGCTAACAACAGCAGTCCATACATTGCTCAGGTCTATCTCCTTCAGTTCAGTAAGCTGTGTAGGAGACCCACCACACTTCAACCTCAAAGGTTCAATGGGAGAAGACTCTGTCAGGACAACCTCGCCTGCTTTGTTCCTACATTGGCAAAGGGACGGACAGTACCCAGTACAACCGGTCCCCAGCAGTAGCAGCGATGCGATTATCATAGAGATAGACATTTTTGTCGATTCCCGTGAATATCACGGAAGATATTGTGGCACGAAGCCAACGTAGACCATAAAACAATTACATCTTCGGAATCGTCCACTTTTTCACTTCTCAAAGATAAAGAGGTAAAAGTTTCTGAGGTTAAACTGTTCAGAAATATAAATGGAGTCGTTTTTCATTTTCCATGAGGTAGAAATCGTTTGGTTTTAGTTGTAAAATGTAAATAAATAAACCGATGCACATCCCCCGATCCAAATCTTTTGATTGATTGAATTGAACGAATGATGAGAGTGAATGAAAGTCTAAAAACATGGAGCGGATGTTGCATTGAATGATGGAAATAACCGATAAAAACTGGTAAACGAACTTAACTACCAACATCACCAAGTGAAACTGACAGTGAACAAGTCTGCCAACATAAGAAAACAAAAATAAATTCATTCAAATCAAAGCAGAAACCGTTTGTTTTGTTTCGTTCGTGTCTTTTATGTGTCTTTGTTTTACATTTCCGATTTATTTGCGGTGCTCTTGATGTGATCAAGATCAGACAGAAATCGGAATGGAGTACAGGCAAACGATCACGGATCAACGGGTCTCCGACAATGACCAGTCGAAGCGGGACATACCTTCATTCATCGAGCCTCTTCCTCCGTTGATCTCTAATCCCTTCATGAGACCAAAGCCTGTGAAAGGCACAAATCTCCTGGAACTGTTCGAGGAAGACTCAGAATACGAGGAGCCGGAACTTGTGCAAGTGTATTTGCGGCTAAAGCCTTGTGATGTGCCAAGTAACTTGTACGAAGTGCAATCGGACCAGTGCCTCATAACTTCTGTGGATACTGCGACTGCTGGACACGGTCGCAGGACACAGCATAATGTATCGAAAGCATACACGTTTACCAAGATTTTCGGCCCGGAGGCGAACCAGAAAGTATGTTTGAAAGTTTTATGTTTTTATTGTTTAAACTTTCTCGGACATTCGGGTCTCCTCACGATATGTTGTGATAGTTTCCGGTGTTCACGAACGTCTGAGGTATTTAGCGTATGATATCACCGGTGTGATGAAATCGGTTGTTTAATTTCATACCTTGAAACTATACATTGTGTAATCCTACGTTAGCATATATTGGTTTATCTTCCAAGGAGAGTGATATAAAGCGATGATCTCATAAGCAGCCTATACACTTCCCACTGTAGGGCACAGGCCTGATCTCAGGGAGAGACTATGGGCTTGCTCACCACACATGCCCACGGCGGATTGGCGATTTCAAGCCCTGAGGTATGTGAATAGCTCAGACATTCAGGTTTCCTCACGATGTTTTCCTTCACCGTTAGCGAGTGGTATTGCTACTATAACTTCTCAAATCTACATGACATAGAAGCGATGATGTGTTTGGTGCAAATCCCAATGCAGTAACCTAAGGTTTTTTTTTTAATTTTTTTTGCCCAATGAGGGGTTTTGCCATAATCGCCACGCTTGGCAGGCGGGTTGGCGATCGCAGTATGCGGTTGGAATGTCAGGTAGACGCTGCTGCCCGTCTCCTGGTAATTTATTTCCTTAGTCGCCTTCTACAACATCCACTGGAGGAAATGGAGTGACGCTATTCTTAATCCGGCGCCACACGGAAGTTTAGAAGTAACCTAACCTAACCACTATAAATCTTCCAGGAAATATTTGAAACGGTGGTCAAAGACAATCTGCGACAGCTGGCCGATGGCCACAGCTACACGCTCCTTACATATGGGGCATCTGGTTCTGGCAAGACATACACTTTAATGGGCACAGTGCAGTCGCCGGGGCTGGTGCCTCGGTCCCTGGAATATGTGTTCAGGGTGGTGGACGCCGCTCAGCAACCGTTGTGCAAACCTTCTGAGAATGGGGCGGAGAAACTTAGTTATGCTCAGCAGGAGTATGAGTTACAGGTGAAAACTACTTATAAATAATTTTTATTTAAAAAAAAAAAAATTTAGCATATTATTAAAGGCCTTTGTACTTAAAATTTAACAAAACATTTTTATTTTGACCTTTGCAGTGGGTAAAGAAATTGCGCCACGTCTCAGCGCCGCTGCGCGACAAGTACCGCCGGATGAGTGCTCAGCTGAGGAGTGACTTTTCGGCCAGTACTATTGACCTTTCTAATAGAACAAGATACTATGTCTGGGTAAGTTGAAATGCAATTTTCTAAGTTGTTGGTAACTAGTTTTTTAGGATGATGTTCAGAATAAGGTTGATATTTCGTCAACTGTAGAGCACTAACTATGGCATTAATTATTGCATTTGCTGCAAAAACTTTTAATTCATTTTAGTATCTCATCTACTGATGTACTTTTCGCCATGATTCTGATAAGAAACACAACATAAATATGAACATTACCGAGTACTACTTTTGGCGAACCATTGGCGGGCAATGTATTTGTGATCTGTGGCTTTAGTTCGGAGAATGTTCAGCCTTGCAATTTCCAAACTATAAGGCTAAGCTAATCTAATTCTTTTAACTGCAACACGGCACGCATTCTGTAGTACAATTATGGGCTACCGTAGGCACTGACAGAAAATCACTTCCTCAGCACAACGCTGATTCAGCTGCCTTTTGTGGCAACTTAAATACACTACAGGCTACATCTATGGTCCTGTTTTATTTATTCGTTTTGTTTCTTCTGTTGTTGTGCATATTATGTTACTTATGTGCTTATTTTGTTTCTGTGATGTATCTTGTTGGTATAATAAATGTCTTTCTTCTTTTTCTTCTTAATTTATGGGAGTAAAACTCGGGTCTAACTGCCAATTGCATAGCCGCACAATATAAATTAATGTAGGGTGATATGGCTTCCCCTATTTCGTGCAAAGCAAATTTATTTGTCCACAGGTGTCATTCATAGAAATCTACAACGAATCCATCTACGACTTACTTGTGACGGGCGACAGGCGCTCGGCATCCAAATTGCGCATCAGGGAGGATTCTTCAGGCCAGGTCTATGTCAAGGTAATATACGTGTTTCGGTGCAAAAATGTGATCGTCGTATTTTGGTTCCCTCATGTGTAGTTAAGATGGTTCTTTCCTTGTGCTTCTCTCTTGCTTGTACAGTATGACATTTTAAAATTCTTAACATAGAAGACATAGAAAAACTCGGAAAAAAAGCTACAAAATATTTTATAGTTTTTTCCTGACAGATCCTCTTGACTCGTGCCGCTAGATGGCGCCAGTGACGCAACACAATGCGCAATTTGAGCTAAAAATTAACTCTTGCTTATAAACTTTTCACGTTAAACTAACGGCCGTGTAACCCGACACACCCTCGCCCGTTTTCTAGGGTTCTGTACCTCAAAAGGAAAAACACAACCGTCCGTCCATCTTTCTGTCAAGACTATCTCGGGAACGCGCGGAGGTATCGAGTTGAAATTAAAACCATATACTCAGGTGTACAGGCCCTTGAAGCTGTGAAAAAATCAAAGTTACGGCCGTTTATGCCGTATCTCGTATTTCGACACTCAAGGGAATCAACATTTTTAGGGTATTTTCCGTTGACCCAGAAATATGAGGCAAAAATCTGAAAACTATACATTTGTAATTAAATCATTAAAAAAATAGTCTTTGAAGTTCGGGAAAAGCTCGGATAAACTGCGAGACTCGATTCCTGAACTATTTATAATATGTAAATACCAATATAAAATTGTACGGAACCCTCGGTGTGCGAGTCCGACTGGCCGGTATTTTTTCGTGATTTTACAGAACTGCGAAAAATCAAGTTGTTTCAAATCAAATTATTAGAAAATTATTTTTATTACGTACAAGTTTTACAATGAACCACGATTATCATCTTTTAACGTTGCTTTTCCACTGAGATTAAATTTTTATTGTGCAAGATCTCCATTTGGTCAACAGTGGCCTATCACCAAGTGACCCTCAACCCCGCAGGGCGCGACTCAGGCCTTCGTCCGCAGCGGCGAGGAGGCCTACGACGTCCTGGTGGCCGGCAAACACAACCTGCAAGTGGCGGCCACCGGCGTCCACGCGCACAGCTCGCGGTCGCACTGCATCTTCACCATCACCCTGCTGACTGAGACTGGTAGGCCGTATAATTATATTCTGATACAGAGAACCTCTATTAGAGATTATATTGTTTTTGTTACACTAACCCGTGCTAAGGACAATTTTAAAAACCTATTTAGAGGCTAAAAATTCCACCCATGCCGGGACTTGAACCCGCGACCACTGGCTAACCGTGCCAGCGCTCTCCCAACTGAGCTAATGGGCAAGTGCAAGCATCGGCGATCTATTAGAGATCTTTAGACGATTTGAAGAAGGTAAACAAAAGATTTATTGAGTAACATCATCATCAACCCATTATGTCCCCACCGAGGGGCACGGGTCTCTTCCCTGAGGAAGGTATAGGCCATACTCCACCACGGGGGCCAAGTCCGGATTGGTGGAGGCTTGTAGACTAGTGGCTCGTCAACTGTCAGAAGTTGTCAAGCCGCCCTAAGGCCTCTGACTTGGCTTAACGACTGCCATCTATCGACGGCAGCCGGCACCAACAGCTTAACGTGCCTTGCGAAGCACGGAACCGCTCGGAAAAATGCCACTAGCGTTAGGCATAGACGGCGACCCATCCATGCACTGAACACGCCCTGTGTTGCTTAACCTTCGTGATCGTTTAAGATCACTCAGGCAGCCGGGGCTACGAGCGAGTAACATAAAATTATATAAGTAAATATTAGTTTTAACAACCGCTCCTGCTTCCTCACCAACAGTCTACAAGTTCGAATTACGCATTTAGAAATTACTGTAAAGGAATAATAAGCAGCCTATATACGTCCCACTGCAGGGCTTAGAGCTTCTCTCAGAGAGAGAGTACGGGCTTAATCACCACGCGTTCCCTCCGCGGATTGGCGATTTCAAGCGCTGAGGTATGTGAATAGCTCAAACACTCAGGTTTCCTCACGATGTTTTCCTTCGCCGTTAGCGAGTGGTATTGCTACTATAACTTCACAAATGTACTTAGAAAACAAAGTCATAGGTCTGGGCCTCTTGCTTCAGATTCTAATGTTCTACCCACTAGGGTAGGTAAGGTTAGGTAGACTCTAAAGGAATAAGCTGTAATAAGTCGAGAAAAAAAATGTGTAAAATTTATTTTATTGTGTTGTACTTGTACAATCTGATAACTACAGAAAACTAATTATGAGTTAAATTAGTGATGTAATTACTAAAAGTATTAAATTAAAACAAAATTAATACATTTATTTCAATTGCCACCACACACGTCAAAATGTTCATTAATTGACAACAACAATGAAAACAACTCCATCAGACAACGGCGACATGCGCGTCTCGTGCGTCCGCCTGTGCGACTTAGCCGGCTCCGAGCGACAAGCGAACACGCGCAACGCGGGGGCCAGGATGGCGGAGTCCAGGGCCATAAACTCCTCGCTTCACGTGCTGGAGAGATGCCTGCACATGCTGAGGCGGCGGCAGAAACCCGGTACTAACCCTGGACTCGTGCCCTATAGGTGAGTTACGTCTTGACTACTGTAAAGCAGTAGGCGTGTTCTCCTCGGCGAGATAGCACAAGGCGAGTTGCAAGACGCCACTTGCGTTTTAAGCATTGCGCTAAACGTGAAATGCTCACTTTCGGCATCCCAAGCCGCCAGCTGGTGGAGCTAGCGGTACATTGCTACGAGTGGAGGCGTCTTATCACTGAGGGACGCACTACAGATGACCTGGAGCTCTATTTTTGAATCACTCGTATCGCGTCGAGCGCTCGATTTCTACTGATTTTCGTTCGACATCTGAAATTCCGTATTTTTGAATCACTCGACTGCAACGAATGGTCCTTACCATTCGTCTCGCATGGCGATCGGTAGATTAATATTCAAAAAACGATAAATGTGTGTTGGTACTGTTGTCATTCTGAGTGTCAACAATCAAAAAGAGTTGACAGTTTGTAGTGTTTATTTGTAACAAAAGACGAAGATTTTTTATTTAAACAGCCAATAAAACAGTGTTTTACGTTCCGTTTCTGTTACGGTAGTTTCCGGTTTTTTAATTTCTGCGTGGAATGGATAAAATACAATACTTCAAATTGTACTGGCAACACTTCAGGCGAACGATTCAAAAATACGGAAAAACGACATTATGCGACTTAGAAGACGAGTGTGACTTAAGTCGCATTCGACGATACAATTTCATACGAGTGATTCAAAAATAGGTTTATTTTATTTTAACAGGTGATACCTGTTTACTATTTTGCTGTACTTTGAGCTTGCGAAATTTTATTTGCGTTCGCGTTAATATCTTCGGCCTTTATGAAATCAAAATTATATATTTGACATTGTCTTCGAATAAATTTTTTTACAATTAAGGCAATCATTCTCTCCATCATATAACGGTGGCTATTACAGCTCCACCATGCAAATCTTCATTGCCTGTCGCTTTAACCCATAAGCGGCATCTAGAATACAAAACAAAGCAGTTCAATGTACTTTTAAAAATATAAAACAAAACTGAATGCTTTGAGCAAAATAAAACAACATAAATCATTTCTGTTCTTGCTGTGTGGTGTTCGACTTTTAAAATTAAGTAGTTGTGATCAATTTTAGACAGCATGTAGAAATATCTGGCAGAAATCAATCGTCCAAAATATCGATAAAAAAAATGTACCTACCACATGGGCACCGCACTACAACCGGCGTTAATTTAAATTTGTCAAAATCGTAAATTGTTCTAAATAATTCAATTGTTTTATCCAAGCGCATTAAATAAATATCAAAATTTGCTTACATTTATCATGATAAACTTGCTAATTTTACCTGTTTGGCTCCAGTGGATATCTGGCTAAGAATATGCCAGACGTACATTAATTTCTGACTCTTCTAATGCCACAAATTTCACATTTCCTCAATGCTTTTCCTCCCATATTTCTTGTTTAATCACTTTTCACGCACTACACCTATTGCTAAAGTTAAAATAAATAAAATAATGCCACACAAAAACAACAAACGAACAAAATTACCGGCCATTTGCAAAATACGTAATACCAACATTACCAACATTAGATTTCCTATATAACCCGACTTAATTTTAAATCATGATACATCTACGTGATTCACTGCGGAGTTAATGCCTTTTGTTTTAGCAGGATTATATTTTTTGTTTCATTGTTGGCACAAAGTACGTTCATAATAATAGGGGTTAAAGTATGAAATTGCCGTTTTATTGCAATAGGTTCTTTGAATTGACATAGAATCTTCATGGTTTAAGGTTTTCGAATGAAACTTTTTTCAAATGGTTTCTATGATGTTCTTTTTTTAAAAAATGTGAAACATTTGAATATCGACTTTCAATTGTTTTTTTTATTCAATTTAGACAAGAAAGATGGATACTGCGAAAATTCGAGTGATTATGAGGCACCCATTTTTCGTATTTTTTATTTTATTGATTTAACGCAAGTGAGTCAATACTGTGGGTAAGGTAACGTTAAACCATGCCGCTGATTCCTGGGTAGTTTGACTAGGGTCGGCTTCCACCTCAGAACACAAAAATAAGGAGAAGTGTTATAATGGCCCGTTTGCTAGAAAACCGATGTCGCCACTTACTCACACAGCTACATTGTCCTCATAATCTCTATTTGATTACAACATAAACAACCGGCTCACTATTCGCTGTTTACACAAATGAAACAGCCAATGAGAAGAGCAGCACAACATTAGTGATGGGGACGAAAAAGTACATTATCGATTATACTTAAAAAAAATCGTACATCGTACAAAAACTTTTTGTACATTATGTCGATTCTTTTCTTGCCATCTATACCTAAATAGTAACTAATTATTTCTCTACGTCGCGTAGTCTGTAACTACTTTATTTCGTTGTAGTAATCCTTTGCAAAAGGCTGCCTAAGCTTTTATTTTTACAGGCTTTGCCTACCAATGTGTTAATTCCTAAATATATCAGTTTTGTTCATACCTACCTATCGTATAATTCGTGAATTCCGTTTCATCGTAAATTCTAATCATACAATTTATTATTCTAAATGACAAAGTTTAGAGAACATTCGCTGAGTTACCTACAAAATATAGGTATGCAAGGCGACGAAACGACGTTGGCTGTGCCGCGCCGCTTGAATATAATTAAAAACATATCGCCTGCGTAATTTTTGTTTGAAGCGGCAAGATGCCTGCGCCTTGCCTTCACCTTATGCGCGTTTTTGTATAGCGCACACCTTAAAAAATCTAGAACTACTTATTTTAACTCGTGAATTAATGAGCAGTGACTGTAGATGTTTCTGAGTTTGGATTAAAATTTTCATTGCCTTGGTGGGTGACAACTGTGATGGGTACATAAAAAACATTCTCAATAATATCACATAAATAATATTTTTATTAACTTGTGAAAAATACATTAGGTAGTAAGAACTCAAAGGGCCGGTTTCTGAATTGAGAATTTCACTAAGTAAAAACATAAGTAACGTTCTGTCACGCTCTTTTGTGAAAAATTCGAAGAGACAGTACTACAGTTAACCATTTACTTAGCGAAATTCTCAATTCAGAAACTGACCAAAAGAAACTTGTGAAACATAAACTTAAAGAAACTTTCGGAACACATTTACATTAAAAAGATAACATCATCATCCGACTGAGATCCTGCAATGAATATTTTACTGTTCCCTTAAAAGGTAAATATTTATTTAGAACTTGTCACTTGTTCACATTGTTCAATGTTTTGCGTGATTTCTTTTTTCGAGGTTTTTCTTCAATCGACATAAACCTACAAATGCATACTTTTTGTATGCATTTTTTACAAATGCAAATACAAAAAGTATGCATTTGTAAAAAATCTAATATTTTTTTATTTATACAGGGCCATTTTTAAGTTAACACAATTCCTGAAACACGTCAATTAAAGTAAGTCATTTACAACAACTTTGGTTTACGACTTTTGAAAACTCGATGTTATATTTTCAACTTTGTTCATATAATATTTCGATTTTCTAGTCTGTGGCGGCGCTATATGACCGATAAATTATGTGTTCAATCGAATGGACATTCCTCTATGTCTGACAATTATTTACAGGGGTCTTTGACATTCGCAGCATTTTTCGACAAAAAAATATCCGTTACTTCCAAGGGGATCTAAAATAGTAAATAAATTATGAAATTATTAAAAACATTACCTGGTCACCTGTTATTTCTTCAGGAACGCATGTTTCAACAGTAACAATATCCGAAACTTTCTAATACGGATCTAAAATAGTAAATAAATTATTAAATTATTGAAAACACTTCATTTACTTTATTTTAAATTAATCGAATTTTAGGCTCATAAAAGAGTATAAGAATATTATTTAGTACCATAACCACATCACCTGACTTGTTTCTTTAGAAACACTTTCTTTTGCAGAGTTATGCGTCGTTGCGTCCATTGTCACCTGAAATAGAGAATCAGAATAAAGTAACAATCGAATATTCCACACCATGTAAAATATAATTATGCCGTGATTTTAGGTATATTGGTACCTCAACATTTATGGAACTCCTTATTACCTGTATTTTCAAAGCAGGACCTGCCCACGTTAATATTTTATCCACTCTTTAGCATCTGGAAACATTTCTCCGTAAAATGGATGGAGCAACAGGTATTTGATTTGAGAGGAAGCCAGTTAAGCAATCTCCCTGTAGTTTCAATCCATTTATCCTTCCAATTAGGGTCTTTGGGAAACCTGAAATTAAATCTTTATTGAAAACTTTTTGAAATACGTGGTGAAAACTAAGCCTGTTTATATTACGACAAAATCTGCCACTAAAGTAGAAGCTTCCTTAGCAACTGAAGTCCACGCGGACGGAGTCGCGGACAATAGCTACCTAGTCGTACAATATAATTGGTTCTAGTAGTTAGGGAGGCGAATAGGGGAATTTTCGGCAATACTCGAGCGTGGCAGTTTAAGATATGAGAGATACCTTAGACGTAATAGAACAACCTTGTAAAGTATTTAGCTCTATATGTAGTGACGCGCGCCTAGGATAGACGATCAGATTAGTAAAAAAAAATGGATAGTCTGAAATACTCGAGCGCGTCAGATTAAGATATTGGGGGTTGATTTTAGTGTTTAAAGACTAAATTTAACTAATCTGACGATAAGTCCTTGACGCCGCCGAGTTATAGGGTCGCGAACTTGTAAAAAAAAAACGTTAATCCGGCATTCTCGAGCGCGATTTTTTATTTTTTTATTTTGAAGAATATAATCTAAAACTCACAAAAAATACAAAATCTGCCGGTTTCCGCATGACCGGAAGTGTGGAGGAGCCATTTCGTCTTCCTAAGAACGCGTTACGGCATATAAGTCGCGAACGATACATTTTACAAAAAAAAAGTTTAAATAAACAAAAAAGGTAATTTTATTTTACACAAAAAAGGTCTCTTTATATTTTTGTCCAAAGTTAAAACTAAAACAAAAAACATCATTTTATCAAGAAGAAAGAAATAAAAAAAAGAAACCAAAAAACTTTTATCGGTCAGATTAAGAGAACCCACCAACATTTTTGTCAGATTAAAAAAGTATGCTTTCAGGATACCGAGATAAACCCCCCCTATAAAAATCTGACGCGCTCGAGTATTTCAAAAAAACTTTATTTTTTTGCATTTTCAAAAATTCATCGTAACTTATCGTCACGCCGAAATCGTCAGTTTTTTTAAAGGGAGCTTCCTTGGGGCCTACTTAACACCCCTTCCGAAAATCTGACGCGCTCGAGTAAATTTTTGTTTTTTGCATTTTTGACTACTTTATATGCCTACCCCCACCACGCAAACCGGCAGATTAGTATACCGTTGTTATCAGAGGCACTCGGGGCATACGTAGTATGAATATCTGACGCGCTCGAGAATGCCCAAGTAACTGTTTTTTTTTAACATTTTTGAAAAACCGTACACGCCAAACCCACCGCTAAAATGGTTTTTGCCATAGGAGCTTTTCTTTTCGAAATTATTTTATCTTTCGATTTTGATAGGTCTCGACCGCGCCGTTGAATTACGCCATTTAGCTACCTCGCCTCCCTAACTATAGTAATTTTGTAAGTCTGGACGAACGCGACGAAGTATCGATACTTAATCAGTCTGGAAAGAAAGCAACTACCCCATCACTATGACTCCCGCTGACACCTACTGTGACTTTGACAGTTCACGGCAAATACATGCGGCCGTACCACGAAACATCGCAATTCATCGCATAGAACAATAGTCAGTTTCGCGAGACGGTCCATTGCGGGCTTGCTATTCCATGTTAGAAAACCTCCACGAAAATTCTACATAAAAACAGCAGTGGAGTAAACCCGACGATATAAATACGTCTCATTTATGTTCTTAGTACTGGAATGCATATTGCACAGGAAAATTGTTATAATTATGATTTTTCGTAGTTTAAAGATGGATATAGTGAGTAAAATAGGCTTACCGGTGAAAACACACTGCACTGTTATTTGAATAGCATGTATCACTGCGATTTCTGTAGGTAATCAGGCATTTTTCACATATGTTACGGCGATAGCGGGCGCGAGGCGATTGACGGCCATATTTAAAAGTTTCGCCGAGGTTAGCCCAACCGGGCTAACGTTGAGCGACAGTGCCACGCCCATATGGCACTTCTCCTTCTTTTTGTGTTCTGAGGCTTCCACTATCTCTCTTAATTCATCGTTATTCACCTGTGTGGGCGGTCTTCCTCGTGGCTCGTTCTTTAAGTCGAAATTTCCATCACGAAAGCGTTTAAACCAAAATCGCATGGTGCGTTCATTAGTAGACCCCTCTCCAAACGCAGCATTGATATTGCGGGCTGTTTCTGCCGCGTTAGTTCCGCGTCGGAACTCGTATTCAAAAATCACTCGAATTTTCGCAGTATCCATCTTTCTTGTCTAAATTGAATAACAAAAACAATTGAAAGTCGATATTCAAATGTTTCACATTTTTCAAAAATAGAACATCATAGAAACCATTTGAAAAAAGTTTCATTCGAAAACCTCAAACCATGAAGATTCTATGTCAATTCAAAGAACCTATTGCAATAAAACGGCAATTTCATACTTTAACCCCTAATATTTTTTGTATGGAGTGACGAGGGCCTGCTCAGAATGACAAAGAGTACCAACACACATTTATCGTTTTTTGACAATTAATCTACCGATCGCCATGCGAGACGAGTGGTAAGGACCATTCGTTGCAGTCGAGTGATTCAAAAATACGGAATTTCAGATGTCGAACGAAAATCAGTAGAAATCAAGCGCTCGACGCGATACGAGTGATTCAAAAATAGGTCTCCTGGCCTGGTCCCTGCATCTGGCTGATAAAAGCGCGAAGAGGCATGCACACTTGCACTGCACGGCACTAAACACCGACCAAAAGGGGCCTGCCGCTCCTGTGTGTGTGTGCGTGCGTCCGTGCCTGCGTGCCTGCGTGCCTGCGTGCGTGCCTGCGTGCGTGCGTGCGTGTGTGCGTGCGTGCGTGCGTGCGTGCGTGCGTGCGTGCGTGCGTGCGTGCGTCTGTGTGCGTGCATGTGTGTGTGTGCGTGTGTGTGTGTGTGTGTGTGTGTGTGTGTGTGTGTGTGTGTGTGTGTGTGTGTGTGTGGGTCTTTCTATATTTTCCCACCCAATATGATCCAGTGACCATATGTATTCATTATCTAAACTAAAAAGTAACTCGATTCCATCTGGTCCCCTTCCCGGCAGGGAGTCAAAACTAACCCGTCTACTGGGCACGGGCCTGTCGGGGTCTCGCGGCGAGGCCGTCTCGATGGTGGTGGCCATCAACCCGCACCCGGCGCGTGCGCATGAGACGCGCCACGTGTTACAATTGGCTGCGGTCGCGCGCGATATACGTGAGTCTTTTTTTTCTTCTCGGCTTTGTATCTGCAGTCTGTTCCTTTAGTAATTTTATTTATTATTTATTTATTTTACTTTATTAGCAACTCGACCTGAGGCAACGGCTAACATCGGAACTTGACATTCAACCAACAACCAAGAACGTAAATTCTTTACGTTGAAATAAATTTCTGAGTTCTGTGTGTGTGCGTGCGTGCGTGCATGCGTGCGTGCGTGCGTGCGTGCGTGCGTGCGTGCGTGCGTGCGTGCGTGCGTGCATGCGTGCGTGCGTGTTTGTGTGTATGAGTAGGAGTGTGTGTCAGCTGTTCGACGGTTCTCTAATACACGACGACACGACATCTGCTTTCCCACACAATGGATGTTTTGATATTGTTTTGAGTTAAACTGGTTGATGATCCGGTGACTATCATTCCCATTTTCATGTAATGCATACATTCTCTGGTCGAGGTCGAAGAAATTCGTTCGCTTGAGACTTTTTGTTTGTGTGTCCCGGTTCACCAGGTCCCGAAGGAGTGGGCAGAGAGCAGGCCTCAGAGTCTAGACGGTGTCATTTATAAAAACACAATTCCTTAAAACACTTGAGAAACGCCAATTAAAATAGTCTGTGGTGGAGATTTTACAAGGAAAACACGTAACCGCCGATTAAAGTTTTTATAAATAAGACCGATGTTTTTTAAGTAGAATGATATGAGCAAGACAATGGTTGTTCATCATAAACCCATTATGTCCCCACCGAGGGGCACGGGTCTCTTCCCTGAGGAAGGTTGTTATTTGCCTCTATTTGGTAGTCTACAAACCAATAGCAGTACAATATAATTCCAGTGGTATAACCCACGCAAATTAAATAGGCATCTCTCGCAAAGAAGATCGAATCGCGCGAGGCGGCGAGTAAAGTTCCACGGGTTACTAAACTACCAATAGTGTCAATGAAACGATCATTAAAATACTAATAGACTTTATTGAACAACTATGCATTTTAGAAACTCGCCCTCAAGGTGTTGGTACTTAGGTACCACAATCCTGACGAAACTCTTTCGTTTAATCAAAATTAATTAGTCACTGATTGCACGCTCGCCGGGTAAAAATAATCCTTCGACCTCCAACAAGTTCCTAATTACATATTTATCTGCATGCAGATGTAAACAACACGATAGCAGAATCCACAATGGACACCGAAGCTAACACAACAGTTCACGTCAGTACGGAGCTTATGCGGCTGCGTGCCGACAACGAGCGGCTCCACTTTGAACTCGTGCAGTAAGTATTGGTGATATTGAACTCGTGTGGTAAGTATTGGTGATTTTAAACTCGTGTAGTTAGTATTGGTGATTTTGAACTCGTGCAGTAAATGTTGGTGATTTTGAACTCTTGCAGTTACTGTTAGTAGTGGTGATTTTGAACTCGTGCAGTAAGTAATGGTGATTTTAAACTCGTGCAGTAGGTAGTGGTGATTTTGAACTCATGCGGTAGGTATTGATCAATTTGAAAACTTACATTAAGTAGACACTTTGAACTCCACTCAACAATGACAAAAGCCTATTCTTATTATAAAACATCTTGTAATCTAAGTACTAGTGCTAGTCTTCCTGCAGACACTCAGGTTTCCTCGCGATCACTTTATTATATAAGTAGTTAAAAACATTTTTACATTTTTCCTTTTTAATTTTAATTTTGTACCGCTTGCCTGTATGGACTGGAAATAACTTTTTTTTATTGTTACAATTACTAGATGCTTATAGTACAGGTCCGACCTAGTTTAGGCATCTAGAGATCACGTAACATGTAATTATATAAGAAACACTATTTTGTAAAAATATTGTAAACTTTTTGCTTAAATAAATGATCTTATAATTGTTGTCCTTCAGGGCTCAGTCTCGCAACAAGGAGCTGCTATGTGCTATGGAGGAGAAGCAACAGGAAGCGGCCAGCACCATGCGTGAGCTGGTCGATGAAGCCAAGGACCTCACCAAGCAGTACTATGAGGCGCAGATGGCCTCGCTGGAACACCGGTTGCGAAACGAGGTATGAGAACAGGCGGAAAATGTATTACAGAAAAGTTTAACAATTCACTTAATCCTATTTTTAGCATTTGAAGAAAATTTTACTAGTGATAGGATTAGAACGATGATGTCTGTATACAAAACAGACTTATAAAACTGTATGATAGACGGCACCGCCTTCCTTCTGCTAAATGTAACTATTTTATTACATTGCTGCTTGAGTGTTTACTAATGGATGTTAGTTACAAGCTATAACAGATGACGTTGTATGAGTGATACACTGCGTGCGTGCGTGCGTGTGTGCGTGCGTGCGTGCGTGCGTGCGTGCGTGTGTGTGTGTTGGATATTATATTTAAAAAATAGTAGCTACATTTGTTACATATGTATGTAAGACAATTAGTTTATTTAGCTTTTTGTTTGTGTCAATTAGCCTGTATTCATCCACTGCTGAACGTAGGTATCCCAAAGCAAGCTACCCCTTGCTGTCCTCGGCCATTATTAAATATATTTCAGCCTGTGGGAAAAATTGTGTCAGTTTCAAACTTAACAATGAACTTACCATGGCAGCAAATAGTTGTAGATTTAAAAAAATACTCGAGAAATTGGAAAGAATTATCGCTTTCGTTTCAAAAATCAGTAACTTGCGAAAAGCAAACTTTCTATATGTGTTATTGTAATATATTTACAAAGTTCCATTCCAATCAGGCTAATATTTTGGAAATTATAATCAAAAGTTTGTATGGAATTTTGATCCCTACACCTCGTCGGCGGTGTTTTACTTATATGATATAATTCATTATACAAATACATTGCGTTATGAATTTTCGGTATTATGATAAGTACTACTTTATTTTGTGTGGTATTAGAGGAATAAAATGAGAACATAACATAAACATTTACATACAGGCACATACATTGCTTCTGGGCCCACACTAGGATACCCTGTGTCGTGAGAACCAGAAACAACGACATCACAAACATGTAAACATCCAAGACCTGGGGTTTTTTTTTTGTCCCCAGCCGGGATTCGAACCCGGGACCTCTCTCATGGTATGCAGATGCACTACCGCTGCGCCACGAGGTCGTATCTACGTATCGCTAAATATCCACATATAGGTAACCTAAAAACCGGCGTGCATGCAACGACTAATGAATGTTGAGGAGGCGAAAGTGATCTGTCAGGATCGTGGCAAGTGGCAGTCCCTGGTCTCTGCCTACCCCACTGGGATACAGGCGTGAGTTTATGTATGTATGTATAACCTAAAACCATTCTCGTTTTCAGATGGAGGATCTGATTGAAGATTACGAAGCCAAGCTGCGAGCTAGCGGCACGTCGTCCAATGGTGTTGGCACTCCGTCACGCACAATGCAGAATATGGTTAGTCCACACAAGGTCATGATTAGTTTACATCGTTTGGAAACCTAAGAGATCTGGAATCTTGTAAAAGGTAGCTGATAAATAAATAGAATATAAGTTGAAAATTTTCCAATAAATCTTGAGAAGTTCTAATTTTTTATCTATTCACAATCCGTGGTGGGCACGCGTGGTGATAAAGCCCATCCTCTCGTGGAAATACACCCAGACTGAGGTCATATGTACAAGTCAAGTATTGCCCTCTCCAGCGGCAATCGAACCCACGACCTTCTAGATAGAAGTACCGATGGACCAACGATGCAATCGCGAAGTGTTCAATTTTGCCCCGGATAGAAAAGTTTCAACCGAATTGGTGGAGGCCTTTGCCTAGTAGCAACAAACATACAGGCTTCGTAAAAAAAAATGTAATCTCCGTCTGAAACTGAGGCGACATTTTGGTCTTGAACTTTGGTGTTTAGTCCATCCAGATTGATAGTTTTTAATTGAACATTTAATGTATATTCGCAGGTTGCACGGCTCACTACGGAGATCACGATTTTAGAGGTATGTCTTATTTTTATTTCTACTGCAATATAAAGAACAATTCTCATTGAGTTGACGTAGTTCGCGATGGTTGGTTAAGGTGGGACGTTTCCCATACAAATGATTATTTCCAAATATGTTAAAAAAATACATAATTATACACTGGAATTAGGTCTCTCTGCATTAATTAAGATTTTTATTTGCGCCAATATACAGTTTCTTAAAAAAAACACTGGTTTTGATAGCTTAAATGAGTTCGACAATTTAGTCCATACAAACATTATCAATCTTATTTAACCTATTAAACTACAGTTTTATTCAAGGAAATATGTATTGGCGCAAATAAATCAAAATCTTAATTAATGCAGTCAGACATAATTCCAGTGTATAATTATGTAATTTTTTTAACAAATTTGGAAATAATCATTTGTACGGGAATCGTCCCACCTTTTTGACGACCTCGTAGCGCAGCGGTAGTGCATCTGCATACCATGCGAGAGGTCCTGGGTTCGAATCCCGGCTGGGGACAAAAAAAAACCCCAGGTCTTGGATGTTTACATGTTTGTGATGTCGTTGTTTCTGGTTCCCACAACACAGGGTATCCTAGTGTGGGGCCAGACGCAATGTATGTGCCTGTATGTAAATGTTTTATGTTTATGTTTAAACCTGTAATTTCCAGTTGGGACTAGGCTATGATATCACTCTAGCCAGCCCGACTCTTTCCGGAAGGCACACAGTGCTCTGATGTGACTGCAGGGCTCTTGAAAGGATCCCAGTTTCTCTATGATTCATACATACATAAACTTGCGCCGGTGTCCCAGAGGGGTAGGCAGAGGCCAGGGACTGCCACTTGCCACGATCCTGACAGATCTCTTTCGCTTCATCAACCTTCATTAGTCGTTGCATGCACGCAGGCCGGTTTCGGCGTCCATTCAATCCATTTTAATCTTTTATTGCCAATCAATTACATAAAGGCTGTTATTACGTTGGGTATGCTGTTTCGCTCGCACAATTTATATTTTTATTTTTATATATATTGCATATATATTTTAAAAAATCCTTGCTCTCGAGTGCAATACGTAACTTTTCATCCCCTCGGCGAGGAAATGACTAAATGCAAAAAAAACACAAAGGAGGTTCCGTGGCTGAGTTTTTAACAAATTAAAAAAGTTGTATGATAAATTCGGCATCATGAAGGTAGTAAATAGGTTTAATGACGTTTTGAATTTACAAACTTAGTGCACTCGATGTTTTAAATTCAATCTACTTTATCCTCTAGCGGATAAAAACGGCTTTTGCACTCAGATATCGAAGAGCAAGAATACTCTTTCCGAGATGGGGGGAGGAAATAGTTATTTGTTATGCAAGGCTGCAAAGTTAATTTTTGGCGCGAGTACCTTGTATTGAAACCTGAGCAAGCGAAGGATTCTAGGATTGAGCCACGAGCGAAGCGAGTGGTTCAAATATAGAATCCTGAGCGTAGCGAGGGTTTCAAAGGTACGAGACGCTAAATAACTTTGCTGCCGAGCGCAACACACAACTTTTCACCTCACTAAAGCGAGGAAAATGTTAGGTGCAAGAAAAACAGTTTTAATAAATATTAAATTACTGTTAATTTATATCTTCGTCGCTGCTAGCTTCGCTCATATTTTATGATTTCTTTCGATTTTATCAAAAAACAAACCAAAATAATGGAAGTAAAGTGAATTCAATAAAGAGAAGAAAATTTTAAAGTTTTTTTTTTAAATCAAATTTTCTTGCCGGCCAGTGCGATTCTTTAAATGAGGCTGGCGCATGACATGAAATAAGTATTTGCATTTCAATCATCAATGGACTGGCTGCAGAGAATATAAACTATTACGAAACCAATGAGGTTCTATATATATGTAATTTATTGTACGAAACCTTTATTGAATAAAAATATTCGAATTTTAAAAACACTTTCCACGCTAGCGGATAAAGTGCGATTTTCCACGCAGATTTCGAATGATAAACAGAGCTTTTACGAGCTAGTGAGGTGAAAAAAATATTAATTTATGCGAGTGAGACAGCATACTTTACGTAAGATCAGCCTTAAGGGGCTCCATAGAGTAACACTAGCGCTACTAAGGGATATTGTTAGCAGAGCTGGCACGCAGGGCTGTCGCGTCTCCACCATCAGTATTAGGTTATACGGTACGAGATGATAACTGATAAAACTTCACTTGCAACTTATATTCCAATATATTGTCTCAATCAATGCGTAGTATGAATATAGCGAGTCGATAAAATATAAAGATTACTGAGATTAAAATAGATTTAACATTATCGATAATAAAACACGAACACAAAACTGTCAGAGAGCCATAGCAAAAAAAGAATGACCATAGAGTCAATATGTCACTTTTAACTTTTCGATGTTTTACATTCCCTGACATACTGGAACAGGCCAGGCTTCATAGCCAAACATATGCGCGCCAAAGCTCTGCTAACAGATATATCTTTTTTTATATGTCTATACAATGTCTTAATCATGTTAATAGTGATTTTTAGGACCCATGGCCGTGAACCTAAGGCAAAAAACTGGGACAAGATAGCGTTACCGCTAAAAACGGCCGTTTTAAGCATAAATACTGTCTAGTCCGAGGTCCGTGATCCTAGGTGCTCAGTCGTGGGTCCTAAAAATCACTATTGACATGATTGATAGATTGTACAAACACTATTTGCAAATTCGATCCGTACGAAAAGATACGATAACAATATTCTTTATTGTAACAGGAAAAGCACAACAAAATATTTACAAAGATACAGTACAATTTAACGGAGTTATTGCTAAAGATTTTCGTCGGCGGTGCTAGTGTTACTCTATGGAGCCCCTTAATCCGATGGTGTGGGAGTTATTTCAATGACCAATGAAGTGTATCGTCCGGGAAGCCCTTTAAACAAAAATTATTTTCAGGAGAAACTGTCTGCAGAGCAATTGGCTAGAGCTAGGGCAGAGCAAGAGGTTCAGCATCTGCGAGCCTGCATCGAGGAGAGAGACCATGGTATGACCTTTCATATTCATTTATTTAATTGATCTGTGAGTCACAAGTAAATAAGATGTTATAAAAAAAGTAAAGTTATATGTGCTCTACCTTAATAGGCATACAAATCATGTCCGTTTGGACAATTAAAATTCAATTGTAATCATAAAATTAAATTTAATATGTCAATATAGTTGCTGTTAACGATAAGGCCGCCCATTGTACATTTTCATTGTAACTTTTATATTTGTATGTCTCGTTTCTTGTGTGCAATAAAGAATATTCTTATCTTATCTTATAAAATGATCATCCAAGTGGCGGGAAGACGCTGGATGCAAAACGCTTCCAACCGGTCTTTTTGGAAATCCATGGAGGAGGCCTATGTCCAGCAGTGGACTTCTTGTGGCTGAATGATGATGATGATGGTGATGATGTCGACAAAGTGTGACATTGTGTGACGATGGGCGGGAGGGGTCCTAAGTTTCGTGATGTCACATTTCAAAATGTAATTTATATGTAAATAATAATTTATTGTTTTGTTAATTTTTTCAAATGTTTCATATGATGTTGATAATATTAAAAAATAATTTAAAAGGAATAAAACTAATTTCAGAACTGCTGTTTTAATAATTTCTGGGAGTAAAATTGCAAAATATGTGACGTCACACTAGGGAGGTGGGGTCCCACAAATGTGACCAACTGTGAAATCAATTGTGACGTACTTTATGTTCACCCCTGATTAGGCGTCGACTTTTGATAAAATAGTATTTTTTACGCCTATTTTACGAGCGCGTCCACGCGCGTTTTTTTTACGCGCGGTAAATAGGCTTGGTCTAGGTCAGCAGAAAACCAGGTCCAGGCGCGATAGTGAAATTATGCCGAAGAGTGCATAATTTTATTAGTTTTTCAAAGAACTTCGGAGAATTTACCATCTCTGTTATTGAATGGATGTGTTTTTTTGCGTTCTTATGTACTTACTGTGAAAACAAACGTACGTAACTTACGGAACAAAGCCACATAAATGCTAGAATCGAACCCAACACCTCCCGGATGTGAGACAAGCTACCACCACTAATGTGATTATTTTTTATTTGCCTATTACTAATACCTGCCTTTTATTCCACAGAGAAATGTCCTGATGACAACCCATCGGAATCAAATCGCGACGTACTTTTACTGTCCGACAGTGATCAATCCGACGATGATGAACTAAATGAGAGCCTCGAGCCCAGCTTCCGGAAAGAGGACCTTAACGCCACCACACAGAGGAGAAAGTCCAGTGTACACCCGGCCAGCTCTGAAAGCGATCAAGACACTACGCTCGATAACACAGCGAAATCCGCGTCCGTTTTTGAACGATCCGTTGATACTAAATCGACAGAGTCTGGTTTGGAAAGGTCTTCCGTCGATGCTAACAAAACTGATGTACTGGAAAGGACTTTTGACCAAGCAGCCGCTGCGAATGTTTTAAAAAGATCTACTGTACATACAAGAGAACAGACATTAGAAAACTTAGTAGTATCGAATGATCTAAAAAGATCTTCCATAGACACAAGTGCTAAATTCCGAGAAAGGACATCGAAAAACAGTGTTGACGAATACAATAGCTGTACTGAGCAAACTGATGATATTAAAGACCGCAGGAGTACGTTCTCAAGGAATGTCGTTGGCGATGATAGCATGGACAGAGAGTCGTTCAAACAAGTGATTGACACAAAAAGAGGCACTTATTACATTGGGCAGAAGGTCGAAGATAGCGTGGATTCAGGCTGTAGTATTTCCAAGACAAACGGGGATTCTAAAGACAGTGTTATTGCAGAAGACAATCAATCGAAGAACAGTTCTCTAGTAGAAGGAAACGTAAACGTTTCTTTTGAAGGTAAAACTGTAGGGACAGTACCAAAAACTGTGATAGATAAATTGAAATCGCAGGTATCTGTGGACAAATTATCGGTTGGAAATGAATCGTTGGCTATGTTCGAGCAATTTGAGAAAGAATTTAAACGTACTGTGAAAGGCCAGAAACAGCCAAGTGAAGAGTTCATTAGAGTGGACTTGTTGAAGGAGAAACGCAATTATTTCGAAGAAGATAAAGACGAAACACCAATGGAGACGTCAGAGAAAGAAGTTGATACTAATTTGGCAGGAAAAAAGGCTTTCGATGCCAGTAAAGTTGAAGAGACGGTTGGAGCTTCAGAGAAAATTAGTGTCGATATTCTTAAGTTTTCAAAACCTAAGAAAAAATATTTTTCTCATGAGGAAATCGAAAGTGCGTCCGAAGAAACTGTTTCGAAAAAAAGTAATGATGTTTTGGAACACACAGAACATTACTTTGCTGACAAGGAAATCAAATCTGAATTGGTTGATGAAACTCGTAAGTCAATGCATGATGCACCTGCGGAAAAACGCAAGGTAAAGATTGAAACTACACAAGGAATTCTAGAGACTTCCGATGAATTCATCAACATAACAAAACTATTAAAAGAAAAACGCACCTACTTCGACAATATCGATAACAAAATATCAGACGCGATAAGTTCTAATATAAGGCCTAATGATCTTAGATCACCTTCTATCGTAAAAGACGAGGTCTCAAAAGACTATGAACCTACAACTATCAAGAAACTACTAGGAGATAGCATCACAGCTAAACTTACATCGTCAGCAGCTAAAAGCAAGACAATGAGTCGTATACACGATTCTCTTGATATATTTGAAGAGGTCACCTCGCCAAAATTGGCAGAAATTGAGGAAAATCTATGTGTTGAAAGCTTACAGAAATGCTTGAAAAAGTTCTCTATAGTTGATGGTCCAGCTAAAGAATCTGTGAAACAAATTGAAGTCATTTATAATACGGAAACCATTGAAGCTCAAAAAACAAGAGTTGCAACTGAAGAAATCACAAAAAAAGACGATAGCAACGCAAAACCAAGTGGTGCAACAGCTAAACTAACAAGAGCCGAGAATATTACTATAAACGCAGCCATAGACAAAGAAACTGAGAAAATTGAGAGTGGAAACAATAATACTAACGACACTACAGTTGAGAATTCAATAACTGCCTTTGAGAACATCTACAAAGACATCACAGCGCCCAGAGTCACGGAGTTCGAACTACTTGTAACACAAGACGTCACTGAAACACAATTCAAAGAAGTAGAACTAGCTTCAAGCGATAAAAGTACTGCTAGATACAACGAAACACATTTCAAAGAAGTAGAATTAGCTTCAAGTGATACGGGCGCCGCCATGTACAACCAAACACGTTATAAAGAAGTAGGAATAGCTTCAAGCACTGCTAAATACAACGAAACACAACTCAAAGAAGAAGTAGAACTAGCTTCAAGTGATAAAAGCGCGGCTAACTACAACAAAACACATCTCAAAGATGTAGACGACAACAGCACTGCAAAACATAACCTAAAACAGAACCATGCACTAGAAAAATCAGACAACAAAAAGCCCAAACAAAGCAAACAAGAGGTCCTCAGCAAGACTAACTCCAACGAAGACCTCACCAAAAGCGTCCGATACAACCTTCGGCACGTGAAACGCGAAGACGAAGACTTGACAACAATGTCCACTGTTAAAACCAAACGGAGTTTGCGACTCAAGCGACGCAAAAACTTCGAAGATGAGTCCTTGGAAGACGAGAAATCCGACAAGTTGAAGGACATAGCGAACTTGCAAAAGGACTTTGCCGATGTGATCGCGGACGCACCCGAGGTCGTGAAGGTCGTCAAAGATATTCCGTCGCCGGAGGGTAAAGAAGAGGGGGAGAATGTGGCGCCTTTGGCTGCACAGAGTTGTCCTTCTAAAAGGTTAGTCGATACACTTTTTAGGTCGATAGGTCCGACCAAATTTCGGTCTCTGAATTAGGCCAGTTAGAGATCTAGACTGAATTTTTTTTTAAACCAAAATTAATGTTTGGGTAAGTGGGCTATTCAATATTTGGGTTGTCTTTTAAAATAATGTTTTTTTGTGGTTACAACCTTATTACAAGTGGTTCAGAATTTAATGGATAGGTAATGTAAATCTAACAAGATTTTTATTTAAAAACCCGAATAAAAAACTCTTTTTTGTGGGTACTTCAAAGGTTTTATGGCATAAATACAATTCCATCACAATATAATTTTAGTTACATAAAAAAAATCATAATCGTCGCTTAGACAGTTTCAAATGTAATTCCTGGGCCGCGTTACATGAAACTACGTTTTAATTAGTTTATGACAATTCGATGTACATTGTACAGCCGAGTTTCCTATTTGTTAATCTGTGGGTTAATCGAATTTGCAATGTACATCGAATTGATATTGTAAACCATGAATGGTAACATAAATGGACCTTTGTTGTCTCAATAAATGGATATTAAAATAAAAAAAAATAAAACATGCCTCACGCCTTTATCCCGAAGGGGTGGGCAGAGGGCAGGGTCTGCCACTTGCCACGACCCTGATATACCTTTCGCTTCGTCGACATTCTTCAGTCGTTGCATGCACGCACGCCGGTTTCGCGTACTTTTTATCTTGCCCTTTGTTAATACATCCCCTATATTTAGTCGAAGTATGCGCGCCTGGGACGATCCTTACCGGCCCTTCCACCCACATTCGCTCGATATATTTTTTCCATGAATTGTAGTTCAGTGAAGTAGGGCCCTGCTGTACAGTGTACAATCAAGAATAAATTATCTATCATTGCCCTTTACACACTAACCCAGCGCTCCCTCCCGACAGCGTGACCCGCAGCCGCCGGAAGCTGTTCACACCACGCGCAGAGCCACTCGAGGAATCCCTCAACACCGGGGACTCCAACGAGCGTATCTGCGTGCCCCGACCGTCGTACCACCGCGGCAGGGCGCGACGCAAGCTTTGAGTTACGCGAGCTGTGTGCGTAAACGAGCATTTGTGCAAGACTTTCACGGTGTTTTGTCGTTGGAAATGTCTTTTCGTTCGCTCCAGTTGTAGGCTCCGATTTCACGAAAAAGTGCGATCCCCTTATGTATCGGAGAGTTGTTAAGATATTATATTCAGAAGACGCGTATTCACGAGAGCTGTAAGGTGCAAAAAAGAATTATATTGGAGAAAGTCAAGTTATGGCCGAAATAGTGAAAAATTTTTTTCCAAATTTTTGATTTTGGCGCTCGATATTTTGGAAACGAAGAGTGATATCAAAAATTTGAGAAAAACTCACAGTTTAGTAAGCCACAATTTGAGCCTAAAGGCCAGTTTCTGAATTGAGGATTTCGCTAAGTAAATAGATAACTGTAATGCTCCCTCTTCGAATTTCTCAGAAAAGAGCGTGACAGAACGTTAGTTAAGTATTTGCTTAGTGAAATTCTCAATTCAGAAACCGGCCCTAAGACGATAAAAGACGGATTAAGGTTTGCCCTGTAGCCTAACCTTTTTGACAAAAGTCAAAAGGTCACAATGACATTTTTCACATAGCATTTATGACTCGATTAATTAATCCAATGTGCTCGATAGTCGTGTGAGGCACGAAATTAGTGAATTTTTTTTAAAGACGCGATTCTCTAAGACAGTGTTTCGCAAAGTGTACGCCGCGGCACACTGATGGACTTTGGCGAGCAGTTGGTGTTTGCCAAAAAATGACGTTTTTTAGCTGAAATAAAATCTTTTACTTTTACTCTAGGTTACGATTTTCTGCTTCTGATGTAATGGATTATTTATTTGTGGTGTACCGCTGAAATTTCCTGATTTTGTACCAGTACCGGTGCACCTTGAACCCAAACGGCCTTATAAACATAAACATATACATTTACATACAGGCAAATACATTGGTTCTGGCCCCACACTAGGATACCCTGTGTCGTGGGAACCAGGAACAGCGACATCACAAACATGTAAACATCCAAGACCTGGGGGGTTTTTTTTTTTGTTCCCAGCCGGGATTCGAACCCGGGACCTCTCGCATAAAACACGATTCCCCTAAAACCAATCTAAAACTCTGTGTTAAATACACATCTGTGACTACATTATTATTAAAAATTCTGTATTGTACAAAATTCATGTTTAATACAAATGCGTACTAAATAGCATTTTCTACCAGTCGACCTTTGTTTTGTGGATAATGGCTACATCGTTTTCTTGTAAAATCTCTACCACAGACTATTTTAATCGGCGTTTGGAAAGTGTTTTAAGGAATCGAGTTTTTTTCTAAATAAGACCGAAAAAGTTAGCAAACTTGCACACGGCTCTAAAACACTCGTCAAATGTGGTTTTAATAGTCTGCGTTATTTATAAAAACCCGATTCCTCTAAAACACTTCTCAGAGGCAGTTTGAGTAGTCTGTGGTAAAGGGAAAAATATAACCACAGATTAAGTAAACTGCCTCTGAGGAGCGTTTTAGAGGAATCGTGTTTTGTATTAATAAGACTGTTAAAGTATTTGGAACTTTTAGAAAGTTCGGTTCTGCGCCACCTGGTGCTGATAATTGTACTCAAGAATAAAAACAGGCCAAATGTGTGTCGGGCCACGCGCAATGTAGGGTTCCGTAGAAAGAGGGTTTTTTTATCTGTTTTACAGAAGTAACAATTTCATCGAAGTCATTTTCAATGGATTTTGTACGAAATTTTGCTTTTATAAGTTGGTAGTTGAGCCTACTTAGCCGTGATAATTTTCCTTTTACGTTCATTACATGTCCACTGAATTTTTTCACGTTTCTACAAACAACCGTTTAGTCAGGAGAAGGGGGGGATGCCCTACTCGGACAAATGATGATGATGATGATGACCTATCCCAATGATGGGGTAGACGAGAAAAAAGAATCATCTCCACTTTTCGTGTTACAGTAAAACAAAGGGGTACAGTAAAAAAAAGTTTTCCAACATTTTATTCTTTAACTTTGTCGGCGTGATAAATATGTATACACATACCAAATTACAGCTTTCTAGTATCACCGGTCTGCGCTAGGCCGCGGACGGACAGACAGATACCTACACATGGCGAAACTATAAGGGTTCCTTGTCGGACTACGGAACCCTAAAAAACATCGCCAGTACTTCAAAGTGAGTGATTTGCTGACGCTTATCTGTAGTTGGAGTTTCGTATAGATGACGTGGATGATAGTCTTCTTTATATCGTCAACTATCTATTTAAGTTAGCTTTAAGACCGGCTCAATTTGTACACAGCGACTGGCATAGGTAGTATGAAATTTTCATTACTTTTGGACTTTATGTCGAGGTGGTAAGGCTCAATTGAATGTGGTGACTATTATGTCAGTGTCCTATTAAGGGCCTACAAATCTATTAAGACGATTTTAATCCATTTGTAATTATTGTTGTATCAGTTTGAAACTTCTCTAGTGTGTTATTCGAATGACAATGTTGTCGATGTTGGGTAACATTGAGCTGGGCCTCGGTTCTGTAAGTGCATTATATAACAATGAAAGATATGCTTCCGGGTCCCGTGACGTGTTTTTCCATACCGTTGACGCATAGAACTTTTGTGAGCGTAACGAAGAAGCGGAAATGAAACAAAATCGGGGCGTTCATGCAGTTCTCATTCTACTACAATTAAGAGAATCTAGGCCCTGATCATGGAGCCAACGCGTGGATAGTGAAACTGTTAAGGCTGGCTTGCGCCAACGCTAACTGACATGACATTTGCAGCTATGTCATGGTTGACTGACAACCCTGTCAACCAGCTAATTATCTTTTTACTTATCCAGTGACTTGGCAAAATTGAATGTAGAGTCATAAATACCACCGTACATTTTAACTTGCTCTACTGTTTCCTATTTCAACACATGATATTGGCGGAATTTACTGTGCTAGTCACGCACAGTACAAGTGCCATACAAAACAAGAATAGAATAGACTTGGCAAAAATTGCTACAGAAACCCCCTTGAGATTGGGCTTAATTGGTTTCTAATATTGTGTGTTACAGACAAAAGCAAAACCAATATTGTGTATTACTTTTTTTTTAATAATCTTTGTACGGAAAGACACGGACCTTTGATATTCGGCTCACACAAAGTTATATTTACAATTGTGGGAATGTTCAGTCTGAAATTGGTCTGATTAAGTGTTCGCACACCACACAGAACACTAATAAATGTAACCTAATAAATTGAAGAGGGTAGAATCACCCAACTGAAAGGTACTACCTCTGTGAGAAACTATGTTATTAAATATTAAAAGTGACGCATTTGTGGATTAATTTGTGGATTTGAGCAATTAAACATGTGAATAAAAGTGTAACTAACCAGTGCAGACATTATTTCCAAGCAAATCTGTGTAATAAGTACAAAAATTGCAAATACAAAATTGCATACAAAAAGTAAACAACACCATAAAATAGTGCTCAATCTCCTAATAAAACTTATGCAACTGTGATACGAATCTACCTAACCAAATCATAAAGTGCAACTTTCAATCTATCAATACACAAACCAAAATAATAACAGTGTGATTGGTGTTATGATATGAATCATCTCTCGACATAACGGCAGTCTATTTTTTTAAACACACTACGAATACATCTAACATAGACTTCTAAAATTCGAGGTGTTCTGTACTGACCGCTTGGCTCAGTGGTCACGACGACGGAGTTAACGCAGCGCGTGAGGTTCCGAGTTCGATCCCACGATTACCAACCACTTCAGATAAAAATTTTTGTTTCCGAATCTACTATAACCAACTGTAACATGCAAAACTTTATCGAAAACATAACGTTCCGGCGTACCAGGAACCGTTCGGAATCCGAAATTAATGAAACAGCTAACTCCTTCAATGAGTTATCAAACTTAGATGGAACCACGAGTAGCTTACCATTATTATCTGACGACGACGAGGAGACAAAAACAGAGCTCCTACAACTTAAAGCTAGGATTGATAGTCTCACGGCCGAGCTAGAAAGCGCACATCAAGAAATAGCCACTCTTAATCTTGAAAATAAGACATTACAAACAAACAATGAGGATTTGATAAAACAAAACGAGCTACTTAAAAGGCTTACTTCATCACCTGCAAAACAACTGAAAACGCCAAGTAGGCCACAAAAACTAAGTCATTTAAAGAATAAGAATGTTTGTCCATCAACACCAAAAACTGGAAGAAATATCAAGGCTACCAAAAAGCCTCACACTAAAACACAAGATAACCCTCCAACTACTAATCAAGTATCGGCCACTCCAACACAACAATTGTCCGTAGAAGAAAAAACAGATACATACGACACGAACTCGTGTACACAAGGTGCCAGAAAACCACAACTATGCATCATAAGCGACAAAAAATATAATAATATGTTGCCAAGTCTAACAGAATGTTTTCAAAAGAAATTTGCCTACTGTCATCACACAAAACCATCAGCACGTATAGGGAATCTTCTATTGGGACTCGAAGATAAACTCGCAAATTTTACATATGACGACTTCTGTGTCATTCTCTTGGGAGAAGCGGACTTTGAAGTATCGCAGGACTACGTGAGTCTGGTCTGTGATATAAGAGAAACCCTCAGCAAATTCAAACACACAAATATAATAATATGCCCACCTACATATATCTGTGGCGCTTTGATCTATAACTATAGAGCGGAACTGTTTATCACTCTCCTGCATTCAGACATAGCGACATACAAATATGCCTTCTTTCTCGACACAAACTACAATCTTTCCCTCGATATGTTCTCCGCCCGAACGGGAAAACTAATAAAACAAGGCATACAACAAATCATATTTGACTTGAAGGCACTCATTGACACTTATTACTCAATACCGACAACATCTACCGCAGCCAAGATGGATGAGAAAACTAAACACGAGGATCAGAGTTTTTTTCGAGACTAAGCATATACATATTATGCATCAAAATATTGCTGGACTTCTAAACAAATCTGACGCTCTGAAGGTCAGTCTGGATGAACTTGACGACAAAAAGGTGCCCATAGATGTTATATGCATTACGGAGCACTTTATGCCCTCAGGCCATGAACACTTTATGCATCTACCGGACTACACAATGTCAGCATATTATTCACGATTGGAAAAAAAGAGAGGTGGATCCTGCATCTTAGTAAATAATAACCTAAATTGGAAAGAGATACCAGATGTGGCCAAATACTCTCTTGTAAACACATTCGAATGCTGCGCCATTGAGTTAGTAGATTACAAAATAGCTATCATTTGCATATACAGGGTCCCTAAACAAACAAACTTGGATGAGTTCTTCACAAGATTAATAAAACTGCTCAAATATATCTCCAAATTCAAGTACAATAATACTGTTTTAGCAGGTGACTTTAACATTGACATGATAAAAACTAATAATACAACAACTGAATTTGAATGTCTATTATTAAATTTTAACTTGAAATTAGCCTTCAGACAACCTACTCGTCTGATTAGTCAAACATGTATAGATAACTTCGCTCATAATATTAAAAAAACCTGTAAAACGGAAGTCTTAGAATTGGGTCTATCTGATCATACGGCTCAGCTACTTACAATTCCAGTCCCAAAGCTTCTAAAACTTAAGTTTTGGCGTAAGTTAAAACGAGATTACAGTCATGAAAACGTTGTTAAATTCCATGACTGCCTAAGCAAACTGACATTTTCTGAAGTCTACAATTGTGATGATCCAACTACAGCGTATAGTATCTTCATGGAACACTTCAAACTATTTTATAATCTCTGCTTTCCTGAAAAATACGTGACAATACAAGTTAAAACAAAAACAAATTGGGTATCTCGGGGAATCAAGATCTGCAGCAGAAAAAAGAATGAACTCTTATGGAAATATAGACTACAACCTACTAAAATAAACAAACTAAAATTTCAAAATTATTCAAACCTATTTAAAAAAATAATATATCTGACAAAACGAGCACAAAACAACCACAAAATACAATTATCAACCAACAAAAGCAAAGCAACATGGCAAGTGATAAACAAATGTTGTCTAAATTTACCCAAAGAACCAATCACAAAAATTAAAATTGACAATAAATTTATTATAAATCCTACACATATTGCAGAATCTTTCAATAATTACTTTATTGATAAAATAAAACCAATACCCAATTCAGGACAAAATATCACTACTGCTATAAACAGCACACAAAAATCTATGTTCATGCCAGGAAGCACTCCTTATGACGTCTACAAAATAATAAAAGACTTAAAAAATACAAACAGCGTCGGCCATGACGGAATCTCGACAAAAATCATAAAAACTGTAAATGATTTAATTTGCTATCCCCTGAGCCATATAATAAATGTATCTATTGAAAAAGGAATATTTCCTGATGACCTCAAACTCACTATTACGAAACCGATATTTAAAAAAGGTAATAAAGAAGAAATGCAATTTTATAGACCGATTGCATTAGTACCTATATTTTCAAAGATATTTGAGAAATATTTATACAGCCAAATTAACAACTATTTCGAAACAAACAATCTGCTCTGCCACGAACAAAAAGGCTTCAGGCGTCACAAGTCAATAAATATGGCAGTATTTGATTTTATAAAACATGTCATGTATCAGGTTGACAAGACCACTCCGGTTTGCTCAATATACTGCGACATGACCCAGGCTTTTGATTACGTCGACCATAAAACTCTAATTAAAAAGCTTGAATCATATGGGGTGCGAGGCAATGTTCTTAAGCTAATTCAATCATACCTATCAAACCGCCGCCAAATCGTTGAAATCTCAAATGTAAATTACAAAACCAAAAATGAAGAACTACACAGATCTTACGAGCGGAATATATCATATGGTGTGCCTCAAGGTAGCGTATTAGGGCCCCTTCTATTTATTATCTACATTAATGATTTGCCGAAGACAACTGTGCACCCAATGACATTATTTGCTGATGACAGCACCATTACTATTAAATATAATGATAATATAAACAATTACAATAATGACATTAATAATTCACTGACATCTGTAGTTTCCTGGCTCGATAATAATAATTTAAAAATCAATTTAAATAAAACGAATATTATGCATTTTTCCCAAAGATCAAATAAGATTACTGACATCAGTCTAAAGTGTCGCGACACCATTATAAATGAAGTTGAAACGACAAAATTTCTTGGTCTAACTATAGACAACAAATTAAATTGGAAAAGTCATATAGATAACTTATGCAAAAAACTAAGCTCTACAGCGTTTGTACTACATAAACTATCCACAACAGTAAGTATAGAGACACTCCTTACTGCCTATTACGGTCTAGCTGAATCAACTCTCAGATTCGGTATAATATTCTGGGGCAATTCCACTAATAAAGAGCTAGCTTTTAAAACTCAAAAAAGATGTATACGATCCATGTTTCGCATGAAGTCCATAGAAAGTTGCAAGCCCATTTTTCATACCCACCGGATTCTGACACTTCCGTGTTTATATATATTTGAGGTAGCCATGTTTGTACGAAATAACCCTCATCTGTTTCCCTCTCTAGGCGACACGGTACGTAGGAACCGCCGCAATGAAAATAGACTACGCCTTTATCCATCTCAAACTACTTTGATGCGAAAAAGTATTCTGTGCATGGCGCCTATAATCTTTAACAAGATACCAACACTGTACAAAGAATTAAATGTAGACTTATTTCGAAAGACATTAAAAAATCTACTTATTGACAAATGTTATTATAATATCGACGACTTTCTAAATGACACATTGTAACTTGTTTTGCCTTATTAACTTAATTATATTTGTATGCCTATGTACAGGTAGGACCATAGTGATCTCTAATTTAAGACTGAACACCAATTATGTAAAAAATAATTACCTATGATCCACAAATAAATGAATTATGAATTATGAATTATGAAGCGTAAAGTTCTGCTAGCGCCATCTAAGGCAATAATACAGATAAATTGTTGTAAAATGCTCTGGATATTGTTAATTTTATTTTAAGTTACTTAATTAATTGTAAATATGTACCTTTTACATATTTATAGTTAAGTAGATAGGTAGTTATACTGAATCGATTTATTTAGAATTATACCTTATCATTAAATCAATAACACCTTTCACTCGTATTTTTAACGCCGGCAACCCCAAAAACACTATCACAAATATGGGACACCGTAAAGATTAGGCGTTCGAGATAACCGCGATAACATAGATAAAGCATGACATACTCCTCAGTCCCACCTTGTTTACACCGCTACAATGGCCGACCCTGCGCCAGAACCGCGAATACCATCTCGATCCCGAGATGTGGAGGATCTACACTTAGACAGAGTGGTGGCTTCACAACCAGAGATAGGTCCCACGCCGCCTGATGGAGGTTACGGATGGCTGATCGTTGCATCAGCCATGATCTACCACATAACCGTCCCGGGCCTTTTGACGATGTACGGACTCATAGTGCTCAAGTCTCTAAGAGACGAGGACCACGAGGAGGGGGAAAAGTTGAGGATCTGGGATGTGGACATAGCTATAGTGCCAGTGCTGATGGTGGTCATAAGATTGTTGCTGGAGTCTTGGTGTAGGACGATGGTGAAGTTGTTTAACATGCCTCGGTTCATGGCGTTGTCTGGGCTGTGTCTGACGGTGGCTGGTGTCTTGCTGAGTAGTTTCTCAACGAACGCCGATGAGAACGATATGATCATAAACGTCTTCGCTGCGATATTTGCTGGTGAGTGTAACGTTTTGTTGATGAAGCAGGGCGTGATTTTTGGACAAGTTTGTTGCTAACTAGCCGTGATCGCGATGAAAAGTTGAGGGTCAAAAAGTATCCTGCGTGTGGTTTCGCCGCGGCACGACTCGGCGACAAACTTTTTATCGCGAAGCACCATATTGCTTTACACAATGAAATCCCTCATTTCCAAAAATGAAGCAAAATGGCAACAGTCGATAGGTGGAAGGTGGAGGACATTATCTTTCGAAGTGCAAAGTTCAATCAAAATCTGTTCAGCTGCTTATGCATTAATGAGTGGCACACGTCTAAACATCTTTCAGACTTTTATGCTACATACTAGTGATAAGATCACGTTAGGGGGGCCCCTTATGGACGTGAACCTAAGGCAAAATCCTAGGACTAGATAGCATTAACGCCAAAAACCGCCGTTTTTGGCATAAAAGCTATATAGTCCCGTGATTCTAGGTTCTTTGTCGTGGGTCCTAAAAATCACTGTTAACATGATTGAGAGATTGTACAGACACTGCAAATACGATGTGTAAAGATATGATTTTTTTTATTGCTGACGCTCTAGTTGGCCCACTGGATCCCATTAAGCAGATGTAGGTAATTGAACTTATTACTGATTGACTCTTTAAAAATATCGACCAATCGTGTCCCTGGTTTTTAAACATAAAAAGTGACAATAAATTGTAGGATGGGCAGTTTTATCTTTTGAAGAGATTTCTTAGAAGTACCTTTACTACTTATCTGTCACTAACACACAGTCAGTGACTTTACAAACCGCAACAAAACATTCATACCCTTATGCTATATGATAAATAAATAATCAGTTTACATGCACGATTCTTATATTTAATTGTCGCCAAATTGCAACAGCAATTTGTAGGCGGCTCGCATTTTTTCATACATTTTTTGTGTCTATATAAACTGCACTAGATTTGTAGATTGATAATAAACACATATTTTCTTAAACATGCGCGGAAATATTGTCATTACTTTTGAATAAAGAACACGCGAAGTACCTATCATATTTACGTAGACTGAAAAACCAAAATCACTTCCCGGCGCGTTCTTTGAATTTGGAACGAAGAGCGCGCCGGCAATGTTGTATGAAACGGTGTGCTGTTTGAATTTAGAACTCTTTCATCTATCGTACACATTGCGTTCCCGTGGCTGTATAGCCACAGATGCGTTTACCTTTCGGCACAAACCGTAAAATAAAAATAAAAATTGGCGATAAAGCGGAGTTCGTTGTTATTTTGTTAATAAAATAATTAAAATGAGTTCCGATGATTCTTAAAATGAAAATGGAATGAACATTGACTGCACTCCACCAGATTTAAGATCGAAAGCTAAATTAGCGATGTATAAAACCTGCTTCCAGCAAATTCAAAAGAAAAATTATTATGTAATATTTTTTAAGAAAAGCACTATATAGGTATGCCTCGGCTGAAATGGCAATTGCCTGTCTCGGCCTTCAAACTCATACTTGACCTGCAATTGCCTATTTCGCTGCCTTTGCTAATGTACTATTATATCCAGATACAATCCGGAGGGGAAGGCAGAAACTAAAAGCATAGTTGTTCAATATTAGCACGGCCAAGTCTGCGTTTAGTAAACCATGCCCTAATATGTCTCTTTCTGACAAACATTTCTATAATTTACAGGTGCGGGGTGCGCGCTAACGGGCCAGCAAACTGAGGTCATAATAACCCATTATTTCCGAGACAAACTTACCACGATACAGCGTTTCATACGCATGGCGCCCTCTATAGGAAACTGCTTTGTACCAATCCTAGTCGGATACTTATGCACCCAATACACTGGGGACGTAGTTGTAACAATATACGCGGCTATTCTAATGCAGAACAGCTTCTTCTTAGCATCGTACACGAGACCTATCTACATAGAGAAGGTCTTAAGAAGCACTTATAACATGCTACGAGACGCGGTAGAAGATGAAGACGAGGTCATCTTTTCAAACCAAACCAACCCCAATGAGCAGGGGAGTACGTCGCAGAATCCCGCGGAGAGCCAACCCGGGCCGAGTCAGAACGATGATAATGACGATTCCATCGTAGTTTTCAACTCGAGAGCAAACGCTAAAGAGATTCTGGACAACAGCGTGCAGATTCGCGAAAAGAACGGCGCGAACTCGCGCTTTTCGTCCGACTTCAGTACAATGGTGTTCGACACACCAAATCGTTTCTCCTCAGACTTCAGCACCTACGAACCACACGCTACCGGCTACCAGGAGTTGGAGAACATCGACAGAGAGGCCCAAAACCCACAACCGTTGTACAGAGAAACTACCATAAACACGCCAACGCAAGGCAGCTTAGCTTTTGCAATAAACCCTGACATGACGCCGGGCACCGCTAGAAGAACGGCTTCAGTTAAGAAGAACTTGATAACATTGTCAAATATGCTGAGAGACTTCAATTTCTATCTATACATCATACTCCACCTGTCCACGACGTTTTCTCTGACGATGTTGGGTGTGGTGTTTCCCCCTTTGATTTGGGAGGCGAATCCCACGCTAAACATCTGGAACGTGTCGACCTATCTGTGCATATTGCACAGTGCCGCGTTGTGTTGTATCATGATGTGTTTGATTCTGCCGAAGTCAATAAATGAGAAGGCGAGACTGTGTGCTGTGTTGTGCGCCATTGGAGCGCTGGCGTTTTTCGGTAAGTGGGGGAAATGTAGATACTTATTTAACCTGGCCCAAGATTCTGTTCGAAAACGAGCCTTATTCGAATGCGCTCCCGTTAAGCTAGATTGCTGGCAGCGGTTGGCAGAGGATAGAAAGAAGTGGCATGCCTTTGGGGAGACCTATGTCCAGCAGTGGTCGATGGGCGGATTGATTGAAACGAAATTTAGACGTGTCAGCCAGAAGCTTGTATGCAAATCCAGCCAGCTGATGTCAGAATTTTGTTTTTTTTTTAAACCGCAAAAAAAATCTCGCTGGATGTCCGTCAATACTTTATGAAGCGACTTAATACGCTAGTCAAAATCACTTCGTTCTGGACACTGAGAGACTAGCGAATAGTTAGTTAAACTATAGTCAAAGTTGGCTGAGTAACGATCCGATCGATTTTCTCAGAAGGAATCGGGTCAACTAAATTAAATTATGGCTGATTATAAATCACCTAGTGTCTTATTGGCCTTAAACGTGGGTAATTTCGATAGAATATCCATTGAGTCAGTCTAAACATGGACCAGCGAATTTCATTCCGTGTGTTAACGTTATTTTTCAATAATTTGCACCCAGGCGCCTACTTCATAGAACTACAATAAAATTCATGGTTTTCTTTGACAATTCGAAGTACATTGCAAATTAGCCAACAGATCAACAAGTGGGACGACGGCTACGCAATGTACATCCAATTGTCATAATAATCTATTTGTATGTAGCCTATATAAGTCCCACGGCAGTGCACTTCTCCCAGAGTGTATGGGCTTAATTACCACGCGTGCCCACCGCGGATTGGCAATTTCAAGCGCTAAGTCAGGGTTAGGTTTCCTCACGGTGTTTTCCCTCACGGCTAGCGAGCGGTATTGCTACTACAATAAACTATGAATTGTAGTTTTATGAAAAGGCGCCCAGTCCTATAACTCATATGTAATTCGGTGTACATACAATAAAGAATATTCCATCTATCTATCTATAAATTAGGGCAAAAATTCCTTTAATTTCCGTTCCAGGCCTAACCGTTACATCCAACCGGAGCTTCATAGTAGTCTGGGGCATGATGGCAAGCTTCGCCGCCGTCTCGGCCACGATAATCCAGCAGCCTTTCTACAAAAACTTCCTGAACGAGTTCGACACAACAGCGACCACCGCCACGGCCAATACGCTCGTCGCTGCCTTCATCATGATTTGGTCGGTGGTCTATAACTACGAGTATAGGAGCTGTTTCCTGACGGCCAGTGTGCTGCACGCTGTCACGGGGGTGATATTTCTGGGGTTCTCGTTCAGGCGGTCGAGACGGTAGGGGTTTGGTTGGAATTATGTGTTATTTTCGAGTTAAAAAGTGAGTCTTATAAAAACACGAGTCCTTTAAATTACTCCTCGAATGCAGCTTGACTATCAAAACAGAGGTCGTGGGCTCGATTCCAACTGGCGGCTGCCGTACTTGTACAAAACAAATGGCCTCAGTGTTTCCGTGTTTATGATGTCCTTGTCTGGTTACTACAGCATAGGGTATATTGATTTGGGATCAGAGCAAGTGATTGTGTTGTGTGCAAGATATTATAATTTAAACGGCATTTAAGGAGTGTTTTAGAGGGATAGTGTTTTTATAACTAGTTTTTAGTGTGTGTGTTTTTTTTTAAGAAGCGAAAAGTTGTAAATATGGCTTGGAAGGCAAATGGTTTTTTTTAAAAATGGCGGACTGTTTTGACCTCTGTGAGTTAAGTTGAAGTTAAAACAGTGTTTAAGAGAGAGATTTAGGTAAACTTAAGTAGGTACAGATTTTATTTACATTTCATTAAACTACTATAAAAGCGGAATAAGTACTAAGTACAATAATAATAGTTTTTATACAGAGTTTACCAAAATCCCTATATTCTACTCGTAATACGAACAACTTTTACCGTGGAGAAAACTCTAAAATCACGAAAAATAGTAAAAAAAACTAATAATATCAATAAAATACGGTGGGCACGCGTGATACTTAAGCCCATACTCCCTCTCTGAGAGAAGGCCTGTGCCCTGCAGTGGGATGTATATATCAAAGTAAAAGTTCTTCATATTGACGAGTAGAATACCCTATTTTTAGATGTACCTATATGGAGATTTTATTACACCCTGTAGTATGATAATATTATGAAGTAAATTTAAATAATAATAGGTGCATACATGCCACCGAAGCCTGTGTATGAATATAGTAATGACGACTGACATCATGTTACCAATATAAAATAAATTACTTGCTACTTATGTATCACATTTTTACTTTCAGTTTTTAAATTCGAAAAGCCTTTGGGATTTCACATACCTTCAAAAATCAAATGCCATGCAGATATGATTTTTAGTCTTAAAGTATGTCCATGTAGCTCTTATTGTGCTTTAGATAAACGCAAAAATCAAACAAACTGCATGAATACTTTCTAACCAAAACATATAAACAAATACTAATGTTAATCATGTAAATGAACAGTAATCATACTCGTAAAATATGAGATCCTGTAGTGTGCATATCCCTCCTTACCCACGGTCCACCACCTGAGACCACCTGGGTAAACCATGGAATTTTTTTTTTACAACGGACCACCTTTGTTCACCTGGCTGTTCGTTGGGAATTTTTTTTTTCCACCGTACACCTTGACATCGAAAATCTTCAAACTCTGAGGTGGACTGTCACTAATAAAAATACAGCTTTTTAATGTTTTATCAGAGAGGTGAACCGTTGTAAAGAAAAAATCCCACGGTTCACCCAGGTGGTCTCAGGAGGTGGACCGTGGGTAAGAAGAGGTGCATATTAAGTTCTTTTGTCACTAATGGACATCACATGTATCGGACCAGGATATACAATTGATAATAACTAAACACACACGTACATTAATTCAATTTCAAAACCAAAATCGTGTGGAATGTTCCGATTTGTTTCTATAAACGCAATAACAAAAAAATACAACAAATACTTAAATCACAGTGCCAGAAAGAGACGGCAGAAGCCGCATTCACAGACTTATCTCTTTTTTTATCCCATCGTACCATTATTTCCAACTTTACCCAAGCAAGTCCATCATATCATTATTGCCCAACTTTTTCGTTGCATTATTATTGGATTGATTCCCATTCTGACTCGGCAGAAGGGATTCGAACGCAGACCAATCCTGTTTAGCCGTTTGGCTCTGGTTATTCGCCCATTTGTTGTTAAAATTACCTGTGCTCGCTGACCAATTTGAGTTCGACGCTAGGTTTTCGAAGTTTGATTGATTCTGATATGCTGGTTGATTTGCACCCATTATTGCAGGAGTATTGCTTAGACTCATCATTGGTGTGTGCTGACCCATCATATTATTCTGTGGACTAATCATATTAGTCTGTGGACTCATCATATGAGTCTGTGAACTCATACCGCTTTGCGGACTCATCAGGCTGTTCTGTGCACTCATAGGGCTCTGCTGAGGGAAACTCGACCGTTGCGTCGTGGTAAGTTGGTTCAGATTGGATTGCAGCAAAGTGCTGGTCAGATCGACGGGTCTTTGAGGTGGTTTTTGTATTTTGGACGTGAAAGGCGCGGGTGGCGGTTGCTGGGTGAACTTCTTGGCTGTCTCCTGTTGGTTCGCGATTCTGGAATTTAAATGGGAGATAATAAGGTTCACATTGGTGCGGCCTCGGAGGAAAGTGCATCTGTGCATGCCTATAAGAGCCAGATCCTAGCTGGTCTGAGGCTGTGCTATATAATAAAATTACGGACACTTAAGACATATTTATCTTAACATGTACCTCGTGTTTGATTGAGAAAATACTTATTTAATTAAAAAGAAAAGAAACAACTTTTATTTTTCAAAAACTAGTACAGGAAAAACAATAAAGCCCCAGACGTCATTTATCAAAAGACACGTGTACTTTTAGGGTTCCGTACCTAAAAAAAACGGAACCTATAGGATCACTTTGTTGTCCGTCCATCCGTTTGTCTGTCGACGATTGAGCCGGGTCCGTCCTTCAGATCCCTTCAGCACTTCGGGTCTTGTGTTGGCGCACACGAGAGACGAAAGGCGTTAGATGTACGAGAACGATAAGGCGTCGAAATAATGGCGGCAAACAGCAGCGATAGCGACAGGGCTATTTCCTCGACAACGACTTCAAACTGACAGCGCAGATTCAAAAAAGTAACAAAAACCCATCCCAGAAGAGCGGATTGTGTTGCCAGTGCAACCAACAAAATTAACAGTTAATTTAAGGTACATGGGAAAACTGAACACTCGGAAAAAGCTGCGAGACTCGATTCCTGTTTTAATGTCAACTCGATACCTCCGCGCGTTTCCGAGATAAAGGGTCTTGACACACAGACGGACGGACAACAAAGTGATCCTATAAGGGTTTAGTTTTTTCCTTTTGAGATATCCTTTGAGGACCCTAAAAAGGCTGCACCTCAGCAAAATGCCAGCCACAGGTGACCGGCGCAGGTTTTATGCTGCACCTGATTCGCTAAGTTATGAGTAAGTATTTAATTACAAGGAAAAAAAATAATTAAAATACCTATGAAAAATGCGCAAATAGGGCGAAATGAGGTTTGTCACTTTCGTCAGAGTCAAACCCTGGCCTCTGCCTACCCATCCAGGATACAGGCGTGAGTTTACGTATGTGTATGTAAAAATGCCTCCAAAATGGAAGAAAGAAAAAACAATAATCCATTTATAAAGAATCCTATACTATTTTATGATGAAACTTTTGGACGAAATCTCACCTCTGTTTATCCTCGAGGGACAACGATGCACCGCGTTCGGCGACCGGCAACGCCTCGGGTCTCGCGGCGACAGTCGACGCCCCGGACGCGAACGGGTCGAGGCCCAGACCGGAGAACATTTTCTCTATGTCGCTTTGCTGCGCCGGCGCCGATATAAGCGTGTCTGGCGCCGGTGGGAAAGGCTGCTCCATTGCCCTGCAGAGACGTGTGTCGTGTGATTAACACATCGGAGTGCAGAATGGGGTACATGTAAGACATACCTGTGATCCTATCATACTAATATTATTCCTTGTATTCCTTGTGCTTGTATAAAACCAAATAATAAAAAAGCGAAAGTTTTTATGTATGGATGTTTGTTACTCTTTCACGCAAAAAGTACTGAATGGATTTTAATTAAACTAAAAAATAGCCTATGTGCTAATCCAGACTATTATAAACATTGGATGGATGTTTGTTACTTTTTCACGCAAAAACGGCTGAACGGATCCGGATGACATTTTGCACAGAGATAGATTATAGTCTGGATTAGCACATAGGCTATTTTTATACCGAAAAAATACACATCAAAATTACCACGCGAACGAAGTCGGGGGCAACAGCTAGTAAGCTATATTAGTGTAAAGTTTCATTAAAATCCATTCAGTACTTTTTGCGTGAAAGATTAACAAACATCAATACATACAAACTTTCGCGTTTATAATATTAGTGTATAAGGATACATCAGAATAACACACAGGCTATGATTTATAAAAATATTGTGTGAATTGTCCAAAATATAACTATTAGTACTAATCTTGCGCAGACGAAGTCGCGGTCACCAGCGAGTGTTATCATATTATTATGGTGTTATTTAAAAAAACACGATTCCTCTATAATACTCCTCAAGTGCAGTTTAAACAGTGCGTGCTTATAGACTTTTGGTCTTATGTACAATAATACGAATCCTCTAAAACACTCTTCAGAGGCAGTTTCAATAATTTGTGGTTACGTTTTTCCCTTTACCACAGTCAATTAAAATTTAAACTGCACCTGAGGAGTGTTTTAAGAAATCGTGTTTTTGTAAATAAGACTGTTAATGTACATTTTTCAGAAGCACCTAAATAAACCAATCAAGATGCTGCCAAATAAATCAAGGCACTGCTATATAAATCAGTGCTGTTGGGTAAAGCGATCGCCTGTTACTTACTGAGACTCATTCTGTATAGAATTAAGTTGCTCCAATTTAGCCCTGTGCTCCGTTTCCACTTTCGAGACCATTTGCTTCACGAGCGATATCAGCGCGTTGAACTGGTTCAGGGTCAGTCCATTCTCCACACAGAGCGGTATGAGGAACGGCAATACTTTGGTCGCCATCACTTCCTTCGTGATGCCTAGCTTCTTGTGACTCAGGGCTAGCTTGTAGATACCTGGAAATAGACGGCTAGTGATAAGAGCTGGATGAGAGTAACCGAGGACCGTGCTCGGTGGCGTGCAATAGGGGAGGCCTATGTACAGCAGTGGACAAGCATATGCCGATAATGATGATGATGATGTACTATTTATGTAACAACTTCTACCTATGCTTGTCCACTGCCATTCCACCGCGGGTCAAAGGAGAAGATCCAGAATCCATATCGATAAGAACAAAATATATGTACCAATGGATTCCTTACATTGAGGGAATTAACCCAACCCTAGACACAATCCACTGACCCATCATCATCAGCCATTTGACGCCCACTGCAGGACATAGGCCGCCTTCGCGGTTTTCATAACCATGAGGGGTTTTGCCATAATCGCCAAGCTTGGCAGGCGGGTTGGCGATCCCAGTATGCGGTTGGAATCTCAGGAAGACGCTGCTGCCCGTCTCCTGGTAATTGATTTCCTTAGTCGCCTTCTACGACATCCACAAAAGGAAATGGAGTGACGCTATTCTTAACCCGGCGCCACACGGATACACGGACACCCATGGGGTATCGAAATTCCAAAATTAGAGTTGACAGCACATCAACCTCTACGAGTACATCCATGCACTCTACGCAGTTACGTTAGGGTGACTGTGCAACTACAATGTAAAGGTTGATGTGCAATTTCAAGAAATGTAAAATAGGGGTTGGAATATCTTGATTCTATAAGATGAATAAATGGCCTATGTCAAGCAGAAGTAAAATTTATTATTTCGTTCCTTTTCCAATTTTTTTATAAGTTTATACACATAAAAACGTAAACTCACGCCTGTACGCAGAGACCAGGGACTGCCACTTGCCACGATCCTGACAGATCACTTTTTATAAGTACATTCATTTTAAAAGCCTTGCGGCAAAGCAGTTTGTGGGTTTACCAACAGCTTGTTTGCATCCACGATGTGTTGTAGCTGGGACCAAACTGTTTAACTATAGTTAATTACTCTTATTCCACTAGTGGACAAAAAAATGTTGAATAAGTAAACAATTAAAAAAAACCGGCCAAGTGCGAGTCTGACTCGCGCACGAAGGGTTCTGTACCATTAACTATGCAACATTAGACAAAGATCTAATTTGTGAACAGCGCCATCTTTAGAAACCAACAAGAAGCATTTAACATTTAACGACATGACATCGGCCCTATGAAGGTTACATAGATGGCCGCTAGATGGCGAGCGCTGTCTTTAGACAACGTTTGTTGTATGGGAGCACCCCTTTAAAAATTTATTTTATTCTGTTTTTAGTATTTGTTATTATAGCGGCAACAGAAATACATCATCTGCTTTTATTTTTATTGAAAGTTTTTAAAACTTCTATATTTGGGCCATTGCAGCCAAGTGAATAAAAGTTAAATAATAAATACAAACTACAATATACATTTTCTGCCTGTTGACATCCTGCAGAGCATTCTATCCGGGCCACACTGTCGCGCAGCTAAGCTTCTGTACACTTAATATTACTGCTAATACATAATAGTTAGCTCTAAGAATATTTTATTTGGTGGTGGTTGTATAACATTAAGATATAATGTCACTGCAGTTTATTGTTCATATGTATTGCGCTTAAAGGCCGTCCACTGCTGTTCAGAGGATCACTGGCTCCCATAATACAGATTTTTCTAGCTTGGGAGTCAGAAGACTCACTAACTTAGTTCTTTGTCAGCTGTTTATAAACTCTTACTTTATGTTTATTTAAACACTTGTATGTGGCTATAAAATAAAGTTAAAGAAAAAATTAGGATGGACAGGATGGGACTGCCATCGTCACTATGTTTTGTACGTTACCTAAGATCCCCATCAGCACGGCGGGCTCCCGCGACGGTATCTGCGGCAAGAACGGTATGATCTCGTCCAACACCAGCCATTTGTCCAAGTGCTCCAACAGTTTGCCCACACACAGCAAACAATTCACTCTGACCGATATGAAGTTAGTATTGAGACAGAGCTTCTTTATTCTGGGTAGGAGAGCATTTTTCATCGCCGGATAGTCTATCAATGAGGCGAAAGTTGGCAGCACTGATAGGCATAGCTCTTGTATTTGTTGGGCGTCCGACTCTAAAGCTCTGTACAACATGGGCAATATGTCACTCTTGACCTCCTCCCCTGGTGTCAATTTCAATAACAGTTCCATTTTCTGCATAAATATGAGCAGAATTTGTATGGGTTCCTGTATTGTCATGACAGGCTTTAACACAGGTAGGATGTATCTGATGTATTCGTCTTTTGACGAGTTCTCAGCTATCAAGAGGATGTTCGGTAGCACAAATGGAACCATAGGTGGATTGATGAATTCCTTGGCCAAGCAAGGAAGGATGCGATAAATGCAGACTCGATGGGGCATCTTTTGAATGATTTGCGGGAGGCCCTTGTAGAACTGGGACTTTTGAAGGTTGTCCCATTGGAACATTGAGTCGAGGTAGTTGAGAGTTTTTACGCCGACATCTTCGAAGTATGGTATCTAAAAGAGAGATGGAGTTTTGTGAATCTTTTAGTTTGAAAGTCTGTTTCGATTACTCCTCATTACTCCTTAACTTAAGAAAGGTTAAGGAGTAATGAGGAGTAATGAGGAGAATGAGGACCTCGACGCGCAAGTGAAACTCGCACTTGACCAATTTTTTTTAACATCGTGTGCACAATAATTTACAAGTGATTATCCTCTTTAATATAAAATAGGTGTGTCATCTGTTGTATTGAATGTATTTTTCGAGATACAATTTTTCTTTCACTTTTGCTTGGGTACATTTAAACACTTTTCTCCAACTGGCAAGAGCAGCATTGAAGCAGAAGAGCGGCATCAGTTGATGTGGCAGTGGGCGGGGCACATAACTCTGAGAACTGATGGCCGTTGGGGCGAAAAAGAGCTGGCCTGGCGACCGCGGACCGGACGACGCAGCGTGGGCAGGCCCCCCACCAGATGGTCTGATGACCTGGTTACAGTGGCGGGGAGTCGCTGGATGCGGGCGTCACAAGACCGGAAAGCTTGAAAAACCATGAGAGAGGCCTATGTCCTGCAGTAGGCGTCGAATTGCTGATGATGAAAAGCAGCATAGGACACCAACCAGCTAACTGGGACAACAATCTGAGAAGAGGCTGGATGAAGACGACCATGCAGATGGTCGAAGGCAGAAAGAAATGTACACCAGGCCAGCAATCCAGCAGCGGACCAACTGATTGGTTCTCTGTATCTTATAAAGGCATGTAAATCAAAGCCTCCCTCTGTGAGCAAACATGTGCTTTATAGTAGGATATAAAAAAACTGACAATGTTGCATTCTTTTGACGATAATTTTTTACATTATTGTACCTATGTTATTGCATTTGATTTAATTCTTTTTACTGCACCATGGCATGCACTCCGTAGTACAATTATGGGTTACCGTAGGCACTGACTGAAAATCAGCACTGAGGGATCACTTCCTCAGCACAACGCTGAGTCAACTGCCTTTTGTGGCAACTTAGATACACCACAGGCTACATCTATGGTCCTGTTTTATTTATTCATTTTGTCTGTTGTGTATTTAGTTTTCTTTTTGTTCTTGTGCATATTATGTTACTTATCTGCTTATTTTGTTCTCCTTCTTTTCTCCTTTCTTCTTCTTCTTTTGTTAAATTGTTTGATGCTTGCACCGAGGCCACAGAAAATAACATTATTGTGTAGCCTTGACATCCCTATTTCAAACAACTTATTTTGAGTCGAAAATCTATTACTATTATTTAATACTTTCATTGCACTTAGCCTATACAGCGGTATTGCCGCAGACTTAATTTTTCTTATTAAATAAATACCTTCAAAAACTGATGCAGATCAGGCCTTAGCACTGGCGAAGTATTAAGAATCAACTTCACATAGTCCCTCAGACCCTCAGCTATGCAAGTCAACCGTGATGCGGGTAAATTTTTCAGTTCACTAGCAAACAGTTTGAATTTTCTGTAGTCATTTCCAACATTCCCCAGAGTTTGGTGACTAGAGCTAAACAAGCAGTAGATCAACATCCCTAGCGAGTAGATATCACTGGCAGTAGAGTGTGACAGAGTGAGGATATACTCAGGAGCCAGAAAGTCCAAGACAGGTTGTGTCAAAGGATGCATAGCAGGGCAGTACTCAGTGAAAGGCCAAAAAGGCTCTTGCCCAGGCCCACTCTGGTTGGCAATGCAGAAATCAAAGCCGAAAATCTTCCATGCACCCTGCTGGTTCACTATAACAGACTCAGGGCAGATGTTGTGATGTAAAAGTTTTACATCATTGTGAAGGAAAGCTAAACCTTCAGCTATTTGCATCAGTCCATATTTTATTTCAACTTCGTATAGTTTGTAGTTGACTAAATGTGCGGGGACCGGCTGTGGCATGTTTTCCGTGTTGCCCAAAATGTTTGCTAAACTAGCAAACACCGGTTCGGTGGCAAATGCTAAGCTTTCTCTACTTTCTTCGAGACTGTGTTGGACGGTCAGTATTTGAGGATGTCGCAATTTCGTTAGCTGTACGATGCCACGTTTCATGGTCTCTAGGATAATATCTCGATCGGACTTGCCCCATTTATCCAGGCATTTCTTTTCAAAAACAAAAATTGATGCTTCTTGTTTTGTCGACTTTTTGTAGCCTTTGTACACCTTCCAAAGCAAACCTAGAAGATATTGTAAGAATATTAGATCACGGTTTTGGCTAGGAACGCCCACTATTTTGGATTAATTTGTGATTTACCTGGTCCAGCGCTAGCGATGAATTGCGTTGCCTCAAACTCTCTTGTTACAGGATTCCCTGGGAGGACACCAGATAACTGAGACACTGTGTTACTGACTGACGAATAAAACTTATTAAACACATCCATAGCGAGATTTTGTCGCTAATTTGGATTGGAAACGAGCGAGTCTAGGTAAAAATATAGGTACCTACGACCCAAAAACCCCAACACAAAAATGTCATTCGGCTCGGCCACAGAATAATATTAGCACCTGACGTTTAGCGTTCAAAAATGTTTACAGCTGTTAAGTCATTAAGTAGTTAACTACATGTTAACTTAATTTTAAGCTATCTTATGTGTGTAAGCAACGAATTTTGTAATAAGTTGCAAGTTAAAATTTATCGTGCAAGTAAACAAGTAGATTAGAACTTTTTCTATTTTTCGAGTAAGTTGGTGGGCGTGGCCAGTCACTTGACACATTTGGACAGGTACGATTTAGTTAATTATTATGTTAAGTATTAGTTTATGTTTCTTGTTTTTAAATATATTTTTTTCAAACATGCTTGGAGCGTTATTGCAAACGCATGCATGTGCAACACGGAGCAAGTTGCACTTGCTCCATATTAATTTCTCCTGGTTATCCAGTTTCTTACCCAGTCTCTCTGACTATTTCATCCTTTACTTCCTCTAAAGCCTCACTTGTTACGAATTTTATTACAGAATTACAGATTTGAACTCTCTGTTGGACGGGCAACGTCTTGGGCTTGTATTTTTAGTGCATTTGACGTGTAAACTGTTCCTTAAAATTAAGTCGTTTAATATTAAGTTAAACCGAAACCGGCGCGTGCGTGCATGCAACGATTAATGAATGTTAAGGAAGCGAAAGTGATCTGTCAGGATCGTGGCAAGTGGCAGTCCCTGCTCTCTGCCTGGGGTAGGCAGAGGGTAGGCTGGGATGCAGCCGTGAGTTTATTTATGCATGTAATATTAAGCTAAAATTTAGTTACTACTTAACAACTTAATACCTATGTGTAAACCAGCGTTATGCGAGTGTTCTGGCCAGTTTAAGTAAATGGTTAACTGTAGTGCTGTTTCTATGAATGTCTCAGAAAAGAGCATGACAGAACTTTAATTAGAAGTATTTAGCTTCTAAACTTAAAAAAAATACTTAGCGAAATTCTCAATTCAGAAAGCGGTCCTTTGTGTTTCTTGTTTTTAAATATATTTTTCTCAAACGCTTGAAAGTTTGAGCATTATTTTGACAACCTTCTTCGAGATAAATCGAAATTACTCCATATTCATTTCTCCTGGTTATCCACAGTCTCTTGGGGATTTTCCCTTCCCTGACTATTTCATCCTATACATCCTCTAAAACATCACTTATCACGAATTTTATTACAGAATTACAGATTTGAACGCTCTGTTGGTCGTCCATCTTGGGCGTATAAACGTATAAACACTTAGGTACTTAAAATGAAGTCGCTTAATACTAAGTTAAAATTTAGTTACTTCTTAACAACTTAATACGTGTAAACCAGCCTTATGTGTCGTCGTCAGCCAAAGCTCTAGTATTCTAGCCTTGTGTGCAGTGGCGGACTAACCCGTCAGAGGCCCGGGGCGACAAAGCTAAATGAGGCCCCTCCCAGCTTTAAAAAAGTTTTACAAGTGAAACTTAAATTCGACTTAAATTATTAAGGCTAAATAAACATACATACCTACAATAATTATATGGAATGGATATGGGTGAGGAAAATAAAATACAAAAAATTGCTAAAATAAATCAAACATAGTTTATTTATTTTTTGTCGTGCCTTCAATTTACTGAACTCCTCAATAACTTCTGTGAAATCGTTTTCTTTTGAAATTTTTCTTTCTATTGAAAGTACGGCTAGATTAACTAGTCGCTCTTGACCCATTGTAGATCGAAGATAATTTTTAATTAGTTTAAGTTTCGAAACAATCCTCTCGCATGATGCAATCGAGCTATAGCTACCTATAGAGGTACGTATAGGATACGTACCTAGCTATACGCATGTATATGCATTTTAGTACGGTCACTTAATAAGAGATGGCGCTTCAATCTAGGTTTCGAAATAACTCGCGATGGAGCTCTCTTCTCCTTTGGTAATATGTAATAGGGGTTAAAGTATGAAATTGCCGTTTTATTGCAATAGGTTCTTTGAATTGACATAGAATCTTCATGGTTTGAGGTTTTCGAATGAAACTTTTTTCAAATGGTTTCTATGATGTTCTTTTTTTAAAAAATGTGACACATTTGAATATCGACTTTCAATTGTTTTTGTTATTCAATTTAGACAAGAAAGATGGATACTGCGAAAATTCGAGTGATTTTTGAATACGAGTTCCGACGCGGAACTAACGCGGCAGAAACAGCCCGCAATATCAATGCTGCGTTTGGAGAGGGGTCTACTAATGAACGCACCGTACGATTTTGGTTTAAACGCTTTCGTGATGGAAATTTTGACTTAAAGAACGAGCCACGAGGAAGACCGCCCACACAGGTGAATAACGATGAATTAAGAGAGATAGTGGAAGCCGACCCTAGTCAAACTACCCAGGAATGAGCGGCATGGTTTAACGTTACCTTACCCACAATATTGACTCACTGCGTCAAATCAATAAAATAAAAAAATACGAAAAATGGGTGCCTCATAATCACTCGAATTTTGGCAGTATCCATCTTTCTTGTCTAAATTGAATAACAAAAACAATTGAAAGTCGATATTCAAATGTTTCACATTTTTTAAAAAAAGAACATAGAAACCATTTGAAAAAAGTTTCATTCGAAAACCTCAAACCATGAAGATTCTATGTCAATTCAAAGAACCTATTGCAATAAAACGGCAATTTCATACTTTAACCCCTACTCTTTGATATCAACGTAGAAAAAACAGGTTTAGACTAGTTCAGTTTGTGGACAAGCGCAGGGCGCGCGCTGCGCTTATCCGTACACAGAGATGGGAATTCCCTCAGCATATTGGACGCGTTCAGCAAAGTTAAAAGAACATTAGTACCGCGTAAAAATTCTAGATGGCTGTAGTGTTTTGATCTTGATGAAATTATGTAGGTACTAACTACTAAGCACATTTTAAAAGTCTTGTTTAGGATTTGATCAGGAGAACGCGGAGGCATTTGGGGCCCCCCAAAGACCGGGGGCCCGGGGCGGGCCGCCCCTTCCGCCCCCCTGTTAGTCGGCCACTGCTTGTGTGTCGTCGCCAGCTAAAGCTCTAGAATTCTGTTTTAGTGGAATTATATTTTTGAACGAAGGTTCAAATGTAATAACATTAGTCTGAGATGTCAAAGCATATATAATAAGTCAAACGTTGATACAACGTTATCTGTTTTACCATAGTTAAGAAGCTTACCGGTTCTCAATTGTTACCCAACTATGTTTCATCGCTATTTAGTCTGTGTCTCATTTCATTCATCCAAAGAGTATGTAAATTCATCCATGGAATTTCACCAAATAGTGCACAAGAAATGGGATTAACCAGCTTCGTAGCATCATCGTTCGTCACCATCCTCCTTCTCGCCACACATACTTCGTCCGAAGACACGTATTCCCAAGAACCTTACCGTCCATTGGGTCCACTGGTGAAATGCAGCTTCTTACCCATGGAATTTCTGGACTGCCACGAGCCCCTCGACCACAAGGGCAACCATACAGCCAAAGAAGCCGCCAAACATGGCTGCGTTAAATTCGGAGGCGTAAGATATGAGCAGGTGGAGCAAACTAAAGTGAAATGCGAAGCTCTGCCTGGAATCGAATGCCATCCACCGAGGAGTTTCTACAGGGATGGCTTTCCCTGCATCCGTTACACGGGCCATTACTTCACTACGACGCTGATATACAGTATATTACTGGGGTTTTTGGGCATGGACAGGTTCTGCTTAGGTCAGACTGGGACTGCAGTTGGAAAGCTCTTAACTTTAGGTGGTCTTGGTATCTGGTGGATAGTAGATGTGGTGTTATTGATAACTAACAGTTTGCATCCTGAAGATGGTAGTAATTGGAACCCTTATGTTTAGTGTTTAATGTAGCTAATGTTAGTGTTATGTGATATTATTGACTGATGTTCTGATTGTAAATAATAAATTATGTATTATTGATTTATGTACTTGGTTCTTAAATGTAATGCCCTGAGTATTATCAATTATTGTGATTCTTGTCCTTTAATTTTTTAATCAATTATTGTGATCTGTCAGGATCGTAGCAAGTGGCACTCCCTGGTCTCTGCCTACCTCTCTGGGATACAGGCGTGAGTTTATGTTATGTTATGTAATTTTTTAATAGGAACACAAACACTACATAGGTAATTATCTAGTTATTACCAATCACAAAAATTTTGATTTAGTAGGTACCTATATTTTTAACATGTATCCAGAGAACTATACCATGTGAGGCCTGTGGCAAATTCATTGGATGGGGCCCTCCCAGTATATATATACAGGGTGTCCCAAGTTATGGGACATGAAGGGAAAGTACCTTAAATATCATAGATAGGCTATTTTGCTGAAAGAAGACTTTATGTTATTTTTAAAAGTTAGTAATAACCTAACCTTGGGACCATACTGGACCAGAGTAGCTGAGGACAGGGATCAGTGGAGAGAGCTGGAGGAGGCCTATGCCAAAAGGCACGCCAAGTTGCGAGACATACTAAACAACTTTACAAAACTTGTGCAAAACTTTGAATTGTGATTCTTGTAGCAATTTCGGAATAAAAGGGCTTATTATTATTAATTCTGCATTCAAAGATTTTCTAAAAATTACTTGCTTCGTCTGGGAATCGAACTGACTTTAGCGTAAAAAAAAACACCCCTACTTTTATGATGCCAGTCGAAAGAATGGCCAAAAACTAACTTATGGGCCATGAGCCCATAATTTTGGGACGCCCTGTATATGGTCTTTAGTAGTATATATGGGCCAACTTTAATTGATTCGAAGCACTCTTATATAAACATTATAATTGTTAAAACAAATTCTTACTTCTGAGCTTGTGGTGTCATAGTTGGGGGGACCCCTCAGCTTGGGGGCCCGTGGCATTTTGCCAGCCCTGCCACCCTATAGTTACACCACTTCATGTATCCACACTGGGTGAAGTACATTTCCTGTTATGAACCTACTTTTACAAAATGTTCACTCTCAATGGACGTAAACTATACCTACTTAGAATTTTGTGCCATTCTCAGGCAAGACAGTGTCAATTTGCCTATGTACAAACGTTTCTTATTGTGCAATAAAGGATTTTAAGTGATAAGTAACCCCAGGTCTTGGATGTTTACATGTTTGTGATGTTGCTGGTTCCCACGACACAGGGTATCCTAGTGTGGGGCCAGAAGCAATGTATGTGCCTGTATGTAAATGTTTATGTAGCTACAGGTTTCCTCACAATGTTTTCTTCACAGCTGGTGAGATAATCGGCATCCCATAGCTAAGATTGATTGATAAATCTAGAGACCCAGCTAAAAATGATAGCATACACAAGATACAGAAATGGAAAAAAACTAGAATGCAGGCCTAACACAACAGAACTTTTGTGTTACTGTTATACGCTATTAGACTGGGCCATGCACTAAAGCCGGGCATTGGATTTTACATCCTTTTTTATAAAATGTTGATATTATAGAAGTTTCTTAGGTTTCAAGGATGCAGACCCATACGCAGCTTTGCCATGCCACCACTACAGAAAGCCCAAGGGGTGTATTGTTATCAGTTATTTCGCCAATTGGCATGAAAGCACATATTCCAGTAGAAAAAATTGCAGTAGATTCAAACAATAAAACTAAACTGTGGGTGTTTTACATTACATTTATTGTAAACTTAAGCCACTAGAGCAGATGCTGTGCTGGACTCATATTTCCAGTTGGGGGGCAACACACTCTTAGTCTTGTAGTAGCGGGCAAGCCTGTGGATTCTGGATTCGACCAGAATCAGCCGGAATTTGCTGTCCTTGTCTTTCCTGTTACGTTCCAAGTGCTTCCTCATAGCAACAGCCTTCTTGATCAGGTAGTAGAGGTCCTCAGGTAGGTCAGGGGCCAGCCCCATGGCCTTCATGATACGGAGGATCTTTTTGCCAGTGACAAATCGCACCTGGGCCACACCATGTGAATCCCTGAGCATGACACCTGGAATTTGAAAGATTTAGGTGAAATTAGGAAGGCTGAGGTGTGCAGGTGTTTCAGATGAAGATGGTTTATGCACAGAACTCTCTATTTACAGGTGATAGTCAGAGATGGAGGATTGGTGGTGAAGGTATTCTGTAAAATTCAAATTGTACCAATAAACCTATAGGTTTTTGTCTACTGCTGGGTATAAATATTCCCTGAGGCCACTTCTGTCTTTGTTCTTCTGGTCATCCTTATCCAGCTGCTACCAGCAATTTGCCTCAGTTGCCAGTTCATAATCTGCACTTGAGAACATTTATATGTTCCGGCTGCATCACAATAACCTTTAAGTTGTTAGATGAATTGATCCAATAGGTCACTGTGCCAAAAACATGCATTGTTTAAGAGTACAAACTGATCGGGTTATCCCTGTAAACAGTAACAACAGTAGAGCCTGTTTGTTAGGAAAGTGAAGTCAATGACTTACCAATTTGCGAGGGAGTGAGACCCTTCTTTCCGAGCTTGAAAATCTGTTCCCTGACATCATCAGCGGTCAATTTCAACCAGGTGGGGACACTACGGCGGTAAGGCAGTGCCGACTGGGATATACCCTTGCTGAAACACGAAAAAAACGCGGTTGAAATAAAGCCATGTGGTCACCAATCTTGCTCCATAGGTTATGTGAATGACGGCGACACTTTCACACTGAATTTAACACTGCAAAGCCGCGGCATACTAATAAACCATATAATATCGAAGATTTTACCCTGGTGCGTGCATGCGACCCATGGTGGCGACTTTTTAGAAAAATCGGCGAACTGACAACGACAACAGGGACATGAAAAAGATGGTGGCCGGAAGTTCAAAGCTCGTTCTGTCAGTTCGGAGTTTCTTCTTGTCTATGATCGTTCATTCACGACGTAGTGATGTCCACTTATTTTTTCATTTCTGAACGAAAATTATCAGACTAGCTGTCAGTGACGTTTTCTGATATCCTATCCTATTAGTCGTGGTCACAGAGTACTTTGGTCGTGGTTCTCTGTCAAAACAAAAGGAAGGACTTCGATTTCGTAGAAGTTTTAGTATTTTGCCTTGCAAAATGGCTAAAGACTATGGATTATCCGCGCAAGAGCTCAATATTATTAAAATACAATCGGCTCGACGAGCCGAAATGCGGAAAGAGTTCCTGAAACAACGCACGAACCCATTCAAGCACGCCGCCGAAGCTGGCTATGTCGTGAGTACATTTTTATTACGTAATTTTATCCTTAGCCTGCACCCAAGTACCCAACGCAAAGTACAGGGTTCTTCAATCTTAAAAAAATTACCCCACTTCCACACATTGACACAAACGACTTATTGTTTCAGTTCGACCCAGCTGTACAAAAGTTCATGTCGATGAAAGTGGGTCTATACGACAACTTTCAACCTAACAAGCGCACAAGTTTGTTTGGAATTTGTGCTATCGTTCTACCCATGTTCGCCTATGGATATCTCATCTGGAATGACCGTACAAAACGAGAAGCTCTTATAAGGAGGGGTGAGCTCCGTTACAGGGAAAGGCTGTTCAAGTTTGCGTAAATAATAATTTGCGAACATTCGGGATTGTAAATGTAGTGTAATTAATATAAATAAATATTTGAACTAATAATTTTATCTATTTAATTAATTGATTTAAGACATGTGCCAGTTCTTGATCTATTGTTTTCGATTCTATTTTGTATGTCATCTAATGCAACAATTTCATTGTAAAACAATAAACAAAACATTAACAATATACTCGGCAAAACTTTTGTGGAAACTGAATTTTTACCATGGTTATAAAATCGATGTGCGTTTCGACTGCTCTGCCACGGCATATATTTATAAAAAGTTATATGCCTAGTTTTTGTAGAAAAGACAATGGGTACCTAACTCCGGAACTCTCCTCAGAGGCAGTTTAAACCATCTGTTATCTTATTACCTACCTATGAATGTTTCCCTTTAGCACCATGGAGTTAAAGTAGGTACTATTTGAACTGCCTCTGAGCAGTGTTTGAGGAGTGTTTTAGAGAAATCGTGTTTTTTCTAAATAAGACCATTCGAGTTTATCTGCTTGAGTCCACCAATCCTAGAAATATCAATTACGATTTTTCTAAATCTTCATCATCATCATCATCAGCCTATGCTTGTCCACTGCTGGACATAGGCATATTTTGTAAATATGTATATGTATTTAGTAGAAGTGGTGGTAGCCTAGTGGGTAGAACATTGGACTCGGAAGCGGGAGACCCGGGTTCGATTCCCAGTGCGGGCATGTACCTATGACTTTGTGTTCTAAGTTATGTACATTGTGAAGTTCTAGTAGCAATACCACTCGCTAAAGGTGAAGGAAAACGTTGTGAGGAAACCTGGGTGTCTGAACTATTCACATACCTCAGTGCTTGAAATCGCCAATCCGCGGTGGGCACGCGTGGTGATTATGCCCATACTCTCTCTCTGAGAGAAGGCCTGTGCCCTACAGTGGGACGTATATAGGCTGCTTATGATGATTTAGTACAATATTTTAAAATCAATTTAAATTTATGATTACTAGTTTATCTAGTCATTTGGGGGCACGGCAGTGCCCGGCAAATGGCCAAATGACACGGAAATGGGCAAATCTATTTATTTAAAACAAAAGATTTTTAATATTGATGGTCACTATAAGATGTTGTTAGGTTAGTTAGCTAATTACTTAATTACATTAAGTAGGGACTGAATAAATTAACCGACTTGGTATTTTTCATGGATCTCATATTTTTTTACGGTTGAAGAACTGAGTTACGAGACTTGTGTTTTTTACAAGTTATGTTTTTAGAACTGTTTGGTCTTCCGAACAGATAGATTAAGAACCTATTAAGAAGTAAAAATAAAGGACAGGCAGGAATGTAAGTCACAACTTTTTATGTAAAAAAGAATGAGTCATTCGATTTGATTCATAGAGTAACTTATATATAATTTGATCACAGAGAAAATAATCACTACGAATTTTATTTGATTCACCACTCCTTATGAATGGTGTGATTCTAACTTGTTCCTAATTTTAAAAACTCTGTACAACTACAGCGTCCAGTACAGCGATCCTCCTAAAAATACCTTCATAGATAGGTATTGAGAAGCAAAAGTTAGAGCCATGACTGACCAGCTGTTTACGGAGACAGATTGCAAGATAATTCTGAGCCAAATTGATAGGCGTGCCAAGTGTCGACAAGCTTTTTTGAAGGCCCGGACGGACCCCTGCAAGCACAGCATGGAGGCAGGCGTTGTGGTAATAGCTTTCAGATATAAGTGCTATCCATATTACAACAGGCCGTATCCCGTGTGGCGCCGGATTAGGAATATCGTCACTCCATTTCTTCCCGTGGACGTTGTCGAAGGCAACTAAGGAGATAAATTACCAGGAGGCGGGCAGCAGCGTCTTCCTGACATTCCAACTGCGTACTGCGATCGCCAACCCGCCTGCCAAGCGTGGCGATAATGGCAAAACCTCTCATGGTTATGAAAATCTATGTCCGGGAGGCCATGTCCTACAGTCTACGCTGTCAAAAGGGCTGATGATGATGATATTACAACGGGTCAGCTACGTGCGGGCGCAACGATACAAACTACAATAACCATTAAAAACTTCAGGGTTAGAGACTACAATACTAGCGCAGAATAATCCCGGTCACGGGAGGCCAATCCGCACGTCACGGAAACGGGCTTTTTGTACCTACTCGTAATGTAACTTCGTAAGTATTTAAGGATTAAATTTAGATTGATTTCGTGCCGCCCACACTTTGCTGGTCTGTTGTGACGTATATACACTCACGCCTGTATCCCGTTCCGTTATGTATTAGACCATCTTCAGCAGTCACTCAAATATAGCTACAATTGGTTGGTTAGTAGAGTTGTTTCTATTGACAGTGAACAGCTCATCAAGTGCACGTCGTCGTGTTGTTGCGTCGATGTTGCGGCCCGCAGCCTGCGGGCAACACTCGGGTTTATACGCACCAAACATATAAAACTAGGTACATAAGTGATTAGTACAGTCGACAGTAAAATAAAAAATAGATAAATAACTTTCATGCTGGACCCTGGTCCTAAACTAGGATACCCTGTGCTATGGTAACCAGGCAAGGACGTTACAAGCGTGAAAGTACACCCAGACTGGGGCCATTTGTACAAATGTACGGCGGCCCCCAGTGGGAATCGAACCCACGACCTCTGTTTTGGTAGCTAAGCGCCTTAACGGCTAGACCAACGGGGCAGTCAGTAATGACAGTAAGTCAACATTACCACTTTTGTTGCAAAGTCGACGTAACGTGAATGAGTAGAGTGCACGCGTTGATGTGCTGTAGGCTGTAGCTACATGCCGTGATTCTAAGTCGGAACCGGGTGAAGCAACTGGGCATAGAATGTAGAACTTGTAGGCCAGAAAAATACACAAGACTGGAAGCGTAGATAAAATCCGTGTCTGGGCCTGTCATCTGTTGAAAAGCTGTAACTAGCTAAATCGTCTGAAAAGCAATCATCTCCGCCCTGGTCCAGCCGCTATCATCTTATTTAGTGAAACCTATCCGCAATGTTTTTCAGTTCGACGAGGCGGTGGCCAACTTCACCTCAATGAAAGCGACGCAGTTCGAGCGCTTCTATCCGAACAAACGCAACATCCTGTTCACAGTGTTGGCCTTGGTGCCCATGTTCCTCTACGGTGGTGCCATATGGGTGGAAAGAGAAACGCGTGAGCAGCAGATCCGCTGCGGACTGATCAAGCCGCGCGATCGGTTGTTCAAGTTTCAATAGTTGGGAGATCCGAAAAGCTACTTCCATAACAGATAAATTTAAGTCACATCCTGCCCAATGGGACCCGAGATACGTCGATTCGAAATCAGTCATTTCTCCATGCGGCCGACTAGTCACGCAATGAACTGTAATCTTTTAGGCACATAACAACTCAAGTCACATACATGACAAAATATTATTTATTAAATTCTTTATTGTACCACGAAAAAATGTAACAATTTCAATAATTGGCGGGCCTAATGTTTAACAGACCTCATGACCGTGCGGTTTCGATTTGGTTATATCTGTGGAAACTTTCAATGATTGTTTGTTTTTATTTCGGCTTTGTAATATTATATTGGTTTAGTCACTATAAATAAATAAATTCTGCTAGGCTAGCCGAGTTGAATAGCAAATTGTTAGCTATATATTAACTATGAAACTGCATCGATTAGCGAAGCGCCGAGCCGAATCGCCAACGAAACAAATTCAATCCGATTCGGTTCGGCTCTACTCTGGACGATTCTGCGAAGAGAAACTATTTTCTCTTCTCCTGATCTCTCGCCTGTCATCAATTGTGTTGAAAAGCTCGCTGTAGCCATTCCGTAAAACCATAATATATATCACGATATATAGTTAAATAAGGTGTTGACTTCACTCAGCGCGGAAAGTTTAAATGTAGGTACTACCCGCGCGCTGAAGATTTGCCGATGAGTACCTACGTACACGTCCCATTTCCACCGACCGCATCCCGCGTTCATTTGGTCAACAGTTCAGCACTGAACGCGCGACATCGAAAAAGCCAAAAATTTTATTGGTCCGTTATTTGCCTGCATTGTAGTGGGCATCTTGAACAATATCGCCAGGGTCGATATTCTATTTAAAGACGACGATGATAATGATGTTCCTATAATTTCCTGCGGTTCAAGAGTCTTCATGACTCGAAGAGTCTACCGTGGAGGAACTTCTCCTGCCATTATTATTTTTTACTGCACAAAGAAATATTTTTATTTAATGATCTCATGTGTTTGATTCATAATTTGGCTGGTTTATTTATTTATTTGGTATCGCAATAAATCTCTGAACAACCTTTCATCCGTTTTGAATTTTAACGTATGTGTATAACATCCAAAATTTTGCCTTCTCGGCTCTCGGCATTTCCAAATGTATATAATAACTGGACAAGTTATCCAAAAAACTCTTAAAACTAAGCAAACATGTAAGGTCAGCGGCGCGGCATATGTGCATTCATTGTAATGCTACTACGGAAATTTAAAATATCACACTATTGTTACGAAAACAATAAATTAATATTCTGAAAATGCACTTGTATTATTTACAGAGATCAATTTATGGTAGGTAGCAGAAGTAGTAGTGACATGGAACCTGCATTTATTATGAGTAAAAAATATTTTACACTACACATGATAGCAGGTCAACAACACTTTGGATCATTCCTATAGTCTGATGTGCTACCATAATGTAGTATCGTAAAACAAGCTTGCTATCCTGGACATAACTTCTTAGGACTTAGAAACGGCTACTTCTCAAGTCCAGTTATCGGTCGTCCAAAGTCTTATCCCTTGAGATGACTATGTCGTCAAACTTGACCATGTATGTCGTCCCTTTGTGCCAGTGAGCTGATACCTTGGCGGGCTGAAAAAGAATGGTTTTTTTTTAGAAGTCACAAAATTATGATAAGTGGCTACATACATCTGGGCTTTGAGTCTACCAAATAAATAGATATTGTTTTGGAGTGCAGTATGCAGAGCTTTCAGCAGTCAGGGCACAAAGTAGATGTAAACAGAATTTAATTGTGTTCAAATCTACAATTATTTATTTATTTAGTACATAGGTGAGGAACAGAAGATGTTGATAAAATGAAAGAGGTTTGTCAGGATATTGGTGAGTGGCAAAGACTGGTCTCTGCCTACTCCTGTGGAATACAGATGTGAGTTTATGTTACATGTTTTTTTAAATAATACTGAAATACTTGTTGGTAAGTATTCTGGTGGAATACTTGACTACTTTCCAGAGTCTGTATCAGATGGTTTCCAGTAGGATACTTTTTTTAAGTATCTTGGTGGTATATTTTTAACATAAGTATTCTGGTGTTCAAATAATCTAATAACAGCAAGTACTCACAAAACCACTCTTAGTCAAGACTGCTTCTATGATGCCAGCGTTGAATACAGCACAGTTTAATGAACCCTTGTCTTTGGGCACACTGATAAATTTGTTCACCTGGAACAGACAAAAATGCAATGCTTTCTGTTCCGGAAACCATAAAAGACTAGGTCTTATTTCTTTTTCTAAATTTCTTATAAGTCTTGTTTGCCACTAGCAGCAACATAGTCATGATAATATTGCCGATAATGTTTTTTTCCACCGCTGAACACTTAGGCATCAGTAAGGGTTAGTCCATCTTAAGAGTTATCTTACCAGGGCATCCTTCTCAATGATATAGTAGGTTCTCTCATCGTCATTTGCATGTTCTAGCTTATCAGCTTCTTTGCCAAACAGGGTCTAGAAATAAGAAAAAAAAAACAATTTCACACATGAAGGAAATAATTCAGAATAATAAAATAATTGTGGTGGCGATACTCAAGCTTGCATCCCATAAAGGTAGTGAGAGACCAAGGCTTGCCACTTGCATCCACCAATCAGCCCATTCTTGTCCACTGCTGGACATAGGCCTCCCCCAAGGCAAGTTGCTTCCTTCTTTCCTCGGCTATCCTCACCCAGCCACTGCCAGCAACTGGCCACGATCCTAACAAATTTCATTTGCTTCATCAGCAGTCATTAGTTGCTACTCACAGATGGTTAATTTTTAATGCTGCCAAAGGAAGTTTCCATTACATTAATGTACAAATCCTAGTTACAATGAAACCACACATCCCATAGGTCAGCTATCCTATCAACTGTCCACTCTACTCGATTAACCATTTTGACGATTACAATGTGTCAAAATATGTATGTATTTGTCAGTTCAGAGAAGCTTAAATTGGACAATTCCATACAGTGAAGGACTTTTGTAGTAGCGCCCTAGACCAATACTCAACCATGCCTCAACCAACTCAGCCTCTCATGGCAAGTTCCGGAAAGGCGTAAGAGGGGGTGCCCAAAAACCATCTGACGCCGATCAGTGACATTAGAGGTGAAAAAATCATCAGACTGGGATGGGAAGACATGGAGGTTGCCACTTAAGATCACACCAAGTGGAGATCTGTTATAAAGGCCTTATGTTCCTTATGAGCGGCCACAGGATATACATAGAAATTAGTACCTATACCTTCCAAAGTGTGGATTTAACAAACAGCAGCATGTTCAATAGCTTGATTTCTCGCTTGCTGTTGCGCTCTCTCACGAAGTAAAGGTCAAGGAGCCTTGTTCCCACATCTTGTCCAATATCTGATAGTCTGGAATCGAATATTTACTAATGAATACTTAATTGGAGCAAATTAGGTCTCTTAGCCAACTACAAAAGGTTAACTGCATTACTGTATGGTTTAAGGCCAGAAAACTTACTTAGTCTGAAGCTCTGGGATGGAGTGCGATCGGTTTTGGCAATATTGAACGATCTCCGAGAATAATAGGGAGTAAAATGCTAAAGATATTTCGCCTTTTCCTTTGCTCAGTGGTTTGTCGAGAATTGAGGATTTTGATCGGCCCGATGACATACTGGTGCTTCGGAGAGAAAGAACAAAGGTTTTAATAATTTTTGAAAAAACTTTCAATTAAATGTAGCTTGGGGAGAGAGCAAAATCGCGATTTTCATGAAAATAAAATAGGTACCTACATAGGTACAACTTCCGCCACACAAACGACGTCAATAAACGCCCATAGATTGTGAAGGCCCCTCTACACAATGGCCCATAATGGACGAGTGCAGTGTTGCCAGATGTATTCTATGGAATTCTGTAGGGCGAGACCAAAAAATCTGTAGAATTCCGTAAATTTGCGCTTACAAAATCCGTAGTTCTACAGACTTTTCCCAAAGCTTTTTTCTACTGTACCTGAAGCTTAAAATGTTATTGAAAGTTAGTAAATAGTGAAAGGAAACAAACACTTAACTGAATTCACTCGACCATAGACAAAAATTAGCCAGAAAGTGGATTTTTGTATACTCTGCTGAGTTCTGTCTATGGTCGAATCAATTCAGTGATAACTGGGCTAAATTCCGCTAAGAGTGTGTCACCTTAAATTCTCAACGATGACTTATATATTTTAATCCAGAAATATTCGCAATTTTGAACCTGCAGCAAGTAAGTACACACGCGTGCGGTGCGCCCAAGAAAAGAAGGATAGAGATAGAACATACGCAACGCGACCAATCTGAAAATGCGTTTCTATATGGCCGACAGCATACCCGGTGGCAGCTAACATAATTTAGTCGGTTGGTACACAAAACCACAGTTGACACTTGAGCATTTTTTTCTAAACTGCTACCATACCTTTTTTTGGACCTATTTTAAAAACATCGATTTATGTACAGTTTGAAGCTTTTATATGATTCCGTATTTATTAAATTTTGACAAATTAGTAATTATTTAAGGATAATATTTAAAGAAAAGATTTTACAAGCATTTTAAGTAAGCTTGGTATAATCTTTGTTCCCATTCCGTTACCATAGTATTTTCAATATTATGCCTAAACAATGGGGTAAAATGAAATAAAATTTAGATTAATTGGTAGTTTAAATTATTTTTTACAATATTATTGTTATTTTATCTGCTTGTGTAGTTTATTTCATATTGTTTCTGGCCCCTGTTTATCCATTTCGTTACCTTTGCGGATGAACACTAGATATTTTTCCATTTTATGAAAGAACCATGCGATCATTTAAAATATTTTAATATAAAATAGAAAGCTACTGCAATTCTATTTCATATTTTGAAGATAAAATTAAAGAAAAGCTTACATTAGTGTAAGTTTTTATCAAAAAATGCCTCTTATCAACAGGGGACAGTAACGAAAAAGATGGTAACGAATTCATAAAGCTGCATTTACGATGACAAAAAAAGCCAACATTTAAAAAAATAATGAAAGGCGCTTTTACCTAAATAATAATGATCAATAATTCTAAATAATAAATTAAACATATTTTATTGAGAAATTATTTATTTAAAGTATTTTAAGACTTATCATTGATGACTACCAAACAGTGAAATCACAAAAAAATTATCAGATACCAGCTGCTGTACTCAAAGTGATTATCTAGAGTTAATTATGATTAACTTGGTACTATTTGTTAGTTGTGAAAGTGGCAACTGTCGGCTGACCTAATCTAAATTCTTTAAAATTAAGTAAGTAATCACTGAGAATGCGGCACGGCAGTCAGTATTGTTAATTTCTTAAGCTAATGATATAATCATTAAACTAACTTAAATCATATAAGTTCAATACAAACAAGTCTAAACTCTTCACAATAAAAAAAAATAACATTAAGTAATATAGAAAACAAGGCACATTTTGTAAAATGTTTTAAACTTAATTAATACTATAAGACTTTTCAAAAGTAAACAAGTAATATAGAAAACAAAGCACATTTTGTAAAATGTTATAAACTTTAAAATTTTAGTATTTTAAGGCATATCAAAAGTAAACAAGTAATACAGAAAACAAGGCACTTTTTGAAAAATGTTTTAAGCCTTAATTATAGTATTTTAAGGCTTATCAAAACTTATAAATAACTTTTTTGAAAAAATATGACTACCACACAATAAAATCACAAAAACATATCAGGGATTATTATCACTTTTCTTATAAGCTAAATTTATTGCAGTCATAAAAACTTTACTAAAATAAAAAACCTAGAGTTTTAAATGCAGAAAATATAATTCTCAGCTTTTTTCTTTCCATTTTTTTATTCTATCTATGTCCTTCCTTTTCTGTATTCTGTCTTTTTCAGGGTCATTCTTGATACGCTCGCGATATCTTTTTTGTTTTTCCGCTGCTGTTAGAGGCATTTTATCTAAAAACAACAAATTTGATTAAATGACATTTATTCACACAGTCACAAATCCTTTAAAATAAATACAATATCATTATATAAAAGAAATAATATAAAAGAATAGAAAATTTAACATTAATTATATCAAAGCTATCCTATCCCTGTAGAAATGGAACGTGTCGCTAAATAAAACATTTTTTTCTTAAATGTAAAATTTATAATATGTATCTCTATTCTCAACGTGAACGATTCTTTATCGTTCCAATACGTTACTTTTTTACTTTCTTCTACTCGTTACCATCAAAATGATAACGGAACCAGAAGTAACGAATGAAACATGACACATTTTAAAAATACTTAAATACATATAAGAACCAATATTCAATTCAATGACTGTTGTTTTTAGCATTTGGCTTTAGACATTGCATATTACTACTATATTAATATACACTAAAACACATCACTTAATAAGTTATTAAATGTTAAAAATTGGGTAACTACTTACGGAAAATTTCATCCGCGCGATCACCTCCGAACTTGTCGCAAGGTTTACTGCAGACTGACTGACAGACCGACATAATGCTGTATTGCTTTGTCTTAATTAGGGTTGCAAAATATAAAAAAACATCAATTTAGAAGAAAATTTTATTTCTTTGGTATGTTTTTTACACGGTAACGTGATCGGAATTCCGGTTTTTTCAAAATCAGGGACACTGATAAAACCTCGTTATTTCTTATTTTTTGTATTAAACATGTACTGAAACGAGATAATTTAGTAAAATTTACATTTATTTATACCAGAAAAATACTAATATTGTTACAAAAGTCAATAGATTATGCTTATAATTCCAATTAAAAGTTTAAATTTTAGGGTGGGACACTACAAAAAAGGGGTACCTTATGTAACTAAATGTTGTATTTTTTTTAATTTATGAATAATTAAGTGCAATTAAACTATTTCCTCATAAGATTATAAAATATACTTTCATTTCGTATCAAAATTTATTGTAGTTGCCGTACTAAATATTCATTTTAATGATATCTAAAGTCGGCGGACACTCGAAAAACCCATGGTAGCAGTTTAGAAAAAAATGCTCATTTCTACGACGATTGCGTTTCGTTACTTACAGAAAAAGTGCATTCTATCCAATTAGTCAGAAATTCCGTAGATTCACTTATGATTTCCGTAGGTCTGTGTCACAAAGCCTAAATCCGTAGATCTCCGGATTTTTCCGTAGATCTGGCAACGCTGGGCGAGTGCAGCCACGCACGATTGTGTAGAGAGCATAATCGTCTATGAGTGGCCATCATCACCATCGTGAGTAATCGGTGAGTTGTCGGTACATCAAAGGAATGCGTGCCGATGATCGTGCTCGTGTCCACAAAATTGTCCACCAATCAGTCGCACGAAGGCATGAAAACGAAAACGCAGGCAAGAGCTACGCAAAATACATAAATAAGATTACTGCACCTTGTTCTGTTACGGTGAATAGTTAACATCCACCATCTTCTCTTCCTCCATCTACTTTTCACGACCTTTTTTTTTTTTGATGCACATTCCGATAGTGATTATATGTACTCTACAAATAGCAGCAGCCGCTATCACTTCGAAGTGAGTAAATGTAACGTCACGATTGTGTGGGGAGCAATACACGATCGTGGCGGTCATGGCCACTTTTTTAATGGCCCATCATGGGCCATTGTGTAGAGGGGCCTTTAGAATTAAGTCAGATTATAAACAAAGTAATATATGATTACCGCGATTCGCGTGCTCGCGTTGGGAGCGGTTTATCAGACGCTAATCAAAGTTCACAAATGGCGAACACGAACTTACTGTTTACATATTCGCCTGCATTCAGTTGACAGCTAGCGCCTGACCCAACAGGACGTGTAGATATAATGGAGCGGAGTGAAGTGCGACTTTTAGAATTCCTTGAAATTAAAAAGAAGAGCTCATTTGGAACCCAAAAAACCGCAATCATAAAAATAGACAAGAGATAAACAATGCATGTAACCGTATGCATATCTAATAGTATGGGATCATCAGTCAGCAACTTAAAATTAAAGAAGACACGCTATCATCCACCATCATTTGCGTCGACGGTTCTTTTTTACTTTTTTACGCAGGCATTCCACGTCCTCCATGTCCGTGAGCGAATGTTAAAATAATTCACCCCGCAAATGTGTGAACAGGTAGTTCGCGACGGCATTCGCATTCGTTTCGTGGAATGTTCGTCGAGTGACGAGGCGAACGGCGAACACGATTGTGTAAATGCGGGAGGATAGTATCTCTTTATTGTCTGTGAATATGATTTACCTAGATGAAGACTTTTTGGCGGGCATTTGAAAAGAAAGGGCGCGTTTTTACAAATTAATTTTTCAAAAATTAATTTTTCAACTTCTTTTGCTTCTTTTACTTTAAGTCTCCAAAAGCACTGCGAATAAGATCATCAATATGAGTAATGCCCCGGGGGCTTTGCCCCCTGGGAATATTACCGACCCATCTCCTCGGAGCAAGAAGAGAACCAGATTAGCTTCCGGTTCGGAGGGTGAGAAAGAAAACACCAGTTTCAAGGATATGTACAAACCCTACACTAAACCAGGGTACAAGAGAGTATATCCAGATAACATGGTGAGTGCAGAATACATGGTTTTTGTTGAATCTGAGAAAGACGGTGAACGACTAGGGAATAAAAACCCGGACTTCATCAACAACTTATTTAAAAAGGCAGTGAAGGGCGTGGTGGGCATTAAGCGCATCAATGCCAATAAGATTGGAGTTTGTTTCGGTCAGTCCATCAATGCAAACAACTTCTTGATGAACGCGGATTTCCTGCAGAGTCACTTCTTTAAGGCACACATACCAGCAAGGTCGGTGGAGACAATCGGGGTTCTTCGTTTTGTCCCTACCACAATCAGCAACGAAGATCTGTTCAAGCAACTCTCGGCTGAATGCGAAATCATCACCGTGCGTCGCTTCACACGCAAAGTAAACGGCGAGGTGGTTCCATACAGTTCCGTCTCGGTGACATTTATGTCGCAGAACTTACCTGACTATGTATACCTAGACTTGTATAGATTTAGGGTGAACGAATACAGAGCTCCGCTCTTACAATGCTTCAAATGCTTCAGGTTTAACCATGGAGCCAAGTTTTGCAAATCTACACAAAAGTGCTCGATCTGCTCTGAAGAGCACCACTTCTCGGAGTGCAAGAAAGATGGAGAAATTAAATGCATCAATTGTCATGGACCTCATTTAGCAATTTCCCGTGACTGTCCAATTAAAAAAACCAAAATGGAAGAAAATAATAATAAACAAAATTATGCAAAAATTGCTGCATCTTTCTCTCACAGAAACGAAGACAAAAATATTGTGAGAAATTACAATACAAATTTTCCCCCATTAAAACAAGCACGAACACACAATAAAGCTATAACACTGCCATTAGACAAGGACGTTTCAAAAGACATTCCCAAACCCAATCCCAAATCGATTCCAAATGCAACACTAATTGATGAAGTATTAAAGAGCAACTTTGTTCTAAATGGCATGGTTGGAGCCTTGGTGACATTAGCTAACGGTAATATGGGCAAGATCAATGCTTCTGTTGTCCAAGAAGTATTAATTAAATCACTGCAACAAAATGGATAAAGTTTTTATTAGAATTTCACAATTTAATGTTGAAGGAGCTGTTAACAAAAAGCCTTTGCTTATTAATTATTTAAAAGATAATGATATTGACATTTGTCTCTTAAATGAGACTTGGTTAAGAGAGAGAAGTACATTTAAAATTACCAATTACGACTTTATATTTCAAAATGGAAAAGATGGACGAGGAGGAGTAGGAATTCTAATAAAATCACATTTGAAATATTCAGTAATTCCTACACCCTTTTATGATTATTTGCAGTCAACAGCTATAGTCTTGTCCACCAATGTTGGCAATTTATCGATACTCTGTACATATGCTCATCCTCCGGATACTAATCGTCACAGATTTCAATGTAGGAGGCTCAAACAAATATTAAATATGCTGCCAAGTCCGATACTATTGTCAGGTGATCTCAATGCACATCATGTTGCTTTTGGATGCCTTAGATCCAATTCAAGAGGTAATGACATTTATAACTTATTAGATGAATATGACTTATGCATTTTGAATTCAGGTTCCTCTACTACAGTAGGTAGTCCTACAAAAAGACCTTCTGCAATTGACATTTCCTGTATAAGTCCTTCTGTAGCTCCCCTCTGTGAATGGAGAGTACACAATGATGCCATGGGTAGTTATCATTTCCCAACTATTCTTGATATCCACACCACAGTAGAGAAATATGACACTGGTATCCAAGCAGAGCGTTATCTTTACAGAAAAGCCGACTGGCCCACCTTTGAATCTGAAACAGAAAAGATCTTAGGTCAACTTAGCCTAGATTATTCTAACCCAATTAAAAGTTACGATGTTTTTTGTTAAAAATTGACGGAAATTAAGGATTTAACCATACCAAAGTTTAAGAAAGTTAATCAAAATATTTTAAGGAAACCTGTTCCCTGGTGGGACAGTGAGTGTTCAGACGCTGTTAGAAAAAGCAAAGAAGCTTTAAATGCATATAGATCTGATTCCACAACAACGAGCTACATTGAATTTAAAAAGTTAGATGCATTTAAAAAGAGATTATTGAAGGAAAAAAAGAAAAATGGCTGGGTTAAATTAGTAGAATCTTTCAACAGATATACACCTATTAGTACTATTTGGAATTATATTAAAAGATTTAAGCGTATTCGATTACCTAAGACTCCAAAGAATGATGAATGGATTCCCGCTTTTATTGATAAATATGCACCATCTTCCCCTTCTGTAAATGCAATAGACATTGATTCATTAAATAACTTCTTTAGTCAAAATGGAAATGAAAATTGTACTTTTCTCTCTTGTGCCTTTACTATGCAAGAATTTACTATTGCAATTAGGTCTAGAAAAGACACTGCACCCGGATTAGACGATATTCCTTATAAACTTATTAAGAACATGCACATAGATGCACAAAGAACCCTGTTAGACATTTTTAACTTGTTATGGGAAACTCAGACTATACCAGATTCTTGGAAAACACAATGTGTCATACCAATTTTAAAATTAAATAAACCAAGTGACGACTGCAATTCTTACAGACCAATCTCTTTGTCTTCATGTGTGGGAAAAATATTTGAATTTATGCTTAAAACGAGACTTGATCATTTTGTAGAATCAAAGAGAATCTTACCTGACCAACAATTCGGTTTTAGGAAAGAGAGTTTCACTTCTCTCATATCAGACATAAAGAATTCATTTCATAGCCAATCGGTCACTGTTTGTGCATTCTTGGATGTGCAAGGTGCTTTTGATAATGTTGATCCATCCATATTGGTAAGCATCTTGTCAGAGATTGGTATCCCAGGCTGTGTCTGTAAATGGATATTTAAATTCTTGTACAATAGAACAATGTATGTAAAGTTTAATAATATTTTACACGGACCAGGTCAAGTCTTTAAAGGAACTATGCAAGGAGCCACTATATCTCCTTTGCTATACAACATTTATACATGTCAAATTAATAATTATCTGACACATAGGGGTGTTCAATTTCTGCAATTTGCAGATGACTTATTAATATATTCTGTACATAAAGATGTAAATATAGCTGTAAATAATCTGAACCAAGCTCTTGTACAGATAAACAACTATTATTCTAATAAACTTAAATTAGACATTAGCCCTAGTAAGAGTGGAGCAATGGTTTTTTCAAAGAAAAATACTGCTAGTGACAACTTTGTAACATATAATAATAACGCCTTACCCTGGTTAAATGAAAAGAAATTCCTTGGTATATTGCTAGATCAAAGGCTAACATTTGAAAGTCATATAAATTATATCATTAAAAATGCATCTAAAGCACTGAATTTACTTCGGTCTCTGGCCGGAGTGCATTGGGGATCAGATCCCAAAATTCTGTCTATGTTGTACAAAAGTATCATGAGGAGTCACTTTGATTATAGTTGTATTGCTTACATGGATGCAAGCCTCGTATCATTAAGAAAACTAGATGTTATTCAGAATAAAGCACTCAGAATTATTACTGGAGCTATGTGTTCAACACCAATTAATGCTATGCAATGCGAGGCCTGCATTCTTCCACTACATTTCAGACGTTTGCAACTAGCTGAGAGATTTTGTTTAAAACTTATTGCTCAGAACAATAGATGTGTCTTAGACCACATTGTGCCACACCAAGCAATTGATATCTTACACCACTCAGTTGGCCCATATGCAAATATTACACAAATATTAAATGGTAACACTCCAACTCTGCTACGAATTATAATTCATCTAAATAGTATATCTGTAAATATGCATAAAGAAAGTTTATGGCTTCTATATAAGACTGATTTCAAGATACTCTTAGAAAATGATTTTATACAGCAACATTCAATAACTAACCAAAACAGTCTGCTGGAATTTTTGGAGGATAAACATCTTTATTCATTGTATACTGATGGTTCTAAGTCAGGAAGTAGAGTAAGCTCAGCTTTTTATGATCCACAGTTAAAAAGAACAAAATGCTTTAAAATTGATGGTAATTGTAGTATTTTCACAGCTGAAGCTTATGCTATTTACCAAGCTCTTGTTCATGTGCAAGATATTAATGTCTCTGAGATTATTATATTATCTGACTCATTAAGTGTTCTATCAGCTCTGGAAGGTAACTGTTTCAGATATAGTGTAAATTATTTAGTGTATGAAATTAGGAATATTTTGTACAGTTTAGATGTTAGAGGTAAAAAGGTTAAGTTTTTATGGGTACCTTCGCACCGAGGTATCACAGGGAATGAAGTTGTTGATCGAGCCGCAAACATGGAACCCGACGAGGACCATTCCACCGACCTGAAGACGCCGTTTACTGATCTGCACGCACCTTTGAATGAACATCTGAAATCATTATGGTGCGATTATTGGAAAGAAACCAGCAAAGATAAAGGGAGCTGGTATGCAGATATTCAAGGAAGCCCGCCCGCCCAACCTTGGTATCACAAAAACAAGGAAGTTAACTGCCGTAAATATATAACCATTGTGAACCGAATGAGATTTGGACACTGTCAAACTCGCACTCACCTCCATAGACTCAATCTGGCTGAAGACGCTAAATGTTTACATTGTGGCACGGATAACGCTGACCTTTCTCACCATATCTTGAGTTGTCAAAAATTTGGCCTGCACAGATTAACTCTAATAACAGAACTCGAATCAATCTATGGAAATAATATTCCAACGCGCCTTCAAGAACTTCTTGCTGATCCAAGATCCTTCACACCACTTTGTAAATACATAGTGAATACGATTAATACCTTGTAAATAGTGAATAGTGAAAGTGTTAAAGTAACTTATAAACTAAACGAAAAGGCTCAAAAGGACTAGTATCCAGAGCCGTTAAACCTATTATAAAAAAAAAAAAAAAAACCTAGATGAAAAGAAAAAAATATGTCAGTTGTTATCCAACATAGGATGATCTCTGACAGCTGTCAGTGTCAAAACACGCCTATGAAGTATCGTATTTTTCGACGGTAAAATGTATAGAGACAATTTAAATACTTTATTGGCAAATAGTGACGTGCTACACTTATCGTAAGACAAGTTATCGATCTTGACTCGAAACATATAATAGAATATTGATGATATTTTGTAAATAAAATAGATTGCAAACAACAAGGTAAATGAAATAGAAATACTATTAAAACAACGATAAAAAATAGCAAACTGAATTTTTAACGAGTGGCGCTTCATGGGCGCTCCACACTCGCGCGTGAAACAATAATGAAATCCCATTCATCCATTCATGCATGTTTCGCTCGCATTTCTCTCGTTTGCTTAAAAAAAGTCAATTAGATTAATATTTCTAATTTATTGTACTCACATAAAATTATAATCAAATACATTTTGATAGCATAGGAAGATAAGAATGTAAAAATATCTCATAAAACATCAATTAGCTAATAAAACATCGATTAGCTATTAAGACATCTCTTCCAACAAGCCATGGTGTGTTTTATATGTATTTTATTTCTTTGTTACAGGTTACGCAGCCAGACATAATACAACACCGCCTTTTACAGCAAATAAAATGCTGAAGTTACTGAAGGATGCATGTGACAGTGTCACATCGGACAATTGGAAGAAAGACATAGACAGAACAAGAAAAATTATGGAAGATGATTGGGAGCGTGACGTACGATTCGACCAATCTACCCAGGAACTGATTATAAATCTACAAGACTGCTCCAGCGAGTCAGAATCAGACTTTGATGATAGTGATTTGGGCTGTGAACCGATTTAACAAGAATAAAAACATGTTACAACATCCTTTTGTTTGATTTGCTTGAAACATTCAGAAACTTTGGTTAGAATATCGATAATTTATTTCGACATTATCCCCATGCCTAGTAAAGTCACAGTGACAAGCTGTCAGAGATCATCCTATGTTGGACTAGGTATAACATAGAATCATGGTAGAATACGTTCTATTCTACGTTGTTTAGAAATGAACGCGTTCAGAAAAAAAACAAAGATTTCTTGACATAATACTGGTTCCGCTTCCGCAGGTTATTGCAGTCGCTTCAAACACTCGATATTAGACTTTGTTGATGTCATGTCTTATTTTCACTTACTTTGAAATTTTGAGCCTCTTTTAAAAAGTACCTACCTACTTTTAGACATTTGTATATTACCTACTTCTTTTGCTTGACCATTTAGCGGAATCCCCCTTTTCCAGTGTGTCCCCATTATATCCGCTGCTAACCTCGTTTACTGCAGCGGGCGTACTAACAGCTCTATATAGTTATTAGGTAGCCATAAAGATAGTTGCACTTCTTGAAGGTTTATAATCGTACTGAACTTATAATCGAGTTCTGATTTCGAACTTAAGTATCATATTAGTTCCGATTTCGAAATTAAGTGTCATATTAGTTCCGACCATGTTCCGATTATTACATCCATGGATATTTCTATTACACGAATATATCCGATTCTATCCGATAATAGCCGAGTTAGGTATATTCTAAAAGCTAACACTGTCTGTATGTATGTAGGTACCTACGTCCAACTGTGATGTGTACGTCGATAAAAGATCAACCATTGGGTTTTGGTTGCAAAGTCATCCGTAACGTAACTGAGTAGAGTGGACGGGTGTAACGATTGATGTGCTGTACAACTTTTGCAATGTCAAAAACTCACTGCATAATATTATTATCACTACAGCATACTATACATCGCGTCAAGTCTTTTCCGCGCCCTCGAATCGTCTCACATATTTCTTTCGTGCCCTACGCCTCAGATTAAATCTTAGGCGGGAGTGGCGTGGTAGACCTACCTACTTCGTTTCAGGCAGCCAGAAAAGAAAAGCTAAGTCGCAGTAGAGCACTTACAGTCGCGGCACCTTATCCTTTGTATGCGTGCACTCTATTTAGTTGAGTTACGGGCGATTTTGCACCCAAAACGTAAAGGCTTATCAGCTGCCTACTATTTGGGTGAGGTGGCCACTTTATTCGTAGGTGGGCGTCACAGATATAGGTGGTGGGCGTATAAAATATTTTATTGCGGTCTCCAGTGCCATTAAAATACTCATTTTACTTAAGCTGTTGCCCGCGCCCGTATTTTTCCGGGATTAAAAGTAGCCCATTTGCTATTCCAGATTATAATCTCTCTGTGCCAAATTTCATCCAGATCCGTTCAGGCGTGCAGCATGCAGACTTTTGCATTTATAACTGTAGTAAGATTTGTAGGCCCTTAGCCACTTTTGGGTGTTGGCAAATAATTTACGAATAAAGATACAGTCACTGCATAGTCTGCTCCAAGGAGAACTAAACAAAATTTAACAAACTGAAATCTAAAAAACAAAACGTTTATACTATTTTTATTGTTATAATAATTTCATATTCTAATGTACCAATCAATGCGCATAGTGTAGGTGAAATGTTATGTTTTACAATATTTTTTGGAATTTTAAAATCGAGCAATAATTACCAAATGAAATCTGTAGGTAACTCAAACAACATAGATGGTGGTATTGCGTGAGGGAGAGGCAAATAGTCGTTTAGTTACTTATTTTAATTAATGGCGCAACATGTTTCTTGTGTTACAAATAATTTATTACAAGAAATTATGTATATATTTAATTCCATTCCGCACGTGTCTCCAAGTAAACAAACCGTTAGCTTAAAATATAGGATGCAATAATGTCTGTAAAATTGTTTCTTCGTCCTATTGTATCCATTCATTAAAAAAAAAACAACCCAATTATACTTCTACTGTGATAGTATTTAAAAAAATCCAGACAAAGGAAATAATAATGTAGGTTACCTATCTACATCATGACCATTTACTTTTGTAGATTTCAAGGTAAATCTGCGTGCATATTAATTTAGCCTGAACTTCTCGTATAATCATTTTAATAAATTCCATTAAGAAAAGAAAATCACATTTCAGAATTTAGGGGTTCCTTATTTGTCTGTCCGCACTATAACACATGGACGGACATTGTCGCATTAAAAGTTTAAATACATAGATTATTCTTTAATTAATTAGTTAATATAGGTAATTATCATAAAACAAATTGTGGCAGGTACAATGTTATATAAAACTTACGTTAGTTACTTTAAATGTGATGTTAGTAGATTTTCAGGGCTGACTTACATACTTCTGCTTTCTGGAGATAAATAGAGCCTCAGACAAAGTGTTTTTGCATTTTGATTTTTTGCACTAAGAACTCAAAATGATCACAGAAGTAAATAATTATGATAAGGCTTGAGCATTTAGAGTGTACCTTGACTGCCTTCTTTAGCGGTAACATGTTTGACTCATAAAACAGGGTTCTGTGTTCGATTGCCACTGGAGGCTGCTGTACATTACATGTACTTGGCTTCAGTGTGGGTGCAATTTCATGTTTGTGATATCCTTGCCTGGTTACCATAACACAGGGTATCCAAGTGTGCAACCAGAACAAGTGATTGTGTTGGGTGGAACGGAAAGTTTCTACCTCCGTAAAGTTGGCCTGGTCATATAAAGCTGCACATATACCACACATACAGTGCATCCTTCTGTGAAGTCAGTATAAAATTGAATGCTCAACGGATTGGTCAAAATATCTTCCTCATAGGCTTTGGGGCATTCAAATATGAAATGTCACAAGGAAATTATATCTTTGGTTTGTTATTTGAGAATATATCAAAAGATTCTGAGCTGAATATGACGAAAACTTAGCTTTACTTATTCATAGGAGTTCACCGTTTTAAAATTCGTTTTTAGTAGACAGTACTGTATGTATACTACTTAAAATTTACCTTACTTTATTTTAGAATCTTTGCTAGGGTTCATGGCAAAGGACTTCCTATTTCGTAAGCAAAATTTGCACATTGTACGAGTATATAAAAAATGTCTATAGAACACTTGAGCATTGAGCCAAACACCTTTGTTCAAAAAGACACCAATTTTAAATCCTTGGTCTTGAAAACAATGCTTTTAAGGGTTCTTTGTCTATGTAATCCTGTCAGTAACCTCGTTAGGTCTTTAAGCTATAACTCACAGATTTATAAATATAAAACCGTCAACAAATAAAACACATAAATTAAAAAATATTAACAACTGACTTCAACCAGAAAAAAACTTCTTATGCTATCTACACCATCCAATATTACATTATGTTATACACTATAACATAAAAATTATGCTTACAAGTCATATCTACTGACTCCATTTCATACAAATATTCTTAGCTTTAATTCAATATGGTTGAAATGTAATCTGAGATAACCTAAAACCTGGCCAAGGTTACATATTTAATATTAGTTTGCACACTTAGTGGCATGCTATTGTTACATAGTACTATTCAAGATTTGAGATTTCATTATTTTTATAACATATAATCAATCATTCATAGTTGTAACATACTATTATATTCAAAAGCCTCGTCGACAGTGGTAGACAAAAAGTCTGGAAAAGTTTTTGAGGGAAGAGCCAAACTGCTCAAAGCTGCCTTCTATTAGTCCTATTGACAACTAACTTGGCTAGTAAAAATCCACTCCACACTACTCTGGACTCGGTTGTGCACCTCAAACAAATATCTCTATGAAATGTAATCAGTGAGTCTATGCTACAAATCACAAGTCAAGTATTTACAAGTAACCTATGTATATCTAACAGCATGTAGACTGTACAGTTTCTGCCTCAAGAAGATTGAAATCCATACCATTCGGCCTGTTGAAGCCTGTCTTTATGCCATCCCAGCCATCTTCAACTTTGTATTCACCAGTCTGGATGCGATTGTAGACCTCTTGAGCTACTAAGACAAAAGCTTGCTCAACATTTGATCCCGTTTTTGCTGACGTTTCCACATGGTGTAACCCTGGAAGTGACAAGAAAGGTCATTGAATTTCCATGATCTAATATTTTCCTGATAGTAAAACTATTACTTTTAGATGATATAGATTAATTAATTATCTATCAAAGGATAAATAATTTTCATAGAGGAAATGTAATAATGCCACAATAGAATGCAATGATTCATCCTACAGTTTTATTGGAATATGGCAACTTTGCATACATTTATGAATAAAGATAAGGGATTCCTAAAGGGGTCACTAGCTTTATAATCAGCTGAACACGTTGCTCAAACATGCACAAATCAAAGTCATTGTTCTTGTGATACAAATTAGACTATTAGAACAAATAGATCACTCACCATTTTGTTCAGCAAACATTCTGGCCTCTTCACAGGTGACTTCTCTCCGAGCTCCGTTCTTGTTGTCAGTGCCGACAAGGTCTATTTTGCACCCGACCAGGGCAAACACTGGACGGTGTGGCTCTATATGCCTCTTGGCTTCCATCATCCAAAGGGGAATGTGTTCGAAACTGGCCCTGTTACACACATCGTAAACGAGTAAAGCTCCAACTGAGTTCCTGTAGTAGGACTTGGTGATTGATCTGAATCTCTCCTGTCCAGCAGTGTCCCAAAGCTGAAGCTTGATTCTCGTCCCGTCTTGCACTTCAATAATCCTTGCGAAGAAATCCACTCCCACCGTGGGGTCGGACAGCTAAGAAAAAAAATGCGCAGTTAGCGAAAGCTCGAAATAAATATTTATCTCAATAGCTTAAAAACACTATCACGGGAACTCACCTCAGCGAATTTTCCGTCCGTGAAGTATTTCAATAAAGAACTTTTCCCAACTGTACTGTCTCCGATCAGTATCAGCCTGAACTGGTAATCAAATATAGGATCAACCATTTTCGTAATATTATCCGAAATAACATAAAATTGAGAATGAACAACAAAGATTTCGCTGAATTTTACTGAATGAATGATGAATGCAAAATAAAACCAAACATCAGCTGACATTTGATCGGCGCTAGTGTTGCGTGAAAAGACTGGTGCGAGAAAGAGAGATCCCAGAGTTTCAGACAAAATCCGTCAACTTGTCGTTGCGTCACTGGGTGTGTTTCAAGATAAACTGGTCATATGAATCAAATATGAATGATGAAGAGATAGAAAACGGGAACATTTCAAAACGCAAATATAAATAGTAAAAAAAAAGATACGTGTATTCTGTGAGATACGTCGGGTATATGTGTTCTGTGGAGATACGTACGGTCGGTCGGTTGTGCTTGTGCATGCATGTGTGAAATCCGTTTATTTTATAGTATAGCCGCGGCTTCGTTTTCGATGTTATCCGTTATTTTATGCAATTAAGTAGTTTACCATACGAATAAGACATTACAAGAAATCCAAATAAAATCGTAAGTTTGCGTCGTCCGCCCGTGCTTTCGCCAATTGTCAATTTACCAACACCTTGCTCAGAGACGCTCACTTATTTGCCTGTTTCTTTGAGGTTTTTTTATTCGTAGGCCTGTTTATACTCTTAGAGCGAAATTAGTCTACATGCCACGTAGATTTAATTGTAGGATCACTTTGTCAGACCCTCCGCGAATATCAATCGCACGTACACGGCGAACTTATTTTTTACAACCTATCCCTATCACAAATAACTATTTTCAGACAGTTATAGTCTGGACGGCAACCATGAATTTCGTACAAGGGCTTACCAAAATGAAGGAGAAAGGGTCCGACTACCTTGACACAAAGCCCAAATCAACACCCATTGGTAAGAAACATGAAAATTCCTCTGTTCCAACAAAACTTGTAAGGAAGTAGTGATAATAGTATTTCAAATAAACAAATGTCTTATCTTTCAGCAATGGTGGCACCAGAAGTCAAGCAGAATACAGACGACACGGAGATCACAAAGACTTGTGCAGTGTCAGGATGTGATGACTACAAAAACTTGGATCCTGACTCTTTTTTCAGGTAGCTTACCTCTGTCAAGTTAACATTCTGCTGATCCAGAATAAATGTGAATGTCCAAATGGGCATAGCTTGCATGATCAGAATCTGAGAGAGCTGGGGATTATGGTCACTAAGACTGGGGTGGGTGTAGAGTTTTCTTCGTTTGGCCCTGCTTGGAGTGTGGACTGTTAAGTGAAATGTTAGTTGTTGGATTTAATACCTAAGGAAAATGTAAAACTGTACCATTATAGAAACCAGGATAAAAAATATTTTTTCTTTTGAACTGTCCATACTGTTGGTCTATGCACTATTACTGTCAGTAATACCACAGGTAATACATAGTAAGTCAATACACAGTAAATAGTAATAGAGTGCCTAGACCAACAGTATGGTAAGCTCAATCACTGATAAAAATTGCCTTTTGGGCAAGGACTTGCTTTTCGGGGATCCAGCGGGTTAACTAGCGTCACCGTTGAAAAAAAATCTTTTACAGATCGTATTTGCAAAAAAAGTGTCTGGAAACTCTCTCAATCATGTTAACAGTGATTTTTGCGACCCATGGCAAAGAACCATAAATGGCATAAATGCTATTTTTGGCGTTAATGCTATCTATGTAATTCCTGGTGTACATACAATAAAGAATATTCCATTCTATTCTATTCTAGCCCTAGGTTTTTCACTCTTTGATCAAATTGCAGTCATCTGCCATTAGTACCTCATTTGAAACAGTTCTACTTACAGTAACTTTAAATAGTTCAACTTATACTGGCTTATAGACTTGTTTACCCTAACATGGCTGGCCCCTGGTGTTAATTAAGTTATCATATGTTGATAAATATATATAATAAGATCCCACAGTCATATGCACTAAGAAATAATATTCGAGTAATGACCATCATGTGATATATTAAAAAAGAATATAATCTGTTATATAAATACTTAGACTATTTTATACATTAGTTCTAGCCATAATTTTTGCATACCTGGATGGGTGAAGTGTGTAGTTGGTTATACTGACCACCAATTGTACGACATTTCAGGAAAATAAACTATTTCATGCATCCATTTTCAGGTTCCCCGAAGAGCCAAGTCTCCGACAAGTGTGGGCAGACCTCACGGGCCGGCCAGATTGGACCCCCACAGACTTCAGCTACATCTGCATTCATCACTTCTCTCCAGATTCATTTGCAACTGATGAGAATGGCACCGTCCAACTACTGGGCAAAGCCGTACCTTCTGTGAAGCTACCTGGACATGTTTTTGAGGTAATAGACACTCCAAATCACTTATGTGTAATCTGTGATATAATATTTTTTATTGTACAAATTTTTGCACATATTTTGAATGTTACTTCAGTGGTAAAGTAAATGTTTACCTATTGTTTCAGGTTGAGTACATAGATGAGGAGACTTTAGAGAATGACACATTAGAAAATGGCGATGGTGTAGATGATGATGAAATGGACTCAGAATATGAGGAAGAACTACATGAAGAGAAACTAGTGAGCAGCAATACAAACATAGAGGTGCTTAAACTATTCACAGAAGTACAAATGATGCAACGACAAGCAGTCGGCATGAAAGACAAGTTACGGTCCAACATGAAGCTGCATAACCAACAGACAAAGTATTTGGAGCGGCTAAAGCACACCATAGAGATAAAAGAAAAAGTTCTAGCACAGAAAAAGAAGAAAAAGGCACGTATACTCCTAACAATACAGGAAAGGGTCAAAGATGATTCCAACGGCCTGATTTTAGCGATGCCTGTGAAATACACAGATGATTTAAAGAATTTTGCGCTGAGTATTTACAAGTTTTCACCGCAATCGTATATTTATGTCCGGAATACACTGAGAACAATGATGCCTAGTACAGATGTCTTAGAATCATGGTTGAAGTCGGGTTTCGCCCCCAAAAATATTCTTTCAAACAACAATGTGGTAAAAGTAACTGCAGATCAAACTGAAACAGAGTTATCATGTAAAGTGTCACTTAATTAAGTGGAACAGTTTATTAATTTATAAGAATGGACGATATTAATTGTTTTTAATAAAATAGGAAGATATTTTGCGCACATGTCTTCTTTCCTTGAAAAGAGGTCATCAGAAATGAAGCCTCAAAGTTAGTCCTCAGTATCCAAAACGAATTTGAGCTTTATCGTCGGGCAACAAGCGTCGTTATTCCATAGGTAAGTTTTAGTAGCGCCATCTGCATGAGGTAATGTAGTAATATTAGTAGTTTGTGATGGTAGTAGTTCGACAATCAATTAATAGATGGGGCTGTTAAAAAAAAATTCTTGAAAGAGAGGGCACTATGCGGAACGGAACCAAACACAATGCATGCCGGTAGCTCCCTCAGTGCCGGTGCCGCGAGTCGCCCAGAGTAGACTGTGCGTAGTACCGATTACGGAACGGTATTTTTACGTCGCGCGTGTACAAAAATACACTACCATCTGTTCAAATATTGTGAGAGTTTTTATTATTTCCTCTGAAACAACCATAAAGCATTATGTGTTCCGCTCCCCGGCTTGTCTCGGCCTAGTTGTAGGGTTTCAGTTTCGTCTTCGGTGAATTTAATTTTTGTGTTCGCCAAGTCTTAGTGTGAGTGGTTTTTGTTTTTGCCGTGCATTGTGCTTGAATCGGGCGGATTTATTACGTGGATTATGAAGAGGAACACATAAAAGGTAAACATTTAGATTCCCTGCTACAAGATACTATTGGATTTTTATTGGTTCTAATGATGCAATGTTTGTGTTAGCACATGAGTAACTAAACGGATTAGACACATTATAAAAGCATTACTTGCGGTGGACGTATTGAAAGCGCACCGAGTCGCCAGTGACCGCTATTTAGAATCATAATTCTGTGCGCGTGAGGTTCCTTTACAGGCTCTTGACACTTCCTTATATGCGGGTAGATAGACATTTCAACGTTTCGTGGCACGCTTTAATTTAAATATAATATTTAATGTCTCCATTGTGCCACATAATGCGAGTTAAATGTGTATTTCATTTGCAATTAACTCACGTATATACCTATAGTGAATTTCTCTATCCGTAAATGGCGAAGGGAAATTTTCTAATGCAATCGAAAGTGCAGTCTGCATATTGCGTACGCTGATTTCGTTGACTAGGCTTTTTAATTCGCCAGCTTCATTAATATTTTATTAGAGACTACAATTTGTAATATCATAATTTACAAGTCCATCGTGGCAGTTTTAGAGAAAATCTTCAAGATGTAAGAAAACATGAAATGTTTTAGTTTTCTGGCAAGGCCTACATATAAAAGTAAGTAAGTATAGCAGCCTTGATAAAAAGTTTAGAAATCTTCCTTCCGATGTTCACTGTCCATAATACCGGTGTTAACAATCTAAATGCTTTGTTTATGTAATCCTCAATTTTTCATCGTTATTGAATCAAATTTTTAGGGACTAGGTACATACTTGGCTGATTAAATAAAATCACTTTTTAAGATGACATTATATCAGATTCTCAATAGTTTTCCCGTTCCTAATATAACCTTTTGTTATTTTGGATTTAATTCTTGCTACCTCAAAGAAAACTGTATACGCATTATTTTCGCGTAGATTTTTGTCTATGTCATAATCGTGTACGAGGAAGTGTGTATTTTTATGGGATCTATCCTCCCGATCATGCTGCACCCATAATTATCGCGATACATGTTTAAAACACTGGTTTAAACAATACTAACACATTTGTTGAAAATGGCGACATACAATCCATAAGCGTAGTGATAAGGAGGTACGTAGGTAAATCTAATTTAGATGAAAACGAGTAACCAGCTAATGCCTCGAGATTGCCAATATGAAATGGCTGAGGCCTCCGGTAATTAACCTATTAGATGGGAGGAATTAACCTATATTCGGGATTTTAATAGGAAATATCCTACAGGTGAGATAACCGTTCCATGATAGACTGGTGATAGATATAGATAGAGCGTGATAGACTAGAAATTATTATGATTGACGTGTTGTAGACCAAAAAATATAAAACATAACGTATAAAGTTGATGATTTTTGTAGGTAGATCAAGATTTTTCTGAACTTTAATTTCGCGAACGCTTAGCTCTTTTTTTGGTAACCCATCCATATTTGACAATGAATTATTATGTGAGAATATTTCTGTTTTTTCCAAATTCAATTTAGGTTTATAACTAATTGATCGACCCGAGGCGGACCAATTATCGAAATCGCGAGCAAAATACAGGAAATTCTATGAATCTCTTGGCTCAGTAAAATTTATGAAGGGGTATTACTAGGCATGGCTTCAACTCACCGGGAATGCCAGTATATGTCCCGGGTTCAGGTATTTACAAAAATGTCCTACATTTTTTAATCCCATCAAAAAATGTTTTTTTTTATTTTTTTATTACGCGCATGTGTCTTGTTTCAGATGTACGAAAAATTCAGATTTACCGGATGTTCGTAAAATTATTGTAACTGCCAAAAGTGATAATAAATATATTTAAGTTAATTAAAAAAAGGTACGCCACGATTTACGCCAGCAAATCCGGGAATCCGTGGCACTTCGCAGCCTAAAACGGCTATGACTGCTATTTAATATCTGAATCCGTCGGCCATACACTCATCTGACTCTCAATGAGTTCAACAGTGTGTGTATCTTTCCCTTTCTTTCTTTCTCTTTCCCATGGACTTCGCAACACTTTGTAGCCTTTTAATACGAGAAACAAATAAATTACCGTCCGGTTACTAAACCCAACTAAGCGAGTGGGTGCATCAATCATCTTCCTTCGTGATTGATAACTTGTGGTCTGGTGTCGACGTAACGTAACTCGAACAAATGTGACGGTTGATCGATGTATCTTGTCTGTTGGGGCCCTGCATTCAATCGGTGCGATAAACATCGCCACTCGTTGCTCTAAACTTGACTTGACAGATCTGCACTTTGATGCAATACCCGAAAATCATACTTGTTGCAATGGTTGAGTTGGAGAAGGGTCTGTGGATGCGGATGGCAAGGGACTGTGAGAGATGTCATTTGAGGGAAAAGGATTACACCCAGCAGTGGGCTGTGGTGAGCTGATGATGATGATACTTCTGTATTGATAACTAAACCTGGAAGTTGTTTAGTTGTACATGGCATAAAGTTGAAAATTTACAATTAAGTGTTTTTATTTTTCTGTCCCAAATACAGGCTACGTCTAGTTTATGGGTCTACGAATCCGACACTACTCCTGGCTTTATTTTGTATAATCTCTGCATATTTTACGTGTATATTTATCGCTGTATTTTTGTCGTTTTGTACAAAAAACAACAAATTTATAATTTATTTATCTTTGAAGTAAATTTTTTTAAATTAATTGTTTAATCAAAACACAAGACAGCAAAAAAATAAATACAAACGAAACAAAAACTGGACTAAGCTAAACATTATCAAAATCTCGTGTCACAGTATTTGTTATCGAACTCCTCGGCTTCACCGATTTCTGTTTTTTTTTTTTGTATATATGTGGTAGGTCTGAAAACAGGGCGTAGGCTAATTAATATGGCAAAACAACGTATGCCGAGTCAGCTATTAATAAAATTCTATATTTACAAATAAAACACCTGTTCCATGTCACTGTCCCGCAGGAATGAGCCGAAAATGCTGGCGACGTAGCCTCTTTGGATGGCCAGGCTTATCATCTGGCCGAGGTACGCCCAACCCTTTGGTCTCCCGATGCGTCGATTAGGTCCGGGCCCCATGTGCCCATCGTTTCGAATCCAAACGGCGTAAATATGTTGCTGTTGCTAATTGAACCGTACTTACGCCTTTTGAGGCTTTCGGCCGCACAGCCGCTGAACCAGCGGCTCTTACACTCTGGGAAACATGGGAGGGTGCCAGCGTGTCAACGCAGGTGGCGTCCCATACCAGCTGAATGTCGCTTGGAGATTGTTCTCACCTAGTACCTGCGGATTGGGCCATGCGAATATTGACGCAGAAACGTCGAGAAAGGAAATGGCAGCAGCATCCGTTTCTGATGCTTTTCCGGCCTAACTATTTGGCACTGCCAAATAAATAAGTGTATAGTGCCCGAAAAGTAACTCAACCACTTTTGTGTAGTAAAATAAACAAATAATTTAAAAAAATGCTCCTACATGTCCATACGTACGGATTGGGCCATGCGAATATTGACGCAGAAACGTTGAGAAATGGCAGCAACATCCGTTTCTCATGCTTTTCCGGCCTAACTATTTGGCCCTGCTAAATAAATAAGTGTGCCCGAAAAGTAACTTAACCACTTGGCTTTGGCTTCGCCAGGTTTTTTTATCAGATTTTTGTTCAAGTTATCTATACCTTCCTCAGGGAAGAGACCCGTGCCCCTCGGTGGGGACATAATGGGTTGATGATGATGATGATCCAAGTATGTATTTTAGTAGCCCCCATACCCCTTTAGTTTCCTACTTCACGCTAAGATATTTTACACAAAGAATCCATGAGTTTCTTTGTCAGGAATAGTCATCGATGTATAAATTGTAATCTTAAATCGATGCCTATACTGCCAAATCTCTTAAGTTTCAGTTCGAATCTATACTCGCCTCATTTACGAACACATACATCATTTGATGTCAATCGTAGAAATTATACTTTTATTATTTATTTAATAAATATAGAAATTATTAAAAACAAAAATAACACTTACATGACGACTGTAGCCAATTATACGCGATTCACTCCCGATTTCTCGTACAATCTGTCAATCTACTGCCTGTGATTTTTTTTGTATGCACTTTGGCCAACTGACGGCTGTTAACAGTAGATTAACAGTTTGTTGGTGTACAAGAAACTAGGGGTGCAGCGAGCACGATTGTTCAGTTTCGTTATTCACTGTTCAAAAAGAACGCAAAAGCACCTTAATACGTTTTCACTTCAAAAATTGACACGCATAAATCGCATAAGACTCTCCATTGTTTTTCTGTACCACCCAACTGTACCTTGTTTTTTTTTCACAATATGGCGGCGACAGAATTTTTCATTCCTTTTCAAGCTCTGGAGCTCTTCAGCGTGGGGTCAAGTACGAGCTCGGATATTTTACTGAAAGAGAAACGTATCAATAGTCGATAATCAATCAAATAGACGACAATGGTTATGAACTTTCATGATAAATGAATGCCCGCAATCTAACCTATTTTGATTTCTGATGCAAACGCTTTGAAAGATTCATTGAATGGGGTGCGAGCTTCAGACGTACTGTTACAGCAGCTGTCCGTTGTTTTTTTTGTATGCACTTTGGCTAACTGGCAGCTATTAGTATTTTTTAACTCGACACTCTCACTCACTCTTGTTTTTTTAGGGTTCCGTAGTCGACAAGGAACTCTTATAGTTTCGTTCAGGATTTGGTGCGCGTAATATAGGGCCAGTTCTAGAAAGCTGAAATTTGGCACTGACATACCTGCAACAAAACGGTAGAATAAATCTGAAAAAGATATTTTTGAGTACACTCCCTACACCTAAATTAGAGATGTTTTTTTTCTCGCCTACACCACCACAGTGTGGGGTCTCGTTGGATTGGGACTTTAAAAATGTTTGTTGGCTACGATTTATCGTTTATTATGGCCATTCGATGTACATCGCGTAGCCTGGTGTTAAGATAAGATAACAATATTCTTTATTGTGTCCCGGAAAAAATGTTACAGAAACAGCAATAGCGGCAGCTATTGTTCCTACTTGTTAATCTGTGGATTAATCGACTTTGCAATGTACTTTGATTTGTCATAGTAACCCCCGGTTTCTCGGACACTAACAGGCTGTGAATCTACTGTTAACAGCTGTCAGTGGTTTTTTTGTGTGCACTTCGGCCAATTGACAGCTGTTAACAGTAGATGAACAGCGTGTTAGTGTACGAGAAACTGGGGGTAAACCATGCATGCATGCATTCAAATGCATATCGATGCACATAAACCTTCATAATTTGTAAATTCACTTACAGCGCTCGCCTATATGTTCTCGTTTATAAGGCATACTAAATAACGTAATAAATATGTTACATTATATTACAGAATTAAGTATAATAATGACTTAGTTTAAATTATAAAAAAAAAATATATATTTAATTATTGTATTAAATTTATTTGGAAGCGCGTCTACATCGCGTAAATAGCACTAGTATTTGACAAGAGGCGCGGACATTCACTAGTATTTGACAAGAGGCGCGGACATTCACTAGTATTTGACAAGAGGCGCGGACATTCACTAGTATTTGACAAGAGGCGCGGACATTCACTAGTATTTGACAAGAGGCGCGGACATTCACTAGTATTTGACAAGAGGCGCGGACATTCACTAGTATTTGACAAGAGGCGCGGACATTCACTAGTATTTGACAAGAGGCGCGGACATTCAGCGGCGCCCGCGTTTAAATACTCTTGGCGTTGTACCTACATAATAGAGTGCGTTTATAAAGAACATAAGTCCAAAACCCAAATATTTGAGACAGTAAAAAACATTTTTATTATCTTGAACATATGTTTTGTTACAGGATTAAACAAACTGCTATTTCAATTATTTATGTTACGTACCTACATAGAAAAATAAGTTTAATGCTAGTTTGAGTTATTTATATTCTTTAGTCCGCTGACCCTAGAATTAATACACTACGCGGTGGTAGCGCATCGGTTGAACGCTTGTCTCACATTCGAGGCGTCGTTAGTTCTATTCCAGCATTTACGGCTTGTTAGAGTCATGGGCATTGTACACTCTAAGAAATTGTTTCACAATATATTTTTTCCTTATTTTCAACCATATGTGTTAAATTGAACAAACAGTCTTCTGTCTACGACAATGATTTACCAGAGGCTGCGACGGTGGCAGAGGGCGAATTTAATAAAATTATTTAAAGTCTGGGAAAAAACTCATTGAACAAAGGTTTACAAAACATAAACTCTGATGGAAATGATACACCTGATGAAAATTTTTGAGATAACCCTGCAGATAGATAGATAGATAGAGATAGAGAACACCTTATTGCAAAACAAGAAAAAAGAGAAGAACAATATAATACTCCCTACTCCAATCTATCTGCTTGGCGACTGTAATAGGAATATATTGAATTTCGTGTGATTCACCAGATCGAGTCGAGTTTCAGTTTTGCAGACGCTCTCTCGACAGATAACAGTATATTTTGATGTATGCCGGTCCAATACTTACAATATTCCGAGGGAAAAACGGATCGGATTGTGTGCTTCAGAATATAAATAAATGCCGAAGGCTGTAATTCTGTCAATTCTTATTCCCAAGTTTTATTTGTGAGCTGATGTATCTAGAGTTTTTTTTTGTGTCTTCGGAGAAATCGTTCTGAAAATATCGTCACGATTTGCCCTTCAGCTTAAAGGACTTAATATCCTTTCACGTCGCAAACACATTTCCAAATTCAATATTCAATAGTCTGTTCCAGTCTCCGTTTTTATGAAACCACGTTTCTTTCTCATGAAGATTGTACCCAAGCAGATAAGAACAAAATTAATTTCTCACTTCATTGTCATACGTCGCTGTAACGTTGATAAACAATTGCATAACGAGAACAATGGATTGGCTACAACCATTCCTAGCCTAGTTTTTGGACGACTTGCATTTTCTACATCCGCTCACGCTTGTGTGAAATTACATAAAGGAGAGTATAATACCTGGAAAAACATTCAAATGCATATCTATTAGTCTTTGTTGTAGTAAAAAGCAGTGCAATAATGCTTTAAAATAATAAACCAATTTTTAAGTATTCATTTGTAAGTTAGTCGTTGAAAACCGACAACGAAAGTGGCAATCGATAATTCGCGTGTCTGGTTGGCTTTGCGTCGATCAATCAACCATCCATCAAGCACAAGCTCACCCACCCACCTTGTTGTGTAGGTGTAACGCTTTTACCGCCTTGAAAACCCTTTCGTTTGAATTTAGAACTGTTAAAAAGAATGCCTTTTCCATCATTTGTTTCCCAAGCCTCTAAACTTGTAACCAGACAGATATAAAATCCAGAGTGTCCAGTAAGGACCAATCCAAATAGGTCCAATTTAATTTTCGAATACAATTTCATATTTAGAAGAAAAAATATTTTTTCACTTCTCATGCTCTAAAAGTTCGTCTTTATGTCGTGCGTAGGCGACATAAAGTCGCTTTTTATGCTCTAGAGCATAAAGTAAAATCTTCGTCGAAGACCAAGGCAATCGCTGCAACAGCCACACGAACATCTTTAACTTCATACAACAACCTCTTTATTTTATTTCGTTTCGTTCGTATTCTAAGACCAAGGCAAAGATACCAACAGCCAAAGTACACAATAAAACTTCATGAAATAAACTTATAATTTGTATTTCGTCTCATTTATTATTTTTTATATTTGTTTATTTTTCAATTTAGTAGATCAGTATAGTATTTAAGCCATAACAACAACTTATCATAGTTATAAAAAGAAAATGTTTTTATAACGGAGCAGTATGTAACGACCTTAAGTCAGGTGTCACGTCCCTACAGAAAAAAAAAAGAAAAAAAAGTTAATTGGCGGGAACCATAATTATTTTTTCATTGTAATATTTGTGTTACAACTTAAAATTGTTTTTTGATTAACGATAAATAATGTCGTCAATCGAAGTGAAAAGTAGAGTGTACAACTCGTCCATAAAACCCATTTTACACTCGACTTTATATCTATCCTCGCTCGCAAGCTCGCTCGGATGGATAAACGTCTCGAGTAAAATGGTGCGTTTTATGCACTTGTTGTACAATCTACTATTTTATCACATCTATTCGAAAAGACCTAGATCGTTTCCCGGGAACAGGGACTAAAACGCGTTTTTATTCCCTGAGGGAACAAAAGTGATTTGAATTTGGAACGCGCACGTTGCTATTGTTGCTAAGTTCACAGCGCAACATTGTTCACGAACACGAAAAACACTGTTTAAAATAAAACCGCGAGCGAGCAAAAAAAAAAAAGACTGTAAAAAGGCGCCTAATGCATTCCGTCTTTTCGTTTCTCTAATTGTCATTGTTATTTTCACTAAAGTAAAAATGAGTGCGTCTTCAAGCAGTGATAACGAAATATTAACTCCGGAGTGTATCGTATCAGACGCTAACAATGTGATACAAAATCTTAACACTATTCATAATATGGTTGCGTTCACTTATTTTCTCATAGAGGGTGATAAAAAGTAGTGTCTACCTCTGGAGTAAAACTATTTTTAAGCTCGAGTGGTGTACTTTTCATAACAAAGAAACACTCTCGCCTTAAAAATAGTATTTTACTCCCTCGGTAAACAATTTACTATTTTCTTTAGTCCTACGTTACATCCGTCCATGACGCGGCATAAATGGCATAATAGTATTGACCTCTGCGGGCAGTCAATTAATCAGAGCGCTCCCAACAAAGCTGCAATAGAATGTTGTCTGACGAAGACGGACTGCAGATTGATGCCGCACCATCTGGCGCAAGGCAGACTTAGGATTATAGCGGCTCTTATTTAGTTGGAGCAAGGGTGGACTCCATCTCAGTAATTATGGTAGCTAAAGCTTTTTCGAAGTACTGCTTCAGGGCCTTTGACTTGGTATTTTTCCAAAACGGAAGTTCTTTCCTTGTATGTTTCTTGTGCCGTAATGAGAGTGAATGGTTGCATAATATAGTTGAGTGAAAAAATAAAGGCGATAGTCCGTAACCGGCCACGGTTCAGCTGGCAATGTAAATGAGTGGGAACTGCATATTACGACAACGTTGTCTGTTATTTCATTGTTTTGGTTCTATGGTTTTGTTCTTTATTATATTTTATTTTTTTAAGATTGTCGTGCCAAATCGTGGGAAGACGATCGCAATAACGCATCATTGTTTACTGACTGGTTTTTGAAATGGTTAGAGACGTGGGTAGTGTGTAAATGTGATTAGATTTGGTTAATTTATTAAGGGCCGGAAAAAAAATACAGGCTTCGCGTTGTGTTACAACAGCCTTACGATTGCACGGTACCTACATATTTCAAGCAATTTTGTAAACATCCAGCCACAAAAAAGTAATCATCCAAATGCGTTCGCATTTCAAAATAAACAAAGCTGGCTCTCAATAATGTAACATTCATAAAAAATCTTATGTCCGTTACTATACAACTTCCTGTAACTGAACGCGTAAGAGGGTAACATACTATCGTATCGTATTTTTGTCGGAACTAAAATGATTTCTTTTGTCTTAAACACAAGGGTTAAATTCTATCGCCTTTTTCGTTATTAATGATTTTGTTTTACACATGTTTCGTGCATCGGTAAGTGAAAAATTGTTAGTGTGCGTGTTCTAAATGTGAATGATTTGTTAATCGAGACGATAATAATTTTGGAAAATGTGTACTGGCAGCTACGTAGGTAATGGATGCTTTTCAAAAAAAGAAGAACAGCGTCAAGGAAAGAAAAATATGGGTAGGCTTACATTAGAATAACCTTTGATTTAAGATTGTAAGAAAATTTTTGCGTTTCACGAAATAAATGGGAAACAAGATAAATCCGGTTAATATTTGAGACAAGAATACCTGTCATTGAAGGCATCGTGAGGCTTAGAGAAGAAATTTATTCAACCGTAAACACGCCGTGTTGGTATTCATGTCCCAGTCTCCCTGTAAACATCGTGAATAACATATTATAAGTTTTATGGGTCATTTGCTTCACGGTAGCTACTTTTGTTACTAGATATTCTTCTTACCTTAAGACTGTTCTTACATGGTGCATGCTGTGTCGCTCGCACAATTCAAATTTTTTTGTGATTGCAATGAAATGAGTATGATTTTGATAAATGTGATCTGATTGATGTGGTTTGATAGATAATTAAATTGCGGATATTTAAGGCATATTTTTCTTATACTGTACTGTTTTCTATTGAGATAATTTGATTCCAAAATTAATAATTTTGGGAACAACTTTTCTTTGTTAAGCACTACGTGCAGGGAAAAGAAAATGTAATGTAAAATATCCGTAATATAATTATGCATCAAACCCTCAGATCACATTTATCAAAAGTTTACTCATATTATTACAATATTAATTAAAAATATAAAATTATGCGATCGAGACACGATGATCCACGTAAGAGCAGCCTTAATAACTTCCTCAAGATAATGTTATTTACGTAGAATTTTTTAGCCTTAAATTCACGTTTCTAGTAATTCTTTTTTAGGGTTCCGTATCCGATGGGCGCTAACCGTTTAGCACCCTTCGGGTATGCAACCCTAAACCTATTACTAAGACTTCACTGTCCGTCTGTCTGTCTGTCACCAGGCTGTATCTCATGAACCGCGATAGCTATCCAGTTGAAATTTTCACAGATGATGTATTTCTGTTGCCGCTATAACAAAATACTAAAAACTGAATAAAATCAATATTTAAGGGGGGCTCCCATACAACAAACGTATTTTTTTGCCGTTTTTAGCTTGATTTTAATAACGGCAACAGGTAGACGCTTGAAATATTCACAGAATATTTAGTTATATATTCGCTTCAAAAATAAATAATTAAATTAAAATAAAATAGATAATAGGGGTTAAAGTATGAAATTGCCGTTTTATTGCAATAGGTTCTTTGAATTGACATAGAATCTTCATGGTTTGAGGTTTTCGAATGAAACTTTTTTCAAATGGTTTCTATGATGTTCTTTTTTTAAAAATGTGAAACATTTGAATATCGACTTTCAATTGTTTTTGTTATTCAATTTAGACAAGAAAGATGGATACTGCGAAAATTCGAGTGATTTTTGAATACGAGTTCCGACGCGGAACTAACGCGGCAGAAACAGCCCGCAATATCAATGCTGCGTTTGGAGAGGGGTCTACTAATGAACGCACCGTGCGATTTTGGTTTAAACGCTTTCGTGATGGAAATTTCGACTTAAAGAACGAGCCACGAGGAAGACCGCCCACACAGGTGAATAACGATGAATTAAGAGAGATAGTGGAAGCCGACCCTAGTCAAACTACCCAGGAATTAGCGGCATGGTTTAACGTTACCTTACCTATAATATTGACTCACTTGCGTCAAATCAATAAAATAAAAAAAATACGAAAAATGGGTGCCTCATAATCACTCGAATTTTCGCAGTATCCATCTTTCTTGTCTAAATTGAATGACAAAAACAATTGAAAGTCGATATTCAAATTTCACATTTTTTAAAAAAAGAACATCATAGAAACTATTTGAAAAAAGTTTCATTCGAAAACCTCAAACCATGAAGATTCTATGTCAATTCAAAAAACCTATTGCAATAAAACGGCAATTTCATACTTTAACCCCTAATACTTAGGTGGAACTCCCATACAACAAACGTGATTCTTTGCCGTTTTTGCTCGATCTTAGTGTCTAATATTGTATAGATAATGGTACGGAACCCTTCGTGCGCGAGTCCGACTCGCACTTTGCCGGTTTTTCTCCTTTATACCCCTCCATTTAAAAAGGAGACAACTATAACTAATGACACTGAAACGAGAAGACTCATAACCCCGGCTTTTCGTACACTAACAATCTTTTAGACTAACACAGATGTTGGCTGTCATCATCATCATAGAATTTTTTATGTACGGATTTTGGTCAACTGACAGATGTTTACAGTATATTAACAGTTTGCCAGTTTACGAGAAACAAGAGTTAAAGCCGGTTTCTGAACTGAAAGTTTTACAAAGAAATGCCCACGTTGAGTATCAGTCGGTCGGTCGGGCGGTTATTTGTCAAAAAATACGACGCAGAACGATACTTAATAATTTATTTGGGCCGACTTGCACCACTTTCTTAAATGCGGCTTAAACATCACTTAACTAAAATCCGTCATACAAAAGTCGGTTTAAATGGCGACTTAAGTGATATTTTAGAAATCATCAATTCAGACTCCATTTCCTCCCGTGGATGTCGCAGAACACGACTAAGGAAATAAATTACCAGGAGACGGGCAACGTCTAGCGTCTTCCCGAGATTCTAACCGCATACTGCGATCGCCAACCCGCCTGCCAAGCGTGGCGATTATGGCAAAACCCCCTCATGGTTACGAAAACCACGAGGGAGGCCTGCAGTCCTGCAGTGGGTGGCAAATGGCTGATGATGGTGATGATGAATTCAGACTGGCGGTTACTCTCTGTTTCTGATTTAGGAATTTGAGGTTAATCTATTTTCAACACTAGTCCCATGTTATGTACGCCCTTAGTTGGTAAGAGCGCTGGCGCCGTATGCTAGAAGCGCAGGTTGGAATCTCACTTCACTCCGGATAAAAAAATATTATTTTTGAGAAATCCACGTAGGGAGTGTTTTTGGGCTGAAATTCTCATATCAGAAATCCCAGGAACCCCGATAACTTTTTATTCTGCGTCAGATAAAAGCTATGTTGTTCTAGTTCTAGTTCGACTGGAGATTTGAAGTGCGGACTTAGCCTCATAGTTGGGACATTGTACGTAGCGAGTGCTGAGTTATCTCTAAGTTTTACCCACAGGGCATACAAATATTTTAGGGCTAAAACATATCTGGCATGCATTGAATTTATAATTAATATAAATTCTTTTAAATCTCTGAAAACAAAATTAAATAATATAAATCGTAATGTCAATTTACCAATGAAAATATAAAAAATGTCAAACAGGCAATAAAATTAGTAATTAAAAACTATGCAATTTAATAATCAAGATCATCAGATGTCTATGGTCAAGATGTTTAAAAAGATTTGTCAGCGAACAATGACCAGCTAAGCTAAATAAATGTAATAGGTATATACTTACCAATAAAGAGATTCAAAAATGTCAAATACAAACATTCAATCAAACTACTACAAAGTATGTGGATCCAGTCAGCACCATTTACGGGAACCCATTCACCCCGCTAGCGGTGGCTAGCGTGCAAGGTAAAGCCGTTTGCGAACCTCCCCTTAGATTTTCACCTTTCCTTTCCTTTCAAAACTACCCTTCAATACTTTTACTGTTTAGTGCTTGTCAAATTTAATGGAGACGTATTCCACAATCAATGAATTTTTAATTAGTGTGATGTGATGATTGATGCAATTATTTGTATTATGGACCTTGAAGGACAATAGACTAGTTACTTACCTATCCTATAATGTCAAGTATTTTTCGCAAAATAATGACACTAACATGATTTATGTCACGTTTTCCATTCAATCAAACTTACCAAGTGGGCACTTCCCGTTGACCTGGAATCATGAAATTTGGGGAGAATTTGGAATTAAGTGCAAGTAAAGGAGACAAAATCCGAAAAATCACACAAGAAACGACTACAAACTTACCTAGCAGTTGGGTTGTATGGGAGAATATTTATTTCGGCTGAAAAGTTACGTTTGTAATCGTTTGTTCGGAACCCTAAGGGCGCGAGTCATACTCGCACTTGCTCAGCTTTTTTTATTAGATTTGAGCGTGCTTGCTGCCTCTGATATGGGTAAATGAAGATGGTATTGTCTCCTTATCCCCGCCAGTACTTAATAAATAACGAGCGTAATCTTTCGTCTACTCCATCACTTTGAGAACCCCTCAGGTCTCGAGTTCCTTGCAGGTCTCACTAATGATATTGCATAAATACTGGGTCCGACTCGCGAAGGATACTTACTAGACAATATCAATTTTTCACAACGCTGGCTCGACTAACGATGCGAGACTTTGAACTGAGAGGCACTAGATGCTGTATTTGCAGAAGTTTGGCTTCGGTAGTAAATTTAATTGATAACCAACCGATGTCTACAAAACTATCAAAGTCTCGTCTTGACATTTCTTAGCCGCGATTTTTCTTTGTGAAGTCTTTGAGATGCGAGGATTTTTGACAGATTGGTATGTCGTATTACATCACACTTTTTTTAACAGGATCAGAACTATCAAATTACGCTCAGAAACCAGCAGGATTTGGTGCGCATGATATAGGGGCTAGTCGTATGCGTTTGCTGGGCTCAACTTTACATCACATCTTGTCCGTTGGGTATAGTTATCACCTTAGGCTACATCTTTTTCGTTTCTCAGCCACGATTTCTTATGTTTGATGCTTTCGTGCTTCTGGCCATCCAGCTTAGGTAGTATGAAGGTGCGAGTCACGTATTTCATCATCATCATCATCATCAGCCACCCGACGCCCACTGCAGTACATAGGCCTCCTACGCGGTTTTCATAACCATGAGGTGTTTTGCCATAATCGCCACGCTTGGCAGGCGGGTTGGCGATCGCAGTATGCGGTTGGAATCTCAGGAAGACGCTGCTGCCCGTCTTCTGGTAATTGATTTCCTTAGTGGCCTTCTACGACATCCACGGAAGGAAATGGAGTGACGCTATTCTTAATCCGGCGCCACACGGAATCACGGATCCAATTTGGTGGCGCTTAAATGTCAGAATTTGACAATCAATTTACTGGAAAGTCGCGACTTTTGACATTCGCTACTTTCCGTGCACGTTTTTTTTTGATGCGCGTCGTCAAACTACCTCTTATGCTGATTAGAGATTTTAGAAAACGTTAAAAAAAAACTGTGGAGTGGAAGTGAACCTTCTCCGCTGTTCTATATCTTGAGCGTTCCCTTTCAGGAGACCAAGCTTTGTTATAGCTAGGTATGCCAATTGTTAACGGATAATTTGCCCTCATTGGAGATGTTGTTATACCGGCTCCGGATAAATTATGCATGGGGCTGTAAAAATGCCCTCTCTAAATAGACTTTTGTGATAAATTTATTGGTCGGGTCGCAGTTGAACGGTTTTGTAAATAAGTTGCAAAAACATATTGCGTTGCATAGTAACAGATCTAAATTCAATATTTTTATTACGGAACACTATCGTGTATTTTCAGCACGGACATATTAAGGGTATTGCAGTGTGGGAAGGCCCCCCACCAATGGTCTGACGACCTGGTTACGGTGGCGGGGGGTCGCTGGATGCGGGCGGCACAAGACCGGGAAGCTTGGAAAACCATGAGGGAGGCCTATGTCCTGGACGTATTATGCCCTACAAATATTTTATGTACACAGTACATTAAAGTAAAGTAAGCAAATAAGAACCAAATTGTCGATTTATACATATTTTAAAAAGCCCAGTACAGTCATGGTCTCATGGATCACAAATTACTAGCTGCATACGGCGGGCATTGTGTTGTTTTCAATGAGCCTGGCCAGTAACTAGGTACTCTGCGTACGTATAATTCATGAATAATTCATAATGAGGTAGCCGCAAATGGGTTGGTTTACTATTAAATTAATTATAAACGTATAAAATAGTCATAGTATTTTTTTCGTTTGTGCATTCAATTATTTTTTATTTTACATTTTATTTGTAAGGAACACAAACTGTATAAAGTACATCGCATTCTTAAAGACTTAAGTACATATTTTTCACCAAACTGATAAACAGTTTTTTGCTGCGCTCTAACTCTATATATTACCTACTAGCTGGCCCGGCAAACGATGTTTTGCCATATTAATTAGCCCACGACCTATTCTCAGACCTGCCAAAAACACATAAAAAGATCATAAAAATTGGTGAAGCCGTTTCGGAGGAGTTCGATAACAAACATTGTGACACGAGATTTAGATTACAATTATACTACCTGACTCGAAAAACGTTGTTTTGCCATATTAATTAGCCTACGAGCTATTCTCAGACCTACCAAATATACACAAAATCTGTGAAGCCGTTTCGGAGGAGTTTGATAACAAATATGTTAGATTAGATATTCTATTTATGAGTAATATAATATCTTGATATAATGAGTAATATTTGCAACTGCTAGGCTTGTTTATTTAAGTTACTTCCATAGTATTATGTCCTACGGTATACTACTATGGGGCCGGGCAGCAGACATTGAGACTATCTTCATCTTGCAGAAGAGAGCCATCTGATTTATTTACAAGTTAGGTAGTAGGGATTCGCTAAGAGATTTCTTCAAAGAAACCAACATCTTAACAGTTGCATGTCAATACATTTATGAAAATATTATGTATACGTTAGAAAAAATATCAAAGACTTCGAAAATGTTGGTGGCCACCATAATTAACATAAATTGTCATTTCCACTATTTAGACTTAAAAAAGTTAACACATCCTTTATGGGGCACTGTATAAGGTTCTACAACAAAATTCCTCAAGATATATTAGAGTTACCTCCAACGCGATTTAAAAAATGTGTTAAGCACATTCTGTGCAAAAAGGCTTACTATAACATCAAGGATTATTTAGAAGACAAAGATGTTTGGCATTAAACAGTAGATTAATATTATTTAAAGGACGATTGTGACTAGTGTTCAACACATTCATGACTAATATTTTAAGTTGAAAACTCTGTTAATTAAGTTAAAACGTGTTTTGAAAAGAATAAATGTGGAGTTTCTTTGTAAGCTTCTTCTCCACATAATCCATTAATTGTGAAACTAACAACTTTGACGTTCATTAAGTAAACATTCTGTTTTTACAATGAATAAAAATATTTGAATTGAATTGAAAAAAAAAAAAATATCCGGAATTTAATACTATCTCTAAACTTGTACTATTATTAATAAATAAGTACCTATTTACAAATGGCAATGGAGGTCTATAGTGTACGTTGATGTTCAGACCATATGACCTGACCATATCATATGAATCAAAGAAGGAAATAAAATATTTGCAAAAAGAAGGCCATGAAGAATTTTCTACGCCTCTTTAGAACGCAGAACTGCGCGTATTTCAAAAAAGGAACGTGACCTGATTACTGACGGATGCTGTCAGTTTTGTCTATGGTCTCTCTTGAAACGTCACATCTGTTTGCGATATCTCCTATCGATTCTGAACCTTACGGCTGCAAGCTTGAATTCAAATTGTATTTCCGTTCTCGTAGCCATTCGCGCGTAATAGCACAGTATTGTCCGCTCGGAGCCTAGCTCAGAGGTTGGGTTCGCTCTTGTGCTGACTGCGCAACAATTTCGCTCACCTATAATAGGTACAGGCTCTGTTCATAGCTACAATATTAACTGTTGTTGTAGAAAACCTGTTGAATATTGGCCACCCCAGACGAGGATGGCTAATTTTATTTCATCTGGACAAGTTTTAATTTTTAATTTTATTTACTTTTAGGTTTGGTACATATGATTTTAAAAACCTATTTAGAGGCTAAAAATTCCACCCATGCCGGGACACATGACTTATTGGATTTGTCTGCGCCCCAGATAACAGAATAATTTTAGGTAACACATGGGAACATTCACGAAAAGAAATTAATTGATTCTGAGTTACTCGTAGTACGAAGTTTGCCAACCCAGCTAGTAAAGAATAAAACCTTACTCCTTTTGTTCTCTACTTTACTTAAGAACGAAACGATTGATAATTATGTTGTTACTCCACTGAACATTGATTGTATAAACTCAACTTATTCTTGTTAGACTAGAAACCTTAAATAAGTATATATATATATATATATTTTTTTTATCACATCTATTCAAAAAGAGCTAGTTTAGTCCTCGTAAAAAGGGACCAAAACAGGTCTTTGATCCCTAGGGAAAATCATAATTGTAACATTGTAACACGCATTTCTTTGGGCCTAAGCCCGCATCTCAAAGTAGGTAAGCAGCAGCACTTAATTACCCAGAGCCAGCCCATAGCATTAAACTGGGCAGATCTGTATAGATATCAATACTTCTGATAAGACAATTTAGTTGTTGGTGATAGGAACCTTCAAGTAGTAGTCCCGCAGCTTCATTTTATGCTCATAAAGCTGTTTCGTCTCCAAACTGGAATAAAATTCCTATAGAATTCATGTAGAAATAGGATGATTTTATGAGCAAGTTTATATGGTAAATAGTGTTGATAATTTTACGAGTTTCGATGTTTCTGAGTAACTTTCTAAAGAAAATTTTAAATTTTACATTTTATAATCAATTAATCAGCCAGTACAGGTATTTCATCAAAAGTATGTGTTTAATTCTGCAAGAAATGTTTAAAACATATTTTTGAGGTTACCTTTGTATTACAGTCTGTATCCCTTTCGCGGTATACAAAACTTAGTTTTTTCAGTGAAAAGCATTTCATGACGTTTTTATGTTTAGTTTCCATGAAAAGATCCGAAAATAAGGAACACTTATGAAATAAAATAAACATTGTCGGGGCAAATCTCAGTGGCGCCATCTGTAATTAGTTTCGTGTTGCCATTCCCATTGTTTGTTTACATAGGTACTCAAATTCGGATTATACCTCCTAAGTCTTTATAAAAAAAATTGTTTGTCTTCAAGTAGGTAGTGAGAATGAAAGTATTCTATGTAACTCCAGAGAATATTGTATCGGACGCAAAAAATGTGGTACAAACATTTTATTCTATTCATTCATAAGTTGCACTTACTTTTTTTGTGATAAAAAGTAGAGTGTCCACCTCGGCAGCAACACTATTTTACCCTCGCTACGCTCTCGATTCAAAGAAACACTCTCGCTCTAAAAATAGTTGTTGTCTCCCTAGGTAAACAATCTACTATTATTGTATACCGGAAAAGAATATTCTTATCTTATATACGGTGTTATTTATAAAAATAAGTTTCCCCTAAAAAGGCTTTCGGTGTTTTAGACGCAGTATAAATAGTTAAGGAGTCGTGTTTTTATAAATAAGACTGATAGAATATTATCCTGATTTTCAGGACTTTGTAGTCCCAATATTCGATGGCAGACATATCTTCGTCCCATTTCATGAATAAAATGTAATGACACGTGTTGAAGTGCTTATAGGATCGTCGATGAAACGAATTAAAAACGGTAATCCTGGTAAATCCTGAGCTTGCACATTCTCGTTATTTTCCCCGCTGGCTTTTGTTTCTATTTAAAAAAACCTCACTAACACTGGCTGTATTCGCGCAGTAAAAAAAACGGCCAAGTGCGAGTCGGACTCGCGCACGAAGGGTTCCGTACCATTATCTATACAATATTTGAATATTTCAAGCGTCTACCTGTTGCCGTTATTAATATCCAGCAAAAAACAAAAAATCACGTTTGTTGTATGGGAGCCCCCTTAAATATTTATTTAATTTAAATTTAATTATTTACTTTTAAAGTGAATATATTCTGTGAATATTTCAAGCGTCTACCCGTTGCCGTCATTAATATCGAGGCAAAAAATGGCAAAAAAATAATGTTTGTTCTATGGGAGCCGCACTTAAATATTTATTTTATTCTGTTTTTAGTACATCATTCTGTTGTTGTAGCAGCAACAGAAATACATCATCTGTGAAAATTTCAACTGTCTAGCTAGCACGGTTCATGAGATACAGCCTGGTGAAAGACAGGCAGACAGACGGACACTTCGGGTACGGAACTCTAAAAACGATCGTCACGGCAGCAGATGACGGTTAGTAGTTTCTTTCTCTAGCTAGATGGACTGGATTTGTGTCTCTTACAGCCTGCAAAAAGTTAAATGTGGAATTGAACGTGTAACGAACGAAACCGCACCAACAGTAAACTCGCCTTACCGTTCTAAAATGGACGGTCAATCGTCCAGATGTCGGTCGTCTTGCATAACTGTAACATGCCGCGATACTTACGACCGCTTTAAATACATCAATGCGCCAATCCGCCTTTTATGATGGCATGCCATTGCGTTGCGAGAGTTGAGATTTCTAACGGAAGCTTCGCAGAGTTATAACAATGAAAAACTAATTTAAGTGGCATGAAACTTGTTGCAAAATCTCTCAGCTAAAGGCAGTGAAGCAACTTTGTTGCGGTGTTCAGATGAGGAAGTGTAGTAAACATAACTCAGCACCGTTTATCAATAAACACGAAATAAGTGCCGCCCATTTTTGTCTGTCAATCGACCGAGCTGATAAGTGCTCCTGGACTATTTATTGATTTAGTTAGGGGCATTGCTTTTGTAAACAAAATGGAGGCGGCAGTTTTTAGGTTTATACGAACTTCGGGGTTGTGTCTTTTCGGGTCTGTCGAAGTCGGGAATTTCGGCAATCATGTTGGTAGGTATAGGTAAAGTTGCTCTGGTTTCCCTTCAATACGTATAAATACCTAATAAACAATCGCAATTAGACCCGTTAAACGTAAAACTAACCCCCGGTTTATCGTACACTAACTACCTATTAGTTATTCTGCTGTCTAACTGTCAGTTGGCCAAAGTGCATAAAAAGCTACAGACAGCTGACAGTAGTTTAGCAATAGACTGACTGTTAGCACCTGTTAGTGTACGAGAAACCGCGGGTTGGTCGGAAAAAACATCGGAATAATCTGATTTTACACCCCCCGGTTACGGGACATAATCTGTTGCAACTACCTGTACCTGCTTCAAAGAATAGCTCGAACGTTTCTTCACCCTATTGCAGGTATAGTAAATTTGATTTGACGTTAACCATCAAAGTTTCGACAACCTGGCTGAAACAAAAGTTTTTAATAACCCGAAACGTTTTAAAATCTCAGCTCCGCAAAAAGTAGCCTCTCGTAAAACTCTCCTAATTTGATGGCTAATAAAGAATTTAACATTCTGTCGTCGCCCGTTGTTATAGATCGCTTCGTAGAGCTTTTATTTTTATTTTTCCGGCCTGGAATGACAATTAAGTGCCAATTTTGGGCTCTGGGATCGGCGCGATCAAATTACTAAATTGATGGCTTTGCTTGCCACACACAAACAATGGGGCTCTTTGTTTCTGGCTTGCTTAGGAACACTAGAAGGACCTGAACATTTTTGTTGCAAAATCTCCGTCTACGGGCACACGCGGCGATTTGATAGCATGATGCCCACTATCGCATTTTGTTATCTACTCTTATTTAATTTCAATACAATCGGTAGCACTGAATGATATCATTACGTTCTACGGGTGGGTTCGTGATTGAAAAAGCACTTTATAAACCGACGAATAGGTGTATGATTTATTTGCACACTATTTCTTAACTTCATAATACTTTTCTCTAAATAAACACTCTTAATGACACTGCACTAATCCGATAATTAATTCTCTTAGTACTTCTTCCTTCGATGTATTTCGTTTCGCTTCCGCTTCCAAAATAAAACTGACTGGCGGCATTTTGTCATCCCCGCTTATATACCGTTTGAGATATTCCCGAAAACGCTATCAAGTCGTGGAAGGTTCTACAATACTGCCGTCTCGCTGGATCGTGTTGTCTAAGTCACATCTTTCCGTTAGTTCTGACTATAGCTATCTCTTTCTAATAGTGCTATCTCCTCAAGTGTAGTCAAATTATGTATATTTTTATATATTAGCATATATTTTTATTATTTCCCTGGTTTATTGCGCATAAGTCGAAAGTTGATTTTTGGAGATAACGGCGTTTTAGCTTGTGGACGGCAGCATAGTGGGCCATTCTATCAAACCCACGCGACTTCAATCTGTAGAATTCTAAAGGACCCGATCGGGCCACGATAAATTGGTTTTTAATTGTTCTTTTTAAGGTCATAATCTATCAGGTTAAACTGTCAAACTAAAATAATCTCTATGCCTTAGCGACAAGTATATTTTCAAAGTCCAAGATGATTAAAAAGAAGTTAAAGCCCCACTTAAGCCTTTTCATAGAACCTTTTCACAAGATTTCTGTTTAATTACGTTATTTGCAATTCTTGGCACGATCGAATCTCGATTTCTGTCCTTTAAACAAATTGGTAAAGATAATAGATAGATAGAATATTCTTTATTATATGTATACACCAGGAATTAACAATAATACAGTATAGTACAATTGGCGGCCTTAAGAGTAATTTCTTCCAGACAACCATTTAATAAAGTTTAATTGTGATTCTGCATGCCGCTTGTTTGAGGCATCCACTTAATGTTTCTGATTTTATAATCATCATCGTCATCATTCAGCCACAAGAAGTCCACTGCTGGACTTAGGCCTCCTCCATGTTTTAAATTTTATGATGTTAAGCTATAATACAATGTTAAGCTTGATAAATAAAATTCTCACTGAAGAATGAAAGAATCCGGGAAATGGTGATTTTATTGCTTAGGTCTGCGAAAATGCCTTAGACTACTCTTTTGAAAGTGGTAACTTTATTACATTTTAAACCTTTTAGCAGTCGTAGCGTAAAACGGCTGTGACAAAATAAGTTTCGAAATTGAGTTCCATCTAGCGTTTCCCTGGAAGCCTAACGAAAAGAGTTCCGTTTGCCGTACGTTGCTAGGTAATATTATTTCGCGCAGACTTTCTGGAGTCTGCGAATCACACGTTTGAAAATATTTTATCAGTGAAATTTCCGCTTTTAATCATGGATCATTATCATTGTATTTAAAAGTTAAAAGACTAGAGCAATTCCTGGTGTACATACAATAAAAAATATTCTACCGTCTATCTATCTATCTATCTATCTATCTTGTCGGTGCATACATAATACCTACCATCATTAATTTTCAATTTTAATATATACGTGTATATGCTTTCGCACACACACACGCACACGAACACACACACACACACACGCACGCACGCACGCACGCACGCACGCACGCACGCACGCACGCACGCACGCACGCACGCACGTGCGTTAATAAATTTGCATGTTCTAAGGGTGTATTTTTTATATAGAGAAAAAAACCATTTTTCACCGTATTTTTTAGGTAGTGGTTAAAAGCTCTTTCATTCCCCAGGTCACGTGACAGGCCTTGTCTTTTTATAGCAATAAATACGTTTTATATTTATCTACTCCTGTCACAGATCAGTTCAAAGGTGGTTTTAAATGACAAACTGTAACCGACGTGTTTTTGGATTTGCGCTTTTTAGAAGTAACCCTGTGTACGTAGCGTATAACCACAGTACAAATAAATATAGTAAGTAATCTTCGGGCCCGCACGAAGCATAATAATAGCCTACACTAGCTAAAATGGCGAGGGCTGTGGCTCGTTAAATATTAGGCAGGAAGTTAGCTAATTGAGATGGTCCTTTTGTTACCCAGGCGACAGGGTTGTTTGATGTTTAAAACATGAAATTGCGAACAAGTGATGGCCTTGCGGACCAACATCATGCAGGTACTTAGGAATCTCTGGGACAGGGATACCGTTTTAATAGATTAAATTGTAGTCTGATGAGAGCCATCCGATTTATTTACAAGTTAGGTAGTAGGGATTCGCTAAGAGATTTCTTCAAAGAAACCAACATCTTAACAGTTGCATGTCAATACATTTATGAAAATATTATGTACGTTAGAAAAAATATCAAAGACTTCGAAAATGTTGGTGGCCACCATAATGTTAATACTAGAAATAAACATAAATTGTCATTTCCACTATTTAGACTTGCAAAAGTTAACACATCCTTTATGGGGCACTGTATAAGGTTCTACAACAAAATTCCTCAAGATATATTAGAGTTACCTCCAACGCGATTTAAAAAATGTGTTAAGCACATTCTGTGCAAAAAGGCTTTCTATAACATCAAGAATTATTTAGAAGACAAAGATGTTTGGCATTAAACAGTAGATTAATATTATTTAAAGGACGATTGTGACTAGTGTTCAACACATTCATGACTAATATTTTAAGTTGAAAACTTTGTTAATTAAGTTAAAACGTGTTTTGAAAAGAATAAATGTGGAGTTTCTTTGTTAGCTTCTTCTCCACATAATCCATTAATTGTGAAACTAACAACTTTGACGTTCATTAAGTAAACATTCTGTTTTTACAATGAATAAAAATATTTGAATTGAATTGAATTGATGTTTTCTTGACCTTGTCCGACCGCCCGCGGCAGGTTGAACTAGTGATGTTATAAATGAATGATGCTCTAAAGTCGCGTGCAGACTAATCGAACAAAAGTGAACGAATGTGCGTAGATGTTATGTCGAAAGCAAGCAAGCTACTACAGGGTGAATATATACTACGGGGTGAATTTGAAATCGTGGGCAATGTTTTAAGATTATGTTAATAATTTATTTGTGCTTTGAGACACACCCTTTATAAGGAAATGTTCTATAATTACTGATAAGGTCATTAAGATTTAGTCCCGTTACATGTATGAAGATGTTTTCTATTCGTTTTGATATATTTATTTTCCTTTACTTTCCTTAACGAATGAATTAAATTTTAATGTTCTGTTTGTTATTAATAAGAATTTGTTTTAGTTAACATCGAAACTAAACTGGCACAGTAAATAAACTAACCATGTTTAAATATTAATTAATGATTTGAAAGTAATGGCATGACATTTTTTAAGGTAATCGCGATTTTCAACGTTTGGTTCCAAACTGTAATCAAAGCGGTACAAATGACATTGAAAAATGTTTTCTTTTATTATTTTCTTTTATATTTCAGAATCTATCGTCCGATATGCGTAACGTAAACCAAATAAAATTTGAGATGGCTGGTGCCGAACATAAGACGCTGAGAGCAAATATATTTTTGATTTTCAAAACTTTTTTTGCTGATATAGTTTGCTTGTGACAAAGCGAAGTAATTATAGATAAAAAATAAAGTTAGTAACACTTTTTTTTAAACAATTGTATTAGTGTTTTAAATTATGCTCCCCCCTTACTCAAAATATTGTTAACGCATTCGATGTCATCTTGTAGTACTATGTACTTAGTACTACAGAAGTCAGTGAATCGAACGCAAACAGTGGCTTTCGTTCGCCTGCGATGCTGATCGGCGTGTGAGTTCGTTAGTATCGTTCGGATAGTCTGTAGGCACCATTATGTGTTTACAACTGATAAGGGGATTAATCGATGCACGGGCATGCAGTTGCATTGAAAATTACATTAAATGAACTCCACACACGAGGCACTTATTATTATTTCGTTATGTACCTATGACATTCAGAGACAACTCATATGAGATTCTGCCTTTAGTACAAGCAGAAGATTATTTAAACTAACCTTGCTTCCGTCACTCAAACGCATTGTAGAACATCATCAAATGAAGGCGAAGTCAAGCTTATCTATCTATTTCTTCCAATATCTTGGGCTTCCATTCCCCAACCGATGTGCCCATATATCCAAACTTTTCCCTTCAGTCTCTTTGCACAGACCTCTTTGGCTTGCCTTCCTTTTTAGGCAACCTCTTTGCACAGACCTCTTTGGCTTGCCTTCCTTTTTAGGCAACCTCTTTGCACAGACCTCTTTGGCTTGCCTTCCTTTTTAGGCAACCTCTTTGCACCTGCCGCCTCGCTGAACCTTGCAGCTTACGGCTCTCGCACAGTCCACAATTTTCCGCTGTGATTTTCCGCGCCGCCCGCCACGCTCCCGTCTGCGGTGTTATTGAACAAAATACGAAGACGAGGAAGGTCGTCTTTGTTTCATTTAGTGGAGTACGTCTTGTTCATAACTGGCTACAGTCGGCAGCATATCAACCTTTACAACCATGCACGGGTGACTTAGGCGCGAGACACTCGGATGGGACGTGAGGCGAGAGGGCGGTAAGATGTAATAATAATAATTTACACACAATACAATCACTTGACCTGGTCCCAAACTAGGATACCCTGTGCTATGGTAACCAGGCAAGGACGTCACAAACATGACAATACACCCAGACTAGAGTATAGAGTCACAGACTTCCTTGCTCTGCGGTCGCTCTTGGTCTGTGACTCTATACATTTTACCGCGCCCTCGCCCCACGTCCCATCTGTGTGTCTCGCGCCTTAGCAACTGAAATGTATAGCTTGATGTACTGTCGATTTTACCTTACTCGTTTAGTGAAATTCGTCACGTATGTGACATGATTGGGGCTACAGCGGTTGCCATTTGCGCCTTACAACAGTCGTGTATAATTGTTTAGTCATCGTTACGGCCATCGGTTTGGAACTCTCATCAGTTTAGTTCTGTGTGCACAGTCTCTTTCTCATTCGGCAACCTTTCCGTCACAGGGTGTCTGGAAGAAATTGCTGTCAGCAATAAGGGCGCCCATTGTACTTTTTCATTGCAACTATAATTTTTTTTATATCTCACTTCTTGTGTGCAATAAAGAATATTCTTATCTTATCTTATCACAGTTTTTGCTCACCTCAACCTGAACACCGATATTAAGCCGGAGACGATGCAAATAAGTACATAGGGTTTACACTTTATGTGAACACAGTTCCTAACTTTATCTGTAAAATCAATATCTTGGGGTCATTGAAAAAAAGCAAACAATTTGTGCATTATCCAAAACGCGGGGAAGAGAAAAGGCGTTTAGTGGACGAGGCGTAGGTATTATGAACGCGACGTAAAAGGAAGGAGCCCAACTGTATAGGGATATTATTATTTTAGAACCCGACAAAAAATGGTTAAGATTCGATATTATTTGCAAAAGTACCTGTAGTAGCGTAGGACGCCTACCAGCACGCTGGACCGACGATCTGAGGCAGATTGCTGGCAGTGGCTGGGTGAGTATGGGCGAGGACAGAAAGAAGGAGTGCCTGGGGAAGGCCGATGTCCAGCATAGGATTGATTGATTGACAAAATAAATGGACCTTCTGCTCAGCTCCCTGTTTAGTCTCAGGTGATTGTAGACACAAAGCCCGAGGATATTGTGCCTGAGTGACGAAGCGGCTGCGAGAGTTGGCCGAGGGCCCTTGCGCGATGAATTGGAGCCTCACACAATCAGGCGGGCCCTTAAAAAGTATGCATATGCTAGTTGCTTTGGATTCCAGCACTATCGAACGCTGCACAGACGGCAATGTTTTGAAGCGGTACGCGGATAATTATTCGTGTTTTAATTGCATTCGTCAGAAATTAGGTTCTGTCGCCGTAGACCATAAATAATTTGAAAGTTTAAATGGGTGGATATTTGTCACACACTTACTGCCTCACGGATCTGGGTGAAATTTGGCACAGAGATAGATTACGGTCTACTTTTTATCCCCGAAAAATACACGTCAGAATTTCCACGCGAACGTAGTCTCGGGTAACAGCTAGCCTTATTATACGTAAGTACCCATGTCCAATGTCCATGTTAGCGACTGATGTTCGCGATTTGCTACGACCAACTCTCTTACTTTACTCGAACTTTTGTCGTTTTCTTCTATGTAGCCTCAATTGTGTCCCACTGCTGGGTGAAGGCTTCCCCTTCAGCTCTCCACCCCTCCCCATTTGTAGCCACCTCATCCCGTTGCCATCCCGGTAGAAAGGTTTTGAAGACGTGCCGCCGTCTTCGCGTTGGTCGGCCTAGTGTTATTCGTCGCGTGGAATCCTGTGAGTGGTGACTTTTGCCCACCGTCCTACACGGCTTTCGTGGCCCGCCTAATTCCACTTCACCTTAGCGGATGCAGCTCCGACGTCGACAATTATGGCTCTGGAGGTGTTGTGTTGTATCTTATATGCTGCTGTTTTTGGTTACCGTCTAAAAATATATGAGTAACAATTATTACGTAGGTAGCTTTTCGATTTCGTTTGTCTAACTAATGAAATACTCCGTCGAGTAAAATACTTCATCCGATATTACATCTCCAAGGAAATTCGCGGACCTTCTTTTGATGAAAATGAATCTAATACTGAAGCGTGTCTGCCTGCATAATTAGTAGACTCTGTGGTCTCCGCAAAGAGCTAAAGCGAACGTGCTACCTTAGATTAAATTAAAACTTGTAGCATGCAGTTCTGCCCATAGCCTGGGGCACTCAGACTTGACTCTAGCACACTCTAGTAGGAACTTACGGTAGTATATTTCATTCAGAATGCGGTGGGCGCGCGTGGTAATTTAGCTCAAACTTTTCTCTTTCTCTCTGAGAGCCCTGTGTCCTGCAGTATCCATAGTAAGCACATACTAATCATCATCAACCCATTATGTCCCCACCAAGGGGCACGGGTCTCTTCCCTGAGGAAGGTATAGGCCATACTCCACCACGGGGGCCAAGTCCGGATTGGTGGAGGCTTGTAGACTAGTGGCTCGTCTACTGTCAGAAGTTGTCAAGCCGCCCTAAGGCCTCTGACTTGGCTTAACGACTGCCATCTATCGACGGCAGCCGGCACCAACAGCTTAACGTGCCTTGCGAAGCACGGAACCGCTCAGAAAAATGCCACTAGCGTTAGGCATAGACGGCGACCCATCCATGCACTGAACGCGCCCTGTGTTGCTTAACCTTCGTGATCGTTTAAGATCACTCAGGCAGCCGGGGCTACGAGCGATTCTGAAACATACTAATACTATGGTTCAATGAAGAGGTCATTGAAGTTCGCTTGCTTTCGCCGTAACGTACCGTTTACACTGATTTGTTCACTTTATTTCGCAAATCTGTACCCGGTATAAGAAAATTATTAATATAATATTAGTCCATCTCAATATGTCGCGCACCTTTGTAATAAACTATTTCTATATTCCAGAGGTCGCGGGTTTATGTCACGGCATGGCTGGAGATTTTGGCCTCTAAATATGTTTATACACTAAAACATAAACATAAACATTTACATACAGGCACATACATTGCTTCTGGCCCCACACTATTTCTATTTAGAGGATCCGGTATAATCCTCTCAGCTTGGCCGTTACGCTGGCTTATTATTGTGTTAACAATTGCTCTAAACCACACGAAATACAAGATATATGCAGTGACTGTAACATCTAGGGCGTCATTTCACAGAACTACGTACGACTCATGCTATACTATGACACTGATTAACCCACAGATTAATTATTTGTACTGTTTGGCTACACAACGTACATCAGAATATCATAATAAACTATGAATTGTAATTTAAAGAAACGAGGCACTGAAGGGGTTTTATGTAGCCTTCGAAACATAGCTAGAATACAAGCAACGAACAAAGGGATAATGTTGACACATCTTGTAATCTAAGGTGTCTACTGTCTAGCCCTAACTGGACGTCCTTTCTGTGTGACAGACAACGACTCTGCGTCAATCCAACCCACGTCCCCGCGTTTGTCTCCCAAAATAGTTTACCTGGAATTTTGTGCTCGGCAGCTTTTAACAGTAAGGCTAGGCGCGCACGGGTTACTTTTGTCAGCGTGACTGTTTCGTCACTCTTATCAAGTCCGTGGATATGTATGGAGATGCGCGCATGTTACGACGTGACAACTGGATGACGTTTACGTGCGCCGACCGGCGAACAAGCCCGAGACGAAACTGTCACCGTGCCGTTAGTTTTCATAGCAGCGCGCGCACGAGTGACAAAATTGTCAGTCTCCGCGTTGTTCGTTCAGATACTCGACTTTGGTGCACGCGAAATAGCGTCATCATCTACACAAAACGTGATTATCCGAGAAGACGATATTGATAATGACATCATTGTAGAAGAAGTGGAAAAAAAACCAGCACTCTATGATAAAAAACTGAAAGAGTATTCTAACATTAATTGGAAAATTAAAGCATAAAAAACTGACTCCAAAGGGGGTGTACCCAGTATTCTTTTCGCTTTTTTTTTTCTTCTGAGTCTGATGAGTTCACAGACAACGACCGTCTCTTCGAAATGCATACCTATCAGCAAATGACGCCTCGATTTCAAAAAAAGTTTTGTCACTGTCACCCTTCGTGAGCACACTCCACTTTGGATACGTGACGTGACACTGACAAAAACTTTAATGTCATGGCGACAAAAGTAACCCGTGCGCGCTTAGCCTAACAATTTTACTATCTCCAAAACTCGACATTGGCAGAATCCTTAGGGTAGCCATAATTAAGAATTGAATTGAATTTTACTCATGAAATTTACATACCCACGGGAGAGTCTTTCAGCATTCGTAATTTCTTTTACTTTCCGTCGCAATGACTGTATTGTTTCTTGAGTTAACTGAATTAACCGCAATCTAAAAGTTTTTTTTCCTGATGTTTATTTAAATTTAAGCGGTGGTAGCCTAGTGGGTAGAACATTGGACTCGGAAGCGGGAGACCCAGGTTCGATTCCCAGTGCGGGCATGTACCTATCACTTTGTTTTCTAAGTTATGTACTTTGTGAAGTTATAGTAGCAATACCACTCGCTAACTGTGAAGGAAAACATCGTGAGGAAACCTGGGTGTCTGAGCTATTCACATACCTCAGCGCTTGAAATCGCCAATCCGCGGTGGGCACGCGTGGTGATTAAGCCCATACTCTCTCTCTGAGAGAAGGCCTGTGCCCTACAGTGGGACGTATAAAGGCTGCTTATGATGATGATTTTACTTTGGCAAATATTTAACACGGCAACTGAAATCCTTTTTAGGCGACTTTCTATTAAGTCACAAAAAAACTAACTTTTCAGTGATTAAATATCTTAGCAACTATTAAACTATACAAGCAACAAAAGGCTAGGATCAAAAAAACTAAAAAACGGCTGCTACTGTAAGGTGTCAAATATATCAAGCGGGATCAGTGTAAAACTGGTTAAGGTATTATAAAACCTAATGTGGCGACTAATTCTTCACTGGCAACTACTGGCAATCTAAATTTTGGGTTGGTTGTTAGGTCAGTACACATAAGCAAAAATAGGTTCGAAGTTCCAGGATGGAGCGGAGCGCAGCGACGCTCCATCCTGAAACTTCGGGTGTTAGTTCTTTTTTTTTATATAAAAGCGAAAAAAAATATTTCACTAAAAAACTTAGTTTTGAGTCAAACTTAAATCAGGTTGGTGCATGGAAAAGTCATGGGGCCTACATTATGAAAATGTAGCCAAAAGTATTTTTTTAAGATCTTGTTTGTATTTATTTAAGACCTTGGTCAAGTTTATAGACAACCCCATTTTAGAATTTATGAAAGCCTATTTTAACTTTTTTATCCGCCAATAATTTGTCGCCTTAGAAGAAATTCAATTGCCACAAAAGAAAATCACTGCCAGATAAAATTTAAATAAAACCTCAAAACTCATTAAAAAGCCGCCGCTTTCTAGTTAAGATGCTACCTCAAATTAGTCGCCAAAGTAGTTTATTTACGATCCATTTTCAGTTTTTTTAAGATCCGGAATGGTATCAATTTGTCGCCGCGTTAAATACATGCCTTTTACTTTAACATCTGTACCATATTTGTGCCTATATTTTTCTACCTATATAAAAATTGTAAGTACGTTCTGTTGGTGCTCCTAAAACAATTAAACTGTATGACACAGCAGCAGTCAATTGTAAATGAGGGAGCAGTACGAGTCTCCATCCATTTTGGTATGCAATCACAATTTACTTGTTCTAATCTCACTAATTCCCAGAGTCCAAACCAACTCAGCCAGTCAGTAAAGCCACTTTACTCCTAAAACGTGGGAATGTGTGCCACCCAGAATCACAGAGACTAAAATAGGCCGACGATCTCGTCCCTACCCCTATAAGTTTATGCGCGGCTGTAAAGTACCTAGTTAATGGGCACATCGACCGACACTGGTTCGTTGAGTGCTGGCTGTAGGTCATGTCATACGTGATCGAAAGTTAGACGCTTGATGCAACGTGGTGGAATGCAACCGCCCATCTTTGGAAGCGGTTGATTGATGGCAATCGTCGTCGCGAAGAATCAAGAGCGAGAGGCAGAGACCAAGCTTTGCCACGATCCTGACATACGAGTACTCGATTGATTAGTACCTTTCGATTCAACAACGCATTCATTGTTCGCAAAATACACGCTAGTGTTTTTTTTTTATAATGTCTAAGTGAAGATTAGGTATTTTATTTAAAATAGCGCAAAAGCTGAGACTTTTTAAACGTTACAAGTTAAAAATTGTCCGTTTGAAGATCTAGATGATTTTGGAGAAAAAATGGACAAAAGAACTTCAAACTTAGTCTTTAACTGGCTAGTACATGATGCATTCATGTCTTGCCTGATTGTAAGCGAATACGGGGTCTAAGATGTTATGTGCTTGCTTGTTCAATGATAGTTTACCTAGGTTAAAAGTGTTTGAAAAAACAGACGATAGCAACCCGTTCCACATCTTTGCCGTCCTCATCACAAACGAATTAGTCAATCGTTCCACGACAAAAAGTGAAGATGAACCATTAGCTCGCTTTTGGTAATGAAATATAAGGGTTAAAAAAATAATAATGATGTCCTCCACTGTAGTTACTTCTCGTTTTTCAAAATGGGAACTACCCATGTAGTCGACGTGTCCACCTAGGGTACCTACCCTTTTTTAAGGGATACCTATCCCTTATAGCCCCATCCACTTGCATTTGCTCCATTGTTTTACCATACTTTCTTCCGTTATCTTCTTCAGTATCCACAGGTCCAAAACTCCAAACCAACGCAACTTACCTGCGGTAGATAATTTACTTGGTTTGCTTGAAGGAACAGTTTTCTTTCTTGGTCACGTACTAGATGGATACTAGGCAAGAACGTTTTACCCAATGGACGTGACACAGTTGACGTTTTCGCCTATTCCCCGCGTGCCACTTACCGAGGCTAATTGAACTCTGTTCTAAATTCTTATTGTCAGTGTGACATCAGACTTTCGAGGAAAAACGTCAAGAAAAAAGTGAGAAAATATGACGAAGTGCGCAGTGTTGTTCTGTAAAAATTACAGCAGCAAAACAGCTAATGTTTCTTATCACCCGTAAGTATGATTTTGTACTTATTAATGCGGTATTTCTTTAGTAAATTAATAGAAAGTGCAACATAAACAACATATAATACGCCGAAATTAAAAAGTTTCATGCTTCTGGCAATATAATAGTATTGTGTATATAATAGTAATGTCACTTTGACATTCTGTAATTTATGGTACAATATCATTCATTCACACCTCATTCCCTTCTTTATGGGTATTTTTTTCTTGGAATAGGGCTTGACACAGTCGATAAAATATTTCGATATTTCAATCACGACCAGGGACATGAACATTTTTTTTTTCTATAGATCGGTGTCGACTCCGTTGTTGATCTAGCGGTATCACGACTGATTTCGAAGCCGGAGGTCGTGGGTTCCGTTTCCACTGGGTGCCGCCGTACATTTGTACACATTTCGTTAGTCTGGGTGTATTTCCATGTTTGTGATGTCCTTGTCTGGTTACCACAGCACAGGGTATCCTAGTTTGGGACCGGGACAAGTGATTGTGTTGTGTGGAAGTTGTTGAATAATTAAAAACTAATTATATATATATAAGTATTTTATGACGATATTTTTTTTACTTTATTGTATGTATGTTATTGCATTTGATTTAATTCTGCTGTACTTCACCACGGCACGCATTCCGTAGTACAATTATAGGTTACCGTAGGCACTGACTGAAATCCGTTGTGGTGAGGAAGTGATCCTCAGCGGGATCACTTCCTCAGCACAACGCTGAGTCAGCTGCCTTTTGTGGCAACTTAGGTACACCACAGGCTACATCTATAAACCTGTTTTATTTATTCATTTTGTCTGTTGTGTATTTAGTTTTTTTTCTGTTTTTGTGCATATTATGTTACTTATCTGCTTATTTTGTTTCTGTGATGTATCTTGTTGGTATAATAAATGTCTTTCTTCTTCTTCTTCTTAATATTTATTTCTTATTTATTTTGTAGATTTCCAGTCGATCCGTTAAGGAAAAGAAAGTGGGTGGAAGCGGTTCGTAGAAAACAAACATGGATTCCTACCAAACACCACAGAATTTGCGGCATTCATTTCGAATCAAAATTTTATAGCCAAACCGCAACAAAACAGAGAAAACTATACAAAAATGCTTTCCCAACACTGCAACTGCCAGAATGTGTAACTTTATTTTAATTATTGTTATAACCAACTATCAGTAGTGAAAGACTGCGATTGAGTCCCAATGCTACGTTAGAAGTTAAAATACCAAAGAAAAAGATTTGTTAGACTATCATATCATGATTATTAGATAAAGTTATTTATTTAGTGATACCACTTTGTTGATTTTGGACATTATCCATCAAATACTAAATCACTCGACTGGTGAATCGTTTCACTGCAGTATTGAACTGCAAATAAAATAAGATACATATATGGGTTATTCAGATTTAACTGCACCTTGCTAAGATAATTAAATTTTCAGTCTTATGTGATGGAAAACGAACAGGAAGACGTAGAAATTTTTGAAGACAAAATGCCAGATGAGATGAAAGCATCCACGCCAGCTCACGTAAATATTATTTCTACTTATATACGTCTAAAATACGCCATCTTATTTAAAACTGCTGTTACGTCTGTTTTTGATTTTGATTTTTGATAGAAAAAATGGCGTAAAAAGTTCACAATTTTTTGTTGATAGAAAAAGTCAGTTTTCGGCCAACTTTCTTTAAAAAAAATTTTTAAATAATATGCTGAAATTTTCCTCATTTTATTTTCTATTACATATGATTTTTAATTATTTATACTAATTTTTATTCAGTCATTAAAAATATAATAATGTGCAAGCAAGATGAATGACGATTACGCTATGCACTAAATCGTAAAACTTTGGTAACTAAATCTCTTGTTTTTTTCATATTACGCAAAACGACACGGTTAGTTACTGATTCAAAAACAGCGCTGCAGGCATTTGCGTGATTATGAGGTCGCCTTGTAGCAACTTTCATACACTACAAGCTGTACGCCACCCTTTCTGGTTGTGCAACAAAGTGTTCTCTATCTCTATTACTTTCTTCCGTTTCTATATAATCTGATTTCTGTGATTTGCTTGTGTCTGATTTCATTAACTTTTCTTGTGCTATATTGCTACAATTATTGCTTGGCTTCTTCCTCGTCTCTTCAGGTTCCTGGCCCTCTTCGCGATCATAATCGTACTGCACTTACGGCGATGTTAGAAACACCTAGAAAACGACGTTTAAGGCAGAAAATACAAAGACAAAATCAAAAAATAAGGCAACTACAGGCTAAAAATCGTCGCTTGAAGAAAAAAGTAGCAAGTTTACAAGAAATATTAGACCACTTATCGGAGAAGTCCTTGATTACTGAAGACGACAAAATTTTACTCAAAATGATTGGCGGCAAAACTGAACATTTATTAGCAAGGATGGAAAGTAATATTAATTCTGGAACGATTCCGCGAACACAATATTCACCAGAGCTCAGAACATTTGCATTGACCCTACATTTTTATTCTGCCAGAGCCTACAAATATGTTAGAAAAATGTTTAATACATGTTTGCCGGCGCCACGGACATTACAAAGATGGTACAGTACTATAGATGGAACATCGGACATTACAAAGATGGTACAGTACTATAGATGCCATAATTTCTGTTATTACTTGAGCCGCAGCTATGGTTGTAGATATGTCAAACATTGACAATATATAAATATGTGTTCTTTTTAGAAAAACTGTTATTGCTTGAGCCGCAGATATTTATTTTGTTGTTAAAATTGTCTCTGTAAATAAGTACATCATTTCAGAATTTATGTTACTGCAAGAGCCGCAGATATTTTTATAGTTCTTAAATTTTGTGTATTTGTAAATATATAACTAATTTTCTAATTTCTGTTATAAATTTTTGATAATCAGAGCAGCAGATACAATTTTTGTTGATGTAATTTGCATAGCTAACTATAACTTATGCTATTTGCATATAACTTATGTCGCTAATAGCTTTCGTTGACACCAGATTCTTCAAAATAATTCGAGTACTTTTGTCATTTGTAAAAATAAAAAATAAACTAGAAATAGCAGCTCTTTATTGCTTGCATTCTCAAACGGCAAGTAATAATTAGTTGTACTAAATGGAAATAAGACTTTTCTTACAGAAATAAATAATCTTAAACTACTTAACTAGTACTTCTTTATTACCTACGAACTACCTGTAACTGCATATAGTTTACCTTATTCTTCATCTGTTCATTTCGTTCATTCACCATTTATCGATAATATTTTTATCGACATTTGCAAGCTCTAAAGTGATGTTTTGACAGTAATAGCTTCCTCCCGCCCCCCAAAAGTTGGTCGCATGTGTTTTCCTACAAAACGTCAGCCATGTCATATCCCGTGGTTAAAACATCCTTGATACTAGGTTACGTTCATACCACTATCTACTGGGTAATTGTGACCCGATTGGATTTCACTCCGTTTGTAGAGTTTCTATCGCATTAATTGTATCTTGCACCAAGGAGTGTTTGAAACACAGGCTATCTAGCTGTGCCCGCGTCTTCTACAAAATGTATCCCGTACATGTTTTTACCGGTGTTCCAAATTTCATCGAAATTTGTTCAGTTGTTTGTGCGTAATTAAGCGAGAAACAAGGGATATGGAATGTATTATCGAGGGGCAACATGAAAGTAGATGAATGATTAATGAATGTTGATGAAGCGAAAGAGATTTGTCAGGATCGTGGCAAGCGGCAAACCCTGGTCTCTGCCTACCCCCCAATAGGTACTACTCGCCAACCGTGAAGGAAAACATAGTGAGGAAACCCGAGTGTCTGAGGCGTTACTAAACATACCTCAGTAAGTAAGTTAGTAAGTAAGTACGACTCCCTGCCACCGTAACCAGGTCGTTAGACAATATGGTGGGGGGCCTTTCCACGCTGCGTCGTCCGATCCGCGGTCGCCAGGGCAGAAGTTTTTCGCCCCAACGGCCACCAGTTCTCCGAGCTATGTGCCCCGCCCACTGCCACTTCAACTGAGCAATTCTTCTGGGACGCGTATAGGCTACATAAAAAAATACCGCATTGTAGCTTATATATAATAGTATGGATAAGTGGGACTAACAAACTATCTGCATGATAGTTTCGTTCCTATTCAGTTTCGCAAGCCCATATCGTACGTATCCTTGCGGTTTCCTATGGCTTCGGTCGCGGTCAGTCTAGGAACCTGAAACTATTGAGGCTGTATCAGCTTTCGGGCTTAAACACCGTCCGCCGTCAAAACACACGGTGCGAAACTGCCAATCATATTAACGGCATTCATCCACGGTCTAAACGGTGAAAGGTCCGGCAGAATTTAAGGCGTTTATCTGAAATCGCAAAAAAAAAAACAGATGTTTCTATCATGTTTTGATTCACTACTGTAAGTATAGACGGTGTTATTAAAAAAAAAAAAACACAATTCCCTTAAAACGCTCCATAAAGGCATTAGGTATAAATAATCTGTGGTAAAGTCATTCCCTTGTAAAGGGGCCGTTCAAGTATTCATCATCAGCTATTTGACGCCCACTGCAGGACATAGGCCTCCCTCATGGGTTTCTAACCATGAAGGGTTTTGCCATAATCGCCACGCTTGGCAGGCGGGTTGGCGATCGCAGTATGCGGTTGGAATCTCAGGAAGACTCTGCTGCCCGTCTACTGGTAATTGATTTCCTTAGTCGCCTTCTACGACATCCACGGAAGAAAATGGAGTGACGCTATTCTTAATCCGGCGCCACACGGCCAAGTATTACGTAAGCAGATTTATAACAATTATTTACAATTATAATATTTCTAACTTTAAAACTATAACTTTTGAATAATTTTTGGTATAACTTGGATGTGTCTATTTGAAACGATATCTTAAACAATTTAACCTTGGCGACAATGGATCAACGGTAAAATAAAGATTAACTTACAACACGTCAAATTGTAAATCTTACCGAAACTGGCGGAAGACAAGGGAATAGGGCGTGGTAATTCCCCTATTCGGTTCTAAGCGAGTACCTAAACGTATCCATTATTTTTGGAAATCCCTGAAAATGCCTTTCGTTTTCAAGCATAGCATTAGGGTTGCCATATGTGTTCAAAGTAAAATCCACTAAATAATAATGATAATAACTTCCACACAATACAATCACTTGAACTGCGGCTCTATTATGTAATTAAAAACGGAGTGGATTTTTACGATTCCACGTACTCAGAACTGTCAAAAATACGATTTGGCATTACGCTAGAGCTTGATTTAACAAAAACAACGTACCGTCCGAAAGTCCCCACCGTGCCCACTGGTCCCAAACTAGGATACCCTGTGCTATGGTAACCAGACAAGGACGTCACAAACATGAAAATACTCCCAGACTGAGGCCATTTCTACAAATGTACGGCAGCCCCCAGTGGGAATCGAACCCACGACCTCTGTTTTGGTAGCTAAGCGATTTTGTAGAATATTCAAAAAAATCAAAGCAAAGAACCCCGCTCCCCTATATAGTGCTTACGTAATTCTTGAATACTTGAAAGTCTACGGCGTTTATGGAGTGTTTTAATGAATCGTGATTTTATAAATAACAGTGCTAATGTTTTAAGCGTTAATGTCACTGAAAATAAAAAAAACTGACCAAGTGCGAATCGGACTCGCGCACGAAGGATTTCGTACCATTATCAATATACAACATTTGAATATTTCAAGCGTCTACCTGTTGCCGTTATTAATATCGAGCAAAAAACGGCAAACATATCACGTTTGTTTTATGGGAGCCCCCCTTAAATATTTATTTTAATTCTCTTTTTATTATTTTTTGTTATAGCGGCAACAAAAATACATTATCTGTGAACTGTCTAGCTATCACGGTTCATAAGATAGATCCTGGTGACAGACAGACAGACAGTGGAGTCTTAGTAATAGGGTCCCTTACCCTTTTCATCGGATACTTTTGTCTAAGCTGGACAAGCATGTACTTGCATATACGTAAACCCACGACTGTGTCCCGGAAAGATAGGCAGAGACTAAGGTTTATCACTTGCCACGATCATGATGGTGGACATTATCTGTTCTGGAAATGCCTTGGTTGTAACGTTCAGTATGTTTTCCTACTATCCGTCATGGCGGCATCCCAAAATTAGGCGCGAGACACACAGATGGGACGTGGGGCGAGGGCGAGGTAAGACGTATAGAATCACAGACCGAGAGCGACCGCAGAGCAAGGACTGTGGACGCTCCACGTCCAATCTGTGTGTCTCGCGCCTCAGAAGTAACAAGGGCATGTGGGTTAATCTAAGATTAAAGAGGCTAATCTAGAAGGGTGGAACCATGGGACATTATTACAGCTCAACATAAAACGTTATCCTCTTAAACCTTAAGTAGGATGTTTGCACCAGAAGCTTCAATTATTCTTAACGGGACTATTCTTAAAATCGCAAAATGTAAAGGACTTCTAATTCGAAAGTCTAGGTATCTATAAAGTGTTCTCTATCTATCTACTAGCCAATTTATCTACTGTTGTCACCGTGGAAACAACATCTTCAAGCCTTTTGATTTGCTCCAAAAGTGTTTTACATCGTCCCTACATCATCCAGGGTCGATCAGTAGTGCGGTTCCTGGCCTCGGACTAGATGACCTTTGCCGTGACATGCGTACCTACTGTTAGTAGGGGGCCATATTGGAGCATTCGGAAACCATTAGGTGAGTTCTCGAAATTCTCTAAAAAAAACTCTAAAAATTTTGTAAGCACTTCACATTCTAGTTTAATTCCGGTTTCACTTACTTGATCTTTTGTCGGCAGAGTCAGACCAGGTGTCGCTCTGATTCGCAGTCAGAGGCGAGCAACGGACGACGCGAGCTCCGTCTCTACTCACCATGATTAAGCTCTGCAAATCAGAGAAAAACTTGGGGGCAAGTCTCTAAAATTCATAGAGTCGTATTAGTACGGTTATGGTTGTATCAGTAAGACTTTGTCTGGTAACCAATCGCATTCCAATGGTATGACCCGTACGACTTAACCCGTAGCTTCGCGCGATTCATCATGTGAGTTGTTAGACCACCGTATTCCTTCCCTATGCATGTAGTGCGCCAAGAACCAAAACTTGGTCATTGGCAAGAAATAGGGGAGCAAGAAAGTACGAGTTAAGCCGGGATTAAGCGGCTTTGGTGGAGGTTTTTACTTGGCTTCGGGACCGCCCGTCGGGATGATATTACTTTTAAACTATTAGGGATTACTGATGCAGCCCCACAAGCAGATAACGGGCGACATTGATATGATCCAGCAGTTCAGCTTCACGTAGACTATGGGTGAAATTGATATGGTTATTTTTTTATTTATAAGTAAACAATTAACAATGTTAAAAAGAAGGAAGGCGACGATTTCCTATAGGAGGTAACAACAAAAAATTTAGGTATCTGTCGCTGCCAGAACTCGCTTAGGGCACATACATTTCTTAAATAACTAGTTCTTAAACAACCACGTGTCAGTGTCCTTTGAGACTAGCCGCAGTTCCTTGAATCAATACCCACCTCTACAGACAACCCTATGTTAAAGGCTCAGACGGACAGTAGTAAGTACAAGAGCAATTTAATTAAAAGGAAAAAGGATTTTCAATAATGAAAATGAATCGCCTGCGCTGTATCGCGATTTTAATTTTGCACTTTATTGGATAAGCTAAGGGCGGAGCTCCGAAACATTTGTGTCGTTAGTGAAAGGTTCGACTGGAATGATTACGGATCCTGATAATGGTGCGGTAAATCAATCTCAGAAATCAAAAATTTATTTCAACGCAAAGAATTTACACTCTGCTAGTTGAATGAAAAACGTTCAAAGATCGCCTAATATTTCGAAGAATCACTGACTGCATTTACAGATTTTAGAAAAATCTGCAAGCAATTTTTCATGTATGCAGTTTTAATGATAAATAATGATTATGAAGGTGGCTCGCTGGAATACACCATCGACAGCTAAGCACTGTTTTGCGATAACAATGTGTTATTAAATATAATAGTAACTTCCATACTTACAATCTCTTGTTCCGGTCTCAAATTGGGATACCTTGTGCTATAGCAAGCACATCACTAACATGGAAATACATCCAAACTCTGGCCATTTATTCAAATCAAGTTCGGCGACCTCCAGCGGAAATCGAACCTGCGACCTCTATTTTGGTAGTCAAGCGAAATAAAAGCTGGACCGACGAGGCAATCGATATACCTGCTAAAATGGTTTGACAAGATCTAAACAACACCCTAAGATGGCATTTTGCGGAATTACATAACGTTTTACCCTTTTAAAAGGGTGTTTTATCAATAAAGCCCCTATAGCGTTTGGAAAATTGCGTAAACCCAGTCCGCGTGACACGCAGTGTCATCCAATTAAGGGAAATTTTATACCAAATTATGTGGAGAAAATGATACTGTTGATGCTTTTCGGAGTTGAGATGATTTTGAGAATATTAATCAAAGCTTCGCAATCAAGGCTGGTAAGATCAAAAAGTATATTGCTTGAGTAACGAACTCCCAAAAGCCAGATTTCTTACGAGTATGTGTCGAATGTGTGGTACCTGGATGACCGAGCTTTACTCGGTATTTTTTTTGGTTAATCGTGCTTTTTGGAAATTATATTTAGATACGATAAAAAAGGGGAAAAAAATAATCGGGCTGTAGATATCTGGTCTAGACTTGAACCGGGGCTTTCTGGTTTCAGGACCGCCTGAGCTATCACAACCTTTTAATTGGTGGCGAAATTTACCTTCGTATTCTAATGATATTGTAACAGTTTTTCATTGCCTGAAAACACGGATAAGCCGACGTTTTCTAAAAATTAACCCTAGCTAGATCGATTTATCGCCCCTGAAACCCCCTGCATACTCAATTTCATGAAAATCGTTGGAGCCATTCAAGATCTGAATCTGTGTATAAAATATAAAAGAATTGCTCGTTTAAAGGTATTAGATAGATAGATAAACAGGTAATACAACTACAGAGTGGCGCCCGAGATCAGGACGATGGTCATTGGTCAGACCAGCAGCTCCATGGTCGCAGTTGAGTCGGCGGAAGGTCTGCGGATGCGTGTGGAAGGTACCATGGGAGATGGTACTCGGGGAAATGGCAGCAATGGGCTGATGATAAAGCCACCCAATTGCTTTAAACGTGAAGATATGGGAACATCGCGGATCATTTAAAGCCAGCCCTTTTGATGTTTCCGGAGTGTCAAAATATGTATGTCTTTGACAAGTCGGGGTAGTTTCAATCGGACGGGTCCATATAGTGGGGAAGTTTCGTAGTAGCGCCTCCCAAGAGGAATGAATGAAATTCTCCCACGTAAAGAATCGCTGTTCTCCCCTTAATCCTAAACAGCTAGTCGATATTCAGGAAGGCGGATAATTAAATGAACGCCTAATGAGCCAGTATTGCCGAAGCAACCGACGTTTGGGCGCTCGCCGGATAAACAATTTCACAGCAAATGGCTGCAGGGTGCGGTTTTCAGGTGCCATACTAAAGAACAATGGCTAATTTTACGTTTCGAAGTACCTGGGCGGTGAGCTCGTAAAATTGTAGGGAAGGGCTTTTTAACGTCGCCGAAGGGTGATAAAACCAATAAATATTCAAGCTTACTGGTATTTCTGACGTGCTATTTAGTTAATTTATTGGGTAAGACAATTTCACCTACTTATTAACCGATTTAAAAAAAAAGGGGGGAGGTTCTCAGTTCGTCTATTTTCAGGTTTTCGTAGCTCAAAAAGATAATCAGAACCCTTATAGGATTACTTTGTTGTCCGTCCGTCCGTCCGCCCGTCTGTCTGTCTCTTGACCTTTCTTTTATCTCTGGAACGCGTAGAGGTATCGAGTTTAAATTAAAACCATATACTCAAGTCTACAGTCCCTTGAAGCTGTGAACAAATCAAACTTCTAAGTTAATGTGAAAAAGAAGTTACGGTCGTTTATGCCGCAAAAAACGTATATTTCGACTCTCAAGGGAATCAAAATTTATTGAGTACCTTTCGTTGAACTAGAACTATGAAATTTGGTAAGTAATATCGTCTCGTAATCGAAAAACTGAAAACTATACACTAATTTGTAAAATTATAAAAAAAAATTATCTCTGAAGTTCGGGAAAAGCTCTGAAACCTTCGAGACTCGATTCCTGAACTGTTTATAATATCTACAAATTTGTACGGAACCGTCGGTGGGCGAGTCCGACACGCACTTGTCCGGTTTTTTATGTATGTTTAGCGATAATTCCTTCAATCAATCTGTCCGTACTCGTCCACTGGTCTACTGGACATAAGCCACCCTCATCCAGCCGCTACGAGCAATCTACCTCAGATCGTCGGTTTAGCGAGTTCGTGGGTTTTACGCTGCCCAATAATTCCTCACCACCGTTAAAACTCGGTGGGGCAGGCAAACACTAGTACGTGTTGTATTTTTAAGCAGCGTCATTTGAGCACTCTTCTTGGTTACGTTACGGGCGACTTTACAAGAAAATGTTCAGAAATCAGAAATCGATAATTTATTTAAACGTAAAGAATTTACATTCTGTTTGCTGAATGTCAATGTACAGCGGTAGACGCTGCCTTCGGGTCGTATTTTATAGTGGAGAAAAAGGCAACGGGAAAAACTCCACCATTACAATTGACCTGTTGTGCTGTACCTTCCTTTAATATCTTCTGTATAATTTCTGACAGAGGTACCTATCTCCAAACGAGCGATAGCTTAAGTAGGTTCCGCGGAACCGAAGAGTTACTGGGAATCACATTTATCACTGAATAGTTGAATTATTTTGACTGTTAAATAATTCTTTGTTATTTTGAATTAATGTAATGGAATAGTCATGGACGAAGACACTTTAAAAGTTTAAAGCGTGACGCCTTATCTTGCATTTAATATTAGATTAGATTAATACACTTTATTGCACACCATACATTATAAAGATACATGAAACGTCTTAAATATCTAAGTTACATATTATACAACTGGCGGTCTTATCGCTAAAATATTTTGATATGAGCTTCCGTAAAGATCAGTTTCTGTTCTATTGCCTAAAAGTTTAAGAACCGCTGCTCTAATTGAATCATTATAGAAACGTAACCTCAGAGATCGGCGTTGGGAACTTCTTTACTTTTCAAACACCAATACAACTTTGAATTAGGTATGGTAAAATCAATAAACGCCAAAGCGGTTTCAGCTTTTTCTATTTGTCTTGAACGTTTCATCCGAACTGAAGGTAGCGGTTGTTGTTAGGAAACGTTTTATTGCTGTAATAAATAAGACTTCAATGTTTACCTAATAAATACGCAATTTCTGAAACAACCTTAGAAGTAAAACAAGATAAGTACTTAAGTACATTTGTGATAAGAGCGCAACTATCCGCCAACAAACTGCTACGCAGGTTGGCGAATTTTTTTTAATGTCACAATGTACTGGATTTCTAAAGTATTTAGTCCAGTCGTTATCATCATTCAGCCACAAGAAGTCCACTGATGGACGTAGGCCTCCTCCATGGATTTCCAAAAAGACTGGTTGGAATGGAAGCGGCCTGCATCCAGCGTCTTCCTGCCACTTGGATGAGGTCATCTGTCCATCTTGTGGCTGGTCGTCCTACGCTGCGCTTACCGATATGTGGTCTCCATTCGAGAACTTTTCGGCCCCATCGGCCATCAGTTCTGCGTGCTATGTGCCCCGCCCACTGCCACTTCAACTTACTAATCATCTGGGCTATGTCGACGACTTTCGTTCGTCTACGGGTCTCATCATTTTTGATTCGATCTCGCAGATTTAAGTCTAGTATTTTATAAGTTTTCCATTTTTCAAGACACATATAGGCTTTACATAAGTTCTAGTAATGATGCTGCCTGCGGTAACTCATTGCCCTACAGAGAAAAACATCCATTCTTTTTAACACACGTATAATATACCTAATATAATATTATAAATGTGAAAGTTTGTGAAGATGTTAGGATGTATGGATGTTAGTTACTCAATCACGCAATAGCGGCTGAACGGATTTACATGAAACTTGGTATACAGTCAAAGACTTGAATTGAGACATAGCGTACTTGATATCCCAGTAATGCGTTTCCATGGGATAATATTTATTTTAAGTTTAAAATAGATGGAGTTGTGCGAGCGAACGTTGTGTTTTAAAACGTTCGCTCGCACAACTCCACAAATACAGTCATTACAAAGAAAAAACAAAACGGAAAAAAACAAACGGTTAAGTTGCATTGTAGGGTTCCGTAAAAATAGAGGTTTTTTTACCTGCTTTACTGAACTGAGAACTTCATTAAAGTAATTTTCAATGCAATTTGTACGAAGTTTTCTTTTTATAAGTTGGTCGCCTATTACTCGTTAACTTGTAAAGCCTACTTAGCCGTGATAGTTTTCCTTTATTATATGTACTAATATTCTGATTTTTTTCACGTTTCTAAAATCTTCCGTTTAGCCAGGAGTGGGTGGGACATAAATACTCGGACAAAAATTTGCGCTTAAAAAAGCTTAATAAAAAAATGATCTTCCTACACCCACAATATTTGATAAACGACCAATCAAACGATAACCCACACTATAGTGTAGGCAAGAAAAAAAAATGCTTCCCTAATTGAGGTGTAGGAGGCGTAACCAAAAAATAATTTTAAGATTTTATTCCACCGTTATTAGATATTAAATTATTATTAATTCTTTATTGCACAAAAACAGTGTACAAAAGGTGGACTTAATGCTAGTGGCATTTTCTACCAGTCAACCGTTTTGTAAGCGTGATCAATATATGCTAAATTTCAGCGTTCTCGTACGAGTACTAATCGTTTCTGAGCTAGTCCGCGGACAGACGGACGTACAGTCGGACGGACAGACAGACGTACAGACGTACAGACGGACGGACGGACCGACGGACAGACGCACAGACGCACAGAGGGACAGAAGGACAGACGGATAGAAGGACAGACGGATAGACGGACAGACAGACAGACAGACAGACAGACAGACAGACAGACAGACGGACAGATGGACAGACGGACAGACGGACAGACAGACAGACAGACGGACAGACGGACAGACGGACAGACGGACAGACGGACAGACGGACATACGGACAGACAGACAGATAGACACACAGACGGACGGACATACATGGCGAAACTATAAAGGTTCCTTGTCGACTACGGAACTCTAAAAAGGAAAAATGGAACAAAAAAAATTATATTCTTACCTAGAGCGTAAGTTGTATAAATGATATTGTGCATGTTGAGTTACTCCTGTATACAGAACAGCACGGTAGTTTCTGTAGTATAGACAGTGATAGTTAAAAATACAGAAGGCGGGCGGGGTTTGTCAATCGGACCGAGTTCAGTATTACCCGGCAAAATATCTAGGCACCTGCCACCGTCAGACCGCCTAGATATTTCGATGGGTTACACATCGATCAGTATTTGACGTTTTTGTATAAGATCAACCATCAGTTACGCTGCCACTTACTATCGTCCAATGAACGTTCACGTCGTCACGCATGGCGGACAGAATGAAACAATTACCGAATGATTTACTCTACAGCACATCTTGCGCTCATTTCATTGGTAAAGACTAATCGAGAGGACTGGGGCCGTTTTTAAGTGTGAATTTTGTAGGAAGAAATACTTCTATGTTTATTCTATTCGTAGAGTATAGATAATTCCTCTTATTATCAAAATTATACCGTGTTTTAGAGAGAGAGAGAGAGAGAGAGAGATAGAGAGAGCTAACATTACTCGAGCGTGACCTACATACGGCGTTATTGATATTATGTATGCATAAAATTTTCAGTGCCCTTAAAAGGCTCATGTTTAAGACCAATTTTTTACCACATGAAGCAATAAACGAACTTGAACTTGGACTATCTGCCTACTAGGGTGGCCCACGCTTGTATGGGAAAAACATTTTTGTCTTCCACGCTTTACGCCACCCCTTTTTATTATTATGCACATCAATGCCAATATACATGCCAAGTTTCAAGTTCCTAACATAACGGGAAGACGGTGCTCAACCGGATTGAAATCAGAAAATTTTAAGAAAAAAGGCTCTTAATGTGTGACTTCAGAGTACAATAAAAAATTATAATATTACATGATTTACTATTTATTTGACCCAAGAAAACGTTGAATTTTACTTATGCAAGTTGTTTGTAGATGGTACTGTTATAAAAATATATATATTTTAATCCATAACGACCTTAATTAGACCTTTTTTTGCATTTCACAAGCAAATATCGATACGTCAATTTTCACAAAAAAAAAAATGAACTTGATGTGTCGTTGAGCACTGCCTTCTACTAACACTACGAAGATAAAATTTTACCGTTCCAATACTGTGGGTTCAAAATTTAAAAAAAAATGAAGTGGTGTGATCGAAAACTAAAAAAAAATTTTTTGGGCCACCCTACTGCCTACTCTATGATAATAAGTTGACTTGAAGTTGATGAAGGGGCTTGCTGAAAGCGGATATTGCGACGAACCCTTCAAAACGGCTCCGAGGTTGAATAATAATGAAGCCGAGCTAACGTGTCGAGAAAATTATAAAGCTTCCATTTTTACGTCATATTTCCTAACCTAAATCCAAGTCACGTAGAGGTGCCATGAACGCGTGGTATTCACATATCTGACACATGATAGGCGTGATATTAAAGGTGTGTAACATCAGAAATTATACCCTCGTATGTGCTAGAAAAAGTTCTAACACGCGGTGTTTTAATTTACATCATATACGTAACTTAAATGCCTAAACTCACTATCCTGACAATATTATTTCGCTTTATCAACATTCATTAGTCGCTGCGTGCACGTCGTTTCTGATACTTTTAATTTATTAATTAAAAATAAACCATTGTTTATAAGATAAAAAAAACTGCTCAATAGCAATTTCTTGCAGCCTTCTGTTATACAGGGTATCCCAAAAACAGTATCAAGCGAGAGTCACATATGGAGCAGCCTTAGAGGTACTCGAATCACCCTTAAAAAAAATCTCATCGTCCTCAAAATTGGCATCAGACCGATCCGATGGATCATTATTAGGTCGATCTCGTCGTTAGTTAAAATTCTTACACTTTTAAAAATCTTGAGGACCATGGATTTCTACTTGCCACTATTTTTGGGGCACCCTGTATACGTTTGCTTTACAGCTCGCCGTTTACACCTACTTCTATTTCCAAACTTCTGACGGAATCTTCATAGCTCCTTCATTTTTTATAACGTCGTATCGACTGTGATGTCCACAACTTTAATGCTAACTCCGACAAAGAAAAAAAGAAGGGTCAAACGCAAGCAGATAATGAAGTGGGTTTCTGAAAGCGGATATTGTGAGGACCCTCGTCCGGAGTCCCGAGGCACGAGGACCTTTTACCGTTCTGTGTGGCGCTGTAGCGCTGGCAGTTTGCTCGAACATAAAGTTTTTGAATGATTCGAAAATATACAATTGATTGTTCTTATAAATTGATCATTCGCGAAACAGGTCCGCCTAGTGCGAAGAACACCAGTAAGCGGCTACGAGTATTTAATGGCAATCTTTTTCAGACCTACCTACCCACATTAAGTTAAGTCTATTCGTGTCACTAGGACTTGAGGTTTTTTGTAAATAAATTATTTGATTTGATAGATTTATTTTTATTTTGTGTTTTCTATGTTTTGTTTTTAGGTGTGCAATAAGTTAGTAAGATCAGTTAATTTTATTACGGGGGGTGAGGGGGGGGGGGGGGTGAGGGGGGGGTGGGGGGGGGGGTGGAATGGGATGATAATGAATAATGATTAGCGACCCACTATTTAAAGCCTAATATTTACATATTAAAACCATGATTTCAATACTGCCAAATAATTGACTCCCTCGTTGGTATAGCGGTGAACGTACTTGGCTATCAAAACATAGGTCGTTGGTTCAATTCACTTTGCAGGTCGCCTTGTACAAATGCCCTCAGTCTGGGTGTATTTCCATTTTTATGATGTCCTTGCCTCGTCACCATGGCGCGAATAATTCGATTATTTTTCGTAACTATCAAATCACTACTCACGTAGTGAGTGACGTAGTGCGACGCACTGTACTCTGTGGATGTAGCATTGTTTCTGCTTAAGTGTCTGCTAAAAAGTTATACAAAAGAATCGTTTCCCGTTTCGTAGCGAAGTCTTTTTGTCTGGAAAAGATCGCCGACTGTATACTATTAAGAAGTAGATATTAAGTACAGTATTTCTGTAAATTACTGGTGTGCAATAAAGAGTTATCTGTCTATCTAAAAAAAGGTTTTACGCTTTGAAAACTGATTGGTTTGTGTAATTGTTTCATAAAAAAATGAGCCTAAGAGACCCGGCTCAGTACTCAATACTTTATTGCATTCCACAAGTTTTATGGTTGTTACATTTTAACTTAACAGTTATTTGATAAGACCTTTGTGGACCCTGCAGGGCGCGCAACATTTTAAAGTGCTATATTAAAATATGCGTTGTATAAACTTAAAATTAAAATATTTAGTTGCATTAATAATCATGCAATTTTAGATAATTATATTTAAAAAGTTATATTGATATAATTCGCTAACTGTGAAGGAAAACATCGTGAGGAAACCCGAGTGTCTTATCTCTTCATATACCTCAGCGCTTGAAATCGCCAATCTGCGGTGGGCACGCGTGGTGATTAAGCCCATACTCTCTCCCTGAGAGAAGGCCTGTGCCCTACAGTAGGACGTATATAGGCTGCTTATGATGATATAATTATTTATCTCATTTCGTCTATTCCTTTAAATAGGTGCACTGACGCTTTATATTCTCTTTTTATACGACCGCGGTGGAGCCCAAAATAGAATGTAATGTAATAATATGTAGGTAGTGGGTGTCACAATAACAGTGCACTATTTCATTTAAAGAAAAACACGTATTTTTAAGCGAGTTGTGATGTTCTTATAATAAAAATAATAGTAATAACTTCCACACATCAATCACTTGACCTGGTCCCAAACTAGGATACCATGAGCTATGTATGATACATATGGTGGGAATCGAACCCACGACCGTATCACCGTTTATGTATTCGTTCATTCACTCACTCCCACTCTATGTTCATTCATAACTCCTGACTATAGACCTCTTCATGTTCACGCGACTTTTCCCGGTCCTGAGGGCTAAGGCTGTGATAGGAAATAGGTAGTATGGAATGTGACAGGAGACGATTGAAAAGTTCCGGAATTGAGCGTAATACGACCTCGTGGCGCAGTGGTAATGCATCTGCATACCATGCGAAAGGTCCCGGGAATCCCGGCAGGGGACAAAAAAAAAACCCCCAAGTCTTGGACGTTTACATGTTTGTGATATCGTTGTTTCTGAATTCCCACGACACAGGGTATCCTAGTGTGGGGCCAGAAGGAATGTATGTGCCTGTATGTAGCTGTTCTTCACGCAACCACTTGGCCGGCTGCTCGGGCTATCGTCGGACCATCTGGCTGGTGGGGTCTGGCGAATGATAGTTACCCTTCTCGAGAGCTTGCTATTCCGTTGTTTCTTTCATCCACCTATCGTCAGCCAGCTAAATGCCTTGGGCACTTCCATGCACCTTTGAGCATCCTTTCCACAATGTCTCATGTCTTAGCCCTTCAATCAATCAATCAGCCCGTACCCGGCCACTGCTGGACATACCCCCCCCTCCCTCTCCACGCTCATCAAACCGCTGCCAGCAATCTGCCTCAGATCCAGCGAGCTGGTAGTGGTGGGTGGTCTCAGAGCTCTGCTTTGAAAGTATTCTCTCTATGGAACTTTTGTTTCTTTCTGTTTGAAAATTATTCTGCAATGTTTTGTCCCCTCATCCATCCGACGTTTAATGAAGACGTTAAACACGCCAAGCTATCTAATTATGTTGCTAAGTAGCAGCTTAGAAGGTAATGTTTAACTAAGCAACTGACTGAACGCCGCTAACTGTCCCGGAGGTCGTGTGAAAGGTCAGAACTGAGTAACAGTTTTAACCGCGGCTAAACGTGCTTTGTTAAACTTACCCACTGTTGAGAACAATTTACTCTTCATAATAAATGTTCTTGTTCATTTCTTTTTGATTATATCCCTAATTTTTTTCCAGTCAAAAACGTTACCAGATTCACCGTCGAAATTCAGTCTATATTTTTCACGTCCATCTTAGTCTCCTTTCCGCCGAGCATCCTTATTTACTCGTAATAACATCAGTTTGAGCGATAACTAAGCCCGCTGACTAAGACCTAATTCATGCCCGTCCACAATTTCAAGTGGCTAGGTATAGTCCGTGCGTATGTATTCGTCTACCCTTGAAGGCGGGTACCAGTACTGGTCTCGATTATGTAAGTGCATTGTAATACAAAGACAGATACCTACACTATACCGTGACTCTTCACGTGACGTGTTTGTTCTTGCCTGGCGGTTTGATATGTGCGCGCATAGGCTTGAAGCGGCAATGAATTTAAATAGGCGTCTTCATGCAGTTGTCATATGTTGTAGTACGTTGCATTAACAGAATTTAGGCTCAGGCCAATGGCCTCTATATCTGTAAAATGGCGTCTCAAGTTTCTAGAGTGGCAACCGAGGCCATGACTTACCCCTGGTTTCTCGTACACTAACAAGCTGTTAATCTACAGTTAACAGCTGTCAGTGGTTTTTTTTGTATGCACTTTGGTCAATTGACAGCTGTTAACAGTAAATTAATAGCGTGTTAGTGTACGAGAAACTGGGGGTTAGAAGCGTAGGTTAATGGACAAGGCACCACGAAATATCTGACGAAGAACAGCGCAGATTAGTGGCGACTGGAGCGTGCACGAATATCTACAATATAGTATATATACTTTTTTTGCTATTGTAGATATTGGTGGGCTGAAGCTTCAAGGTACGAAAACATCACCACCTCAAATTTATCACAATTGCTACTAATTAAGCAAGTATCCGTAATAGTAGTCTATTTTTAATCTGCAAAAAGAGCAACATAAACTGTTTTGATGTATGTTGGTTAGGCATGAGGACAAAGTCCAATATTTTTTTGTCCTTGAAGCGAACGGGCCGCAAAATATGCTTCTAGCTTCCCAGCCCAGGCGACGCGACGGCCCGGTGGAATCGCGAGGTCTATATCGAGGCCAGAATGCCGTCGCGAAGCCATGTCGGTGCGTCAAGTGGTCGGGTCAAGCGACGCGATAATCTGGATCATCCACGATGGAGCCACGCGGTGATTGCTATTGGCCGAGCACTGGTGGCACTAAAGCCAACGCTGGCAGGTGACTGGAGCCAAGGAACGTTAACATGGCTCTCTGAAGCTGATGTTGAAGCAGCTGGAGTAACTGACTTGCAAATCATAAAAAGTAACCCACGCTCCCGCGTGTCCACGTGAAAAGCCACGCTTTGACCTCTGGCGTCACTGAACTGAATTGAACGCGTTAATGTCCCATTTGCCAGACATTGGAGCCAAAGTGGCTTTGAAATCACAAACTTGTAGATCGGATAATGTGCCAATTTATTCATTCTCTCGTTGGTTCAGATAACCTAACAGGATTTTGCCGGCCAAAAAGTGCTCTACAAAAACATATGAAACTCAATCGGCTTAAAAATTACAAATTAACACCCCGTATTAAAGGTTGCTTATGCTATGTAAGTCATTGACCTTGGATGGATACGACGCTGATGTTCGTCACCGACCGCCTAGCTGTGGTCTTTACGTAGATATCTACCAATTTGGACGGTTATAGAAACCGCCTTCGGTCCAGGCCGTCGCTCATCGGTTGTTGCCAAAACGGTTCAACGAACGACATTGGCATTGGAAAAGTCAATGCAGCCAGACATTGACCCCCAAAACTGTTCTAGAAAGTTGATTTAAATTCATCTGAGGACAGCCATTATGTAAATGTTAGTGCAATTATTTAAATCACGGGATTTGGTAACGTTGTAAGTAAGCGAAATGTTGATGTTGAATATTGAGTAGTCATTGGAATTCTAGTTAATTGATTTTGCCGATTTAAGTGACAGTGTTCTGGTTTCTCGTATTTTGTCCAACAAGCACCGGGTAAAAAATTTGCTTTTGCAGCTGCTTAGCGCGCTATGTAAAACTTCTGCTACTGTTGAAGCCCTTTGGGGGGCGCCTTGTGGACTCTGAAGGGGAAGCTAACTCTTGCAGCTGCATAGCGTGCTACGCAACCCTTCTGAAACCACCAAACCCCTGAAAGAGACGCCTTGTGGACTCTTGTGCTAGTTGGGTAACTAACTATTAACAGCTGAAGAAAATTCTTGTAAAACAACAGCAACAGCTGACGCTTCGCTAACTGATTGTTAACCTACGAGGACCCGTGGGTTAGTGTGTTTTCATGGAGAAGTAAGTTAAGGTTCATGTAAAATACGTATTACTTAGGTGTTGTTGCACTCTTCGAAGCGTCGGTTAGTAAATAGGAAGGATGTAAGCATAATTATGTTGAAGCACGTAGCCGGCTGAAGGCAGGCCAAACACACAGATTGCTTGAAAGATATCTGTAAACGTGGGTTCATAAACAAGCAACAAGTGTGCCGTCCCACGTGAGTCTTTGTCTTCTTAAGCGACGTTTTAAAAATGTGAGACATTATAATAAATCGAATAAAAAGTAACGAAATATGAAACCCGTATCAGGGTTTACGACAAATCATAAGAGAGGGCTATAAAAAGGCCGTAATTTTAGTTCGCGGCGAAATTTTTCCGCCACCAATGCAGACATAAAAGTTTTACGTCTCTGCTACTCGACGGTTTAAAATGTCCTATTTTTATTAGCCTCAATCTCTGTACGACTTTCTATAGCTGAGAAAAGGGCCCTCGTGGTGCTTTTGCGCTATTGATGTTTATTTCAGCCAACTGCCACTTTAGTTTGCAATTTTTGACAAATCGCTTCATCATAATATGTCCCTTATTAGTTCCCCAGGTTTGCTGTGAACTGTTTCTAGCCGCGATTTTCGCTGGTTCTTTCCGTTCAATTCTTAGCAGTTTAATTAAATCTAGTCAGCCCTCTATTAGCATTGCTTGATGGTGGCAAGACAGCTTTTGATCTTAAGTATTGATTGGTGAACATTAGAACTGGCTTTGATGATGGAAAAGTGCATGATTCTGTGGTCAGGCCACTGTCTCTGACAAAATTTGTTTTTATTGTACTGTAATGGCGCGTTAATATATCAAAACATCTGTCGAAGTCAGTGATTTCGTAATTCTAGTCTTAATAGAAGCCTTTGGAATGCAGGCATATTGTAAACAAAATGTAACGACATTCGACAAGTTCGCTTAAAACAAGCTGACGCTAATGATATTGAAGATTTGATCTTTTGCTGCAGTCCATAAAATTTACGACGAGGGAGTTACAAGAAGTGAGTGGAAGTGGTGGTAGATACAACGATTTCGATTCAATTACTAAGCAATCAAATATGATTCGTTCGAATGTTTTGGACGAAACGATTGGTTGCCCTTTAGCCGCTGGTCACCTTTCGCAAGTGCCAATACCTGCCTAATATCGGACCAAAACGTATCCAAACCGCTTGCCGGTTATCTAAAGGCCAATTTATGGCAAGTCGAGTAGCAAACAGGTAGCCTCGAGCACCTACAAGCTCGGTGACTTTCGATTTCATGGAACCAGCTCGGCTGCGTCAACTTTCTACGTTTCCCGGTGCCGAGTGAACGACCTGCAGTCGAATGACGCTTTTACGGTAATAAATTCTTTGTTATTGCGTAATATTTGGGTTGGTTTCGGATAACGACAGGATTGCCACCTTTTTCTTCGGAGATGTCGATCTGGGTCAGATGTCTTTTTTATTTCGTGTCCATCGACTGACTTGACTGTAATCTATTATTGTCAGAAGATACCATTTTCCATGGGTAGGGCTGGTCCTATGACCTGCTATACCGAATCCCAAGCCATGTATGCAGTAGCCCAACATCCTGATTTGGGCACTAGACCATCGGGATGGCCATGCCTCTCTGGCTCCCCTAATCTACGCGTATGGACAATATGGACAGTTATGGACAATACTCTCCACAACTGTGACATCCATCATGTAACCTTTACGTAACTTGAAGACTGCATAAAGCGCGATATGGGAGAAGCTTGCTGTCAAAACAGAGATTCTTCGAGCTTGGAGAAAGACACTCCGGAAGTAGGGTTGATAGTCTCAAAAATACAAGAGCCATAAAAAGTCGGACATTATGTATTGTATACGCTAGAACATCATCCATCATTTCATTCAGCTAGGAAAACTCGACACGAGATGCTCTATAAATCCTACACAATTGTACAAAGTTCTTCATAGCAACAAAAATCAGCAAAAAAATCAATTGGACAGCCAACAATTATTTTGGACAGCAGATTAAATAAATGAGCAGCGCCACGCGTTTAGCAAATAAACCAATATTGATAGCGAATTCTTTAATTTTGATCGGCGTAATAATAATTTGGTCAACAAAATAAATAAATTGCTCCCCAAAATTATTGCTAGGTCAGTGCAGCGTGAGTGAGTTTTTAAATTGATCGGTTTGTTGCCTCTTTTTCTCCTTTTTACCCGACTGCGGCGGAGCCCAAAAGACGGGTAGTATGTTTGGGTTGCATTCATGTTGGGCATAAGCCTCCCCAAAGCACGCCACATCTCTCTGTTCTCGGCCATCTTCATCCAGCCGCTACCAGCAATTTACCTTAGATCGTCTATCCTGTGAGCTGATGGGCGCCCTATGCTACGTTTTGATATTTCGCAAACAGATTGAAATTACAAATCACTGTTTTACATTGAGCATTCTATTCCACCAGGGCCTAGATTCTGTTAATGCATTGTAGTAACATGACAACTGCATGAACATGGCGGTTTTCATTTCATGGCTGCTTTAAGTCTACGCGGGCACACCCATCAAACCTTCTAGGCGTCAATGGTACGAAAAAACACGTCACGTGACCCGACAGTGTACCTGTCATTATACTACAATGCACTAACAGAATCGAGGCCCTGGAATGAGTTTGAGCGAGTGACAAGCTGCGTCGACGGGAGACGTGGTGAAGTAGAATAATGTGATAGTAAATTTAATACAACCGCGAAAAGGTTTCAAGGGACAAATTTTAGAACGGAGATAGACCATGTGACACAGTTAGCTTATTTGTACAAAGGCGAGCTTATTGAGTATTTTCTTCCAGCTAACCTTGGGTTATGTGGATAGGGGAATGTGTTCGCCAGGAGAGAGTTATTGCGAAAAATGACGTAGAACATAAATATATGATAAAATTCATAGTTATAGTATAATTCTCAAACCAAATAATAAAAATAAATAAAAATCAGTGTTTGTTTTCGAACTCCTCCGAAACGGCTTCACCGATTTTTATGAATTTTTTTTATGTATATTTGGTAGGTCTGAGAATAGGTCGTAGGCTAATTAATATGGCAGAACAACGTTTTCCGGGTAAGCTAGTTCAGGTTAAGACAGAAAATGTTAAGTCACATTTTCTGTGTTATTTTGAACTAACGTTACAAGTAAAACTAGGTGTCTATTTCCAACTCTAGATCATTTTGGAGAAAAAATGGACAAAAAAACTCCATACTTAGTCTTTTCAATTATAAAAAAAACATATTTAGAGGCTAAAAATTCCACCCATGCCGGGAAATTTTCCTCAGCACGGGTTAGTGCAACAAAAAGAATATAATCTTTTGAATTATGTTCCTCAATTAATTAATTTAATTTATTAATTAACAGAGTTTACATTATTTTCCTGTTCATTTAAGTATCTTCTGCCAAACTCTAGTTGATGCTCAAAAGACTTTTATTGCTGACAGAAATATAATTACTGCTGATCAAAGCCGTATGTATCTTGGTAACCTATTAAATGATTAGGTAGATACCCTTGATAGTTACTCACTTCGTTCTATCTTCGCTGCAAGTGTTTAATTAACTACCTACATAGTTCTCCTAGTTTAATTAAGTTTGCAAGTTGGTTTATTGTATGAAACTTTGCCGTGTTTATTTCCAGCTGTCAAGTAAATCAAGTACTTACCTAAACTAAAGTTAGCTTAATAAATACCCTATTTGGTCGAAGTAAATCCGCCTGGGACGTCCCTTACCGACACTTCCACCCACATTCGCTCGATATATATTTTTTGTCAATCTTTCTTCCTTCATTCTCTCCACATGTCCAAACCAAAGCAACATTCCTTTCTCAGTTCTGGTTACTACATCCTCTTTCAGTCCACAAAGTTCTCTAATCAAAGTACCCGAAACCGGACGTGCGTGCATGCAATGACTAGCGAATGTTGAGGAAGCGAAAGTGATCTGTCAGGATCGTGGCAAGTGGCAGTCCCTGGCCTCTGCCTGCCTCTCTGCCTGGGATACAGGCGTGAGTTTATGTATGTATGTTTAATTGTAATTGTGTGAGTGTAATTTAATTCATCTTGCTGAATGCACATGTTTTGGTGTTATGGTTTGATTTTTTAAGCGTTTTTAGTTCATCGTGGGAGTTCAAGAAGGATATAAACAATTTATGTAATACAGACATGATAGTTTTTGCTTGTCATAAAGTAATCAATATTCGTTTCTCTACGCATTTTATTGTGAAAATCTGTTTTTGTTCATCTTACCCTTCTATGTTCCGGGCTAGCGAATTCGGTAACTGTAGAGTCGAACAAACAACTTGATTATTGCAGCAGCTATTTTAACGATTTCTATCGTTTCTTTATATGTTGACCAAAGCTGAATGTACCGAAATATACTTGCACTCTAATCACTTACCTACCTACAAAGTTATTAACTTAATACCGAATTCAGTAACTTGATTTTTAACTTAGGTAATTCCGGAAATCTGGTCGGAAGTGTCCGATCAGATTTCCGGAATTAAGTTAATTATGATAGATAGATAAATAGAATATTCTTTATTGTAAGTACACCAGGAATTGCATATGACAATAATATAGTAAAGTACAATTGGCGGTCTTATTACTAAAAGTATTTTTTTCCAGACAACCATTAATGTGTAGTGCTTACGAACGTTTTAGTTACAGAGTTGTAAAACAGAAACAGTTATTTGTAAATTTTTTGTTTAATTCGTCGCCTATCACGGCTAGTCACATTCAGAAACATCACACAATGGACGAATGTAGCCAGCCATGAAGACATGTTTCGCAAGAAATGAATGAAATGAAGAATATGGGGTGCTGTGGCCAACCTCCATTAGTGGCGAGGCACAGGAAGAAGAGGAAGCATATTTTTGTTTATTCCAAGTATTCATACCATGCTAAAAAGTCCCTAACTAACCTCCCCACCACAGTCTCTCAGTCTCTTGCGCAGCCTTCAATGACGCTACAAGCGTGCTGTAGTCATAGACATGCCACGCAAAGACTGAGTGCGTGGAACGAAATTCCGCCAAGCGACACTCACACATAAACGTCGCATTCATGTGCCTAAGTGGATTGTAGTAAGTGGCTTTCGTAGACACGCTCAAATTCTCATTCTCAATAGTACAACACTGTCAAACGGCTACGCTAAGCACGCCAACTTGGCTTCCAATCGTTGCCTCGCTTTGGAAGCTCGGACTAGGATTCTACACTTTATAACATAACACTATTGTCATCATCATTCAGCCACAAGAAGTCCACTGCTGGACATAGGCCTCCTCCATGGATTTCCAAAAAGACCGATTGGAAGCGGCCTGCATCCAGCGCCTTCCTGCCACTTGGATGAGATCATCTGTCCATCTTGTGGCTGGTCGTCCTACGCTGCGCTTGCCGATATGTGGTCTCCATTCGAGAACTTTTCTGCCCCATCGGCCATCAGTTCTGCGTGCTATGTGCCCCACCCACTGCCACTTCAACTTACTAATCCGCTGGGCTATGTCGACGACTTTCGTTCGTCTACGGATCTCATCATTGTCATCATCATCATCAAAACTATTGTAAGGTAGAATAAATAGGTAGCGAAATTAGCATGGTGGTTAATGCGTATGTGTGGGTGTCTACGAACATCACTTATTTCAATCCGGTTACGCACACACATATTACGTTAATGCATGGTTGTCGCCTTGTTTTGGGCGAAAGTTTGTTCGACACACCCTGTCTTTGCATGGTATGTCTATGCCTTATAATACTCCCATGGCTGTAGTATTATCGTACTTAGTTGGTTATTACCGCATCTCGACGACCTCCCTACCCACGTACCGGCGCGGGCGCCGCTGACTCATCCGCTAGCGTATTTGCATAGACATTTATTATTACACTGGGTGTGCCCACGAGAAGTTAGAGTAGGGCAATGTTTATTGTTTTGTTACATGAAATAGACTTGCGCAAAGTGTGTCCTTAGAGGGAGTTGTTATATCCCATATCTTTGCTCACCGGGACACACTATATCTGTATCATATCTGGCTCACCACTTGTATCCTAGCTCATACGACATACAATCGAGTGAGTGTGTTTGGATACAAGAGCTGTAAGACACTAGTGGTGAGTGAGTCTAGTTTATCTGTTTCCTACTTTATCCAGCTGACGCGCTCTTTTTTATACTATCAGTCTATTCCAATAAGAGGAGTTCAAACCAGAATCAAAATGTATATGTATTAATTAACTTTTGACACTTTATATAGGTTTTCTCATTAATTAAGTGAACTGTAAGTTCTTTATGAGAAATAAATATCTTTGAACCCAATTAAAACGTGACAAGCATTTATGATTATCGTCTTTACCGTTCATCTTTTTAGCATGAGTACTGCGACCAAATGCCCGATGTTGACCGAACAAGCCATCCGTACCAATAGCGATCAAAAAGATCATCAAGTCAATACATTTGTAGGAGTCTGGTGACCCCTTTCTCGTCTCTCGTTTATTACGAGAGATGCGGCCCAACGCATCCGATTTCAGCCGATCTCGGTCTCGCTCTCGCGCACTGTGTGTGAGCTGGATAAAGTAGCAGGAGCTAGATGTCTACCGTACTGAGTTGAGAGTATGTGTGAAGGAGCCAGATATAGTTGACATCTCTGGGATATGACTGGGACACACTTGATGGCGAGGGAGATGTGTGTCCTATCATATCTGGCTCCTGAGTTACCCAAGGCTAACATGAAAGTTAGCGCCATAGTAATTTACTTTATTACCGAAGTTAGTCGTTCGAATATTGAAAAAAAAACAAATAACGTGACTGCGAGTTTGTGTGGCTTATGCTACACACATCTATCAACATCACACACTACTAAATCGGTTCAAATAGTAAACAGTTATAGTAGAATAGAGTAACAAACAAAAGTACATACTGAAACCCAGAAAACATTACACTCCATTTTCGTTTAGGCCGGGTTGTTTCATATCCCAATTACAGTTTGTGCTCTATAATATCTTTTATTCTATGAGAATTTTCTCAGATTTATATCATTCGAAAAATTCGCAAAAATGCGTAATTCCTGAAACACGTTAATAAATATTATACATGTCAACCTATATTATACATGTTCGAATCAAAAAAACCGGACAAGTGCGAGTTGGACTCGCCCACCGAGGGTTCCGTACCGTTTGTAGGTACTTACATATTATAAACAGTTTAGGAATCGAGTCTCGCAGTTTTTTGTCCGAGCTTTTCCCGAAATTCAAAGACAATTTTTTTATGATTTAATTACAAATGTATAGTTTTCAGATTTTTCCCTGTACCTGCAGTATTATTATCATCATCATCAGCCCACCGCTGCCCACTGCTGGGTATAGGCCTTTTCCCCCAAATGCTTTCTCTCACAGGCCCTTCAACTCGATACCTTCACGGGTTCCCGAGATAAAGGGTCTTGACGGACAGACGGGCGGACGGACGGACAACAAAGTGATCCTATAAGGTTTTCGTTTTTCCTTTTGATGCACGGAACCTTAACTTTTTAAGGTTAAGTCTTTGCTACGAACAGAGCAAAACTTAAAAACTATCTGAAGGTAATTATGAAACCTGATATAAAAACTGAAGGTAATTAAGGAAAGTCGTCATTTAAATCAACTTTTGTGTGAAGAATTTTAGTAAAATTCTGTTTGAGTCATATTTAAGAAATTGGTGCAAGTCGCCCTAAGTAATATAAAGTTTCCCGACAGATAACTTAAACAAAAATCCGCATAGCCGCGATGAATTTGCGATGGACACAAAGAGCAATTTTTTTTATTATCTCTTGTATTGACCAAAGTTCGAAATATTCTGATTGACATTCCACGTCCCCCGAAATGAATTATATAAAGTTTTTTGTCGGGCATTATAATTATTGATTCTTTCCGACCGGGCTCGGACACGGCGACTGTTCCGGCTGGGGAGAGCATCGGTCATGTGCCCTCATATGACTGATGTAGCCTATCTTGGCTACAAAGGTACGGTTGCACCGACTATAAGTAAGTTTCCCGTTTGAGTAGTGGTATTGGTAAATCATATGGTCCCAACTGAAAATCAGTTTTGCTGGTGTTATGCTATCTATAGTACACACCGGTAAAGTATGCTGAGTTGGAGACCCTTTTTTGTTGTCACGGAAGCACCTGAGGCGTCTGGGCTCCGAGGTAGTGGGTGCCTAACATTACTATACGGTACCCGGCTGCCTTCGACTCTATATGCCTCACATGTTCTCTTCACGATTGTTTTGTTGTTATTTTTGTTTTGATGGAAATAAATGTCCTCTTTCTTTCTTTCTTTCTTTATCGCATGGCAGCTGGTGGTCTACATCTCATTTCATCACGTCTAGCATAAAGAGCAGCTCTTCGTTTGACTTCGTCGTCAAAGATGTTAGTTTCAACTATATGGCACCACGCCATGTAGTTGAAACTAACGGTTTTGGACTTCTGTCTTCTCTTCCCATGTCGAGTGGTCAATTTCGCATCGTTTCATGTGGCGTTTCTGCACGTGCCTAAACCTAAGGAACCGCCCGCCTTTCTTGCGTTTCCCATTGAAGAGTTCACAATGAATATTATCAAGTTTGTTAATATACTACAGCGAACACTACAGCGTACTTCCCAGACGCAATCCACTTAGATTTAGCTACAGACTAAACCTGAAACATTGCTCGCTGAGCGCTAAGAGGTTCTAGAGATATGTTCCGTGTTTAGCTTATCCACGAATTTGCACCGGGAGATATATCGTACATAGCAAGTGGTCTTCCAAAGGTACTTTCTTTCGTAGCCGTCGTAGATCAGAATCTAGCAAGAACTTGTAGACTCTACATCTTGACTACCTCGTTGGACTAGCGGTATCACTTCTGATTACTATGCCGGAGGTCATGGGTTTGATTCTCACTCCGGCCTTAAAGTTCAAAGTTCAAATGACCTCAATCTGAAGACTGCTTCTGAGTAGGGCTGCCATCCGTCCGGGTTTCCCCGGATTGGTTCTAGTTTGGTGGGCGTCCGGGGAGTGTCCGGGCGGGGTTTTAAAAATTGTCCTTTTTAAGTCAGGGGAAATCCGATTAACTTGATAGAATGAAATGAATTGCAATAAATTACAGCATTTCATAGTAAAAAAATCTGTGCGGCAAATATATCCGTGCACTCGTGACGTGACGTGTCCCCCCTAGTGACCCCGCTCCGCGCAGTTTATAATTTGTTTTTAATAATTTAAATTAGTTTTTAATAATTTACAATATTTTATAATTTCATTGATGCCAAAAAGAAGAGTTCCTAATTATATTTGTTACCAGAATTCATGAGGTTTAAGTTAGAGTCACAGAACAGAGAAAATAAGTTAAAGTTGATTTAAGTATGTCTTAATTTTATTATATTTTTTTAACCCAAATGCGGGTCTTGAAAGTTTTTGCCCTGGGTTTGTAATTTAGCTGACGGTAACCCTACCTCTGAGGAGCGTTTTAAAGTGTCGTATTTTTATAAATAAGACCGTTTAAAGTGGTATGAGTAGATACTGTTTCGTCATGGCTAGAGAACAATCTCTTGTCATTGAATGTCAATAAAACAAAATACTTGTGTTTCAGTATAACTAGCGCAAACAAATAGCTTAATATGGTCTTGCGGGGGTCTGAGGGGTCGCTAGAGTTTTTTACTTGTAAAGGGGGTCGCGTCTTCAAAAAGATTCAAAAACACTGCGCTCGACCAATGAGGCAGCCAATAGTACAATACAGTAAGTGTACAACAATCGTACAGAATGATAATACATGGAACAAAACTACTTCACGACGCTGTAAAACCATTAGATACTTCATTTAGGACTTAAAATAGGTCTTAGGTGGTTTCTTCTTACCTCCGAGTAGCACAAAACCAGGCTTAACCAAGCACTTCTAAGACTAGTGCCTATGGGCATTAAAGGTGCCGTAAAACACGAAAACAGATTATTCCGTAGATTACAATAGAGAGGTCGTCGACCCGACACCTGTCACATTAACTTGGAGCTATCTCCATCCCTCTCTCTAATGCCTCAAGCGGCGCTACTTGTCTCAGTCGCACGAGGCCATGCGCCTAGTTCTCTTGATCACCGTTTGAGTTGTTTAGAAATAGCGTTCTAAATTCGAAAATTACCTCAATATGATCGCAGGATCTGTCTGATGTTGCAACGATCAGCAACTTTTAAGTGTACTTAGTAGTGTTTTTCAGCAGCTATTTCGTAATGAATGATGCGGAGTTCAATTCCATTCCTTTTCTATTATGTAGTTGTTTGGCGCCAAAACTACAAAAATAAGTACTACCTACATACTTGTATTGATTGGGGTTTCCTTTTATAAAAGGTTAGTAATGAAGAAGCTACTTAAAAATATTGGTGGAGAAACGATAGACATGAATTTCAGGTAGATCTGGGAAACAAAGGGGTACGATTTGGCTCAGACTTTTTGGCATTGCTTGATAATTTATTTTGACTCATGTATGAGTATAAAAAATTAAAATCTAAGGCCTTTCCATAAAAAATTGTATTGTGTTTAAGTAAAGGAAGTACATAAGTGATCATAATTTTCAGTCAATTAGTGAATTTCACTTCCGGCTTTTACATTTTTTTGCCAAGCCCTGAGTACCTAATAAGAGTTAAGTTTCAGTTTCACGCTTTTTTCCTTTATCATAAACTCAGAATAAATGGGTTAGTGTAAGAGAAAATCCGGAAGAAAGTAAGACAGATTGCTGTCATGACTTTGAAGAAACAAAATGCGGAGAGGAGGCACAATATGGCGCGTTGTCGATGAAAAAATATGGCCGTCCTAATCCCTCCACGTCATAATAAAGTTTCAAGAGAGACAGCCGCGCGTCTCCGACGAATTTCACGCACACCGCGTTTCGGTCCCGCGTAATACTTTCGCAAATCTCATAATCCGCACCCTTTTATCGAATGACCAATAAAAGCCCGCGTATAAACAAAAACGTTGGATTCGAAAATGGCGACCTTTTCCATTCATATTTCGGGCGAGTGGTTCGGTAATGGCAGGGGTACACCGAGCGAACGGGGTGGTGGGTTAGGTCTAGAGAAAAACATGGGCGAAGCAATCAAAGCGGATCATCCTGCCTGATGAGCATTTCCACCAATCGAACATTTAACGAACATAGTATACTATGGAACGAATTCTAATTCTATTGTGTTATCAGACTATGTGCTATCTATAAAAATACAATTTCTCTAAAACTTTTACTAGACAAACTAAAGTCTGTTTTTTAATTCGATGTAAAAAAAATGGAGCAGTGTTACCATTATAAAATATATCGTAATATTTGGTAAATTTTTGTTTTACTGTAAAAAATTTTTAAATAAAAAATAAAAATCTAATTCGAAACACTACAGCACTAAAAAGTTAGAAATAATTAAAATAATTAGAAGTATTTATACATGTAGGTATTGTAGAAGTATAATTTGGAGCCGGTGCCCAAAATATATGTGCTGGTCTTGAAACTGGGCACCGACTACAAATTATACTTCTAACGAATTTCAAGAAGATTATTTTTAAATTTTTAGTGGGGGAGCGGGAGAAAAATAAATAAGTCCCTTATAACCATAATTTACCCTACTTCATTCGTTGCTTTAAAATTTGATGTTCTAAATTTCCATCTCCGAAAGTCTTCACCAGAACATCACAAAATTAACTTGGGACTACTTTTACGCTATTTCATGAAACATACGGATATTAATAAAGGATGGGCCCCATTAGGGCTTCTTTACTGCTGTCCATTGAAGAGTTCCGTTCTCCATCTCTGAAAGTCTCCATCAGATCTTCACCAAATTGACGGGACCAATGGGACGTTATACCTGTTCGAACAAAAAAAGAATTGTCGAAATCAGTTAAGATTTGACGGAGTTATGGAGGATCATAGCAAAAAAAATAAATTACGCGTTGAATTGATAACCTCCTCCTTTTTTGAAGTTGGTTAAAAAGTAGACTCTTATGACCAAAAACCTAATTGCATCAAAGACATTAATCATCATCAACCCATTATGTCCCCACCGAGGGGCACGGGTCTCTTCCCTGAGGAAGGTATAGGCCATACTCCACCACGGGGGCCAAGTCCGGATTGGTGGAGACATTAAGACATTAATATTAATTAGTAACCCATAAAGGAGAAGTATTTAATAAAAACACTAACGTAGCTCACACAAATTTTATCTGGAAGTAAAAAAGAATTATTTGTTTTTTACGTATTGGCAACACTTGGTTGTAGATAAGCTTCGGTGTAAGGTTTGACACATTCTTGAAGACGTGATGAAGACGTTATTTATTTTCAAACATTTCGTTTTTTTCGTGGTTACGCGAATATTGTTTCCCGTGTTTTCTTGTGATTTTGACAATTTTGGCTAGTTTTTGGAGTCCACATGAGTAATGCAACATGTAAAAGAGATGTATTTCTATTGTATAAATAAAAATTCATTTTACATTCGGGATTTCTTTTTATTTTTTATTGGCATTAATTTCATTGGAACCTTAGATTTATGGCCGTCACAGACGACGGAGATAATATATGCGATATTTTTTCCACAAAATATCCAACATACAACTCGCGTCCACATACGACTGCGGTTAGATTTAGTATAGAACAAGACATCAAGCGATATATTAATATATTTATAGCCGTCGTCTGTCACGACCTTAAAAAATAAACTTTTATTGATGTCCACATAGTGTACGTCAACAAAATATAATGGGTTGTAATGGTTAACCACCCCGTCACAATGACATGTCAAATTGACAGTATTTTTTTTGCATCAAATTATAAAACACTGTATTTTAGCAGTTTTAAAAGGAATAATGTTTATATATGAATAAGACTGTTAGACGGGAATGTAGACCTATACTGATTTACGGGGTTACCTATTGAATGCTCAATCTCCGAAACCAGTCAGTTCTACAATAAGATTCCTCAAGATATATTAGAGTTACCATCGACGCGGTTTAAAAAATGTATTAAGCATACTCTGTGCAAAAAAGCCTATTATAACATTAAGGATTATTTGGAAGACAAGGATGTCTGGTATTTAAATAATGTTAACAGGAACGATTGTATCTAGTGTAGTGTAACTTTAAGTTGAAAACTCTGTTAATTAAGCAAACCTGTTTGGAAAAGAATAAATGTGGAGTTTCTTTGTTAGCTTCTTCTCCGCATAATCTATTAATTGTCACTAATAGCTTTGACGTTCATTAAGTAAACATTTCGTTTTTACAGTGAATAAAAATTTTTGACTTTCACTTTGACTTTAAAGTTAATGTTTTACTGAGCCAGAGTTGTTTTTCAAATCAATTGTTTTCAAATCAATTGTTTTCAAAATAATTATCAGGTTACGGTCTCGCAGGGAATAATGTGCATTCTATTTTGCCCTTTATTATTTCATTTTATTTACCAGCGCTCCTGCGAAACAGAAAACCGTACAGTCATATATTATATTTTTGTAATGGAAAATTAATCAAAAATTTTCATAAGTCTTAGAACAAAAGGTTTTGTACATAAAAAATAAACTGTTCTTCTTGTAAATGAAAAAAAAACTGTTTAATATCTCTTTGCCTAACTGTGCCTTTTAATATATTTTGTTTTTTGGTGTGTACAATAAAGATTTAAAATCTAATTTAATTTGTTTCTGGAATTGCGCTTTTCAGAGGTAAGTCTGTGCATTATCCTAAAGGCTCATTTACGCCGGGGCAACACTGTGCGGAATTGCGGCATGCCACAAGTCCGCATGCTACAATAATAAAAAATGCCGCACATTGTAGCAATAATCGTGCGGCATAGCAACACCTTGCGTCATGTGGCAGACTGTCGCAGCTTATATCCGAACAGGATGTTGCCTCGGCGTAGACTGCCGCATCTACATCAGCCGCATGATGTTGGCGATTGTAGCATGCTTCAAGGAGCAGCAAGGAGGTAGCACGATGTTGCTCTGGCGTAAAAAAAGCCTTAGATCTTCTGTCCGCCTTACCAATGGTAACTCACAAGGTTGACTGATTCCATTATCCATCAGCCTGCGACTAGCGCGACAAACTATGGTTCAATCATCAATGACGTACTATTCAACCATTCCTGCAGTGTCGCCAAAAAAATAAGTTTCGCCGTGTACTGAAAAAAAAAAAAACTCACCTAATCATCGAAACAATGTCTATGAAAGTTCCTTAGAACGTAACATTTTGATTAGGTACCTTAAAACCTGTGCCACTAATATATTGTCTATCAATTTTACAATAATTATGCTGATAAAAATAACACATTTCGTGTTTTTAATTTAAATTTAACTTGTAATTTTGAATGAATTTGTCGAGCCAGCAAAATAAAAAAAGTAACGTGATTTTATTCGGGGTTCTGTCAACTTCTGTCAGAATGCACTGTGCGCGTGATTTCTTGTTTTTTTACGCGTCATAAATCCGCCCGACATATGAAAATTCGGAAAAAAAACTGTTCGTTCGGTGTATGTCAGCTGTTAGCGCGGGAATGGCCGCTCATTGTTTCCTTTTTCGTGGCAATTTGGCAGGCGCTCGCAGCGGTCTTTTTGTGGCCAGTTTTAATCGGTGTTGCCATTTCGCAGCGCAACGTGAGCGTTTCATTTGCCTAAACTTTTGTTAGATGATTTTTTCTTTTCTTACCCACCGTGCTTTTGAAACAAGCTGTTTGGCAGATGCAGAAAGCGGCCAACATTTAGTCTTTCTCATGTTTTGTATACCCTCATAGTAAAAAGAGGAAACAAATGTCTAACATATACGAATTATGTAGGTATGTTCTGATTCTATTCGTGTATTGAAAACTTAGACCCAATTTTATTAGCATTACATTAATAAAAAATAAAATATAATCCTCATCCATCAAACGCAGCACTTAGATGTTTTTAGAGTCTTATAAGACGGTATAAAGATATGACTATGACCCTATGACTATCTGATATTGATCTTCAAAGCAGATTAGGTTTCGAAAGTATAAAGGGACCTGCGCGAACTCTAGGTGGTCCATTTGAGAGATGTAGCGAAAGACAAAGAGATGGCGTCTTTTGGTCGCGGCGGCCAAGATACACTTTTGTTTGTCATGCCAGTCAGACTGAATAAATGAATAACAATTGATCGTCTCCGCGGGTTTTATCACATCCCTTGATCACATCTCACAATATCGTTTCTCCTTCCTCAGCTGTCGCGTATCATGGTGCGATGATGCGGCCATGCTTCTGCAACAGGCCTCCGCTTCGCCTGGACCCAGCGGCTCCGCCAGTCCCAAGCTCCAGCCCAGTCCTCGGCCGAGCCCGAGCCTCAGTTCCCGGCTGACGGGCAGCCCTGATGGAGCTTCCAGCTCAAAGCTAGGCCGAAACAGTCCCCGGTTCAGTCCACGGCTGGACAGTCCACGACGGGTGGAAGATGTGGCGCTGGAGGCGCTGCAGAGCGAACTGAAGGAGGGTTGGACGGTGCACACGGGGAGAGATGGCAGACTGTATTATTGCAAGTAAGTGTCGATTTATAGTGAAGTTTCGGGACTATGTTATAAAAGATTTCCTGTCGCCGGATTACGATGACTCGGCTTTTGTTTACGCTTACAGTGCCGTGCTGTGGTCCCGTGTTACTTTCTAGCCTACGAAACTTTGGCAATACCGTCTCACTTGGAGCTAGAAAAAAATCACGTGTAAGTTTCTAATTATTTGGCAATATGCATAGCTGATAATACAGCTCGCATATGATAAATTATTGCTTGCTGTCAAACACGAGAATATGAAATAACGCTGAAGATGTGCAGGTGTTAGTGAAATGGAAGTGTTATTTTAAGCCACACGTATCATGGCTATGATCTCCCGTTTCTCTAACTAAATAAACACATTGAATCAAGATTCACTCATCTTTTAAACAACTGGCAAGACTCGCTGGGCTTTGATCTCGTATAAACTAATCCCGGCACATTTTTCCGGCATATTGTCACCTAAAACCGTCCTGCGCCGTGTCTCCACTCAATAGGGGATTATTTTTCCATTCGGCTGCTGTTTCAGCTCCCGATTTCAATGGAAAAGACTTTTTTTTACAGCCCTTTCAACGATTTTAGCGCTGGAAATAGCCCGTTACATCCACGTGTTCAGACTATAACTGGATTTGCTTGATCCACAGGGGAGTACATTGCATTTTCTGTCAAATTAACCATAAATTCATTGGTTAGGTGATGAACGTCTCTATCTTCTTTTTTGTGCTAAATTTACAGAATTCCGAGTGGCGCTGGATTAAGAATAGCGTCACTCCATTTCCTTCCGTGGATGTCGTAGAAGGCAACTAAGGAAATACATTACCAGGAGACGGGCAGCAGCGTCTTCCTGAGATTCCCACCGCATACTGCGTTCGCCAACCCGCCTGCCAAGCGTGGCGATTATGGCAAAACCCTTCATGGTCAGGAAAACCACGACGGAGGCCTGTGTCCCGCAGTGGACGTCAAATGGCTGATGATGATGATGATGACGATACAGAATTCATGAAAATTAAAACCTACTCAAGGAACTGAAAGTAGGTTTATAAAAGACATTCGTGTATGAAAAAAGAAACAAAGTTTACAGTCAATGACGTACTTTCTGTCGTCACAAATCAAAATAATCGGGGCAGGCTCGCAAAATTACATATTTTCTCGAAATGATAATAATATAAATACAAAATGTTACCCGTCGTTCTTGTGTAGGCGATCTGACCGATAAGTTGAAGACGATATAATAGGGCAGACGAGATTTGCTTTGGACCAGAGGGGTTGGTGTGACAGGGCAGAGGGTTCTGCCTAACACTAGACTTCCTCTTAGGCTGATAAAACAACGGGTTTTAAAGTAACGCAAAAGCGGAAAAATGGTGCTACTTCCAATAAACAGAAGTTTAAAATAATCAATTTTTTTTCTGCGAACTTGACTGGGTCAAGAGAAGAGTAAAGTGTCAATGTGCATAAAATATAAAAACCGCCCAAGTGCAAGTCGGACTCGCGCACGAAATGGTTCCGTACCATTATCTATACAACAATAGACAAAAATCAAATTTGAGAACAGCGCCATCTATAGAAACCAACAACACGCGTTTAACAGTGATATTTAACGACATAACATCGGCGCTGTAAAGGTTACATAGATGGCCGCTAGATGGCGAGCACTGTCTTTAGACAACGTTTGTTGTATAGGAGCCCCCCTTAAATATTTATTTTATTCTGTTTTTAGTATTTGTTGTTATAGCGGCAACCGAAATATCGTCTAATCATCTAACTTCAACAGACGAACAGACAGACAGACGGACAGTGAACTCTTAGTACTAGGGTTTCGTTTGGCAACCTTCGGCTACGGAACCCTAAAAAATAAGAATTGTAATTGTAAGCTTTTGCACGTTGGCTTAATTATATTATCGTCGAGTTTGTTTTATTTCATATAAATATTGTATAGTTAAATAAATGCATGCATGAAAAGAGCCTCCCAAAACCACTTCCTGTAGGAACCCTAAGTTAAGTAAAGAATTGTAATATTTTTACATTCTCATTACAATACCTATGAACCTCGTGCGTCTGGCGACAAAAAGAATATTATTATATAGATAACGGCGAATTTAAGGAGATAAGCGCTGAAGCCTCACCTATGAGGCGAAAATCCTGCAGTGTGCTGGCTGCGATACCGTCGGCTCGGAACGCTACACGCATATAAAAGTTTCATTCTGGCGACCTGCAACTCCGACCATATTAGTCTAACAGTTGAGACGACCAGAAAATTGAATATTTTTGTCGCGACTGGTATGGTACAGTGACGTCATATTTTCCCGCTATTGTAACTAACTTCGACGTTAGCTTTTAGGGTTGCCAGTAATTAAGAGCGAGGGGTTAAATTATTTCGTTAAGTTACGTGGAGGGTAATCTGTTTGGACTGTGCCTGGTCAGTTATGTTTATTTCCTTGATATTTGTATTGTTGGTATTAACAGCCAGTATTCGTATTATTTTTTATGTAGCCCTGAGAGAGAGAGAGCGAAAGAGAGAGCGAGAGAGAGCGAGAGAGAGCGAGAGAGAGCGAGAGAGAGCGAGAGAGAGCGAGAGAGAGCGAGAGAGAGCGAGAGAGAGTGAAAAGAGCGAGAGAGAGCGAGAGAGAGCGAGAGAGAGCGAGAGAGAGCGAGAGCGAAAGAGAGAGAGAGAGAGAGAGAGAGAGAGAGAGAGCGAGAGCGAGAGCGAGAGAGAGAGAGAGATTATACGTTAGAAAGAAAGATATATATATTTATTTGATAACACAATACTCAAAAACATAAAATCACACAACAAAATACAACACTCAAACAGAAAATACAATGTGGGTAACGGTAAACAATATATAAAAACACGAAAACAAACAATAACAATAAAAAATCGGATATTTTTGCATTACATAAACTCACGCCTGTATATCGGAGGGGAGGAGGAGTGTCTGCCTGACAGTAGGTTTTGCCTCTTGCCACGGTCCTGACAGATCTCTTTCGCCACAGTTCTTTCGCTTCACTAACATTTATTAGTCGCGCACGCCGGTTTTGGGTACTTTTATTTAGCCCTTTGTATTAAAAGATCCCTCAGATTAATACTCTCTCGACCGGCACTAACTGAAAATTGAGTATAAAAATCACTTACTATACAGGCACTGACATAATGGCCAATTTGCTTTGACTTGACCACAGAATATACTTATTTTCCCTGTTCTGTGGCCTTGACACACACACACTCTTAGCCATTTTATGTTGTCGTTTGTAATTCTTAGTTTCAAGTATTTTTAAAGACTCTTGTTTTTGTTGGTAATGCAAATAAACTTCTTCGGTGTTTTTTATCAGACTATGTAAACTTGGAGTGTTTTAAGGAATGTTGTTCTATAAATAAGTCTTTTAATGTCTTGTTTATAAATACACGGTTCTTAAAACACTCCTCAGGGGCAGTTTAAATAGTCTTTAGTAAAGGGAAAGACCTAATTAAAAATTGTTTAAACTGCCTCTGAGGAGTGCTCTAGAGGAATCGTGTTTTATAAGTATGAGACTACTAATTTTGTTGTTAACAATGTTGGTTATATCGAGATTGTTACCTGTTTTACGTGCCTAAAAAACAAAATAAAATAAATCTATCTATCTCCGTATTGGAATGTCGTGAACAAGAAAAATAATTCTTCTCATGCCCACCGCTGTCACAACTGTGGTGCCTGTCACCTTGATGCTCATCATTAGACTGGCGGATATTGTTTGAATTTAGCAACTCACCCAGCCAATGGTTTCAAAGACTTATAGGAGGTTATAAATTACAGCGTCTCTGTTCTACAGAGAGACAATATGGCGGCGGCGCGTCATTTACTACATTAAAGGCACCGCTGAATAAGTTACAGAAGTTTCTCCACACATAAACATAAACATTTACATACAGGCACACACATTGCTTCTAGCCCCACACTAGGATACCCTGTGTCGTGGGAACCAGAAACAACGACATCACAAACATGTAAACATCCAAGACCTGGGGTTTTTTTTTGTCCCCAGCCGGGATTCGAACCCGGGACCTCTGGCATGGTATGCAGATGAACCACCGCTGCGCTACGAGGTCGTCAAAACACAACACAATCACTTTTGTCCTGGTCCCAAAGTAGGATACCTATGATAACCAGGCAAGGACATCACATACATGGAAATAAACTCATACGGCGGGCCCCAGTGGGAATCGAACCCACGACCTCCGGCATGGTAATCAGACGTGATCCCGCTAGACAAGCTATGAAGAAGTATACATCATCATCAGCCATTTGACGCTCACATAGGCCTCCCTCATGGTGTTATTTCCCTCATGGTTTCATTCCTTACTCGCCTTCTACGACATCCACGGAAGGTAATGGAGTGACGCTATTCTTAATCCGGCGCCATACGGATTGAAGTATACTGAAGTATATAGTATGAAGAATATCGATAGAAGTATACATAGATGAAATCTATGATAGAAGTTTTTTCTATTATGATGTTTAGGGTGGGTGGTTACGTAGATCGACAGAATACACAGCGAATACACAGCGCAAAAGCACAGCGGTGGTAGCCTAGTGGGTAGAACATTGGACTCGGAAGCGAGAGACCCAGGTTCGATTCCTAGTGCAGGCATGTACCTATGACTTTGTTTTCTAAGTTATGTACATTTGTGAAGTTATAGTAGCAATACCACTCGCTAACGGTGAAGGAAAACATCGTGAGGAAACCTGAGTTTCTGAGCTATTCACATACTTCAACGCTTGAAATCGCCAATCCGCGGTGAGCACCCGTGGTGATTAAGCCCATACTCTCTCCCTGAGAGAAGGCCTGTGCCATACATTGGGACGTATAGGCCGCTTATGTAAGTGATGCTGATATGTAAGACAAAAGCTTGCGGCTGTTGACTGTGACAGCTCCACACTCCTTTAATATCGACGCGTTGCGTTTGCGTGGTGTTGCTGTGTGATTGAGCCGTATTGAATGGGAACAATGGACCCGATATCCGCTTGTATTATAATAATTGTCTGTTGGTAAGTGCCTACCTATGTATGGGTACCTGGGTAGGAGTTCATCGCAGCCGTTTGACGCCAACTGCAGGACATAGGTCTCCTTCGTGGTTTTCATGACCATAAGGGGTTTTGCCATAATCGCCACGCTTGGCAGGCGGGTTGGCGATCGCAGTATGTGGTTGGAATCTCAGGAAGACGCTGCTGCCCGTCTGCTGGTAATTTATTTCCTTAGTCACCTTCTACGACATCTACGGAAGGAAATGGAGTGACGCTATTCTTAATGGTTAGGAAAACCATGAGGGAGGCTTATGTCCTGCATTGGGCGTCGAATGGCTGATGATGATGATGATGCTCATACATAGTAATATAAATTTTAAATTCGTTCACCGTATTTTGATTCTTTTCATTGTGAAAAACGGTATTATAAATGGTTTATCAGTAATTGTGTAACATATTTGTAAATATACGTGATTTCCGACCTTTGGCTCCAAACTGTGAATCCAAATTCGAAGTGGTAGGTGGTACCGTAACGTTGGAAAATGATTTCTATAATGTGAAAGTCCGGTGTGCGTAAACAATTAAAAAAACAGTTGAGTTGGCCTGCGCCGACCATAAGCCACTCGAAACATAGTTTTTTTTGGATTTTTGTTGCTTTTCGTCCTGATATTGTTTGTTTATTCTTGAGTGAAGTAATTTATGGAAACAAGAAATAAAATTTTCAGACACGTAATTTTTTTCATAACTAGCACCATATGTTTCTAAATCATATTTAGAATGTTCCCTTAAAATACGGTGAACGAATTCAAAGTCACCCTGTAGACACTATCACAAACATGGAACAACATCCAGACTGAGGCCATTTGCACATACCAAACTGAAAAGCTAAAAGGTAGTACCTACAATTCAAGATTCTTCAGGCCTGAAACTAAAAGTGGTTTCTGTGCAGAGTCTGTTAAAATACTAGCGTCCAATTACAGACGTCTTTCCGAAGTCGGCCGTGGCCTTTTCCAGTTTGTTAGGCACAATCAACTGCCCTTTTCCTTACCTGACCATTATCTGTGCAACTAACAAGATCAGACGGTTCCGGATTATCATCGGCCTAGCAGCAAAAGGGCTTAGGGAAAATGTTGCCAGTGGAAAAATACTTTTCTTTTTTTTCCAGAGTTTACGATACCTTTATCGAACAATTCCAGGAACTGAACGTCACATTTTTCTAGCGGAAAAAATAATAAATCGCAGCTGGAACTTCTATATTTGATGCGACCAAAGGGCCCGCATACACAATAAGCGATAGGTTCGTGAGTGAATGTTATTAAAAGAGCGTTAGATATTTCGCCACTATCTTCCGAGGCGACCCACATCTGTCTCGCGTCGAGTCCCCATTGTTATAGCTGGCACGAAAAATACTGGCCGAAAGCTGTCACTCGCCGCCTCGTATTGAATTTATCATTTTATTGTTTTTCTTTTTTCCTGAAACTGTATGAAAGTTGCCAGTGTATTTCATCTGTCACCATTGGCTTTTTGGCCACTTGTTTTTGGAATTTAATGTTCATTTCCTTTTGGTTTTTTTTACGCGTTCATAAATCTAAAGGTGAGTAAATTCTGACCTATATTACATAATATTTTTTCCTCATTGCACATAAATGGAAACAGGCGTCGTTTTGTACACACACCGCTTTTGTGCTGTCATGTCGCTTTGATTTATAAAGGCGGTGAATTTACGAGTGCTATTCATAGCGGAGAGGCACCACAGCACCGTATGTGAAGATATAGAAGTTTCCTGCCTTTATGATTCCAGATTAAATATTTCCTATAGTTTCCAATAATTACGGCTGTACAATATAGACTGTTTTTTTATTAAATTATGTTTGGTCACTCCATGTTACCTACTAAGGTGGTCATCACAAGAAAGGAAAGGCATATTAGATGAATATATGACTTAGAAAATGGATGTCTCGTTTTATTCTCATTTTTCGTATTCTCTCGATAAGTTTTACATATAAGAATCCGACTTTGAATGTTTTAATTTGCAGACCGCGTTACCGTACCCCGTTCTGCTGCTCCCTAGAACTGGAAGCTTCCAGCGCCCATAAGGGGGCGTAATCACCCACTTTGAGAAAGAATGCTATACATTGATTGTTGTCAATTATTTAATATTATTAAGTAAGTAAGACATCCCAGGCGGACATACACCCAATAGAGGATGTATTAGCGCAGGGCAATATAAAAAGTACCCGAAACTGGCGTGCGTGCATGCAACGACGAATGAATGTTGCTGACTTATGAATGTAGTTTAACTTGTAACGTTCATTAAGTCGCAGTTTCTGTGCTACTTTGAATATAAAATTTTGATTTTGATTTTGATTTTGAAGCAAAAGAAGTTTCTCAAGATCGTGGCAAGTGACAAACCCTTGTCTCTGCTTACCCCTCTGGGATACAGGCGTGAGTTTTTGTAATGTAATATATGTATGTAAGTAATAGGTTTAAACATTACATACACACTTAGGTACACTCACGCCTGTGCCCCGAAGGGATAGACAAAGAGCAGGATTTTTCACAATGTTACACGTTACGCTACGTTAAACGTTACATTTATAACTAAGTTACTATATATTAGCAACCAAGCGTTTTGACCCAAGTGCGCCATCTGTGAACCTCTGTTTTCAGGCGTAAAGAGTGTGTTACGTAAAATAGAGTGGGTACAAACACGAGGGCCGAAGAGGGACGAGCGTTGCGTGGTTTTTAGGGTTCCCTACCCGAAAAGAGTAGACCGACGGTAAGACTGGTCCACCGATTCAAACAGTGCTTGTGCTGTTGAACAAGCTGTGCTCGGAGTCTCTTTGATGGATCACAACGGAAATGAGACAATACGCCAAAGAAATAAGGTGACGGACATAGCCTATACGGTTAGTAAGTTGAAATGGCAGTGGGCTAGTTATAAATGCCGAGGAAATAAAAGAAAACGTGTTTTTTTAAGTAATATTAAATTTTTGCTACTACGAAACCATTCATGCGCGAGTCCGACTCGGACTTGGCCAGTTTTTAATTATCCTCGCTCGTTTGATGGATATGATTTACAGATTTTACAGCGAGTCGCTTTGAATGATTGTTGGCCATTAGGCTGGGAGATGGGTTTATAATTTACTACTGAAATAGATTTTAAAAGGCGCGCTGGTGGTAGAGACACTCCCAATTCATTGATCCGTGGAGATGCGAACCCTTTTATGATACAAATTCTTATTGATTGTTTAAGAAGTTTAATAACATACATACATATAGAGAGATAGAGCGCTCCGCCAACAAACTGCTATGCAGTTTGGCGAAATTGTGTGCTACACTAAGGTTTTTATTTTTTTGAATAAATAAAATAACATAACATACATAAACTCACGCCTCTATCCCGGAGGGGTAGGCAGAGACCAGGGACTGCCACTTGCCACGATCCTGACAGATCACTTTCGCTTCCTCAACATTCATTAGTCGTTGCATGCACGCACGCCAGTTTCGGGTACTTTTTATCTTTGTTAATATATCCCCTGTTGCGTCGAAGTATGTCCGCGTAATAAACGCGAAAATAAAGTAGAAAGTACGCGAAAGTAAAGTACTTATAATGTACCGCACGTAACGTCTCCATTTATAAGTAAAAATAGCTTTTATTACCAATAGATTTGCCAGAAATTTATAACAGTGAGCCCTGGACTAGGAGACCGTATCGCAGGTGCTTTGATATTGTAACTATGTTACTGTAACTTAAGTAAAGCTATGTCTAGTCCAACAAACAGAACAAAAGACGTAAAAACTAGACAAAATAATTAACCTTCACTTCAAGTTTTTTTTACCACACCTTTTGACCATTGAAGACCTTTTGATCTTGAGTATTGTTTTAGACTGAGATCAGATATTACAATAATTTTTCGATTTTACAGAATTTGACCACTAATAAACATGACTTGTAAAAAATTCTGATATTTTAGTGCCCACAAAACGCGTGACTTGCAACATTGTAATACCCAGGCTGGGGATTTTGTCGCAAGGCCACTCTGCGACTAAACCGTTCATGCTTATCCCAGTACAGTAGCGTTGTTGCATGTATTTTATATACGCGCCCCGGGGCGAATTCAGCTTTTATTGGCAAACTCTACACGCTCCTCGATAATATTGTTCCAAGATGAATTATTGAGTACGGTGTAGATTTATCACTCTACCCTTCCGACCCATTTCCCTTCAATATATACTTAACTAGGGCGAACATCATCAGCGACGCACATACATAGTTAATTTGTTTCTTGCATTTGTGCCGTATTGTATTACTTCTATTGTACCTAATTTTTGGATGGAGAAATAAAGTTATTGTGTTATAAAAACTGAATTTGCACGGATATTTGCTCGTCTATTTTTTTATTTTACAATTTTCCGACGTTTCGGTACTTTTGCAGGTGCCGTGGTCTCGGTAGACTGAGGTGACAGGCGTCTGTTTGAAACCTTTAACTGTTAGTTTACTGCCCTCAGCAAAAAAATATTAAGTTACGTTCCAAAAATAATTTGGCAAATTTTTATATTTCAATTGGCAAAACCATAATTTTAAACAACATAAACACAACATAAACTCACGCCTGTATCCCAGAGGGGTAGGCAGAGACCAGGGGCCATGGTTTATTTTAAATAAACTCAAAAATATCGATTATTAGTTATTGAAATTAAAATGAAATTTACAAAACAATTATTTACATAAACTCATCACGTATTGTATTGTACTCACATTTCCCAGGACTAATCGCGATCATCTAGATTATTATTATGAGCATCGCGAGTATTGAAACACACTATTAGCAACGTAGCGATCCTTATCGTACAATCAATCGGCCTGAACTTGTCCATTGCTGGACATAGCCCTCCTCTAGGCACGCTACTTCCTTTTGTCTTCGGTCATCTTCATCCATCCGAGCGAGCAATCTGCGTCAGATCGTCGTTCCAGCGAGCCGGTGGCTTGGCCGGTGGCTTGGCCGGTGGCTTGGCCGGTGGCTTGGCCGGTGGCTTGGCCGGTGACTTGGCCGGTGGGCTTCCTACGCTGCGTTTGCTAGTTCGTGGTCTCTGTTTATGGCAACACAAGTATTTCATGTTTCCTAGTTTAGCTCTTTAAGTTGGTAATGCAAAAATGTCTCTCTCTGTGTGACCGAATCCATGGTGCGTGTGTTGTGTTAAATTAGAGGTAATTAATTCTCTGGTTCCGAGTGCCGCGTTTTGTATCTACAATTCTACAGTCCACTTACTTCACCCTGAGCCAGCTTCTAACAGTCTCCACTCGAGAATCATTATCGTAATCGTAACCGATGGTGATATTGTCTCTGTTCCACTCTTTTTCGTTCGACAGAGTGAGACGGAGGTACTGTCAACAGTTTATAATGATTTATTTTGACGTTTTTGTTGCGAATTCGCTCGCGACGTAACAATGCCGTGTTTGGCCTGCCTGCCGACTTAGAATATTCATTGTGGTTCACGTCGAAATTTGGTTGGGAACCATTGGTATGCGTCCCATCCATTCTACGGTTATCTTGGTATCGTCGTATGAGACAATATGTCAAAACGATGCGCCATAAAACCGAAGTTATCCGCAAAGCCTCAGATAACCATTAGTCGATTTTCAAGTTACACATACATTGAATAATTCCGTGTTTGTTCGCCGAAGTTTAACCGATTATAAGGGTCTCCCGGGGTCGTGTCGGGGCCTAGGAGTGAGTGACACGCACGGTTCTCTATTGAAATGTAGTGTCACTAATACCGTCAGTTTAGTATGAAGCGTCACTTTGTCATGCATGCAAAACTTTACAGCATGCGTGGCACTTAAAAAAACAAGCATTCGTTGGTTACGGTCGATTTAATAAAATAAAAATTTTGGTTGATGCCGACCATACCGACTTTCGGATATGTTTTTTGGTTTTTTATAACTGTTTGTGTTGATAAAGTTTCTTTGTGACAAAATGAGGTAAGTAAGTAATTTTTGGTACCATTTTTTTTACTTATGTTTTTTTAAATTAATTTTCATATGGTTATAAATCATGTTCAGAATGCATGGTGCATAAGTGCATAACTAAAAGTAAGATAAGAGAGACCACACATACGATTTGTTGCCAACCCGAAAAAAGAACCACAGTACCTACTATGACTGTGAAGAGACAATCCACTTCCCGCACACCTCGTGTATGACCTCAAAAGCCTTCAGGGATAATTTGGAAAGGCGAAGGCAATGCATTTGGGGCCATTATGCTGATGTTTTATTAAACTGTTCTTGTTCTACCAAACCCAACTATGTTAGCGACGTTAGTGCTTTCAATAATAATTAATATATTGTAGTTATTATAAAAGATCCGTCGCCATGTTTTCTTATTTTTTATGCAGGCTATATACGTCCCACGGCAGGGCACAAGCCTTCTCTCAGAGACAGAGAGAGAAGGAAATATCTCATGGCCAGACCTAACTGCCTCGTTCCGAAATCTTAGCACCCGTCACACCAATACACGCAACATTGCGTCAATACAAGTAATACACAAAACTCGAATCAGCCATCGATTACCAAAATACCAGTTATTCGACTTTGAAAATTTTCAAGCTAACAAGTTTGCGAAGCATATTCTTTTTCTACAGAAAAAAAAGTATCAGGCCAATCACTCAATAATAGTAGTGATTTCTGGGACCCATGACCGTGAACCAAAGGCAAAAAACCGAGGACTAGATAGAATTAACGTCAAAAACGGCCGTTTTTGGCATCAATGCTATCTGGTGGTCTTATGTTCTCGGTAGTGGTTCCAAAAATCCCCAATTATATGATTGAGAGATTGGTCGGACACTTTTTGCAAAAACGATGTGTTGCTGCATATCAAATCAAATCAATCAAAAATTTTTTATTCAAAGTAACAAAGAAACTGCGACAAGTTCAAATAGGTGTCCATTTCAAAATCTAGATCATTTTGGAGAAAAAATGGCCAAAAAATTCCGATCTTAGTCTTTTCAATTCTTTAACAATCATCGTTTATATAAATATTCAAAAACCTGGAACTCATGCATTGAACTGGCTTCAATTCCAGATTTCATTTTCATCTATATAATCTTTAATGTTATGTAGCTTTATTTATGTAGCTTTTATTTAATGTAGCTTTTCTGGCACAAAGTGTGCATTTTTTGAACCGCGTTTCTGGCAAGCTTATTATATCCTCAGGGATCTTATTGTAGAAACGTATACGATGCCCAATAAAGGATGTATTAACCTTTGCCAGTCTAAATTTGGGAACGAAAGTTTATGTCTATTTCTAGAATTTACATTGTGTTCGCTACCTACAGTTTTAAAGTTACTGATATTCTCTACTGCCTAGCTTATATATAAGTATAGAGCCCCTTAATTATGTAGACTCAGATACGTCCAAAAATAAAAATCTGGGAAAAAACTCATAGAATGACATTGTTGTAAAATCCTGTAATTAGAAACCTCTATTTTAAAGTAAATTGAAATATATCCCTAAGAAAACCATTTATATAAAACAAATACGAAAACCAGTCAGCGAGGAATACTGCTCCGGAAATCCGAGGCTGATGGTGGAACAGAAGACTGTATTATCTTCTAGGAACTCAAAGTTTGTCACTTATTCAAGTCGCAAACCTGGAGTCCACTGCGCTTTTACGCGCTGCAGAGAATTATGTTATCTAAATAATCTTAATATTTTTTTTATTATGGTAACTACCTACTAGTCGATAAAAACTTTCTAAATATGCACTAAACAGAACCTGTAGTTAGTTAACTTTACCTAACTTCAGGTGTGTTAAAATTAGCGAACTATAACCTACCGCGGATCGCTGACCTCAGCGCTTAGCGCTCAGCGCACTCAGCCTTTGAAATCGTCAATCCGCGGTGGGCTCGCCTATACTGTCTCTCTCTGAGAGAAGGCTTCTACCCTGCAGTGGGAATAAGGTTGGTTACAAAATAAATAACTTCCACAGAATACAATCACTTGTCCTGGTCCCAAACTAGGATACCCAGTGCTATGGTAACCAGGCAAGGGCATCACAATCATGACTGAGGCCACTTGCATACCAGTTGAAATCGAACCCACGACCTCCGGCATGGTAATCAGTCTTGATACAGCTAAATCAACGAGGCATAAACGTTTATATACGTTGATTACATAAGTATTATGAATTACATAGTAAAATAATACCTGCCTTTAGTAAGATGTTGAGACCCCCCCCCATTTTAACCTCATTACACGTCACTGGATCGAAAACCGCCGGTTGCTCGCACCATGAACAGACGGTCTCATAAAATATGAATTCTAGTTGAGTTCAGGCAGCCAATCGATGTCGCGTTCGGGCTCAGCAAACGGATCGGCTTTGTCCACGACTCCGCCAACGTTCCTTTTAAATTGAAAATATGCAATTTTCTTCACTTAACTATACTGGATGAGAGGTGAAATTTAATTTGCAACGAATTAAGATTTCACGATTAATTCGTGAGCTACAAGGGGTATATAAAACAGTCATTTGAAGAAAGGACCCGGGCAACTATTTGCTTCTCGTTTTTACAATAAAGTCGTCCATATTGTATGAGATACAATAAATAACAATATAATAGTTTATCCAATTAATAATAGCGATTAGTCCCCCCGATTATTTATTTGGTAAACTATTAAATGTATAACTAAATATCCAGTCCCTTTCTTATACTACCAGTGCTATACTAACAGCGGCACCGTCGAACATTGCCATCATTACATAAACTCACGCAGCGGTGTGGCACGAGCTCGTCACGATCGTGGCAAGTGGGAAGCCCAGGGCCTAGATTCTGTTAATGCATTGTAGTAACATGACAACTGCATGAACATGGCGGTTTTCATTTCATGGCTGCTTTAAGTCTACGCGGGCACACCCATCAAACCTTCTAGGCGTCAATGGTACGAAAAAACACGTCATGTGACCCGACAGTGTACCTGTCATTATACTACAATGCACTAACAGAATCGAGGCCCTGGTCTCTATCTACCCCGCCGGGCGTGAGTTTATCTATTGTGTTGTTATGATTGGTAAGTCGATTCCCAGTGCGGGCATGTTCGGATGTGTTTGTTTATTTTCAAAGTTACGTAAATCTACTTTGTAATAACAATATCTAATAACTAGCAAAAGAAATCAAGGAGCTCTCTAGTGATGGGTTCCTGAAGGCAATATTTATTAGTGATGTGCCCGTATAATGTTAATAAATTTTTTAACAATGGTAAATACATTTTATTACTGTAATGTAGTTGGAAATTATGGTGTTACGTAATAATAGGGACTCCAATTGTTTAGTTGCAAGGATAACGTTCTTGTTTAGTTGGTTAGGATTGTGATGTAGTGTGAAAACATGTTAGTTAGTACTTATTTTAATTTGAGAATTGCAAAAATTAATAAAATAGAACTGATTTTAATAGTGACAAATACGTTATATAATACGCATTATAATTAAATTAAATTTTGTATTTCATAATAATAATAATATAAATTATTATTATATTGCCATGCCGCTCTCGGTAAAATTACACATGTATTTTTTTATGCATCATTACTTAAGACCTGTAGTTAACACTGTAATTTATCGCAATAAATGAGAATTGAATTAAATCGAATAGGTGCTGGGCAAGCCTACTCCATCTAAAAAATAATGTCCCAGGCACTGCAGCGTCCGAGTGGACCCATCAAGTGTGGGTGAAGGTGCCACGGGACGCGCTGTATAAATCATGTTATTACGTAGATGCAAAGGCCAAGGTTTGTAATAATAATTTACTACGCGATTCCTAGCTTCTGGAACAAGGTTTTTTTTCAGACGCTCTCTCTACTGCTATATTTAATGCAGATCATCCCGTCCGTAATAGTTTTACGTTTAACCTTTTTATATCCTTTTCGTTCAGCACCCTTGTGCCACGTGTTGTTTTTGCATTGTAGATTTTTGGGATCAACCCAGCTACCATTTTCCCTTTAAAAATTTCTCGTGGTTATCGAAATATTATACATTATTATTACACTTAATTGACTGAGCAGCATTTTTCGAGTATAGTTAATAACAAGTTGACCTTTACATGCGAACACTCTAATTAATGCGACTGAGCTTGACTCAAAAAATAGAGGGCTCACAATTCTTCCGTATATATATTTTTTATGTATATTCAGCGATAATTCTTTACCACGTTGTCTGATTTAATTTATTCTTTTTTTGTTACAAAGCGGGTACGCTACATACATTTAGTCAGGATCTGTTTGACCAAATCCATTAGAAAATCATCGAACTCTTCAATTTGCAAAGGCATCTCCACGGCATCATGCAATATTATGGGAGTTCTTACTAATTGCTACTGTAATTATAGCTGATCTCAGAACGCACCATACTACCTACGTAAAAAAAACTTATTCATCATCATCATTCAGCCACAAGAAATCCACTGCTGGACATAGGCCTCCTCCATGGATTTCCGAAAAGACCGGTTGGAAGCGGCTTGCATCCAGCGCCTTCCTGCCACTTGGATGAGGTCATCTGTCCATCTTGTGGCTGGTCGTCCTACGCTGCGCTTGCCGATATGTGGTCTCCATTCGAGAACTTTTCGGCCCCATCGGCTATCAGTTCTGCGTGCTATGTGCCCCGCCCACTGCCACTTCAACTTACTAATCCGCTGGGCTACGTCGACTAAACTTAATAAAGTACTAAAATACTATATAATACACCGAAATCCCACAACAATAAAGCTGCCGTCGACTGCACTCCGGTCACAGGCAAATTCCTCCACAGCGTGGTACGACACGACACCCACCTTCGGTATTGCTTTTCTTGCTTCGATATTGAGCTGCCTTTTCCTTTTACGCCTGAAAGTGACATAATTTATTAACAGTTTGTACCGTGTGTACTGTGTCGAGTGATGTCCGGCCGTAAAATAGCACCTAGCTAGTTCCTACTGAGGTGACCTAAAAGTCGGGGGGTAACGAAACTCATTCGCATTGACTTGCAATCCGCGTAGGACCCGGGTTTCGATACGGTTGGGTAAAATTATTATTTTGCGGGGACAATTTGTCCTGTAAAATTGGTAAACGGTTACGGTGTTTGTTTTCTAAAGTACATTCATTTGTAAATTTGTGGTTTTTACCACAAATGGTGATGGTGTGTTATTTCTATAACACTCACTAACCGGGAAGGAAAGTATTTTGAGGAATCCCGCACGGGCAGAACGCTGGCTTCACAATCAAGAGGTCCAGAAGAATCCAGGCATGTACCAATGACAATGTTTTTAAGGTACGTTCATTTAGAACGTAGATTAAAAGATAAAAAAGATAAGATTAAAAAGTACTCGAAATCGGTGCCCGCATCAACTAATGAATGTTGATGAAGCGAAAGAAATGGCAGGCCCTTGTCTCTGTCGATCGCTCTGGGATACAGGCGTGCGTTTTTGTATGTATTATCAGATTCTTAGTGTGTGACAAACTGGGGGTACGAGCGCTTGACTTGACGGCACATATTTGAGGACAGCGTTTACAACTGAAACCAAGAATCTTGTAACCAACTCAGAGCTATCTATACCGGTAAGTAGCGTCAGAAAAATCAAACGTGAATTTCAAGCGTGAATTTCAAGCAAGCCGCGGCCTTTACGTTTTTTTTCTATTTTCGTCGGTAAGTTTGCAATCTTGATTTTGCAACACAATACTCTATCCGTGCGAATCCCGTGCAAAGGGTCTACGCAGTCGTGTGCAATAAAGTATAATAATACAATATCCAATACACTACACAGGGCGATATATTGTTGCATCGATTCATTGTATCGAAAGTTCTGGCTGACTGAATTAGCTTCACACACAGCTTACAGTAGGCCAACGACGAAGCTGAGTGCGGAAAACTCGAAAGTCTGGGATTGATTGAACGCACTGAAGTACCCGAAACCTTGTGCGGTTATGTTTGTGCAACTTTCAGAAAATTTTTGACGTCGAATGGGATCATTTGACCCTATGCTATTACTTAGTGTAAGTGCTTTTCAGTCCTAATTTGTCGAGGCCTTACAAGATGTTTCAAAGATCGGCTGTTTTATTTTCTACAGTGTAAGTACTGTTAAACAGTCCCTCCAAGTAAACCACTGTTTTACTTGCAGGGTCCTGGATAAATCACTGAAGACAAGGGTCCCAAAGTAATTAGCCTAAAACACCCCACTTAGGAGACAACTGAATCAATTTCCATATTCAAGCCACCAAGTTCGGATTGAATTTGTAACGAAAACCTTCGCCATGCGATTGGAAGATAGGCGTACAGAACGTTAGTCAACTAGCAACCCAAGAGAAAAGAATGTAAAATAGTTATCTCATATAATCTAAGGTACATTACATTAAGTACATTACATAAACTCACGCCTATATTTCGGAGGGGTAGGCAGGGTTAGCCATTTGCCACGATAAGGTAAGTAACGGAAGTGATAACTCGTAAAGCGTAGAGTGAAAGGCATTCAAGGATTTTAGAATAGATATTGCCTATGGCAACTTAGATGATGGTAAGCATCTAGAACAAAATTAGATGTAGGTATTCAGTTCGACTAGAGAACTCAAGAGTTCTGCTTATCTTATATAACAGGTGTTATATAAGATAAGCAGAACTCTTGAGTTCTCTAATCTCAGCGAGCAGGTTAACTATGTTCTCAACTCTAAGGTAATATTTTGTGAAATACTTTTGTCATATAAATTATCTTATCGACATGAGACCTTTGGGCGAGGTCCAAGTGGACCGTAGAATACGGTGCACAGGAGAGAATGCAGCCTCTTTGGCCGGAAGTGGTAATTTTGTTTCCAAAAATATCCGGAGTAGATTGCGTGCATCAGAAGATCGAAGTACTTTCGACTGTACTTGATCTAGAACACAGGAAACGTATGGTATCAGGATTGGACTATCTGTAGCATTCGACCTTCCTCTTCACTCAATATATTTCGATTCCGACCGAACTCAATCGAGACGACAATAATCCGAGAGACTCTGACAAGGCCGGACACGATGTTGGGCTCTTCACAATCGGAGGCTTTAGATACCGATCTGGCTAAAGGTGGGCGTTGATTTACCGAACTAGTTTAAAAAGCAGCTTTTCCTCGACGAATGAATTAACCGTTTCTTGCCAAACTGAGAAGTCGTTGAGAATTAAACTAGGTACATTTTATTGAACGAAAGCCAACAATCGCCAGAAGTCAATGTAACGCATCAGCGCAGGGATGTTTCATTAAATGAAACAATACGCAAAAAAATATCAACGTTAGCGTTATATATGTAAGTGTTCTCTATCTAGCTATCTATCTATCATCATCATCATCATCATCAGCCTATGCTTGTCCACTGCTGGACATAGGCCTCTCCTATAGCACGCCACTGAGCACGGTCCTCGGCTACTCTCATCCAGCTCTTGCCAGCCGCCCTGCGAAGATCATCGCTCCACCGAGTCTGAGAACGTCCTACACTACGTTTACCGATCCGCGGTCTCCACTCCAGAACTCGTCTACCCCATCGGTTATCAGTTCTTCGGATAATAGCGCCGGCTCACTGCCACTTCAGCATGCTAATTCGATGGGCTACTCGTATGTCGGTGACTTTGGCTCTCTGTCGGATCACCTCGTTTCGAATTCGATCTTTCAGAGAAACCCCGAGCATAGCCCTTTCCATAGCACGCTGAGCGACTTTAAATTTGTGGACAAGCCCCACCGTGAGTGTCCACGTTTCGGCCCCATATGTCATGACGGGTAGGACGCACTGATTGAAGACTTTCGTCTTGAGACTCTGTGGGATTGGCGATGTGAAGATTCGACGTAGTTTCCCATACGCTGCCCAGCCCAGCTGTATTCTTCTATTGGCCTCTTTCTCGAAGTTGTTTTTACCTAACTGCATGATTTGCCCGAGGTAAACATAGTCCTTTACAACTTCGAGAATACTGCCTTGAACTGCAATCTATATTTAACGTTAATCAGGTTAAATAAATACAAGTACAAATTAAGGTATTAATTTTCCAAGTAAACCTAAAATAAATAAACTGGTTTTAGATAAACATAGAAACTATTCATCGTTGCGAAGACTCAACGCACAAAGTAAAGATAGTAATGACTCCAACTATGTTTATTTCAGACCAATGATCCATATAGTTTATTAGTATAACCTATTGACAAACGTGAAAATCGTCAAGGGGTGGGTACGAAGTTGGCGGAAATAGTTGTAACTAAGTAGTAGACTCTGGAAAAAAAAACGGCTTTGTTTCGTTGATGGGAAAATCTTCAACGAAACTCTACCTGTAGAGATATATCAACAACTTCACGAATCCCGTTAGTCGGTTCCAAAATAGTTGTAACGCTAACTATTAAATGGTTTTGTAAGTAAGTAGTGGATGTTAAAAAGCGATTTCGTTTCACTGACGAGAAAGTCATGAACGACCCATCTCTACCCCACACCCGTTCGTCGATGCTAAAGGTGTGGAATAATTAACAGGTTTTGACGCTAAGGTTGAAACCAAAACGGTTTCGTTACGTTGACAGTAAATTCGTCAACGACCCACCTCTAGATCTGACCCACTTCCGTTCCGACGGTATTTAATAAAATGTCTGCCGCTTCTCTACGTCTTTTAGGGCGTACTTTATTTACATCTTTATAGTTTTCTTGTTTGCTTAACCTTATCACGAAGGTAGCAATTGATGTATTATGTTGTGTTTAACATGATTTAAGTAATGGCCAGAGTGGAGTTTTTTCGCTGCCCTGTTCTCCATTACACATCGACCCGAAGGCAGCTTTATTACCAGTGATAGTTAAAAACATAGATGTCTAACTAGCGCTAAAGTTAGTGCTAAACGTGGGGTACGTTCAATTGTGGGAAGGCGGGGCTTGTCAATTGTGTTACCAATCGGAGCGAGTTTAGTACTAGACTACCCTGGAAAATATCTATTCACCTGCCACCGTCAGACCGCCATCTTACCTCGGTACCTCGGTATTTCATAGAGTCAATGGTTTCATACCCAGGTTCGATTCCCAGTACGGACATGTACCTATGACTTTGTTTTCTAAGTTATGTATATTTGTGAAGTTAAAGTAGCAATACCACTCGCTAACTGTGAAGGAAAACATCGTGAAGAAACCTGAGTGTCTGAGCTATTCACATGCCTTAGCGCTTGAAATTGCCGATCCGCGGTGGGCACGCGTGGTGTTTAAGCCCCATATTCTCTTCCCTACAGTGGGACGTATATAGGCTGTTTATGTAAACAGATTCTTTAATATCGATATTGATACGAGTAAGAGGCAGTCCGTGTGGCGCCAGATTAAGAATAGCGTCACTCCATTTCCATCCGTGGATGTCGTAGAAGGCGACTAAGGAAATACATTAGCAGGAGACGGGCAGCAGCGTCTTCCTGAGATTCCAACCGCATACTGCGATTGCCAACCCGTCTGCCAAACGTGGCGATTATGGCAAAAACCCCCATGGTTAGGAAAACCATGAGGGAGGCCTACGTCCTGCAGTGTTCGCGTTATTTTAATTCAATGACACGTTCTATGAGGTAGGAATTGAGTGATATTATCATAAGCAGCCTACGTTCGTTTGACTGCAGGTCACAGGCCTTCTCTCAGAGAGAGAGAGAGAGAGAGAGAGAGAGATATTATATGACAGCTGTTAACAGTTAATAGATTATCAGTGTATGAGAAACTGGGGGTTAAATAAGTTGGGGCGAAAAAGTTCTGACCTGACGACCGCGGACCGGACGACGCAGTGTGGGAAGGCCCCCCACCAGATGGTCTGACGACCTGGTTACGGTGTCGGGGAGTCGCTGGCCGCGGGCGGCACAAGACCTGGAAGCTTGGAAAACCATGAGGGAGGCCTATGTCCTGCAGTGGGCGTCAAATGGCTGAGGATGATGATGATGACTGCTTTTCCGCGACACAAAAGTTGTTCGCGATGTGTCGAATTCGAGTACCGAATGCACCTACATTACACCTCAGTTATATCTCCTTACTTTTAATCCTCGACTAATCTATTTGCTGAAGGTCCTTGCTGAGTTATTGTAATGCGCCGGATCCATATTCAATCGGCGAGATCAGTATTCCAATCCATTATGTTCACGCGGGGTGCATTGCGGGGAGGGTGGGTTTCGCTTCCTTTAATGTCTACAAGCTTTCATTTTCCCGCGGGCGCATAAATTGCGCTAAAATATTTTTGTCTCGGGTTACCAATATCGCTGACAATTTCTCGGTACTTGAGACAGCAAACTTCAGGGTCTGACTCATGATTCATCATCGTGTTATGTTATATCGGGTATCATTGGCGGGGGACGTGGAACCTGAGCATACTTATGAGTTTAATCAAATTAACAAATAATTTTAAAAAAAGCTTTCACGTGCTCATTGCAAACTCATCTCGAGTGCGCGGATTTTGCTACAAGTTATCTGCCGGGAACTAATATTTATTGAGTACTGAACACCAGCTCTAACCCCCGGTTTTTCGTTTACGAACAATCTTTAATCTACTGTTAACAGGTTTCGGTTGGCCAAAAAGAACCAATTAAAAAAATACAGCTTTTAATAGTAGATTAACAATTTTTCAGTGTTATTTTTCGCACTTAGTTCACCCGTTTTCGGTTTACGGAAGTCCCTCCACTGAATTCTCTCTGGTGAACTCTACTTTTTCACACTGCTATTTGCTTCAAAGATCACCAGAAGTACCTCAGTTGGTTGTTCAATGGAACTTCCTGGGTGTTTGCACAAGGTATTATCTTACCGTTGCCATAGCAACGTTTTCGCCTTGTCTTGTATTCGACCTATTTAGCAGGCTCTTCAATAGCGCTTTTACGTGTTTATATTTGCGATGGACGCTTGGTATTATTTTGACCCATTAAACATCCATTGTACATACTTTTCTTAGTCGACTAGAATTGCATTATGATAAAAATCAGTAAATGATAATTAATGTATATAAGTGAGGTGAAATGGCATGGCATAGAAATGGCTGATTTTTCTTTAGTGCATGAACAGATAAACTAATTGCGAAAAGGAACCGAAGTGACATTAAAGCCATGAGCCATCTATAACTGGGTAATATCGTTCTTGTTCCAAGGCATGGCCTTTAGGCAAAAGCGCATGCACACATACACGACTAATTCGCCAAAAAACTGCCACGCAGTTTGGCGAATAATTTATAAAATTTAAAACTGCGATACAAAAGTAAGTCAATAAAAACACACACATACGCACACACACACACACACACACACACACACACACACGCCCCCCACACACCCACGCCCCCCCCACATACGCAGGCACGCACGCACGCACGAACAATACATGATACATAGCGTGCTAAAGTGATTTTTTTTTCTTTATTTCACCTAGCATAATGTCTTAACAATCGATGCAGGATCGGAACCTACCAGACAGTTCAATACTTATTTGCACCAAACTGCGCTTGAGTGGTCTGAATAAATATTTTTGCACTTTTTTATACCTCGACATTCAGTAGGTTTCCTTTCTTCGACCCCCCCTCGTAGGTATGTTAGGTGGGCGGGGGCTATAAGTTACCGATTTCTTTCTCCAATTTTATTGTGCTTTCATGTAGGTAACTTACTTAAGAACACTAAGTGCTTTCGCCGAACTTAGCAATCCAATGAGCTGAACGTAATCCATTTGTGAAGACGTCTCTGGAAAGTTCCAGAACTTTATCCGCACACCAGCGCTTCATTGTGGCTTTACACGCTTGTTTTCTCACACTTAGATACGAGGTGTTGGGAGTGTGAGATATACCCCCCTAGTTTTTCGTAAATTTACAATCTGCTGGCAACTGTAAAGAGATATGCTCCTACATTACGCGTGTCAAATCCTGAATGATTCCAATCGTTTAACTGTCCAATTCCATACTAATTGCTATCACAAACGTCAGGATTGCGATAGGATTTAGTGCGTATAATTAGGTCCCAGTTGGCACCTACTGACGAATGATTTAATACATACGGATTCGAACCTGTCTTACAGACGGCCCGGCTATTCGCTAACACAATTGACCACAGTGGTCTATGGCTGATTATCAAGCTGAAATGGCAGATAACTGTTCACCGAAGAGCCAATAACACATAGCGTAGACAAGGAACCGGCTAACGCAGCGTTGGACGCCCACCAGCATGCTGGAACGAAGATCTGAGGCCGATCTCCAATTGGGCGGCTGGATGGGGATGAATGAGGACAGAAAGAAGTAGCGTGCTTTGGGGCGAGGCCTATGCCCAGCAGTGGACTAATGTGGGCTGATGTTGCATGATCTTTAGTTTAACTGAAGGGCGAGTCCGGACGAGGCATTAACTCTTAAAGGTGGTTAGGTGTCCAAAGGCATAAAGTAGTCTGTACAAGCCAGTCCGCCAAAGCATTATTAGCTTTCTACTACGTCGGTTCGTTCGCAGAATATACCTACCCGGCTACCCCCACACCCACCTGTTCCGAGCACGTCCTTTCAAAATTCGAAGCAGATTTAGAGGAAAAAAAGAACCTGTAAAACTCCCAGACGGGGGGGTTCTACTTCGGATCTCCGGTAGCATGAGCCTTTGTCGCATGATTCTTTGTCTATTCTCGCGCGCGACGTAAGGGCTCATTTTAAAAGAAAGAGAATATTTATTTAAGTTGGTACAGAAACACAAAGTAAACATAAAGGTACACAAACAAAAGACACGAACGTCAACAAAACAGAAATTAAAAAAAAAAAAACAATCGTGAAGAGAACATGTGAGGCATATAGAGTCAAAGGCAGCCGGGTACCATACAGTAATGTATGGCACCCAGCCACCTCGGACCCGAATTTTACGTAGTACCGTAGGCATAATTCTACAATTAAATGGTCTAATCGCGATTGTTTCTTAGGTAAACTTAATTACCTTCATTTCCGACGTCAAAATAGTCATTAAAGTACTATGAGCCGGCTTTTGTATTTGCTTATATAAGAGATGTCACTTTATTGTATAGATGTATATTAACTTAACTTAAAGTGCTATATTAGCTAGGAACTTTATCGGAAGCACTGTAGTCACTATGGAACTTACTTATATAATACTAAAAATTCATAATAATAATGTTACAGAGCGTATCAAATTTTTACTTGAAAAATGTGCTATATTGTCTTTACAACACGGACTCTAGCCTAACGTGGAATTTGCCCATGTCTCGGTATCAATAAGTGGATATCACTTTGTGAACACTATCGGTTTTCTTATAAAAACACGATTCCTCTAAAATACTCCTCAAATGCAGTTTGAACGATCTGTGGTAAAGTCTTTCTCTGAATCACAGACTATTTAAATGCACATTTAACGAGTGTTTTAGTCAATTTTGTACTTAGAAGTAAGATCCGACTTATATGTTTTACCTATATTTTAATAAATGCTTTTACTTTACACTCGAAAATGTTTTGGAACCATCCCAAACGTTTGAAGAAATCATATTGTCAGACGTTAGAATAATAGCCACATTGTGGTATTTTTTCAGATAGATAGAATATTACATAAATATAGAATATTATACAATATTCTATTCAGGTATATATTTTTGTAGTTATATTTTGAGCTGATTCGATCCTGCTTCTCATAAGAAGCAAAAATATCTGGCATCATCGACATGACGATAGAAGACCAAAAGGTAAGTGTAGTCAAAAACACATCAACCGTTACATATAGTTGCAAAGTCGCCCGTAACCTGAGTGCCTATGCACTGAACATAAACCTTTGCATCTATATGCAAAGGTTTATGTGCCGTCGACCAATACAACTGGTAGTCCGTACACTAATAAATTGATAAAAGTGATAATGATGGTGATAATGATAATGATCGCCAACCCGCCTGCCAAGCGTGGCGATTATGGCAAAACCCTTCATGGTTAGGAAAACCATGAGGGAGGCCTGTGTCCTGCAGTGGGCGTCAAATGGGTGATGATGATGATGATAATGATGGTGATGATGTCGACAATAGTCTAGTTCGTCGGTTTTTTTCAGGCAATTCAGTTACAGAGTAGAACCCCGAATAGAACGGGGTGCAACAGGGCGAGCGAGGGGGGCGAACAGGGGCACTAATGAATACAAACCACTTCTGGATGTCGCCGGCAAAAGACCCGATAGCTTTCCAATCGGGGTCTTATTACTTGCTCAAGCCGTGAGGTCACGAATCATTGAATCTATCGTGGGTTCGATTCCCGCTGGGGCCCGACGTACTTTTATTTGTACAAATGGCGTTAGTCTGCGTGGTCAATTTTTGTGACGTACTTGTATGGTTACAATGTCACAGGTATCCTAGTTTGAAACCTATACGCTTAGCATGCCACGCTCGAGAAATGCCCTTCTCTATGCAAAAATGTCAATTTATCTGTCGAGCCCGAGATGTTAGCATGGCGACCGCGACCGAGATGGAGATGACCGTGACTGGTCTACAACCGGTATCATGGCAGCATTGCCGAGATGATTTCGGCTAAGTTAGACACTAATTTTGACATAATATGCGACCGAGACATGTCTCGTACCCACGGAGGTGAAGACAAGGCTTCGAGATCATAGAATTCAACAGGAATTACATATTTTGTTAATGTTTTTTGTGTTCTTGCTGTATAATACTTTCTTTTTGATGTTCGTTTTTTTTTGTTTGTCCTTGTTTGTCTTGTTGTTACGTGTCTGGTTACCAAAGTACAGTGATTTTTGCAAACCTTTTTTTAGGGTTCCGTACCACAAGGGTGCCAGCTAGGCAGTTGAAATTTTCACAGATGGTGTATGTTTGTTGCCGCTATAACAAAAAATACAAAAACAGAATTAAATAAATATTTAAGGGGGGCTCCCATACAACAAAGGTCGTCTAAAGACAGCGCTCGCCATCTAGCGGCCATCTATGTAACCTTCACAGCGTTGATGTCATGTCGTAAAATGTCAATGTTTAACGCTTCTTGTTGGTTTCTATAAATGGCGCTGTTCTCAAATTCGATCTTTGTCTAGTGTTGTGTTGATAATAGTACGGAACCCTTCGTGTGCGAGTCCAACTCGCACTCGGCCGGTTTTTTATCCATAGCAAATTAAAGTATGTCCAGTCTCGTTATTGGCTACTTCTCCTTCTATCTGTCTATCCAGCCTACAAACTTAGCACACTGCTGAATTTATTCCTCTTGTGGTACCATCTTTTATCGGAGGTCGGCTATCACCGGTCACTGTGGTCAGTGATGTAGTAACTCGGAACAATCGATGGTGCCTATCTGAAACCATTCAGCCAGGTTTTGTAGCCAGTGCGTTCTTCTATGTTTTTTGTGCCCTTGTATTTTGCCCTGCAGGATCAGTTGGAGGCGGTATTTATTACTTTCCAGTATGTGAATTTACTGTGTCGTTTTCCGTGTGGCGCCAGATTAAAAATAGCGTCACTCCATTTCCTTCCGTGGATGTCGTAGATGACTAAGGAAATCAATTACCAGGAAACGGGCAGCAGCGTCTTCTTGAGATTCCAACCGCATACTGCGATCGCCAACCCGCCTGCCAAGCGTGGCGATTATGGCAAAACCCATCATGGTTATAAAAACCATGAAGGAGGCCTATGTCCTGCAGTGGGCGTCAAATGGCTGATGATGATGATGATGTGAATTTACTACTTCGGATTATGTGATCCGACTCTATGACAGCTCACTGCTTTAAAAACCTATTTAGAGGCTTTAAATTCCACCCATGCCGGGACTTGAACCCGCGACCTCTGGCTAACCGTGCCAGCGCTCTCCCAACTGAGCTAATGGGCAAGTGCAGGCATCGGCGAAATTTTGAGCCTCTTTACAAACTTCTCTGTAGGTATTATGTACAGGCAGCGAATTGTCCTCAGCTCACTGCTGTTCATAGGTATCTTATTTATCCTAAATATATTTCTACTAGCTGACTCGGCAAACGTTGTTTTGTCACATCAATTAGCCTACGACTTATTCTCAGACCTACCAAATATACACAAAAAATAATATAAATCGGTGAAGCCGTTTCGGAGGAGTTCAATAACAAACAATAACAAACACGAGATGTTTATATCTTAGATAATTTATTATTAGTATTCTTTTTGTTGCACTAATCCGTGCTGAGGACAATTTTAAAAACCTATTTAGAGGCTAAAAATTCCACCCATGCCGGGACTTGAACCCGCGACCTCCGGCTAACCGTGCCAGCGCTCTCCCAACTGAGCTAATGGGCAAGTGCAGGTATTGGCGAACTTTCAAGCCTCTTTACAAACTTCTCTGTATGTCTTGTTTTCTCTGGAGGTCGCGGGTTCAAGTCCCGGCATCGGTGGAATTTTTTGCCTCTAAATAGGTTTTTGATTTATTATTTTTCAACCCGCTCTACAGGTTGTGTTATTTTATTAGCAACCATGATTTATTTCATCATGAGTGTATTTTTAAATTATACGATTTTTTATTCGTAGAGTATTCTCGATATTACCTACACTAATTTACTATTATAAACTAGGTCCTTCTGTTACTGATACTATTAGGTAAGCTTTTTTAGGTACTTTATGTTATGGGTTCTTAGGTAATTTCCATCCGTCATCGACTCGACACTACTATCGCCATGTGAACAGCAATATCTGGCGCTGAAAAGACCAAAAAGTTAAAAGTAGTTCACTTTCTTCTCTCCATCTCCCGTTGCTCGCCTATGCCCAACCTCTTAATTAATATTTAAACGTATTCTTCAACGTCCTCCTGTAGAGGTAATTTTAACGCAAATAAAAGGTCCCAACTTAAACACGCTAAAATATTTTTCCTCAAAAGAAAACCATGACGAGTCAACTCCTTTGGCTCTCACGTTTCGATCTCTTTCGAAGTTACCATTGCATAATAGTGGTAGTACCTTTCCGAGAGATTGTCATTGGAAGTGAAATTTAAGAATTTTCTGGAGGTCAAGGGTAATAAGTAAAATATTAGTCCGTCCATCAGCTGATCCCAAGACTTCGGTCGTTGGGCTGTACACAGTAAAGACCCATACCCACTCACATACGTCACTCCACACACATTCACGCGCACAAACACACATATTCATACACACTCATATATACCATACACAATGAGACAAACTTTTTTCTTTTCGGATTTTGGATATTTTTGTCAATTACTTTGATAAGTTAGAGTCATTTATTTGTAACTTTTCTTTTGCTTGTGATAATAAATATTAACATGATAATCTCTGCCCTAAGATAAAGAAAATGTGTAAGTTATTACGTAGAAATCTGTAATTGGCCATGTCATTAATCTTATATATTAAGTCTTTTGTTATTAATTGCGCTGTAGATTTCCCTATCATTAAATAAAATAAAAATAAAATAAATTATGATATGATAGTTTAAACCATTTGCTCTGATGTACAATAAAAATTATCTTATGATTGATAAGTACAAAACTAGATACTTAAATAAATAAACATGAATGACTACCGATGATATTGTCGTAACGTTGGCTTAACAAATATGAATGAGAGCGTAATTGGTCTACTATTTCTCTCTCTAGTCACATTTTGTCCCACTGTAGGGCACAGGCTTTCTCTCAGGGGGAGAGTATGGGCTTAATAATCACCACGCGTGCCCACCGCGGATGGGCGATTTCAAGCGCTGAGGTATATGAATAGCTCAGACACTCAGGTTTCCTCACAATGTTTTCCTTCACAGTTAGCGAATGGTATTGCTACTATAGCTTCACAAATGTACCTACATAACTTAGAAACAATGTCATCGAACCTGGGTCTCTCGCTTCCGAGTCCAATGTTCTACCCACTAGGGTATCACCGCTCTGCTTCTAGTTTAGGACTAATATTGACATGTCATACATGTAGAAGGATAGAAACATGGAATGAAATGGAATGAAACAAAATGCGAGATACACACAGATAATTTTATTTAATGTTTAAACTGGGTCATTCACCATGGACTCTAATTTAATTTACATAAGTAATTTTATTTTATATTTTTTGAAAGAAAACGCTTAATAAACACCTACCATCTGTTTGTTTACGGCTTTTCCTAATATGTTTGAAATGGGAGTTCTACAACTTCTACAACATTTTAAGAATATTCTTATCTTATCTTAATAGTTAGGTATACAGGGCGTCCCATGCCACGTGGAGGGAAAGTAATAATAATAATAATAGTAATAATTATTGTAGATGGAACATTTTACTGAAAGAAGACATTATTTTAATTTAAAAAACAATTTGAACTGCATTCGTTGATTTTTTAATAATTACATTGTTGAACCGGGAATCGAACCCGCTGCACTAGAAAAAAAAAACCCTGTAGCTTACGGGTACATACGACTGTGGTCAGATTTTGTATACGTGTAGAATAAGACATCGCGCGATATATTATTATTTTAGGCCATCGTCGGGCACGACCTTTAGAAAATAAACTTGTACCGATGACTTGTTTTGACTGATGGCCGTTGGGGCGAATAAGTCTTGACCCTGGCGACCGCGGAGCGCACGAAGCAGCGCGGGCAGGCCCCCCACCAGATGGTCTGACAAGCTGGTTACGGTGGCGGGGAGTTGCTGGATGCGGGCGGCACAACACCGGGAAGCCTATGCCCTTCAGTGAGCGTAAAATGGCTGATGATGATGATTGATGTCCACATAGAGTACGTCAACAAAACTTAATGGGTTGTTATAGTTTGCGACTCCGGCACATGTAAATGTGACAGTATTTTTTTTTGAAAAAAATAAAAAAACTACATTTGATCAATCGTAAAAATGTTGTAGCAAAGTTGCCCGTGATGGAACTGGGTAGAGTGCACGCATGCGCAATTCCACGTGCTGTCTATTGTACGACGTAGATATTGTAGGAAATATCTCTGAATATACTTTATTTCACTGAACAGGTCAGAATTAATTCTTGACTTTCAAGATAATTACGAGTACTGAAATTTATCTTTATCTTATAAAGTCGAACAGGGCCTCGATTCTGTTAGTGCATTGTAGTATAATGACAGGTACACTGTCGGGTCACGTGACGTGTTTTTTCGTACCATTGACGCCTATAAGGTTTGATGGGTGTGCCCGCGTAGACTTAAAACAGCCATGAAATGAAAACCGCCATGTTCATGCAGTTGTCATGTTACTACCATGCATTAACAGAATCTAGGCCCAGGTTTATGTTCTTCTTTTGTATAATACTTGTACGAAGTAATTTTCATCTACGCGGGACATTTTATGAATTTTGTGTAACAGCGCTGATAATGGTTAAGGAGGGGAGATTTTCTTTCTGAGAGATTTTGAGAAACGCAAATACATTTGAAACAGAATAAATTAGGAGTAAACCATATTTTATGAGAACGCAACGACAACAAACGGCAGTATGCGACATTTATAAAGGGTACTTAAAGCTTTCATTGATAGGTAAACAACAAAAAATTTGCCAGACCTTAACCCGATCAGCCCCTATATTACGCGCACCAAAACCTGAGCGATTCCAATCGTCTAACTGTCAAATTAGTATGGAATTTGACAGTTAAGCGATTGGAATCGCTCAGGTTTTGGTGCGCATAATTGAGCCACTGAGCTCCCCAATAAACCGTGCGCGTAGGAACTGCAGAAGTTTCCATTGATGTCTTTAATCAGACTAAGACAAAGCACTTACGACAGTTACGACTGGCCTTTATGAAGGTAGCTAAATTCATCAACTGTCTCCCCCTTAATTCGAGCAAGGAATTAAGTTGCGGCGCCGAGCTCACCGAATTAATTAGTTTGAAAAGTTCCAAACTCGTTCAGCGGATCCCGACAACGACGCGCTGCATAGTAAAAACCTACCTATGAGTTGAATACATACAGGTTGTTGCAGAAATTATAATAATAATTTATTATAATAACTTCCACATACACAACACAATCACTGGTCCTAGTTCCAAACTAGGATACCCTGTTTTCACAAACATGGAAATACACCCAGACTGAGGCCATTTATACAAATCAACTACGGCGTCCTCCAGTGCAAATCGAACCCACGATGTCTGTTCCGACCACGATATCCGGTAAGTATAAGTATCGTACGTAAATCTATTACCTCGGATTTCTGTAACTCTTTGCAATCAATTCCCTGACCGTCGAATATGGATTGACTGACCGTTACCTAGTTAATTACATCTATTATTTGTTCTCTGTTGTACACTCTGAATTACATCTGAGACCACGCATGTGTATTGACTGTCTATTTATCTATTTGTTTTGAAGCGAGTGAAATATTGTCTCCTGTGTGTGCTTAGGCATTTTCTACTATAATATTTCTACCAGTGAAAACTTGTCATTGGCTCTCTGTGTCTATTTCATTTGTAATGTGTGTTTTTCATAGCTGTAAGTTTTCCTATTATAATAAAATAAAATAAAAATAAAATAAAACTTTTATTTTAAATAAATTATTCAATTCAATTACTTTTCTTTTTGGTTAGCCAAATTGTGTCCCGTTGTTGAGCAAAGGCCTCCCCCATGATCTTCCACTCCACCCTGTCTTGAGCTATCCTCTCCTATCAATCTCCGCCTCGGACGACCACGTCTGCAAACGTTCATAATTTATTCAAAATAAAAACAAACGGTCATATTTATTAAAGAACTGGCTAAGTGCGAGTCGGACTCGCGCACGAAGGGTTCCGTACCATTATCTATCTATACAACATTTGAATATTTCAAGCGTCTACCTGTTGCCAATATTAATATCGAGCAAAAAACGGCAAAAAAATCACGTTTAGTGTATGGGAGCCCCCTTAAATATTAATTTTATTCTGTTTTTAGTATTTGTTGTTATAGTGGCAAGAGAAATACATCATCTGTGAAAATTTCAACCGTCTAACTATGCCTGGTGACAGTCGGACTGACGCACAGTGGTCCCGATTAATTAAAACATGGACATTGATGCTAGAGCCACGATTTTTTTTTTGTAGCTTGATACTAAGATGACTAATAAGAAAAAAAAAAAATTATTTCCCTACCACGACTACTTTCAGTAAAAAAAATAAAACTTTTTTTTTTTGTATGGAAGAAAACACTTTTCCGCTAATTTCTCAAAATTGTAAAGGGATGTCGAGATGGCGTTCACACACATTAGAGTTTAAGTGATTTTGAGTATTTTATGTGAAGATAGCTTTGACTTATTTCTGCGTACTTTGGAGTTATTGCAGGTCGAAAAATCGTATTCTTTAATACTAAATTTGTCCTAACTGTAAAATTAAACGTTAACTTAAATGCTTACAATATTTGCAAATTTAAATTTAACAATAGTTTCTGAGATTATTGCGAACAAGTACAAAATAAAAAAAATTACAAAATATTTGGGTCAACGTTTTCTTGGGAAATTTCTGTTTCCTCTGAAGGTAATTCATTGCTTAAGATTAACGCACTGGCTTCAAGGAATAACTGTTTCTGCGACCGAACAAAGTTCGGTTTAATATGGCTGATGTAGGGATCTGAGCTTATTAAAAAGTTGTGGATTATGTCCAAATTTGTTTGAACCCTACCGATTTTCCTTGTGTGTGCTCGTCGAACGTTCCGGAAATCTTTATTACGGGCTTCGGATGCTTCTTGGGAAAGCATGCCTATGGGAATAAATGAGTAACTCTCATAAATATCTGCACCATGAAGCAACAGCTTATGGACACTTGACGGCATAAAATACCATGGGTATAAGTTGATATAAAGTATTGCTGTTTCTCTGCAATATTCTCTAAGAAGGCTGGTGTTAATCAATTGCCCAGAGGAAATAGTTTGTAAAATAACTGCAGATCAAATCAGGATGAATACCAGTTATTTCAGCAGATATTTCAAAGTTCGTGAAAAACCTTCGTGCTGTATTACCGTCGTTGGTGGTGCCAAATCCTTGTTTAACTATATCGATCAACAAACCAGTTCTTCTCCGGAATTCTTCTTGAGTCAATTGTTTTTTAGCCTGTTTCAACAATTTGTCATCATTACGAGCTGACCATTTTTTGAAATCTAAGTTATAGGATATATGTAAAACACATTCCATGCATCTTATCCACATGTGAAGCGAGGACAAACCGTATTTGAACATGTCATCTCTGATGGGTTGTTTGGAAACAAAGTCCAAGTCATTCATTTTACTCGGTGGTGTACTGCAAATATTACAAACCGCTGCAGAAGAAGTATTAGAAACTACAGTCGAAATTTTCCCATCAATCATTGTCATATACAATTCATGACGTATCTCCAGATTCTTTACAACTGTCGATGTAAGATTGCAGATTTCTTCATTTATAGCAGCAATTTTCAATAGATCGGATAAATAGATCGTATATATCTATAACTTTTTAATAAGCTCAGATCCCTACATCTACATAGGGACAACCCATGTCTGATCAAACAAGCCCTCACGTATACTCCCTTGGGCAGCCGAAAAAGGGGGCGACCAAGGAACACTTTGAAAAGGTCCATAGTCAAGGAGAAGCTGCCGCAAATCAGCGTCAGAAGTGGAAATCTGTGGTTGAGGCCCTATGCTCCCCTAGGAGTTAAAGGACCGAAGAAGAAGAAGAAGATCCCTACATCAGTCATATAAAATCAAATTTTGTTCAGTCGCAGAAACAAATTATTCCCTGAAGCCAGTTCGTTGGTCTTAAGCAATGTATTACCTTCAGAGGAAACAGAAATTTCCAAAGGAAACGTTTTTTTTTTCGTAATAGAGTAGTCTACAACTCTTTATAAAATATGTTTCACACCGCGTAGTTTTGTATTTGTTCGCACTAATCTCGGAAACTATTGTTAAATTTAAATTTGCAAATATTGTAAGCATTTAAGTTAACGTTTAATTTTACAGTTAGGACAAATTTAGTATTACAGAACACGATTTTTCGACCTGCAATAACTCCAAAGTACGCAGAGATAAGTCAAAGCTATCTTCACATAAAATACTCAGAATCACTTAATCTCTAATGTGTGTGAACGCCATCTCGACATCCCTTCACGATTTTGAGAAATTAGCGGAAACGTATTTTCTTCCATACAAAAAAAAAAGTTTTATTTTTTTTTACTGAAAGTAGGCATGGTAGGGAAATAATTATTTTTTGTCTTATTAGTCATCTTAGTATCAACCTACAAAAAAAAATCGTGGCTCTAGCATCAATGTCCATGTTTTAATTAATCGGGACCACTGTGTGACGGACGGATAGCGGAGTCTTAGTAATAGGGTCCCTTACCCTTTGGGTACGGAATCCTAAAATTCCACTAAAACAGTCCTCAGTGAGACTTACGACAGATCTTGAGTAAATTATGATCTATAAAGTCAAATAAAAAAACAACGCCGTTTTAGCTCGAACTTTTTATATTTTTGAAATTTTTTGTTACAAGGTATTGTCCTCAACTACTTTCCAAATTCAACTTTGTGGTTCCACGTTCCACGTTACAGTCAATTTTATCTCCGCTCAGCAAGAACCAATATTGATAAATATTCAATAATTAACAGATTATGTAGGCAGCATAATCAACTTTTTGTAAAAGATCCCTAGAAAATCGATTTGTTTGCTTGGACGCTTAGTAAATTCAGATCAAACTTGATCCAATTACTGTCAACGTCATCCAAAAGTTAAGAATTAAGAAACATCTTTTATTGTCACTTTAGTTCCTAATTGATAATTATGCCAACTTGTAGTACCTATGTAAGTCTTACATGTTATATAAATCTAATAAATAAAATAAAAAATTAAAATCATGTGCATGTGTGTGTGTGTGTGTGTGTGTGTGTGTGTGTGTGTGTGTGTGTGTGTGTGTGTGTGTGTGTGTGTGTGTGTGTGTGTGTGTGTGTGTGTGTGTGTGTGTGTGTGTGTGTGTATGTCATTATGTATCTATGTTTGTTTGGCTTGGTTTATGTATGATTATAACATTCTTCACCTTTCCGCAATGAATGAAACCCCACCTCGCTCCACAGTTTTTACGACTCCGCTTCAATTAGACGGAAATAAACCGACACTGAGCTCATTAGCTTCCCCTTAATTATGTATTTTTGTACTTCCTATAGTTTTGTTTGAAGTTCTCACTTCGAAGCCTGGGAGTTTGATAAAAGCAATTACGCTGTTCATAAATCGGCTCTTGTCGACTCCGAGAGCTTTGGCAGTCCAGTGAGTACACTACTTGCTTCTCATTAGTGAGGTTATAGGTTTGAATGCAATGAATATATGACTTTGATTTTCTATCTTATGTTCATGTGAATTTGAAGCAGCAAAACCACAGGCCAACGGTGAAGCTAATCATCGCTTGGGAATGGGATAATGGTTCATTATGTACGACGTATTGTCATATTCTTTCATATATATTAAGCTGAGAGGACGGTGTGGTATTAGGATGGTTATGTCCACACCATAAAATAGTCTCCAGAAATTCAAATTCCATGCAAAAAATTTCATGCAAATTTTTTGGTGATTTTTTTGTCAGCTGATGCTCGTACCTGGCTGATGCCTACATTATAATTAGTACATTATATTAGTACAATCTAAAAATTAATCTAAGTAAAACAGTCTTAAAATCAAGCCGATAGAAAACCTAACTGTACAATACCAGACTGAATATATCAAAGATTCCGACACAACAAAGTCTTTAGGGCTATTAATTGACAGGCAACTCATGTGGAAGCCACACATTGAAGAACTAGCAAAACGCTTAGTAAGTAGTTCTGCATTTGCACTCTACAAACTTAACTCCACCATCAACGCAGAAGCAGTACTTCTAGCTTATTATGGCTTAACGGACTCAACACTTAGATATGGAATTATGTTCTATGTAACAGATCAGGACATTATATTTAAAGCACAGAAACGGTGCATAAGGGCAATGTGCGGTCTTAGGACAACAGATAACTGAAAATCACATTTAAAAAAACTTAAAATAATAACATCAGCACCATTATATATCAAAAACCTATTTACAGGCTAAAAATTTCACCCATGCCGGGACTTGAAATCGAGACCTCTGGCTAACCGTGCCAGCGCTCTCCAACTGAGCTAATGGGCAAGTGCAAGAATCGGCGAAATTTCGAGCCTCTTTACAGACTTTCCGTATTAGGTACAAGCAGCGACATCTAGCCAAAGCAATTTACATCACTGTCAGCCCTTCGGTCAACCCACTTTGCAGTTAGATTTTAATATCGGAATGATATCGCTGTACCTACATGATTATATTCTTTTTTTTGTTGTTGCATTAACCCGTGTTTAGGACAATTTCAAAAACCTAGCCTCTAAATACCTTGCCTCTAAATGTATAACTGTTATATATCTACGAGACAGCAGTTTTTGCGAAACCAAATCCATGTAGGTTCGAACGTCCATGCGATGCGAACGGACGAAATCAGCGTGATAGGACCCGGCTATGTCTGAATTCGACTTACACAGCACTTTTGAATAAAAGTGTGTTTTGTATGGCGCCGAAAATATTTATAATAAACTTCCAACGTCAATAAAAATCTTGCAGTTTCAAGAAGAAACTTAAGGATCTGCTGATAGAGAAATGTTATTACACAACAAATGATTTTTAGCTGACAAACTATAATGTTCATTGTATTATTACTTGACATTATATAAATTATTGACATTATATTCCTACTTGACATTATTATATGAAAATTCCTGTCTCTTAGTTAAGTTAGTATAAAGTAAGCCCTTAATAATAATTAATGATTATATTGTTTGTTTGACATTACTGTAGTGAAGTCTACTAGCACCTATGTTGATATTCAGAATGTGATCTATTTACTTCATTTCTATAAAACACTGACATAATATATAAAATTGTGATCGTTTCAAGGTTTATCGTAGTAATAAGTTAAGCTGTCAGGATAGTATAGGTGCTGGGCAAGCCTACTCTATCTAAAAAACAATCTCCCAGGCACTGCAGCTTTCGAGTGGCCCCTTTACCCATCTAGTGTGAGTGATGGTGCCACTGGACGCTGTATAATTCATCTTATTAGGTAGATGCAGAGGCCAAAGTTTAAGTTAAGTTTAAATTTGTGCGCCGAAATGGCAAAACACGAAGTAACTTATTATAAGGTAACATCTGCATATTCTGCATGTATCAATACTCGTGTTTGTGCAAATAAAGTAATTTGATCTGATTTAGCTCGGAGAACTGATGGCCGTTGGGGCGAAAAGGTTCTGACCTGGCGACCGCGGACCGGACGACGCAGCGTGGGCAGGCCCCCCAACTAGATGGTCTGACGACCTGGTTACGGTGGCGCGGAGTCGCTGGATGCGGGCGACACAACACCGGGAAGTTTGGAAAACGATGAAGGAGGCATATATGCTGCAGTGGGCGTCAAATGGCTGTTGATGATGATAATGATGATTTGATTTGAATCATCATCATAAGCAGCCTATATACGTCCCACTGTAGGGCACAGGCCTTCTCTCAGAGAGAGAGTATGGGCTTTATCACCACGCGTGCCCACCGCGGATTGGCGATTTCAAGCGCTGCGTTATGTGAATAGCTCAGACACCCAGGTTTCCTCACGATGTTTTCCTTCACCGTTAGTGAGTGGTATTGCTACTATAACTTCACAAATGTACATAACTTAGAAAGAAAAGTCATAGGTACATGCCCGCACTGGGAATCGAACCTGGGTCTCCCGCTTCAGAGTCCAGTGTTATACCCACTAGGCTACCACCGCTTTGATTTGATTTGATTTAAATAATAATTCGAAAGCCGGCGACAAGTACGAGTATATGTGAAATCCCTACGTCAATAATTTCTTAAGTCTCGAAGTAAGTTTAGGAACTCGCGTCAAACATTGTGTGAAGCGATAATTTGTGGAAAAAAATCAGAGGCAGGAAACGGGGCAAGATTTATGCGGGAGGGGGGTAGGTTCGATGCTGGATTCCTCCATTACTTTCGGCAAACTGTGGATGGGTTTTACACACATTGGTTACACACATTAAAACTACAGGGTGACTTTGTATTCGCTTACCGTATTTTAAAGGGAAATTCTAACCATGATTTAGAGCCATAATGGCGGTAATTAAAAAAAAACGCGTTAAATTAAATTTTTTTATTTCACCCAAAATCAGTTCGAAAAGTAATAACAATCGAAAAAAAATAGCGTTTGAGCGTCTTATGGTCGGCGCATCGGAGGACAGACATATTAAAAACCATTTTTCAGCGTTACGTTTTTCAGGGTTCCGTACCTCAAAAGAAAAATCCGGTCCACTTGTCCGGTTTTTGCTTTTAAGAAACCAACAACGTGACTTGATTAACAACGATTTATTTATGATAATGCTACACGCCCCACTGCAGTGCACAGGTCTTCTCTCATAGAGAGAGAGAGAGAGTATGTTGTGAACACCTCAGGCACGCGAGTTGTATCACGATGTTTTCAGAGGATTGAAAATTTTTTATATGAAAGTCGAAACCTACTTTCCAGACTTATGGCAAGTCCTTAGTGAAACCAGTTTCTTCCAGATAACAACCAGATTCTTCATTATCAATATGTTCTTTACCGAATAAAGTTTTAATAAACACCTCCCTTCACCTACCTCGCGCTTGAAATTGCCAATCCGCGGTGGGCATGCATGGTGATTAAGCCCACACTCTCTCGAGAAGGCCTGTGCCCTACAGTGGAAGGCTGCTTATGTAAACACCTCCCTACACGTCTGGAGCCTTCCAAAACCGTTGTTTGAGTAAATATTTACTTAAGTTGTAGAGACAAGGGCTGTAATTCTGCGTTCGAGTATACAGAGTGTAACAAAATCCCCATATCTACCACAAAAAAAAGTTCTAAGCGTCAATAAGAACAACTTCTATTTAAAATGGCAAAAAAAAACTGCTGGTCTTAATAAAATCTATGGAGCAACTGATAATTTTTTCGCGATGAACTTTTATCGTAGTAAAAAGTGCCATGTTGACTTAAAAATCGTGAAAAAAGTGGTCAGCCGCTCCATAAATTATGGTGCGCGTAATAATAATAATAATTTCCAGACAACACAATGACTTATCCTGGTCCCAAATTTGGGTATTCTGTGGTAAGGGTAACTAGGTAAGGACGTCACAAACATAGCAATACACCGAGACTGAGGCCATGTGTACAAATGTACGGCGCCAGTGGGAATCGAACCCACGACCCATGGTAATCAGGCGCGACACCACTAGACCAACGAGGCTGTCAAAATAGGGGCAGGACTGCTCCAATTTCTAAATAGCAACGCAACCCAAACCCAACCTACATTGTTAATTGAATTTATTTTGATTAAAGCGCTGTCTGACGTACCACTACATATAGACTGAGTGGGACGCGGTTGGCAGTCTGGTTACACAAAGGATTGTTTTCATACTCTCTCAGTTCTATTTTCTAGAAAATTCTAGGTAAAACTTCCCGTAGCAATAACGGGCAAGTTTTGACCGTCAGAAAATTTTACTTATGTCTGGAGGTTGGCTCCCTTATAGCAGCAGAAATAAAATAGATTTTAATAAATCAGAAATCAATAATTTATTTCAACGTAAAGAATTTACATTCTGTTTGCTGAATGTCAATGTACTATGTTACTATGTTAATAAGTTCTACAATTACAAGAACAACGTATATTTAATTTCATCCAGCTTTTGTCTACATGCGAACAAATCGTTAAAATACGGAAGCAATAATATAGGTCGTTTGCTCACCATGGGCGATTCATTCAAGACATATTCGTCTCTATTATCAACTTCGACACTTTGATAGTATTTCAAAAATTGTTAAAGCCAGACCAAAGTTAACGCTGCGTCAAATGTACTTTAAGAACCCAGACCAAAGTTCTGGGCCTCAATTGTTAAATAAAGACTTCGATGAAAATTGTTTTGCCAGCGACACACTAAGAAGTAGAAGAAAGCTGAATCAAATGTTAAGTAATATCGGGGCTATGCGATATAGGGTGTCAAACTGGTTCAAAAATATTGTCTTGTAACCCAAACGGCTTGACCAGTTTTGACGAATGAGATGCCAAAAGAAAGATAGATAAAGATCTACAAGTTTTAAATTTTATCTCAGCCCCGATATTACTTACGTTCATTTTTATCATTCTTCATTAGTAATTGTAATTACCAAATGAATCCACAGGGCGTCCTACTTTAAGAAGTAATGGTGAAGAGTGGATGTTACGTTATCCATCAGCAAACTTTTACCCAAAATCCCTGTCCGACATATCATGTCAGCAAACGCTCGCTTGTAGGACGGTTTTATCCGCGACAGTCCTCTTCTGGAGGAGTATCATTTACTGCCTGTCCGGCGTAATATTACGCTCAGGAGCGGACGGGTAGGGTTGCTAACGAAAGGATACAATTAAGGAACACTACAAAACTTTTTCCTGTACGAGCGACTACGTAAAAAACCTATGTGGAACTAACTTTATTTTTGTTTTTTCTTGCTGCTGGGTAGCAGGGACAGAAAAACTCCCTAACTAACCTACCTTGGTCGCACGTACGGTCCCAAAACAAAACAAAACTGAGCACTGATGCGTTAAGAGCTTGTTTGCGGTTGCTGCTTTAATTTTTTTTAACCTGAAACGTCGTTTTTTAATTCCGTAGTAGGGGCTCACTTGCTGAAACCGCATGCCTCCTCGGCAAAAGCTGTAACTCTGTGACTACGTGTCGTGTGCTCTTAATTTATATATCTCGCTGAGTAGAGCAAAGTAGCCATTACTCAGATCCTCTTTGCTCGTTTCGCTAGATGGCGCCAGTGCCGCATAAAACATTGTGCAGTTTGAGCAAAAATTAACGTTTACCTACTTATAAACGTTTCACGTTAGACCAACAGCCGTATAACCTGGCACAGCCCCACCCGCTTATTGCGCCAACCCTAGACGCCTCGTGTCAACTTAATGAAGTAAACGATTAAGGGCCTTGTGAGGAATTAAAGTCGCCCTGTGGCCGAAATTCCATGTGGCGCGGATTAAGAATAGCGTCACTCCATTTCCTTCCGTGGATGTCGTAGAAGGCGACTAAGGAAATCAATTACCAAGAGACGGGCAGCAGCGTCTTCCTGAGATTCCAACCGCATACTGCGATCGCCAACCCGCCTGCCAAGCGTGACGATTATGGCAAAACCCCTCATGGTTATGAAAACCATGAAGGAGGCTTGTGTCCTGAAGTGGGCGTCAAGGGGCTGATGGTGATGATGATGGTGGCCGAAACGCTCCAACTCACTGGATCTGAGCATTACGCCATTATGTTTATGGCTACTGTTACGTCTGGCATGATGTCTCGCTTGCACCATGTAACATTTTTTGTAATTGTAAAAAAATGGTATACTTTTTGCTACGTAACAAAATTTGAAATACTTACATTTTTGTTATCCTATACGAGTGCCTACTTTTTTTTGATAAAGAACAGTTGTTTCTAAAGTTTTCTCAATAAAAAGCTAGGTTAATGATATAAAAAATATGTCTTAAATGTTCGCAAATTTATACAACGCCTCAGACTTCATTTATAAAAAGTATATAATTTATTTACTCGCAAATTTGTTGGCATTGGGTTAGAACATGAAGTGCCCTTATCTATCTTTCTACGAGTAAGTACATATCTTTCATCCCATGAGACCATCCCTTTATTAATCTAATTAGTTACATATAAATTGCAACTGCAGTTTTTTTGCCTACATACATGCACAATGCACATGCATGTTATTTACTTAATTGTTACTTTTGTTCTAAGTAATTATCATTTATACAATATTAAACTTTAATGAACTCTGTTCAGCATATTAGGCGCAAAAAATAACATACATACAAACATAGTTACCTTCGTAGCTAGCTAGCCTAGCTAGTTTGTCTGACCCTACGGAGGTCCTTAAACAACCGAGCCCGCCTAAAGAGTCTCTGAAGGTCACATTAACATGCCCTTTCGCAAGGGCTAACGAAATAATTTATTTAAGGGTCCACCGAGACCGTATGTAGAAGGGTTCTGTTTAGTATTGTGTTTCTAGATTAGTTGTTGTTTTGTGTGACTATGTGGGACCTTGGCCTTGCCCATTTGTCTTTAAATATTTAATTATATTAACTTACGGTCTAAAACTTTCGTAAGGACAACACTAATAGTTAGCTTAATAAAAAAATCGTGTAAGTGAATCCGGAATTAAAGTTAAGGTCTATTCACATTACAACGGGCGGCGACGTGCGGACGCAATGATAGACGTACGGCCGACGACCACGACACGGGAACGGGCTTTTTTGCACTTGACTGTAAAAGAATCTAACTTCGTAAATATTTAGGTAACGCTTATTTTAGATAGAACTCGTGCTGCCCGCGCGTCGCCGGCCTGTTGTAACGTGGATAGACCGAAAGGTCTAAGGTTAGAACCTAACATCTTGGTACAACTATCTAAGAATACTTAACAGTAATTATTGAGATTGATGGAAAGATGTCTGTTGGTAGGAGAAGGAATCCGAGACTTCGAAATATTAGCGAATAGACGGATAGAGTCAGCGCCGTTTCATCATCACAGCGTGTTCTAAAAATTAACGCCCGATCAGAAATTCACTGGATAGACTGGACAAACAGATAGATAGTGCTGTCATATAGCGATATGGCTTGCCTTAGTTAATTATTCTTTTGTTTGCCAATTCTCATGATCTCGTCAAACTTCTGTCTTGCTTCAATAGTTTCAATACACATCTCATCCAAGTTCGAACTCTCAAATATTGAACCATAGATACGTCTGCATGCATTGATAGAGAGCCAGTCATTGTCGACCACAAAGTGAACTTAGCTCGGTCCGCAGAGTTGCTGAAATATGACGGAAGTTCCCGAGTTCGGTGAGATAGGGAGCTAGTTAGTGAAATGCCTCGAAATTGTTGGCTCGACATGTACTTACCTATGTTTAGTTAAATTGTTGGAGTTCCATGCCTAGTTGGGTATGTGGATTCGAGATAATTATCGACTAGTTGAATAGAATTACTTACTAAAGCATACATTCTGGAGCGGAACAGATGGATAGATACTATGGATTGCCACTTACCAAAATATTAGTAGAGTTCACAGCAAGTCAACCATATATACTTGCGGGTGATTTGGCAACAGAAATGTTCAAGTTGACCTGCTGTCAACTGCACCTCTGTCTTTTATCCACAATCATAAATAGCTCTAGCTAGCTTTCCTGTGGACATGAATTTAGTTTTGTCTTGGATTGACGATCAACTACCCAGCCTTTCAGGAATAGCTGCTGGAATTCGAGGTCAAACTACTCAGCAAATAACCTTTGTTTGAAAATAAAAAGGTGACAGTTGAACTTTTTAATATTTTTTATTTTAACTAAGTAAAATTACGAAGAAAGATCGGGAGGCATATGAAATAGCAAAGAAAAGCACCAAAAAAGTAATAGCTATCGAGCAATCAAACCATCTGCGTACTTTGTACAATACGCTGGAATCCAAAGAAGGCCAGAAGCAAAATATACAAACTTGCAAAGTCTCGCAGTCGCAGCAACAAGACAAATGCAGGGTGACCAAAGGCCAAAACGGCAACTCGTTGTACAAGACTGACGACATCGTAGCTGCCTGACCAAAATACTATGACGGTCTTCTGAACACTACCTCAGCAACGGTGCATTTATCAGAAGTCTCTGCAAACCAGGGTCTGGTCGCAATCATCGAACCCCTGGAAATAAAGAAAGCGCTGTAAAAGATGTCAAACAAGAAGGCAGTGGGACCTGATTGCATCCCTGTGGAAGCGTGGAAGTATCTGGGTAACCAGGGTATATTGTTGTTCTCTAACTTTTTTAATGTTAGAAATATATAAAATGCCTGATGACGGAGGCTGAGTACTATAATACCGGCGAAGGCAGCAAGTTTGAATGTAATAACTACCGAGGAATCAAACTCCTGTACCACACAATGAAAGTGTATGAGAGAATCTTAGATAACCGGATACTACCAGAACGGATTCATACCCGGTATTTCTACAACGGATCCTACGTTCGCGCTAAACACAATTGCCGAAGAATATTGCTCTAAAAACTGCCATTTATATGTGCCTCTTTATTATGCCTCTTGGATATGGAAAAATTTTGATCGGGTATCTAGGGACTCGATCTGGTGGAGCCTCCGAAAGAAAAATCTCCCGGAAATATCAAAATTAACGTCATCGTCTGATATCAACGTCATCGTTGACATTTACAAGAACGCAAAATCTGTAATCAGGCCAGTAGCGAGTGTTACAAAGCCTCGGTTCTCCCCTTTGTTTAGCTTGGTCCTAGACGCACTCACCGAAGATGCGCAAAAACAAGCGTTGTGGACGTTTACCTATGCTGATGATGTAGCAGTCTGTACAAATGACAAGGTCTCACTGCAGGAGATCCTCCTGGAATGGAAACACCAATTGGCAAAGGGCGGCCTAAAGCTGAGTGTTGCTAAAACGCAATACATGACCTGCAGTGACCCAGACGCAAGACCATCACGGCTATCGACGGCCAAGAAGACACTAAGTGCAACCAATACAAGTACCTCGGTGGTATGATGCACAGTTCTGGTCGAACATAATAGACAGCACCAAATAGTAGTTGCATGGCTTAAATGGAGGGAAGTGACTGGTGTGATCTGCGACAGGACGCCCGTTAAGTAGAAAGGACTCATCTACATGTCGATCATATAGCCAGTTCTAATGTACGGTAGTGAGACATGGGCGGTAACCAAGACCCAAATCAGAGCGATTCAAACAGCCGAAATGAAGATGCTGAGGTGGATGTGCGGTGTAACGAGACTCGATAAAGTACGCAACGAGTACGGGCGAGGAAGCCTCGGAGTGCGCGACATCGCCGATAACGTGCAAGAAAGTAGGCTGAGACGGTTCGAGTATGTGAAACAAAAGCCGAAACGAAATGACTACAGTGCGGCCTTTTGGGGAATATTACGAGGCCTACTAACGTTGAACTCACTATAATATCTAACTTCGAGCGGCTCCAAAAGCATAAGTTTAACGGCAACATTCTGCCGAGATTTGTCCCGCGAGGAAGACGCTCTTGTGAAGTTATGTTCTATCGTGGTTTACAACGAGGTGAACGGATTTCGAGCTCTAAAACTAACTTACTGGTACGTCCCAACGGAACAAGCAGAGGTACTTAGTAACTGGAACTTTAAAGGTGTCTCAATATTTTAGTTCCGCATTCAGACCCAGTTCCGTCCCACTTCAGATGCAGATCATCGGACGCGCCCGATTTAACCTACTCCGAACTGTCAAAATATTATATACTTACATATTTTGACACTTTGGAATCGTGAAACTGGATAACCTAATACAGTGGACACTTACAGCGTTAAGTTTATGGTACATTACTGCAGCGGCCAGCAAAAGAGGCATTGATGAATAGAGGGAAATATTATGGCTAACGACATTGGCAATCGGGCGTCGTCTCAAAAGCCATCTCAAAAGCCATGTGGTGTACACTACATGGAGCGTTCGTCGCGCCGTCCTGGAGCCGTGCAAGCGTCCCGCTGTGAGCGCGCCTCACACTGGCTCGCTGGAATACTCTTGCCACCGTGCGACACAAGCAACAAATAAAGACACAAGTGTTAAATGCGAGTCACGTGAATTTTGTTTTACGCTTTTCTTCGTGTGCAGGAATATATCCTATAAATACCATTATGCCCTCACAGACTGTTGAAAATAAAAAGCTTTTAACCTGGAAAGCTTTGCTATCTTCTCAATTATTCCTAATTTGTTTCGCGCGCCCCCAACGGACCTGAAATAGGTCTGTGCTCGCCCCTATCTCCGACTTTCTTGTTGAAACCGTTCTCACTCCAAATCCCAGCTAGGATAAGTTGCGGTGTATTTTTTGCGACTGTCACTGGCAACACTGCTGCGGCTTGGAGTGTTGCCAGTTTACTAATTGCACCACTTGGCTTGCTATCCGTGCGGTAACTTATCTAAGAGGTGGACGGACGTTTCAATCGTTTTGCCTTTTTATCGGTGTAGAGGTAACGTGGTTTGAGGAAATGCAACTAAGAAATTCAACTTCTCTTTATACAATCGAGAACAGGTTAACCTTTAGATTTTTGGTGTAAATTCGTTCTTAACGTAACTGATTAGAGTGTCTGTAAATGGTGTTGCGCTGTCGCCTGTATAAAGAATTACAAGATTTTTTTTCACATTATCCTCTAGACACAAGTCTGAAAGAATCCCATTTCTGTCTACCTCGGACCACTCCAGATGATCTTACCACCTCAGCTGATGAAGAGTCTCAAAACAATACTAAAACCACGTTTTTTTTATTGATCATAGCATTTTGGAAGAAGCCTGGCTACCCATAGCATAGGAAATCCTAGTTTGGGAGCCAGTAACCACTCTTTTAAACCTTTTCTAAATAAAGCTTTTTTTAAAAAAAGCTTTTTTTTCTTTTTTTTCTTATAATTGACTGTTAATTAATTCCGATTTTAATGATTTTTATTTATACTTATCGCTTATACGAGTATGACATTTAATTTTATATTAGTAACATTAGAAACTAATGCTGATCGATTTGGGTTCGCCTGTAATGACAGAGTATGCTATAATCATAATACACAGGTGAAGCAAAGTTAATTCAGTTAGCTTGTAAGTTATTACGAACTAGGTATATCATTAACTTTAGGTTTTTCCGTTTTCGTGTCAGAGCGTTCTTTACGTCACTGAGGGTGAGGCTTAATAAGGCCATACCAAGTGTTATTGGCTGTGTCGGTTGAGGCTTGATGAGCCCTTCCCGGGAATTTGGGAATATTTTAAATTTTCCGCTGCGCATTTAAACCCATTTCATTATGGTATTTCTATATCTGTAGCCATCATGAATTTATAATTTGAAACTATCACGATACAATGTGTTTGTGCTTCAAAACCGAGCACCTTTTTCATTGTTTAAATAACATTCAAGGTCGCTCAACGAGCAATGGAGAGAGCTATGTTAGGAGATTCACTGCGTGATCGAATCAGGAATGAGGAGATCCGCAGAAGACCCCGATTTACTGATAATAGCTCGAAGAATTTCTCAGTTGAAGTGGCAGTGGGCGGGGCAGATAGCTCGGAGAACTGATGGCCGTTGGGGCGAAAAAGTTCTGACCTGGCGACCGCGGACCGGACGATACAGCGTGGAAAAGCCACCCACCCGATGGTCTGATGGCCTGGTTACGGTGGCGGGGAGTCGCTGGATGCGGTTGGCACAAGACCGGGAAACTTGGAAAACCATGAGGGTGACATAACGAAACATCTACGCGTCACCATCGCTTCAAATGGAACCGGTCCCAAACTAGGATACTCTGTGAAACGGTGACCAGAATAGGACCTCACAATTACAACGGCCTCAGTAAATGTATGAATCTAGTCTGTCATTGCGTCGGTTATCGTCCTCCGGCCAATATCGTTTGTTGGGCCCACAATGTCAATCGACGACTAATTTTTTTAGATCACAGACATCACTCTAGCTAGACAACTCGAGCACACCACGATTTGTATGAAAACCAAGCGTGTGGATTATTTCCTACCTGCTATGACGAAAGAAACCAACATCTTAACAGTTGCATGTCAATACATTTATGAAAATATTATGTACGTTAGAAAAAATATCAAAGACTTCGAAAATGTTGGTGGCCACCATAATGTTAATACTAGAAATAAACATAAATTGTCATTTCCACGATTTAGACTTGCAAAAGTTAACACATCCTTTATGGGGCACTGTATAAGGTTCTACAACAAAATTCCTCAAGATATATTAGAGTTACCTCCAACGCGGTTTAAAAAAATGTGTTTAGCACATTCTGTGCAAAAAGGCTTACTATAACATCAAGGATTATTTAGTAGACAAAGATGTTTGGCAGTAAACAGTAGATTAATATTAATTACAGGACGATTGTGACTAGTGTTCAACACATTCATGACTAATATTTTAAGTTGAAAACTCTGTTAATTAAGTTAAAACGTGTTTTGAAAAGAATAAATGTGGAGTTTCTTTGTTAGCTTCTTCTCCACATAATCCAGTAATTGTGAAACTAACAACTTTGACGTTCATTAAGTAAACATTCTATTTTTATAATGAATAAAAATATTTGAATTGAATTGAATTGAATTGAAAAATGTAGAGAAATGTCTCCTCTTCTTTTGTGCATAGATCTTTGTTGTATTTTTACAGTTTATCACTATCGACGCAATGACATATTCCGATAATTTTTGAGGAGGTCCGACTACGACAACAAGCGATGGGAGATTGAAAATAGTGGCCGCATAGGTGCCTGGCGAACAGAAGGACTTGGCGTGCCTTAGGCGCGATACACACAGATGATGGGACGTGGGTCGAGGGCGCGGTAATATGTATAGAGACACAGACCAAGAGCGACCGCAGAGCAAGGACTGTGGTACTCTACACATATTGCCGCGCCCTCACCCCACGTCCCATCTGTGTGTCTCGCGCCTTCGGGGAGGCATATGACCAGCAGTGGACGAGCACGGGCTGATTGATTGATTCAGAAATCAGAAATTGACTTCAATGTAAAAAAATTACATTATGTTTTAGTCCGATGGTCGGACGATGTGGCCAAGTTAGCAGGGGGGCCGTGGAGGCGAATGGCGAGAGACCGCGAAAAATGGCGTGATGAGGAAAAGGCCTATACCCAGCAGTGGGCAGAGGTGGGCTGATGATGATGATGATATGTTTGGTGAATGTCAAGCCATTTAGCCGCTGCCTTCGGGCCGTTTTTGTAGAGGAGAAATAGGCAGCGGGAAAATAAATTCCTCTCTGACAATTTTTTCTCAAATCATCTTAAACCGAATACATCGGTTGTTGCCTATGTATGATAAGATTCCATGATTGCCATCAGTAACTTTAAATGCCAAAACATAAGTTAATTACCCGGCGGAGCCCAAAAGGAGGGTAATGTGTTTAGCTCGTATGTATGTATGTCCGATTCTATGTTCGCTCATAACTACTTAATCAATGGTCAGATTTTGACAAGTAAGGTCTCAATCGATTCGTCATCCCTGCGCAAGTGTCATAGGCTATATTTAATTATCTGTATTATTATATTAGCTACATTAAATTAAACAAAAATCATAACATTGTAGTACAACCATGAGTCACTAGATGGCGCTGTTATATTAAGTTTATTATACTCTGATCTTAATTTTCTTTAACTACGCCAATCACGTGTAACGGATGTAAAATATCAGTACGCGGGTGTCATAGGCTATATATAAATCAGCATTAAAAATCACTAAAAAGACAAAAATAAAAGATTGATATAAAAATAACCAACAACCCGACTGCTGAGCATTACCTACTAAGCAGGCGGAACCCAAATTCAGCAATGTAACTCTTAAGGATGGTCCCGCCTGCTTGCATTCGGGTTGTTGGTTATTTTTTATTTCAGCTTTTTTTTCTTACAAAAGTAGGAAAGACATTAATGGCCAAACCGCCACACTCTGTCGCATTAGTTCCTAGGTAGCTAACACGTTTGTAACAGTGTTAAGCAATTTGTCCGCAAATTCCCACCCGGGTGTAGCTACCAATAGCTTGGCACGACGCCAGACCGGAACCGACTCCATCGGCCTTTAACGTATTAGATTTTAGGGGTGGCTTTTTATTTGCAGCTTGGGATAGTTGCATGCGGCTGGGAGCTTTCGTAGCTGAAGGCTTCATGAATTTTTGGGTCGTAGAAGCTACTTGTATGAATGAAGTTACGCTTAGTTTGCTCGGTGTTTGTTTTGAAATATCATTTGTCGAAATCAAATTCTAAGCCTGTGAGTGTGTAGTAGTATCTGCTATAGCAGCCTGTATACGTACCACTGTAGGGCACAGGCCTTCTCTCAGAGAGAGAGTATGGGCTTAGTCACCACGCGTGCCCACCGCGGATTGGCGATTTCAAGCGCTGAGGTATTAGCGAGTGGTATTGCTACTATAACTTCAAAAATGTACATAACTTAGAAAATAAATTATAGGTACATGCCCGCACTGGGAATTGATCCTGGGTCTCTCGCTTCCGAGTCCAATGTTCTACCCACTAGATCACCGCTTAGTAGTAGTATGCGTAACTTTTTCTTTGTGTGAGTAATGTGGTTCTCGTATCCCCCTTTATTTCGGTTTGTTAGTCTCTGACTCTATGCATAAATTTATCTGCGGTGACAACTTTAAAATCACGAAACAACTTTGATGCCACGGGTTACTAACTTTACTTATTTGAAGTGGTCCACATAGAAAATATATACAAGCATACTATAAAACGTCCCACTGCAGCACACAGGCCTTCGGTCAGAGAGAGAGAGAGCATCGACATTATGGGTATAGAACATGATTCAGAATTCACGAACTACTTCAGCATAAACAAACATTCTAGTTTAACTTGTAACGTTCATTAAGTCGCAGTTTCTGTGCTATTTTGAATAAAAAAAATTTGATTTTGATTCATGTTTTTTAAGTGTTAAATTTTGTATTTTGTGCAATAAAGTGTAATAAACAAACAAACAAACAAACAATATTATGACGAAAAGTTATAAAACAATTAAAACTGGCCAAATGCGTGTCTGGCCACGCGCAGTGTAGGGTTCTGTAGAAAGAGGGGTTTTTTTTATCTCTTTTAAGGAACTAACAACTTCATCGAAGTAATTTTCAATGGATTTTGAACGAAGTTCAGTTGTAAAGCCTACTTAGCCGTGATAGTTGCCTTGGGAGGGCTCCCTACTCTGACAAAAATTTGCGCTTTAAAGCTGAATATTTCGCAAACGGAACAACTAAATATGTATCTATCTACCTATCTAATTAGCCCATAAACAGAGCCCACTGTTGGGCATAGGCCTCTTCTCTTTCGCGCCAACCCATCCGGTCCCATGCCAGTCTCGTCCAGTGTTTCCCAGCCGCTTTCACAATGTCGTCGTCCCACCGAGCTGGTTGTCTGCCGACCGACCGTCGACCCGTTCTTGGCCACCACTCAGTGGCTATCTTTGTCTATCTAATATGTATCTATGCTAAAAATTTGTAATATATTAAATTCCTTTCTTTGTTGGGTGGTTAGTGTGACAAACCTATATTGATGACTACTTGTTAATTTTTAGATTTAGGCTGATTAATTTAATTTAATTTAATTGGGATAAAAACAATTATAGAAATATTTATATTTTTATTACGCTATAATGTTCTTGATAAGATAATATGTCGTCATTAAAAAGCCCTAATCAGTTCATGTTTTGTTTAGTTTTAGGTACTTTTTAGTTCTAGTTTTAAGTTTTTAGTAATGAGCTTTTAGGCATCCGCTGAAAATCAGCGCCTTAAGCTCTGCTACGGCATTAAGCTGACCGGAAACCTTTTTGGTACTTTTGTATTAATTTTAGTTAACCTGTATTCCATAACCGGCTAAGTACCAAATAAAGATTTCTCTTTCTATTTCTAAATATCTAGTACATAATAGTCTCTGTGCTAAGGCGCGGAGAGGCAGACGGATAGACAGATAGAGGGACGGACATAGCGAAACTATAAGGGTTCCTTGTTGGCTACGGAACTTTAAAAATTGTTATTCAAGCCTCTTATTGGTGCTTGTTGGCACCGGCCAACTCAATTGTTATTTCACTTGTTTACGCATATCAGACAACATACTCTTAAGTATTTAAAATAACAGAGAAAGGTCTTTTAAAATTGTCCTCAGCACGGAGTAGCATCAAAAAGAATATAATAACAGAAAATTTTTTCAACGTTACGGTACTTCCTACCACTCTGAATTTGAATTCACAGTTTCGAACTAAAGGTTGAAATCACAAATATTTATGTTATACCATTTAGTGTAGTGATGGTATAGGTGCTGGGCAAGCCTACTCCATCTAAAAAACAATGCCCCAGGGACTGCAGCGTCCGAGTGGTCCCTTCGCCCATCTAGTGTGAGTGAAGGTGCCACTGGACGCTGTATAAATCATCTCAATACGTAGATGCAAAGGCCAAAGTTGTACCATTAGAAAAGAGCATTCCCTCAGAATATTGAACAAAACAATTTCAAAATAACGTTGAATTTCAGTAAAGAGGTCGTCGCTAGAGTTACTACTAACTCGCAGCGCAACCTTTGAGAGAGTGTTTGGGGCACGTCCGTGCACTTGTTTAGCGAAACAACGCTGCAGGCGGGGCACCGTCGGCAAATTAAACGCAAACAAATACCGCCCTCAATGCCTGCAGACGTTGTCCGAGCAGATATGCGGCTTATTTTGCTAACTCTCGGTATGCTCGTACAGTTGTTTTTGGGTTAGCATTCCTCTTTTGGTTGTGAATATTGTAATTTTGCTGGGATGTCTTTTAAAAAGTATCTTTCCATAAAGACTGTCTCGTTAGTCTAGCGGTATCACGTCTGATTACCATGCCGGAGGTCGGGGGTTCGATTCCCACTGGGGGGCGCCGAACATTTGTACAAATGGCCTCAGTCTGGCTGTATTTCCATGTTTGCTATCCTTGCCTGGTTACCTTAGCACAGGGTATCCTAGTTTGGGACCAGGATAAGTGATTGTGTTGAAGAAGAAGAAAGACATTTATTCTACCAACAAGATACATCACAGAAACAAAATAAGCAGATAAGTAACATAATATGCACAACAACAGAAAGAAAACTAAATACAAGACAAAACGAATACATTTGTGTGGAAGTTATTTATTTATTATGCAAGGCAAAATGTGTTATCCTTACCTTTATTATAGTGATAACTTCAAAATAGAAACAAGCTAATGAAGAAAGAAAACCGCCTTCAAAATACGCACTACAGTTCGCAAATTCTAACACTAGGTGGCGCTGACGGTATTCTTTATCGCATGTGTCCGTAGTGCCGTGAATTCCAATTTATCAAATTGAAAATTGTCATATGATTTTCTCATAATCCCGTCAACAAATCTTGACCATTTGTATGGAACCATATATACCTCCTTTCTAACAAAAAAAATCAATGAAATCGGACAACGCGAATTAATTTATTATCGCTGATCATAGGTACATAGAAAGTTACGACGAACTGAGTACCTCCTTCTTTTGTGGAAGTCGGTTAAAAGAACTATCAGGGGCCTGTTTCATACATAACACAACCATTCATATTTTATTGTGACAATTCGATATGTATACAATGTGTAGAGAAACTGGACTTAATTAATATATAAATGATAAAAATATACAAAAAACATAAATTCTATATTTAAAAATAAAACTTTTTTTTTGTTTTTTATTTCATTTAGTTTTCTTTTTTTTTATGTGTAGAGACAGTCTTTCTACTTCTTAATCTGCCGGTTGGTCGACATTGCAATGTACATCGAATTGTCATAGTAAACAATGAATTGCAGGTTCTATAAAACAGGATTTCATACTGAAGTTATATATAGTTACCAGTTATATATTGGCAAACGTTGTTTTGCCTTATTAATTAGCCTACGACCTATTCTCAGACCATAAAAAAACATAAAAGAAAAAAAAACATACATAAAAAAAGTCATGAAAGTCGGTGAAGCTGATTTAGAGGAGTTCGATAAGAAACACTGTGACACCTGATTTTTATATAATAGATATATAAACAGTCGACAGCACATCAACCTTAACATGGAAAGGTTACGACAGTGGAAATGTACATCTACCGACCGCACGGAATTAAAATATGTGGAACAAACTAGTTTTCCCCATAATTAAAGTTGTTCGTTCTGACGAGTAAAACACGCCCCTTTTCGGATAGATCTACAGGGTATAATTTTAAATTTAAAAACCGGGCAAGTGCGAGTCGAACTCGCCCACCGAGGGTTCCGTACAAATTTGGAGTTACTTACATATCGTAAATAGTACCAGGAATCGAGTCTCGCAGTTTTTTCCGAGCTTTTCCCGAATTTCAAAGACAATTTTTTCTGTGATTTAATTAGAAACGTATAGTTTTCAGATTGTTCCCTGTACTTGTAGTATAAGATTATTATTACTTGCCAAATTTCATAGTACTAGGTCAACGGAAAGTACCCTATAAATTTTGATCTAAATTTTTTGTCGGCGTAAACGGCCGTAGCAAGGATTCTTGGGCCGTATGTATCCTTTTTTACAATAACTTAGAAGTTTGATTTTTGACAGCTTCAAGAGACTGTAGAACTGAGTATACTATAGTTTTTATTTCAACTCGATACCTCCACGTGTTCCCGAAATAACGGACGAGACAGACGGACGGACAGACAACAAAGTGATTCTATAAAGGTTCCGTTTTTTCCCTTTGAGGTACGAAACCCTAAAAACAAAGGAGGCAACTGCACAAACCAAATCACTAAAGCTATCTGTTTTCACAGCCCCGACGCTCTGTGATAGACCCCCGGGTAGTTTGTTCTTAGTTAACTTAACTAGAGTAGTTAGTTGCTGCTTGACGTGGTGTGTGTCTGGCGAGGCTGCTGCTAACTTCTGAAGAGGTTCGGACACGTTTAAGAGTTCGTGGCTTAAGATATGATATTTAAGATTTTCATGTATATTTGTAATGTATGGTGTGGAATAAAGAGTGGTATGTTATGGGTATGGGGAGTATGGTGTGGAATCTTGTTACTAAGAAAGTTAGCATGAATACGTTAACTTGTAGGTCCGATTGTATATAAGTACATTCTTTTATTGTTTCTTGCTGTGTGATGTAAATGTACTTTAAACTTTTACGGTCTTATTTATTAAAAAAAAAACAGTAATCCCTCTATCAGAGTCTCTTTAAGGAAGACACTATTTAACTTTAGTGGGCGTTTCAAATTTTTATGATTTAAGTATAAAACGTTCCAGCTAAAACGCTGTTGTTTTTTTAGGGTTCCGTACCCGAAGGATGCCAAACGGGACCCTATTACTTAAAGACTTCACTGTCCGTCTGTCTGTCTGTCTGTCTGTCCGTCCGTCCGTCCGTCCGTCCGTCCGTTTGCCTGTCACCAGGCTGTATTTCATGAACCATGATAGCCAGGCAGTTGAAATTTCACAGATGATGTATGTCTGTTGCCGCTATAATAACAAATACTAAAAACAAATTAAAATAAATATTTAAGGGGGGCTCCCATACACCATACGTTGTCTAAAGACAGCGCTCGCCATTTAGCGGCCATCTATGTAACCTTCACAGCGCCGATGTCATGTCGTTAAATGTCAATGTTTTTTTTTATTTATTAAAAAAAATAAAAAACTTTAATACGAGTATAATACACAATTTCGCCAAACTGCGTAGCAGTTTATTGGCGGTGCGCTCTATCTCTATATATCATTTACTTATATTATACCTATATTATTCTTATACATAAACAACGTATATTTAAACTCATTCGGCTTCCGTCCATACACAAAAAAACCGTTGACAGAAATCGCGTTAAACGCTTCTTGTTGGTTTCTATAGATGGGGCTGCTCGCAAATTCGATCTTTGTCTAATGTTGTAATGGTACGGAACCCTTCGTGCGTGAGTCCAATTCGCTCTTGGCCGGTTTTTATAAATAAGACCGTTTGCTTTCCTACTTGTTAATCTATGGATAATGGGCTGTGCAGGGCACTACAGTGTATACAGCCCCGAGTAACCCACTTTGCAGTTAGGTTTTTACATCGGAATGATGTAAAAACCTAACTGCAAAGTGATGTAAATGCAGAGAAGTTTGTAAAGAGGCTCGAAATTTCACTGATGCCTGCCCTTGCCCATTAGCTCAGTTGGGAGAGTGCTGGCACGGTTAGCCCGAGGTCGCGGGTTCAAGTCCCGGCAAGGGTGGAATTGTTAGCCTCTAAATAGGTTTTTAATTATGAAAAATGAACCTGGTCAACTTTTAGGTTTTAATTTGCCTATTGATTAGCTCGCAATTTTATGTCACTCGGGTTTTTCTTTGATTGCAGGTAAGTTCCTGAGGTAGATGCACCTTATAATGTTTAAAACTAAGATTTTCGATAACTTTGGTAAGTGCCTACCTAGGAGAATGCTGTAGACGTTCCACTGCAGGCAAGAACGTTTTACCCAACATCCTTGACTGCAGGCCACATCTCTCAGAGAGTGACAGAGTTAGGGATTGCAACGCGGATTGGTGATTTCAAGCGCTGAGGTATGTGAGCCACTTTTTGCAAAAAGGTAAGATAGATCATTCTTGATTGTATACAGGAAATATAGTGACAGAAACAGCAGTTACAAAAGAATGATACAATTGGCGACCTTATTGTTAAGTATCAATGTAAGTGAAAAATGTGCATTTTTTCATTGGTGCGGCTAGACTCTTAAAGGGCTCCATGCAGTAACTCTAGCGCCACCAATGGAAAAAAAAACATATTTTTTTAGGGTTCGGTACCCGAAGGGTGCCAAACGGAACCCTATTGACTTCACTGTCCGTCTGTCTGTCTGTCTGTTTGTCACCAGGCTGTATCTCATGAACCGTGATAGCTAGGCAGTTGAAATTTTCTTAGATGATATATTTCTGTTGCCGCTATAACAAAAAATACTAAAAACAGAATAAACATTTAAGGGGGGCTCCCATACAACAAACGTAATTTTCTTGATCTTTGTGTCTAATTTTGAATAGATAATGGTACGGAACCCTTCGTGCGCGAGTCCGACTCGCACTTGGCTGGTTTTTTACAAACACTTTTTGCAAAAAGTGTCCGTACAGTATCTCAATCATGTTAATAGTAAGCTGTAAGCCCCTTAAGCTCACAGGTTTGCAACTTTGTAGGTGAAATAAATTATGAGTTATGGGGGGTCGAAAGTGGCTCGTAATGGTTCGTGTAAATAATATAACACTTGGCTGCCATGACGCCCTTTAGACATGTCCATGAAAAACTTTATTCTTAGTTGGCGCGGCGCCCTTTAGACACGTCCATGCATAAGCAGCCTATATACGTCCCACTGTAGGGCACAGGCCTTCTCTCAGGGAGAGAGTATGGGCTTAATCACCACGCGTGCCCACCGCGGATTGGTGATTTCAAGCGCTGAGGTATGTGAATAGCTCAGACACTCAGGTTTCCTCACGATGTTTTCCTTCACAGTTAGCGACTGGTATTGCTACTATAACTTCACAAATGTAAATAACTTAGAAAACAAAGTCATAGGTACATGCCCGCACTGGGAATCGAACCTGGGTCTCCCGCTTCCGAGTCCAATGTTCTGCCCACTAGGCTGCCACCGCCTTGACACGTCCATGAAAACGTTATGCTTAGTAGGAACTGCAGTATTTTTTTCTGTAGCCTATACACTTGCCACTGCAGGGACCAGGGTCTTTTGTGGGACGTGAGAGAGAGAGAGAGAGAGAGAGAGTATGGGCCTAATCACCATGCGTGCCCACCGCGGATTGGCAAATTCAAGCGTCGAGTAAGATTTTAATTAGTCTAAAATGGGAACCAAACTGTATTATGAGGCACCGAAAGTGTTAACCAAAACTCCCTAAAACACCTTGTTAATCGCAACTCTGACGGCCTCAAGGAGTTTGATTACAATGAGCGGGTTTTAGAGTGGCAGCTCTTTTGGTATTCTACGATAGCATTTTTTTTTATATGACTGACTTTCGCGACTCTTATTATGAAAACGTGAATAAATTGCAAGTTACCGATTGTCATTAGTTTGTTGAATTATAAGAAGAGAGAAACATTTTATTATCTACCTTAAAAATTCAAAAGAGTCCACCGAGGTTATACTTAAGTGTCCGAACTCTTATGTTATAATTTATATTACATTATAACTTTTTTTACATAGCGTCTTTTGTGTTCCCCACTACTGGGCAAAGGCCTCCCTGCCTTTTTTCCATAATCTTCTTCTTCTGTAAGTGCCGTCTCCTATCGGACGTTGGCAACCAACTCGGCTATCTTGCTTTTCGGGAATAACATAACATTTTGTAACATTTAGTATATTTTATGATAGTACGGAACATTCGGTGCCTGGCTCCGGCCCGCGCTTGGCCGGTTTCTATTTTATTCGTTCCATGTGTTTATGTGGCGCCGGATTGAGAATAGCGTCACTCCATTTCCTTCCCTGGATGTCTTAGAAGGCGACTAAGGAAATCAACCATTATGGATTATCATTATGGATTATGTAAACGGTTTCATTTCGAAACTCGATCATTCGCAGCGGCGCGTGGTCAGCCATGGCGCTGTCTCTCGTTAAGGTCGGCCAGAAATTGTTTCAGCCCCCGATGGTAAAATTGGGTTGAATAATCATGAATTCAGGAGCGAAATGCGCGATTTTGCATTCATCCATACAGTTCCATTTAATGTTCTTGAGTCATTAAATTCAATTCAATTCAAATATTTTTATTCATTGTAAAAACAGAATGTTTACTTAATGAACGTCAGAGTTGTTAGTTTCACAATTAATGGATTATGTGGAGAAGAAGCTAACAAAGAAACTCCACATTTATTCTTTTCAAAACACGTTTTAACTTAATTAACAGAGTTTTCAACTTAAAATATTAGTCATGAATGTGTTGAACACTAGTCACAATCGTCCTTTAAATGATATTAATCTACTGTTTAATGCATCTTGGTCTTCTAAATAATCCTTGATGTTATAGTAAGCCTTTTTGCACAGAATGTGCTTAACACATTTTTTAAATCGCGTTGGAGGTAACTCTAATATATCTTGAGGAATTTTGTTGTAGAACCTTATACAGTGCCCCATAAAGGATGTGTTAACTTTTGCAAGTCTAAACAGTGGAAATGACAATTTATGTTTATTTCTAGTATTAACATTATGGTGGCCACCAACATTTTCGACTGGGATGTAAATGGTAAGTTTACCTTTTTAATCTACTCGCTAGTTTTACTGTGATATACTATATGTATGGCTTGTATTTAAACGCAAGTGGCAACTTTACCATGGGACAATTGTCATTTTTTCGTGTTCTAATGTTTTCCCCATAGGTGTATTTTTTATTCTTTTTAAAAACGCCGTTTTCTACATTTGGCCTATAGTTGAGAATAACATACTCTTCAAACCCCGACAATATCAATAAAGTATTGGTTCTACAGTTTTAGTTGTGTAGTATCAAATGATCAGGTGCTAAACATTTTCTTTTCGTTGGCCGGCACTTCTGGTTTCATCATCAACCCATTATGTCCCCACCAAGGGGCACGGGTCTCTTCCCTGAGGAAGGTATAGGCCATACTCCACCACGGGGGCCAAGTCCGGATTGGTGGAGGCTTGTAGACTAGTGGCTCGTCTACTGTCAGAAGTTGTAAAGCCGCCCTAAGGCCTCTGACTTGGCTTAACGACTGCCATCTATCGACGGCAGCCGGCACCAACAGCTTAACGTGCCTTGCGAAGCACGGAACCGCTCGGAAAAATGCCACTAGCGTTAGGCATAGACGGCGACCCATCCATGCACTGAACGCGCCCTGTGTTGCTTAACCTTCTGGTTTAGGACCCACAATTCTTCGGTGAGAATTATTTGCTTTTGGAGTCATTTATCAATTTTGGTGTGATTCATGAATTTTGTTATAATCGCCAGCAAGTTCGTGAGTTTCGATACATTTTCATGTCGGTATTCTATTTTATATACGGACATTTCACCGCCGTAACCGTAAGTGCGTTTTGACCCTAAATTGACAGGTGACAGGGCAAAACTTATACTCCCTGTGGACTCGATACCCGCCCAGAGTTCGGAAGCTCAAAGTCTGATAACTTACTCAAGGGCGGTTTCTTGGAAATCCTTGTTATCGAGCGCGACTCCGAAATAACTGACAGAACAATGTCTTAATCGACGTCGCTCGAGAGCGGTCGAACAATTTGCAAGGTGACGTAACAAAGATCAGTCCAATACCAATACCCGGCAGTCCGTTTCCGAAACATCGGTGGCATTGTTTGGAATCCAGGCCACATTTTTCGTAGCTGCCTTTGGTTACCTGCGTCTCAAAGAATATTGTCCCTTCTCGTAGATCACCAAGTTAGGTTCAAGCTTTAGCTATCGGGCGGGCTGTGTGTGTTTACCAAAGCTCTCGCCAACAAAAGATTTACAATATCGCCCGCTTACAAAATACTTGCCGTCGATACACCACCGTGCAGTAAGTCAACTGAATATAAAAAGATTACGTTAAAAACCCGATGTGGCCATAATACTACGATGATAGCTTTCTATTAAACTGAAAAGTATTTTTATACACAACAGATAAATCAAAATAAGGAATATAGGAATAAGTGGCTATTCCAAACCTCTTTGAGAAATGCGACCTTGAAATCTACGAGTACCTATCACTGATTCGCGATACAAATTCGACCGGTCGTTGATTGAGTCGCGATGCTCACACATAGTTGTGCAGGTCGCATTTCTCAAAGAGGTTTGGAATATATTCATTTAATTTTACCTAATAAACTGTAGTGTGGTGACACCTCCATGCCTCATATATGTTAACTACTGATTTAATCCTCGTGTAGAGAGTCCAATATACGACATCAAACCGTACAGACCCGTCTCTCATTAACACCTACAACCAATAGCCTCCTTACATGGCGACCCTGCCAGAAGTCTCACTTGAAGGTATAATTATGATTGATTAGTAATCGATGTAAGTTTATTGTAACACCGCATCATGTAGAAAATGGCATTTTACTTAATACATTAAGCTTAATAGAACTCAGTGTCTAAAGATAGAGGGTTGAAGATATTCGTGTCGGTAAGTTATTATTAACCCTACACGTAACACCCGAGTGGTGACAATATTGATTTTCCGGGCCTAAATAGATTTTTCGCATTTTTACTACAAAACCACGAAACAAATATTTGTATAGTTAAATTTTTTAGTTCTACGTTTTTCTATGTATTTTTTGGTGTGAAAACATTGCCACTTTGTTTGAGCAAAGCTTGAGGCAAGTTCCCCATTATGCCAAGTCGCCCATACCGTACGTAACTGAGTTACCCGCACCAAATTCTGAACGATTCCAATCGTCTAACTGTCAAATTAATATGGAATTTGACAGTGAGATGATTGGAACGCTCAGGATTTGGCGCGCATTATTAGGCCACTGAAGTTTGATGTGTTGTCTACAATTTACTATCACTGGCTCTTGTACAGAAAATATGATATCAGCCTACTTGTGTTGACAGTTCCAATAGGAAATTTGACCGATAAAATCGTCCGACAAGGTATCGAGGTCCGATACCGAAAACGAAGAAAATTTCGAATAGACGGTTTTAAATATTCTATGACGCAACAGGACTGTGAACTCCATCCCGCTCCATAATCGGATGCTAATCTGTGACACGGGTCACAGATTAGCATCGGCACATTCTGGGCCAGATTTGAGGCCCCGGTCCGCTCCGATATTTCCGATTCTCTGCTCGAATTCCGACAGTTGCGATTAATTCCGTTATGTCGGATATTCCGACGATGGTCATAACTGGAATCGCCGACAGTTAAACCAGCGGGCGTTTTTCTTAAATTGCATTCATTAGCTTAAAGCAGATGGCCTTAGTGGACATGGGAGATTGCCCCCTGATCTTGTGCAATCTATTATCTACTCTTCACAGCTGTCACTTGGCCAAAGTGCATACAAAAAAAAAAAACATTTTACGGTACGAGACACTGGGGATAAAACTGTGTGTATATGTGTGCGTGTGCGTGCGTGCGTGCGCAAAAAAAAATCATCGACATCGGTGAAGCCGTCTCGGAGGACTTCGATAACAAACACTGACACGAGATTTTTATTTATTGAAATATATACTGTTTATTTTTTTAAACATAATATTAGGGGTTAAAGTATGAAATTGCCGTTTTATTGCAATAGGTTCTTTGAATTGACATAGAATCTTCATGGTTTGAGGTTTTCGAATGCAACTTTTTTCAAATGGTTTCTATGATGTTCTTTTTTTAAAAAATGTGAAACATTTGAATATCGACTTTCCATTGTTTTTGTTATTCAATTTAGACAAGAAAGATGGATACTGCGAAAATTCGAGTGATTATGAGGCACCCATTTTTCGTATTTTGTTATTTTATTGATTTGACGCAGTGAGTCAATATTGTGGGTAAGGTAACGTTAAACCATGCCGCTAATTCCTGGGTAGTTTGACTAGGGTCGGCTTCCACTATCTCTCTTAATTCATCGTTATTCACCTGTGTGGGCCGTCTTCCTCGTGGCTCGTTCTTTAAGTTGAAATTTCCATCACGAAAGCGTTTAAACCAAAATCGCACGGTGCGTTCATTAGTAGACCCCTCTCCAAACGCAGCATTGATATTGCGGGCTGTTTCTGCCGCGTTAGTTCCGCGTCGGAACTCGTATTCAAAAATCACTCGAATTTTCGCAGCATCCATCTTTCTTGTCTAAATTGAATAACAAAAACAATTGAAAGTCGATATTCAAATGTTTCACATTTTTTAAAAAAAGAGCATCATAAAAACCATTTGAAAAAAGTTTCATTCGAAAACCTCAAACCATGAAGATTCTATGTCAATTCAAAGAACCCATTGCAATAAAACGGAAATTTCATACTTTAACCCCTATTATATATTACTTACATTAGACCGATCATGGTACAGGAGAAAATTGAATCAAGAATGTTCAAAGAGCTTCAAGCTGCCACTTCCAGGCTTATTATGAAGCCTCAGTATGAAGCAGATTACTAAACAAGGTTTATGAAGCAAATTAAATAAATAGACCTGTTAAATTAATACACAAATATGCACAATAGACGTCATCGTTTCCGCGAGAGCCAGGCTATTTCATTACCCTGCCAACTTTAGAGTGCAAACCAACACTATCCGGAAGTAGATAGGGATGTGCCCGTATATTAGCGATGTTTCGATACTCTCTATCATAATCAGCCGGTGTCAGTCCACTGCTGAACATAGGCCTCTCCCAAGACACGCCACCGAGCCCGATCTTCGGCTCATCTTTTCCAGTCATTGCCCACAACTTTGCGACTGTCGTTGCTCCACCTGGTGACAGGGCGTCCTACGCTACGTTTGCCGATTCGCGTTCTCCACTCTAGCACCAGTCTACCCTAATCCGTTCAGCTATGTCGATTACTTTAGTTCTCTGGCGAATTACTTCGTTTCGGATTCGATCTCGCAGAGAAAGTCGAACCGTGAGTGTCCACGTCTCGGCAACGTATAAAAGAGTAGATACCTACTACTTACAGATAAGCATCCTACTTTCAATCATGAAAAAATTGGCTTCCAAAAACGGGCTGTATCAAAAAGCTCGCCTACATCCGGGAGCATTATACTTTTTGATTAACTCTTATTTTTAATTAGCTCTTTACCTCCAACCTACTTTTTATTGAAAGAAGAATGACTACCGAATAACTCCCAAAATTGTCCTTAACTGTGAAGACAAATAAAAAAAAACTTTTTCGAATTCAACGGAACATACACACTGAGGTTTGGAAAATCCTTCGTTCGGTTAAGGACACATTATCTTCGTCCATAGGGTGAACCCTACAGTAGGTACATAGTCGCCCTAAGGTTACATAAAAAATGCTTCAGTGTTCATGACGCCTTATCTAGTCTAGCCAGTGTCCCCGCAACATCCCTTTTCGTTTGTGCTGATATACGCGGTTGTCCAAACTCACTTGAATTACGTTAAAAAATCACACGGCAATGTAGAAAATTCGACGATCGCCATTAATGAATATCTTCTAAAAGCGTTGTCTCAGAATGGCATTAGTTCCATTTAAGGCGGCCTCTCAATTAGCAATTTCGTACGTAGTTTGGTTTTTAGGGTTCCGTACCCGAACGGTGCCAAACGGGACCCTTTTCCTAAGACTTCACTGTTCGTCTGTCTGTCCGTCTGTCTATCTGTCTGTCACCAGGCAGACAGACAGACAGACGTCTCATGAACCGTGATAGCTAGGCAGTTGAATGTTCACAGATGATGTATTTCTGTTGCCGCTATAACAAAAAATACTAAAAACAGAATAAAATAAATATTTCATAGGGCTCCCATACTACAAACGTAACTTTTTGCCGTTTTTTGCTCGATAATAATAACAGCAACAGGTAGACGCTTGAAATATTCACAGAATATTTAGTTTTATATTTAATTAAAAAATAAATAATTAAATCAAATAAAATGAATATTTAAGGGGGGTTCCCATACAAGAAACTTGTTTTTTTGACGTTTTTTCTCGATCTTCGTGTCTAATGTTGTATAGATAATGTTGTATGGAACCCTTCGTGTCTGAGTCCAACTCGCACTTGGCCGATTTTTTTTTAATCTATAAACGACACACCGAATCGCAATGAAACTTTGCCAACACGATTAAATACGTAGATAAATAAAAACCAAACTATCTTTGTATGGCAATTGCTCCTTGAGGGACGCCGCCGCCGTAAAGCATACATATCTTCTAAAAGCGTTATCTCAGAATGGCATTAGTTCCATTTAAGAACACGTTCATTTTCCATGTGCGACTTGATTTACGATCGATATGAATGTCTTTTATCGATAATTGGTTTTCCCACCCCAATTGCGCGCTAGTGAAGAAGCAAACTCGGTCGGCCGGGTTGGATTTAGTTACCAGTTTGTAACTTATCGCGGATTCTGGAGTGCTCGTCCGAGCCCAGCTTTTGCTTGGCGTAATACAATAAAATAGATCTTGATAGCCGTACACCGAGTATAAACGTGGCTTTGTAATCCTTGTGTTTTTAACCGTAATTCGACTAAATAGGGGATGTATTAGCAAAGGGCAAGATAAAAAGTGCGACGACTAATGAATGTTGACGAAGCGAAAGTGATCTGTCAGGATCGTGGCAAGTGGCAGTCCGTGGTCTCTGCCTACCCGTCTGGGATACAGGCGTGAGTTTATGTATATTAATCTGTAGAATTCTAAAGGACCCGATCGGACCACCATAACAATGGTTTTTAGTTCTTATTTTCAAGGTCATACGTCAAGGACACATCAATGTTAGGGACCAAGTTTGTTTTTTTTTTATTTTTTAAAATGCATAAAATAAACGATTTTTTTACCAAGATTTTAACACGAACCTATTTTAAGTGTTTTTAATTTTCATACTGAGTCCCAGGTTAATAATAATAATAACTTCCACAAAACACAATCAATCATTTGTCCTGGTTCTAAACTAGGATACCCAGTGCTATGGTAACCAGGCAAGGACATCACAAACATGGAAATACACCCAGACTGAGGCCATTTATTATTTACTTATTTATTTACGGCGGCCTCCAGTAGGAATCAAACCACGACTTCTGTTCGGCGTGATACCAATTTTTTTTGAGATTTTAGGTTTTTGAAATGTAACAAAATGTACTTCGTTAAGTAAATTATTTACTGAAAATGATTCTGTAGGTAAGTATAAAGTTGTTATTTCGTTTAATATCACCTCTTCACACCCCCGCACACGACTTTTGACCTTTCTGCATTTCTACGTTTCGTAATAATAGTCTCTCATTTGTTTGTTTTCCTTTAATAAAATATTAATGAGTTGTCTTGCTTGAAATTTCCACGGTTGACATGCTCGCTCCAGTTTCTGGGAATGTTAGTTAGCATTTAAGTACTTGGATTGAGGAAATATCAACTGGAATTGCGACTGAAAATATGAAGGCTGAAAATGAGAAAATGTAATTTTGTTTATACCTACCCTTTTTACGTCATATTTAAGTTTAAAAATATTAAACTTGAAACTTGTTCCTTAAGTTTGACTTATCCATATTGGGAAAATTATGAGAATGTCTGCACTAGATAACTAAAAGACAAAATATGTTACTAGTTATCTAGGGCATGTGTTGCGACACGATAGGTACCGACTTCTTCAAGTTATCATCATTCATCATCATCATAAGCCATTTGACGCCCACTGCAGGACATAGGTCTCCCTCATGGTTTTACAAACCATGACGGGTTTTGTCATAATCGGCAGGCGGGTTGGCGATCGCAGACTTCTTCAAGTCATCATAATGGGCAAGACGGAGGGAAAGAGGTGTGTTGGGAGAAGAAGGAAGTCGTGCTCCGAAACATTAGGAAATGGACGGATGTTAACACATCCTTTATGGGGCACTGTATAAGGTTCTACAACAAAATTCCTCAAGATATATTAGAGTTACCTCCAACGCGATTTAAAAAAATGTGTTAAGCACATTCTGTGCAAAAAGGCTTACTATAACATCAAGGATTATTTAGAAGACAAAGATGTTTGGCATTAAACAGTAGATTAATATTATTTAAAGGACGATTGTGACTAGTGTTCAACACATTCATGACTAATATTTTAAGTTGAAAACTCTGTTAATTAAGTTAAAACGTGTTTTGAAAAGAATAAATGTGGAGTTTCTTTGTTAGCTTCTTCTCCACATAATCCATTAATTGTGAAACTAACAACTTTGACGTTCATTAAGTAAACATTCTGTTTTTACAATGAATAAAAATATTTGAATTGAATTGAATTGAATTGAATTGTAGCCAGCGTCGAAGATCTGTTTCGTTTGGCAAGAAACGGAGAAGAATATGCGGAGCTGACGGCCAACCTCCATTAGTGAAGAGGCACAGGAAGGAGAAGAAGACTCACTAAGACTCCGCTGACCGTCCTTCGGTCCGTCTGTCACCAGGCTGTATCTCATGAACCGTGATAGTTAGACACTTGAAATTTTCACAGATGACGTATTTCTGCTGCCGCTATGACAACTAATACTAAAACAGAATAAATTAATATTTAAGGGGGGCTACAACAAACGCGATTTTTTGAGGTTTCTTTGCTCGATATTAATAACGGCAACAGGTAGATGCTTGAAATATCCAAATGTTGTATAGATAATGGTACGGAACCCTTCGTGCGTGAGTCCGACTCGCACTTGGACGGTTTTCTTCATTGGTGGCACTAGTTAGCATCGGTGGCGCTACGTCAAGAAGCTACACTGGCGAAAGCAGAGATTTTTAGGGTTCCGTACCCGAAGGGTGCCAAACGGGACCCTAGAACTAAGACTCCACTGTCCGTCTGTCAGGCTGTCTGTCTGTCACCATGCTGTATCTCCTGAACCATGATAGGTAGACAGTGAAATTTTTTACAGATGATGTATTTTTGTTGCCGCTATAACAACCAATAACTAAACACATATAATAAAGTAAATATATAAGCCAACCAAACCAAACCCAACCAACCAAAAAACGTAATATTTATTTTGCCATTTTTGTGTCTAATCTTTGTGTCTAATGTTGTATAGAGCGGAACCCAAGTCCGGACTCGCACTTGGCCGGTTTTTAATAGGTTCAGTCGACAGCACACCTAGCCTTTACGTATGTTAAAGTTTGGGGTGACATTTATTTTTATTAGGTTCAGTTGACAACACACCTACCTACTTTACGTGTGTGCAAAGGGATGAGTCGAACATAACGAAATAGACTGTACATTGACGGCTCAAAGTCGCGTACGCAGATGCAGTAATCGAGTACTTTGCCTTCAGTTGCCAATGGTTGTTGTTGAGCGATTGTGGCCCTAATGTGGGTGAAAGGGTGAAATGTGGGCGGGCATAGTTCGACTAAATGGGGGACGTATTAGCGAAAGGGAACATAAGAATTACCCAAAATTGGCATGCGTGCTGCAGCGAACAATGAAAATTGATGAAGAGGAAACAGGTTTGTCGTGCAAGTGGCAATTTCTGGCCTCTGCGTACCCCTGCAGGATACAGGTGTGAGTTTATGTAATGCGTGATTCAGTTGCCATTGATAGTAAATCCTACACAACATCAATCGTTTCGTCGGCATTTATTTTGTACGAGCAACTTTTTCACGCCCGCTTTGATAAATTACTGCGCCAGGGAACGGCGTTTTTAATTATTTTCCCCAACTAGGCACCTAATAGCCTTCCGAGCCGTTAAAACTGCGTAAGTAGGAATTTTTCCCTAAAGCAGGGGACTTTCCACGGGCCGTCGGATGTTGAGAGGGGAATTATAGCACTCACTAACCTGTTTAATTTACTATCACGTGGGAAACGTCGGCTTTTCCTGAGAATCTTGGACATTGATTACCTACGACTAATTTGGTGACTTAAATTATGTTTCTGTCGCAATAGGAGACGGTTCACGTTATGCTCGCGTTTCACTTGGCTATTCTTATTCGCGTATTTGACGATTTATAATACATTGCAGGTGTTACGTAATCAGGGCTATGGATTCGGCAGAAAACCCGGCAATGGATGGTTTATATTTGCCAAATACGAGTGAGGTGCCGGCTTTACTGTGACAGATAACTTAAGTCTATAGGAAGTGCTATTAAAATATGTATCCCAAAATCTATATAGAAACTGTTTCCTCAGTAAAGATAGTTAAACTACTTCCAATAAAAATCAATTAAAATTCTCAATTTAATTTTTTCAAATTTCGTTACCTATATAGTTGCGTCAAAATATCCCAAAACCTGAAAACCGATTCTTCACTTTCGGTCGGTAAACCACTTGCAATAAAAAAAAATTAAAATTCTGAATCGATTTTTATAATTTTCTGACACTCTAATATGGAACATTTAAATATGTTTTTTTTAATATCGATTCTGAAGAAACTGCATAGAAGAATAAAAAACCCCATCGGGGAAACAACATTTATTGGCCTGGTAAAGCCTTTCAATAGTGTAGTTTAATTTTAAGGTATCTTTGTGCTTCAATACCTTAACTTCGTGGTAGTATTTCCTAGTATGATTTTAGGACGTATTTTAAACATTCCTTGAATGTTATGAGAATAAATGATTTGAATGTTTATGAAACGAAAGAGGTCTGTCAGGATCGTGGCAAGTGCCAAACTCTGGCCCTGCCTACCCCTCCGGGATACAGGCGTAAGCTTATGTAACACACCGGGGCATTTCATGTCAAGCGGACAACAAAAAAAAATGAAGTCGTGAATTTTGTTTATACTCTTATTCATTTTACAAATTGTACAACTACTCACTTAATATTTATTGTAATGTGACGAATGAATGTAAAAGAAAAAGGAGCGGATACTTAAGCGGATCCAAAAATAACGGACTTCAATCTTTAAAAATTTTTAGAAGCTCATAACTCAGCAATAAAGCATCACAAGAAAAAAAATATTGTGTACACAACTAATAACTGATTAGAGTGTAAACAAAATTCATGACCTCATTTTTTTGGTTGTCCGCTTGACATGAAATGCCCCGTATTTAAAACTGAATGGTAGATATTAATGGTAATATCACCCTTGCGAGCAGAAGATACAATATTGAATATCACTTATGTCTATCTATCTAACCAGTCCCTAAACAGAGCTCACTGTTAGGCGCACAGGCTCCTTCTATTTCACGCTAACCCGTCCGGTCCGTTGCTAGTCTCGTCCACTGGTTGCCAGCCGTCTTTACTGATATCGCTTGCAATGCAATGCATATCACTTGAATAGATTTTTTATGTAGTTCATATACGGCCCACTGCAGGGCACTAGAGAGAGTATGGGCTTAATTACCACGCTTGCCCACCGCGGATGTAGTAGCAATAGCACTCGCTAACCGTGAAGGAATACATCGTGAGGAAACATGAGTGTCTAAGTGCTGAGTACATCCAAGTACTGAGGTATGTGGAACGCGATGCCGTCGTCTGTTTCTCCAGGGACATAATATAACTTGGGTGTCTTTAAAACTAGAGTCAACCGGCATTTAACAGGTAAAGACGTGACGTGGGGTCATCAGGCGTGACTGGGGTCAAGTGTCAACCTGTCCTAATTTAAAAAAAGGCTAAACCTAAAGCCTAAGCCTTTTTTAGTTTAAAAAAAATGCCAATCAATAGATTTGATCGCATGATGCCTACTATTGCGCTTAGTTACTTTTCTATTATGCAAATAAAATTTAATGGTAGATACTGGTAGATCACTCTTGCGAGTAGAAGATACAACATTGAATATAAAAAATAAATATTTCCTGTTTTGTCTTTCTCGTGTATCTATTTCCGAAAAGTTCTTCCATAATTTTCTCAGAAACAGTTCTAAAACAAATAAAACGATACAAACGCCCTTTATTCCTCATCTTCAAGCAGACTGCTACACAAACCAGTTACATAGCTAGTCTCATTAAAAGCGAACTCCAGGTCGCTGTACTTCTCCTCCGGGTACAGCGTGATGTATTTCTCCAGGGGTACTCGGTACATGAACTTCCTGAAGCGATCAGCGTGAGGGATGACCAGTTCTGCCGCTGCGTCCACGTTCTGAGCTATCTGGTACGCCCATTCAGAATTCTTGTACACGTTCTCTGGAAGATGTTTAGATATCACTGAGTCAATGGATATGTAAGCATTCTAATGTAATTCGTCATACCTTAGCGTTTGCTACGACGTGCAATGGCCCAACTGTGACGCTAAGTGCGGAAATCTCAGGTCTAAATAGAACACGAAGGTTTTATATATTGGTTAAACGGTTTCCCTTACTTACTAGTCGGCTATCCCGACGCTAATAAAAGTAAGTGAAACCGTTAAACCAATATATAAAATGTGCAGTGCTTACGAAAGTTTCAGTCGTAAAACACAAAGGAATATAATAGTCTGTATCGTTGTGCCCCTACAATTATTACTGGTGCCTCTTTCCACAATTTGCACGCCACGTGAGGCAGAGCATGTACAGAACTAATTCAAATGTCTCCATCCTATCAATGTAGTCATGCTTGATAAATAAATATCTTTGTCTTCGTATCACATCGTTGGCCCCTCAGAACAGAACACGTATTTATTAAGTGTTCTGTGTTGGGTCCGTTGTAGTCTGCATAGTCCTTCAGCCCAGCACAGGAACGTTACCTTCGTGTTCGTTGCCGAACTGGAACTCCGTCCAGTCTGGTATGTCCAGGATCACGTCCAGGTCTTCTTGGAGGAGGTCCAGGTAGGTTTCCCTCTTCTTACTCCTCATTGAGTACGGGAAGGTCACTATCACCGTCGCTGAAAATAAGATTGAAAAAGAACGATGACATTTATTTCAATTTCTACGGAAAGAAACATAGAGTAAGTAAACAAACAAAATACATGCCAGGAAAGAAAAACAAAACCATCGAATTAGGTACGTATTATTTTGGTTTTAAACGTAGACAAGTGGCAAACACTGTCCTGCCTACCTCTCCGGTATACAGGCGTGAGTTTATGTAATGTAATAGAGATACATTTTAATATGTAATTTTCATTTTTATGTTCAATAAAGTGTTCTCTATATTTATTTTAATCCAAATCAGCCCCTTTATTAAGCGCACCAAATCCTGAGCAATTCCAATCGTTTAACTGTCAAATTAGTATGGAATTTGACAGTTAGACGATTGGAATCGCGCAGGATTTGGTGTGCATAATTAGCCCACAGGTCAGCCGTATATGCTGATGCCGAGCCATTAGCAAAGGCGTCCCCAAAACGATCTTTGCCAACGTTTACTGTTCATTAGTGGAATTGTTTGACTTCTGTATTTAAATGTTTGTAATTTATCATTTGTTACAAAGCGCAAAAACACTTGATTTGATCAGCCGCGCTTGAGCTGTGCATTCAGCCAATGACAACGCGAAAAACAACTACAAAAGCTCTCGTTTTACAGTTACTGCTTTTCCGCAGTTAATTAATAAATAAATAATAATTTCACTAATCTCACAAATAATAATTTTAAAACAACATTGGTTAAATGTAAAGAACTTAATATTATAAAGTATAATGCATGATTAACCAATTATTGTAAAAAGTTTTAAGTAGTAGAATAAATGGCTTTTTTATTTTATTTTTATTTATTTTATAATAATTTCACTGTGTGATGTAATATTTTTAATTAATTTGCTTTGCTGCATTGAATTAAGACAGATTTTATGTAAGCAATTGTAGCGCGGACGGTAGAACACTGGCCTTACTGTACAGGCCGTATTGTACAGAGTGTCTAACTCTGCTGTCTTTTTGTAACAATGATGTGCTGAGTTCAAAAACTTCGATTTATATTTTACTTGCCTGTAAATGAAGGGTACTTAACTCCTTCGCGGAGACTGGGCCGATATTAGTGTCTTCCAGGTCTGTGTATCCATGGTAACTGAGGGCAGTTCAGGGGCCTAATCACGCGCACCTAATTCTGATGTTCGCGATAGCAATGAGGGATTTTCTTTTTATTATTTTTTTAAATTATTCCCTAGTCGCTGCACAGATGGCGCTGAACTTGGTATGTTACTGCAAGGAACGGAACGACACACTATTTTTTGATTATTTCACTTAAGTGATTGTGTTACGTGGAAGTTACTATTATTGTATCTTACTAGCTGACTCGGCAAACGTTGTTTTGCCAATTTATTAGCTTATCCTCAGACCTACCAAATATGCACAAAAAATTCATGATAATCGGTAAAGCCGTTTCGGAGGAGTTGGATAACAAACACTGTTGATCCATTCATGTTACCGCAATATCCATTGACGTCCATTTCGGAACGGCTATCTGATTACTGCTGATACTGAGCAATCTGGATTTGCCCATGATCGCTCACAGTCGCAAATCGGAACGCAAGGCTAGTAACGTAGTCAGTTTAGCGCCATCTACAGAGTTCTTGAGTTGGGAACTACTTTTTTACTTATTAGTCAAAAAGAAAACCTCCCATTAGTATAGAATTTGACAGGTGATTGGAATCTTTCAGAATTTGGTGCGCCTAAGCTGTTGTCCATCATCAGGACTTTTAATTAGTTATGTCCGAATCGGCAAGGAATCGCCTCGAATTTGATACATGAGATCCTGGTCTCATATATCAGATATTTATTTACGTCATAAATGGTCGTCCACCCAAAATTCCCTACCCTGTGGTGGATTGAATTTAGGCTGAATGGAAGGGCGCCGATTGAACTGTCAAAGTAATACGTCAATCTTGATAACGGTACCCTGTGTGGTCCTATAGCCAACACAAAGGGCTGAGGGTCAATCGAACGAAAAGGACTCATTCATTGGGTATCCATTGAACGTGACGAGGGACCTAAGGAGTCACTGGAGTTTTGTTTTAAATTCGACCCCCCAATTTTGAATTTGGGAACACACACACACACACACGCACGCACGCACGCACACGCACACGCACACGCACACGCACACGCACACGCACACGCACACGCACACGCACACGCACACGCACACGCACACGCACACGCACACGCACACGCACACGCACACGCACTCACACTCGAACTCGCACTGGCACTCGCACACACTCACGCTCACGCTCACACTCGCACTCACATGCCCATTCACAAAGATCGGGAAATAACGGCAAAAAATCACGTTTGTTGTATGGGAGCCCCCCCTTAATATTTATTTTATTCTGTTTTTAGTATTTGTTGTTATAGCGGCAACAGATACACATCATCTGTGAAAATTTGCCTTTCTGCGTCAGACAGACAGACAGACGCACAGACAGACTTAGTAATAGGGTCGGGTTTGGCTTCCCTTGGGTACGGAACCCTAAAAAGTGTACTTACCGTTTCCAGTAAATTTGTAGTTGCGATCGCCTGTAAACATAAGGTTACCCAATTAAAAATAATATCAATGGCTTTTATTAATAATATTGGAGTTTATTAAGACTTTCCTTCTTAATTTCTAGTATGAAGCAAGTATGTACCTACTTTGAAGGGAAACTTACTTGGGTATTTCTCAGTTTCGTCCAACACTGAAACAGAGTTTGAATGAAATTAAAATTAAATTTCCTTTTTATAATGTGACAAAATTTATTATTTTGGTCACCTTTCCACGTACAATTTTCCAAATTTAGTTACAAAATTAACTGCGTCAATAAATCCCAAAACCGGAAAACCGATTCTGCAGTATCGATCGTTAAACAACTTTCAATAAAAAAAGTTTAAAATGCTCAATTCTTTTCTCAAACTTTAATATTGAACATTAAAAAAAAAAATTAAATGGGTTTTTTTAATATCGATACTGAAGAAACTCCATAGAACAAAATAAAAACCCCTGTACTACAATGCTCGACAGATGGCTTGACCAAATGCCTTTGACTTCACATGGCCTCATTTCGTTGGCGGGGACGAGGTGATGTGTTCTGAACTTCTCTGGACTTTAGTTTAGACAAGTTATTTTTCATAACTAAACATCTACGAATTTTGCTCTTGCGCGTACACAGTAAGATGACCTGACCGCACAAATTCTTTGTTCAAGCTATTTGCCGAGCATAGTACTAGTATCTACTAGTGCCAAATGTTTGTTAAGCTAGCGAGGTAACAAAAAAAAAAACCCAATCCATAGATAAACCTTGTCGGTTTCGGCGGATGAGTGGAATATGTTGTGTGTATTGTTTTATTATATGAAAAAAAAGTTTCAAAATATATATATATATATGTAACCTGCCATCCCTAACTCATATCCCTGCTATGAAAAATAAAATCTATGAAAATACAAAATGAAAAACCAAGATCTCACTGTATCTACTTGAACCAGACTCTACAAAGCAGTAGATTTCCCTGTGAATTTGTTAGTCTGTTCTATGGATTGGGAAACTATTATTTTCAGTGTAAATAACTGAAGTTGCAAGCCAAAAGTGAACCTTACCCAATGAGGATGGGACACATTTTCCGGTTACGTTGCTAGTCTGCTCCAGCTTGAAGGGCATCTCCCATTCCATGGTTAACTCCTTGGCCTCGCTGTCGAAGCTGTTACAAACATACAATTATTACTGTAAGCGCCAAAGGTTACATGTCAATCCTCACTTAATAAAAAAAAGTCATGTCTATGAGTCGCCTGTCACCTGCTACTTCAACTGACCGTGCACAAGACTCCACTGTTAAATTTCGCCCGGCGACGTGACCGGCGGTTCATCATCATCATCACCGGCTTACGCTTGTCCACTGCTCGACCTAGGTCTCTCCTATTGCACGCCACTGAGCACGGTCCTCGGCTACTCTCATGCAGCTCTTGCCAGCCGCCTTGCCAAGATCGGCGGTGAAAAAGACCGCGGTTCGTAGGGATATAAAAAACGTGTGCCTGTCAGTCAAAATGGCGAGTTAACCCGTCGCCGCCTTGAAGAACTCTGTAAGTCACTTGTTATTTTTCCTTTGAACCACTCCTTTCCCCATCAATTAACCTATTTTAAAACTTCGAACTCAATGAAGTAGTTGCAAACACACCAAGCAATCAGCCCGTACTAGTTCACTGCTCCACATAAGCCTCTTCTAAGGTACGCCGCTTCCTTCTGTCCTCAGCCGTCCTCATCCAGCTATGCACAGGCGCTGCCAGCAATCGGCCTCAGATTGTTGGTCCAGCAAGCTGGTGTGCGTCCTATGCTGCATTAGCCAGTTCGTGGTCTCCACTCGAGAACTGATACATAACATAAATTTATACCGATCAGCACAACTCACACTCGTAGAACTTCGGCCAGTCTACTGGACCGATGTCCTCGAATACATTGTCGGCTGGATGAGGAAGGCCAAGAATTAGCACAATGTGGCCTGAATAAAGGCCCGAGTCCTGCAAGAATGTATCAACCTTAACAAGAAGCTCTATTATTAGAAGCTATCAGTGACCTAGTAATCTCGCTTTTCTATTGGTATATTTAGACAATAGGGTGAGACCTTGTGGCGAGCACATGTCAACTGTGCGCGCGCACTATAAACTCCAACATTCCTACATCGCGCAAGCAAAATGTTTCACATGACATACCATAAATATAACGTCCGACGAACATCAGTTGGACCGGCCGTCCCCAGGCATACGATCTGCCTGGCGGGAAATTTCCCTTTATAGTGGAGGAGCACGATCACCCGCTCTTCCCTATAACCTTCATAGGCGCCTGAATGCTGTCGATTGATTCAAATGTAACTGATGGTAACTGAGTAACGAAAGGTTAAATGAGCTAGGATCTCATGAATAATGAAATTTGGAGATGGGCACCCTTGCACTTGTTTGGCCCTTCGAATCGGTTTTACTGATGTGTACCTCTTGTTGCGTTTAGCGTAAGAGCGAGTGTGGCTTGAGAACTAGTTTCATTCATTTTCTGAATTCAGATATGTGGGCAGCTGGCCTTAATCTTGGACTCGTGTAGGAATCCTATGTAGGAACCACCAAGCAGCGGAAAATTGCCTGCTTAGGCTATGTGCTACGAAGCTAGAGGTAACAGTTGCTGCAGAGCATTATTATGGGCAAGGTGGAAAGAAAGAGAAGGCCGGGAAGGAGAAGGATGGCATGGTTGTGCAAAATCCAGCAGTGGACCAGTGTTAAAACCGCAGAAGAGCTGTTCAGAATTGCACTGAACAGAGACCGTTGTAAAGAGCTGACTGCCAACCTCCAGTGATGGAGAGACAGTTTAAGAAGAAAAATGTGTCCTAGGTTCCAGATTACGGCGGTTCGTTACTTCATTCTTACAGTAAATGGTCAGGTGGTGAGTTATTTCCATTTTTTGAGATCTTTGACATAGCGAACTGTCGGTTAGCTACATTCGACTATTGGCTACATTGTTTGTAAACTTCACGCCAGGCTATCCGCTTTAAAGCGGTTCTTACCTACGCCTCAGAGATACGGACTTGAATTTATACTAATAGTGTTACCTGATAGAAACGAGTTCGCTTTCCTCGATCCCGGAAATTTTGACGCACGACCCTCGGTCGCCATATTGGAATACGTAGGGCTCATACTCGTCTATGCCCAGCTGCGGGTTGCCTAGCAACACATGGTCTCTCAAGGACTTGTACTGCCGCTTGAAACAGATGTAGTCTGTGGTGTGACAAGCTATGAGGAACGAGCTGGCTGGAAATAAAAATAAAAATACTGGGCACTAAAATTTGATACTTGTTAAAAAAAAGGCCAAGTGTGTGTCGGGCCACGCGCAGTGTAGAAAGAGGGGTTTTTTATCTGGTTTTCAGAACTAACTACGAGTACTTCGTAAATACTTTTATACGATAAATAATTTTCAATGGATTTTGTACGAAGTTTTCCTTTTATAAATCGGTCGCTTATTACTCGTAAACTTGTAAAGCCTACTTAGCCGTGATAGTTTTCCTTTCAAGTCGATTATATGTATTACTGCCCTAAATTTTTAACGCTTCGTTAAGCGAGACAAAAAAATTGCATCGCCATGTAGTGGGGGCGCAGGGGCGGTACCCTAAAAAATGGGAGGTGTAGGGGCGGTACCCAGAATTTTTTTTTTACATTTTATTCTTCTGTTTTGTCTCCATAATAAATACGTATATCTATACCAAATTTCAGCTCTCTAGTATTTATCGTCTATGCTAAGCCAGATGGACAGACGGACGGTGAAACTATAACAGCCTTATTCCAAAACGCGGTCTAAATTTAGTACAAGGATTGTTACCATGGACTATCTATGGTACTAAAGTTAAACTTCTGATACCCCTAGTTTATCTATGGACTAAATTTGAATTTGTTTGGTTTCGTGTGTGTGATAGATTGCAATAAATAATTGATATTATGGACGCCATTGATATGATGGATTTCGATGATTTGGACGATTTGGACATGCTGGAGACGTCTCGGCGATCCAGCAGACTTCGTCATCGTGTGAATCCCTTCGAATTAAGTGACGAAGATTTTCGATACAAATATAGGTTCACAAAATGTTTTGGCGAAAAAATTGTTGACTTGTTACGCGAGGATTTGGCGCATGACTCTCGAGGATGCCCATTGAGTCCTGAAGTACAAGTATGAAACTATCAGAAAATTTTTGAATATTTCACTCCATTTCACACGAGAGTACCCACTTGATTATAAAAACGATAACGATAACTTCAATAACGATAACTTCAATAACAATATAATAATTAATAGTGCTCATTTTAGTTAGATTACGATGTATAGGTATTTTAAACGCAATAATAAATATTTTTGCGTTTAAAATGTGAAGATATTTAGTGAAACGGAACGCAGCATTGAATGAAAGCTGAATGAACGAATCAGTGAATATTATTTAAACCATGGCTGATCTCTGGTTTAACTGATCCTCGAATAGTCTTCTATTTGTAATAACGACATAAGGGTTCCTTGTTAACTACGGAAGCTTTAAAACGTAATTTTTAATGGCCTGCGGAACTGATGCAAGCATCATGAACACTGAAATTATATAAAAAGTACTATGGAGCAAAATGCAAATGAGTAGGAAAAAAACTATTTATAAGTGGCTTGTTTGACTATATTGAAAGAAAAACTCATTGCGGCATATTACATTATGTACATGTGTAATAGGCCGTATCGTAGTATTGTGATAATATCACAATACTATGAATATCCAGAAATTCTGTGATCCGCGCAATCCGATCAATAATATTGATATGTAAGCATGCGAAGTATCAGTATTCAACTGATACTGACAGTCATGGAGAAACGACGTCTAAAGTAGTTGTTGTAGTCATCCAAATCGCCGCCCAAGATCATTTCTTGTATAATGTTCAAATGAATCATCATTATCATCATCAGCCATTCGACGCCCACTGCAGGACATAGGCCTCCCCCATGGTTTTCATAACCATGAGGGGTTTTGCCATAATCGCCACGCTCGGCAGGCGGGTTGGCGATCGCAGTATGCTGCTGGAATCTCAGGAAGATGCTGCTGCCCGTTTCCTGGTCGTTCCTTCCTTAGTCGCCTTCTACGACATCCACGGAAGGAAACGGAGCGTTCACGTTCAAATGAGTATTGATTTCGTTTTAAAATCCAGTCTTTAACGCAACGCTTTCTCATAGGTTAACTTTTCAACGCGATTGCGAGTATTATTGCTATGCTGCTTTTCTGTTATTTTTTAAAAATTCCTAACAAAACACGACTCCGCTCTAGTGAATCTAAAGGCATTTTGATGATGATAATATTAATACATGTAAAAGCCTTCAATACTTGTGATACTTGCGATACTACGATCACGATAATATTGATAACAGCGCCATTGGCTGGCTCGGCTCGTCTAAAACTGACCAAGGAAATACTATTGACAATTTATTTGTCTCTAATAGAGAATAACTGAGAATATTCTTTATTGTAAATAGAGAACAAAAAATAAACACAAAATATTTACAAAGGTACAGTGTACAATTGGCGACCTTATTGCCGACAGCAATTTCTGCACGACAACCTTAGGATGGAAAGTTGCTGAAAGAAATGAGAATAGTAATATTACTTCTAGGATATACCTATCGCGGTACTTGCTGTAACTAATCTTCATAGATACGCTGTGTTTCTCTTTTCTTGCCTACATTGGCGCTTGAGATCGTATAACAGAGTTGTCTAAGCCATACGGAGAAAAAATCCTTGTTTTCGACTGTTTTCTATGTATTTGTACATATTAGGGAAGATGAGACCGACGGTCTCTATAGAAGCGAAAAAAAATTATTTGTTGACTTGTTTCCAAGAGGCGTGTTGCGAAAAACAATACTTTTTCGTAAAATTGATTTAAGAAAAGTCCGCTTCACAGCAATTTCCCTTCTTCTGTGAATGGTAAATGCAATTTCCCCCAACCCGGGTCAGACTCACATTACAAGGGGTTGACTAGCTAAATATAATATCAGTTTTATCCTTAGTTTTTCAAGGAAAACTGCTATATGAAGGCACTTGTTGCTTTTGGCGTTTTAAAAATGTCTGCAATTTTCTATAAATACATTTTAAATTTACATTTATTTTGGTTTTCAGACAACTCAGGGGTCCATTAGTGTTAGTAACAGCTGTCTAAAAATTCACTTAGTGTACACATTTCATATTATTTTATTTATATTTACAAAAGAAAGCAAGAAGTTCAAAATGTTTGATGATCATTTGTAACTAAGGAAACTCCAGGTCTGTTTAAATGTCTTATTTTTCGTTTGATTTTTTGTTTGTGACTGTTTGTTTCTTATAAATAAAATAAAAATAAAATAAAAAATTAGATAGATTGATAGAGAACACTTAAACCTTGAAACTCAATTAAATTAAGTAATCTCTCGTTCTCTCCTAGCCTTTGAGTGGGACATATTTAAGCTGCTTATAAAAAGTTTTTTTTTAAGTAGCCTATTTTCTTAGAGAGAGAATGTAGGATTAATTACCACGCGTAGGCACGCGCTAGGCAGCGCTGATTGCCAATTTCAAGTAGTTTAAAAAGGTTTACCGATCGAAACGTCAAGTGGATCATCTCCTACACGGATGAAATTACTCTAACTCACACAAACTCTGCCTAGAATTTTTACTGACCACATATTAATATTCATAGAACCGGAAAGACACACGTTACTTACACAATTTATCATAGTAATCTTTTCCCAAACATGTTGAAACTACCACAAATATCACTAAACATTTCGCTAACATCGTTTCTTATTGCGATCCGTCAACGTTCATAACATATGAAATGTGACCTCACCTCCGAAGAGAACCACTGGTAATGAATTTATAGTTGGTACAATGTTCTTGTGAATATTCAATGTTCAGGTGTTGGCTACATTGACTGTGGACGTGGGCCAATACCACTTACATGAATTATCAGATAGCTACAAATAGTTAGTTTAGAAAGTACTTTACATAGTTAATGAGCATATTTGGCACATAATGGACCGTAATAACAAAGCGTATTTACCTCTTTGATCGTTTTTTCGATGTTTTGTTTCGAAAATCTCCGGACGGACAAACATAAATGAAATGAAATTAATAGCAATCCCAAAATAGGTAATCATGCCGCGTGTTATTGAAGCAACGCAAAACCTTAAAAACCTTTTCTTTAGTAGGTTCGATATTATTACTGGGTGTTGATTTGTAGGTGATTTTACTCGTCATACTTAACTACCTTTGATCTAAAAGTTTTTCGATTTTAAACGATTTTCCATCGATGTGGTGTATTTTTATTGGCCACTCAGATTTATGGTCTTTATTGTACCAGAAAAAAATAACTGGCGGGCTTAATACTAAATAGTATTTTATTCAAGCTAACCAACAGGTGACAAAGAGAGGGTGATGCGGGTAGTCCCAAACGGTGGAAAAACGATATCAAATTATAAAATTAATCAAGATATCAACATGTATAATAATGACAATTATCATTGTGTATCATAATGACAATGATAAATATTGATACATAACATAATATTTATCATTGTCATTATGATACACAATGATAATTGTAATTAACCATACATTGCCGGGTCTTCTGACGAATCTTTAGATAAATCAAAAGGCCCCCGGTGGTAATCGAACCCACGATCACTGAGACTGTAATCAAATGTTACCGCAAGACCATTGAGGCAGTCGAATGGTAAATATTACTTGAATCCCCAGTTTAAGTAGTGTACCTCCGTCCGACTATTCTTCGGTGGAAAACAAAACGTTCCACTTATTTACTCACCTGATAGTACATCATGATGTCTCGAAACTATTGACAAAGGAACATAACTCAGTCGTAATAAATTTTCATAAATAACAAGGATCTTGCGTCTTTTCTCATTTATTTTCCCTGTCATGAATTGACTGATGAATTTTGCTTTGTTGCAAGGAATGTAATTCTAGGGGAAAAACCGACCAAGTGCGCGTCGGACCCGCGCACCGAGGATTCCGTACAAATTCCGTGTATGTTTTTTTGCGGCACAAAATAATAGAATACATTCCAGAATACACACCTGGGCTGACAGTACACAACATAATAGAATACATTCCTTAATATTGTTGTTTATATTACTTAACTTGAATCTTATTGTTTGTTCGCAGGTAAGTTCACAGGGCACGTGTCTCGCGTATGAAATTTCGTCCCGAGTAAGATTACACCAGCGAGCCGTTTTACACCAAAGAATAAGAGTAAGCATTACGGCTCTTTTAGCATCTCGCTATACCCGACTGCGGTAGAGCCCACAAGGAAGGCAATGTTAAAACTCTCGGCTCGTATGTAAGTATGCATCTAAGTTTGTCCGATTCTATGTTCCCTCATAACTCCTTAACCAATGGTCAGATTTTGACAGATAAGCTCTCAATCGATTCGTTGCGTCTACGCGAGTGTCAGAGGGTATATTAAAGTTAATGCTCAGCAGTCGGGTTTTTGGTTATTTTTATTTCAGATTTTTTTCATTTTCTTTTTGAGATCCCGGACATAAAATGCCGTTGGGCTATGCCACCCTTTACGCCGGGATAGATAATTTCATTTATTTATTTACGGGAAAACACTGTTCACATTTTGCAGAAGATCGTATATGCTAAAGAGGTATTTTTTACAAGTTTGTAAGAAAGTTTCCTATCTGAATAGTACAGACGGGTGTCTTATCGCAAGGCCTTTTTTCCAGACAGTATTTTTCCTGCATTAATCCTATTTGTTTGTTCGCCGAAGGTTCGTTTGTCTTAAACGCACCACGATGAAACTCGCGTGCTAAGATTGCCTCGGAGACACGTTAGTTACGGCATTGTTACGACTTTACGTCCCCTAGGGCTCCGGGACAAATAGCCGCTTTCACTAATAGACGCTTTACACAATTGGTGACTTTCACTAATTGGAAAGGTGACCGCTTTACCTTTTGGATGAAGTTTATTAGGTAAGATATCACTTTGAAAATTATCTAGGAGTAGTAAACTTTCAAAGTTTTTTCATAGTTATATTTATTGTTTTGATTAAGACCTATTCTGAGACCTACCAAATATACACAAAAAAATTCTTAAAAATCGTTGTAGCTATTTGATAACAAACACTGTGACATAAGATTTTTGTATATTAGATTTATTTATGGATACTTTTATTGCAGTCACATAGTTATCATGGTTGTGGTAGGATAATACCGTTTCTTTTAAAATTATGTTTATGTACCTTAGTTTTGTACATGTGACGTTATTGGTTAAGGCAATTAAGTTTATAAACACAATCGATATTGGACCTTTTTAATGTATGAGTATCTATGCATGCGTATCGCGAATCCTTAAAAGTAACTATCATTTATCGTAGAGGGTTTAGTCAAGCATAGTATCAAAGTGGTAGATAGGAGTATAAAGATACCTCGGATAATTTTGCAACAAAAATGTTTCATTTACCATTTAAGGGTGGATTAGCTGATGCTGATGAGCACCAATAAAAATAACATAGGTCCTAAAATACTATCTTTGGGTACGTTTTGCTGTAGGAGCTAAATGCTCCCAGGTATTTATGGTAGAAGGGGAAGGACGATAAAATCAATAGAAGAGAGTGTCGACAAAAATAATACATTTACTCGAGGTGTGTAGGAATGAGGATGGACGGAAATAGTTCCCCATTCTTAGGTAAAAATACTGACTTAATAAATATTATGATATGATACAAATATTGACCGAATAAATATGATAAAGGGAATGACGTAGTTACGGCCTCTGACGATCGTTTTAGAGAAATCAAGTTTTTATAAATAAGACGTTAAAAGTTTAAGAGCCCCATTACAGAGTTTAAAAAATTATGATTATTTTAAAAACCTATTTAGAGGCTAAAAATTCCACCCATGCCGGGTCTTAGGGATGGGCAAACGGATAAAATATATCGATATATATCGTATCGATATTTTTTAAATATATCGATATATATTTACAAAAAATATCGACATTTCGATATATCGATATTTTTTTCCAAGATAGGGTCAAAACTAGATACCAATAAAAAGTAAATACACATGTGACATTATTTTATTTAAGCATTGATAAATGTAATATTGACTTAAAATCATTCAAACCAGTATTCGTCTGGTATGGACATCAGCAGCACTCTTTGTTTGATGTGCTCCCCGGTCAGTCTGCTCCTATTGTCCGGCACTATTAAATTAACAACTGAAGCAACCCTTTCGGATGATGCTGATGAAGCTTGACATATCAAATATTTTAGAGCAACCACGCCACTCGCCGACGAAAATGATGGTGGTGGATTAAAGACGCACATACGAAATGCAAGCACACACTTGCAATCGAAAATGCAAGCGCACACAAACACACCCAGTATTAGATACACTACACAGTGACACCTAGCAAACAATTGTCAGTCAGTGTCCGTACCTAATCTATGGTTCTAGTTAGCTCCCCTTAAGTTGGCTCCACTGCACAAACCACAAACGGATCATAGACTAGATATTTTTTTATTATGTTCGAAGCGAAGGAAACATACAGCCTACTAAACCTTTTCTTTAGAATAGAGATCGAATTCTTCGGATACATGAAGTGAAGCTTGAGCGGAGAGAGCTGTTCAAAATACATCGGTTTTGATATCCGAAAATATATATCGAAAATCGATAAATCGAAAAAAATATAATCGCCGATATATATCGATTATTTCCTGGAAAAATATCGATATTTCGATATATCGATTTATTTTACCCAAGCCTACCGGGTCTTGAACCCACAACCTCTTGCTAGGGGCTGCAAGTGATGTAAATCGCTTCGGTCAGATGTCGCTGCCTGTACGTATTACAGAGAAGTTTGAGAGGCTTGAAATTTCACTGATGCCTTCACTTGCCCATTAGCTCAGTTGAGAGAGCGCTGGCACGGTTAGCCAGAGGTCGCGGGTTCAAGTCCCGGCATGGGTGGAATTTTTAGTCTCTAAATAGGTTTTTAAAATTGTCCTCAGCACGGGTTAGTGCAACAAAAAGAATATAATTTATGATTATGTTCAATAAAAATGCACAACAACACGTAAGACAAGATAAGAATATTCTTTATTGCACACAAGAAGCGAGACATAAAATATGAAAGTTACAATGAAAAAGTCCAATAGGTATACTTATACTTAAATAGCAAAAAAAATTAACCCGTATTTGTGTAGTCCAATATTTTTGCGCTGAAGTAGTTTTCCGAAGGGTGTTCGTCTACACGAAAAAATATTTATGAGGCTCGAGTCACATTTTTTTAAAGATTGAATGTACTGTGACCTAAGCTGTATTTAACTGTGTGGATAGAATATTTCATACAAGACTGTTTTTCGCGTGACAATTGGATAAAAAGTATAATATTATGGTAAACGTGGTTCCTGTCTGTATTTCTTTCATTGAAATACGTTTAATTAGGTAATTGGTAGCCCTTTCATTAATAATTATAATATGTAAGACAGCTAAAGCTGCGTTCAAGGTTATTTGCGCAGATATTTAAAGATTTTTTTAACAAGTGGATCAAATAATTTGTAATGTGTTAAATAATGTGTCACTAACACATTTTTTTAATCCGATTTTTTTCTAAAACTTTGCACACATATTAAAGAGATTCTTCTCTCTTGGAAATGCTCTTAAAGGGAACAAATCGATACAGAGTAAAACGAATAAGTTAACCAGCGAGGAGGTATTGAATAATTTTCGGGAGGACAATTTTGCGAATAAAATTATTGAACACACGTTCTTGAAATATAGTAAGGGAACACTTAATTTAGGATTCTTGTAAATTTTACCCCTGTGTGCATTAAAAAGGGGCAGAAAATAATTGAACTTGAACTAACAACTCTCAGCCCAAACTTTAAGATAAGAATATTCTTTATTGTACCAGGAAAAACACAAACATGAAATATTTACAAAAATCCAGTACAAGTGGCGGCCTTATTGCCAAACTTTAATGTTGGAACAACGAAATGAAAATGAACTAAACATGAAGCGGTGGTAGCGCTTTGACACCCAAGAAGTCGCTAGTAGTACAGTTAACAGCACACCAACCTTTACATGCGTACACTCTACTCAGTTACATTAAGGGTGGTTTTGCAACTAAAATGTAAAGGTTGAAGTGCCGTCGACGGCACGTATACGAGTGCGTAGCAACATCAAGTGACAACCTTCCACAATAAACAAACGAAACAAACAAGAAGCTAACCGATATTACAAGTTCGCGCGAATCAACAACCAAGGCAATACAACTTTCCTCGAAACATCATATTGCCTCGTGTATATTCCTGAGCTTTTCCCGAAGTTCACATACCTATACGTATGCTTAGGCACATACGGTGGTAGAATGTAAGTGTGGTAAATCGAAGCATGTTATTAATTAATTACTCATACGAGTATGAGCGAGCCATGACTGTATCAGATACTACAATTAATTAGTTGTTTGGGAAAACAATTTATTATTAGCATTCGCTCAATAAGTGTTTTGTTTTGTTATAGAAAACCAATAGCTTAGAAGCACATTTACAAAATTGAGACGATCAAAGTCAAAGCCAATAACAGGCTTTCACTGATAATCAGAACTAAACATACATAAGCAGCCTATATACGTCCCACTGCAGGGCACAGGCCTTCTTTCAGGGAGAGAGTATAGGCGTGCCCACCGCGGGTTGGCTATTTCAAGCGCTAAAGTATGTGAATAACTCAGACACTCATGTTTCCTCACGATGTTTTCCTTCACCGTTAGCGAGTGGTATTGCTACTATAACTTCACAAATGTACATAACTTGGAAAACCAAGTCATAGGTACATGCCCGCACTCGAACCTGGGTCTCTCGCTTCCGAGGTCAATGTTCTACCCACTAGGCTACAACCGCTGTGTTAACTAAACATATTCATACAATATTTTAAGTTATGTGCCTTTTTTAATTTAGTAGTAACACCCTCATACAGAAAAAAGGGTACCTACGTTAGCATTAATTTTATATCTAATTGTTCATTAACACAAGCACATGGAACACATTATTATTTTCACACAAACCTAAGTTTAGCTTCATGCATATTTGTGGTGGCTTCTAGTCGTCATTTAAATAAAATAGGGAACTAGTGAAATTAATTGAATTAAACATAGTAGGGTAGGCCCCCCGCCAGATGGTCTGACGACCTGGTTACGGTGGCGAGGAGTCGTTGGATGCGGGCGGCACAAGACCGGGAAGCTTGGAAAATCATGACGGAGGCCTATGTTCTGCAGTGGGCGTCAAATAGCTGATGATGATGAAATATAGTAAGCAAGTAAAATGTTTCAATCAATCAATCAGTCCGTACTCGTCCATTGCTGGACATAGGCCTCCCCCCAGGCACGCCACTATCTTCTGTCCTCGGCCATCCTCATCCAGCCAATGCCAGCAATCTGCCTCAAATCGTCGCCCTAGCGAGCTTTCCTACGCTGCGTAAAATAGGTATTTATATGGTACCATTTTGAAAACATCAATCAATCAACCCTTATTGGTCTACTGCTGGTCATAAGCTTAACGGTGTTTTTTTTTTATAAAATCACGATTCCTTATCTTATCTAAAACGGAGGCAGTTAAAAAATCTGTGCTGTGGTTACGTTTTTCCCTTCGCCATAAGCTACTGGAACTAACTGCCTCTGAGGAGTGTTTACAGGAATCGTGTTTATATAAATAAAACCGTATATAAAAATTAATTCACGTTAAAATTTGTATCCTAATGTTAATCATTGAAACTTTAGGAACTCTTATTATGTAATCGAGCATCATCGTATAGAGATCAGCATTTTCGAGAGCTGTAATTGCATTCAAGCATTGACTCGACATGATTTTTGGAGAGTTTATTGGTAAAAAACCTTCGGGGCCTTATTATGGAGCAGCAATATGTTCGGTTTTTTCCTGCCACTGGCAAGAAATATCGAAATTATTCAGAAAAAGAACCGTATCGCTAGATACGAGTGAATTGTCGGGCTCAAGCGCGACGTCACGACTCTTCTGAACATATACAGGGCGTCCCAAAGTTATGGGACATGATGGGAAAGTACGTTAAATATCGTAGATCTATCTTATCTTTTTTGGTGAATACTCGATATGATATGGCACAATTCTGTTTGTAAGTCGCCCACGTTGTCGTATCGCTTTTTGTATAGCATCATCATCATCAGCCATTTGACGCCCACTGCAGGACATAGGCCTCCCTCGTGGTTTTCATAACCACGAGGGGTTTTGCCATAATCGCCACGCTTGGCAGGCGGGTTGGCGATCGCAGTATGCGGTTGTAATCTCAGGAAGACGCTGCTGCCCGTCTCCTGGTAATTTATTTCCTAAGTCGCCTTCTACGACATCCACGGAAGGAAATGGAGTGACGCTATTCTTAATCCGGCGCCACGCGGACAAGCATATCTTTCACATATCCCCAAAAGAAGAAATCTAATGGTGTAAGGTCCGAGGATCAGGCCGGCCATCGAATCGGTCCATTCGTACCAATCCAAGTAGGAAAACATTCATTTAGAAAATCTTAAGAAGAGTTATTAGTTTTTGACCATTCTTTCGATTGGCATCATAAAAGTAGGGGTGTTTTTATTTACATCTAAGTCTGTTCGACTCCCAGACGAGGCAAGTAATTTTTAAAAAATCTTTGAATGCAGAATTACAAACTTTTAAAAATAACATAGTCTTCTTTCAGCAAAATACCCTATCTACGATATTTAAGGTACTTTCCCTTCATGGCCCATAATTTTGGGACGCCCTGTATATCGCTGATTCATAATAAGGGTCCTTGCCTGAAAACTTTCTGTCAGAGAGTGACATGCATGGCTACTTTTCATCTAGTTTCAATAAAATGGCATTTTAAGCGCAGTGAGCTAGTAGAAATTACCACATGCTCATCTCACCTTCATGATTTCATTCACACTGGGGTGATAAAACTGAACGGCGTCTTCAACTTATAAAGTCGCACGCTGTTGTGGATAACGCGACTAGTTTTACACAGCAGTTTTATGCAAATAGCAACTCCCTAAGAGCAACTTAGCAAGGTTACAGGTGCTCCGAGAGCCTTTACAAGTCATAATACGTTTACGGGGCAATTCTGAAAGTCGATTCGCTCTTACCTGGGAAAAGTTGGTAGGAACACAATGTTGGGAGATAATGAGGGGTTGGTGCTGAAGCTAAATGGAAATATCGGACGCTTTGGGGTAAGCGGCGAGTTCTACACGAGAATTTCGACCGTCAGTGCGCATTCGCAGCGAGTAAAATTGAACATGCTCAATTCTAGTCGTGGCGGCTTCAACTCGCGGCGAGTGAATCTATTCGCACCGAGTAGCCTGTCACAATAAGCTTCGGTCACACACAGCGACTAATCGCTGCGAATTTCTACTCGCCGCGAGTATTCGCTGTGTGTGACCGAAGCTTTTCTCTCTCTGAGAGTTGGCCTGTCTCCTGAAGCGGGACTGCTTATAGGTCTGGACTGCTTATAATACGAATAACAATTCGGAAAGATTATCGTAGGACCGCCAAAATCCACCCCATGGGGAACGGGCGAAGAGATATTGTTACAGAAACCGAATTGTGAGAAAAATGTGAATGTGAACGCACGCGTTATTTGTCATCATAAATAAATAAATACCATTTTGCCACGGCTCGCTGTAGAAGAAAGCGGAATATACCGGTATTTTTGGTGAAATTTAACGCGAGAGGAACTTTTAATAATGCAGGTGATCTTAGGATTCGTAGAACACTTACGTAAAGCTTACCTTCAGATTTTCTCGCTGTTAAATGGGCTTATTGTTTCATGTACTTACTTAAATTGGGTTTGCCCGGTTTCACCGAGTTTTAAGGCCCATTTTAAGGCCCACTTAAGTTAGTTTGGGTTTACCGACGTTCATTTCACTTGCAGGTGCTATAAAAAATAACTTTCACACAAAACAATCACTTGTCCTGGTCCCAAACTAAGATGTCCTGTGCTATGGTAACCAGACAAGGACATCACAAACATGGAAATACACTCAGACCGAGGCCATCGGTACAAATGCACGGCGGCCCAACGTGGGAATCGAACCCACGACCTCCATCATGTGATCAGACGTGATACCGCTAGACCAACGAGGCAGTCTAGGAGAATTATTGTCGTAATGTCACTTTTTTTAAATGGAGTATTTTTGTTATTATCTTCATTGTGACAAAATTTTAATGCGAGTCGCTTTTAATGTAGGTATAGATTTTTTTAATACTTTATTCGCGTGGAAATTTTGATGTATATTTTTCTGGAACAAAAAGTAGCCTTTGTGCTATTCTACACTATAATCTATCTCTGTGCCATGATCCAAATCCGTTCATCCTTTCTGGCGTAATTGAGTAACAGACATCTATCCTCGAACTAAGAGTAAAACCCGGAGTAAAATACCGGATAAACTTAATTGGTTTTGTATTCTTTGTTGCACTAATCCGTGCGAGGGATAATTTTAAAAACCTATTTAGAGGCTAAAAATTCACGGCACGGTTAGCCAGAGGTCGCGGGTCCAAGTCCCGGTGTGGGTGGAATTTTTAGCCTCTAAATAGGTTTTTATTTGGTTTTTTTTCAGAAGAGTCCGACGGTTGCGCTCTGATTCGCAGAGCAAATCAAAACTTTCGCATTCATAATTTATAAATACTTATAATAGTAGAAAGATTATTTAGGGCCTAATAGCCTTAATTAGGTGTGAAGATGCTATTTGAAAACCATCGCTGCATAATCCCTACCCCCAAATATTTGCTACACCGACGGCAGGTCAACCTTTACATTTTTGTTGCAAAGTCGTCCTTAGCGTAACTGATTATAGTGCACGTGTGTAAAGGTCGATGTACTGTCGACTGTACCTCGTAATGAATCGCCGAATATAGATAGATAGATAGATTTGTGGCAACTTTGACACACCACAAGATGCACTCTGACGCTCTGACTTTGTCTTGTATTATATTGTATTTATGTGACTTGTTTTTCCTTTGTACTTGTTTATGTTACTTGTTATGCCTTTTTTTTCTTGTGATGTGTTAATTTGTCCCAATAAATGTATTTCTTCTTCTTCTAGAACACTTTATTGTACATAATAGAAATGGAATTTACACAGATATACCTGACTTACCTACCTAAGCCTTAACCCGCCCGCTAACATTTTCATAACATTTACTATCCGCTGGATTTAGGCCTTAATTACCGGGACCTAGCGGCCATTTGCATTTTATATCACGCTTTATATTGCCAGCCTTGGAGACTTAGTTTCATTCAACTAACTGGTAATTGGCGAAGTTAGCGATACCTGGAGATATCCCCTTTTTGCCCGACTGCGGCGGAGCCGTTTGTTTGACTCATTATGTGTTTGGTGTTTGTTTGTATGTATGTAAGTATTCTATGCTGCCTCGTAACTCCATAATCTTTTTCACGATTTTGAGAAATCAGATCTCAATTGATTCGCCATAATTGGGCAGGTGACATAGGCTATACATACACGCTCATTTCTGGGTGGTTTGAACGCCGCAGTTACGAGATGTAATTCGTAAATATAAATGGCATCTATTTAGACTATTACTTTTATTTACGCTTAGTAAATAAAAAAATAAAAATAGTTGACAAATCTTTTTCCGAATTGAGAAATCTTGTTTAAAAAAATTCGCCCACAATTAGTACCGCCCTCTCCGTCTAACCGAACAATGAGCCGCGGACCCGCGGCACGCGGACAACGTTGTCGAACCAGGTGGCCGCAGTGGCACGCACGACTGCTAATTGTTTGTGTCGAGATATTTTTGAAAAGTGCGTTTTTTAAAAACCAAACTTGCGACTTCGATAGCTATTGTCATGCACGTTCATTTTGCTATGTCTTTCAAACCACCCAAAATTATTGCAATATAAAATCAGCATGAATCCGTAAAAAAAACAAAGTCATAATAAAAGTCTTGACCCATTTTGCAGGAATTTCTCTACACACAGAAAATAGATGGCGCTATTTTCAATCGTGCTGGCCTACACTTACGCCGTGAGAACACTATAGGTTACTCGTTCATTGGTTGCTAATATTTTTGATGTTTTAATACCCCTAAAATGTGGTTTTCGAGCAAAAAGGGTTTCTTGGATAAATTTGATTGTTTATGCTTAGCGTTTAAGCTTAGTTATTATTGGGTTAATCGTTTTTTAAAACTTTGTAAATTGATAAATTCTATTTTGTTGTATCTAGTTGCCACCACCACCATTTTACACCATGTCACAGGATATCCCAGTTTGGGACCAAAAACAATTTTAAAGTGTTAATGTTTAATCATTCGACAGTTTTGAATGCGATTTTGATACAACTCGGTATCAGATCAGCGTCGTTAAAATAAAATAATTAGGTACAATAAATTGGAAGCGAGCTACGCGATATTAAATGCGTGTGCAGCAAGGCTCAGTTTTAGGTCCACTACTATTTTTGGTTTATGTCAACAATATTATCGGATTACACAGGAGCATTGCCCTTTATGTTGACGACACTTGTCTGTTTTATTCCGGAAACACAATTAATGAAATTATCAAATTGGCTCAAGAGGATTTAGATAGACTGTTAGAATGGTTCCAGTATAAGCTTCTCTATAAATTCCTCAAAAACTAGCTACATATTTTTTCTGCAAAAATAAAAAAACTAAATCTGTAACCACGAACCACTTACTATAAACGACGCTTCATTACATCACTCAGTGCAAGAGAAATACCTCGGTCTTATACGGAACCATGGCAGGACCACATAAAACGTCTAAAATAAAAAAAAATAACATCCCTTACAGGAGCGCTACGCAGAGTTGCGGGTTGCTTTCCTAGATGAGTGCGATACATTATTTAGAACTCACTGATGAAACCACATTTAGAATATCTTATCTGGCGGACAGCAGCTAAGGTATATGTACAACAACTTCAAAGAGCACAAAATTAACTAAAATTTCTGTTTGGCTATAACTATTTCACTCCCACTGACAAAATTTACCAGGATACCAAAATAATGCAAACTACGATATCACTAAAAACTAATTATGGCAAGATGAGCATACAATTTGAGGGAATACAACTATACAATACCAAAAAATATCAAAGAATCGAAAAAACTCAACAAGAAAAAGTTCAACGATCCATTGAGGTTGTGACGGTATAACTAGATACGGCCGCGTAAATAAGCTTAGCCGATAACTTTTGTGATCGCCTGCGTTGGAGTGACTTGTATTCTACCTCCATTACAAATTAATGTGTGCAACCGATATTGTACTGAAGAATTATTACAACATACAACCACCTACATATTATTATACGGAACTATTGTCTATTTGAACCTTAATTTAAAGTTATTTTATTTTATAAGCTCATGCGTGTATTTATTAAATTAATTAGTCATTAATTCTCGCTTTAAGTGAACATCTATATTGTTCTTATGAGAATAAACGTCTTAAACCATAAACCATCATCATCATCATCATCATCATCATCATCATCAGCCTATACTTGCTCACTGCTGGACATAGGCCTCTCCTATTCCACGCCACTGAGCACGGTCCTCGGCTACTCTCATCCAGCTCTTGCCAGCCGCCCTGCCAAGATCATCGCTCCACCGAGTCTGAGGACGTCCTACACTACGTTTACTTATCCACGGTCTCCACTCAAGAACTCGTCTACCCCATCGGTTATCAGTTCTTCAGATGATATGGCCGGCCCACTGCCACTTCAGCGTGTTAACCATAAACCATACTAACTAGCACTGAAAAGCACTTTCCAGATTTTCTTCGTGCAACTCTATTTCAGACTTTCCCGGAAACGACTTAACTTTTGATTGCCATTAATAATATTTTTTTATTTCTTGTTAGAACGAAGAGGTGTTTTCTAATTCTCTGAGAATTGGGATTATCTGAGGAGTAAAATAGGATTATTAGAGAGGTTTTTAGGTAAAAAGACTTAATGCCAGACCCCATTGGCATTAAGTCTTTTTAGTTCAAAACCGAATCTTCAGTAACGATAAAATTAAACCACTCCCAACAAACAAAATTATTAACATTACAATTTTTATTTTTATTCTCATACTATCTCGGAACTTAATTCAGTCATTTAGGTAGACAAATAGATAGAGGAGTTTGCAATAAGCACAACCAGAAAAAATAATGAAACTTAAATGTAGGTGCCTTAATAAAAAAATGTTTTTTTTTTTACTTTTGCTTATTGTGAATGGTCAAATAGTCGATGACAAAGAAACGGATTAGAGAAAAAGAAGAAAAACATTTATAATAAAAACATTAAAGCTGCCATAAAAAAACAAAACCAAAAAGTTGATCCGTATGTAAAGAATGATAATAAAAAAGAAAGGAAAAGTCACGGCGACTCACTGCCATTATAAATGGCAGCTGACTCAGCACTATGCTAATGGACAAGTCTTCAGCGCTGATTTTCAGTCTGTGCAAAGAGTTACCCCGCAAGCCTCACAAACAGTGATACAATCGTTAACAATACGATATAGCATTTAACACTTAGTTATTTTTTATACAGAATGGTACTTAAATAGTTTTCAGTTTTTCAGGTTATCCATTCCTTTCGCCACACCCTGTGTGTACTCTATTCCAGACGATCCATTTTATCAGTGAAATTCTCCCCTTTTACCCCTTTGCAAAGTGGGTTCAATCTTGGAAGAACTTGTCCCTATTTTGTGGCGAAACCACGTCGTAAAATAAAAAAAATATATTGTAAAACAAAAAACCTGTCTGTCCAAAAGAGAATTGAATTTGAAAATTCAGCAGGCAGGACTCAACTTACCTATAAGAAATTGACCGAGAGCTCCCGCCTGCTGAGATTTTAAGTTCAATGTATGGTGGTTGCTTTGGGCTCTTTTTATTGCCCCCTTACGATTTGGCCCGTTTAGCAGCCTTTTTTTTAATATAAGTTTTTTTTATTTGAGGCTATTCAGTGGTATACGAATTGCTTTTTCTTTTACTTGACAACTCATTTGAGAAAATATGTTCAGCCGTTTGGTCCCTGCTTGGTCTTCAATCAACCCACATACTCCCACACATAAATACATACGCGCGAAAAACACACCCCCTTTGCTTTCGCAGGCCGGTAAAAAGCCGAGCCAAGTCGTAAGCAAATAATCACGCAGCTTCATTACGAAGCTTTTACGTCTCCGGCTGGGACTCTGGGAGCAACGCAGACATTCTCGAATACGTATTGCTTATAGCCTCTTTAAGTGTGTACTTAGACAGACAATCCCTCGTTTTACTCAGATACTGCTATTGCCAGCGACTATATTTACTGCAAAATACGTCCGTGCGCAGTCAAAGTCAAAGTTCAAAACCTGACAATTAGTTAGTTAGATAATCTATTTAGAGGCTAAAAATTCCACCCATGCCGGGACTTGAACCCGCGGCCTGTGGCTAACCATGCCAGCAGCATTTGTAGCCTCTAAATAGGTTTTTTTTTAAATTGTCCTCAGCACAGGTTAGTGCAACAAAAAGGATATAATCATGTAGGTACAGCGATATCATTATCATGTTCTCAGCACGGGTTAGTGCATCAAAAAGAATATAATAGTTAGACCTGAGATTGCCGCACTTAGCCTCACAGTTGGGCCATTGTAAGTGGCAAAGCGCTAAGGTATGTAAACCCCTCAGACATTAGGGTTTCCTTACAATGTTTTTCTTCACAGCGAATGATAGCTTAATAAATGTACATAACTTTGATAACAAAGTCATTGGTACATGCCGGGATTTGAACCCACGACCTCCCGAATGAGAAGCTGGCGTTTTACCGCTCCGCTACCTCCGCTCTTAACCTGACAATTAAGAATTTTAAACCTTTTTGTCTATTTGAAAAGTTAGATATTTTTGGAGAATAAATGGTCGAAATACTTCTTTATTCTTATGACTACTCGTAAATCGTTTCCTTAATCGTTATTTACGATAATATTGCATTAATATGAATTGTAGCGCTATTTAAAACAATAACTTCTACAGAATACAATCGTTTGTCCGGTCCCAAACTAGGATACCCTGTGCTATGTTAACCAGGCCAGGACATCACAAACATGAAAATCATCCGGACTGAGGTCATTTGTACAAATGTACGGCGGCCCCCAGTGGGGATCGAACCCACGACCACCGACAATAACATCAAGAGGAGAAATGAAATGAATTCAAAGGAATTGAAATGAAAAACTTATAGAGGGGTTATTCATGCAGTAAGATGAAACATTTTGGCCGGCAACGCCGCTGTACAAGTTAAACCAAATATTAAAACCAAACCGGCATCAAAGTCAACACAAACACAACACCAACTAGCCATTAGCTTCACCGAGCTGCGGTCCGTTTGAGCAATGTCTCACTTAGCCTGCTTCATTCCTCTCTCAATCCGCACTACCTTCATTCAATCACGTCGGTTCAAAGGCGGATACACAGAGGGGTAATCTTGGCCTATATCTGCTGAATGTCGCCGCATGCACACTCCCCATAAAGGGCTAAGAGTGCTCGCGTGTGTACACACTCTTGCGTTGTCACATCTTCTCTTGAATTAAAAATTGAAAAAAGTGTCAATCTTCATTGACATAATTTACAGTAAGTGTATTTGTGGATTATAGTGAATGCAAAAACGAATGAATTGAACGAAAAGATAATATTGTTTTTAATTTACGAAGCCGTCACGCAATAATATTCTCCGGGCCTATTTCTCGGTCATGTATCCTAAAAACATTATTTACATGATTGAGCCAATTTTTTGTAAACACGATCCTTAAAAGAAGCTTTGTAACTTTGCACCCGCCACTTCAATCTACCCGCGACCACGGCAGCTGCAGCGTTGCCGAAACGTCGGCAATTAAGGTAATAAAATTTTTACCCAATAAATAATCGCCATTAGACCCGTTTATTACACATTGATATGGTAGCGCCCGACCGCACGTCCTTGGTCCGAGGTACTAACTTCCCTGCTCGCGCGGTCCTACCCAAGTGCCTCCAGAGAGTGTGGATCGGGCAGACGTCTCCCATTGACAGTCGACGAGGGTCCCAAGTGGGGTCTGGACCCGGTGAACTGCCTCCGTGATTAATAATGCCGCGGGCTATTTGTTACTGGCCGCGATTTTTCTGCGGCTCTAAGGCCCGATGGGCATCGCTGTTGGCCGATAAGAATCCGGGTATGACAGGAAATGTTCGGAACAGTCATTGAGCCGTCTCGGTGAAAGGTATGAACTGAAACAGACTGAAATCTTTAGCGGAAACGTGTCAGCTTGACAAACAAAACTGAGCAGCGGTTGAGTAAAATGTAGTATACAAAAAAAAAAAATCAATTTTCCAATTGTTCCTAGAACTTTGTGAATTTTGTGAACAATATCGTTACATTATAGACAGCGTTACATTTACCGACCTCATACTTTCAAAATGCCATGCCATTTACCCATACTTAACTATTGCTACTATATAAGACAGTGCCCATCTCCTTCGTCAGTCAATCGAGCAGGCAGGCGTCCCATCTTTAAAGATTTTTGAAAGCGTATAACCAAATCCTTCCTTTTATACTTGGCATCATTTTAGTCTTACCAAATTTATCCGACTTTTATTTTACATACAAACCTAGACTCGCTGCTGGCTGTTTTTGTTACATTTGCCGAAGTAACCCAAAACAGAAGAAAAACAAGAAACATTCAGCGAGTAAGGAAATAAACTGTTTATCTCGGAAAATCTTTGTCTTGTGCCCAAAAGTTTGTTTGTGGCTTTATATTTAGCTTTGTTCACATGCATTCAGTGACGAATTCTAGTGAACATTGGAAACATTTCGCACTCCTAGAACAAGACAGCACTAAGTCGAAAAACTTCTTTTTTCAGCATCGACGAAAAACAGTTAACTGGTTTTTTATTTAAGTTATTGCCAAAATCTTGAATGTTTCATGTAATATATTCAATGTGAATCAATATTGTATTGTTTATTCTCCTTACTAAACGTCGAGCAAGAGTTCATATGCATTTTTCGATTTAATTCTCTATTTCCTAATTATCTCATGAAATAAAAACGAACTATTTTGAGACACGTCCATTTTGTTGAATGATTCTGAAATAGTGCTCTATTATCTTGCCATATATTAGTTAAGTTCAGATATACAATAAGGAGCTATTTGATTTCTTTTCAGGAATTTTCCTGTTGTTAGTAAAATAAAACACAAAAATTACGAAAATCAGCATTTTTATTAAACAAAATAAACATCATCACCAAGAACCGTAGTGTGGTTTTGGACAAAAAGATTCAACAACATACACAGGCACAAAATAAAAAAAACAAGACAAGCAAACTCGAGTTTACAAAATTATTAAGGGAAGGAAACACCAAGTTTCACCACACGATAAGTAGTTGCTACATAAGTACTACTGACTGTGACCAATGTAATACTGTTAGGTAAAAAATGCTTTACATCTGTACTATCTTGGTAACCTACGATAATCTTTTATTCCTATTTAGATCTTAACTTTAACAATGAAATATAAATTAATAGACTTAAATCTCACATAATCAACAAGCACCTTCATAACAAATCAATAAAAAAATCAAGGTAAAACATCTTTAAATCTTTTAACTAAGATGGCACTTAAAACTTACTTGTGACTTTTATTTAGTTCTGTACCATCTTTTCTTAAAATTCGGTAACTTCTAAGGTATCCATTCTTTATAAGTATCAAGTGTTTTATAATGACATAAATTATTATATAATTTAAATAATCACAATGTTACAAAGATCAACAAGTACTTTCATATTAACCTAAAACTTAGTTATGACTTTTAATTCAGTTTTGTACCATATTTACTTATAATTAGTGATTATAATCGCTGGGTGAGCTGCTGCTGCTGGAGCTTGATGATGATGAGCTCGACTCTGATGAGGAGCTCGAGCAGGAAGTAGTAGAAATTCTTCTAGGGACTACAAGAGGCCGAATTTTTTGTTGAGCAATAAGAGAAAAAGTGGGATCTGTAGGTATCTAAATCGTCTATGAAATCACTTTCATCACTTAGACCAGGTAATGTACCAGCCGTTATTGCTTCTTGGACAGTTGACTGGTCTTCTAAGGTTGCTCCGATTGCCTTTTTGAGCATCAGCAAGCCGCGTCCCTTCATCATCTGCCATAGAATGAGTGAAAACTAAATTAATTCAAAAAGAGAGCATTATCTGAAAATCATGTTTATTTTGTCCTACTTTAATAAGAAAAATACTGCATAAAAATACTTTCCTTTTAATATACAACTATAGTAATAATTCAAAGTATTCAGAGACTATTTTAAATGATTTTTTAATAAACTATCGCAACTTTTAAATGTACCATCAATAGGGCGTTATTTAAAAGAAAACACCTATTTCAAACAATACGGAACTATTTTGGAATAATAGAAAAAAATAACATACCTTTGTCAATAATACTGCCGTATTTCGGAATACTAGTAAAACGCCCACCAGGAAAATTCTCCAACACGGGATTATCACTAAATAACTCACATAAATCGTCTCAATAATTTTAACAACACCAGATTATTCCTAAATAATTTGGGTTTGCGTAAGCGCAATACGGTTTATTACGACGGTGGCCATGTTGCAACTAAACATAAATCCGTGTTCATGGTATGACCTTTTACTCATTTATTCACTAAGAGCGACGTACAGTGCCATCTCTTGGGCGTCTGTGCGAATATAAATACGCGTGTCTTAGTGGTATGCGCGTTAAAACTTGGCGGATTCAAATATGCAATAAAGTCGATTTTGAGATTTTTCGACATAATTCCGTCTTGTTCTAGGAGTGCGATTTGTGAAAAATAAAGTGCGATATAAAACCCGACCAAGTGTGAGTCGGAATCGCGCACGAACTATTCCGTACCATTATCTATACAACATTTGAATATTTCAAGCGTCTACCTGTTGCCGTTATTAATATCAATTCTATTATATTCTTTAATATCAATACAAGAAATCCTTAACAAAATGGATCACCGATTTTTGTAAGTAATTTTTAGGGTTCCGAACCGAAGGGTGCCAAACGGGACCCTATTACTAAGACTTCACTACCTGTCTGCCTGTCAGCCTGTCCGCCTGTCCGTCTGTCCGCCCATCCGCCCGTCCGCCCGTCCGAGTCCGCCCGTCCGAGTCCGCCCGTCCGAGTCCGCCCGTCCGAGTCCGCCCGTCCGCGCGTCCGCCCTTCCGCCCGAGCGCCCGCCCGCCCGTCCGCCCGTCCGCCCGTCCGCCCGCCCGTCCGCCCGTCCGCCCGTCCGCCCGTCCGCCCGTCCGCCCGTCCGTCCGTCCGTCCGTCCGTCTTTCTGTCTGTCTGTCTGTCACCAGGCTGTATCTCATGAGCCGTGATAGCTAGGCAGTTGAAATTTTCACAAATGATGTATTTCTATTGCCGCTATAACAGCAAATACTAAAAACAGAATTAAATAAATATTTTAAGGGGGCTCCCATGCAACAAACGTGATTCTTTTGCCGTCTTTTGCTCGAAACTAATAACGGCAGCAGGTAGACGCCTGAAATATTCACAGAATATGTAGTTCTATATTCGCTTAACGAAAAAGGCGACACAAAATCCGAAAGTTCACAACAAACATAGAACATAAAACTAAAATGCTAAATTAATCAAAAATACCGCCCCTGGCCACACTCTACTCGAAAGATCCCATGACTCCAGCAGTGTTCCCCCGCTGTACCGCCAGGGGCCTGTTTCATAGGACTATAATTAATGGTTCACTATGACAATTCGATGTACATTGCAAAGTTGATAAACCCACAAATTAACAAGAAGGAAGACTGCTACGCAGTGTGCATACTTCGAACTGTAGTAATAAACTACGAATTGTAGTTTTATGAAACTCGGCACAGAGAAATCCTTTGCATCAGGTATGCCCCAGAACGAATTGTTGATTGTTTTTTTTAAAATGTTTGGTGTTCATACACAACTTTAGGTATCTCCAGGTTCGGAGCCCAAGTTTCAGGAGCTAGGGATACAGAGAATACATTTTTTTGTTTTGAATACTCGTGAACGGGTGCTATCCCTATGTCTGGCCGCAGCACTGGTGTTTTCCTACTTTTGTTACAACAGTAACTAATGTTTTAGCATTGCAAGTTGTCGATTGCACTCATGACCTCTTGTTAGGTAGGTACTCGTACCAACTTAATAAGTTCACATGAATCGCGACGTTCATTAGTAGTTATGTATTAAACGGGTCTAATCGCGATTATTTATAAGGTAAAAACGCGATTACATCCGTTTATTAATGTAACTATCAACATTCATTAGTCGTAATAATAATAATACATTTATGAAAGCAGGCCCGAAATGGTAGTGACAATGGTTCCTAAATCTGTTCTTAAGTAAGTGTAAGTATATACATTTTTTAACTATTTACAAAAAATCTGTTCGTCTCGAAAAATATTTTTTTTTAAATTGAGAATACTCGCACAGTCTACATAACTGTAGATACATTAATACATAATGTATTAGATTTAATGTGATTTGAGAAAAGATTTCAGAGTGGAGTTTATTTTCGCTGTCTTGTTCTCTACTACAACACGATCCTAAGGCTAGGGTTGCCATCAGCTAAATTACGGACCCAGGACATAAACTTCAAAAACCCGGACATTTGGGTGAAAAAAATATTTTTTCCCGGAACTCGAAAAAAAAATTACAATAAAATAAAAACATTGTTAAATCAACTGTTATTTGGAAGTATTCTTTTTGGCATCAATGAAATTATAAAATATTATAAATTATTAAAAACAAATTTAAATTAAAAATATATATATAAACTGCGCGGAGCGGTGTGACTAGGGGGAACACATTTTCAGGATATATTTGCCGCACCGAATTTTTATCTATGAAATGCTGTAATTTATTGCAATTCATTCCATTCTATCAAGTTAATCGGATTTCCCCTGACATAGTCTAACATTATACATAGACATTCAACAAACAGAATATAAATTCTTTACATTGAAATATATTTTTGATTTCTGAATATAACTACTTACATTATTTGTTCAAGTATACGGAGTGTCATAAAAATCCTTATATCTATCCAAAAGAGTTCCGTAACGTAACTGTCGACTGTGCGAGTATTCACAATTTAAAGAAATATATTTTTCGAGACGAACAGATTTTTTGTAAATTGTTAAAAAAATGTATATACTTACAATTACTTAAGAACAGCTTTAGGAACCATTGTCACTACCATTTCGGGCCTGCTTTCATAAATGTATTATTATTATTATTATTACGACTAATGAATGTTGATAGTGTGGCGAGCACATGTCAACTCTGCGCGCGCACTATAAACTACAACATTCCTACATCGCGCAAGCAAAATGTTTCACATGACATACCATAAATATAACGTCCGACGAACATCAGTCGGACCGGCCGTCCCCAGGCATACGATCTGCCTGGCGGGAAATTTCCCTTTATAATGGAAGAGCACGATCACCCGCTCTTCCCTATAGTGATGACCCCTGACAGAACAATGTCAAACCTTCCTTCGCTCTCGCAGCACCCCACATACAATAAGTCTCAAAGCAAGGCCAGCATCCTCTTCCCTCTCACCTCATCAGTTCCACTACAGTCAACGCACCGACTACTGTTACTGATGGTGATCTCCCCCAACCCCTCGGCACGGCAGCCACACAGCAACAGCGCACGTTGCCAGTGGTACAGCAGCCTTCACCGGTTCCTACCACATGCGCGGTCCCCATGGTACTGTCGCCGGTGAAGTGACTGTTAGCCGCCGAACACCCTCAACCGCTAGTCGACTCACTGACTCAGCGACTCCTGGCACTTGCAGGCTTTAGAGCACAGACTTCGATTCCTATCAGACCTAGCTATGCGTAGCTACGGTCTTGAAGGGGAGTGATGTGGCGAGCACATGTCAACTCTGCGCGCGCACTATAAACTCCAACATTCCTACATCGCGCAAGCAAAATGTTTCACATGACATACCATAAATATAACGTCCGACGAACATCAGTCGGACCGGCCGTCCCCAGGCATACGATCTGCCTGGCGGGAAATTTCCCTTTATAGTGGAAGAGCACGATCACCTGCTCTTCTCTATAATAGTTACAAATTAAACGGATGTAATCGCGATTTTACCTTATAAATAGTCGCGATTAGACCCGTTTAATACATAACTACTAATGAACGTCGCGATTCATAAAAATACTATGAATGTTGATGAAGCGAAAGAGATCTGTCGATGGTAGCAAGAGGCAGGCCAATTACGGACTAATATTTTTTAAACTTATCTTATTTACAAAGCACAGTTCTAGAAATTATACAGCCATTATTATATTATGTTATTATTAATACTAATTAGTCCCGAAAGCGGTTAGACTTTTCAATCCCCAAAACTCTCGCCTCCCCCTCGCGTGGCCGAAGCAATTGAGCCACTCGCGGGTTATTTAAGGTGCTGTTGACTTTACTCAAATTTATTCATATTTCAAGCCTGCATAGGACGCGATTTATCACAGTACAGTCGGCCTTAACAGTGGCACGTTGAAGATTTATGGACTTATTTATAAAAAAATTAAGGAAAACATCGTGGAGAAACCCTAGTGTCTAGGGTGTTCACATACCTCAGCGCTGATACCTTGACCCCACGTATAGGGTGACCCATCCCACGTCATTCTCTATCCAGGATATCTAGATGGAACTATCGGTCCCTAATTTTGACACTTTCCTTATTTCAATTTGTGTATGATAGTATTTTTAATAATAACTCGCGGTGCTAATACGTAGGTATGTATTAAACGGGTCTAAGCGCAACCATTTACTGGGTGAAATGTAATTACCTTAATTCCTATTCCTATTGGAATAAAGGTAATTCTTATTTGAATTAAGGTACTTCCTATTGGTGTCAGTTATTGGTAAGGTAATACTTGCGATGAAACCCGTTTAATATATAACTAAATTGTTTGTGGCTAGAATATCCCCAGTTTCAATGAGGGTAATTCGTCATACACATACATACGCTTTTAAATCATCACAAACCACAAAATTCCGAAACTAATTAGGTATTATTATCAAATCTACAGCTGGGGTTATTTTAATCCGATTTTGCTGATATTTTGCATCGATTTCCGTTGTTAACTGTATCACGTGACCACCGCAAATGGATTCCACGAAACCCGAGATCGATAGGTCGCATTGCGCCGAGCCCCGAATGCATGCGAGGCCCTGCGGTGGCGGTGCCCTGGTCGATAGACCACAAGCCCTAATGGCCGTATGACTTGTGGTCGCAGAGGGCACGGGGTTTGGCTAGGCGAGGTCGCGACGGGCGTGAGATTATTGACAATAGATGGGATGTCACCGCGCATTTTCAAATAATTAAATAACCTCCACACAAAACAATCATTAGACTAGGGCATCACAAACATGGAAATACACTCAGACTGAGGCCATTTGTACAAATTAAGAACGGCGGTCTCCAGTGGGAATCAAGAACGTTTTACCCATCCTTGGTGGGAATAGAATCTACAACCCGACTATAGTAGTCGAGCGTGTTGACAGCTAGACCAAAAATAGTAACTCCATAACGAAACAACAGTCTACAGTCCACACGACAGGAGTCTCTCCCAACAATCTCGAAACGCCTCAAACGTAGCCTGCTGCGTCTGACAATAAGTCATTGTGTTTAAAATAGCAGTTTTGACCGGCCACTATTCACTGAATAGACATTTCCACACCATGGGTCTAACTGACAGTTCGCTATGCCGGGATTGCCTAAAAACCGGCCAAGTGCGAGTCGGACTCGCGTACGAAGGGTTCCGTCGTACCATTATCTATAAACATTTGAAGTGTTGCTGTTATTAATATCGAGCAAAAAGCGGAAAAAATATCTCGTTTCTTGTATGAGACCACCCCTTAAATATCTTTAAATATTCTTTTTTTTAGTATGTTTTGCTATAGCGGCAACAAAAATAAATACATCATCTGTGAAAATATCAACAGTCTAACTATCACGGTTCATGAGATACAGCCGGACGTGAAGGACGAACGGACGGACGGACAGCGGAGTCTTAGTAAAGGGTCCCTTACCCTTTGGGTACGGAACCCTAAAAAGAGAAATCCTCACCCACGTGATCATTCACTGTGAGAGAGCGTAGTAATCCACGAAAGATGGGATTCCTTCAAAAGGTCCGCAGTGATGTCAGCTGACTTTCTGCAAAGAGGAAGGCTAACTGGAGTAGTCCCACAGCCTTGCTATGAACAATAGCCCACCTATGAGGCTAAGGGCCGGTTTCTGAATGGAGAATTCCACTAAGTAAACAAACAAGTAACATTATGTCACGCTCGTTTCTGAGAAATTCGAAGAGACAGCACTACAGTTAACTATTTACGTAGCGGAATTCTCAATTCAGAAACTGGCCCTAAGTGCGAAAATGTCGTCCAAATAACTAAACAACGATACAATATTTATCATTTCCAAACTTGGCATAGTCTGTGCTGATAGTTAAACAAACAAAAAAACAGCACAAACATGCAAAACCCTCCAGCTGGCTATTTGTATTCGCATATTCGCCGACGGCTTAGAATACATTGCAGGTTTAACAAAAGTCAGTGCTAAAGATTCGTCAGAATACCCGGCCATTGTACATTGCCAAAGATTGCCACTCATATTTGCGTATTCATCAATGTACAACGTACATCAATGTACAGCACAGCGCCCTCTGGGGAAATCGATCCCGTGATCTGCGTTTGTAGATTAGTTTGTAAGGGTCATATAAAGTCAGCAGCCCACCACTTCAAACAAGTAATTAACATTGTTTTTTACTTGATCATCATCAGCCATTTGATGCCCACTGCAGGACATACGCCTCCCTCATGGTTTTCCAAGCTTCCCGGTGTTGTGCCGCCCGCATCGAGCGACTTCCCAACACCGTAACCGTCGTTAGACCGGTGGGGGGCCTTCCTACACTGCGTCGTCAGGTCCTCGGCCGTCAGGTCAGAACTTTTTTCGCCTCAAATGACAAAGAGACAAGCTTTTACGATGGTCAGAGTGGAGTTTTTTGTTCCCGCTGCCTTTTTCTCCACTACAAATACGGCCCGAAGGCAGCGGCTAACATAGTAACATAGTACATTGACATTCAGCAAACAGAATGTAAATTCTTTACGTTGAAATAAATTATTGATTTCTGATTTCTGCTTGTTATATCTTCAGGGATTTTATTGTAGAAACGTGTTAAATGCCGCATAAAGAATGTATTAACTTTTGCCAGCCTAAATCTTGGGAACGAAAGTTTATGTTTATTTCTAGTATCATCGGCAATAAACGGCTAGAATCAAGACCGGAGTATTACCTATATCAATTCTTAACAAGTGATACGGTCGCCTCACAGAAATAACCTACATTAATTTACAATGAATTGGTACCATATCGAGGAGCGTCTGACCTTACCCAAGCACAGTGTAGGTCAGCGTTATATTTTATTCATAGAGCCTCCTCCAAGGAATAGTAAGTTCTTGTCTTTGGTTTCGAGAGTCGATATTTACTGAGAGGCTATTAGGTTTTCTTCAGAACTGTGATAAGGAGATTTATTTATATAGACAAGGCTATTTCGAAAATTTCTGAACCATGTCGGTTAAAGTTTGAATACTTATACAAATAGGCGATAAGATATAAAAAAAATTGGCCTTTGCATCTACGTAATGAGATGATTTATGCAGCGTCCAGTAGTACCGTCACTCATGCTAGATGGGTGAAGGGACCACTCGGACACTGCAGTGCCTGGGACGTTGTTTGTAGTTGGAGTAGGCTTAAACATATACGTAAACATTCATAAATAATTATAAACATTTTTAAATACATTTGGTGGGTCTAATCGCGATCATTTATTAGGTAAATTATTATGGTTGAATAACTATTTGCCTCTTTCTCACACAATTTTTGTTTATGTTATCTGCTATTGCCAGGCAATGTAACAGCTAAAACACAGCCTCCTGCCAAACTCGCTAATCCCGGGCTTAGCGTCACTCGTCGTTGGCACCTGACGAACTCTAACCTAGTACAAAAGGGGTCAGAAGGTTAAGTCCCGGACAGTCCCTGACCTCCGCCTACCCCTCTGGGATACAGGCGTGAGTTTATGTATGTATGTGGAAAAAAGGGCAACGCAAGCCCCGAAAAAAATTTGTGACGTTTATTTAAGCGTTTTCAAGCCAAGATTTTTGATGTCAAAGATGCACCTGACTCTGGTCGGTCTGTTATGGATAAAATGGACGTCATTTTTGAAAAAGTGGAGCAAGATCGACATATCAGTAGTTACGACATACCTGAGTACTACTGGGAATTGACCACAAAACACTTTTGACCCATTTGAGAAAAGCTGGGCACACAAAAAAGCTCGATATATGGATGCCACACGAGCTCGCTGAAGGAAACCTAATGTACCGTTTACTCATTTGCGATTCTTTGTTGAGACGTAATGAAACCGAACTGTTTTGGAAGAGATTGATAACTAGTGATGAAAAGTGGATCACGTACTACAAAAACGTGCAAAAAAGGTCGTAGTCAAAGTTGGGTCAGGCTTCACAGGCTGCGGCAAAACCCGGGTTAACTCTCAATAAGGTGATGCTGTGTGTATGGTGGGATTGGAAGCGAATTGATCATTATGAGCTTTTACGGCCGGGCAGAATCGTCGATTTGGATCTCTACTGCCAATAACTGATGCGATTAAAGCAAGAAGTTGAGGGAAAGCGGCCGGAATTGATCAATAGAAAGGTTGTGGTCTTTCATCACGATAACTCTAGACCTCACACATCTTTAGCCACTCAGCAAAAATTAGGAGTTTGGCTAGAAGGTGTTAATGCAGCCGCCATATAGCCCCAACCTTTCACCTTTTAGATTCTTACATGTTTCGGTCTCTTCATAGTTCTTTAGGCAGTGTCAGGTTAACATCAGGAAAGGACTGCCAACACTACTTGTCGCGTTTTTTTGATCAGTAGTCTCAATATTTCTGCAGCAACGGGGATCATTTCACTACCTACAAGATAGCAAAAAGTCTTTGAACAAAATGGCACATTATATACTGTAGCGAAATGTAAATATACTTTGAAAAAAAATGTCTTGAGTTTTCATATAAAATGCGAAGAAACTTTCCCCCAACCTGTATAAAGGCTACATAAATAAATCAAATAAATAAAGCTAAACTTAAGTCCGAAATGCTTTAAGTCACAACTCGCGTCCCCCACTAATGGGATCCGAAATACCTCCATGCGAAGTCAGTGATTTGTTCAAGTAATTTTCGGACCTTTACTTACTCTACTGAGTGTCCCATCTAGGACTCGTTCCTCCTGCGCACCGGTATTTTCCAGGTATACTCTTTAGGTATTCCCGCAGGTCGCAGCATTTACATAATAATATGCCTCGCTGACGGTTTTAGGGCGCTCTTCGGCGGAATACATCATGTGGGTGGGACATGTATTGGCCAGGGACGGCAGGGACGGGTAGGAATGAGCTGAGCTATGTACCTGCTATCTATTGTCACCGAGTTTCGCTGGCTGTCCGTCCAAAGAGTAAGTTCTCAATCTTCTTTTTATTATGGTGCCTCTCTGACTAGCGAAGATTGGTGGTCAGCTCCACATATTTATCTCCGTCTCTCGCAAGGCGAAGACCTCGGCAGTACTTGCGATTCCAGTTCACTCCCGTAGGTTTCTCAACGCGTCTCTTGCCAAGTTCGCAGTAGAAAAGTAAATAATTAGCAAGTTTTAACTGTTAATTTATTTATTAATAATTTTATTGCACCTAAACTAATGTATAGTAGGGGGTACTTAATGCCATAAGCATTTTCCACCAGTCAACGTCAGACAGTCAGTCAGAGGTGTAAGAAAGTAGGTAGGTGTGCAAAAAGAAGAGGAAAATAGAAATGCAATTTAAAATATACTCGTACTTATATAAGGTAAAATTTATAATTCATTAATTATACGGAGTTACTCGCAATATACACACGGAATTTCGTAAAGGAGTATTCTAAAATTCTGTTTATATTTTTTCTCGAAAATAATTAATTTTGAGAGCCTGTGCTGAATCTTAGAGTAGGTATAAAATACTACGTATAGAGAGGACATCTCGAACAAAATGTGTGTCGCACAATACAATAACCAGTGTTGCCAACAATGATATTTAAGCGCAGCCCGGTAAAACTGTTCAACATATTTTATATCGCTTTCGTGGATTCAAAAAATGTATTTACCGTGTTAAGGTATCCACGCCAAAGTAGTCTTTCAAATTACGTAATTGGACTCGACAGAAATCGCTACATTTGTTTATTTTGACTGATATTTGTACCGGTCAACTAAACTCTAGTAGGAACACTGAACAACGTCAACGTTACTGTCAACGGACAGCAGTTTATTTATAGACTACTAGCTGCCCCGGCGAACTTCGTACCGCCACAGAATCCGTTTAAACGATTCTTGCACAACGCCATCTATTTTAAACTTAAAAGAACCTAAACGGCACTCGTGGTGAACAAAAATAATATTTGCGCACCCTGACGGGTAGAGCATGCTTGTGCCATAATTTTAAGTTACCACCTACATCATTTGTAATTACCATGCTTTAGCAAATAAATACTCAATACTCAATACTCTATTTCTGAGAGAAGGCCTGTGCCCTGCAGTGGGACATATAATATATAGTACTTAAAAAAATATCTCTTAAAAAAACTCCATTTATGCAGTTAATACAAGTACTTTCTTTCCATTTCCATTTCCATCGACGGAATACGAAAGCCAATTAAAAAAAAAAGATATTCAGAGCTAAAACAATCCCCGTTAAAACATCATTCGCAAAACGGTTCAGTGCGTTCTCCTTTCCTCATGTCTATAACAGAGTTTTGACACATTGTGACATCAAAAAAAGTCCACATGAAGCCAAACATAAAGTAAAGAAATGGCTCCTTACACTTAATTACGATGATACGGAAACTTTGTTGGTGACACGCACAATAGTGACCTAAACTTACACACAATTACTGACGTATACACACATTCATACAGACCCACTCTCCACCCTCACATACACACATACACACGCACACGCACACGCACACGCACATTATTTCCGTTAATAGCTACAATTTTTCTTTTATGTCAGTAGCGATAGAGACTCTCTGAAACTATTATATCACTTAAACGTAGTCGAGCGCCTGCGATACATTATATCTTAGTGCAGGGCTCAATGTTAATTGTATCTTATTTATTTATTTATTTATTTATTTTTATTTACATAAATATTGCAACATTACAGTAATTAGGTACACCAAAGCGTTACAATATTTTAACTGAGCATTATTCTCCGTATTCTGCAATAAATAATTTGAATTTGAATTTGAATTGTAGGGTCTCTAGCATAGACTATTTATACGGCGTTTCTAGAGTGTCTTAGGGCTCTCTTACGTGGAGCATGTTCTCTTGCTTGCACAATTTTTTTTTATATCTATCTTATCTATCTTATACACAATTTTGAAAGTTGTAGACTGCTATTATGGCAGCTTTATAATAAAGGTGTTTCACACTGAATTATACATTAGAATAAGTAGTTTTTAAATGAAATGTGAATGAAATAGCAAAGGATGTATTAGAAAAGGGCAAAATAAAAAGTAACCGAAAGCGGCGTGCGTGCATGCAACGACTAACGAATGTTGAGGAAGCGCAATATAGTATTGTCCGTGTGGCACCGGATTGAGAATAGCGTCACTCCATTTCCTTCCGTGGATGTCGTAGAAGGCGACTAAGGAAATCAATTACCAGGAGACGGGCAGCAGCGTCTGCCTGAGATTCCAACCGCATACTGCGATCGCCAACCCGCCTGCCAAGCGTGGTGATTATGGCAAAACCCCTCATGGTTATGAAAACCACGAAGGAGGCCTATGTCTTGCAGTGGGCGTCAAATGGCTGATGATGAATATAGTATGGAACGAAGTATTAGATTAAGATCCGATTTCATAATAAAAAAATTACATACTTACGTAATTGATTGATAAACTATAAAAAAGTAAGTACTTGTTTCTAATAAAATTAAAACTAATTGCAAATAGTGTTGGTAGCCTAGTGAGTACCCAACTAGCAAAAATCCCTCTTACAACAGTCTCAAGACTAGAAATTTTCGCTCTTATATTGATCCTATATCATCGTATAAGCCTGGATTTGGGCACAAATTATAAGCGTATTTAATTTAATATCGTCTTAATATCAGTCTCAATGAATGCTGTTTGCACTTATAGTAATCTTGCCAAAACTATTTTAAGCTGCCTTAGGCTAAAATCGCTTTCGCGTAAGTATATTATAAGCCTATGTAAGCTTATATTAGTCTAACGTTAGAATGTTAACCTTGAATCTTTTGTTAACCGATTTTTTATTTGACAGCACGGTATTCCTACGTTATCTGTAAAAATATTATTGTGAAAAACTGTGAGTTGTGTAAAAATATAATAACGAGTTAGTTATCAAACACACCGTGTTTGTGTTGTACAGTAAGTATTCCCTTTGGAACATATTATTTACTGTAAAATAGACCCTGTTTTACGCTTCAAACTTCATGCGCTCAATCAAATAAGCATTTAAAATGATATATTCAATCCTCATTTTAATGTTTTATTTCTTTATTGTATGGATTTGATGCCATTGTTATAGTTGCATTTTGCCAGCGCACTATTAGACCATTGTAAGATCATTTGTGCTAATATTAGCATTCTAAAATGCAAAGGGTATGGCCATGTTGAATTAATTTAGGGTTCGTTGATTGACCTACATAAAACCTTAATTTTTTAATCTTTTCCTTTTTGACCCTTTAAATATAAATGTACTAAATGTTTTTACTTTTATTTAAGTGATAACGTTGGTGATTTGAAATGGTTGTATATATGGATATAGACCGTTTCCTAAAAAAGAAACACTTCCGTATGTTAAAGCATTTAAAATGGCCTTGGGAAGAAACACATTTCTTGTTAAGTGAGAAATGTCACGGATGTGGCCATTGCAATAACGATATGAATAATAAACTTAAACATTTCATTATGAATGCAAGAAATATGAAGAATCTATTAAACTACGGCTTTTTATTTTGGTGTGATAATTGCTATGCATACACAATTTATGACCACTACATGGAGGACGAATGTGAAGTTTGCAACAACAGCGAACCAATAGTTACTTCAACTCATTAAATACCAAGTAGGTTATTCCCCTCGCCTTAGTTAAATATAAAGGTATAGGTATATCTATCAATTTGCACCAAAATGGCAGCGGCTAATATCGACTAGCAGCGCAGTCAGTGCACAATTTTTATTTATTACATTAGGGTTAAACTTGACCGTAGAGGTGCCTGTGAGACTGAAGAGGGGATTCACTTACACTGTCACGTACGTACAAAGTAATTTATAGATGTAGAACGGGGAATACCCCTATTATAGACAAGTTTCTAAAGATGTTTACTTCACTTATCGTTTATCTCGCTCATTTATATCAAGTGTACGTGAGACAGAAATACAAAATATACCTATACCGAGCATTCGCTTATTCACATTCTCTGTTCGCGACTTGACAATCGACAGTCGTTGTGCCGCTTTTGTTGATGGCTCACGCGTTTATGTCGTGTTCGTAGTTTTTACACGCCGGATCTAGTAATTTGATATAGTAAACAATTATTTAACATAAATTGTAACGTTACAAATCGTCGTAGGTATGTAGGTATAGTCGCGAACCGGGATTGTTGATAAATGATAATAGTTATTTTAGTGAGTATTATTTTGTTGCTGTTTCAGATTTTAAGATAAATTATGCCATTTAAGATTGTGCAGACCATTGAGGACGGAGAAAATAAGTTAACTACAGTACCAGACCAGTGGGAACATAATGGCATACTGTATTGGCCTGAAAAAAAAAAGAAAAACGGAGAAAACATGAAAGTTCGGTTGCGGATTACGAATTTACCTCATTATAATATTGTATTATTACGATGTGTGTCATATATAATATATCGTGTCATGTCCTAAATATTAATACTTTGAATAATATTTACCAACTACGAACGGAGGCAAAGCAGGTATTTCGAAAATATTACATAATATAGGCCAGAGTTGTTGTCGTGAACTTTTAGAAACTGGCAATCCGTCAATATTGATGTTAAGATGAATAATATCTGGAAGGCACGATAAACGTCCCAAAATATCATTGAGACTTGTCATCCAGTTACTATGCCAATACATTCCTGGAGGCGACTCAGTAATATGTACTGTATCTTCATTTGTTTTAAGCAGTGTTCGTAAAATAAGTAGCAATCCATTTACGTGTGCATGAGGTATATTAAATTTTAATGCCCATTTTTGTAAATCACTTTTTAAGGTCAAATCTTTTTCATAATCAGTTTCATCCACGGTTGAAGATTAATTTTCACTAAAATCATTGATGTCACAGACTGAATAATCACCTTCCTCAATATCAACTTCTTGTGTGCAATAATTCCTACAGAACCCTCACAAATATTTTTCTCAATACCATCTTGTCCTGGCAACACCTGTATGTTTGATTTATTTATAATTTGTTTGTACTTCTTCTGAACTTTCCGCCGATAGCCTCCACTTCTCGAACGTTTTTTCCAATCTCTGTAATCCATGCCTATATTTACACAAAATGTACACGTTGCAACATTTAACTTTTACTCACAAAATGGCCAACTAAATGTTATTCTTACAATTGTTTTCACAAAATCGATTTAAGCTCAAACCATCTTATATTGATCTTGTTTTTTGTATTGTAAGTATGTTAATCCAATATCACTCTAATATCTTACTAAACTTGTGTAATTGATCTTATAACAGTTTTAAATAAGATCAGAAAAGCAGGCACTTGTAGTGGTTTTATGTTATGCTGATATTAGTCTGACGTTCTTACAAAAGCATTTATCAAGACCATTATAAAATTAAATGAACTTAGAGAATGGGGATATAAGAGCAGTTATTCTCAAGTGCAATGAGTCTTCGTAAATGTTATTGTAGGAGTAAGACGCTTATAATGGTATTATAAAATGCGCTTATATACATATATGAGACAAGTTAATAAGAGAGAGAGCTCTTGAGTCCATGCTAGCTTGTCAAATGCTAATATAAGAACAATAACATGTTCCAAAACAATTATAAGAGCGTTATAAGTCTACCACTCTTATAAAAGGCGTAATCTAAGACTTTTTTGCTGGTTGGGTAGAACATCGGATTCGGAAGCGGGAGACCCAGGTTCGATTCCCAGTGCGGGCATGTACCTATGACTTTGTTTTCTAAATTATGTACATTTGTGGAGTTATAGTATCAAATACCACTCGCTAACGGTGAAGGAAAACATCGTGAGGAAACCCGAGTGTCTGAGCTATTCACATACCTTAGCGCTTTAAATCGCCGATCCTTGATGCCAATGATTTAGCCCAACTCTCTCTCTCTGAGAGAAGGTGACCTACAATAGGACGTATTGCTGCTTATGAATTGCAAAGAACCAGTTCATATTTTTTTATTATTATGTTGGTAAGATCGAAAAATACTGTTCATATTTCATCAGTATCTAATTCGTATCATATAATTTGCAAAAAACACTATTTAAAAAAAACCGAGCATAGCTCGGTCATCCAGGTACTTGTAATAATATGAGTAAACTTTTGATAAATGTGCTCTGAGGGTTTGATGCATAAATAAATCACGGACATTTAAGATATATTTCTTTTTACTATACATATCAGACCACAATTATAGAAAGTATACTAATTTTATTACAATCGCCAAAATTATTAAATTGTGAGAGCGTTACAGCATGCTCCACGTAAGAATAGTCTTAAGAAATCGTGTTTTTGTAATCATAAGCAGCCTATATACCTACGTCCCACTGTACGGCACAGGCCTTCTCTCTTCTCTGTTTTTTTTTTTGTAAATAAGACCGTTATTCTCAAATATACAAGAAATGAATGAATGAATGAATGAAATTAATTATTTATTGTAGTGTTATATTTACTGATCCCCTGTAAAATGCCGTATCATTTGAAACTATTACCATTATTAGGATAATTCCCATTTACGTATAAACGAAGGGATCAAACCGCCTACGAGTATAACCATGCCGATGTGCCTGGTTATACGCGATGAAATCAAATTCTCTTTCAAAATTTTAAACACCGCGCCCTTACAGGGAAACCAGTCGCATAAAATAAAATATAAACTCAACAATACGTCCGAAATTGAAACGCAAAAGCCAATAACATCAATTTTTGCCTTGTCGAGTTTAAATTCCACTGAATTTGACCCGAAAGGGGCGCCGTGACCCTCCCGCGCTCACTCACACGGAGCCAATTTCAACGGGGACAAATACATCGCGACGTGTAACGGTTTACTCACTCGTATTTGCCTATTTTACTGATACTGGAAATGTCGACTAGAGTGTCTACTTAGTACTTCTGAGCTGAACATTTCGATTTGAGTTAAAGCGAAAAAGGAACCAGACTCTACGAAACCCGAAGTACGTCATGCACACAAGTAGGTACGTCATCAACAGAGATCCTACGAGCTGTGAGTTTCTAGTGATACCATGTCTCGATACAAGAACTCTTTAAATAAACATGACCAAAAAGACACCAAATCTGTGCAATTTGTAATTGCAGCATTATAATTTTATGAGGTACCTTTAAAATGAAGTACCTATAATTTTGTAACTATTGTCAATATTTAGGACAATGCCCATTCCCGATGTTTACGAGAACGTGCCCGTGACCACGGCAACTGCAGTGTTGCCGAAACGTCGGCAATTAACGTAATTAAATTTTACCTAATAAATACTCGCGTCTAGACCCGTTTAATATATAGTTTTATATGAGCATCGCGAAAAAATACTAAGAACCGAATTGTTTTATTGCTTCTCAGTAAAGTTAAAAAGGGATTTCAATTTGAAAAGATAATTATTATAAAAAATGCGCGCGATAGAATAACAGCACCCCCTTTTTTTTGGGTAGAATTCAGTGTAATTTGCCTCCATACCGCGATAAAGTAGGGATAAAATACCGTCAGCGCCACCTAGTGCATTTTTTTAATCATCTTACGTAATTAAATAAAAAATAAAAACCGACTTCGAAACACTACAGCACTAAAAAGTTACAAATAATTTAAATAATTAGAAGTATTGTACAAGTATAATTTGGAGTCGGTGCCCTAAAATATATGTGCTGGTCATGAAACTGGGCACCGACTACAAATTTGACTTCTACAATACCTACATATATACATACTTCAAATTATTTAAATTATTTCTAATTTTTTAGTGCTGTAGTGTTTCGAAGTTGGTTTTTATTTTTATTAAAAATTTTATTTTTAAATTTTTTTGTGGGGAGCTGGAGAAAAATAAACAAGTTCTCAATTTCCACCTCCGAAAGTCTTCACCAGAACATCACCAAATTAACTTGGGACTACTTTTATGTTATTTCATTTAAAATACGGATATTACTAAAGGATGGGCCCCACTAAGCCTTATTTACTGCTGTCCATTGAAGAGTTCCGTTCTCCATCTCTGAAAGTTTTCATCAGATCTTCACCAAATTAAAATGGGACCAATAGGAATCTATTCGAACAAAAAAAGAATTGTCGACATCGGTTAAGACTTGACGGAGTTATGCGAAAACATAGCCAAAATATATATATTTAAATATATGTATACGCGTCGAATTGATAACCTTCTCTTTTTTTTGAGGTCGGTTAAAAATACATCCCCAAGTTGATCATCTGTGTCTGCCTACACATCCACCTGTCTAATAGGTAATAGGAACCCAGGGTGTGACTTTTTACTGCGAGTCCTTAAGGGGCTCCAGGGAGTAACACCAGCGCCACCGTGGAAAAAAATCATATCTATAAAAGATACAATAAAGATATTATGATTGTTTTGTCCTCGGAGGCGCTAGTGTGTTACTTCCTGGAGCCTCTGTAGGTGAACACCTCCCAAAGAATCTCAATGTGATTGCAATTTATAAAGAACAATGTTTTGTGACAAGCTGGGCCCCAATCCATAAAACTACAAGAACAGTGTAAGCCAATAGTGTTTGTATTATAATAGTACATTATGATACAAGTGTGGTATGTTGGTCATTACACTCGAGTCGGTTTTTAAGCCTGAGCCGAAGGCGAAGGCTTAATGGAGACGAGAAGTGTAATGACCAATGCTCACGTGTTTCATACGACGTTTTTCAACACACTTGCGAGGAAAAGTAAATAAAAAAACAACACTAACGAAATGCAATACTGTGAATAAACTTAACAAACAGAAACCCATTTAAAAGATGGCGTATTTTTCGTGCGTGATTCGTGTTATGTATGGCGGTAAAATTCAAAACAGTATTCTTGTGCGCGCGCATCCATCAAAGATGGCTGCAATGCATGGCCATCTAGATATAATGAGGTTGCTAACCTATTCATAAATTTTATGTTAATTATTAAGTTTACATTAATTATTGTAGTGTTTGCTTAAAAATGCTAAAACAAGCAGTTTCATGAAATTCTTTAATTATTTATCACATTTTGAATTTAATTTTATATTTACGCAAATAACTACTTAGCTGTTTTCGAAACATTAATACTTCTTGCTAATATTTAAAAATATATGTAATGAAAAGGCACTAGTGCGATAATGTAATGTAAAAGGCACGGCATGGGTAATATTCTGCATTATCAGTGTAAATACGCTGTAATAAGACCTACTTTACGAGCAGGTGTGTTGAAAATAGATATTTCTTAAAGTAGATTTGCTGAGACTGACAGACTCTTAAGCTCATAAACAGTACCCAAAGGTCACGACACTGCCTTTATTAAGCTTAAGGTCACGACACTGCCTTTATTAAGCTTAAGAAGCTTGGGTACTACGGAACCCTAAACGCGACTAAAAACATCACCCACCCGCCCTCGTAGTCGGACAAAAATTGCCTGCAATTTAGAGCTAAAAGAAAGTGGGGAGAAAGAAAGACTTTCTGCGACGCGGACGAGACAAAAGGCTTTAACTGAAAGCTTTGGCGATGTCAATTACATTTACGCAGTTGACTTTCAGAATGAATGGAAAGAGTTTTTTTTGGGTTAATTAATCCCCGAATCCGAGAGTTTTAACAGCTTTTGGAGTTATTTAATTTTGAATATTACTTCAGACGAAGTAATCTACATCTTACTGTAATCTAATGTACAGTAATCTTTTCGGACCGTTTTATTATTTTAATCTATGTAAACCAGCCCATAAACAGAGCCCACTGTTGGGCACAGGCCTGTTAATCAATCAATTAATTTTATAAACCTACTTAGAAGCTAAAAATTCCACCCATGCCGGGACTTGAACCCGGCAGTGGGCAGAGGTGGGCAGATGATGATGACGATCCTAATAAGTGTGTGTGACGTAAGGGGTTATAATTTGATACCCTTAGCCCCTGTTTCTTATACGTACACTAAGGCGTGTTAGCCGGGTCGCCTATCTCCCTCTAATATGGTTGAGACTGGCGATCCCTGCGTTATGCTCGAGAACGGGGCCTCGATTCTGTTAGTGCATTGTAGTATAATGACAGGTACACTGTCAGGTCACGTGACGTGTTTTTTCATACCATTGACGCCTAGAAGGTTTGATACGTGTGCCCGCGTAGACTTAAAGCAGCCATGAAATCAAATCGCCATGTTTATGCAGTTGTCATGTTACTACAATGCATTAACAGAATCTAGGCCCGGTTGCTGTCTGTATGTCTGGCCGCAGCATTAGTGTATGTTTTAGAATTGCACTTGTTGATTGCACTCATGGGATCTTGTTAGGTAGGTACTCGTACCAACTTATGTATTAGATTTAAGAAGATTTGAGAAAAGATGGTCAGCGTAGAGCTTTTTTTCAGCTGCCTTTTTCTCCACTACAAGTTCGGCAGGCAGCGGCTAACGTTGTTCATTGATATTGAACAAACAGAATGTAAATTATTTACGTTGAAATAAATTTTTGATTCAAGGAACGGTAGAACGCCGGCTTCTCATTCGGGAGGTCGTGGGTTCGAATCCCGGCATGTGCCAATGACTTTCTTCTCAAAGTTACGCACATTTGTGAAGTTATGGTAGCAATACAACTCGCTGACGTGAAGGAAAAACTTGTGAGGATACCTGAGTGTCTGAGGTTTTCACATACATCAGGGCTTAAAATTGCCAATCCTGCGATGGGCACGCGAGGTAATTAAACCCATACCTACTCTCTCTCTGAGAGAAGGCGTGTGCTCTGCATTGGGACGAATATAGTCGATATAAAAAATTTAATGTCTGGAATTAAGGTCACTTCAACGGACGAGTTCTTGGTCATGCATTGAATTCTATCTGACCTACTTACGACTGTCTTAATTGACATTTTATGTATATTTATACCCTGCCACAGCTACAGATATACCAGCGAAGGGGTTGACAGAAAGAATTTAGATTAAAGGAGTCTGTTTCAAAAACTTTCTAACCGACTGCGAGTGCAAAGGTGGTAGGTTACGTTTTTCACGCGTTACATACGCGTTTGATGTTTAATAAAGAAACATCATACATATCATATAGCCATTAAAGTGACGAAAAAAGACACAAAATTGAAGTCAGCTGTGAAATGAAATGAAATGCTGTTACACATATATTGTTATTAAAAATGCATTTAAAATTATATTGGTCTCAAGATCGCCCAACGAGCAATGGAGAGAGCTATGTCAGAAGTTTCACTGCGTGAACGAATCAGGAATGAGGAGATCCGCAGAAGAACCCGAGTTACTGATATAGCTTGAAGAATTGCTCAGTTAAGTGGCACTGGGCGGGGCATATAGCTCGGAGAACTGATGGCCGTTGGGGCGAAAAAGTTCTGACCTGGCGACCGCGGACCGGACGACGCAGAGTGGGAACGCCCCCCACCAGATGGTCTGACGACCTGGTTACGGTGGCGCGGAGTTGCTGGATGCGGGCGGCACAAGACTGGGAAGCTGGAAATTACGGGAGGGAGGCCTATGTCCTGCAGTGGGCATCATGATGTTATGTACGTTACGTATCCACAGAGTTTAAAATCTTAGCAGGAACAAACTGACCTAGATATTTAAGAAAATTAACATAAGCGCCTGCTGAGCCGGACTCATTTAGGTAGTTATTAAAATTCTATGGATTATTATTATTATTCTATTTATTTATTTTCATGACTTAGAATAGGTTTATAAAAGTAAAAAAAATATAAAAAAATACAAAATATATTTTATAAACCTATCCTAGTTGGCCACCGGTAACGGAGCTAGGCTCAAGCTACCGGTAGTTAGGGCCGCAGAGAGAGAAATCTCCGGACGATGCGCGCCGTGTCCAAGAGCACCGCCTTCTGTATCTGCCCTTTGATCCAGCCATCTAGCGAGAGAGCCTTAAGATGTTGGTCAAGACTCTTCGCTATGAGACCGTTCGCCGATACGACTATCGGGACAACGGTTGTCGAATCCACATCCCATAAGGCGGTAACCTCGTGGGCCAAATCAAGGTACTTGCTAAGCTTGTCCTTCTCGGCCTTCACGAGGTTCTCGTCATGCGGGATGGTGATGTCGACGAGCACTGTCTGGCGCATCAATCGATCTGTCAGCACGATGTCAGGCTTATTGGCAACAATAGTCCTGTCCGTGATGACAGACCGATCCCAATAGAGCGTAGCATGACCATTTTCGAGAACCGGCGCCGGTGTGTACTTATAGTACGGCACCTCGGATTCGACAAGACCGTAACGGAGGTTATTATTATTATTATTATTATTCAGGTAACAGGCTTTGCCAAAAACTTTTTAGCAGTCGGATTTTCTGTTTAACAATAAGTTTTTTCCGTAAGAATTGTTCGTTGCGAGTCGAGTCCGGAATGTTAATATCAAGGTCCCTTGTTTGTTCTTACTCTCGGCGACAGTTGAAGTTTTCTCGATGTAATGCATAATAACAACGGTGAAGGAAAACATCGTGAGGTGTTCACATACATCAGAGCTTGAAATTGCCAATCCGTAATTAAGCCCACACTCTCTCAGAGAAGGCATGTGCCCTGCAGTGGGACGTATACCTATCATCATCATCATCATCATCACCAGCCCCTTGACGCCCACTGTATGACACAGGCCTCCCTCATGGTTTTCCTAACCATGAGGGGTTTTGCCATAATCGACACGCTTGGCAGGCAGGATGGCGATCGTAGTATGCGGTTGGAATCTCAGGAAGACGCTGCTGCCCGTCTCCTGGTAATTGATTTCCTTAGTCGCCTTCTACGACATCCACGGGAGGAAATGGGGTGACGCTATTCTTAATCCGGCGCCACACGGATACGTATACCTGTAGGCTACGAAAAAACAAATACCTACAGTTGATAGGACATCAACCTTTACACGCGTGTACTCTACTCAGTTACGATAAGTGTGAATTCGTAACAGAGTTGTTAAGATTTCTGTGAGTAATAGATGAATATAGATATTTTATTTCAAAGAGAAACACATGTAAAACAACAACAAACGTACAATTAATTTGAAGCGCTGCGACGTAACTTCACGTAACGTAACATAACATAATGTAACTTCACGTAACGTACTTAACTTAACGTTACGTAATATCCGCGTATCACAATCACTTGTTCTGGTCCCAAGCCAGCATACCCTGATATGGTAACCAGACACGGACAGAGCTGGCAGTGTCCTCGTTTCTCGACCAATAGGTTCTAAGCTTTTACGTATTTCTATCGCATTAAAATTCCAGCAGCGGGCTGTCCACAGATCATGTTGTACGGTCGCACGCAGCTGTGTCGGGCACAAAACGCTCAGCCTGATTTATTTATTGCACCGCAGTCCTTTATTTTGGATATTTTTGTGACAGTAATACCTAACTACGTTGAGAGGTTCTAAATTCCCCCGAACTCGCTAAAAGAAATACCAAAACTTTCACTATTTAATAATAAACTAAAAAACTATCTAATAGAATTATGTCCTTATACAATTGAAGAATACTTAAAGGCCTAGATATTATCGAGCATCTATTGTGAAACGGAGTTCCTTTCATAAATCTTTTTGCGATAAAGTTTTCCAAAAAAGTTCATCTTGTGTCAAACAATAATTTATTTAAATGAATTTAAAACAATTAAGGTTTACATTACGTCGGAATGAATTCATTTTAGTGAATGCCTAGAATATGAAAATTTAACAGTCAAATCACACAGCCTGCTGCAAAGAGCCTTTAATTTAGCAAAGGAAGACTAACAAGGGTTAATCAAAATGTTTATTCACCATTATACAAATTTCACATCGCGATCCGAACAGCAAAGGGACAACAGAATTTGGATCATAACAAAAAGATATGAAAGGTCTTTCTCGTTTGTGATTACTTGCAAGTTATTTTTTTCTTATAAAAATGTACTATTCCACTGTCATCGACAGGTTCTTGTACTAATGCCGCGATAAAACGTAAGTCAATAAATAAAAAAACTTGATCTAGTAAAGGGACAGATGTAACCACAGATTATTCAAAATGAGGAGAGTTTTAGAGGAATCGTGTTTTTATAAATAGATAGATAGATAGATAGATAAATCATTTATTTGTGCTTAGAGACACACACACATAAAGCAATAAGTACATAAAAGTTGATGACATACAATAGTTTAGGTACAAGTACAAACTTATCTTACAAACTAACTTATATGTATAAACATAAAGTTATATGGCACTTTTAGGCCATATATGGGTGTGCCACAGAAGCTCAAACGGCCGTATCTCAGCATTATAAATATCCACTTTAATTAAGCAGATGTTTTACTGATTTTCAGCTACAGCCAGAGTGTGAGAACGGCGATGATAGATATTTATAGATAATAATTAAATGTTAATAAATCATCATCATCATCGGCCCACATCTGCGCACTGCTGGGTATAAGCCTTTCCCCATCACGCCATCTTTCCGGTCTCTCGCCATTCGCATCCACGGGCCACTCCCGACCTGGCCACATCGCCCGACCATCGGGCGGTTGGTCCGCCCGCCGCCCGGTCCTCGGCCGCCACTCCGTTACTGCTCTTTTTTTTAATAAATAAGATCGAAAAATTTTACGGGTCTTAAAAAATAAATTAAACATAAATCTAATCAGTTTCTCGATATTATGTAGAGAAAAACTGAAAGTGAAACTCCACTATTATTTTTCTCAAAATCTTTCAAATGTCTGTGTTGAACACTAAACACAATCAGCCTTTAAATACCTAAGGTTGTCCAGAAGAGATCGTTTTTAGCGATAAGTCCGGCAATTGTTTACAGCAAAACTTAGATAATGTAAGCCTTTTCATTTTTTTTCATTACTCATACTCTGAAAGGGGGTCATTGTTCATCCAGGCACCGTGCTGAAAGTGGTACATGCCTGCTCTAAAGCAGAAAAGTATTAAAAAAAAATATGAATCGTAGTTTATATTGAACAACGCAATGGTAGTAACCTATACAGCCATAAAACGATTAATTCTTCATTTATTAGTTTTGTTGACATTTAAATTCTTTTTGATGTTTATAATATAATGTACTTTATGTATTTATTAGTCACTTTCAAGGCGAGATGTGATATGCGAAATAAATTAAAATATTGTTTAAGACACAGATAAAACCACGGCTAGCACAAGTTGGCGCGCGAGCTATCTCGCCGCGAGCTAGACCATCCGTCTGTTTCGGCGTGATTTCCTCAAGTTTTATATTTTTTGATTTTAACTGGCTTGTGTTTACTTTCCTCGTATTCGTAATGAAAAGTAGAGTGTTTTACTCGGGTGATAGCACCCATTTCTGCCTCGAACTACTCGTCAGGAATGGGTACCTTTCAGCCCTCGGTTAACAATCTACTATTTCTGGTGTGTACAACAAAGAGATCTAATCTACTAACCCAAGTAAGACGTTACAAGGAACGTCGGGAACAAGAAACTTCAAGAAGTTCAAATTCGTTTGTAAGGTTCCGTATCAGAAGGTTGCCAAATGGGATCCTATTACTAAGAGTTCACTGTCCGTCTGTCTGTCTGTCTTGCTGTCTGTCACCAGGCTGTATCTCATGAACTTGTTGAAATTGTTGAAATTTTCACAGATGATGTATATCTGTTGCCGCTATAACAACAAATACTAAAAACAGAATAAAATAAATATTTAAGGGGGGCTCCTATGCAACAAACAATTCGATTTAATAACGGCAACAAGTAGACGCTTGAAATATTCGCAGAATAAATAGTTCTGTACTCGCTTCAAAAATAAATAATGAAATTGAAATAAAATAAATATGTAAGGGGGGCTCCCGTACAACAAACCTGATTTTTTGCTGTTTTTTCTCGATCTTTATGTCTAATGTGGTATAGATAATGCTACGGAACCCTTCGTGCGCGCGTCCTACTCGCACTTGGTTTTTGTTTTGTTTCTTTAGTCTTAAACAAAAGTAGCTCGTAAATTATTGAAGTCATAACTGAATAGGCTGAAAAAATAAATGATGTTTAATTTACAGTTAACTTTGTACATGGTGACTTAAAATAACAACCTAGGCATGTACCTATGACTTTGTTTTGTTAGTTATGTACATTTGTGAAGTTATAGTAGCAATACCTCTCACTAACTGTGAAGGAAAACATCGTGAGGAAACCTGAGTGTCTGAGCTATTCAAATACCTCAGCGCTTGAAATCGCCAATCCGCGGTGGGCAAGCGTGGTGATTAAGCCCATACTCTCTCCCTGAGAGAAGGCCTGTGCCCTACAGTGGGACGTATGTGGGCTGCTTATGTATGTATGTTTATCTAAGTAAAACAAAGCAAAATTTTACAGCAATGAGACAAACAAAAAACAACAACAAAAGTAGGTACAGGCAAATCAACATAAAATCAACATAAAGTAAAAGGCAACAGTTTGTGGGTGTGGCGAACGCAAAGGGGATCTGATCCAGCATATGCTGGAGAGGTGGACCACTTCAGCGCTGGTCTTCCGTCAGTACCCGGTACCAGACTTTCGGCACTCGGAAAAACGAAACTAAATTAATAAATAAGTTGGCAGCAATTGGATACCTATTTAAATGTCAAATTATAAATAATTGGTGATAGCAATATCATACTAAAACTATCCTACTAATATTATAAATGTGAAAGTTTGTGAAGATGTTTGGACGTTTGGATGTTTGTTACTCAATCACTGATTTAGATGAATTTTGGTATGGAGATAGTTTGAGTCCCGGGAAAGGACATAAGATACTTTTCATTCCGGAAATTACTCATTCCAGGCGGACGAAGTCGCGGGAAAAAGCTAGTGGTAAATAAGTAAGTACATAAATTGATCTTTCTATTTCGGTCCGAGGTCCAAACAACAGACTTTTCAGAGCTCTACTGAATCATAAAACTAATTTGCATAAGACCCAGTCCCGCAAAGTTACCGTCGATTGGTCTCCAAACAAAAGTCACCCTTATTCAAAGGGGTTAAAGCACTGTTATGGTGAAATGATAACTTAGCCTTGTTCATATCTGTCGCTGCGGGAGCCATCTGCTAATTGATTTGATTTACGGAGCCTGCTGCCCAGTGGACGATAAATATTGGGTGGGACTGAGTGAGAAGTGTATTTGACTGGACGCAAATTTGCCTTTAATTTGAATCTTTGCTCCGCTGCATGACGTAACATCGGGATCGAATTAGAAATAATGAGATCCGTAGACGAACGAAAGTCGTCGACATAGCCCAGCGGATTAGTAACTTGAAGTGGCAGTGGGCGGGGCACATAGCACGCGGAACTGATGGCCGTGGGGCCGAAAAGTTCTCGAATGGAGACCATATATCGGCAAGCGCAGCGTAGGACGACCAGTCACAAGATGGACAGGTGACCTCATCCAAGTGGCAGGAAGACGGTCTTTTTGGAAATACATGGAGGAGGCCTATGTCCAGCAGTGGACCTCTTGTGGCTGAATGATGATGACGTACCAAAATCCCCTTTACTTCCAGAAAAAGAAAGTCGTCAGCATACGTGCAGTCTAATCAGTTACGTTAAGGACAACTTTGCAATCAAAGTGTTTTAAGGTTGACCTGCTGCATGCTGTCAACTGTATTATAGGGCTATTTTATTACCGGTGTGAAGTTAGCTGACAAACTTAGCTGACAAACATAGCTGACACTATTACACGACCAAATAAAATGGTCGTTTTTAAAAAAGGCTTTCATAAGCCAGTAGGTACGACAAAATGCCTATGGCAATAATAAATTTATAATGGTATTAAACGGTCAAGACCGAAGACCAAATGTTATATTTAGAATTAAGAAATACTGTCCCATCAAAAAATATTCTGAGATAAGCTCCTCACAACTAAGCTAATTTGGGGAACATTCTGACCGTAAGTAATTGTGACAATAAAAGATGTTAAAACATATCTTAATTATGGCTCAATACCGTGGCATAGCAGTGAAAACGTGAAGAAATAAAAAATATTCGCAAAATTTTCAGTACGCGTTTATGTTTCTTATTGGGATACTAAAAAAATTAGAATTTCTAGAAGGCTGGATCTTAGTTATTACGGTTCCTTAGATACTAAGGAAACTGTTAAGGTATAAATAGAAGCATCAAACCCTTCAGTTTTTGTGATAAAGTGGAGCAGACAAACAATTTGTGAAAAAAATCTCTCCGGAGTTGCGCCCTCGACGACATACCGCAGTAAACAGAATTTCTACCACTTTAGAAATACAAAATTATGATTGCATAGACTCCTAAGTATTTTAAATAAATCAATTTATACCTTCAGACCATTCAATTTTTCTGAAATCGGGCGATAGACAAAAATAATGGAGAAAATTTAAAATAACCTTTGTGTTTTTCTTGAGATATACAAAAAAAACGAATTTCTAACAGGCTGGATTTATGTTATTTCGGTTCCTTAGATACTACTTAAACTACTCAACTATAAATTGAGACATGAAACCATTCAGTTTTTGTGATAAAGCGGAGCTGACAAATAATTTGTGAGAAAAATCTCTCCAGAGTTTCTTTCTGGGCGACGTATTGCAGCAAAACGAATTTCTAACACTTTAGCAATGCAAAATTATGATTGCATAGACTCTAAAGTATTTTAAATAAATCAATTTATATCTTCAGACCATTCAATTTTTCTGAAATCGGGCGATAGACAAAAATAATGGAGAAAATTTAAAATAACCTTTGTGTTTTTCTTGAGATATACAAAAAAAACGAATTTCTAACAGGCTGGATTTATGTTATTTCGGTTCCTTAGATACTACTTAAACTACTCAACTATAAATTGAGACATGAAACCATTCAGTTTTTGTGATAAAGCGGAGCTGACAAATAATTTGTGAGAAAAATCTCTCCAGAGTTTCTTTCTGGGCGACGTATTGCAGCAAAACGAATTTCTAACACTTTAGCAATGCAAAATTATGATTGCATAAACTCTAAAGTATTTTAAATAAATCAATTTATATCTTCAGACCATTCAATTTTTCTGAAATCGGGCGATAGACAAAAATAATGGAGAAAACTTAAAATAACCTTTGTGTTTTTCTTGAGATATACAAAAAAAACGAATTTCTAACAGGCTGGATTTATGTTATTTCGGTTCCTTAGATACTACTTAAACTACTCAACTATAAATTGAGACATGAAACCATTCAGTTTTTGTGATAAAGCGGAGCTGACAAATAATTTGTGAGAAAAATCTCTCCAGAGTTTCTTTCTGGGCGACGTATTGCAGCAAAACGAATTTCTAACACTTTAGCAATGCAAAATTATGATTGCATAAACTCTAAAGTATTTTAAATAAATCAATTTATATCTTCAGACCATTCAATTTTTCTGAAATCGGGCGATAGACAAAAATAATGGAGAAAATTTAAAATAACCTTTGTGTTTTTCTTGAGATATACAAAAAAAAACGAATTTCTAACAGGCTGGATTTATGTTATTTCGGTTCCTTAGATACTACTTAAACTACTCAACTATAAATTGAGACATGAAACCATTCAGTTTTTGTGATAAAGCGGAGCTGACAAATAATTTGTGAGAAAAATCTCTCCAGAGTTTCTTTCTGGGCGACGTATTGCAGCAAAACGAATTTCTAACACTTTAGCAATGCAAAATTATGATTGCATGGACTCTAAAGTATTTTAAATAAATCAATTTATATCTTCAGACCATTCAATTTTTCTGAAATCGGGCGATAGACAAAAATAATGGAGAAAACTTAAAATAACCTTTGTGTTTTTCTTGAGATATACAAAAAAAACGAATTTCTAACAGGCTGGATTTATGTTATTTCGGTTCCTTAGATACTACTTAAACTACTCAACTATAAATTGAGACATGAAACCATTCAGTTTTTGTGATAAAGCGGAGCTGACAAATAATTTGTGAGAAAAATCTCTCCAGAGTTTCTTTCTGGGCGACGTATTGCAGCAGAACGAATTTCTAACACTTTAGCAATGCAAAATTATGATTGCATGGACTCTAAAGTATTTTAAATAAATCAATTTATATCTTCAGACCATTCAATTTTTCTGAAATCGGGCGATAGACAAAAATAATGGAGAAAACTTAAAATAACCTTTGTGTTTTTCTTGAGATATACAAAAAAAACGAATTTCTAACAGGCTGGATTTATGTTATTTCGGTTCCTTAGATACTACTTAAACTACTCAACTATAAATTGAGACATGAAACCATTCAGTTTTTGTGATAAAGCGGAGCTGACAAATAATTTGTGAGAAAAATCTCTCCAGAGTTTCTTTCTGGGCGACGTATTGCAGCAAAACGAATTTCTAACACTTTAGCAATGCAAAATTATGATTGCATAGACCCTAAAGTATTTTAAATAAATCAATTTATATCTTCAGACCATTCAATTTTTCTGAAATCGGGCGATAGACAAAAATAATGGAGAAAATTTAAAATAACCTTTGTGTTTTTCTTGAGATATACAAAAAAAAACGAATTTCTAACAGGCTGGATTTATGTTATTTCGGTTCCTTAGATACTACTTAAACTACTCAACTATAAATTGAGACATGAAACCATTCAGTTTTTGTGATAAAGCTGAGCTGACAAATAATTTGTGAGAAAAATCTCTCCAGAGTTTCTTTCTGGGCGACGTATTGCAGCAAAACGAATTTCTAACACTTTAGCAATGCAAAATTATGATTGCATAGACTCTAAAGTATTTTAAATAAATCAATTTATATCTTCAGACCATTCAATTTTTCTGAAATCGGGCGATAGACAAAAATAATGGAGAAAATTTAAAATAACCTTTGTGTTTTTCTTGAGATATACAAAAAAAACGAATTTCTAACAGGCTGGATTTATGTTATTTCGGTTCCTTAGATACTACTTAAACTACTCAACTATAAATTGAGACATGAAACCATTCAGTTTTTGTGATAAAGCGGAGCTGACAAATAATTTGTGAGAAAAATCTCTCCAGAGTTTCTTTCTGGGCGACGTATTGCAGCAAAACGAATTTCTAACACTTTAGCAATGCAAAATTATGATTGCATAGACTCTAAAGTATTTTAAATAAATCAATTTAATCTTCAGACCATTCAATTTTTCTGAAATCGGGCGATAGACAAAAATAATGGAGAAAATTTAAAATAACCTTTGTGTTTTTCTTGAGATATACAAAAAAAACGAATTTCTAACAGGCTGGATTTATGTTATTTCGGTTCCTTAGATACTACTTAAACTACTCAACTATAAATTGAGACATGAAACCATTCAGTTTTTGTGATAAAGCGGAGCTGACAAATAATTTGTGAGAAAAATCTCTCCAGAGTTTCTTTCTGGGCGACGTATTGCAGCAAAACGAATATCTAACACTTTAGCAATGCAAAATTATGATTGCATAGACTCTAAAGTATTTTAAATAAATCAATTTACATCTTCAGACCATTAAATTTTTCTGAAATCGGGCGATAGACAAAAATAATGGAGAAAATTTAAAATAACCTTTGTTTTTCTTGAGATATACAAAAAAAACGAATTTCTAACAGGCTGGATTTATGCTATTTCGGTTCCTTAGATACTACTTAAACTATTCAACTATAAATTGAGACATGAAACCATTCAGTTTTTGTGATAAAGCGGAGCTGACAAATAATTTGTGAGAAAAATCTCTCCAGAGTTTCTTTCTGGGCGACGTATTGCAGCAAAACGAATTTCTAACACTTTAGCAATGCAAAATTATGATTGCATAGACTCTAAAGTATTTTAAATAAATCAATTTATATCTTCAGACCATTCAATTTTTCTGAAATCGGGCGATAGACAAAAATAATGGAGAAAATTTAAAATAACCTTTGTGTTTTTCTTGAGATATACAAAAAAAACGAATTTCTAACAGGCTGGATTTATGTTATTTCGGTTCCTTAGATACTACTTAAACTACTCAACTATAAATTGAGACATGAAACCATTCAGTTTTTGTGATAAAGCGGAGCTGACAAATAATTTGTGAGAAAAATCTCTCCAGAGTTTCTTTCTGGGCGACGTATTGCAGCAAAACGAATTTCTAACACTTTAGCAATGCAAAATTATGATTGCATAGACTCTAAAGTATTTTAAATAAATCAATTTATATCTTCAGACCATTCAATTTTTCTGAAATCGGGCGATAGACAAAAATAATGGAGAAAATTTAAAATAACCTTTGTGTTTTTCTTGAGATATACAAAAAAAACGAATTTCTAACAGGCTGGATTTATGTTATTTCGGTTCCTTAGATACTACTTAAACTACTCAACTATAAATTGAGACATGAAACCATTCAGTTTTTGTGATAAAGCGGAGCTGACAAATAATTTGTGAGAAAAATCTCTCCAGAGTTTCTTTCTGAGCGACGTATTGCAGCAAAACGAATTTCTAACACTTTAGCAATGCAAAATTATGATTGCATAGACTCTAAAGTATTTAAAATAAATCAATTTACATCTTCAGACCATTCAATTTTTCTGAAATCGGGCGATAGACAAAAATAATGGAGAAAATTTAAAATAACCTTTGTTTTTCTTGAGATATACAAAAAAAACGAATTTCTAACAGGCTGGATTTATGTTATTTCGGTTCCTTAGATACTACTTAAACTATTCAACTATAAATTGAGACATGAAACCATTCAGTTTTTGTGATAAAGCGGAGCTGACAAATAATTTGTGAGAAAAATCTCTCCAGAGTTTCTTTCTGGGCGACGTATTGCAGCAAAACGAATTTCTAACACTTTAGCAATGCAAAATTATGATTGCATAGACTCTAAAGTATTTTAAATAAATCAATTTATATCTTCAGACCATTCATTTTTTCTGAAATCGGGCGATAGACAAAAATAATGGAGAAAATTTAAAATAACCTTTGTGTTTTTCTTGAGATATACAAAAAAAACGAATTTCTAACAGGCTGGATTTATGTTATTTCGGTTCCTTAGATACTACTTAAACTATTCAACTATAAATTGAGACATGAAACCATTCAGTTTTTGTGATAAAGCGGAGCTGACAAATAATTTGTGAGAAAAATCTCTCCAGAGTTTCTTTCTGGGCGACGTATTGCAGCAAAACGAATTTCTAACACTTTAGCAATGCAAAATTATGATTGCATAGACTCTAAAGTATTTTAAATAAATCAATTTATACCTTCAGACCATTCAACGAAATAACATAAATCCAGCCTGTTATAAATTCGTTTTTTTTTTGTATATCTCAAGAAAAACACAAAGGTTATTTTAAGTTTTCTCCATTATTTTTGTCTATCGCCCGATTTCAGAAAAATTGAATGGTCTGAAGATATAAATTGATTTATTTAAAATACTTTAGAGTCTATACAATCATAATTTTGCATTGCTAAAGTGTTAGAAATTCGTTTTTTTTGTATATCTCAAGAAAAACAAAGGTTATTTTAAATTTTCTCCATTATTTTTGTCTATCGCCTGATTTCAGAAAAATTGAATGGTCTGAAGATGTAAATTGATTTATTTAAAATATTTTAGAGTCTATGCAATCATAATTTTGCATTGCTAAAGTGTTAGAAATTCGTTTTGCTGCAATACGTCGCCCAGAAAGAAACTCTGGAGAGATTTTTCTCACAAATTATTTGTCAGCTCCGCTTTATCACAAAAACTGAATGGTTTCATGTCTCAATTTATAGTTGAGTAGTTTAAGTAGTATCTAAGGAACCGAAATAACATAAATCCAGCCTGTTAGAAATTCGTTTTTTTTGTATATCTCAAGAAAAACACAAAGGTTATTTTAAATTTTCTCCATTATTTTTGTCTATCGCCCGATTTCAGAAAAATTGAATGGTCTGAAGATATAAATTGATTTATTTAAAATACTTTAGAGTCTATGCAATCATAATTTTGCATTGCTAAAGTGTTAGAAATTCGTTTTGCTGCAATACGTCGCCCAGAAAGAAACTCTGGAGAGATTTTTCTCACAAATTATTTGTCAGCTCCGCTTTATCACAAAAACTGAATGGTTTCATGTCTCAATTTAAAGTTGAGTAGTTTAAGTAGTATCTAAGGAACCGAAATAACATAAATCCAGCCTGTTACAAATTCGTTTTTTTTGTATATCTCAAGAAAAACACAAAGGTTATTTTAAATTTTCTCCATTATTTTTGTCTATCGCCCGATTTCAGAAAAATTGAATGGTCTGAAGATATAAATTGATTTATTTAAAATACTTTAGAGTCTATGCAATCATAATTTTGCATTGCTAAAGTGTTAGAAATTCGTTTTGCTGCAATACGTCGCCCAGAAAGAAACTCTGGAGAGATTTTTCTCACAAATTATTTGTCAGCTCCGCTTTATCACAAAAACTGAATGGTTTCATGTCTCAATTTATAGTTGAATAGTTTAAGTAGTATCTAAGGAACCGAAATAACATAAATCCAGCCTGTTAGAAATTCGTTTTTTTTGTATATCTCAAGAAAAACAAAGGTTATTTTAAATTTTCTCCATTATTTTTGTCTATCGCCCGATTTCAGAAAAATTGAATGGTCTGAAGATGTAAATTGATTTATTTAAAATACTTTAGAGTCTATGCAATCATAATTTTGCATTGCTAAAGTGTTAGAAATTCGTTTTGCTGCAATACGTCGCCCAGAAAGAAACTCTGGAGAGATTTTTCTCACAAATTATTTGTCAGCTCCGCTTTATCACAAAAACTGAATGGTTTCATGTCTCAATTTATAGTTGAGTAGTTTAAGTAGTATCTAAGGAACCGAAATAACATAAATCCAGCCTGTTAGAAATTCGTTTTTTTTGTATATCTCAAGAAAAACACAAAGGTTATTTTAAATTTTCTCCATTATTTTTGTCTATCGCCCGATTTCAGAAAAATTGAATGGTCTGAAGATGTAAATTGATTTATTTAAAATACTTTAGAGTCTATGCAATCATAATTTTGCATTGCTAAAGTGTTAGAAATTCGTTTTGCTGCAATACGTCGCCCAGAAAGAAACTCTGGAGAGATTTTTCTCACAAATTATTTGTCAGCTCCGCTTTATCACAAAAACTGAATGGTTTCATGTCTCAATTTATAGTTGAGTAGTTTAAGTAGTATCTAAGGAACCGAAATAACATAAATCCAGCCTGTTACAAATTCGTTTTTTTTTGTATATCTCAAGAAAAACACAAAGGTTATTTTAAATTTTCTCCATTATTTTTGTCTATCGCCCGATTTCAGAAAAATTGAATGGTCTGAAGATATAAATTGATTTATTTAAAATACTTTAGAGTCTATGCAATCATAATTTTGCATTGCTAAAGTGTTAGAAATTCGTTTTGCTGCAATACGTCGCCCAGAAAGAAACTCTGGAGAGATTTTTCTCACAAATTATTTGTCAGCTCCGCTTTATCACAAAAACGGAATGGTTTCATGTCTCAATTTATAGTTGAATAGTTTAAGTAGTATCTAAGGAACCGAAATAACATAAATCCAGCCTGTTAGAAATTAGTTTTTTTTGTATATCTCAAGAAAAACACAAAGGTTATTTTAAATTTTCTCCATTATTTTTGTCTATCGCCCGATTTCAGAAAAATTGAATGGTCTGAAGATGTGAATTGATTTATTTAAAATACTTTAGAGTCTATGCAATCATAATTTTGCATTGCTAAAGTGTTAGAAATTCGTTTTGCTGCAATACGTCGCCCAGAAAGAAACTCTGGAGAGATTTTTCTCACAAATTATTTGTCAGCTCCGCTTTATCACAAAAACTGAATGGTTTCATGTCTCAATTTATAGTTGAGTAGTTTAAGTAGTATCTAAGGAACCGAAATAACATAAATCCAGCCTGTTAGAAATTCGTTTTTTTTTTGTATATCTCAAGAAAAACACAAAGGTTATTTTAAATTTTCTCCATTATTTTTGTCTATCGCCCGATTTCAGAAAAATTGAATGGTCTGAAGGTATAAATTGATTTATTTAAAATACTTTAGAGTCTATCCAATCATAATTTTGCATTCCCAAAGTGGTAGAAATTCGTTTTGCTGCAATACGTCGCCCAGAAAGAAACTCTAGAGAGATTTTTCTCACAAATTATTTGTCAGCTCCGCTTTATCACAAAAACTGAATGGTTTCATGTCTCAATTTATAGTTGAGTAGTTTAAGTAGTATCTAAGGAACCGAAATAACATAAATCCAGCCTGTTAGAAATTCGTTTTTTTTGTATATCTCAAGAAAAACACAAAGGTTATTTTAAATTTTCTCCATTATTTTTGTCTATCGCCCGATTTCAGAAAAATTGAATGGTCTGAAGATATAAATTGATTTATTTAAAATACTTTAGAGTCTATGCAATCATAATTTTGCATTGCTAAAGTGTTAGAAATTCGTTTTGCTGCAATACGTCGCCCAGAAAGAAACTCTGGAGAGATTTTTCTCACAAATTATTTGTCAGCTCCGCTTTATCACAAAAACTGAATGGTTTCATGTCTCAATTTATAGTTGAGTAGTTTAAGTAGTATCTAAGGAACCGAAATAACATAAATCCAGCCTGTTAGAAATTCGTTTTTTTTGTATATCTCAAGAAAAACACAAAGGTTATTTTAAATTTTCTCCATTATTTTTGTCTATCGCCCGATTTCAGAAAAATTGAATGGTCTGAAGATATAAATTGATTTATTTAAAATACTTTAGAGTCTATGCAATCATAATTTTGTTTTGCTAATGTGTTAGAAATTCGTTTTGTTGCAATACGTCGCCCAGAAAGAAACTCTGGAGAGATTTTTCTCACAAATTATTTGTCAGCTCCGCTTTATCACAAAAACTGAATGGTTTCATGTCTCAATTTATAGTTGAGTAGTTTAAGTAGTATCTAAGGAACCGAAATAACATAAATCCAGCCTGTTAGAAATTCGTTTTTTTTGTATATCTCAAGAAAAACACAAAGGTTATTTTAAATTTTCTCCATTATTTTTGTCTATCGCCCGATTTCTGAAAAATTGAATGGTCTGAAGATATAAATTGATTTATTTAAAATACTTTAGAGTCTATGCAATCATAATTTTGCATTGCTAAAGTGTTAGAAATTCGTTTTGCTGCAATACGTCGCCCAGAAAGAAACTCTGGAGAGATTTTTCTCACAAATTATTTGTCAGCTCCGCTTTATCACAAAAACTGAATGGTTTCATGTCTCAATTTATAGTTGAATAGTTTAAGTAGTATCTAAGGAACCGAAATAACATAAATCCAGCCTGTTAGAAATTCGTTTTTTTTGTATATCTCAAGAAAAACAGAGGTTATTTTAAATTTTCTCCATTATTTTTGTCTATCGCCCGATTTCAGAAAAATTGAATGGTCTGAAGATGTAAATTGATTTATTTAAAATACTTTAGAGTCTATGCAATCATAATTTTGCATTGCTAAAGTGTTAGAAATTCGTTTTGCTGCAATACGTCGCCCAGAAAGAAACTCTGGAGAGATTTTTCTCACAAATTATTTGTCAGCTCCGCTTTATCACAAAAACTGAATGGTTTCATGTCTCAATTTATAGTTGAGTAGTTTAAGTAGTATCTAAGGAACCGAAATAACATAAATCCAGCCTGTTAGAAATTCGTTTTTTTTGTATATCTCAAGAAAAACACAAAGGTTATTTTAAATTTTCTCCATTATTTTTGTCTATCGCCCGATTTCAGAAAAATTGAATGGTCTGAAGATATAAATTGATTTATTTAAAATACTTTAGAGTCTATGCAATCATAATTTTGCATTGCTAAAGTGTTAGAAATTCGTTTTGCTGCAATACGTCGCCCAGAAAGAAACTTTGGAGAGATTTTTCTCACAAATTATTTGTCAGCTCCGCTTTATCACAAAAACTGAATGGTTTCATGTCTCAATTTATAGTTGAGTAGTTTAAGTAGTATCTAAGGAACCGAAATAACATAAATCCAGCCTGTTAGAAATTCGTTTTTTTTTTATATCTCAAGAAAAACACAAAGGTTATTTTAAGTTTTCTCCATTATTTTTGTCTATCGCCCGATTTCAGAAAAATTGAATGGTCTGAAGATATAAATTGATTTATTTAAAATACTTTAGAGTCTATACAATCATAATTTTGCATTGCTAAAGTGTTAGAAATTCGTTTTTTTTGTATATCTCAAGAAAAACAAAGGTTATTTTAAATTTTCTCCATTATTTTTGTCTATCGCCCGATTTCAGAAAAATTGAATGGTCTGAAGATGTAAATTGATTTATTTAAAATATTTTAGAGTCTATGCAATCATAATTTTGCATTGCTAAAGTGTTAGAAATTCGTTTTGCTGCAATACGTCGCCCAGAAAGAAACTCTGGAGAGATTTTTCTCACAAATTATTTGTCAGCTCCGCTTTATCACAAAAACTGAATGGTTTCATGTCTCAATTTATAGTTGAGTAGTTTAAGTAGTATCTAAGGAACCGAAATAACATAAATCCAGCCTGTTAGAAATTCGTTTTTTTTGTATATCTCAAGAAAAACACAAAGGTTATTTTAAATTTTCTCCATTATTTTTGTCTATCGCCCGATTTCAGAAAAATTGAATGGTCTGAAGATATAAATTGATTTATTTAAAATACTTTAGAGTCTATGCAATCATAATTTTGCATTGCTAAAGTGTTAGAAATTCGTTTTGCTGCAATACGTCGCCCAGAAAGAAACTCTGGAGAGATTTTTCTCACAAATTATTTGTCAGCTCCGCTTTATCACAAAAACTGAATGGTTTCATGTCTCAATTTATAGTTGAGTAGTTTAAGTAGTATCTAAGGAACCGAAATAACATAAATCCAGCCTGTTAGAAATTCGTTTTTTTTTGTATATCTCAAGAAAAACACAAAGGTTATTTTAAATTTTCTCCATTATTTTTGTCTATCGCCCGATTTCAGAAAAATTGAATGGTCTGAAGATATAAATTGATTTATTTAAAATACTTTAGAGTCTATGCAATCATAATTTTGCATTGCTAAAGTGTTAGAAATTCGTTTTGCTGCAATACGTCGCCCAGAAAGAAACTCTGGAGAGATTTTTCTCACAAATTATTTGTCAGCTCCGCTTTATCACAAAAACTGAATGGTTTCATGTCTCAATTTATAGTTGAGTAGTTTAAGTAGTATCTAAGGAACCAAAATAACATAAATCCAGCCTGTTACAAATTCGTTTTTTTTTGTATATCTCAAGAAAAACACAAAGGTTATTTTAAATTTTCTCCATTATTTTTGTCTATCGCCCGATTTCAGAAAAATTGAATGGTCTGAAGATATAAATTGATTTATTTAAAATACTTTAGAGTCTATGCAATCATAATTTTGCATTGCTAAAGTGTTAGAAATTCGTTTTGCTGCAATACGTCGCCCAGAAAGAAACTCTGGAGAGATTTTTCTCACAAATTATTTGTCAGCTCCGCTTTATCACAAAAACGGAATGGTTTCATGTCTCAATTTATAGTTGAATAGTTTAAGTAGTATCTAAGGAACCGAAATAACATAAATCCAGCCTGTTAGAAATTCGTTTTTTTTGTATATCTCAAGAAAAACACAAAGGTTATTTTAAATTTTCTCCATTATTTTTGTCTATCGCCCGATTTCAGAAAAATTGAATGGTCTGAAGATGTGAATTGATTTATTTAAAATACTTTAGAGTCTATGCAATCATAATTTTGCATTGCTAAAGTGTTAGAAATTCGTTTTGCTGCAATACGTCGCCCAGAAAGAAACTCTGGAGAGATTTTTCTCACAAATTATTTGTCAGCTCCGCTTTATCACAAAAACTGAATGGTTTCATGTCTCAATTTATAGTTGAGTAGTTTAAGTAGTATCTAAGGAACCGAAATAACATAAATCCAGCCTGTTAGAAATTCGTTTTTTTTTTGTATATCTCAAGAAAAACACAAAGGTTATTTTAAATTTTCTCCATTATTTTTGTCTATCGCCCGATTTCAGAAAAATTGAATGGTCTGAAGGTATAAATTGATTTATTTAAAATACTTTAGAGTCTATCCAATCATAATTTTGCATTCCCAAAGTGGTAGAAATTCGTTTTGCTGCAATACGTCGCCCAGAAAGAAACTCTAGAGAGATTTTTCTCACAAATTATTTGTCAGCTCCGCTTTATCACAAAAACTGAATGGTTTCATGTCTCAATTTATAGTTGAGTAGTTTAAGTAGTATCTAAGGAACCGAAATAACATAAATCCAGCCTGTTAGAAATTCGTTTTTTTTGTATATCTCAAGAAAAACACAAAGGTTATTTTAAATTTTCTCCATTATTTTTGTCTATCGCCCGATTTCAGAAAAATTGAATGGTCTGAAGATATAAATTGATTTATTTAAAATACTTTAGAGTCTATGCAATCATAATTTTGCATTGCTAAAGTGTTAGAAATTCGTTTTGCTGCAATACGTCGCCCAGAAAGAAACTCTGGAGAGATTTTTCTCACAAATTATTTGTCAGCTCCGCTTTATCACAAAAACTGAATGGTTTCATGTCTCAATTTATAGTTGAGTAGTTTAAGTAGTATCTAAGGAACCGAAATAACATAAATCCAGCCTGTTAGAAATTCGTTTTTTTTGTATATCTCAAGAAAAACACAAAGGTTATTTTAAATTTTCTCCATTATTTTTGTCTATCGCCCGATTTCAGAAAAATTGAATGGTCTGAAGATATAAATTGATTTATTTAAAATACTTTAGAGTCTATGCAATCATAATTTTGTTTTGCTAATGTGTTAGAAATTCGTTTTGTTGCAATACGTCGCCCAGAAAGAAACTCTGGAGAGATTTTTCTCACAAATTATTTGTCAGCTCCGCTTTATCACAAAAACTGAATGGTTTCATGTCTCAATTTATAGTTGAGTAGTTTAAGTAGTATCTAAGGAACCGAAATAACATAAATCCAGCCTGTTAGAAATTCGTTTTTTTTGTATATCTCAAGAAAAACACAAAGGTTATTTTAAATTTTCTCCATTATTTTTGTCTATCGCCCGATTTCTGAAAAATTGAATGGTCTGAAGATATAAATTGATTTATTTAAAATACTTTAGAGTCTATGCAATCATAATTTTGCATTGCTAAAGTGTTAGAAATTCGTTTTGCTGCAATACGTCGCCCAGAAAGAAACTCTGGAGAGATTTTTCTCACAAATTATTTGTCAGCTCCGCTTTATCACAAAAACTGAATGGTTTCATGTCTCAATTTATAGTTGAATAGTTTAAGTAGTATCTAAGGAACCGAAATAACATAAATCCAGCCTGTTAGAAATTCGTTTTTTTTGTATATCTCAAGAAAAACAGAGGTTATTTTAAATTTTCTCCATTATTTTTGTCTATCGCCCGATTTCAGAAAAATTGAATGGTCTGAAGATGTAAATTGATTTATTTAAAATACTTTAGAGTCTATGCAATCATAATTTTGCATTGCTAAAGTGTTAGAAATTCGTTTTTCTGCAATACGTCGCCCAGAAAGAAACTCTGGAGAGATTTTTCTCACAAATTATTTGTCAGCTCCGCTTTATCACAAAAACTGAATGGTTTCATGTCTCAATTTATAGTTGAGTAGTTTAAGTAGTATCTAAGGAACCGAAATAACATAAATCCAGCCTGTTAGAAATTCGTTTTTTTTGTATATCTCAAGAAAAACACAAAGGTTATTTTAAATTTTCTCCATTATTTTTGTCTATCGCCCGATTTCAGAAAAATTGAATGGTCTGAAGATATAAATTGATTTATTTAAAATACTTTAGAGTCTATGCAATCATAATTTTGCATTGCTAAAGTGTTAGAAATTCGTTTTGCTGCAATACGTCGCCCAGAAAGAAACTTTGGAGAGATTTTTCTCACAAATTATTTGTCAGCTCCGCTTTATCACAAAAACTGAATGGTTTCATGTCTCAATTTATAGTTGAGTAGTTTAAGTAGTATCTAAGGAACCGAAATAACATAAATCCAGCCTGTTAGAAATTCGTTTTTTTTTTATATCTCAAGAAAAACACAAAGGTTATTTTAAGTTTTCTCCATTATTTTTGTCTATCGCCCGATTTCAGAAAAATTGAATGGTCTGAAGATATAAATTGATTTATTTAAAATACTTTAGAGTCTATACAATCATAATTTTGCATTGCTAAAGTGTTAGAAATTCGTTTTTTTTGTATATCTCAAGAAAAACAAAGGTTATTTTAAATTTTCTCCATTATTTTTGTCTATCGCCCGATTTCAGAAAAATTGAATGGTCTGAAGATGTAAATTGATTTATTTAAAATATTTTAGAGTCTATGCAATCATAATTTTGCATTGCTAAAGTGTTAGAAATTCGTTTTGCTGCAATACGTCGCCCAGAAAGAAACTCTGGAGAGATTTTTCTCACAAATTATTTGTCAGCTCCGCTTTATCACAAAAACTGAATGGTTTCATGTCTCAATTTATAGTTGAGTAGTTTAAGTAGTATCTAAGGAACCGAAATAACATAAATCCAGCCTGTTAGAAATTCGTTTTTTTTGTATATCTCAAGAAAAACACAAAGGTTATTTTAAATTTTCTCCATTATTTTTGTCTATCGCCCGATTTCAGAAAAATTGAATGGTCTGAAGATATAAATTGATTTATTTAAAATACTTTAGAGTCTATGCAATCATAATTTTGCATTGCTAAAGTGTTAGAAATTCGTTTTGCTGCAATACGTCGCCCAGAAAGAAACTCTGGAGAGATTTTTCTCACAAATTATTTGTCAGCTCCGCTTTATCACAAAAACTGAATGGTTTCATGTCTCAATTTATAGTTGAGTAGTTTAAGTAGTATCTAAGGAACCGAAATAACATAAATCCAGCCTGTTAGAAATTCGTTTTTTTTTGTATATCTCAAGAAAAACACAAAGGTTATTTTAAATTTTCTCCATTATTTTTGTCTATCGCCCGATTTCAGAAAAATTGAATGGTCTGAAGATGTGAATTGATTTATTTAAAATACTTTAGAGTCTATGCAATCATAATTTTGCATTGCTAAAGTGTTAGAAATTCGTTTTGCTGCAATACGTCGCCCAGAAAGAAACTCTGGAGAGATTTTTCTCACAAATTATTTGTCAGCTCCGCTTTATCACAAAAACTGAATGGTTTCATGTCTCAATTTATAGTTGAGTAGTTTAAGTAGTATCTAAGGAACCGAAATAACATAAATCCAGCCTGTTAGAAATTCGTTTTTTTTTTGTATATCTCAAGAAAAACACAAAGGTTATTTTAAATTTTCTCCATTATTTTTGTCTATCGCCCGATTTCAGAAAAATTGAATGGTCTGAAGATATAAATTGATTTATTTAAAATACTTTAGAGTCTATGCAATCATAATTTTGCATTGCTAATGTGTTAGAAATTCGTTTTGTTGCAATACGTCGCCCAGAAAGAAACTCTGGAGAGATTTTTCTCACAAATTATTTGTCAGCTCCGCTTTATCACAAAAACTGAATGGTTTCATGTCTCAATTTATAGTTGAGTAGTTTAAGTAGTATCTAAGGAACCGAAATAACATAAATCCAGCCTGTTAGAAATTCGTTTTTTTTGTATATCTCAAGAAAAACACAAAGGTTATTTTAAGTTTTCTCCATTATTTTTGTCTATCGCCCGATTTCAGAAAAATTGAATGGTCTGAAGATATAAATTGATTTATTTAAAATACTTTAGAGTTTATGCAATCATAATTTTGCATTGCTAAAGTGTTAGAAATTCGTTTTGCTGCAATACGTCGCCCAGAAAGAAACTCTGGAGAGATTTTTCTCACAAATTATTTGTCAGCTCCGCTTTATCACAAAAACTGAATGGTTTCATGTCTCAATTTATAGTTGAGTAGTTTAAGTAGTATCTAAGGAACCGAAATAACATAAATCCAGCCTGTTAGAAATTCGTTTTTTTTGTATATCTCAAGAAAAACACAAAGGTTATTTTAAATTTTCTCCATTATTTTTGTCTATCGCCCGATTTCAGAAAAATTGAATGGTCTGAAGATATAAATTGATTTATTTAAAATACTTTAGAGTCCATGCAATCATAATTTTGCATTGCTAAAGTGTTAGAAATTCGTTTTGCTGCAATACGTCGCCCAGAAAGAAACTCTGGAGAGATTTTTCTCACAAATTATTTGTCAGCTCCGCTTTATCACAAAAACTGAATGGTTTCATGTCTCAATTTATAGTTGAGTAGTTTAAGTAGTATCTAAAGAACCGAAATAACATAAATCCAGCCTGTTAGAAATTCGTTTTTTTTGTATATCTCAAGAAAAACACAAAGGTTATTTTAAATTTTCTCCATTATTTTTGTCTATCGCCCGATTTCTGAAAAATTGAATGGTCTGAAGATATAAATTGATTTATTTAAAATACTTTAGAGTCTATGCAATCATAATTTTGCATTGCTAAAGTGTTAGAAATTCGTTTTGCTGCAATACGTCGCCCAGAAAGAAACTCTGGAGAGATTTTTCTCACAAATTATTTGTCAGCTCCGCTTTATCACAAAAACCGAATGGTTTCATGTCTCAATTTATAGTTGAGTAGTTTAAGTAGTATCTAAGGAACCGTAATAACTAAGATCCAGCCTTCTAGAAATTCTAATTTTTTTAGTATCCCAATAAGAAACATAATCGCGTACTGAAAATTTTGCGAATATTTTTTATTTCTTCACGTTTTCACTGCTATGCCACGGTATTGAGCCATAATTAAGATATGTTTTAACATCTTTTATTGTCACAATTACGTACGGTCAGAATGTTCCCCAAATTAGCTTAGTTGTGAGGAGCTTATCTCAGAATATTTTTTGATGGGACAGTATTTCTTAATTCTAAATATAACATTTGGTCTTCGGTCTTGACCGTTTAATACCATTATAAATTTATTATTGCCATAGGCATTTTGTCGTACCTACTTACTGGCTTATGAAAGCCTTTTTTAAAAACGACCATTTTATTTGGTCGTGTAATAGTGTCAGCTATGTTTGTCAGCTAAGTTTGTCAGCTAACTTCACACCGGTTATTTTATTATTGTTATACTTCATTGCACACGAAATAACATGTACAAAGGCGAGCTTATCTCTGTAAGAGATTTCTTCCAGCAAACATAACTTAGGGGCTAACTTTGAAATAGCAAAAATAAATAACCGTTAAATACCTACGTTCCAACAATGTGGTGTTGTTTATGAGACAGCTTATTATTTTAACGTTTAACAAATATAGGTAATTATATTTTCTGGGCTCAAATTATATAGGATGATCTCATTTATAAAATATCCTTCTGCCATTATATTCTTTTTGTTGCACTAACCCGTGCTGAGGACAATTTTAGAAACCTACTTAGAGGCTAAAAATTCCACCCATGCCGGGACTTGAACCCGCGACCTCTGGCTAACCGTGCCAGCGCTCTCCCAACTGAGCTAATGGGCAAGTGCACGCATCAGTGAAATTTCGAGCCTCTTAACAAACTTCTCTGTATTACGTACAGGCAGCGACATCTGGCCGAAGCAATTTGCATCACTTGCAGCCCCGAGTCCCGGCATGTGTGGAATTTTTAGCTTCTAAATAGGTTTTTAAAATCTTTCTGTCAGTCAACCGCAGAGGGAAATATCATTATAAAATTATCAAAAATTCAGTGGTCGCTGACTGATAGCTGCACTGGCGGTTTCGGTTACTTTTTATCTTACCCTTCGTTAATACAACTCCCATTGGGTTGATCTATGGCCGCTCGGGCGTGCCTCACCGGCCCTTCCACCCACATGTGAAGGTTTAAATGTGTGCGAGATTCGAGTACCTACGTACCTACCGGTTCAATGCATATTCCCAGAGTTGAATATACCAATTGTTTGAACTAACGCTGACGTGCACAAACGAGCGATATGCAGTATCCATAGACATACTATGCAAAGACAGAGTGTGTCGAACGAAATTCCGTTGCACAAATACGTACACGTTTACGTAACAAGTGTACGCCTAAATGGATTGCAGTAGGTGATATTCGCGGACATGCAAACTTTCGCATTTCTGTAGTGCAATACTGACAACCAGCTAGGCTAAGCAAGCCAATTTGGCTACTATTTTGCCGTCTCAATTCAACTAAACTATTTATTTAATTTACAGTAAGAAGGTATTATTCCTACAAAGTACATGTGTTATTTTACCGAGCACGGCATGGCAATATGATAACAATAATTATTGTGAAATAATAAAAATAAACACTTCGATATATCACCATAATCCTACGTAATATAACGATTCAATAAAGTGCAAAATAACAAAAACATTTGATCAATTACCACTTTTGTATTATTTTGGAACAATGGACTCGGAAGCCCCAGGTTCGATTCCCAGTACTTATTAGCCTATGACTTTGTTTATTTTGAAAGTTACGTACATCTGCAAATTTGTAGTAGCAATACCGCACGCTAACTGTGAAGGAAAACATCGTGAGGAAATCCGCGGCTTGGTTGGCTCCGCACATATGGACTTGTCTTTCCTGTGGGCTAGGCCGACTAAGCTGTCAGGATGGTATAGGTGCTGGGCAAGCCTAGTCCATCCAAAAAACCATGTCCCCAGGCTCTGCAGCTTCCTAGTGGTCCCTTCACCCATGTAGTGTGAGTGAAGGTGCCACTGGACGCTGCATAAATCATCTCATTACGTAGATGCAAAAAGACCAAAGTTATAACGGTTCAATAAAGTGCCAAATAACAAAAGCATTTGATCAATATTTGATTACCACTTTTGTATTGTTTGGAAGTAAAATATAGTAGCTGCATAACCATATAGGGCAGACATTATCACTTTGAAAGCTTGGACAGCGGTTCTACGCCTCAGGAGTACATACATAAACTCACGCCTGTATCCCAGAGGGGAGGGCAGAGACCCGGGACTGTCACTGGCCACGATCTTGACATATCACTTTCGCTTCCTCAACATTCGTGACATGAAATGAAATGAAAAATTAAATGATTTTTTTTTATTTAGCCATAAGTGAGACATTTTAAAGTATCATAAGAAACAGTCCTAAATGTATATATTTACAATATTTAGCGCTACATTTTGCACTGCGGCCCCACAGTATCGGCAAGCCTGTATTTTGGGTTGCCATTGTAGTCGTTAACAGTTTGGTTTGAAAGGCAGGAAAGTTTGATTAAGACCGGACAATTAATTCTAGTCAAGCGTAAGCTCAATTAAGTTAAAGTAGCCGATTACTTAAAAGAATAACACTAATTAAACTAGGGTCGTATGTAAGGTGGTGAGGTTGTGTGTGAGTGTGTGAGTGTGTGAGTGTGCATAGGAATAAGAATATTAAAGTATTAGAAAATAAGAATATTCTATCTATCTATGTATGAATGAAACATTTATACGTTTCATTCCCATTCATGCCTTATGAGTCTATGGCAATATCGATCAACATCCTGGTGCCGTTCGCGACTTGTTTCCGTAATGGATCGCGCATCAGTGGGCAGGGCAAGTCTGCCAATCGCACCCGATGACCGATGACCCTACTGATGTGACGTGTGCATCGTGTGTGTTGCATGACGCACCACCGCCACCGTCTGCCGTGCTACGTAAAATTTTCAATTTGTAGTGGCGGAACGGGAGAAAAATAAATAAGTCCCTTATAGCCATAAATTACCCTACTTAAGTTCTTTTTTAAGTAATTTTAAGTTCACAATTTCCATCTCTGAAAATTTGGTGAAGAAATCAGCTTGGGACTACTTTTACGCTATTTTATGAAACATATGGATATTACTAAATCATAGGCCTCATTAGGCCTTAATTTACTGCTGTCCATCGAAGAGTTCCGTTCTCCTACTCTGAAAGTCTTCATCAGATCTTCACCGAAATAAAATGGGACCAATGGGACGTTATATCTATTCGAACAAAAAAAGAATTGTCAAAATCGGTTGACGAGAACATACAAAAAAAAACATACGCGTCGAATTGATAACCTCCTCCTTTTTTGAAATCGGTTAAAAAAGTAGCTATTATATCGACGTAGTACAACAGCAAGGTACAGTGAACACAACTTGTACTTTCTGAAGGCTACATCCTGCCCGTCCCCATCCCGGAACAGGAGCGTCAAGGAGCTAGGTACAGCCAGTTAGTTTCGCCCCTAATAAGCTGATTCGGTCTATAGGCGTGGGCCACATAGAGAGGACGTGGGGCGTCCTTGCCCTACGTGGTCAGTGACTCTATACGACGCGTCGCGTCTTTTTCGCGCCCTCGCCCCACGTCCTTTCTGTGTGGCCCACGCCACAGAGCGGTGACCGCGGGTACCTTACTAGGACATTTCCAGTGGTCTAAACCCCGGTTTCTCTTACGCTAAGCTATTAATCTACTGTTAATAGCTGTCAGTTGGCCAGAGTCAACAGTGTAATTCAGGGCTATAGCACATATTTAAAAATAAAGATAATAAAGTATTTTGCCTCATCAGAAAAAAAAATACTCTTCTCTCTGGCCAACTGGCATCTGTTAACAGCAGATTAATAGCTTGTTAAATAATTAACTTAAAAGGAAATATATCACGGCTAGGTAGGCTTTACAAGTTAACGAGTAATTAATAGGTGACCAACTTATGAAAGGAAAACTTTGTACAAATTCCATTAAAAATTACTTTGATGAAGTTGTTAGTTCTGTAAAGCAAGAAAAACCTATAAAAAAACCCTCCTACGGAACCCTACACTACGCACGAACCCACGGTAGCCTGACACCCACTTGGCCGGCTTTTAGGTTTCCGTGCCCAAAGGGTAAGGGACCCTTTTACTAAGACACCGCTGTCCGTCCGTCCGTCCGTCAGTGTCACCAGGCTGTATCTTATGAACCGTGATAGTTTACACAGTTGAAACTTTCACAGATGATGGATTTCTGTTGCCGCTATAACAAAATATAATAAAAACAGTACTTGGCCGATTTTTTAATTAACAGTGTCATACTTAAATACATACATTCTGACCAAACACGTTACCCTCTTTTTGTGTTCTTTTTCAGTCGGGTAAAAAATAGAGAGTTTTACCTAAAAATAAAACATACCTATTATTTTTTCTTGAGATATCCGGAATCCATCTTTGAGTGAAGCCTCTGCTTTTCTGTCGTTTGAGTGTCTAGCCAACTTCCTCTCCCCGACGGTAGCGCCACCTACCTTGTCGGGCGAACTGTCATGGCGCCAAACTGACAACTTTTCGAACGATTTTTGGTCATTATAAAGCTCAAGATGCACCAGGTAGAACTTACCTGGATTCCGGATATCTCAAGAAAAAATAATAGGTATGTTTTATTTTTAGGTAAAACTCTCTATTATTTGTTTCGTATCGATATCCGGAATCCATCTTTGAGTGACGTGTTTGATATCTCCTGGTGTAAGAAAAGTTTAGAAAACGCTATAATGTGTGAGACAAAGAGTTGTATATGAAAGGAAGGAAACTCTTGTTTTATCAACGAAGATAAATGTAATTAAATATTAACAATCAAAAATTGGGTATATTGGTTTCAATCAATCAATAATTACTATAATTAAATAAAACCAAAATAAGGTCTAATAGACAATTATGTTTAGACAATGATTTATCGTGCGGCAACGAAAAAATTTGATAGAGACGTCAAATCATTTCTAACAGTATTAGTTTCAATCACTTCTCTTTGATAAAATTTTCTAAATGTATGCTCTCTTTTCCAATTACCGGTAGACAATATTTGATCTATTGGAAAATTTTCAAGCCAATTTAATGAGGCAACAGCTGAGCGCAGAGAGCCTGGAGATGCCTCAATACCTGCTTCTCGAAGCAAAGATTTTACCCAGCCACCCAAGACCGTTCTGGATGCAGGTTTTGGGTCACCTCTGGCTGTAATAAAAAGTTCTTTGAACTTACCAATTTCTCTGCGTGACTCTGACAAGGGCAATAAAAGCCTGATCCAGTAGATGACATTAAGGTTCCTGTCCGGGTGCTCCCGTAACCTCCATCCAGACTGTCTATAGTTGGCATTGTCGGTCTTGGAACCAAACGTGGGCCAGAATACAATTGACTCACCTTCGTCCATGAAACCAGGCTCGATATTTAGAAGAGTGAGATCGTGCACTCTGCGCCCAGATGCAAGAAGTAATAAGGTAGCTACATGTCTGGATACCTGATAGAGATTATTCTCTGCAGGCGGATGATTACATAAATATTGTAACAGTACTTTTGGGTTCCAAATCGGTGGTTTAGCAGGTCTTTGTTTTGCTGCAGCTATTGCTTTGAGAATATGTTTGATAAAGAAGTTTGAAGAAAAATCTACATCAGTATTTACATTAGTAAATGTAGCGATCAGCGACTTGTGCACCAAAATAGTTCTATAAGCTAAGCCTGCATCATTGTGTAGATGTGCTAAGTAACGAGCTACTTGTTCAGCCTTAGGATTTCTATAGTCTATGGACTGGCTGTGACACCATGATTTCCATCTCCTCCATGCAGGTTTGTAAGTGTTTATGGTAGATGGTCGCCAACTTGACATTAGAAGATTACGTTCTGACTCAGTCCAACTGTCCACTAAACCTTGCCACCCAAAATCAACCATGCCTCCAGACCTAGGTTTTGTATTTCCTCCTCGTGTCTATTAGTACTTGAGCCAGCGCTGGAATCTGATACGGGGGTCGGAGTGCTCGTCGTTGTAGGTCTGCCTGCCAAAAGACTTTCTTCCACTTGGGGGCTATCAGTATGTAATGACCGCTGGCTAGGTTCAGGTGGGACAACACGCGTGGTATCAAGTTGGGTGGAGGGAACAGCCATGCCAGTTCGTAGTTCCACTGGTGACAGAATGCATTGTGCGACAGAGCTCGATGATCCTTCGCGTCTGCTGAGACATACCTTTCTACTACATGGGCTGTTCGAGAAGCGAACAGATCCACTTCCGGCTCGCCCCACAGCTGAAATATCTCGCTCGTTGCCTGCGGAGTAAGGTGCCATTCCGGACAGGACTTGCCGCGAGATAACGCGTCCACCTCTGCATTGAATCGGCCTGGGAAGTACTGAGCTGTCAGAGAAATATTCAAGTGATCGAGTACCGTAAGAAGCTCCTGTGTCTGCCCGAGTAATCTTTTTGACTTGGTCCCGCCTTCTTTGTTTATGTAGGCGACTACAGTACGGTTGTCTGTTTGAAGGAGTATCTGAGCGTTCTGAAGGTGATGTTTCTCTTGAAGAATCGCTGCGAGAACTGCAAACATCTCTTTTCTGTTCGCGTGCCATGTTTTTTGATTTCTTAGCCATGTACCTGCGAGGGTTTCGTCGCCGAGCTGTGCGCCCCATCCGAAGTCGGACGCGTCTGTCGTCAGAAGATGGGTGACTGGTCCTGTGTGTATAGGCATTGAGCTTCCTAATGTGCTGAGCCACCACTGCATCTCTGAAATAACTGGCTGCGGGATGCATACTTGTCGGTAGGGGTGATGCTTCGGCAGCTGTCGACTGTAGTATTGCATTGTTCGACAGTGAAGCCGTCCCCGCCGGGTCACGAACGTGGCGAAGTTGAGTCTCCCTATTAGTGATTGGTACTGTCTGAGGGACCAACTGCCTTTCTGCATCTGGTGCTGAAGTGCTTTGCGTAGCGTTAGGCACTTTGGTTCCGACAAGGACTTTGCGTTGCGTTTTGTGTCCCATGTTATGCCCAGAAACTCGAGGCAGCGAGTCGGAACCAGCACAGACTTGGCGAAGTTTATGGTCCAGCCAAGACCGCGGAGCAGGTTGATGGTGAACGCTATGTTGTTGCACAGTTCGTGTTGGGACTGGCTTGCTAACAAAAAGTCGTCCAGGTAAACTACACACCTGATGCCTCGCGATCTCAGGTGCTCCGCTATCCAATTGGTGAGAGGCAAATGTCCTTGGCGCCGAAGACAGGCCAAAGGGCAAGCAGGTCATTTGTAGTAACCGACGATTGTAAACGAGCCTCAGAAACCTGCGATGTTCTTGTGCTATAGGCAGGTGAAAATAAGCTTGGCTGAGGTCGACCTTTACCATCCAATCCAGGTGCTGAAGAAAACTTGGTACACGGAAATGACTGAATAGCTGGAAAGACTTTGTCTTTACGAACTTGTTGAGCTGTTTGAGGTTGAAGATTGGCCGGTGTGTACCGTCTGGTTTCGGAACTAGAAAGAACGTTGACAAGTAGCTCGGTGTCAGTTCTGCGTCCTCCAGTACTCCCGACGCCAGCATACTCTCTATTTGCAGGGTCATATGAGGGGACGGTTTGGTCTGATAACTTTGCATGGTCATTGAATTGGGAAATATCAAGGGTGGTTTTAGCATGAAAGGAATCCGCGTGCCGCCTAAAAATTTGCATATTTCTATTGGAGCTCCTAGATTTCTCCACACACTCTGAAATCGCCTCAGACAACCACCCTGAAACCTTTGAGAGTCATTCGTGATGTTTATTTTTAAGCGATGTGCGAGATTGGGGCTTTTTCCCCTTTGAGGTTCGCTTGTCGTTGCCGCCTTTTCCTCGATTAGGCTTATAAGTCGCTTGCGGCGCACGCTGGTCTTTTTTGGTGTTTTTTCCTTGACGAAAGAAGTTATCGCTTTGTTTACTAGTGGATGGCTTTGAATTTGCATAAAACTTTTCTTTGTACTGCTGTTGAACCGGTCGGGATTGCGCGATTAACTTTTCGACCCCCCCAATTTTTTGCAAGTAAGTTTGCATCGCTTCGCTATCAAACAGCAAGTTGGAGCTTGGAGGCATTTTTTGCAAGACATCGCGATGAAATTCGTCCGGTATTTGACGTAACAGGGCCTCTCGGCGCAATGTAATGAAATCAGCATGCCTGCCACAAACTATTTGTAATAAATCGTCGGAAACGTTGCTATACGCAGAATTTTTTGAAAAAAGTTCTTGAATTTTGTCGAATAGCGATGATGGCGTGAGATTTGTCTTTGAATCGCTCGACCAATCAACCAGTGTTTGTAAGGCCAATTGTAATTCTTCTTTTTGGGAAAGAACAGCGTTTGACAAGGCAGCAAAAGTACGCTCTAAAAGGTGCATGCGAGGGTCCTCCCGAACGGCAGGCGCTTCGAATCGCTTCAGTTCATCGTTTACATTTAGTTCGACAAAACCGGGGGTAGACAAATATTTTTTCTGTTTCGGAAAAACGTACTGCATGCCAATCGTCACATTTGAAATGTTGTAACTGCACTAATTTTGCGAGGCGCTGGTCATTCGATTTAACGAAAACCGGGTCTTTAACTGTTGTAGAAAGATCCGATAGTACAAGCTGAGGTTTTTCCGTACTAGCTGTAGGACGGCGTAAATCAAGATCATTTAGAGTTACAGCGCTATTGGTTGATGAAACTGCCACACCGTCGGCGCTAACACTATCTCTAGCCGTATTCTGCGTTATCATGTTCCTCAAAAAGGCCACTTGTTGCGACAAAAATTCAAATTGAAGATCACTCACATGTTTGGTCCGTTTTGTTTTACGAACCCTTTCCTGGCTGGAGCTGGAGGCCTTGCTCGATGTCGTAGATCCATCGCTGCTCGAACTTGGAGAAGGAGAACGCTTTCGTTTTTTTGAACCACGATTGTCACTTTTTTGAGTATTTTTCTCAACCGAAATCGCACTTTCACAATTACTGTTCTCGTTCTCCATTTTATTTGGAGAGAGGAATTTAAATTTTATTTTAACACTGTAAAATTTTAACAGTTTTTCGTTAGCTAGAACGATGTTCACGACGCGAAAAACAACGCTATAATGACCAAAAATCGTTCGAAAAGTTGTCAGTTTGGCGCCATGACAGTTCGCCCGACAAGGTAGGTGGCGCTACCGTCGGGGAGAGGAAGTTGGCTAGACACTCAAACGACAGAAAAGCAGAGGCTTCACTCAAAGATGGATTCCGGATATCGATACGAAACAAATAATATCAACGTTCGCGAAGCTCTATTGAGTCCGCCGTATCGTACATTATTTGCCCCAATAAATGTTTTTCATTAGTTTAAGTGCAATTAAAGTATTAATAACAATAATAATAATATCGACTTTCGCGAACTTCTAGTTTCAAAACGTCTACCGTGCACTGCACATACGCTATATTTCCACGGTATTACCGTTGATACTGAAATCGTTCAAACTCGTCCAGCCTAATTTTAGTCTCGGTTGGCTTAGCAAAATATCGGATTTAGTTTACCCTATCATTGCTATGCACAGCGTCCCATATGCCTCTACAAATCGCAAGCCGTACAAACTTATTTGCGAAGTCAAAACACGCTATTTCATCCCCTAAGGCCATCGAAATAGAGTCAGTCAGTTGACTTTTAGGTTAGCCAGCTTATGCAGCTGTACCAAATAACTTTTGTAGTAGAATCTTGCGATTTTGATCTCTATCTCTCTACGACAGGGCTGAAAGGGGTGCATAGTTATATTTGTTTGTTCAAACACTGGGATAGCATGCATTGGGTGCGAAACGTGGTCTGAATGCCCGCTGAACTCAGCTGAACGACTGAGGTCATGATGAGGTCTAGTTTAGCACATGTGCGGCCTGATTTGCAAACATTGGATCGCTCGGGTTATCATGATTTTGGTGTTTGGATATAATCCGTCCAACTGGTCGACTCCATGAATTCTCAAATACTGTTGGGCATGTTTCAGTTATTTCTCCGTTTAAAATACATATACCTTAAAACGAGGTGATTAGAAACTCGGAATTCCGTCCCATTGTACAACTTATCATTAGACTACCTACGTAATAACATTTTTGTGAACTTAAAAAAAATCGTTTTTAGAATTGTATTCAGACAGATTGTTATTTACTGAGAGTGTGTGCCGTTAAACTGCGGTACAGTTTGGCAGAAGGGATTATATTGTGTTACTTTGTCACTGTACTTAAAAAAATAAATGGAAAAAAATAACCTCCTCCTTTTTTGGAGCCAGTTAAAAACTGGAGTATGAATAGAAATAAAAGTGGAAAATGGTGTTTATCACCAATTTCCTACTGATAACCTATAGGTCGTATCTTGACAGATAGATCAGATATAAAGTGACGTCGCTATAGTTGTAAGTTCAGTAGGAAATCGGTGACAAAAAACCATTTTCCACGTTTTTAGGGTTCCGAACCCAAACGGTAAGGGCCTATTACTAAGACTCCGCTGTCCGTCCGTCCGTCGGTCACCAGGCTGTATCTTAAGAACAGTGATAGTTAGACAGTTGAAATCTTCACAGATAATGTATTTCTCTTGCCGCTATAAGAAAAAATACTAAAAATTGAATAAAATAAATATTTAAGGGAGCCCATACAACATATGTGATTTTTTGCTGGATATTAATAACGGCAATAGGTAGACGCTTGAAATGTTGAAATGTTATATAGATAATGGTACGGAACCCTTCGTCCGTGAGTCCGACCTGCACTCGCCCGGTTTTTTTTCTATGCATAAGATAAGATAAGAATATTCTTTATTGCACACAAGAAACAAGAGACAAATGAAAGCTACAATGAAAAAGTACACAGTAGCACAGAAACTGCGACTTTCATTAAGTTACAAGTTAAAGTAGGTGTCTGTTTCAAAATCGGTGTCTTCAGCGTCAAACTCTGATCTGGCTGGTCTGGCTCTGGCTGGATTGAACAGCACTGAGTAATGGAGTGAAAGGATGTGAGCATTCCTACGGAGACGGATGGTGACTATGGGGAGCCGCTTGAGCTTGGCGCGGTATTCGGAAATGTGGTCATATTTGCTTAAGCGACGCAAGTGATAGGAAATTCCGCAACCTTCTTAGAGAAGCCGCTGAAGCGAATATTTTCCGGCTCACTTCCGCCAGCTGCGGTGCCCAGGACAGTTACCTGTCCATAATAATCCCCAAGTTCTTCACCTTCTCAATGTATGGTTTGCGTACTCCGTTAAATTAAATTTGGGGACGCTGCTCCCAATCAACTTCGTACTCCAGTATCTAATCACCCCGTTTCACTTTGCTGGGAAAAAGCTTAGCTATTTATTAAAAAACTTCAAAACAAATGCTAGCGTCGTATAAAATAATGTCTGCCATTATTTTATACGTGGCTCCAATTTCTCTTGCCAACAAAAGCAAGTAAGTGTGAGTCGGATTCACGCACCGAGTGTTCCGTACCCTAATAAATGTGATATTACGTGTTTACTTCATTAAAATGTGTTTCCTTTCTCTGGGTGTATTTCCATTTTTGCTATGTCCTTGCCTGGTTGCCATAGCACAGGGTATCCTAGTTTGGGACTAGGACAAGTGATTGCCTCACACTTGGCCAGGTTTTATTATTTGTTGTTGTACAAGTATGACACTTATGTATTACCAGATTTGACCAACCGCCAATCAGTCGTCTTACGCATAGTAATAGCGACCTGTTTACACCCTTCGGTTACGGACCCCAAAATACGTTGCAGTAACGTAATAGAGAACACAATTTACAGAGTTACTAGGAGAAAAAAAGTAGCGAGCACCCGATGATCTCATTAGGCGGGTTCCGTACATCCACGACGTCTGCCTTCCAGGTGCGTACTGAGGCGGGGTCATGGGAATTTTATTTATTATACGACAGATGCAAAGATGCAAGCAACTCGTGGCCTCGTGATGGGAACCCTTTAACTTACTAAGCAGTCAGCCTACCATTAAAGAATAAAGAATTAATAAAAGTATAATTCTGGATATAAAACTCTTGGTATACTTTTTTTTTAATGTCTGCGATGCCCAAATTCTGCAATACATCATATCAACCATAGCTTAATAAATAAATGAACTTTTAGATGAACTCATAGTGTGAGGGACTACTCGTAATGGATAAGGAACGATGAGGAATTATAATGAACTTAAAATGAAAACTATTACGAGTAAAAGGCGACAACATATATAAGGAAATCTTCGTACAAAATCCATTGAAAAGTACGTTGATGAAGTTGTTAGCTCTGTGAAGCAGATAACTCTCTTTTTCTACGGAACCCTACACTGCGCGTGGCCCGTAACGCACTTGGCCGGTTTTTTAGATCATTATCCTTAACCTTGGAAAATGTCAGATTGGAAGAAAATTATCCAATCCTATCAGTCGGTCCGCTATGACGGAAATCGGAAACAGGAAACAGTGGGTTTTACACCTGCTGCTCCGGAGCATATTATTTAAATACATAATTGTCTTTTAAATAATCCTTAACGTTATAGTATAGGCTTTTTGCACACAGTGTGCTTAGCACAATTTTTAACCGCGTTGCCGGTAACTATAAAAAAAGCATTTATTTCAGGTTGGAAGACCCATATTTACAATATAAAAACAACAAACAGAGACAACACATATAGTAGAACATAACTTTGATATATCTTGAGGAATCTGGTTGTAGAACGTTATTTTATGCCCCACAAAGGATGTAAGTAATCTAAATTTCTCAGTATATAAAACCTTACAGTATAAAGTTATATTTCGAGCAATCTGTCATTATTAAAAAGGAATTGCTATTACCATAGCTAATTCAAAGTTGTTTTGCCCGTAAGCCCCCTTTTATGGACCGCTGAGAATCCTTACTGAGACCCTGGAATTTTCCTCCGCCGAAGTTCATAAATAAATAACGTTAGCCTGGATGGGCCGTTGATGTGATGCTATTTACTCTGAGTATATGGATATTGAGCGGCGAATGCGTTTGTCTCTGTTTTTTCCAGGGAAATGGGCCTGTTGAGGGTTGTCCTAATACGACACGACGCGGGCGAGTGAGCGATGCAAGCAGTGGCAGTAACAGTTCAACTTGAACGCGATCGCTATATAAATAATATATTAGCGTAGTAGAGGTGACAGCTAATATATTTTTTTGTCTTTCTCATGTATGAAAATATTTTTTCTTTTTAAATTTATTATGATACCTTTTTTCATTCCTTTTTGGATACATACTAGACGTATTGCAATTTCAATTGCGGCGGCGTTAATGCAAAATTGTATGTATGTACTATACAGGATGAAAAGAGTTTTTTTTTTAAAAGTGCCAGTTACTTGTCGATTTATCAATATTGATTTCACCTCGTTTCGAAATACTGGCGGCGGCGTAATGCACCACAGTACATACATGGATGCCCTGCATAAGCAAGGCAAAATTCGCTTGCACGGCGCATCTAGAAAACATAATACCTGTCTATCCGCAAAACATGGCGGATAAACTTGGATGTCTTGGAGCCCCTTTATGGCGATCGCGTCCATCGCTCGCTGTGTGGCGTCGCTCGCGTTACTTTTTATCCAGACTCTCCCATAGAATTATTATAAGGTAAAACCGCAGTCTGAACATCAAAGTGAGAAAAAGTGGTAGTCAAATCGGCATGCTTAGCGTACCCGATTGTTAGTGTTGCAGTATTAATGCAAATGTGTGCATGTCTGCGGATGTCACTTCCTACAATCCGCTTAGGCACACAAATGTTACGAGCGAATTTTAAATGTATGCGCTGTTACCGGCCGAATGAGATGTGTAAGGAAGAGTCGTTTTTGTGTCGAATTGTCGGACAATATTGTTTGTTAGATTTCTTTGAAAAACAATTTTCATCGAATCTGTTCGTATTTTGCGGTACTGGGCTTAGGAAAGTATTTGCGTGGCATGTCTTTTTTTATTTAGCCTCTTTTATGTCCCACTGCTTTCCATCCCTCTGTTTCCCCAGCCACCTCTATGTAGTATTGTCTAATGTTTATGGACAATTTATTCTTGTCAGTATGGCCGATCGCGGTTCTCGCTCGCGTCGCGTTCAATTGGGACTCTCTCTTAAGCGTAACGGTGATAATTTGTATTCTCAAGTAAAGGAACTACGTAAGAGTTAGGCACGTCCTTCATCGTACATAAATCGCCCTTCCCAGGTGGTGCCTAAAATTTTTAACGGAACCTGATTATTCTGTACCAACGCCGTATAAATAGCAAGAATATATCAATAGGCAGATATGCTGAACTGAAAAAAAAAACTCAGATATCTTTACCGCACATATTAAAAGTAATGAAATTACGGCCAACCCTGGAATCTTAAGGGGCTCCAGGGCTAACACTAGCGCCACCGAGGAAAAAATCATATCTTTTGTTACAGATCGAATTTGCAAAAAGTGTATGTGCAATCTGTCAATCATGTTAATAGTGATTTTTAAGACCCATCGCCGTGAACCTAAGGTAAACAACCAAAAACTAAATAGCATTAACGCCAAAGACGGCCGTTTTGGCATAAATGCTATGTAGTCCAAGGTTCGTGATCGTAGGTTCTCTGTCGTGGGTCCTAAAAATCACTGTTAACATGATTGAGAGATTGTACAGACACTTTTTGCAAATGCTATCTGTAAAAGAAGATATGATTTTTTTTCCTTGGTGGCGCTAGTTAGTCCACCGATATATCCGACGGTCTCATGCTTATAGTTTATTCTGAATTTCATGTATCCGAGTTTTGTCTTTTTCTGTTTCAGGGAAATGATGAGTACCTATATATTTTATTTAATATTCACATTAAGAATGCGCTGCAAGTGAATCTCTAAGCTTTTTTGCTGAAACTGAAAGAACTCGCCAAGACCTGTCTTCCAAGAAGGAACGAGCGAAAAAACTTCATCAAAGCTTTGCGGCTTAGTTCTGACCTGCAGAGCACGGGCCGTCCCTCAAACGCCTAGACGTAGTAGATTCCTCTAAGCAAATGCCGTAGCCAATCTCGGTGTTTGTTTGCAGAAAAAAGTGCAAGAGAGTTCGTTTGTCGGCCGGCCACCGCGGGCTGCCGGCGTTTGCGAGGTTTTTTTTAATAAAAATCTCGGAGTGGAGATTGGTTCTGAGAGTGTTATTGGGGGCGCTATTCATTTAAGTAGATGGTTTTACGTAGAATCTAGAGCTGCAACTTCTCATTTGCGTTGAAGGAGATTACATAATGGCTTTAACTGGAAACACTGGCTTTTATCATTTATTACTTGCTAGTACTTGTCGTCTCTGTGCTAAACCGAGGACAGAGAGATGGACAGACGGACAGACAGGTAGATGGACGGACATGGCTAAACTATACGGGTTCCTTGTTGACTACGGAACATTAAAATACTTTTTTAACTCATGCTCTTTAGTGTAACTCAACAGTTCACACGCTATTTAAATATAACGTCAACAAAGACGTGGAGACGTCACAGTCGGAAATTAAACGTCAGTTCGACTAGTGACGTCACGAGGCATTTCGGGAGTCGGAAGTCGGGCGTACCTACGTGTTGCCGATTGTCACACGTTCGATGCCTCAAGCCAGGGCTTCTTAAAGTTATTTAAAAAAAACGCAGATATACGAATTTCGTTCAAAATACTGAAAATAAGAAGGCTCCAGGTCGCCCGACTAGCAATGGAGAGAGCTATGTTAGAAGTTTCACTGCATGATCGAATCAGGAATGAGGAGATCCGCAGAAGAACCCGAGTTACTGATATAGCTCGAAGAATTGTTCAGTTAAAGTGGTAGTGGGCGGGGCACATAGCTCAAAGAACTGATGGCCGTTGGGGCGAAAAAGTTCTGACCTGGCGACCGCGGACCGGGCGACGCAGTGTGGGAAGGCCCCCCCACCAGCTGATGGTCTGACGACCTGGTTACGGTGGCGGGGAGACGCTGGATGCGGGTGGCACAAGACCGGGAAGCTTGGAAAACCATGAGGGAGGCCTATGTCCTGCAGTGGGCGTCAAATGGCTGATGATGATGATGATGACTGAAAATAGTAAAATAGTAAGACACATAAAATGGGAGTACTTTTCTGTTAGTACCTAAATAAAAATTAAGAAAATTCAATAACGTCACTTTGTTTTTAGGTGGCTACCGTATTAAGAACTGCTAACAGGATCGCTGATGTTCTCTTGTTTTTAGGGTTCCGTACCTTAAAAGGTAAAAAACCGAACCCTTATAGGATCACTTAGTTGTCCGTCCGTCCGTCGGTCCGTCTGTCTGTCAAGACCCTTGATGTCGGGAACGCGTGGAGGTATCGAGTTGAAATTGAAACAAGATACTCTAGTCTACAGTCCCTTGAAGCTGTGATAAAATTCTAAGTTAACGTGAAAAAAAAATACGGGCATTTATGCCGCAAAAAACGTATATTTCGACACTTGTTGGAATCAAAATTTATAGACTATAGACCTAGAACTGTGAAATATGGCAAATAATATCGTCTTATGCTACAAATACAGGAAACAATCTGAAACTACATATTTGTAATTAAATCATAAACAAAATAGTCTTTGAAGTTCGGGAAAAGCTCGGAAAAAACTGCGAGACTCGATTCCAGAACTAATTATAATATGTAACATAATTAATTTGGTAATAAGTAATTTTAACTTTACTTATGTAAGTTCTATCTACCTACAAATTTGTACGGAACCCTCGGTGCGCGAGTCCGACTCGCACTTGGCTGGTTTTTATTTTCATTTAAAGAAGATACTTTTCAGAAACCTATTTCTAAAAGCTATTTGTAAGTATGGGCCTTTTCTAACCCTTAGTCATTCGTTATCAAGATAATACCAATTTACCGTTGTATACCTTCAAAATATGTGTCTAAATATATAGGGTTGCCAGTTGTAATCCTGGGAAGTCACGAAAAAAGGACTAAATGTTGTTATTAGGACTTGGATGTCATAATGACAACATTTAGTCCCTTTTTTGCCGTCCGTACAAACAGCAAAAAAGGACTTAATGTTGTCACTATGAGATCCACGTCAAATATGCCATTTTAAGGGTCTTATCGATCTATTAACAAAAACTTGGGTTGCCAGGTTACGTACATTTGCGAAATTTCGTAGTAATACCACTTGCTAGCGGTCAATGAAAACATCGCGGGGAAACCTGAGTGTTTGAAGTGTTCAAACCTCAGCGCTTGGAATTGCCTATCCTCGTTGGGCACTCGTGCTAATATACTCTCTCTCGCTCTCCGACAGAAGGCCTGTGCCCTGCAGTGGGGCATACCTATACATACAAGCCACATAAAAAAGTGGTAATGTGTGACATAGGGCTACCGACGTCCGGCCCACGGTCTACAATGTTCAACGGGAGCGATTTCTGAAAATCACTCAAGTTGAGTGAGTTCTCAGCGTCAAGAAGGATTGTTGGAAACTTCACAAGCCTGGCCACACTGAATAGAAAACAAATGGCGAAGCCTAATCACACTTTGGGAACTTGTGAAAATTGTATCGGCATGCAGCACTTCTAAATAGCTTCCATTTCCCTTAATTAGAGGCAATAACTTTTAATTCGCTACAGATTGAGTGTAAACGTGTCTCCAAGGCGGGACTGAATTGTCAGTGACAATAGCCAGAGGCTTAGCAGTGACATTTACACTTGAAACTTTGGCACTTTTAGGAATTCGCACAAAGTTTGTAACTGCCTTTTGTACTGTTTGAATTATTATCGCTTGAGTATTTATTAATTTATGCTTTATTGCACTCAAAACATTTAACAGGATGTTACATAAGAAATAATTATGTACGAAGGCGAGTTTATCTGTGTAAGGGATTTCTTTTAGCAAACCTTAGAAAGTCGGACTAGCAGGAAAAAATTGGTCTATGTGCGTGTATAAAATAAACTACACAAATAAGTTAAAGTTCAAAATACAAGTGCAAAAAAGCCCGTCCTCCCGTGACGCCCGTCGTCGGCCGCATGACGCCAGGCTTTTTTTGTGTGTTCTACTATTGAATTCTCTAACCTGGAAGTATTTAAGGGTTATTTTGGTTTGAATCTTTGCGCCTCCATGTCACCGGCTTGTTGCAACGTGGAATCGATCAAGTCAAACATAAAGACTACACGTGAAATATACAAGTTGCATATAACAAGTGCTAGTGGAATAAAGATAAACACTCAGAGCATATTAAAGATATTAGTTGCATAATACACCTAGTCAAACTAGTCTAACACAAACAATGCTAGACTCATATAAAAAATACTAGTTGCATATAACAAATGCTAGTCGAATATGCATAATACTAGATGCATATCGAGTTGTATATAACAAATCGTTAGTCGAATATAAAAAAAAACGTGACAAGTGTGAGTCGGACTCGCCTGCCGAGGGTTCCGTACAAATTTGTATGTACTTACATATTATAAATAGACTAATAGTTCAGGAATCGAGTCTCGGAGTGTTTTCCGAGCTTTTCCCGAACTTCAAAGACTATTTTTTTATGATCAAATTACAAATGTACCGTTTTCAGATTCTTCCCTGTACTCGTAGTACAAGACGATATAACCTGCAAAATTTCATAGTTCTAGGTCAACGGAAAGTACCCTACAAATTTTGATTCCCGTGAGTGTCGAAACCATTTTTTCCTACTGAGGTACCTACGTAACCCTAATAATACTAGATGCAGATCGCCGGCCCGTTGTAATGTGAACAGTACTTTAGAAGTAGCGGATGCAGATAGGCAACAGCAACTCACTGCGGAAGCTCCGCCCGTAGTGAGTGTAGATACGGCCTTTACTGTGGAGAGTGCATCTTCACAACTAGGTTACGTGAGATGCGCAGCCCGGTCAGGTCACTGGGGTACTAGTGGTGGGAAGGAGATGTAAAGTTTCGCTTGTATTTAAATGCCTTTTTAGATGTTTCATTTAGTTTGGTTGGGGTTGTGTGTAAAAAATTAGCATATAAATTAAATACGAAGTTGATCAAATGGTTTTTACTAAATTGCCATTGCGATTATTGTACTATACTTAATGTTTGCTTCAGACGTAAATGTAATTTATGTTATAAAAGAAGAACATCCCATCTGTAATGAATGCGTGGCGATTGTGGCAGAACCCCCTCATGGTTATGAAAAGCAGGAAAAGAGGCCTATGTCCTGCAGTGGGCGTGAAATGGCGGATGATGATGATGATGATGATGATGATGATGATGAATGTATTCTAAATAAAATTAAATTATGAAAAAAATATATTCTCACTAAATTACGTTTATCAATTCCATGTGTAAAATTAGGTGAGCACTTATTAATTTTAGTGCGTATATACTTACTTTAGGAAATGGTATCCAGATATGGACATCACAAACATGGAAACTAAATACACACATGGATATTGCAGCTCCGACTCCGTGGAAAATGTGAAACGTTCCAATTTTAAAAGCTTTTATCGGCCAGACAGCCATTTTTTTTTCAAGCAATAAATAACGACTAAATGCTACGAAACTGGTGGTAAAATTATTTCTATCTGTTATTATTTGGACGTAAAATAAATCATTGGATATAAACATGGTCCGATTTGTGTCATAGCCACAGAGGACATAACTATTAACCCCAAACTATAATACTGTATGCTACCAGGCAAGGACAAAATAAAAAAACGTGAAGTTCTTCTAAATAGGAACTATCATTTCTTACTCTCCATGATAAAAACATTTCGATGACAGAGAACACCTACAGAGAACACTATAGGGAACTCCCTGGGCCCCATTTTACAAAACAACATAATAGATTTCTTGGTTTCATACTTTTACCAAGGTATCGTAAGTGACTGTACAATAATAGCTGTTTTGATAATTTTATTTTATTTTTTTTTATTTTATTTATTTGGGACAACAAACAACTACATATTAAAATATTACTAAAAACAAACAGGTTGAAAGATTTATAAACATGTAGTCCACTGCGTTATCCACAGTTTACTAAGCAAGTTGTGAACTAAATGTGACTCACTAAAAGAGCTTAAATCATTTATAAAATCATCATCAACCCATTATGTCCCCACCGAGGGGCACGGGTCTCTTCCCTGAGGAAGGTATAGGCCATACTCCACCACGGGGGCCAAGTCCGGATTGGTGGAGGCTTGTGGACTAGTGGCTCGTCTACTGTCAGAAGTTGTCAAGCCGCCCTAAGGCCTCTGACTTGGCTTAACGACTGCCATCTATCGACGGCAGCCGGCACCAACAGCTTAACGTGCCTTGCGAAGCACGGAACCGCTCGGAAAAATGCCACTAGCGTTAGGCATAGACGGCGACCCATCCATGCACTGAACGCGCCCTGTGTTGCTTAACCTTCGTGATCGTTTAAGATCACTCAGGCAGCCGGGGCTACGAACGATTCTTATTATTATTATTTTACATTTATAAAATAGCATTAAAAATTAAAAATTACATAATTATACTGTATTAGCCGATGTGGGTCGACGCCCAGTAGACGCACCTACTGACTTTATTTTAGCTGTAAGTGTCTTATTATATATGTATTGTGTTTGTTACTTGACTTGTATGTATGTATTTACTTGATAGAAAGGTCGTGTAAAATCAACAAGTGCAGTTGAAAGCGCGTCGACCCCCATACGCTGCAAGATACAAAGAAACAGATGCAGGAATAAAAGGAAAAGAAAAAAAAGGAAAACGTTTACACCTACTTCACTGATGATCAAGTATGCTGATAACCTGTTGCCTGAATTTACTCATAGAAAGTGAAAATATGTCTATGGATTCAAAGCGCCCATTATACGTTTCAACGAGTCGGCGCAATGGCAATCGCTTGCCTGCATTGGTCCTACATTTGCCTACAGCGAACAGTCGTCGCGCGCACACCTGACGCCTGTGTACGCTCCTGGGCACTACATAATACAGGTTGTTCGTGAGTATGTTACAGTCGTATCTATTGTGACATATATTGTACAGAGTCATTGCATCAAGAAGTGTACGTCTAGAATATAGTGTAGGTATTTTATATAAAGTAAGCAATTGGTCGTAAGGGAGGCGGGCATGATGACATCGGTAGTGCATGGTGCGAAGAAATTTGCGTTGAACTTTTTCTACTATACTAAAATGGGCTAAAATTTTACACTTTATGATACGTTCCTAAAATAACGTATCATAAAGTGTAAAATTTGCGACTAAATGCGGAACGTTTAAAATTTTATATTATTTGCTATAAAATGTACGAAATGTTACAAAAAATGCAAGTTTTGCGAAAGTTTAACAAATGCTAATAAATCTTCATAACTCTATAATATCAAACCTCGTAGCTACAGGCGGACCAATCAGAATAAGAGTTGTAAGAGTGGGCTAGCAAGCAACAATCAAGCCAATCAGAGTTATATTCAATCTTACTAATGCGATTCGCGTTTTTGCAAAGACCCTATCTTTCTTGAATAAGTTTGTAAAATGGTATAACCATTGTCTAAGTATTTAACCCTAGAATTTTCGCAACATTTCAATTTATAAAATCATCATACGACATATACTAACACCGTCTATAAATCTAACGTAGAGACAAATATGGGTGCAACAAATATTTGCGGTCGTTTGCCATCTCTGGCAAGAACTCATCGATTTTTTTTTATTTTTTAAAAAAATATATAAAGTCCGAGCGAAAGGGATGCTGGATATAAAAGCAGCCTTAACAAAATCAAGGCCCGTAAGATGATTACCTCTGTGTGTATACAAAAGAACAATCTCGACCGACTGAACGAAAATGTGACAAAGTGAAGGGCGCACCCTGAAAATGCCTCCAAAGGCTTAACCTTCTATTAAAAAGCAATTTATTCGGGTCCTTCAACTCTATTACCTCATGCGAGGATGCGACTGGGGCCTGTTTTGCTAATGTTTTGATCCCACTCAGAAAAAAAAATCCTTCTGCTTGCACTGAGCGAGCTTGATAATGGGAACGCGTACCAAACATTATCTTTTTCTGAACTACCGATGACTTTTTAAGAGGGTCGATGCAGATACATCGTTAAGAAACTAAAGCAACAATAAATCAAACATCCATGTGATCATGCATGTTTGACCACGTACAGTTGGCAGTAGATCATCCATAAAGTAACGTCACAACAAATTTCGTGATTTTTTTACCCCTCCCTCGTCCTTGTCACAGTTGGTCACATTTGTGAGACCCCCTCCCTAGTGTGACGTCACGTATTTTGGATGCCCCCTTTTTTCGGATTGATTTTGTTCTTAACTTGTGTCTTTTACTCCAATACATAAATATGCAGCTTATATACGTCCCACTGTAGGGCACGGACCTTCTCTCAGAGAGAGAGTATAGGCTTAATCACTATACGTGCCTACCGTGGATTGACGATTTCAAGCGCTGAGGTATGTGAATAGCTCAGACACTCAGGTTCATTCACGAATATTTTCTTCACCGTTAGCAAGTGGTATTGCTACCATAACTTCACAAATATACATTACTTAGAAAACAAAGTCATAGGTACATGCCCGCACTGGGAATCGAACCTGGGTCCCTTGCTTCCGAGTCCAATGTTCTTTGTACCCACTAGGCTACCACCGCTTTCCTCCAATATTTTTACAAAACCATTCTAGTTATGGATGAGCGATGACTACTTTTACATGTATTATTTTTATATTTATATAGTTGCATAACAAAATAAAATAATTTGTATTTGTATTCTCGCCGTAGACAGTTTCCGCAAGTAGTTATAACTTTTATTACAGTGGGATCAAAACGAGGGCCCCAGGGAGACCGTCCGGGAAATTCCTTTTCGGAACCGATGAGTTCGTAACAAATTTTCGGTAAGGTTACATCTTTGATGGTTTGATGGTGAAGTTTCTTTTTTACTCGAGTGTGGTCGGCTTTTCCTTTTCTGTTCAGTTCTATTGGCTCGGAAAATGACATTTTGTCTATTGGCAATTGAAAAAATAAAAAGAATTGCGGCAACTAATATCATGGAGATATTTATCATTTGTTTTGTTTTAGTGATGTGCGGGGAAGAATGTTTTCAGAGAAAGTTCTGGTGAAATTTTACCCATATAAATTTTCTCTCCGGCCCATCTATATTTCGATTGCGTTTTTTAAAAAGTGATTTGTTATTTCATGAAGTGCTAAGGTATAATTTTTATATATACCAAAGAAACACGAACGCATGAGCTCGAAGAGTGTGCGCACAAAAAATCCTTTTAACTGACGAAAAAGACGTGTTTGGAAGGTAAATTAGGTTTTTAATAAGATTCGCGAGAATGCGTCCATTTTTGGAGAAATAAATATACCGGCCAGTAGGTTTATTGAATTTTCAGCTCTCCGCGTAAGGTTTTAGGAGCGATTTACACGTGTATTGAGCAGGATTTGGTAAATTACTTGTTATGAAAAAATGGCAACGTCGCGACCCTTTTTAGGGTCCCAACAACAATTATGTTTGTGCCCTCTATTTTACATGCGCTGAAGGGACCTTACTTCTCTATCTTACTTGCAGTGTAATATTATAATATGAACCCTCAAAAACAAACCCAAACCCTGATAATACAAAAAGAGAACGCAAAAATGCTTCATGGATTTACTTTGATAGGTCGAAGATGATTTTGGACCCTTCAGACTAGGCAGATGGAATCCTCGAATCGCAGCCTAGGATCTATATCGTAGGCTGTAGGTTATTGTAAATTACTAAAATGTATTTTCGCTAAAAAGGACGTTCTGCTAAAACTTGTCATTTTTCTAATGACTACGGCACACCGGTGTATGTACACACTTTGTGGAACACGGCTCGAGTTGACACGTTTGAGTTACATATAACATAATCGCACAAGCTCACAGCCCACATTTTTGTAGGAGCACAAACAAAGCCCGCCGGTCGGTAATCCTCTCCAGCGCGGAGACAAAGCAAAGTTGTTGGCCCTTTGTTGTCCTGGAGAACTTGCCCACTACGGGAACAGAGAACTGAGTTAGAGCACAGAAGAACAGAGGCGAACCAAGCAATTACTGAAAAAAAAGCTTACTACTATTATAAATCCGAAGTTTGTTTGTTGATCCATCACGACATACCGGCTGAAGGGATCGGCTTGAAATCGCCAACCTGCATTTATAGTAATACTTTCTAATAGGCCTCTGCCTAGCGGTGAGATTAAGATGTCTATGGGTGAGACGTAAATTCTGCTCAGACAAGGTGGTTTTTCATATCTGAGATGACCATCTTCACCAAATCCTGAACGATACCAATAAAATTTCCTACTTTAATTACTATCGCAAAACGTCCGGATTCTGCTAGGATGTGGTGTGCATAATTAAGCCTCTGGTCTAGTTACCATACCACAGAGTATCCTAGTTTTGGTCGGAGACAAGTGATGGTGCTGTGTGTGAGTCCTGATTTATTTCTTTCGCATACATAATATACATACTTGCCTCTGGTCTAGTTACCATAACACAGAGTATCCTAGTTTGGGACAAGTGATGATGCTGTGTGTAGACCCTAATTTATTTATTTCACATACATAATATATGTTCTTGCCTCTGGTCTAGTTACCATACCACAAAGTATCCTAGTTTGGGACGGGAACAAGTGATGATGCTGTGTGTGGACCCTAATTTATTTATTTCACATGAATAATATATATTCTTGCCTCTGGTCTAGTTACCATACCACAGAGTATCCTACTTTATGACGGGGACAAGTGATGATGCTGTGTGTGGACCCTAATTTATTTATTTCACATACATAATATATATTCTTGCCTCTGGTCTAGTTACCATACCACAGAGTATCCTAGTTTGGGACGGGGACAAGTGATGATGCTGTGTGTGGATCCTAATTTATTTATTTCACATACTTGCCTCTGGTCTTGTTACCATACCACGGAGTATCCTAGTTTGGGACGGGGACTAGTGCTGGTGCTGTGTGTGGATCCTAATTTATTTATTTCACATACATAATATACACACTTCACAGGCTTCTGTTATCAGGCACACAACTTTGAAACTAGAGTCCAAGCGTAGGGGCTCGGGAATCTGTTGCGAAGTTGCCAAACAGCGCGTCCCCTTGTTAGATAAGTAAATGTTTGCCACAACGTCTCGCCAAAGTTCTGCTCCTAAACGATGAGCCATCGATCCTTTTCTCTGTTGAATCGACTCAAATACAATTACTGAACTGTTGTTAAGAACAGTACATCGACCTTTACATACGTGCACTCTACTCAGTTACGTTACGGGCGATTTTGCAACTAAAATGTGAAGTTTGATGTGCGGTCGTTTGTACATCGTCGTGAGAAAAGGATCAGAGTTTTGGTCGGCGTAAGGAAGATGGATATTTCATTCAGAAATACTACAATAATTACTGGAACAACAGCGGCTAAATCTTTTCTCTCTATATATTTCTCTTAAATCCGTTTTTGCAAAAAACTACATGTTTTTATATCATGTGCTCTGGAGTACAATAAAAAAATATTCTTATCTCATCTTTCTTATCTCAATAAAAGTCTGCAAACATAAAACTGTGTTGGGTCTGTTCCATAAACTATGACCAAAGAACATTTCCGCTGAAAACGACCGTTTTGGCATTTACACATCACAAACCTGATACCAAACTAGGAACTCACAAGTTCACAACCTTTTAGGTATATAAAGAATGTACCTACAGACGACGGGCTTCATATGATTTATTGCTAGAACCACCAATGGAAAATAGTCAATATCTTATTTTCTATTTTTTTTTTATTTCATAGAAAAATGGAAGAGATCGCAGTCCCACAGCGCAACAGTTAAATTTTAAACGAAGAAGCAAGTGAACATTTTTCTTTCTCTCCCGGCCTTCGCTTCGATAATTTTTAACTTCCGCACCGAGTACTTTCGTGAAAATAAACGAGAAATACATGGAGGGGACAAGAGGAAAGCAATCGGCCGGCGGACAGGGTCGGCGGGTATCGGAAATGGAGCGGGAGAAACAGAAGTTGCGTCCAAATAAAAATTAATATAAATAAATAAATCTATGCGCCTCATCGACTTGTCAGGCGACCCTAGAGCTGGTAGCTACCTCGGTCAGCGCATCAGCCTGGCCATCCAGAGGGGTAATGCTGCCAGTATCTTGGGAACTCTCCCCAACGGCAGCGGTCTAGAGACAATCTTTTATATATAGATAATATTTATTGTAAATATGTAAATATGAATTTTGTTATTCTGTAATAATAATAGATATTATTATAAATAAATCAGACAACAAATAGGTGATAAAAAATATAAATAAATCACTTGACCTGGTCCACACAACACAATCACTTGACCTGGTCCCAAACTAGGATACCCTGTACTATGGTGACCAGGCAAGGACATCACAAACATGGAAATACACCCAGACTGAAGCCATTTGTACAAATTTAATGTACGGCGGCCCCCAGTGGGAATCAAACCCATGAACTCTGTCTTTGTAGTAAACGCCTTAACGGCTACTCCAACGAGGCAGTCAACAATAAAAGTCAATATGCAACTAGTATTGATATGCATCTAGTATTTTTATTTGACTAGCATGTGTTATATGCAGCATTCGACAAATTTCACAAGCAGATTTAATTTCTATCCACGTTACGACTAGCCGGGGACGTGCGGGCGCAACGTTACAAACTATTGTATTACGTTATATTCTTGGTAGACGCCTCCAACGAATCCTACCTACTACAGGTATGGTACTAGCTTAACCCGAGTGGACTATGCGTTCGTTTATAGTCTCTCTCAACAAAGTATTTCCTCAGTGTATTACCGAGAGCCCGTAACTACCGGCTGCTTCATAGAAAAAAGCTTGATTGAGTGCGCGAATCCAACATTTTAATGAAATAGTCTTGGTTTTTTTAGTTCAGACTGTGACCATCGCCGGGCAGACTAAGATTGTTATTTATAAACAACTCCTCTTTAAGCTATTTATATTTTTTAACAAAAATAAAAACAGCCTACAAAATACGCACCAATCAGGAACAATGTTTGGCTAATGGGTATTTTTTATCATTATCTTTCATAAATAGAATAGAAATAGAATATTTATATAAATTCTGTAAATTAAGGACTTGAAAAGATTAAGTTTGTAAGTTTTTTCAAAATGATCTAGATTTTGAAATGGACACCTAGTTCAACGTGTAACGTTCATTAAGTCGCAGTTTCTGTGCTACTTTGAATAAAAAATATTTTGTTTTTGATTTTGAATGGGGCTCAAGTGGCATTTAACTAATATTATTCATTTAAGTCCGGGTTCACTTACATACTTAAATTAATAATGTGTAGTTATTACGAAAGTATTGGTATTTAAAACAGATTTACAACAGTTTATCTACTTGAGGTCACTCTTCAATGTTGTAAAGGAAGACAAATATTTAACCCTATTTAGAGGCTTAAAATTCCACCTATGCCGGGACCATGTCCCATGTCCTCAGCACGGGTTAGTGCAACAAAAATAGTATAATCTCCTTTACACTTACAATACTTATAAACATTACTTGTAAAACATGGAATAAATAAGCACAAATTCGCGTCACTCACCCGACTGAATTAATTTGAGAGCGGCGGCGTGTTTAGGGTTGTCAGATACAAAATATAACATTTTTGCGCAAACTCCAGATTTTTTTACCTTTTTCAGATAAAACGATTTCTCTTTCTTCTGTGCTCTTTTTCGATCGATGCGAGTTCACTACAGACGAACCAAAAAAAAATATACTAAATTAAAAATGTGAAGTGTTTAAACTCAATCAACAGACCACCTCTGCACACTGCGAAGTATATGCCCTTCAATCAAATAAACATTCAAACATTTCTTTATTTCCTGACAGTTAAAGGTATTTACGAAGCCCTGTTTGGCGCACGCATCCTCGCGCGAAACAATTTCTTGAAATTAAAATATTCGCGGCGCGGTATTTATCCAATATCCGAGCTGTATGTCGCGGGAGCTTCTAGGGCTGCGCCTCTGTATGTGATTTTATGTAATTTTGATTAATATTTATTTTATTTTACATTACGCCCGTATCTCGGACGGATTTGCACTTGCCACGATTCTGATCCTAATTTATATAAATAAATGAATAATAATTTTTAATTATTGACAGTTCTTATAGCGTCTATGACTGCCGTGATAGTTTTTCGGTGGAGTATATTTAGTTATTATGTCCTGTCTACTAATATGTACTTTAGTCTGAGCCGTGCGTGAAATAAAGCTCAATTTTGGGTTTTGCCAACGAGAAAATGCAATGACAAAAAGAAATAATAAAAGAAGAATGAATTATGTTATATATACAATGGATATATATACAATGGATCCCTATGAAACCTCTATGATGGCGTAGACAGTCCTAATGAAACAATCAATAATTTTATTTAATCTATAGATGTTTGTATGTTTGGCAAACCCTTGTCTCTGCCTACCTCTCCGGGCTTATGTTATGTGTGTATGCCTAAAAATATTTGTACCACACGGAAACGGCTGAACGGATTTGGATGAAGGCACACAGACACACCAAACGGATAAACATTGTGAATAAAATACACATTTGCTTTACATTATTATTATTACAATTCTTTATTGCTCCAAGTAAATATTGTATAATATTTTACATTCAGCGGAATAGGGCATAATCTTGCCGATGACCATGAATAAGAAAAAAATCGGATGGCTCCTGTTCCTAGAACCACAATCATGCTTTACTATGACAATTCATCTTACATTGCATGGCCAATTAACCTACAAATTAACAAGGAAGTAGAATAATTGTACTGATCGGCTGTGCAACGTACATTGAATTGTCATGATAAACTATGTATGCACTGTAGTTATACGAAACGCGGCCCTGTTAATATTTGACTTAACTTTTAAGGAAGAGATTTTTTTATGTAGCCATTTCAATGTCCCACTGCTGGGCGAAGGCCTTCCCTTGGATTCTCCACTCCTCCCTATTCTCAGCCACCCTTTGCCAATCTGGTAGGAAAGCTGTGAGGTCGTCTCCAGTCTGCGGAATTTTTTGCTCATCTGTCTGGGCCCATACGGCTTACATGACCAGCCCAATTCCACTAGAGCTCTGCCGTCGCAGCTCCAACATCAACGAATTTTGTTTTGGAACGCAGCACGAAGAAGAGATATCAAATTTTAATTTTCAAGTCTATCGGTGCATCTTTCGTAAGAAACGGCTATAAATGGGGTCTCTTTTACATCTAAAAATGGCATTTCAATAATCGACCCCCTATAAATCGTACGCTATAAAACAATGGAATGTCCTGGAGACGTATTTCCGAACCCTAGCGAGGCAATATATCGCGCAATAACGCGGGCACGTGGCGAATTTGGCGACGCTATGCGCCAGCGAGGTAGGAAGACATTGCACTGTAATCTTCGCTACTGAAATGGCTACTCGCTACTGTCTGTGTATCCAGACAGTCAATTTAGTAATTCCTCTGGACAATGAAGTTCTGTACCAAATAATTTTTTTCACTCCTGTGAATAGTTCTCGGCATTTTAACATACAGTAAAATACCACGCTTGAATAACTATCAGACACTTTGATTCATAAATGACGTTTAAAGTTATTGTTGCCAGAAAATGAAATTAGTTCCTGAGATGCCGCTTAGGCACGCACACTGGGCCAGGCTAAGTACTCCTGTTACTTACACCGAGAGTTTTTTTGCACAAGGTACATATCTTTTAGCAGTCTCTTTAATATCGCGCAATCTAACAGCTCAGATGACTCAGTTTTAAAACCCATTTTTTCACTGCATACTCCTACATTCAAGTTAAGCCTACCGACGTCTATATTTAAGTTGAACTTTAAATTGCTAATTTATATTTATGTTATAAGAACATGTGATATATGCGACAATACAATTGTTGACCTAAGTTGTATGGGAGATCTTTTGGCAGCCTTTTTAATATCGCGCAATCTAACAGCTCAGATGACTCAGTTTTAAAACCCATTTTTTCACTGCATACTCCTCCATTCAAGTTAAGCCTACCGACGTCTATATTTAAGTTGGACTTTAAATTGCTAATTTATATTTATGTTATATGCGACAGTACAATTGTTGACCTAAAATGTATGGGAGAACTGTCAAATTTTAACTGTCAGCTTTCTAGGAAACGGCCAATAATCGTCTAAATAACAGAGTAGGTATTGCTTCCTACCTCTTTCAGGGAGCGAATCCTGTTGCGGCGACGTAAATTGTTCCGAAGCTTGTACATTTGAAATTGTCTGCTACAGTTATAAGTGTAATTTTCCTAATTCAAATTCTTCTTCTTATGGTGCCTCTACGACGACGGCGAAAGTTGACATCAGCACCACACATTTCTCTCTGTCTCTCGCAAAGCGGAAGAGCTCGGCACCATTTAAGATTCCAGTCCACTTCCGTAGGCTTCTCAACCAGGATCTCTTTCTTCGGCCTGTGCGTCTCTTGGCAGCGATTTCTCATCCTGAAGAGCCTTTAGGCCTCCCTCATGGTTTTACAAGCTTCCTGGAGTTGTGCCACCCGCATCCAGCGACTCCCCGCCACAGTTACCAGGTCGTCAGACCATCTTCCCACGCTGCGTCGTCCGGTCCGCGGTCGCCAGGTCAGAACTTTTTCGCCCCAAGGGCCATCAGTTCTCCGAGCTATGTGCCCCGCCCACTGCCACTTCAACTGCGCAGTTCGTCGAGCTATATTAGTAACTCGGGTTCTTCTGAGGATATCCTCATTCCTGATTTGATCACGCAGTGAAACTCCTAACATAGCTCTCTCCATTGCTCCATATGAGGCCCACGGTCAGCGACCAGCCCTTGTGTCACGTAACTTTTCACTCTATCGGGTTAAGCATTTAGAGGACTCCAAAGTGTCAAAATATGTATGTATTTGACAGTTTAGAGTAGGCTTAATCAGACAACTCCATACACCCCTGCTCTCACATCCATAAGTCATCACTGTCAATACACATTGGTAATACAACTTTGACCTGAAGAGTACGACTCAATAACTGATATTACTACTTCAATTTATTTTAATTTGCAGCAGGTGCTTTCAGACATTCGAGACAACTTTGAGTTACTTAGATCTCTGTGCATGCTTTATTGTTCATTTTATTATAAAGTTGACAGCTGGCTGCCTCGTTGTTATCATGTTGGAGGTCGTGGGTTCGGTGCACACTGGGGGGCGCCGTATTTTGTACAAATGGTCTCAGTCTGGGTGTGTTTTCATGTTTGTGATGTCCTGCCTGGTAACCATATCACAGGGTATCATAGTTTGGTGTTGTATGGAAGTGTTTCTTTGATTAAACTTTTTATTTTTGTTGCAAAATGACCTGTAAAGAGTAGTGTTCGTCTTGTAAAGGTTGAAGCCATCAACTATATTTAGAGTGTCGTAAAATATCATTATATACCGGATAATATGAATATTTAGCCCCATCAAAACATAACATAACATAAACTCACGCCTGTATCCCAGAGGGGTAGGCAGAGACCAGGGACTGCCACTTGCTACGATTATATTTACATTTATTTATTCAATTTCTTACAACTACTTAAAATTCAATGCCCTAACTAAGATTGTAATCTTAATTCTATTCAGATCTACTATTTTAATACATACTAATATCTACAACGAGGAATATGATATGAGGAAAAGTTCGAGATTGTGAAAATTGTTTCAGCTGTTCCATAAATTGCCGCAGGTTAAGTCTGGAACAGCTGATATATTTATCTTTATTTGGAGTTGTAACCATAGTAAAAGTATGTACTTACATATTTAAAATTTATGAGTTAAACACCCCCTTTTCTGATGTGTATGTGATTAAAGTTTGAATGAGTTAAAAAACTACTAATATGCTCTTGTTTCAGGTAAGTTACCGTGAATGATCTTGCACAAATTCAACAAAATGGTAAGAAGTATCAGTACCTATTATTCATTCTTTATTGCACAAAACATAGTGTACAAAAGGTGGGCGTTACGTCACGTCACGTTACGTTGCGTCATTGTGTTAAAGTAAGTACTGAAATAATTAGTGGAAGCAATTCTACTTTTTTTAAATAAGAATAAAAACATCGTGAAGAAACCTGAGTGCCGGAGGTGTTCACAGATTCGTACCTCAACGCTTAAACTTGCCAACAGGCCGTGTGTGGGTAAACTCACGCCTGTATCCCGGAAGGGTAGGCAGAGACCAGGGCTCGCCTCTTGCCACGATTCTTATAAACAGTATTATTATAGGTGAAAGCCTAAAATCGGCCCCGATTTAGATTTACTGACTCAGCAGCAGCATAATGGAAATGCTACCAACTACACATTATTATTCACTAGCTTTCTCTTATTTATATATTTTTATGTAGTATATTATCTATTAGTTTTATTTGTTAAATATATCATCTTAAATATTTTTGCCACAGATTTAACAATTTAAAACAAAATTGTTCGTATTCTCCCACTCACCTATCGTTGTTTCAATGATAAAATTAAACTTATGACATTGGAAATGGCTTTCCGCTCGCTCCAGTGTAGGATCCGATTTCACGAAAAAGTGCGATCCCCTTATATCTCGTTGTGAAGATATGATATTCGAAAGGCTCAAAAGACGCGAGCTGTAGGGTTCAAAAAGAATTATTCGAGAAAGCCAAAAACAAAAATAGTTATGACCGAAGAAGTGAAAAAGAAATTAAATTTCTTCCGAATTTTTGATTTTGGCGCTCGATATTTTGGAAACGAAGAATAATATCAAAAATGTGAAAAATAGTCCTAGTCCTCTAGTCAGCTATACTATGCGAGAATATTTAGTCAGCTATAATTTGAGCCTAAAACAAAGACGTTCAGGTTAAAAGTTTCTAGCCTAACCTTTTTGAAAAAAGTCAGAACGACATTTTTCATAGGACATTTATGACTCGATCCATTTTCAATGTGCTCGATAGTCGTGTGAAGCACGAAATCTGTGAATTTTCTTTTTTTACGTCTCAGCAATCCTTTTTGTAAACACTTGGTTGGCGCTACTATTAAAAAAAACAATATTTAAGTACAGCTTCTTAAAAACCTCATATTTTAAGAAGCTATTGTTTTCCCTGATATACAGAAATAAAAAATAAAAATAAAATGTATGTTTATATTCTTTTTTTGCACTAACCCGTGCTGAGGACAATTTTAAAAACCTATTTCGAGGCCAAAAATTCCACCCATGCAGGGACTTGAAACCGCGACCTCTGGCTAACAGTGCCAGCGCTCTCCCAACTGAGCTAATCGGCGAAATTTCGAGCCTCTTTACAAACTTCTCTGTATTACGTACAGGCAGCGACATCTGGCCGAAGCAATTTACATCTCTTCCAGCCTCGCTTTGCAGTTAGGTTTTGACATTGGAATGATATCGCTGTACCTACATGATTATATTCTTTTTGTTGCACTAACCTGTGCTGAGGTTCTTAAAATTGTCCTCAGCACCATGTAAATTGCTTCGGCCAGATGTCGCTGCCTGTACGTAATACTGAGAAGTTTGTTAAGAGCCTTGAAATTTCGCCGATGCTTGCTCATTAGCTCAGTTGGGAGAGCGCTGGCACGGTTAGCCAGAGGTCGCGGGTTCAAGTCCCTGCATGGGTGGAATTTTTGGCCTAAATGTATGTTGTAAAATTTTCAACAGTTGCGGAAATTTTTAGGGTCAATTTCGTATTTTAGCCTTGTACTCTATTCAACAGCCGTTAAAGTTACTGACCGTTCTTTTATACGATCCGTCATTTGCTCGGTTGGTTTTCGGTCCCGCGGAATGACGAATATTATTTTCAGAAACAATACGCCGTTGCTGATATTTTATTAGTTTTCGGTTTCAACGAATTGTTGCCAAAGCCGAGGGTAGGAAACAAGCAGGTAAGAATAAAGTTAAGCTTATATTTAGAACCTTAAATACTGCGATAAGGTCATATAACACATTTCTGAGTAACAAACTTTGTATTAAAAATCCTGTTAATTAGGTTGAAACTTCTACAAATAATCTAAAATACTATCTTCAAAGATATTATATTTTGAATATTATTTTGAATAGTCAAGGATGCACAAAGGAAAGTTTGCGAAGAGAATGCTTCTTGCATTAAGCACGTCCTTGTGCATTCAGTTACGTAACTAGTGCAATAAAGAATAAAAATAACTATAAATAAATTAAAGAAGAATCATCATCATCATCATTCAGCCACAAGAAGTCCACTGCTGAACATAGGCCTCCTCCATGGATTTCCAAAAAGACCGGTTGGAAGCGGCTTGCATCCAGCGTCAAAGAAGAATACTAAACCCAAACTCCAAAAACCTAAAACTTCCTCAATTAATCACCGTTCCCAGCATTGTTGTTGATCTACATTAGTAGCAGCAAGAACTTTTGCTTTTACTCATTTACAAACAAATAGACTGTGCCCGTGGCTTCCCCCGCGCGGCATTGAGATATAACGTATAGCCTATGTTCAGTCTGAAAGTCCTCTTATAATAGTGGCAAAACAATTTTGGAAATCGGATGAGTAGTACCGGAGATTTTCTACCATTATGTATACAAACTACCTGTTTATAATATTATTAGTGTAGGTGTAAATATTTCTGACACAGAATTTCAACGACAAATGCAAACACCTCAAGAGCATTTCAATAAGAGAATTGGGCAAGAGTCTGTATCCTTCAGAGTCATTTATAGCCTACAGACTTTTTAGGGTTCCGTAAGCGAGGGGTGCCAAACGGCACCCTATTACTAAGACTTCACTGTCCGTCTGTCTGTCTGTCTGTCTGTTTCTCAGGAACCGCATGTATCGCAGGAACAGTGATAGCTAGGCAATTGAAATTTTCACAGATGATGTATTTCTGTTGCCGCTAGAACAACAAATACTAAAACAGAATAAAATTAATATTTAAAGGGGGCTTCGATACAACAAACGTATTTTTTTGCCGTTTTTTTTTCTCCATATTAATAATGGCAATAGGTAGACAGAATATTTAGTTCTATATTTGCTTCAAAAATAAATAATTAAATTAAAATAAAATAAATATTTAAGGGGGGCTCCCATACAACAAACGCGATTTTTTGCCGTTGTTTCTCGATCTTTGTATCTGTAGTGTTGTATAGATAATGGTACGGAACCCTTCGTGCGCGAGTCCGACCGGTCGATTTTATTTCTAATCTGCAAAATTCTAAAGGACCCAAAAGGGCCACCATAACATTGGTTTTTAATTGAAAATGAGATGAAGAATGTTCATTGAGGTGAACAAAACTTAACAATATATAGGGTAACTCTGAACTCTAAACTTTATTAAATTGTATCTTCGGGCACCGTGATCCATTCAGGGTATGCACATAGTGTAGTAATAAAATTAAAATTTTACGTGCATACAGCAAACTATAATAATAATATGGCTCAAGTCTTTTATTTAAAATTAATAATAAACCTACATATACCTAATATAATATTATATAGATACGATAGTTTTTACAAGTTTAATAGAATAAAATAAAATAAAATAGACTATAACATAAACATAGGTAGGTAGAAGCTTGCTTGAATTAATATGACCTACATAAAACTACATAAATACATACTGTGATAGATTCGTCGTAATCAAGTCATCAAAACATCTTTTCATTACTCATACTCTGAAAGGGGGTCATTGTTCATCCAGGCACCGTGCTGAAAGTGGTACATGCCTGCTCTAAAGCAGAAAAGTATTAAAAAAATATATGAATCGTAGCTTATATTGAACAACGCAATGGTAGTAACCTATACAGCCATAAAACGGTTAATTCTTCATTTATTAGTTTTGTTGACATTTAAATTCTTTTTGATGTTTATAATTAATATAATGTACTTTATGTATTTATTAGTCACTTACAAGGCGACATGTGATTTGCGAAATAAATTAAAAAATTGTTTAAGACACAGATAAAACCACCAAATACGCAAATTCAAAATGGCCGTCTTTCGCGGTCGCGCGCCATCTTGCGAATTGTGATGTACGGCTAGCACAAGTTGGCGCGCGAGCTAGACCATCCGTCTGTTTCGGCGTGATTTCCTTAAGTTTTATATTTTTTGATTTTAACTGGCTTGTGTTTACTTTCCTCGTATTCGTAATGAAAAGTAGAGTGTTTTACTCGGGTGATAGCACCCATTTCTGCCTCGAACTATTGGCGCTCTCACTTCGTTCGAGCGCCAAAACATCTCGTCAGGAATGGGTGCCTTTCAGCCCTCGGTTAACAATCTACTATTCCCTATTCCAAATTTGGTAATTATTTTTTTCATGGTCATAATCTAACATGTTAACGGTGTCTTTAGTGTGAACTTAGCATTACTACGGAGCGGTGGTAGCGTGGTCGGTAGAACGTTTGCCTCATATTCAAGAGGTCGTGGGTCCGAACCCCAAAGACTTTGTTTTCTCGGTTACGTACACATTTGTGAACTTGTATTATAAATACCACACGCTAACTGTGAAGGAAAACATCGTGAGGAAACCGGAGGCGCCTGAGGTGTTTACGTACCTCAGCACCTGAAATTGTCAATCCGCAGTGAGCACGCGTGATGATTAAGAAATAATTTTTATCTGCTTTGTCTGTTGTGTATTTGGTTTTGTTTATTGTTGTTTTGCATATTATATTATCTTCTTATTTTGTTTCTGTGATGTGTCTTGTCGGTATAATTAATGTCTTTCTTCTTCTTCTTCTTCTTCTCTGAGAGAAGGCCTGTACCCTACAGTAGGCCGTATATAGGATGCATTATTAACGTTCCTACTACCCAATCGATTGGACAATATTAGCAGGCTGGCGAGACTGGCCTGACGGTGGAGAGGCCTTTACCCAACAGTGGGCGTCTGACGTGGGCTGTCCAGGTAGATAGATTAGGGTTTCTCTCCGCTCCTTTCGTGGCTTCAGCTCAATAGTTGTCCGCGCCATAAATACAGGGTCTGTCAGCGGCAGCCTGCCGTGTTCCTAAGTAATCCTTCGCCAGGAATATTGAATTGTTGCGGTTACGTTCCCGATGGGACCTAGAGGGTGCTGGTTGTTTATGGAATCGTTCTGCGCGAACATTTTCAGTCCTAGGTTTGCACGGTACTAGAAATAGAGTAACGCTAGAATGAGTGAAAAACGGTCGTGGCGTGATATTTTTATCGATCGTGCTGCTTTATTAATTTATTCTCGTGAAAAAAGTAGCGTTGTCATAACAAAGCAATAAAACATAAATAAAAAAGAACGTTTTCCGAGATTTGAACCCAGAAAATATCGTTAGTTTTTTTAATACCCCTTTTTTTAAAGGTCAATCATTTAATCAATCATTTAATGATGTATCAATTCTAGTGAGTAATCATTATTATTACGAATTATTGACTTAAGTCCGGATTCACTTTTTTTTTAATTTTTGTGGGAAGATTTTATGGAGAATTTATTTATTTTGGAGCTACATTATGTATTTTGGAGTTAATAAAATTTCACGGCACTCAATTTATTTTATTAGGCTGTTAGTTAAGCAATGTTGTATGAAATTTTAAGAGCGCAAATTACATACGGTCTTATTTACAAAAAGTAGATTCGACTAAAACACTCTGAAAACTGAGATAAAGCTGGTTAATAACAGGAACTCTTCCCATAAACCGGATTTAACTCAGTCTTTGCAGATTTTTAGTGGAATCTACTTTTTATAAATATGACTATTAGTAGTTGTGAGCGCGTGCGTGGACAATGGCTACATTACAGCCTTTTGAATGTGTCTAAAATACGTCGGCGAATCCGTCGCAGCGTTGGCGATATCCGTATCCGGAATCCGGGCGGCGCGTCCGGTCAGCTAACTAAGTTACAACCAGATCTGTGCTCGCGTCCAACTACCTTAGCCCATTTACATTTGCCACACCTACGTTGTCTCTTTTCACCAATTGATACATTACCGTACCATGTATTTAAAATCTAAATGTTTTTGCTCTGCATGTGTGCTTCTGCTTTGTAATATGTTTTCTTTGTGCTGTTTCTTGTAATTAGTTGTGTTTATGCTTTGTATACGTGTGTGTGACTTATGTAAATAAATGATCTATCTATCTATCTATCTACCTACATATCCGTTCGTAGGACTAGGCAAGGCTATGGTGGTATTTTCTAACACCGATAGCGTAGCAGCTATTCAACGGCTGCCTCGGTGGTGCAACACGCTTGACTACCAAAACAGAGGTCGTGGGTGCGAACCCGCTAGAGCCCGTCCAACTTAATTTGTACAAATAGCCGAATAGTCTGGGTGTTTTAAACAGTTTCTAGTACAATTAGTCTGTGTGTGTGTTCATTTTTGTGATGTCGCTACCGAGTTACAGTAGCGCAAGTTATTCTAGTTCTACTAAAGAAACTATCTAATGTCATTAGCAGCTTTTGTCTCGGCTACACGACTAGTGATGGAAGAATTATCGCCAAAAAGGTCTTGCATGACGAGGACTTAAAATTGGAAAAATGTGTGAATTATCTCCACTAACATAATTTGTAGTAAGTAGGTACTAAGCGGTGGTAGCCTAGTGGGTAGAACATTGGATTCGGCAGCGAGAGACCCAGGTTCGATTTCCATTGCGGGAATGTACCTACGACTATGTTTTCTAAGTTATGTACATTTGTGACGCTATAGTAGCAATGCCGCTGACTGTGAAGGAAAACATCGTGAGGAAACCTGAGTGTCTGAGCTATTCACATACCTCAGCGCTTGAAATCGCCGATCCGCGGTGGGCGCGCGTGGTGATTAAGCCTATACTCTCTCCCTGAGAGTAGGCCTGTGCCCTACAGTGGGACGTTATATAGGCTGCTTATGTAAACTCGGTATATTTGTAGATTGCAGAGATTACAACTAAGCGGAATTTATAGAACGAATATTTATGGCGAGAAATTTCTCAGAGAATATTCTCCCCGGCCCATTTCTATACACGGTATGCGAGCAAACAGGATGAGCAGGTCGTTGCTATACAGGGTGTGCAAGCAAACAGGATGAGCAGGGCGTTTCGAAAGGCCGCAACAAGTTCGATCCAACTCTTTCGAAGATTCTTTGGGATATCGTAGATAAATGACCAAATTTGGAATCGAGAAACATGTTTTGTTTACTTAATTACGACGAATCTATCACAGTATGTCTTTATGTAGTTTTACGTACGTCATTTTAATTTAAGCAAGCTATGTTTATGTAATAGTCTATTTCATTTTATTCAATTTAACTTGTAAAAACTATCGTATCTATAATAATATTATATGTAGGTTTATTTTATTATTTTAAATAAAATACTTGAGCCATATTGTAGTTTGCTGTGTGCATATTTAACTCATATTTTATTACTGTACAAACACTATGTTGTGATATATTTAAGTTCACCGTAAATGGATCACTGTGCCCCAAGATACAATTTAATTTAGATAAGATAAGATAAGAATATTCTTTATTGTACCAGGAAAAACACAAACATGAAATATTTACAAAAATGCAGTACAATTGGCGGCCTTATTGCTTATAGAAATTTCTTCCAGGCAACCGACGCTGTAGAGTTGCTGAAGGAAACGTGATTAATTTAGTTTGGGTTTCAGAGTTACTTTATATATTGTTAAGTTTTGTTCAGCTCAATAAACATTTTTCTTTTTTTCATATGCTTCGGGAGGCTTTGGAAGCGGTGACGTGAAATCTTTGGAAGAGGTCGCGTTTAGCGTTAAGAACGCCGATTATATACACTATTACGTAATACAGGGTGACTTTGAATTCGTTCACAGTGTTTTAAATTTTAAATTCTAACCTTGACTCAAAACAAATGGTGCTAGTTATTAAAAAAAATTACGCGTCAAAAAAATATTTCTGGTAATATATTAAGCGGCTCTAACCGCGATTATTTATTAGCTAAAATTTAGTTACCTTTGATTCCCGACGTTGCATCGTTGCCGTAACGTCGGGGATCAAAGGTAATTAAAACGCGGACGAAAGGAATTTTACTTAATAAATAATCGTAGTTAGACCCGTGTAATATATTACAACGTATGAGCATCGCGAGTCATTAAAAAAAATTTGGTACCTAAAATTACTTCACTTAAGCATAAAAAAACCATATCAGGACGAAAAGTAATAAAAACCTACGTCTTGAGCGACTTATGGTCGGCGCCGGCCAATTCAATTGTTTTTTTAATGTGTACGCAGCGGACGTCAGACTCTTAGCATTTAACATGTTAGAAACATTTTTAAACGTTACGGTACTTCCTACCAGTTTGAATTTGAATACAAAGGGCCAGTTTCTCAATTGAGAATTTCGCTGAGTAAATAGTTAACGGTAGTGCTGTCTCTTCAAATTTCTCAGAAAAGAGCGTGACAGAACGTTACTTAAGTATTTACTTAGTGAAATTCTCAATTCTGAAACCAGCCCTAAGTACCTTATCTCTAAAAATTACTGCGATGCAATAAAGAGTTATCCTACTATCTGACACGAACGGCTAATCGGTTTTGTTCAGGTAGCTTTTTAGGGTTCCGTACCATAAGGGTGCCAAACGGGGACCCTATTACTAAGACTTCACGGTCCGTCTGTCTGTCTGTCACCAGGCTGTATCTCATGAACCGTGATAGCCGTGATGGCAGTTGAAATTTTCACAGATGATGTAGATATTTCTGTTGCCGCTGTAACAACAATTACTAAAAACAGAATAAAATAATATTTAAGGGGGGCTCCCATACAACAAACGTAATTTTTTGCCGTTTTTTTGCTCGATATTAATAACGGCAACAGGTAGGCGCTTGAAATATTCACAGAATATTTAGTTCTATATTTGCTTCAAACATAAGCAATTCAATTAAAATAAAATAAATATTCAAGTACAACCCATACAACAAACGTAATACTTTGCCATTTTTACTCGATCTTTGTGTCTAATGTTGTATAGATAATAGTACGGAACCCTTCGTGCGCGAGTCCGACTCGCACTTGGCCGGTTTTCAGACTGTCGGGTGAAACAGTTACTAGATCAGATGGTTATTTCCATATCTCCTACCCAGCTAAAACTAATAACGGCTAATGCTATTAGCACTCACTCCTATTCGCTTGTCCGCCGCTGACCCGGTTATGGAAGGGACCATGCGAATGGGGGCTGTTCGTTTATTAACACAAGCCAATTTTAGCTACTTTATGCTGGGCAAAGGCATTTCCCAAGACACCGGTAGTCTGATTTAGATCTTCAACCGATTCAATTCAATATTTTTGTTCAAACACGAGTATTACATACATGCAAATGGTACAATAAAATAAGGGTCTCCGTGTTTTGCCATTTCGGCATACAAATATTTGAGCTTAGCTTACTATCATGGCTGATATTGCTAGGAAACCGTATAGGGCAGCTATCAAACCAAGGCCTCTTGACGGTAAACTAACACTAACTGGACGTTCCACGCCCGTCGCACTATGTGCAGACGCAAGGACAAACGTCAGCGTGACAATGTAGGTAGACAAAGGGTAAGGGGCCCTATTACTAAGACTCCACTGTCCGTCTGTCTGTCTGTCTGTCTGTCTGTCTGTCACCAGGCTGTATCTCATGAACAATAAATACTAAAAATAGAATAAAATAAATATTTAAGGGGGGCTCCCATACAACAAACGTATTTTTTGCCGTTTTTTGGTCGATATTAATAACGGCAATAGGTAGACGCTTGAAATATTTACATGTTATATAGAAATTGTACGGAACCCTCCAATGCGCACTTGGGCGGTTTTTTTCACATTTACTTTTCTATGAGTTAATAATTATCACGATCACAAACTCATTAAAACCACATGTCCGCCTATCAGCCGATTACCCGGTCCAGTGTAAAATAATCCCAGGGCCGGTACCTAACAGCGTGTTTAAATGCCGCAGCCCGCCCGATGACGTCGCTAAGTCAATTACGCAGCCGCAGATTGGTATGGAAATTGCTGTTACCTCGCTACGCCGCGATTGGTGCCGCGAAATGGGATGATGGGTCCAGAGGTTGCGTCTGCTCAGATGTCGCCTAGAGTTACGTTCAGACACACTCGTTTAAAATTAAAGGACTTTCACACAACCCAATCACTTGCCCTGGTCCCAAATTAGGATACCTTGTGCTGTGGTAACCAGGAAAGGACACACACCCAGATTGAGGTCTCCACGAACTCTGTTTTGGTAGTCAAGCGTGTTATACAGCTACACCAACTAGGCAGTTATGGGGTGCCTTGTCTACAATTGAATGTAACATACAACATGTTATTTAAATAACTTAAACTCACACCTGCATCCAAGAGGAGTAGACAGAGATCAGGGCACTTGCCTATTGCTTTGGTTTGAACATATAAATAAAAAAATTAAATAAAGTGTGTAGAAGATGAAGGAATAAAGATATACTAATGAAACTATATCGCGAATGTAAGTAGAAGGGCCAATAAGAGACCTGCCATGCGGAAATACAACATTGTGGCTTCATTTGATACCTATTATAGTCATACGTTTTCAGCTCGTCCGCTGAATGCCTTTTGCACTGTTATTTTGTGACGCATGTGTAAGAGAGTTATGCAAATGCGCTCGCTGGCAAGCGATACTCTGTACGTACTGTTAGGTAGCATTTGACAATAATGGCGTCTTGAAGATGCCGACTGTTACACCCCGCATGGCTGTCGGATGCAAGTTACGTTGGATTCAGGCGGATGATCGATGCGCGACAACTAACTTGATACGCATATCCTGAGTCTGCGTCTTCTTAGCGGGCCGAAAGGCTTGACCTGAGGTTTGCCATCGTGGTGAAACGATTTGCCAATCAGCGTTAGGTACTCACGTTAGTCTCTACTGTCTGAGCTGTCAATAAATATACGGTGCAGGTGTCGAGCTTACACACAGGCCTTTCATTCTGAGTGTTTTCAACACGTCGTTTTGCAATCCGATAATGAGAATGTGTAGGCTCTACAACGAAGTTGTGCCCACTCACTCGCAAGTTGACATCCTTCACGCGCAAGTTGCAAAATTGAAGAGATCCTCAGCTAAAATCCTGAACTAATAAATATTCTTTTCAAATTGTTTCGCCTTGTGACAAAATTCTCTAATTTATCTCCAATTAGTCTGTAAGAAACTCAAAATTATATATTATGGCGATGTTGTGAATACAATGATCTTCCTCGCCTTCCTCCGTCTTGTTATGCAGTAGGTTGTGATTTATTCTGTATCATTTTGTGTAAATAAATAATTTAATTCCACCATTCTGTCTCTGAGTGAATGATGCTAATTTCACCTTTCTGACTCGGAGTGAACGCATTTCAGCAGCGAACTTGGAGCTTTGCACTAACTACGTTCAGTGATAAATCGGATTTAGAATAGAATAGAATAGAATGGAATGGAATGGAATGGAATGGAATGGAATGGAATGGAATGGAATGGAATGGAATGGAATGGAATGGAATGGAATGGAATGGAATGGAATGGAATGGAATGGAATGGAATGGAATGGAATGGAATGGAATGGAATGGAATGGAATGGAATGGAATGGAATGGAATGGAATGGAATGGAATGGAATGGAATGGAATGGAATGGAATAGAAACAGTTTATTTGTTGCACACAAAACACACAAAAGAATTTTAACACAGAGTCAACCAAAGAAATACATAGATAGTTAAAACTAGGTTTACATATATAGCCGAATGTGAAAACTGTGTGTCGTCGTGGCAACAAATGGGTACCAGACTCAGCATGTGCTACGGGATTTAGTTCAGTTTAGTGGTTCAATTCAGTGGGTGGTTTGAAAGACATAGCAAAATGGACGTGCCTGACAAGAGCTATCGAATACATTGTTCTGTTAGAGGCGGTACTAATTATTGGCATACTTTTTTAAACAAGATTTCTCACCTCGGAACAGTATTTCTCAACATTTTAATTTTTTTATTTACGTATAGGTATTCTTAAAAGTAATAGTCTAAGTAGATGCCATTTTGAATGACTAATTACATTTTAAATAACTGAATTCCTAAACATTGTCTCAGTTTGTCAGTTACATTATACATTACATTACATAAACTCGCCTTTGTCCCAGAGAAGTAGGCAGCGAGCAGGCTTTGCCACTTCTCAGTATCCTGACAAACCACAGTTTCATACAAGTAACAAGCTTCTTAATAAAAACGTAACTGTTTACAAAGTTACAATTAAAGTACAGCCAATAATTATTATCATGATTCCATTTTAACTTTATCGTAAATAAATAAAAAGTACATTTGCGCCTCGAAGGAAAAGCGTTCAAATTAATTGAAAAGCTCGCGCGCTGCAATTCAGGCATTTTGTTGGAAAACTCCGTACTGAAAGTAATTTAAAATGCATTGAACACGGACTTCAAATTATAATTACTACATTTCTGGATTCCTGAAGTGGGAGAGTTTGGTAAACTTTCAATAAGGGGCTCCATACAATAACCAATGGAAAAAAATCATATCTTTTTTATACTACTGCGGCGAAGCCTAAAAGGAGAGTAATGTGTTTACTTTAGCTCCACCAGGAGTGTTGTACACCAGGTAGAATCGTGCTGTTATTAATATCGAGCAAAAAACCGCAAAAAAATCACGTTTATTGTATGGGACCCCCCCTTAAATATTCATTTTATTCTGTTTTCTGCAACAGAAATACATCATCTGTGAAAATTTTAACTGTCTAACTATCACGGTTCATGAGATACAGCCTGGTGGCAGACGGACGGACGGACGGACGGCGAAGTCTTAGTAATAGGGTCCCTGGGTACTGAACCCCACAAATATATGAGTCTTTCATTGGTAGCGCTAGTGTTGCTGCATGAAGCCCCTTAACTGAAGCCAGTTACGATGTTTCAAAAGCAAAGTTTACTGAATGACCGTCCATAAGTTCTGCTAACTTTCTCTCTCTCGAATAGACCGTAGCTGGGAAACCAACGGCTTAGGATAATATTTTCAAGTCGCACTGTGCAGAACTGAATCGTGTTCGAATACCTAATATTAGGGGTTAAAGTATGAAATTGCAAAATGGTTTCTCGTGCTGTGTGAGGTCTCGCGGTGTCGTGGAGCAGATCAGTCAAATCATGAGGCACCCACTTTTCGTATTTTTTTATTTTATTGATTTGACGCAATTGAGTCAATATTGTGGGTATGGTAACGTTAAACCATGCCGCTAATTCCTGGGTAGTTTGACTAGGGTCGGCTTCCACTATCTCTCTTAATTCATCGTTATTCACCTGTGTGGGCGGTCTTCCTCGTGGCTCGTTCTTTAAGTCGAAATTTCCATCACGAAAGCGTTTAAACCAAAATCGCACGGTGCGTTCATTAGTAGACCCCTCTCCAAACGCAGCATTGATATTGCGGGCTGTTTCTGCCGCGTTAGTTCCGCGTCGGAACTCGTATTCAAAAATCACTCGAATTTTCGCAGTATCCAACTTTCTTGTCTAAATTGAATAACAAAAACAATTGAAAGTCGATATTCAAATGTTTCACATTTTTTAAAAAAAGAACATCATAGAAATCATTTGAAAAATTTTTTATTCGAAAACCTCAAACCATGAAGATTCTATGTCAATTCAAAGAACCTATTGCAATAAAACGGCAATTTCATACTTTAACCCCTATTATTTCTTTCCAGGGAATCTTATCGAATTTTTAAAGCTTTCTTTTATAAGACGAATTTGAAATTAGCGCTGAAGTATGTAAATGCTTATTTCAAATTAATCTTCTAAAAGAAAGCTACGTAATACAGAGAAAGTTTGTTCGAAATTTCGCCGATGCCTGCACTTGGCACGGTTAGCCTGAGGTCGCGGGTTCAAGTCACGACATGGGTGGATTTTTTAGCCTCTAAATAGGTTTTTAAAAGAAAGCTTTAAAATTCGATAAGATTAATAAATACTTAAATGATAATAGATAAATACTTTCGCTCCGAACCATAAAGCCACCGAGTCCTCAGACTCGGTGGAGCGATGATCTTCGCAGGGCGGCTGGCAAGAGTTGGAAGAGAGTAGCCGAGGACCGTGCTCAGTAGCGTGCTATAGGAGAGGCCTATGTCCAGCAGTGGACAAGCATAGGCTGATGATGATGAACCATAAAGAACGTTGAAAGTTACGCATGCAAAGCATGCTAACATTTTTTTAATAACTAAATTTTCACAGTGCATAGTAACATTATTTATATTAGAGCCATAATTTTTAAAGTTATTTCCGTAATTTTTAAGGAACCTCTAAATAGGACCCATTAAGCTTACAGATCAACACAGCAACAGAAGCGTATAAGCTTGCTATGCTATAAAGTCCGAATCAAACGCAAACCCTGCTGGTCTCTACCCCTACTCCACCTACTCTGGGATACTGGCGTGAGTTTATCATCATCATTATCCGTCAACCTCTGCCCACTGCTGGGTACGTGCCATTTCCCTATAACGCCATCTATCGCGGTCTCGCATCCACGGGCCCTTTGACGACTTAATCACATCGTCCGACCATCGGGCTGTCGGTCTACCCACTGACCGCCGTTAGGTTCGTCTGTGAGTTTAAGTTATGTAATAAACACAAAAAGTTTTTATTTGAAGTAGCACAAAAACTGCGACTTAATAAACATGGCAATGCTACGCTACTCATATCGCTGAATCGAGTTCAGTACAAATATGCTAAGCCTGCAGCGCTCGAAAGTATCACCCGTAGCACGTGGTGTGCAAATAAAATCACGTCGAGTGCGAATTAAAGTCGTATTTACTAATGGAACGAACTGTAAAACCGTTCTCACGTCCAGCGCGAAATGATTCGTCCAACAGTTGTGAACTTAAATGGATGGACAATTTATTTCCATTCGCCGCTTCAACCGCGATTTATTGCACACTAGAGGGAAAAAAAACAATGTTCCTGTCAAATTAGTATGCTAAGTATATTCGACATAGTAGTGGAACATTCCAAATGTAAGTTATTTATAGTAATGTGGGTCTTTGATCGGAAATTTACCCTGTTCCTTGAAATTCATCGCTTCTTTCCAACTATTCCATGAAAGTCACTCCTTACTTTCTCTTATTCTTGACGAGACCTTATACATCGAAAAATTATGTCTTCATTCAATGGGGAACTGGCCTCAAACTTAGATTGGAGTGACATTGTTTTTATCCCACAGAAGACTTAGAAAAACTCAGAAATTAAATTAATTGTATCAATAACGATATACACACACATTTTAAGCTTTGGTCAGGTGACAACATTCTCCCGACTCCCGCCCATCTAGAAAGAAAGAAAGAGAGATATTTATTGGGACAAATTAACACATCACAAGAAAAAAAGGCATAACAGGTAACATAAACATGTACAAAACAAAAACAAGTCACATAAATACAACATAAATCTCTGATCCCATATAACGTCAAAACTCAATGAAAACTAAGTTAAGAGTAGTTACGTTCGTTACGTTGTTTCCGCTATTTCCATACTGCTAGCGCAGGGAGGAACAATGGCCGGGACAATGCCGTAATCCGGCATTGTCGGCTGGCAGCGGCTTACTTTCCGGACTAGCCCACTGTTTTAATGATTAAATGGAACCTCTGCATACGGGCCTGTGTACCTAAAACATAGGTTATATTGAATCAACCTCTAGGCGTCTCTTATCACAACTTGTAACTGAAATAACGCAAGACAAAAGCCGTTTTTTCAGCATCGATAATACCCTATAGGACGCGTTTTAATAGGTTTTAAATCGTTGATGATTGTTCTGTTGGATAGTGAAAAATGCAGTTTTTTTTTAGACATAAAAACTACACAACTTGAATTAAAAATCCCACTTCACGAACAGATGATAACGCAGTCAGCTATTCTATTCTAAGACTAGCTGACCCGGCAGACGTTGTTTTGCCATATTAATTAGCCTACGACTTATTCTCAGACCGAGACTCAGATGATATTATTATGGTCTGCGTAATTTTTCACAATAACTCTTACCTGGCACTACACCTTCCACTATCCACATAATCCAAGGTTAGCTGGAAGAACATACTCATTAGTAATAAGCAATTAAAGTAGTTATATTAGACATCCACCCAAACATATTAATGATGGTGTAAAAATTTGACCTCCCATTTTGTCCGGTGCTAAAAAAACGAAATTAAAAAAACAATGTTTTCTAATAAATATAAACAATACTGAAAATCTTTAAATCTTTTATGCAAATAAAAACTATGTGTTATTATTCGTGGTGTGTGGAATACTTAAATAGATAATGTTTTTTTGTCTCAGAATCTTATTACGTTTCAGAACGCAACTATCGGTACTTATTTTTTAAGTTTGCTTTGTTATGTTGTTTATATTGAATGTTTACTTCTGACACTTTTATTCTACATAATATTCTACATAAATTTAAAAGTCCATTCAGTTCTTCCAGCACCTTTAAATATGTGCAGTACTAATTTTACTTACGTTGCATTTGCAGTTTATTTTTTATAATTCTTGTTAGTAAAACAATAAAAGACTTACAAAAAGAGACACAGCTCTACGCACCATATAACCCGGCGGAATTATTTAGGCACATCGCAATATGGCGATTCCCACGGTGACAGTAAAAGATATTTCCGACGGGTAGTGCTTACACTGACTGGTTCTTCATAACCTGGTTAAATGTATGTGTCATTGTGGTAAAACCACTGTTCAATGACTTCGGAGCTTATGGTGATTTTCTGGTGTGTTTTACTTCATTCCGTTTAGTGTTTTTTGCGTGATGCGCGCAAAGAAAAAATGTGCGATATATATCAGACAGTCAAAATTTACAATAAATATAATGTATAGATTATCCCTGCCATGATATCACATAATTTGTAAAAATAACTCCTAAGGCTGGGGCGTAACTATGGCTGCTCAAATTTGTACAAATTTAGTGACATCACAACCATGGTAAATAGAGTTTTGGGCGTTTCAAATCAAATATTAAAAACAAGATTTTTAAATTAAATTTCTAGAGCTATCTTCTACTTTTATGTATTGAAATCACTATATTTGGATTCGTTAGGCTAATTAGTATTAATTAAAATATACTTTTTAATCAATTTTGATATAAGTCAAGTAGCGTACCTAAGCCACTTCCTGTAAGCTAAAGTATGAAATACCCAATTGAATTTGTGAACAAAAGTACGTTTTTACTTTTTTTCTTATTGGAAGTGTAATTAATGGCCAGTTTCTGAATTGAGAATTTCGCGAAGTAATGCTTAACTGTAGTGCTCTCTCGAGAGATCTTTGAATTTCTCAGAAAAGAGCGTGACAGAACGTTACTCAAGTATATACTTAGTGAAATTCTCTATTCAGAAACCGGCCATTAATTACAGTTCCAATATGTAATCGTTACAGAAGTTGCAAGTTTTGCGTTATTTTAATAACATGTTGCATAATAATAAGGCATAGCCGGAGTTGCCCGGACTGTTTACCAGGACCAAACGTTCTGCAACATCGAAGAATTGACAAACAACATAAAATAAGCTCACGCCTGTATCCCGGAGGGGTAGGCAGAGACTAGGGTCTGCCACTTGCCACGATCCTGACAGATCTCTTTTGCTTCATCAACATTCATTAGTCGTTGCATGCACGCACGCCGCCGGTTTCCGGAATTAATTTACGTAAAAATTGAGACGAAACGTTTCGTGAAAAAGTAGGTGTGTCTGGTTTACTGAATGATAGAAACAACATACATCTAGTTTTATTTTTGCATTTAACTCGCATTTTTTATTGGAGTTTCGTGAAATGAAACGGCATTCCTAGGGAGATTGAACTGTATGCAGTGCCTTCAGATTTCACGGAGAGAACTTTGCTGTGGATACTTAAGTTAATGTAGTTTATGCGATGTAGTAGAATAGCGGGAAATTCAACATTTTCACTGTTTCTTTAAATTTTGTAGTGACATCCCGATTTTTTTTAATCTTTATCTAGCATGACCTGTAAACACAATTATCTTCTTATTACTTATTTATGTACTTATAAATATTTGTCCCTTCCTACAGTTATCTCAATTTAAACACCCTGTGCTAAGGTTGGCTGGAAGAGACCTCTCTTAGAGATAAGTTCGCCTTTGTAACAATGCTATGTAATTAATTTTCTAATTTATGATTGGCAATAAAGAATATCGACTGTGATCTTGTAAAATATCCTATCTCTTGTCATTTTTACAGGACGGACAAAAATATATTTTCAATTCTACAGTCAAATATGATAGGAGCAGTTAAATGAAGTCAATTTGCGCGCGAATTTTCAATCATAATAATTATGTCAAAATGTAACAAAATGAGATAGGAGTTATTGCCAGATCACAGTCGATATGTTAAACACTTCACCTTTTCTTTTCATACACATCGCACATCGAATACGTCAACAATCATCTGAATCGCTCCACGGTTTATCAAGTCAGGAGTAGTTAGTTGTGCACTGTATTTCGGAGTGGGCAGGAAATGAACGTTTAAAACGATTGCTGCTGAATAGGGGAGTGCATTCATTATTCTTTCATACAAACGAGCGATCGGAGCCGCTTTAGGTGCCTCTTAGCTAACTGTTGGGAATTTATGGATTTAAACTTGGAGAACTTACACAAAAAAAACGTTCTAATCTCAGTGAAGAGGGCACAATAAAAGATTAAAGATTTTGCTCTGCAGCACTTTTGATAATATAACCAGTCGAATCTAATCATGTGATGCACGTAAAGCCTTATGATTTCTGAAGGTGTTATCAATGTTTGTGTTGATACCCTTTTTAAGAAAAGTATAGTAGTCAATGCATAAGCAGCCTATATACGCCCACTGTAGGGCACATGCCTTCTCTCAGAGAGAGAGAGTACGGGCTTAATCACCACGCGTGCCTACCGCGGATTGGCGATTTCAAGCGAATAGCTCAAACACTCAGGTTTCCTCACGATGTTTAGCGAGTGGTATCGCTACTATAACTTCACAAATGTACATAACTTAGAAAACAAAGTCATAGGTACGTGCCCGCACTGGGAATCGAACCTGAGCCTCTCGCTTCAGAGTCTAATGTTCTACCTACTAGGCTACCACCGCTCTTGTAGTTAATGAAAAAACTAAATCTAATATTTCTTTACTATTTGGTGAATTATCCAATTTTTTGTATAATTGTTTTGTATGGTTTAACCGCAGTCTAAGTTTCAAATAAACATTAAGTAACAATCTTAGGTAAAGTTCCCCATTACAATCAATCAACAATCAGCAATCAACAATCGCCTTTACAATTTTGCAGGAGGTAATGACAGAAACACCTAACTCACAACGTATGCTTATCTGAAACTTATCTTGAAAACGGCAAGAACTTAGTTATTACAACGTTTTTCAGTATTCTCCTAAATTGGACGTTTTATTTCCACCGAAAATATCAACATGGATTGATGGATTGGTCTGGATTGGAAAGGAAACACTTGCCTGACCCATTAGGTTAGTATGTAGGTACGCCTACACAGGCGTGACATACTTTATCACTCGGAAAAGTAACACTAAATCCATTTCAATGTACAACACATTATATGATTGATATCGACTTCACCCCGAAACACAAATACCTATCTGGTCGCCAAAAAATACACCTAGCTGTATGGAAGCCGCAGGTCACCAGAAGGAGTAGCGAAGTATGGGATACGGTTCCTCCACAGATCACATAAACTAATAGACGCTACCCATCTTTAAGGTTGCAGAGAACAAAAGTTGTGATATTCTTGGAACAGCCTGGAACAATCATAGTTTACTTTGCACATTCGATGCACATTGCGTAGCTGATTAGCTGTCTCACTTTTATCCAACAACTTTCCATCATAGGGTTTTCTGGATGAAATTGGTATTAGGTCGCCATTTGTACTATTGTTTACATTTTTTATGACATGTGTCCTGGTGTACAGTAAATAATTTTCTTATCTTATCTCATTTGTTAATTTGTGGATTAATCGGCAATGCAATGTTCATTAAATTGCCATTTTAGTTCTGTGAAATGGGCACCTGGAATTGTGAGCATCTGTGCCCGCATCATAGCAACGTGCGAGCATGATTTCGTTTGTCACATGTTTTATGGCGTGCATCTGTCAAAATAGGTGACGTACCATTGTTTTCAGCCGCTAAGCCGCGTCAAAGCGCGTAGCACAGTCGCATGTTGTCATGCTACGAGCACATTATAGGCGCATCATTAAATGGCATTGGGCGTTGGATGAGAATTCGTGAACAAAATTGAGCACAGTGGTACAGGAAACCAAAATTCCACATGATTACGCGACATCAACTTATCTGCCGCTCGCTCAGTCAGCCGTGCTATGATCTATACTATTTGACGGATAACATCAGAAATAAGACAATTCACCACAGAACTAAGGTTATGGCATGACATATCCTAGACAATTCAACTTGCTAATCTTCTAGCAAGTTGAATTGGCAACGGGCTGTTCACATCAAAGAACTGACAATCATTGTAATAAAAAGGGTCTCGAGAGGAGACCGCCAACTGGCGAACGTAGCGTAGGATGCCCACCAGGTCGCTGGACCGACGATCTGAGGGAGACTGCTGGAAACGGCTGGATGAGGATGTCCGAGGACAGAAAGAAGTGGCGTGCTAAATAAATGTTTTTATCCATCTATCTTGAATTTAGATCAAGAAACTCTAGAATATTCTGCCGTGCGGGGTCTATTAGGATGGTTGTCTATGAGTCCCGTATAGTTCAAGTTTTTGATTAGGTTATCCACATCCCGGCGCGACGGACTGGAACTCTTTCGCTCCATTTAACTCGACCGGTAATAACTTGCCACACCAATGCGGACTCTGTTACGAAGGCAGGAGAGGTGTCGGACCATTGGGTTTGTGTAATAGCTATAATGGGACAAGCATGAATTCGATAAAAGGTCTCGATAACTGCAGACGCCATCTACGTTTGTGTGATAATTGATTCGAGGAGTAGGGTTGCCATAATTAACTTTTTTACTTTAGAAAGTACGTAGCGGTCTAACAACGAACCGGCAATTCTACTTAAAGTGCCATTACTAGAGAGGTTTCTTTGTCCTTTTTAGAAAATACTCTTGTTGTCGCCGAAGGAAATTTCGGTATTTGACACGACCAACAATAAATTATTTCATGTGCTCGATTAAAAAAAATTACAAAATATCTCGGAAAATGTATGTCTTTTAATCAATTACTAGTTATTACAATTTTTAAATAGATTAAACATAAAAAGAGTGCTCTGAAAAGTGACGTCATAAGCCAGCATTTTCATACAAAATTCCGTTTTAAAAGTAACTCATTTGATATTTTGTCAAATACCCAATTGTCTTTGCATTTTACCGTACATGCTTATCCGTACAAGCATGTCGAGAATAACCGGCCAAGTGCTTGTCGGGTCACGCGCAATGTAGGGTTCCGTAGAAAGAGGGTTTTTTATCTGCTTTACAGAACTAACAACTTCATCGAAGTCATTTTCATTGGATTTTGTACGAAATTTCACTTTTATAAGTTGGTTGCTTATTACTCGTTAACTAGTAAAGCCTACTTAGCCGTGATACTTTTCCTTTTTAACCGACTTCAAAAAAGGAGGAGGTTATCAATTCGACGCTTATATATATATTTTGGCTATGTTCCTCCATAACTCCGTCAAATCTTAACCGATTTCGACAATTCTTTTTTTGTTCGAACAGGTATAATGTCCCATTTTTATTTGGTGAAGATCTGATAGAGACTTTCAGAGATGGAGAACGGAAATCTTCAATGGACAGCAGTAAATAAGCCCTAATGAGGCCCACCCTTTAGTAATATGCGTATGTTTAATAAAATAGCGTAAAAGTAGTCCCAAGTTAATTTGGTGATGTTCTGGTGAAGACTTTCGGAGATGGAAATTTAGAACATCAAATTTTAAAGTAACGAATTAAGTAGGGTAAATTATGGTTATAAGGGACTTATTTATTTTTCTCCCGCTCCCCCAATTATACTTCCACAATACCTACATGTATAAATATTAGGGGTTAAAGTATGAAATTGCCGTTTTATTGCAATAGGTTCTTTGAATTGATATAGAATCTTCATGGTTTGAGGTTTTCGAATGAAACTTTTTTCAAATGGTTTCTATGATGTCCTTTTTTTTTAAAAATGTGAAACATTTGAATATCGACTTTCAATTGTTTTTGTTATTCAATTTAGACAAGAAAGATGGATACTGCGCAAATTCGAGTGATTATAAGGCACCCATTTTTCGTATTTTTTTATTTTATTGATTTGACGCAAGTGAGTCAATATTGTGGGTAAGGTAACGTTAAACCATGCCGCTAATTCCTGGGTAGTTTGACTAGGGTCGGATTCCACTATCTCTCTTAATTCATCGTTATTCACCTGTGTGGGCGGTCTTCCTCGTGGCTCGTTCTTTAAGTCGAAATTTCCATCACGAAAGCGTTTAAACCAAAATAGCACGGTGCGTTCATTAGTAGACCCCTTTCCAAACGCAGCATTGATATTGCGGGCTGTTTCTGCCGCGTTAGTTCCGCGTCGGAACTCGTATTCAAAAATCACTCGAATTTTCGCAGTATCCATCTTTCTTGTCTAAATTGAATAACAAAAACAATTGAAAGTCGATATTCAAATGTTTCACATTTTTTAAAAGAAGAACATCATAGAAACCATTTGAAAAAAGTTTCATTCGAAAACCTCAAACCATGAAGATTCTATGTCAATTCAAAGAACCTATTGCAATAAAACGGCAATTTCATACTTTAACCCCTATTACTTCTAATTATTTAAATTATTTCTAACTTTTTAGTGCTGTAGTGTTTTCAAGTCGGTTTTTATTTTTTATTTATAACTTCGTTGTACAAACGAGAAAAAAAATCATCCCCACTTTTCCAACATTTTATCTTTAACTTTGTCGGCGTGATAAATATGTATACAATTATCAAATTACAGCTTTCTAGTACCACCGATCTTTGCGTTAGGGCGCGGACGGACAGACAGACAGACGGACATGGCGAAACTATAAGGGTGCCTTGTCAGACTACGGAACCCTAAAAAACTAACATAAATAAATAACCAACAACCCGACTTCTGTAAACTACTAAGCAGGCGGGACCAACCTAGGTACCAACCCGAGTTAGGTATATTATTGGATTTGGCTCCCGCTTGCTTAATAGTTAATGCTCAGCAGTCGGGTTTTTGGTTTGTTTTTTTTATTTTTTAGTGTTTTTTTATTTTTTGCTGGTTTCATACTTCATAGATAGAATCCGATTGCGATCTTATTAATCAAAATCTAATTAATTCATACAAAAAAGTCAAACACATTACCCTCCTTTTGGGCTCCGGCGCAATCGGGTAAAAAATCAACTGCTTCATACATTCGCTAGAGCGATTATCAACATTTTGTATGGAACAGCTGATATTTTTCGATATTTCGTGGATGCTCTCATGACAAAAGTGATTTGTATTACTGATGACAGTGGTTTCAGCGACCCATTTGAAATTCCTGACCGAGAACTCATGCACGGTAAACTTAAAAAAATAAAAATGATCGTTTCCGCCTGCAAACTATTTTTAAACGAGATTATATTGTCAATCGGAACCAAGGATCGTTCTTGACCGAAACGCACGCCCTGCTGCAAGGCACATAAAACACTTTCAAATTGGTGGCAACAATTTTCACTCTAAACGACAATTTGATGGCTTCGCTCGGGAATCGCTACGTGCCTCCAACTTTGGGGACGCAATCGACGCCTTTCATGAGGCAGACCGCAGACTGGGTCCCTATCTCCGCAGCTATCGGAATGTCATAGTGCGCGGTAAGGCTGAAGGCACATCAAAGATACAATTCCCAACGGATCACTTGAACAAAAATCCGCTCATTAGAGGTGTGTTTGCGATGGAAACTTAAGATCATTTTTTTAGGGTTCCGTTTGCGAAATATTAAGCTTTTAAAGCTATAGTAATATAATAAACGGGTCTAACCGCGATTATTTACTAGGTAGAATTTTATTACCGTTGATTTCCGACGCTTCGGGAATGGATTCTATGCATTCTACTTTATGGATGGTCCCTAAGAGGCATGCTCCCTCGTCCTCCGCTAATGAAACCCGACCTAAGTCCATGCAAAGCCAATGTCATTCGTTCAAGTTTTTTCTCGGGCATTATACTACAGAACAGAACCCCGTTTTCGAACTAACACATACAGATATCTACTTTATTTTTATCTAAATGTTACTACAAATTCAAGTTGAACGTATGTTTACTTAGGCGCGAGACACACAGATCTTACCGCGCCCTCGCCCCGCGTCCCATCTGTGTGTCTCGCGCCTGAAACGGCTCAGTGTGTCCCGCCCTCTAACCGCAGTCCGATCTAATCCCGGATGGCGGCGTGTTTTAATCGCGGCAAATCGCCGTAATTTGTCTGCAGCTCGCGACGTTGGCTACCTCCTGTCGTTAGCCGACGCCTTTGAATTTGCAGTGTAATTCGCCACGGTGCGTGCAACATACTTTTACAGCTCCTATAATCTTGGCGTCAATATTGGGAAGTTAGAGTTACATACAAACATCACGCCTGTATGCCGGAGGGGTAGGAAGAGACTAGATTTTTCACTTGCTACAATCCTAACAATTCTCTTTTGATTCATCAATATCCATTAGTTGCAGCATGCGCGTACGCCGGTTTCGGGTATTTTTTATCTTGTCATTCGCTAATAGGTATTTAGTATTTGAATGCCCTTCCTGGAACAAATTGATAAAGACGAAAAACCGCCTCTAAAATAAGCACTAAATGGAAACTAGTTTTAACACTACACACATCAAAAAAAGTTTGTGATCAATAGCATAAGCTCCTATAATTCTTTAAATTTAACTTTATCAAGAAATACCCTGGGAATACCCTGTTTGAAATTAAAATATAAAACTATTTTTTATTATTTATTTAAAAAAAATTGAGCCATTAATCATTATGTAATTGTGATAGAAATTTCATAGAAAAAAAAATACTGTTTAATTAAACTTAAACAACAATTTATTATTAAAAGGTTAAATTCAATATAAAATAACTCCTCCCCTGGCTCGAACACATGCGGAGATCCTCCTGGGCATGCTGAAGATCAAGTTATCCAGCATTTCCTGGGTTAACCTATCCCATTCTTCAATAGCAGCTTCCCTGAGCTCTGGAACTGTCTGGGGACGTGGCTCACGGTTTCATACAGATCGTTTAAGAGCATCCCACGCGTGCTCTATTGGGTTTAAGTCGGGCGAGCCGGCAGGCCAGTCTAAACGTGTGATATCGTATACTTGAAGAGCAGCATTGACTCGTTGAGCTCGATGTGCGGGCGCATTATCATCGACCAGTACAAATTGGTGCCCATGGTTTACTCGGAATGGTCTGACGATATCATCAATAACAACTGCTTTGTACATGTCTGCTGTCATGTAGCCCCGATGCGGGATCAAAGGCGTTCTAGCTCCAATCATAATGCCACCCCAAAAGGACACCGATTTTCCGCCTTGCTGAACTGTTCCAGTGGCAGTTCTTTGTCTTTCACGGTCGCCTGGTCTTCTTCAGACACGGACACGTCGGTTACCTGGATGAGTGCTGATTCGGGATTCGTCAACGAAGAGACAGTTTTGCCAAATGTTTTCTTCCTCACCTTCTTCATTTTGCCGAAGTCTAGCCCACTGCAGTCTTCGTTTTGACGTTGCCGGGAATTGAGCGGAGCTCGCCAAGTCCTCCGTGCTCGTAATCCAGCGTGGTGCAAGCAATTGCGAACGGTCTGCGTGCTAACTTCAAGCCCAGAGGCGGCCCTGACTTCTGCTTTTATTTTAGTGGCGTTGATTGTTGGATCACGGGCTGCCAGCAATCTAATATAGCGCTTTTGGGCAGCTGTCAAAACAGTTGGGCAACCGCTGCGGGGTCGGTCAGCTAAATTCCCCATTCCGTGGTACCTCTGCAACGTAGCCACGACACAGGATTGGGATATAGCAAGTCTGCGTGCTAGTACTCTCGTGGTGTATCCTTCTTCCCTCAAAGTTACTATTCTTGCTCGTAAAACCTCTGATAATCCTCTTGGCATTTTTTCAATCACAACTTTCCGCAAAAAATATCTTGAATCGGTTATAATTGACTAAATCAGATTTCTGAATGAGCTTAAGCTAGGACTGAAAGCCTTTTAATATGAAAAAACAACTGAATGGTGTCATTGTTTTGTGTTCTAATTCTTTATTTTTAAATAAAGAATCTAAAAAGAAGAAAAAATCATAATATAATCTACAGTAACAAAAAAGATTTCAGTTTTTCAAAGTGATCGCAAACTTTTTTTGATGTGTGTAGGCTTCTATCAACGGTTTCTTTATAATGATGTAGCCCAAAGCTGAATGAAATAATTAGGTAACTATAAATAGCAGAGAACATCGGCTAACGATGCCGCAGGGTTGAACATTTCACGCCGCGTTCGTCTACCGCGCAATCGGTGTGCGCTCGTAATTTGCGGACCCCCTGGAGGTCGAACCCGCGACCTCTGCCGACCCCAACCCGCTTGGGTACAGCCGAGGACAAACGTCAATTGGAAGGAAGCGTTGACACTTGTCACGTACACGCGAAAGTTTGTTTGTTGGTTTGTCTTTCGTGCGGTAGTGGAAATTTGATAGGTGTGAAAGTGAGAGAAAATTGTAGAGATATTATTTCCAACGGAGAGGGAAAACAATATCTTTTGGGGGGAAGAGATGACTTCAAAATTCCAAAAAAAAATCAGTTGCTTCAAGCTAAAGTTACCACCTACACCATTAAAACATTGTTATATCTTATGTGGTTCTTTTATTTTATGTTGAAAGTAAAGTGCTGTAAGTAGTGTGTATTGTTTATAATTAATAAAATAAATAAAATATATTTATTGTGTTACCATAAATTTCAATATCTGGGGTTTGGCAGGAGCCTTCTTTTAAGTTACAATACCTGTGCCCCCAAAAAGACCCCGTACATTTACATCCAATGCTTATAGGTATTAATTTATTTATCAATATAATTTTAAAAAGTGACATCCAAACTAAGACTACGGGCATTTTATTATACATTTATTTTATAGTACATTTTCCGGAAGTTATTGTTTAACTTTGTCTTGTTTTTAGTAACCTAGCTATAACAGCAGATAGCAACCAGTTTCGTTCACGTTTTTCTATTTATATTTAAACAGTTAAGTGAATGTACATCAACCCTGTAACTATCAATAAAGTTATTATTATTATTGAACTCCTTTTTGTGTTGGTGCCTCACTATTGTATTAGGACTGTAACTTGAGGTAGTAAGCTTTTAGAAATAAATAAATAGCTAATATATTTTATCTATTTTGAAGTTTTCCACTTAGTACAAGTTGTTGCTCTTTATTAGTTTAATTCCGAATTCACTTACTCGATTTTTTTGTCGGGAGAGTCCGACCAGGTTTCGCTCCGAATCATGAGTAGAGACGGAGCTCGCGTCATCAGAGCGAAACGTGGTCGGACTCTCCCGACAAGAAATCAACTAATAATGTGTAGAGCTTACGAAAGTTTTAGTTTGAAGAAAGTTTGCTCTTGATAAGTAGAACCATTTTCGGATAGATATGGGGATTTCATCACACTCTGTATATTAAAATCTCCAATTCGTGGTAAGCGTTGCTGGTTGTACAATTACTTAAAATACTTAATTGTTACCTAAGTCGCTGTTACCACTCATTGTATAATTGTTTGTTTACCCTAATAAAATAAATAAATAAATAAAAGATATATAGGTATACGCATTAAAACGCAGTAACGCAAAAGTGTTAGTGACTTTTGGCAGAAAGTGTACCGTTAGCGCTCTCTACCTGTAAAAGTCATTTTGTAATGTAAATAGCGAATCTGGTTGTACAGTCGACAGCACATCAACCTTTACATACGTACGCTCTAATCAGTAACGTTAGGGGCGGCTTTGCAACAAAAATGTAAAGGTTGACCTGCTGTCGTCTGTACCGTTCCGTTGATGACTTTTGGGAAGTTCCCGAATTGTTATTGGTTCTTTTACAGACTTTATAACGGGGTCCGTGTAAAGTTCTTAGGGTACGCAAGCAAGACATTTTTACTTACCTTACATAAACTCAGGCCTGTATCCCGACAGGGTAGGCAGAGACCAGAGCTTTCAGCTTGCCCCGATCCTGACAAAACTTCTTCGCCTCATCAACATTTATTTTAGGAAGTCGACTGGATAGGGTATATGATATAGTCCGGAAGGGCTGCGCGCTCGCCGGTTTTGGGTACTTTTTATCCTGCCCTTCGCTAGTATATCCCGTGCTTACAAAACAAACGGAAATGAAAAGTCTTTATTTAGCCGCCAGGTAACTTCCAATTTTGCTTAAGATTTAGTTTAAGAATAATAACTTCCACACAATACAATCACTTGACCTGGTCCCAAACTAGGATACCCTGTGCTGTGGTAACTAGGCAAGGACGTTACAAACATGAAAATACACCTAGACTTAGGCAATTTGTACAAATGTATGGCGGCCCCCAGTAGGAATCGAACCCACGAGCTCTGCTTTGGTAGCTGAGCGCCTTAACGGCTAGACCAACGAGGCAGTCATATTTCTTTGTTATCTCGTTTTCAAACAGCTTATCGAAGTAAAATGAAGTTAATGTATCGGTACGCTCTGACGTAATTATAATCTGGTCATTCTAATTCTTGAAATAAACACCCCTCCTTAGTAAAGAACTAAAAAGATAAGTAGGCACTGAAGCGAACAAGAACAATAATAAGGTTAAATACCTTCAGTCCTGTTACGTATTCGAATAACCACCTTAAATGGTCACTGCTTCGTTACATATTTCAATGAACACCAGATAAATAAAGACCGAGGGTCAAAAAATTAAGATTTATGGTCGGCCGCCTGAATTGGCAATTGTACGCGGGGAATTAAAATGCCCCCTTTTGGTCCTGCGTGCCGGAAATTATGTTATTTGTGAAACCAATATAGACATATTTAACCCGCGTATAGGATTGTTCAAGTCGGAGCCCGAAAAAATTGCTACCTCCTCCTTCTTATCTTCTTTTTAATAATTATTTCGTTTGGTTAGTTTCTGGCTTGATTAAGCTTGATCAAACTTTGATTGAATATAAAAATACATAATAATATGTTAACTGAGTAACTCGTCCAAGTTTAATTTCGTAAACTGTGATCATGCTGTGTACACAATTTTTGGAGGTTAGTTTGCATCTTACATAGTAATTGATGTTATTTGGAGGATGTACTGGCTAATATTATCTGTTTTGTGTGCCTAATAAATTAAATAAAAATAATAAACCAGTGGCCTTATTTTGACGTGAAACGTCTTTAAGTTCGGTAGTAGGGAATCACTTGCTAAAACCGCATGCAACGAAAACATGTCGCCTCGACGAGGGCTGTAACTCTGTAACTACCTTTCGTGTGCAATTCCTTTATATATCGCTGAGTAGAACAAAGTAGCCATTACTCAGATCCTCTTGACTCGTGCCGCTAGATGGCGCCAGTGCCGCGTAACACATTGCGCAGTTTGAGCTAAAAATTAACGCTTAATTATATTTGGAAGGAGTTGTGAAATGCATTTTACAGAACTACAATGAATGCTTCACTATGACAATTCGATGCACATTGCATAGCCGATTGACCCACAGATTAATAAGTAGGAAGACTAATTGAATCGTGTGATTTTAAAACAACACAAGTCACATTTGTTTTTAAAATAACACTTGCCCATTTTTTTTTTATTAAATTATTTACACCGACCTATTGATTTACATTAGAAAAAAAAAATTGTAGTTTATTCATACAGAAATCAATATAATATGCTAAAATATTGCTGTTGTAGATATTGGTATTTGAATAAAACAGTTTTTTCTATTTCCTGCAAAGTTGTAATGAAAGGACATGTGTCGTTTTAAAATCACACGATTCAATTGTACTAATCGGCTTCGCAATAATCATCGAATTATCATAATAAACTATGAATTGTAGTTTAATTTAACGTGGCCCAGAAGCGTAATTACGCGCATAAGCAAATCCTGTCGAAATCCTGAGGTTTGCGATAGCAATGGGGCACTTGCGTAACGGTAACGCGTTAGTAGAACGATGCCTGCATATTTTAGAAGTGCTGGGTTTTGATACCGATAAAATTTTGCCCCATACTACCAGAGATGGGTGTATTGATCTCCCAGCCGTTGCGGTGATCAATGATTACTTCTATCAAAGGTTGTTATCCAAAGGTTGCATGTCAATCAATCTGTACGAGCTAGCAACGTGCATCTGTTAGTAAGTCGCCGTATCGCTGACATAGTCCTAAGCAATGCTTAGCTCACGCGGCGAGAACACTGCAACTGAAAACGAACTGTTGTCGGCTCGAGCCACTCACCAGTAACGCACTGCCATAAAAATGTGGTAGAAACATGTAGAAATAAAAGCCTACAAGCTGAACCATCTTTCCATCACCGTCCATCATCTCCACTGTGCGGCAGAGCGAGAGTCGCACACGCTCTCCTCTCTGCCCGTACCTCAGAACACTGTTCTGAGGCCCGTACACAATCGGTTTTGATACCGATGAAATTTTGTCCCATACTACCGGAGATGGGTGTATTGATCTCCCAGCCATCGCGGTGATCGAGACAAAGACAGTAATAAGAATACTACAGAGAAAATTCTCCCGATAAGACGGAGCTGCATTCCGCAAAGAGCTTTTACCAATCAGTGAGATAAAATGAGATGGAGGACGTACGAGTACAATGGACCAGCTAAGTGGCCAGTCCGTTACAAAGCCACTTTTTTGCCGGTTTTTTGCCTCTTCGCTGGAAATGGCTGGGATCCTGGTAATTGGGTGCTATCTCATAACTTCCTCTGCCTTTTTATACATTTCAAGAGCCCCAAAAGCAGTAGTCTAGATTTTTATATAAGTACCTATTACTTATTGTAAAAACTACGATTAATTTTGTTAGTTATGTTTAAGGATGTATGTAAAAAATTGTAGGTACTTATATTATTAAATATATCCTAATAATAAGTTAAATAATAAAGGCCGAAGTGTAGACCAAGGGAATTCCTCAAATGATTGTAATAATAATTTCTACAGGGTTTCATTGCGATTGGAATTATTAGGCACCGTTTTGGGGGACATTTCACTTTCTAAATCATGATTTAGTTGCTGCCTGCCCCTCCGGGACACAGGCGTGAGTTTATGTAATGCAATGCATTTAGTTAAAGCCTGTTTTGAAACCGTTTCGATTTAAGTCGAAAGATGGATACTGCGAAAATTCGAGTGATTTTTGAATACGAGTTCCGACGCGGAACTAACGCGGCAGAAACAGCCCGCAATATCAATGCTGCGTTTGGAAAGGGGTCTACTAATGAACGCACCGTGCGATTTTGGTTTAAACGCTTTCGTGATGGAAATTTCGACTTAAAGAACGAGCCACGAGGAAGACCGCCCACACAGGTGAATAACGATGAATTAAGAGAGATAGTGGAAGCCGACCCTAGTCAAACTACCCAGGAATTAGCGGCATGGTTTAACGTTACCTTACCCACAATATTAACTCACTTGCGTCAAATCAATAAAATAAAAAAATACGAAAAATTGGTGCCTCATAATCACTCGAATTTTCGCAGTATCCATCATTCTTGTCTAAATTGAATAACAAAAACAATTGAAAGTCGATATTCAAATGTTTCACATTTTTAAATAAAAGAACATCATAGAAACCATTTGAAAAAAGTTTCATTCGAAAACCTCAAATCATGAAGATTCTATGTCAATTCAAAGAACCTATTGCAATAAAACGGCAATTTCATACTTTAACCCCTATTATTTGGTATGTCTTAAAATAGTTCGTAGGCTATAATTAATATGGCGAAACAACGTTGGCCGAGTCAGGTAGTAAATTTTAAACTAACCCGGTTTACTTTCTCCGAAAGATTCTTTGCATGAATGGGGATGGAATTCCTATTAAGAACGTGCCTTATTGAATGTTTGCTGCGAGAAATGACAATTGTGAAGAAAAATTGTAACGTCAAAATATCTGTCTGCCGAAGCCGCAGTGTTTACCGTCGCTTTTTCAACCGTGACATAAACTAGATGCGGCAGAAGGTCGGCTTCTATCGTGTCTTTTCCTACATGGGGCCTAATTATGCGCAGCAGATCCTGAGCGTTTGGAATCGCTCAGGATTTGGTGCGCATAATATAGGGGATGGTTAGAGATTTCATTTCCGGCTGGGTTCTAGGTTTCTGCGTGTATATTTGACTTGGAAACCACGCTTTAATTAGCTGGCAGGGTTGACCTGCTCATTGAGCTCTTCTTTGAGTGATGAGGTGATGAGTTCGTTTTATTCTGTTTGTGGATCTCCTCTTCACTTTCCTCTCATTCTTGGAGAAGCGTATTGCAAAGCTCTTTTTTGTTTTTGAGCTCGAGCAGCGTCGCCTTCAGCCTCAGCTCCATGTCACGTACAGTCATCTTTTTTTGGGTCAAAATGTTATATCACCTCGATAAAACAGGGAATGCGTATCTGTGTCTGACCATGGAAGATGTTATTGACTGATACCAAGTTGATGGAGCGTATATATAAGAATAAAACTCACACGAGCCATGTATATGGTTAATGAGGTCATCTCATTACGTTTCATGTTGGCTGAGGCTAGGTGTTTTGTCTGAACTTCGCTTCCACTTTTGGTCAAGTAAAGAGAGCCAAAACTGAGCCGGAGTAGAATAGAATAGTTCAGAAACAGTTTATTTGTTGCACACAAAACACACAAAAGAATTTTAACACAGAGTCAACCAAAGAAATACATAGATAGTTAAAACTAGGTTTACATATATAGCCGGAGGTGAAAACTGTGTGTCGTCGTGGCAACAAATGGGTACCAGACTCAGCATGTGCTACGGGTTTTCCCGTAACGCTGATATTCTGTCAGGACCCAGGGTGACACTCACGAGAATCAGCAAAACAGAAAATTTGAAGAAACAAGCAAAAGTACAACAAACACCCAAATTATATTTTTATTAATGGAAACAAACTGACTGTTTAATAAACTAAATACCTAAATAAAATATGTATTATGATTATTGGGTTTCTGATGCATTGTACTCCACCTTCCCCTTCCCTCCGAATTTTGTCATCCTTATAAGATATTGTCTCTGTTCATATATTATGTCCCTAATGTGTACAATGAAATACAAAAGTGTGTGTGTACAAAAGTAGTTGCTTGGGACGTGTCTCAGGTACTTGAGGATATCTATAGTTTGCTTATCCAGTAAAAAGTGTGGTGTGAAGCGTAAAATACAATACTTCCCCGGTTTATTTCTTTGTAGTTTGAACTGTTTGAAAGTTCGACCGGATGGTACAATTATAAGTAAGTTTTTCTTCAATTCATTTGATTTCACTTGAGATTTTTATTTATACTTCGCTACTATTTATTATTAAATGAATTTACTTTTAATTGGACTAGGAATACACTGGAAATACTAATTATTATAAGCAAAAACTGGAAATACTACGGAGCTGTTTTTGAACTCAGCTGTTCGGTCTCTACTATAAAGTATAATGGTTAGAAAAATATGGTTCTTACAATAAACCCGTTCAGTATTTCAGATGAGTATTATTTCAATCTAGGCGATGCACGATTAGGTCACAGAGCTATGCTTCTGTCTTATTTAACCTGTCCCCGTGATTTCACCGCGTCTCATGATAACAAAAGTGTTTGTTCAACAAAAAAAAGTGGGAGGATGCCGGGCATAAATTCCTGCGGGAAAATTCATTACATTTTCATATTGCGATATTTTCAGGGCACATTTAGTAAATGAGACGCTTTGCCTTTTGGCTCTAGCTGCGGTCGCCACTTGAAATTTTGCGGCCTCTAAATGAGGCTGCAAAGGTGTGAAGGGAGTGACAACCACAGAACAGAAACAATAAAATGTCCATATGTCCATATTCTTGCACTACCCGTCGCCAGTCTCTTCAATACCAAAGGTTTGCTGGAAGAGAATGCTTCTTGCATTAAGCACGTCCTTGTACACTTACAATGTAATTAGTGCAATAAAGAATTAAAATAAATAATACATAACATGTTACTAACACAGGGTGTGGAATTATAACCACCGGATTTTGGAGGCAAAGGAAATCAGAGAATACTCTGAATGCGGTGCACTACACCTACCCAGCACCTAAATAAATTGTAATATTAAATTTGTTAAAAAAAATTAAAGGGATAATAATACCATGATATTAAAAAATAAATTAACATTTTTTTTCTTATCGCTAATTACTATAAAAACCACAATATATCATCAACACGAAAAGTAATGAAAATTGAAAAAACCCGCATAGGTATTTTCTATTCTAGAAGAAGAAGAAGAAAGACATTTATTATACCAACAAGATACATCACAGAAACAAAATAAGCAGATAAGTAACATAATATGCACAACGACAGAAGGAAAACTAAATACACAACAGACAAAACGAATAAATAAAACAGGACCATAGATGTAGCCTGTGGTGTATCTAAGTTGCCACAAAAGGCAGCTGACTCAGCGTTGTGCTGAGGAAGTGATCCCTCGGCGCTGATTTTCAGTCAGTGCCTACGGTAACCCATAATTGTACTAAGAAGTGCGTGCCGTGGTGCAGTTGCTCTCGGTTATAGTCGGCGGGTTATAGATTTTCGGTGTTTTTTTATAAAAAAAACTCGATTCCTTTAAAACACTCCTCAGAGGCAGTTTAAATCATCTGTGGCTAAGTCTTTCCCTTCACCACAGAATATTTAAACTGCCTCTGAGGAGTGATTTTGTAAATCAGAGCGTTGTCATTTTGTTTATGACACATCTCGTTTGGAGTGAGTGGAGGGTCCAACTCCACTGCCAAAAATAACATAATTTAATCTTGACTTAATTGACGTAGCAGCCTGATAAGTTTAGGACAGCATGCCACTTAAAAAGGACGCCTTATTAGGTACTCGTGGCACGTTTTCACGCTTTTATTCATGAAACATTATCCTCGACATTTTTCCTGGAATATTTTTAGGATCCTCAAAAGGAAAAAACGGAAACCTTATAGGATCACTTTGTTGCCCGTCCGTCTGTCTTTCTGTCTGTCAAGATCCTTTATCTCGGGAACGCGTGGACGTATCGAGTTGAAATTAAAACCATATACTCGGGTCTACTGCCCCTTGAAGCTGTGAAAAAAATCAAACTTCGTTACAATTACAGTGAAACATCTGAAAACTATACATTTGTAATCCTTACTAATATTATAAACGCGAAAGTTTGTATGTATGGCTGGATGTTTGTTACTCTTTCAGGCAAAAACGGCTGAACAGATACGCATGAAATTTTGCACAGAGATAGATTGTAGTCTGGATTAGCACGTAGGCTATTTTTTATCCCGGAAAAATACACATGAAAATGTATATTTTTGATATATATTTTAAAATGCAAAATGTATATTTATACACATCAACCAATAAATTTTAGTTTCAGAATCACTCGTAACGTAACTACGTAGTACGTAGTATTAATGTGAAGGTTGATGGGCTGTGGACCTGATTTATGTCTAGAATGGACCAGTCGATAGATAAGTTTATTTGAATTAAGTTGTGTGGATGCGTTGACAATTTTTAACTATTAGTAGGCTTTTAGACTGATTGTTCATAAGAAACGGCTAATAAATAGTTCAAGTTAGTTACGTTACGTAACTTACTTTACGAAGGAATGCCGTCGCGGTCCCCCGACACAATTAAGGGTCAATAATTTGTAACCATTCTCTGTGGTGGATTTTTTTCCCTTATTTACCTACTTTATCCTTTTAAAAGTTTTCTTGCATTGCATCAGTGTCTAAGATTCAGAGACTCATGTGCTGGTCATCATCAGACCCGCATGACTACGGATGTATAAAATGAAAATTAAACTGTGTACTTAACTCAAACTACACGTTTCTAGGTACGACAGCGGCTGAGAACCCTTACTAAATGGCATCGGCCCTTTATTACGCGCACCAAATCCTGAACGATTCCAATCGTCTAACTGTCAAATTCTATACTAATTACTTTCGCAATCGTCAGGATTCCGACTGGATTTGGTGCGCACAATTAGGCCTCTGAGCTGATGATCACGAAAATACCAGCTAACCGGAACCAGCTAAGAACCATCCCGTTAGAAACAGCTTTTCAAAAAAAAAAAAAAAACCCGCCAACAGACAAACAGACATCTGGGAAATCTAATTTAATACGAACAGCTCGAGTATAGCAAAAAAATAAGAAAGAAGTTCAAAGTCTCCTCCGCATTTGAGTAATGGATATTCAAAGAAAAGAAGAACTTTTAAACAAAAAGATGAAAGTACACCTATACTGAAGACGATATTCGTTTTTCCTTAAATTGCTTCGGTGTCCTTTGTCCCGGAGTACAAAGACGTTTTTGCCAACTGTACCTACTTCCAGCCCACTTTTATCTGCCTTTGATGTCATTGAAATTTTATTTCGGGGAAATTCTAATCATTTACGCGTGTTTGTATTTTTATAAAATGAAAAATCATTTATCATACTGTAATTAAAGTTTTTCCCGAGAGTTAGTTTTCTGGGAAGTGATCAATGTGTGCCCTAAACTAAGCATGGCCTATATCGTGGGGGGCGGTAGGCAGATTGTACAAGTTACATTGGGCAGGGTTTCGAAAGGTGGCGTAACAGTATTTATGCCATTCGTATGTTATTGTCAGGATCGTAGCAAGTGGCAGTCCCTGGTCTCTGCCTACCCCTCTGTGATACAGGCGTGAGTTTATGTTATGTTATGTGTTCGAATATTATTGCTTCTTTTAATAAGAAAAAAATCCATTGCGAGAATATTTCAGTCACATTTTACATCATTTTTACTTCGTACTAGCTGTGCCTGCGACTTCGTTCGCGTTCGATTAGAATATGAAGTGCCCTTACCTTTTAATTAAGGTCTTTCTCCGTTCTAAATTTCGTCCCTTGAAACCTTTTCGCGGTTGTATTAAATTTACTATCATATTATTCCACGCCGTCTCCCGTCAGCGCAGCTTATCGCTCGCTCAAACTCATTTCAGGTGGAATGAGTACTGAATACTCTGTAATAGGTACAGTGATTTGTCATTTAGATCTATTTGCGAAAGACTGGACCGACCATCTAAGACAAATTGCTGGTAGCCGCTAATTTAATTTAATTTAATTTTTACAGATTTAATTTTACAGATTAATTTACAGATTTATTATATGTATAGATTAGCAACTCCTACCCGTCTCTATTTCTCCTTCGGCACTCTTTCTAATATAAGGTTGCCTGGAAGATATTGCTATTATTAATAAGGCCGCCAATTGTACCGCTTCTTGTGTAACTGTTGTCTCTGTAATTATTTTCTGGTGTGCACAATAAATCATATTCTTGTCTCATCTCATTATCAATCAATATCAACTTCATATGTATACCAAACCCTCCTACAAAGCCTCAAATGTTTCGGCTATAAAGCTGCTCCCCTATTTGTCTAATGTTGGGGAATCATTACGACGTCACTAGCGAGTTCATTACCCACCCCATTACCTACCGTGAAATACTAAATCTATTACCGGGCCACACGTTGGGCGCCAAATCTCACGCTTCGCGCCAATACGATCATATATTTGAATTTAGTCGGCATTTCATGATTTGTATGCAAATTCACAAAAAATATCTAATCCAACTACAGTCTACTTTTTTCTTTCTATCAAATCCATGTCTCAGGTTGCCTCTATGAACTGGCATGTCAACGCTCTTAGAAAAGTAGGTACTCGTAGCGACTATTGATTCACAATGAATTGTTTTCTGGGAGCGTAACTTTACGTAACAAGATTATACTTCTATAGGTCCTTCCAGAACTGTTCGGGGCCTTTCAGAAGAATAATCGTTATGTTATCGAAACCCTAAACCCCCTGTACCCGCGTATCCGAAACCGGTGTGCGTGCAGCGACTAATGAATGTTTATGACGCGAAAGTGGTTTTAGAGGATCGTGGAAAGTCTTAAACCCTGGCTTCTGCCTATCCCTCCGGGATACAGACGCGTGTTTAAGTATTGTACGTGTAATTCTTCAGCAAGTTGTGAACAATTACAACCTGTCCGAAGTGGTTTAAATATGTCAGTGGGTTGTGTTCATTCAACTCTACTGTGGCGATGGCATCTGCTTCATTAGCCACTTCATTACCGGCCACCCACACTTGATTCGCGCAAATTTAATCCGGCCCCACGTCTGGCGCCACATAGTCCACAATCTAGCTGTAGGCTCTAATGGTATTTCCAATTCCGATAATGAAGCAAACAGCTACTGTAAACTAGCTGGTAACTAGCTAGTATTTTCTATTATTCTTTTTCTATGTTTTTTCTTCTCAGCGGCCTGGGGCCCAATATAGGGTTTTCCACGTCTACAATCTACACGTGGTAAGTAATAGCAGTACTTAACTGTCCAGAGATGGAACCGATATATTCATATTCGTTACAATATTCGGGTCCTATGAATAATATCGTCATTCGGATCATTCTATGTATGAACATTGTGGTCTCTAGTACACAGTCCTGAATATCACCGATACTCAGTATCGTTTCAGTATTACTTGCCTGATACTGATAAGTCTTGACATGGCATTACTGATACTGAATATCAGTACCAGTAATACTGGAAAATAACAGCGTAACCCCCCATTAGTCCTGTGTCAGATTCTTCTTCTTTGGCTCGACGAGGATGGACCTCACATATCCCTGTGGATGGAGCTAATGCTTATTGAACCAATAATCGTCTTTCAGTAACGTTGGAGTTTTTTTGTCCATTTTTTCTCCAAAATGATCTAGATTTTGAAATGGACACCTAGTTTAACTTGTTACGTTCATTAAGTCGCAGTTTCTGTGCTACATTGAATAAAAAATTTTGATTTTGATTTTTTTGATTTTGTTTGCCGCTATCACTGGTGACCCCTACAGTAATCATGTGAACCAATCGCGACACTCCGAGGTAATGTGACTCGGGTCGAGTCGCTAATAATTGTGTGACGCGATGTGATTGCTTCCACGAGATTGCTAGCTTCCCGACTTGATTGCTAGTTGTAATACATTTGTTGGCTTTTACACACTTCTTGCCTTAGCCGACTAAGGCTTGCTTGCGCTAACGATATCTGACAGTACTATACGTAAATTCACGGACAAGCTGTATCCAGTGAATGAGTGAAAAAATGTCTTGGTAGGACATTTGGCAGGAAAATGATAGTTAAATTGTGTGACTAATAATTAGAAAATTTATTTAATCTATCCAGAGACTTGGCGCAAGTCGTCCTAAAGCGCTTGGGCTATTTGTAGGCGTTAATAATTAAACATAAACATAAACATTTACATACATGCACATACATTGCTTCTGACCCCACACTAGGATACCCTGTGTCGTGGGAACCAGAAACAACGACATCACAAACATGTAAACATCCAAGACCTGGGGTTTTTTTTTGTCCCCAGCCGGGATTCGAACCCGGGACCTCTCGCATGGTATGCAGATGCACTACCGCTGCGCCACGAGGTCGTCATTTAGCCGGGCGATCTCCGCCATTTGGATTTCTAATGAGTCTTTATACAGAGTTCTTATACTTTTGTGTTTTTATTTATTTAAATGTGTCTATAATATAGTTCTGGCCGAGTATTGTATCAATTTCCTCTGTTTTTCTCTGTTTGTTTTTATATATATTTCTACGTGGTTCTGCTATTTCACAGCTTTACTTATATGTGCGATGCAACAGCGCCCGTAACTGAACGTTTCGCATGTAAGTACACGTTGCTGTACTGTACGAAAACTAGAGATTTTTTTAAATTAAGATCCAAAAATTACAATCACAATTAAAAACATTCCAAATCCATAATTAACAAAGACATGCCTATTTACACTGAAGTCTGTAGGTATCCAATTGAAGCTTCGTGATGTCTCCTTGATAATGGTTTCGTTGTCATTAGTGCCAAAAATAGAAATGCTCTGAATGTAAGTGTAATAAATCCGGCATCAGAAATGCTTACGAATTGTTTGCCCATCTTCAAGTCATCACTTGAAGATGGGCAAACAATTTGGTTAATTCTAAGATAACTTAAAATTTGCACCGTTAGTTTATTTGATCCTTAATTTCACAAAAGAGTACGACTGGTTTCTATTGTCTTACACCAAGGAGGGTTAAACTAACAGCCGCAGTACTGGAACAATTTCTTACTATTGCCCTACTCCCCAATCAAACACTTTCAATGCCCAATCAATCAAATTAATCAATCAGCCGGTACACCGCGGTACTCTCAACTGAAATTATCTTGTTCTCCTTTCCTGCATGTATGCATGTTTCAAAAATTTTACCAACCTGAAAACGTATTTCAAATAGCCCTGTAAACCACACAATTAATAGCACACTAAATTGCACTACGATTGATGTTAAAACTTTGACCCGAAAGATACAGGTCTAAAACCTAGTTCAGGGAGCTGGGTACTATTTTATTTTTAGGGTTCCGTAGTCACAAGAATTTATTATATAAACAACATGATTTGTTATCACAATATAAATAATAATAAACTAAGAATTGAAAAAGAAAATAATTAACTCCGTAGTCCGACAAGGAACCCTTATAGTTTCACCATGTCCGTCTGTCTGTCGGTCCGTCCGCGGCTTAGCGCAAAGACAGGTGGTACTAGAAAACTGTAATTTGGTATGTGTATAATTTATCATGCCGACAAATTAAAGAATAAAATGTTGGATTTTTTTTTTTACTGTACCTCTCCTAACATGAAAAGTAGAGATGATTTTTTTTCTCGTCTACTCCATCATGTGGGGTATTCTTTGGATTGGTCGTTGAAAAATATTGTGGGCGTAGGAAGACCATTTTTTGATTTAGGGTTACGTTTGCGAAATATAATATTAAGCTTTAAATCGCAATTTTTTGTTCAAGTACTGCGTTACCCCTTTATTTAGGGTAGTAGCACATATAAAGAACTTAAAAGAAAAAATATCACGACTAAGCAGGCTTTACTAGTTAACGAGTAATAGGCAACCACCTTATAAAGTAAAATTTCGTACAAAATCCATTGAAAATTACTTCGATAAAGTTGTTAGTTCTGTAAAGCAGATAAAAAACCCTCTTTCTACAGAACTATATATTGCACGTGGCCCGACACGCACTTGGCCGGTTTTTATTGTGTAAAACCGAACTTGTTGGTATTAAACTGTTTCTTGTACTGGTTTTCTTTGGTCATCATCATCATCATTCAGCCACAAGAAGTCCATTGTTGGACATAGGCCTCCTCCATGGATTTCCAAAAAGACCGGTTGGATGCGGCCTGCATCCAGCGCCTTCCTGCCACTTGGATGAGGTCATCTGTCCATCTTGTGGATGGTCGTCCTACGCTGCGCTTGCCGATATGTGGTCTCCATTCGAGAACCTTTCGGCCCCATCGGCCATGTTCTGCGTGCTATGTGCCCCGCCCACTGCCACTTCAACTCACTTTTCTTTGGTGAAATAAACTAAATATTATTACGGCTAAGGATCTTGGACATAGGCCTCTCCGAGGCACGCCACTTATTTCTGTTAAAGGCTCGAATGAAAATGAAAGCATAATTTTTACGCAAATGCAATTTCATGGTTTTATAAGGTTTGACAAGCGCTCAAACATTTTAATTTCAGCTTTGGTTAGGTTAAGGGCGACCTTTTCGCAAATTCTATTTTAAGGCAATGTGAAATCTAGACATACGGGGATAATAGTTTTTTGTCCAATTTCGGAGATCGCATGAAATTTATTTAAGCAAGAAGTTTGTCATCTGTATTCTTAATGAAGTCTTATCTTGCCTTAGCCTTTGAGATCTGTCAGGATCATGGCAAGAAGCAGACCCTGGTCTCTGCCTACACCTCTGGTATACAGGTGTCAGTTTATGTTAGCTTTATGAAGCTTTATATTTGTTCAAAGCGCTAACATCACCCCTGTTCGTCTTTCCAGCCACATCACGCGGACGGCGAGCTGGCTGCCCCCGGCCGAGTCATGGCCGCTGGGCAACGAGCTCGAGGAGACCCTGCCCTACGGCTGGGAGCAAGCGCTGGACACGCGGGAGAAGCCTTATTACATCAAGTGAGCACCATACACCTTACCCTTCATACACCTTCTAATGAGGTCATGAGAGAACTTCAGATGAGGTGTCAACTACGAATTCAACGTGTTTTTGTAAATACCTAGTCACATTTTAGGATCGTCAATGTAAACTTGATGTAAACATAAAAACTGGCACAAAAAATCATACTATTGAGTTTGATGTACATATTGTAATTTGACTTGGCTCGATGTAACTTTTTGTGCATTTAGCTTAGCGCAGCACTAGGTACCTAATACAAAATGAGATAGAAAAGAAAGGTCGGATCTTAACTCGCAAAGGTTTGAATTTCTACAACCCTTTTAACCTTTGCTAGAAGTGGCATGTTGCCATTGGCAAAGATAAAACAAGCTGAACTGAACTGGCAAGACCCCACTTACTCCAATCTTGAGGCCTCCCCATAGCGGTAGTCCGAGATCTTGCACATCTTTAGACTACAGGCCACCAATTACCTCTCCCTCCTTTCTTTCAGCCACGTGAACAAAACAACGACCTACGTGGCCCCCGAAGGATGCTCATCCGAATCTCCACCAGCTCCTCGAGACGTGGTATTAGAAAGGGACGCCGAGCTAGGCTTCGGGTTCGTAGCGGGCTCCGAAAGGCCTGTGCTGGTTCGGTTCGTCACGGACAACTCGCCCAGCGTCGGCAAGGTAAGCGAGACAACTGTACAGTTAGAAAGGGATGGCGAGTGACGCTGAGCTCGATTTCGGCTTTGTGTATGGCTCTGAGAGAGTGGGAAAGATTTAATCAGAGGTTCAATAAATTCCAACAGTCCATCTCACCCATAAGGATCGTGAACGCTATGACTGGAGAGGATATAGCCCAGTCACCTGCTGTCCACCCAGCCTGACGTAACTGTAGCGTTTTCCTATTGGTTATGTTCACGCCATTTACTAAGTGGTCTACCTCAACTTTCTTCTCCCTATATATCCTGAATAGCACAAGCCACGCCCAAAATTTTCAATAGCCAACCAACTATCGCTTTATGTCGATCAAATTCCAGTTGGAGCCAGGCGACCAGATTCTGTGCGTGAACGGGGAAGACGTGAGCATGGCTGCGCGCGAGCACGTCATCGCGGCCGTCCGCGCCTGCGCAGAACGCGTCACTCTGCGTGTCTGCCAACCGGCGCGCACCAGCAACTCGGCTAGGCGGTCTGCTTTGCTTACCGCGGCTAAGAGAGCGCGACTGCGTGCCAGACCGCCCCGAGTGAGGTTCGCGGACTCCGTGCAGCTAAACGGCGCTCCTATGTACCCTGTAAGCGCTACTATTATGCTAGACTCTCGTCAGTAGTTTGGCACTTGCTAGCAACTCCGTGAGATGCTCCGCGCTACTGTCTGCGGCGAAGAGGGCGCAACGGCGCGCCAGACCGCCCTGAGTGAGGTTCGCGGACTCCATGCAACTAAACGGTACTCCTATGTACCCTGTATGTAATAAACTTTCGTTTGTGGTCCCACGTAAGCTAACAAATCCGCGAGTTTGCCCGCGCTACTGACCGTGGCTACGAGAGGGCGACTGCGCGGTAGCCTATCTTTAGTGATCACAAATGCCATGAGATTCGCACTGCAGGAACCTTTTCTCAGATGCCATACCCGATTTGTTTCTAGTTAATTTGTTGGATTGGTAGATACATTAATTTAGTTTCTTGGATTGCGGCTTTGTATCCGTAAATCTAGAATTATTCAAACTCGTGGGTAACTAAACTAGTAAAGGCTTAAATAAGGTAGAACATAATCGTCGTCTCAAGACTGTTTCACCGTCTTGTTTCACGTCAATTATGCCAACACTGTAGTAAAATATAACTCTTTTTCCTTTTCAGCCCTCAGCATTCTCCCTCGGGGACCTGTGCCTACCGCCAATGGCGAACGTCCTCAAAGTATTCCTGGAAAACGGGCAAACCAAGTCCTTCAAGTACGACACCACGACCACCGTGGCGGACGTGGTGGCCAGCCTAAGAGACAAGCTCTGTATCACGGCAGAGGAACACTTCAGTCTGGTCGTGGAACACGTGAAGGGGTTGCGGAGGAACAAGCTGACGCTGCTGGATCCTAAGGAGACGCTCGCGAGGGTGAGGTTTTGGGGTTGTTCTTAGACGTTCGGAGATACGAGCTTTTGCGAATCTATGTCATCTATGAAATTAATGACCGGGTGTCACCGATGGATTGCGTGGTGATTCGTCAAAAAGTTAAAATAAAAAATGTTATTCGCTGTAAAAAAAATGTTTACATAATGTACGTCAATGCTGTTAGTTCCACAATTAATAGATTATGCGGAGAAGAAGCCTACACAGAAACTTCACATTTATTATTTTTCTTTGCTTAATTAACAGAGTTTTCAACTCAAAGTTACACTAAACTAGATACAATCGTCCCCGTTAACATTATTTAAATACCAGAAATCTTTGTCTTAGAAGACCGATTTAGGCACAAAAAAGTTAAAATTGCTCTTCTTGTTAATCTTCACGTTCTCTTTAAATTTCACACTTGTCCATTACCGATCGGCTACTGTCGACAGTTTCTATTTTGGGCATTTATTCATGCTTGATAATGTACAGAATCTCCTAGTTTGGAGTCTTAAAAAGCGATCGGCGTGTCTGCCGACGAAGTCTTGCTGCTCAAAACACTTTCAACATGTAAATACCCCCTCCAAAGCTACTTATAGTACTATCCAGTGTTGCCGTTTTAGCGCTTATCTCGCTAGATCTAGCGCTTCCCTAGGCTTTACAGCGCTTCTTTTCCAACAATAAAGCGCTAAAAAAAATTTTGTGGAATCTGGTGGAAAAATAAAAAAGATATCGGCAGCCTTCAATTAAGCCAAAAAGTTGGTATCCAGAGCAGCAAAACAAAAATTAAAAAAGAAAAACCTACGAGTTCATTCGGGGAATCCCCAAGAATAATGTTCAGTCTAGTTTATTGTTTTGTCTCTTTTTACAGTAAAGGATTTTATTATATTTATTGAGATTTAGGATATTTATTGCTATCGCTGTCTTCTCACACACACACTGTAAACAGAAAAGAACTGGTTTGTCTTACTTACTGCGTAGGTACTAAAGCGGCGCGTGGTTAATTTCTTGTTAGAATTTTAGTTTGTAGTTCGTGAAAATCTTAAATGGAAGTTCCTCTGAAGAAGAAGGCTTATAGCCAGAAATATCATTATTTTTTTCATTATAGGCAAAATTTAACTACCATTTTACCCATGCTAAAATCTAGTGGAATTTAGCGCTCTTTTCGGCCCCGTTTTTACAAAAAAATAGCGCTTTTTTGACAAGCGTTTGGTGGTTTTATTTTCTTCCGAACGGCAACACTGGTACTGTGGCGAGCACATGTCAACTCTGCGCGCGCACTATAAACTCCAACATTCCTGCATCGCGCAAGCAAAATGTTTCACATGACATACCATAAATATAACGTCCGACGAACATCAGTTGGACCGGCCGTCCCCAGGCATACGATCTGCCTGGCGGGAAATTTCCCTTTATAGTGGAAGAGCACAATCACCCGCTCTTCCCTATAGTGGTGACCCCCGACAGAACATTGTCAACCTTCCTTCGCTCTCGCAGCACCCCACATACAATCAGTCTCAAAGCAAGGCCAGCATCCTCTTTCCTCTCACCTCATCAGTTCCACTACAGTCAACGCACCGACTACTGGTACTGATGGTGATCTCCCCCAACCCCTCGGCACGGCAGCCACACAGCAACAGCGCACGTTGCCAGTGGTACAGCAGCCTTCACCGGTTCCTACCACATGCGCGGACCCCATGGTACTGTCGCCGGTGAAGTGACTGTTAGCCGCCGAACACCCTCAACCGCTAGTCGACTCACTGACTCAGCGCCTCCTGGCACTTGCAGGCTTTAGAGCACAGACTTCGATTCCTATCAGACCTAGCTATGCGTAGCTACGGTCTTGAAGGGGAGTGATGTGGCGAGCATATGTCAACTCTGCGCGCGCACTATAAACTCCAACATTCCTGCTTCGCGCAAGCAAAATGTTTCACATGACATACCATAAATATAACGTCCGACGAACATCAGTTGGACCGGCCGTCCCCAGGCATACGATCTGCCTGGCGGGAAATTTCCCTTTATAGTGGAAGAGCACGATCACCCGCTCTTCCCTATAGTACTATCCAAAACTAAACCACTTCCAGATAGCGGCCCGTCCCGGCGCCCACAAGATGCGCTGCCTCTTCCGCGTGGTGTTCATGCCGGCGACGGCGGCAGCGCTGGCGCAGCGCGACCTCGCCGCGCTCGACTACCTCTACATGCAGTGCTGCAACGACGTGGCGCAGGTTCTCATCTTCTATCTTCTATACTATCTATACTAATAATAAATCTGTAAGGGTCGGCCATGGAGTAAGTTAGTTTGTTTTCAGAGATATTGTGTTTATAGGCTCAATATATGATACTGAAACTAATTTCACGATTTTTAGAATTTTTTTCTGTATGTGTGTATGTATGTATGTATGTTCCTCCATAACTCTTAAACCAATTATCCGAATTTGATGAAATTTGGTATAAAAACATATAGACATCTGGGACAAAGGATAGGCTATTTAAATTCTAGCTCCAGTTATGATAAGACGTGGCCCCCATACAAATGCTTCGTAAAAATCAAAATGTACGCGAACGGAGTCGCGGGCACAGCTAGTTTTAAATAAGTTTCTTTTTCAGAGTAGCATAGAACCTCTGACTTAATCTTGTCGTGTCGGTGACAAAACCAATTAGATTTTATTGGCCCAGAACTATTAATGTAACTTTACTAGTTGAATTAGTTGTTTCAAAATCTAGATCATTTGTGAGAAAAAAATGTAAAGAAACTCCAAAATGAGTCTTATTTATAAAAACACGATTCCTTTTAACACTCATCAGAGGCAGCATAGTAGACATGTCGGACAGCTAGGAATCAAAATTCCTCGTCGTCCAACATGTCGGACAACGTTGTCGAACCACGTGGCCGCAGCCCATCAGAGCACTGCTGACTGTCAAAAAGAAAGAAATAGCACGGCTGGAATAATCTCACAGCCTTACCTTGGCAACATTGGCCCAAATTGAAGGCTAAGTCACAAATCTCGGGTCCAACTACATACTGAATAGGAGGTTCTACGTGTGATCTAACTAGCAAGGATACAGTTAATCAACTCCTAAGGCCGTATCAATAAAGCGCTCTTAGCGCTAAGAAAGCTTTTAATCAATGATTCATCTTTATAAACTGTTAAAATATTTAGTTCGAAATTTAACTGCTGTAATCACGACAGTATTCGTCAGACAATCTTAAATCAAAGTTGAATTGATTTTTTTTTTCATTTCCACTTGATTTCAGGAGCGGTTCGCACCGGAACTCCAGCCGGAGGCAGCGCTGCGGTTGGCAGCCCTGCATATGCACCAACATGTGCTGGCTAATAACTTGGCTCCGGCAAAGTTGACCGTCAAGACTGTGGAGTAAGTGTCCTGAATGTCTTATTTTAGCGAACTTCTTTGCTGACAGCGGCTCGGTGAGGATGGCTGAGGACAGAAGGAAGTGGCGTGCCTCGGGGGAGGCCTGTGTGCAGCAGTGAACGAGTGCGGACTGAATGATTTGATTCAATGATGTAACTTTTTTCCAACATTGCACGGCCTGAAGCGCCAGGTGACACTTTCAGATTCAGCTATAGTTTGTTTCATTCAGCTTTGGTATGCATGTAAACAAACCTTTGATAGAATTCGGAAAGCAATGATGTCTATCAAGTTGTTTGTCCTAAGTCATTAATTTATCTCATTCATTCGAGAAATATTAACCATATTGTTATTTTTAACTTAAATAATATTGATTTTTTTTTGTTTACTCCTGACCAAAGGCGAATGAAACAAGTATCACCGCCAAGCACTGTATTTGAGAAGTAGATATAAAAACACAAAAATACACAACTACCCAGCGACTCGCCACTCGAGCGGCCATCATTTACTTCAGAGCTTTGGTCAGTGTTGACATTTTGTTAATGACATTGGGTACCTATAATTGAATTTTAAAATTTACACACTTTTAAGGGTGGGTGGGATTCTAATATATTCGGATAAAGCTCGTGCAATGTGAAACAAAATGAAAGTCTGGCGCAATTTTCTGAATGCAGTCCGTCCCTTTTCGTGACCTCTTTTTTGAAATTTCCTCTGCCCAGTTGAATAGTCTGCTCTAGGTAGACGTACTGAACAGCGTCGTGAGGGCCACCTCATCGATGGCCTCCACCATAGTTTACTCAATTAGCACCTGAATATCACTCCCATTAATTATCCATCCTCGTGGTTCCAGAAGAGAATTCGGCCTGGAGCGGTTCGTTCCAAACGGGCTGCTCGAAAGTATGAAGCGGAAGGAGTTGCGGCGCCTCGTCGCGCACTTCCTCAAGCTCAACTCCCAGATGACCGGCAGTCAGAGGCAGTTGACGCAGCTGCAGGTAAACGGGGCATAGCAGAAAGTATACCTAAGGCGCCTAGATAGATCCCACTGGTGATAAAGCGTAAATAAAATTAGGTGCTTAACCTCGTTACTCCTAAAGTTCAACTCCCAGATGATCGGCAGCCAGCGGCAGTTGACGCGGCTGCTGGTAAGCGGGGCATTCAATGAAGTATACCTAAGTCGCCTATATAGATCCCGCTGCTGATACAGCGCACAGAAAATTGGATTATTAGTCTCGTTACTACTCAAGCTTAACTCCCAGATGACAGGCAGCCAGCGGCGGTTGACGCAGCTGCAGGTAAGCGGGGCATTGCATGAAAAATACTAAAGTCGCCTATGTACCTACGTGTAGATCTCACTGCTATTAATACTCTCATTGTTCCCCAAGCTCGGCTCGCAGTTGACCGGCGGCTAGCCGCAGTTGAAGCAGCTGCAGGCAAACGGACAGTGAAAGGTCTTTGTATCTAGCCGGAGTGTTTTTTCCCATGTCATAATCTAGTTAACATAATAAAGAGTAGGTATTATTGCTCAGAAGAGAGATTATTTATTATATTGTTTGGGTGATTTTTCGTTTTTAACAAAAATACGATTCCTCAATTGCAGTTCAAATAGTCTGTGTTAGTCTTTCCCCTTACCACAGACTATGTAAACTGAATTTGAAGAGTGTTTTAATGAATAGTGTTTTTATAAATAAGACTGTTAGGTCGACTTGCACCACTTCTTAAATGTCACTTAAGTCACCATTTAAATCGACTTTTGTATGAAGAATTTTGGTTAAATGTTGTTTAAGCCACATTTACGAGAGTGGTTCAGGTCGGCCTTAGTTTCTTTATGGTAAGTAATACTCGCCGTGTGGCGCCGGGTTAAGAATAGCGTCACTCCATTTCCTCCCGTGGATGTCGTAGAAGGCGACTAAGGAAATAAATTACCAGGAGACGGGCAGCAGCGTCTTCCTGACATTCCAACCGCATTCTGCGATCGCCAACCCGCCTGCCAAGCGTGGCGATTATGGCAAAACCCCTCATGGTTATGAAAACCATGAGGGGGCCTATGTCCTGCAGTGGGCGTCAAGGGGCTAATGATGATGACGATGTAATACTTAAACCACAGATTCTATAGAAACAGAAGAAGACGGGTCTGTTTTTATGATGCTTTCTTGTGTTCCAGACCAAACTCCACTACTTAGACATAGTGTCGGGTCTGCCCAGCTACGGCGCCAAATGCTTCAGCTCCACGAGACCCGAGCGAGTGCTGCTCATATCTCCACGGTTCGGACTTAGCCAGATTGTCGGAGTCAGAAATTCTGTGGTAAGTAGGTGGCATGAGAGGTCAGTGGATAACATTGAGAAGAGTTTAAATAACCAAAGCGTTTGCTTTTTTGAGGATATGCGATATCTGTTACAAAAAAACATGTTACCTATATTGGAATAATTTGCAAGTTGTTAGGATATCCAATATTCTTTCATCCATCAGCCCATTTCTATTATTTCTCCGTCGCTTTGTAGATATTGGGAAAACTGTCTGCAGATGACGTCTAATATGGGGGGGGCGGGTATCATTAAGTCATAGGTGAGGGCTCCATGAGTTCACTAGCGTCACAGAAGCGTACTAGCAGTATTGTCCGCCTTAGGCCGCGTAGTACTAGCTGCCCCCTTCCTTTATTTGCTGACCCTCACACGATGTTGTATGAATTTTCTGTATGACCATCTCGTTGTCAAAATCATCTTATTGTTTTTCGTTCTTATATGATTTGAATCATCCCGCCGAGTCTGTGTTTTTTCCTCGATTGACGCCCCTAATATCGTTAGGTCCTAGTTGACCTTAAGAAAAGTCTGTTTTCGCTTTCCCCTCCGGGACACGGGCTTGAGTTGTAAAGATAAAGTTAGGATTGTATTGTACTTAATTCTAATTTAGGAAGTATCTATAAGTAAAAAAATTGTAGTTACACTGTTATGCATGTATGTGTATCTTCCCCTTCTTACCCTGCCAGCCGCAGCAGATCGCGTCTCTAGAGGAGGTGGAGAGCGTGCGCGTGCGCCGCTCGGAGGAGGGGAGCGCCGACGTGGCCATCTTCCTCAGCCGCGACCGCGTGCTGGCGCTGCTCATGGACGAGCGGGACGCGGGTGAAATGCCTCTCGTTATTGCTGGGTGAGCACGCTGGGAAAGTCCCTAATTGAAATTTAATAATTAATTATTTTTCCCAAATTATTTAACAATTAGGAAATAAAAGCTATTTTTATTTTATTTTATTTATGCATCCAAAAATGAGGGGTTTCAGCCATACCAACACTTTTTACTGTATAAAATCGCACGCTATTCCTCTCTGTTCTCGACCACCCTCATCCAGCTGCTGCCAGCAATCTGCCAGTTCGTGGTCTCCACTCGAGGGCCTTTGTACCCTATCGACTATCGGTTCTTCGGCAGAGGTGACTAGCCCACTGCCACTTCAAGTTCTTTAGCGAATTGTCTCATTTCTGATGTGATCCATCAAAGAGACTAAGGGCATAGTCCGTTTCATGCTTAGATATCTATGGATTTTGTTGCGCTGCTGGAGCGAGGCCATGGAATAGCCACAATTTCATTAGCTAACTACACTACATTTCATTTGTAATTATTTTTTTCTGGATGTGCAATACAGTGTTCTCTATCTATCAATCTAACGCCATAAGCAAGTACCTGATGCTTTTACACATGTTTTGTCTTTCAGGTACTATCGGCTGGCGACTGGTCAACAGCTGAACGTTGAGCAAGAAAGAGAGCCAATCAATGAGGATATCGGTGAGTTAATAAATTAAACCACGAAACTTCTCGTTTCATTCAAATATAACAGCAGACTAAACAACTTTGGCCTTTGCATCTACGTAGTGAGAGGATTTATGCATCGTACACTAGATTGGTGAAGGGACCACTCGGTCGCAATATAACGAATATAACAATAGACTAGTAAGTTGATGAAACTATAAGTATTTCCGTGATCAGAATAAAGGTTATCAGAAACAAAACGATCAAATTTACTGCTGTTCAATCACGTCTTCTCACTAATGCTTAGTTGCGGAAACTTTTAACAAATAATTTAAAACGTTAATTTATTTTCAGCGCCTCCGTACCTGTCTCAGCACAACGTGGTACCAGCCAAGTGGAGCTACCTCAGCCACGACGATCAAGCCGTCGCTTCTAAGCAACACTACGCCATTTTTAGCATGCCTCCGCCCTACCACCTCACGCCGGAGCAATCCAAAACCAATCTCGACACAAACATGAACGCCAACATGACGAATAGAAACCACACTAGCAACAACTCCAGCCCTCTAATCGGTTACGAGAAGCCCGGCTTGCTCGGCCACGATGTACACTTCGAAATGTGCAAGAGGAACGAAGATTTCAGGCTCTTCGATCCAAATGACGCCTGTTACCTAGACGACGGAATGGGCTTCGACCTACAGAGCGTACTTTCAATGGAATTGCTAGAGAACGCTAGCAATAATCCACGGTTAGTCGAGGCGAAGAACGAAGAGGTCCTACGGAGGGTTGCGGAAATGCAGAAGCTCGTGGAGAACTCTGAGCAGTATTTAACTGAGAACGCTGACAGCTACAACGAAGATTCGGTTATGAGGGATGAGTTTGTAGGACGGGAGACCAGTGTAGATAAAGAAAGTGATACCGAGTCGAATAACAGTAGAATGTCAGCGGCAGATGACGCGCCGGGTATACTAAAGCATAGTGATTCTCTTCTGCTCCTAACTGAAACAATAAACCAAGGTTTAAACATTCTAAGTGTCGCGGAGAGTGAAAAAGACAATAATAGTGGTTTAAGTAGACGGCAATCTCAAGGCTTGAGTGCCATTCTAAACAATTGTGGACTAACCGACGCTCTGATGGCCTTAAACAATGACCTGTCACAGTCGGAGAGCGATAATGATTCCCTTTATACACCAACAAGTAGCCCCATAAGAAAACACCAGAATAAAACAGCAACCAAACCTATACGGACAAGTTTTGGTCTTCACAGTCCTGATAACACCACACAAGATAACAAAGAACCCAACCTAAAAGAGTATCTAAAACAATTGCGAGAGAAAAGCAGTAGAGAAGAAACCAAGACCATTCCTTGTAATGAAGTTAGGCCGTTTTTATACCAAGAGAATTCGCTAGAAACGGAAGCAGAGCTGATAGATTTAACCCTCATACCGCCACCTCAGACGCCAGACGAACTGGACTCAGCTACTCAAGTACCTCAGATCCTCCCTGCAGTTCCACCATCGTTCGCAGATGAGAAAGCAGCGAAAAACGCGAGCACGCTCGAAGAATTCATCGCCAATGTAACTATACAACCTCCTATGGTCAAAGTCACTCCGGCTATCGAGCTTACGCCTGAGGAAATCATGTCATACATCATTCCACCACCTCCAGGCTCAAACTCATCTACGTTAGATAGAGAACCAGTTAGTTACGTCAACCAAAGTCAACTAAAAGAAGAAGCAAAGGATCTAAGTAAAGACGTAAAGACCAACGGCGATGTAGTGAAAGGAACGCTGAGTGTAAGTGAGATTAGAAATATGTTTACGGCAAAAACTCTGAGTGATGCTAGGAATAGTTTGTTACTAAAAGATAGAAATAAATCCCAAAAATCGGACTCGCCTAAAGGCAAAAGGAAAAGTGTCGTGGAGAAACAGGCGAACGGGACCGCGGCCCACGTGATAGAGTATCCCACAGTCGAGCGTAAAGGTATGTTTTCCTGTTGTAGCAAAGACAAAAACAAAGATGACACTAGCGACGAAAATGAGGCAATTGAACCGCAGATAGAGAAGTCAGACTCCATCCCCGATGTCTGCGAAATACGACCACCTCCGAGAAGAAAAAGCAACGACATAAAGGCGCCTGAACGTCCACCCAAGACCCCTCCGATCCCGGCCCCAAGACCTAGGTCGAATTCTTTCACATGTCCCAACCATGAACCCACCACCGTCGAGATCCCAAACAACCATTTCAACACATTAAACACCAGAAAGCTCAACTACAAGGTCGTGTGCGACGTCAACGACAGCATGCAAAACCCACCCCAAATACCTCCCAGAACAGAGACCAGAGTCCTATCACCGCCTCCGCCATTGCTGTTACCGCCCAAAAAGCCGCCCCTACCGCCCGTCCCGAGCATGGATGTCTTACGCATGAAAACTTCGCAGAAATTCAACCAGTCGCCGACGCGATGTCCGGAGCCGCGACTCGCCAGTATTGGCTCGCCGCACTTCCAGCGCAACCTTAGCACCTACAGGAACCTGGAAAACGAGAATCACGTCGACGACGAGCCTCAGACCAACGGCCACATCCGCACTAGCCAGAACTACAGCTCGATGACTTTACAAAGCCGGCACGTGCGCTCCAGCTCCGAAACAAAAAACACCATACTGAAGAACAATGAAATGTCCGCGGCGCTGTCTCTTTGTTCGCCGCAATTGAACAGAAAGTTCAGCAACCGTCCGGACTTGCTCAACGGGGCTCCCGGCAGCGACGCCAAAGTGTTCAGTCCACCAGTTGAGAGGAAAATGTTAAGGCGCAACAGCGCGACCGCGAGCCCAACGCCGAAGACGCAGAACCACGTTCGTTTCAAGGACGACGTGATAGATGACATACCAACTCCGCCGTCGCCGCCCACGGTGAAGTTTCCGGAGTTCCAGGCGGGGAACAATGGGCACGTGTCGATAGAGAACCTTCTATGTAAGACGGAGGTGGCGGTGGAGGGTCTGCTGCAGAGACTGCATCAGGTGGCGCAGAAGTGTTCGCACCAGCACGCGCACGGCGGCGGCGAGGATATCGATGAAGTGAAGTTTCAGGTAAATGTGGTTGTAATTCTTTAGGAACAAGAACTTCTGTTGGTTTCATACGACGCTTCTCCCAGAAACGAAACCAAATTCCCAACAAACGGATTTATTGGTCCAGGTCCATAAATTCAGTGTGCCATGTCTATGTGCTATCAATCATCATCATCATCATTCAGCCACTAGAAGTCCACTGCTGAACATAGGCATCCTCCATGGATTTCCAAAAAGACCGGTCGGAAGGCAAAAAGACAGCGTCTTCCTGCCACTTGGATGAGATCAATCAATCAATGTTCAAAAATTATGAACTGATTCCAAAGCTGAAAAATAAGTTCTTAGTTATACTAAAGCGACATATACAAACTACCCTTAAAAATTGTATCAGGTAAACCTGATCCCAGGAGTTAGCCATATCCAGAAACCACAAATTCATATAAGACACCAGATATTCCGGATTTCTGGAGTGTCTGGATTTGTTGCCAGAAATTAAACTATTCCCTCCATAATAACAATTGGAACGCCACCCGGCTTATCAAATTATTCTATCTATGTTTAAGTAGGTACAAACTCTAAAAGCCCAACCATTACTAACTGTATCTCTACTTCACAGCGTGCCCGAAGCGAGTTGACCTCCAGCGCCGTAGCGTTAGTAGGTGCCTCGCGCACTCTGGTGGGCGCGTTGGGAGCGGGCGGTGCCGGCGCTGCCTCGTCCCTGGCCGACTGTGTTACGCCGCTGCGGAGACTGGCCGATCTTTCACAGGTGGGTTTGAAAGTTAGCAAGATATATAACAAGAGTGGGTCGCACACCCTGGTGGGAGCGGTGGAGGTGGGCAGGCAGGTGCTGCTGCCGCAGGTCATCCCTAGCCCATTATCTCGTGCCACTGAGGAGACTGACCGATTTGTCACAAGGGAGTTTTGTCAGTAACTAGTACTTGCATCGTGCACTCTGGGTGCGGGCGGCGCCGCCGGCGCTGCTTCGTCCCTGGCCGACTGTCTCACACCGCTGCGGAGACTGGCCGATCTTTCACAGACTTTGGGCGCCTATGGACGAGTCGCACATCCTGGTGGGTGCACTAGGCGCTGGTGACGCAAGTGCTGACTCGTCCCTGGCCGACTGTCTCACGCTGCTGCGGAGACTGGCCGATCTTTCGCAGGTTGGTTAGAAACTTACGGTCTATCACTGGACTTGGGCGCTAATAGGTAAAATGCCTTAGGCGCGCTGGGATCTCCAGACTAATGAGACTTCCGTCCCAGTAGGTCGGCGATGCAATAGAACCGGACTACTGAGTCTCAAAGTTCTTTACTTTCGGTTATTTAGTCCAGTGACCGAACTAGCGGGCTTAGTAGTCCGGTTGTATAGCTGATGCTATGTCTCACGAGTCCCGTCACCGGACTAAATAACCGATCCACTAAGACAAAGGGCTGTGCCAGTGGGTGGCCCACATTTCCCTAGACAATAAAAAGTTACAATTACATAGAACCTTGTCTATCCTTATAGGCTCTCGGCCGCCACACGTCGTCGCCGCTGCAGACGAGGAACCTGGTGCTTCGCGTGCATGACGTCACCGCCGCCTTCAAGGACCTGGCCGGGGCGGAGATGGCCCAGATCATCCACGAACACAACGCCAGGCAGACCCAGGAGACCAACTCCACGCTGGAAGGCCAGTTGGCACTCCGCGCCGAATGCTTGGCCAATGTCCTGGCAACACTGCTCAGAAGCTTAAGGGTATTTTCACCGTAGAGGTTTTATGTAATTTTTCGCGTATACTTTTCGTTTTCTTCAGGCAAAGGCGTTTGCGGCCTGTAGGTGAGGCGTACGGCTATTTCGTAGTCGGTTTAATTTTCAAGTGTTTTGTTTTGTAAAAGTTGTATCCGTTACTAAAAAGAGACCAAATAAATTAGGTACGTACTATATGTTTCTATATTAATAAAAAAAGGAAGTGACGTTGAATTGTTCCGCTGTAATGTTTATTTGTAGAATTTGTAAAGTTTAATGTTGAAGTTTAAATCTGTTAATATATCCTTTTCGTAGAAGTTACACATTATTGTCATATGTTGTTTTATGGATTACGTAGCCAATGAGTGTTACCATAGTTTATAAATTGAGTTTCCTATACATATCTATAACTACTTATTAAAGTATTGTAATAACTACTTACATATTTAGTAATCATAAGACGTGATCGGATATAGGGTGCAGCTCTGTCGTGTTATGGATTCATATCTCAATGTCTAACTAACCATATCGTCTTGTATATCATTTCAATATCATTATAGCTAAGCACTGGATCAAAAGCATAATTAGATAATTGATTCGAAATGGCTCTAGCTCAATAAGTATCTACCATGCAAAGGCAGCTACGTTTTAAAGTAACATGCGTTTTCAGGCACTTTTTATATCGTATGCCAAACATTCCATCGCCAATTTAAACTGGGAAAAAAATTAAAAGGTACTTTTGATTATATATTTCACACTTGTTTGGTGTACAAGCTGCCAAAAATTCGTTGCTTCGCTATTGGCTGATTTAAAAAAAAAACGTTGGTGCTATTTTTAAATTCATGTGTTTCAGTTGGTGAATTTATCAGGGGGCGTTTATATTTAATGACTGATTATGGTGATCAATAATTGTGGTGACATAGTTTGCACCAGTGATTTGATTCGAATGTTAATCCTTTCAGTAGGATGGCGATTTTACATTGCCATTGACTCTCAAAGAAGAATGTTTAAAATCACTTTCACCTGTTTAGTACAATATTTTGTTTTTATACTTATTTATAATATTTTTGCTTACAATACCTTTATGCAACGTGTTGAACAATATTTTGTTTTTATACTTACTTATAATATTTTTTCTTACAAATACCTTTATGCAACGTGTTGATTTGTAAAGTAACGCCCGACTCAGGGTACTTTCTACTCATCAACACGAACAACTTTTACTATAGAGCCGACTTCGAAATTTTGAAAGAAAAAACAGCTGTGCCATACTAAAATTCGATACGTACTGAGCAAAATGTATGGAAGAGCTGATTTTTTTATAAACATTTTAGAGTTGGTCACATAGTAAAAGTTGTTCGTATTAATGAGTAGAAAGTGCCCTGAGTCGGGCGTTACTTAACAAATCAACACCTTGTATAATATAAGTAACCAAAGAAAATTGCAATATTCAGTTTTTTTTCTATTTTTATTTAATTTTTGCACTAAAATCTTTTTTATAATTTTACCGTGACCATTCCTTATTTAGTTTTTACCAAATACCTAAATCACGTTTTATTTCATTTAAGGAGACGTTGTCACTTTTGAACACATTTTGATAGTCAAGCTTTCATTTCAAAAGAAACCAGCAGCGCCTTAAGTGCGCTTAAGTGAGAATCACCTCTACGATATATAAATAATGACTTACCGCGTAAAGTTCTTAAATAACGTTACAATTAAAGTAAACGTCATAATATTAAACCAATTTATTTATTGTTTATATAACACAATATGCATTGCATTTGATGTAATAAATAATAATAAACCTAATAAAAATACGTTTTTGTTTCAATTAAGCAGGTAATTTGACATGGGGCGCTTGCTGATTTTTGTTGCTCGCTGTACCATTTCTGCAAAATCTGTGAATGCAATTAGTCCAGTAAGAATATTTTCCAGCAGCTACAACGGTTCATGTACGTAGCTTACTTGTCACGAACTGAAGCTGCAGCCAGGGTTGTCTCCTCCTCATAATTGAGGCCGTCAGCGCAAAAGTGACCCACAATTTTTTATATACGTACTTATCTATTGCAATTTATTTAAAACATAATAAATTTTGATGCAAAACCGGCCTATCCCGTCACCCATGGGTAACAGATGGCGTTGTAAACATTATTTTTGCTCGCATTGTTTTTGCCTACGAAGCTGACTATGTATTCAATATAAATCCATGAAAATGTATAGCTAATTATCTCCATACTAACTATGTAAGCTTAGGCCACTTTTGCGCTGACGGCCTCAATCATACTTCTCAAGGAACGCTTAGTAACGCTTAGTTTGCTCGCATGTTCGGGCGAGAGGGAAGCCAGAGGATACTAAAGGGAAGAGCAGCTAGATGATCGTAAAGGTGGGAGCATTCACCTGTAACGCCATTTATTTCCCTTTATTTTGTGAGGTTTAACTGTAATGGACATTCGCTAGAATGCTTATTACAAGTGAATGCTCAAGTCTATCAGCAGCTTAAAGAATGAGTATTCTTTTGATGCTGTTATGTAGTTAGGTGTCATTGTGTATGGAGGATGAGTCATGTGGAAGTTATGTTTGATTTGCAAAGTTTCGTGTTCATACTACTAACCGTTAAGAAGTAGCCTTATGAGAAGATTTACTTCATAGCAAAGATCAAGTTTAGCCATAAAAATAAACTATGGTCAGTGAAAGGCTTATAAAAATAGAGCAATAGATAGCGTCCGCGGAAATTCCCTAAGAAGGTATGTAATTGTATCTCTCGATCAATAGATATTTATTTATTTTTATTTATTTATTGCTAAGTGGCAATTCTAAACTTAGATGATAGAAATATGTGCTAGGCATGCATCCAAAAATATATCTCACTAAGATCTCACTAAAAATATATCTCAATAATTTACAGAGATATAAGGTACCTACTTAATATAAGTAGGTACCGCAAATAACGCAAAATCCAAAAATAGTTTACTAGTATCGGTAATTATACCAATTCTCATTCATAAGCAAGAGACAATGACTAGAAATTGACCAAGATTATATGAAAAACAAAAAAAAATGAAGGCTTATAAAACTTTTCAGTATTTCAAGAATTTGAAAACCTTGCATTTTTCTTGAAATACTGTTTTGCACTATTTTATGCAATCAGGCGTTACTTTGCGGAAATCCATAATAGCATTAAAAAATGAAAATTACTTTGCAAAATCCGCCAAAATCCCACAAGCACCATCACCACTGACATGTACTTGACATGTCAGTCGACCATCGGAGCCTGAGGATGCCTCGAAACGCGTCGCAACGCATTTTTTCACACAAGTATTGGTGTCGGTGATGGTGTGTTTGTGTCTTGCTTCTGCTTGAAAAAGTGGGAGGGAGGGCGGTGCATTAACTAACCGCATGGTGCTTGTGAGATTTTGACGGAATTTAGCAAAGTAATTTTCAGTTTTTAATGCAGTTTTGCACTATTTCAGTAAAATACGTTGCATACCTAAACACTGTGGGAGAAAAATACTGTCGAGAGTACAGTCGATACCACATAAGCCTTTACATACGTGCACTCTAATTAGTTACGCTAAGGCTGCATTTGCAACAAAAATGTAAAAGTTCACCTTCTGTAGACTGTACTGAGGTAGGTAAGTTCATACTTTGTTCTCACGTTCATCGCTGGCTGATTTCGAAAAAAGACGGCAATAAATAGCACGCAGGCACTCAGTGGATCCGACACCTGTTTACTAATTGAATTATGGCAAAAAACGACTGGAAAAGTCCAGCGGCTATAGCGAAGCACTAGCTAAGCAAGCCCATAATTTATTCCATGGGTATTATTTATTCCTTGGGTATTTATACAAGTTTCTACGTACTCGTAGTTATCATGTAATTTTTTTTGAGAATTTTTTTGGCCTATTATCTAAATGTTTTTTTTTTTGGTAGGATAATATACTAAAACTATATCAAATCCCACCAACACATACATTTTAAAAGCGGGCCATGCCCTATGTCGGAAAAAAAACGGTTTAGAAATGCATGTAAACCGAGAAGGCTAAATTTTGGATATTACGTGACGACCAAGATGTCCTTTGTGAATTTTCCGCCATCTTAAAAAAGGATTAAATTCTGTTTTTTTTTTACAAACTCGGTTCTCCGTTGAGATACGAAAATGTTGACATCGATTTATTAAAAACCCATTAGGTAGTGAAATTAGTTTTTTGCTATTTTCTTTTTTCTCACGAAAGATATCGAAAAAGTGTCTAGAGCTTTCAAAATAGAGCGTGTTCAGACCTACAATTTAGTTTTTGACGATTTCTCGCGCGCCGCATGAGTTTTTCTTCGGATTTATATTTTTGGTTTACATAATAAATTGTGTGTACCTCTATTAAATTGAAGCTTTACGGGCTTAACCAATGTCACAGCCTCTTGCAAATAGTTGTCCTACATACAAGAATGTCCATTCTACGTACCTAACACATTTTGAGCATTACATATCACTACAAGATAGAAAAACCGCATATTCTTAAAAGTTTTGAAAAGTTTAAGCAGCAACTGTTACTGTTAAATGTGTAACTCATGTTTAAGCTCACAACAAATATTCTTGATTCTTGGTTCTTGAAAATTTCGAAGGCCGCTGCCTTTGTAAATAAATGAAACTAAACTTAACTCTCGTGCAGTAAAAGAGAATTTTTAGTTTTAAAAAAAGTGAGATAGACAGAGAACATTTTATTGCACAACCAGAAGAAAGACTTAAAAATGGTTTTTCTTATATATAAGTCGCTCTAAGCGATAAGACCGCCAGTTGAATACCATTAAGTACAAATGGTACATTCAAATAATGTCTTCCAGACGACCTTTGTATGGAATGGGTTGCAAGAAGAATATAGTCATCAGAAATGTATTAGTATGTGAAGTAAAGAAGCTGACTGAATATTTGTCTGTCACACAGTACAGACAACATTATTGTATGAGCGAGTGGCAAATGGTTGTCCTGTCCCTTTGTTTAAATAACAGTAATACGGTTATAGGTAAGTAGGTTGAATATAGAATAAGTAGGTTGTCATTAGGTATATATTTTAAGTAAGTACGTATTTTCTATTTTCCTTTCATTGTTTATGTAGTTTATTCTTTTCCTTATTGTCATATATATATATATATATATTGTATTTTGGGTAGGTATTTATATTAATATTATTTTGTTATTTGTGTAAATGTGTAGGTATGTAGTATATTATATCATGTGCACGTGCGTAAACCCGTTTCACACCTCCGCTCCGACTCCCCAAGGTTTGCTGGAAGAAATCTCTCACAGAGATAAGCTCGCCTTTGTACATGTACTTTCTTTTGTTACATTTCCTGTACTCTATTCTTGTGTGTGCAATAAGTATAATAATAGTTATTTAATGTACAATCGGCCATTGACAATTTCACCAATCAAACTAAACGTGGTTTGTCACTAAACCGAGCTGGGAACTAAACCACCGATTGATAGTCTTGCATCATATCACATTAGCTCCGTGGGTAGGGATGCCGCCTCTCCCGGTTTGACCCGGAGTCTCCGGGTTTGATTGGTGCATGTCTGGGCTCCCGTAGAGTTTTTTTATTTACCTATACGTAGTACCTATATTATTAAATTTTTCAAATAAGTAATTTATATTTTTAGGGTTCCATACGCGAAGGGTGCCAAACGGGACCCTATTACTAAGACTTCACTGTCCGTCTATCTGTCTGTCTGTCACCAGGCTGTATCTCATGAAGGTAGCTACGTAGTTGAAATTTTCATAGATGATGTAAAAACAAATATAAAAACGGAATAAAATAAATAGTTAAGGGGGGCTCCCATACAACAAATGTTGTATAATGACAGCGCTCGCCATCTAGCGACCATCTATGTAACCTTCTTATGTAACCGATGTCATGTCGTTAAATGTCAATGTTAAACGCTTCTTGTTGGTTTCTATAGATGGCGCTGTTCTCAAATTCGATCTTTGTCTAATGTTGTATAGATAAAGGTACGGAACCCTTCGTACGCGAGTCCGACTCGTACTTGGCTGGTTTTTTTCTTAACAATTTTCGCCGCTCTTGGAAACCTACTGGTTTATCAATTACGATAGGTAAATAACAATTCATAAACTTATACTAAGACTAGCTGACTTGGCAAACGATGTTTTGCGTACGACCTATTGTTAGACTGTGGTTAGACCTACCAAATATACACAAAAAAAACATAAAAATCGGCCAAGCCGTCTCTAAGGAGTTCGATACAAACACTGTGACACGATTTTTTTATATATTACATAATACATATTTAATTTCAACATCGAAGTTACATACGGCCAGCCCATAATTATGGATTTGTGTTACCTTTTTCAATTTTAACAAATTAAATGAAAAAGTTTTAAATATTCAACTTTCTCCAACGTTTATTTCTTTCGCTAAAAATTAAAGAAAGATGCAGCCGAGTTAGTTACACTCCCTTTATACGTCCCACTGTAGGACACAGGCCTTCTCTCAGAGAGAGTATGGGCTTAACCACCACGGGTGCTCACTGGCAATTTCAAGCGCTGGGTTATATGAACACCTCACGCACTCAGGTTTCCTCACGATGTTTTCCTTCACAGTAAGCGAGTGTGCTACTACAAATTCACAAAAAAAAAACATAGTCATCGGTGCACGCCGGGGTTCGAAACCACGACCTCCGACCGCGCTAATAGTAGCGCGGTCATAGTCAAGGAACAGTCCTTCTTCTGACTTAAAGGTGGCAGCCCTGACCGTGGCCCGTGGTGGCGCGACCGCATCACGGGGTGTGTTTTTCGCACGATCCCTTAAAACCGGTTTGAGCTAGCTCAGGCGGCTCGGCGTAGGAATGTCTGGAGCTAGGATCGCTGAGGGTTCTGTTCAATAACTAGTGCCCCGTTGTCTCCATGAAGTTACATACGAGTACTACAAATATTCCAATGTCTGTCACTTAATCCTTAAGACTGGACACTTATTGAAAATATGTCCAAAATATGGCCAATCAAACATTTTCTCAAGAGATCCTGGGTTACGTTTCATAAAGCTACAATTAATAGTTTATTATGACAATTCCATGTAAACTAAATTGCGTAGCTGAGTTTGCCACTTTTTAATCGAACTATAAATCGAGCTATGTATATCGAAATGTCTTTGAACCATGTAAACCATGTTCTGTAGTTCTATGAAATAGGCCCCGATGATCCATGAAAAGTAAGCAAAACGGGTGTATGTCTGGCCGCAACATTAAGCACAATCAGACCTCGATTTGTGTCTTCTATTTGGCAAAGTGTAATTGCCTTAATTTGGGGGGTTGATTGGAGTTGAGGGGGGTTCTCCGGTTCTCTCAAGGACTGCCTTAAGTAGCTCTAAGACGCCATTAAAATACTGCCGATGGGTTGATGACATTAAGAAGGCGGCAGGAGGGTAGTAGACAAGATTAGCAGGGGACTGGCAAGGTTGGCGTGACGGTGAAGAGGCCTTTGCCCAACAGTGGGCTTCTTTCATGGGCTGTATAAATAGATAGATAGAAAATACTGCGTCCTACAGCGACAAGAACTAACTTACAATGTGAGTAATCCGTAAGTATTAACGATACTGTTTATTGTGCAGATTGTGTAAGTTATATAAGCATTGTTACCAAGAGCTTGGCAATAAACTGCATTTGGCAGTTTGGCAAACTAATGAAATTGTGGTTTTTCTTGTTTTACTGACGATAAAAAGAAGAATCCGCGTGCGAATTTTGGCCAGCAGTGAATAAACACAATATTTTGATTGATCATGTTTTCAGTGCATACATACTCCGCATACTGCGATCGCCAACCCGCCTGCCAAGCGTGACGATTATGGCAAAACCTCTCATGGTTGTGAAAACCACGAAGGAGACCCATGTCCTGCAGTGGGCGTCAAATGGCTGATGATGATGATGTTGTCAGTATTGTGCCGTTAAATAAATGTGTTATCTATCTATTTCATTGTTTTACCGACAATTCAGATAATTAATTTTAACACAATAACACTTTATTTTTATGAAATGGCTTGACATTTTATTTTTTATTGCTCAATGCTTGTAAGTAATAGAAATTAAGAGAAATATTTACCCCCCGTTTCTTGTCAGTAGTTTATTTTGTATGCACTTTGGCTAACTGACCGCTGTTGACAGTATATTAAAAGATTTTTAAAGTGGTCGGACGATGAGGCCAGGTCGGCAGGGGGCCCGTGGATGCGTATGGCGAGAGACCGCGAAAGATGGCGTGATGGGAAAAAGTCCTACACCCAGCAGTGGGCAGAGGTGGGCTGATGATGATGATGATGATTTAATTTTCCATTTCTTGCTGGGCTCTGCGATAGAACTCTATGCCTATCTAATTTAATCTGGATGTATCTAGGAGCATGGTTCGACAGAGCGCCCGATGGAACCATGATAACAAGTCCTCATTGCGATAGACTTTGCGGCAAAAGGACGCACAGAAATAGTCGCGGCTAAAGACAACTCTACACTGGTAGCTATGGCTTGTACTATTAGTTCAGGTTATGGTGGATCACTTTTGGAACTTTTCCCTTGCAGCTTGCGCGTGACGATCTTAACTGGCCTCACCCTGTGGGCTTTGTTTTTTTTCGACTTCCAAAAACTATTTGTTCACTTTCTAGACTTTCGTATGTTGGATCTTGCACATGACATCATAATAAACCGTTTTTAGTGTTCCGTATCCGAATGGTGCAAAACGGGACCCTATTACTATGACTTCACTGTCCGTCTGTCTGTCTGTCTGTGCGTCTGTCTGTCTGTCACCAGGCTCTATCTCATGAACAGTGATAGCTAGACAGTTGAAATTTTCACAGATGATGTATTTCTGTTGCCGCTATAACTACAAATACTAAAAACAGGATAAAATAAACATTTAAGGGGGGCTCCCATACAACAAAAGTTGTCTAAAGACAGCGCTCGTCATCTAGCGGCCATCTATGTAACCTTCACAGAGTCGACGTCATGTCGTTAAATGTCAATGTTAAACGCTTCTTGTTGGTTTCTTTAGATGACGCTGTTCTCAAATTCGATCATTGTCTAATGTTGTATAAATTATGGTACGGAACCCATCGTGTGTGAGTCCGAGTCGCACTTGGCCGGTTTATATTTTTATTTTAAACACACTTAAAGTCTATCTCTACCTATTTCACAGGCTCTGGGCGCTGTATGGAAAGACCAACCCTAAGGTGCTCTACCACTACTCGGACTGATACGATACGTTCGTCTAAACAGTTTTAGAATGGATATTCCAAGCAAGATGACAAAGAGATTTATTACGATATTTGTAAGCGCTATTTAAACGTTCGACTGCCTCGTTCGTCAAGCGGCATTATGCTTGAATACGACTTTTGTCGTGGTCTCGATTGCCGTTGGAAGCCGCCGCGCTTCATTCGGTACAACAGCCTCAGTCTGGGTGTATTTTCATGTTTGTTATAGCCTTGCCTGACTACCAAAGTAGGCTATCCAGGACCAAGTGAATGTATGTTGTGGGGTACACTTTAGAATAGAATAGAATAATCTTTATTTGGCACATAAAAATACAATGGAATAAATTAAACTTAAGATTATTACAGTCTTATGTACGAGTATTATGCACCAAAAAGGTCTCCACTCAGCCTTATGCCACGGTTGGGCCACGGCGCTGATTTTCAGTGGATGCCTTACACTTAAATATTAAACGCATTGGAACCAGATGAAAACAGTGCAGATATTAAATTATTATGATGCATCACTATCACATTAGGCTGAAGCTCAGTCTCAGTATTTATGTAATTATGTAAGTAGGATTCATTACAACTGGATCTTAGCGTCACATGCGCAGAAAAAATATAATTAAAACCACAACAGCTTATGTAACATTATAACAGATAATTTAGAACAAACAGTTAATAATGGGTATGGAACAACTTTACTGTAGGCCTTTTTGCTTAATAAGTAGATATTTCTTATATTTTAATTTAAAACTGCCTATTGAAGGGGTACTTTCTAGTAATTTTCTCTGAAGGAAGAGCCCGCGAGCGATCGACGCGAGATCCGCCGCCATGATTCATCTCTAAGGATCAGAGTGAAACCTGACCGGACTGTTGAAAACTGAAAACTGAAAGTTACACGACAAATTCACCATATTTTAAAAACCTATTTAGAGGCTAAAAATTTCACCCATGCCGGGACTTGAACCCGCGACCTCTGGCTAACCGTGCCAGCGCTCTCCCAACTGAGCTAATGAGCAAGTGCAGGCATCAGTGAAATTTCGAGCCTCTTTACAAATTTCTCTGTATTACGTACAGGCAGCGACATCTGGCCGAAGCAATTTACATCGCTTGCAGCCCCGAGTAACCCAATTTGCAGTTAGGTTTTTACATCGGAATGATATCGCTGAAATGGGTGAAATTTTTAGCCTCTAAATAGGTTTTTAAAATTCTCCTCAGCACGGGTTAGTGCAACAAAAAGAATATTAATTCGCCATAGTCCACAAATTTGAAATTGCACAACGAAAAATTTCGACCGTACATAGTTAAGAGAATTTTTTTTTTAATTTCCTGTGCATTAAGCCGACTAAGCTGAGAGGCAGACGATGCCTGGTACTAAGTGATCACTGCACCTTAGATCTAATGTATAGTTGGTAGGGAGTAGTTGCCACTAGGCGTAGTACACAGGGTGGATACTTTTAGTGGGGCAGTAAGAGGAAGTACCTTATCCGTTGCATCTACACGAAAATGGTCTTACGGGACTATCCATAAGTATTCATGAAATTTTGATCCCCATTCACATGTTTAAAAAAGAAAGTACAGTTAGAAAGAAAATAGCCATATTGTTTTTTATGCCAATCGATCCTGTTTCTAATACCGATGAAAAACTTCTATGGGATTAACCATCGTTGGAGTCAGAAATCTCAAAAAAAAAACTTTTCTCATGCATTTCGTAGGAAATAAGTGCTGGTCCTAAGAAAGAATTGGTGTAACTAGAGTACAAAAAATAAAATAAAAGACAAATGATTACGCAGACGGTATTTAATCTTGCGCATATTAGAAATATCTAGAAATCATACTAATTTTTTTTTTTTTTATTATTGAAACCTATTCTTATTTAAATTCTTGCTTTTTCTTGCCCTACAATATCAGGTGTTCGAAGTGTCCCCCATGTTGACGAATGCATAGATTGACTCTTTTGTGTACGGACCTAGTGGCTGCTGATAATTTATTTTGATGAATCCCATAAAAAAATGTCCTTAGCCAGCCTTTTAGTTCTTGAATACTATGACGTCGTATAACTTTTTGTAAATCTCAGTTTTCAAGTAGCCCCACAAAAAGAAATGTAGAAGAGCATTCATGTGTGAGATATTCAGCGGCCCCGCTTGAAGTACTGCCTAAGTATTAAAATTAAATTCTGCAAAAATACCACGCATAGTTTGGATGTTCATCTACCTGGAGAGCCTGTAAGTTTTAAAAGAGCATCGGGTGTACAGTATGCGTTTCTCCGGATTTGGTCCAGGCTTATTTCTGCATTCCATGCACCCGATATTAACATTCTAATGATTTGTGATATTTTGTAAAATATGTATAACAGAGCCTATTTTTTATTTTGTTAATTGAAAGAATATATATTTTCTGACTTCTGTACTTGTGACTTCCGTGTAATTCGGTGGCCATTTGAGCACCGAAGTCAGAAAATCACTCCACGGGAGTCAGGTTTCTTAAGAAAATCCTAATTCAATATTAACTAAACACACATAATTCGCCAAGTGAGAACGTGATTTAATGAAAATGCGTATTTCTGAAGAATAAATAAGATGACTCTCTGCTAGTGTAATGTACCTTGTATTTTGTTATTTTTGTGGAGTCAGAGTGAAATAGTTTGAGAGAAACACTAAAAAGAAATTAAACAAAGATTCGCTGCTGGATTCAAGAAACAGGTCCTTAAGTCTACAAAATAATCAAACAGCAGGAAAAGTTAGAAGCATTTAATAACTTTGGGATGTGAGAACGAAATTGACTGTTATCAATATATGATAACGAAGAAATGAGATCAAAGACGGTCAGTGAGCAGACCAGCAGCCCGATTGTCGGACGATATAATTGAGTCAGTGGAAGGACGGTGGATGCAGATAGCAAGAGACCGTGAGAGATGGCATTTGAGGGAAAAGGGCTATACCCAGCAGTGGGCAACGGTGGGTTGATGATGATGGTGATGATGAAGAAATCAAAGTGATGTCGCTCTGTAAATATATATGTTTTTAATTTGTAATTTTATTATACTTTATTGCGCACGTAAAATGCGGTACAAGAAATTTAATATAAAAAAACATGCCCACATTAATTTTGTAGCACTGTCGAAAAAGAGTTTGGACCTCCATTCTCGGCCGTAGCTAAAATTTAGTAAAATATTACGAGTATCTTTATCAACGCGGATATTTGTAACGCTGAGATACGATTTTTTTTTAGCTGGAGTGGCACACACATTATAGCCGAGCAGTGCCATACAATTCACGTTTTTTAATATTATCTCATTTGATGGAAATTAATTTGAGAATTTTATTTAATATTAATTATTATGCTGCATATTTGTATTTCTAATCTATTTGTTTATCAAGACAAAGGTCATGTTCAAAGATAGGATCGTGTCGGAGTCGACCTCTGTTCGTGAGATGTCTGCTTGGGGCAGATTGCCATTGGACAGCGACTAATTAAAGAACAGACCACAAGAAAAATCCACCTGGGTTGGGCTGCGTTCGGGAAATTACGCCAGGTATTTTTCTCGGCCATTCCATAGTATCTAAAATGTCTTGTCGGTAATGATCAACGGCTCTAGAATATGAACTACTAATCCACCGATTTAAAGTTTCTCAGAGTTCTAAAGTTGTTGTCATAATCACTAAAATTAGCAAGCTGAAGTAACTTTGGTTTAGTCATCTGCCGAAGAAACGATTCTTTAACGAAACAATTAAGTCAAAAGTTTTTACTGTCAAAGCATGACTGATGGCACCTCGTCAGACCGACGATATCAGGAAGACTGGTGACAGATGGATGAAAATTATGCATCTCCGGGAATGTCCAAAAGGGCCAACGGTCTGATCATTGCATGTGAAGTGAACTTTCAAACTTTCAAAATGGAAAGGCAAGCTAAAAACCCAATTATTCAGGATTCTGCTCACACCATCGTACTTAAAAATGCTGTATCTCCTGATAGAAATTTCGATAATTTTCCATTATTTTTGAAAAATTCGTACGAAAATTAACACATTCATGATGTCGGTGCACTATTTTCTAATTTCAGTACACTGTTTTCTGATTTCGGTGTAATCTTAATTCGGTGCTTGCCCAACCACACTTCGTTTCCCGTTTCACACAAAAATTATCGCGTAAAGTTAAAAAAAATTGAACACTGACGTCATAAGTCCCCCCCCATTAAAGAAATGCGCAGAGGCGTCAGATGTGGACTACGCGCTGGCCAAGAATTAGGACCATGCGCTCCTATCCGTTGATCACCAAACTATCGGTTCAAAGTAGAACGCGTACTGCGGCTGTTGTGTGGTAGAGCGCCATCTTGTTGAAACGAACACAGAATTTTGCAGAATTTTTCTTGAAAGAGTCACCTTCTGCAAGATTTCTTGAAAGATTTGTAATAACCTTGGTTGGCACATGCTGATTTGGATATTTGATCCTCTACCATTCCAACGCAGCCGATGTATTAATAATTAATATGTTTCTAGCAAGTCTAAACGTTCTAAATTGAAGCTCATTGTTCTCTTATTACAATAGTTGTTAAATAATGCACATACTTGTAAAATTCACAACACACACAGAGCTTTTTTGACGCAAGAAACTGTCAAGATTGGTTCTTGTTTGAATATAAAACAATAACGAGTTCGAAATTGGAATTATTTTTAGTCTTAAATTGTTTTTATTCAGTCAACAAAAAGATCTGATAAATAAAAAAGTTAAGTTGGACTTCTTTAAAAGATGTCGATGAAGAAGATTTTTTAGTACTCCAGCAACTATTGGTTAGTTTTTGATCGGTATTAGAAACGGGCATAATTTTTTTTTTTTGTGTAAAATGGCTATTTTCTTGCTAACCGTACATTTTTTTGAAAATCTGTGAATAGGGATCAAAATTTTATGAAAAATTATGGATAGTCTCTTAAGGCCATTTTCGTGTAGCTGAAAGTTAAGCCGGAAAGCCCCGCTGAAAGTTTCCATCCTGTAGATGAACAATTCATCATTATCATCAGCCTTTTGAGGCCCCCTGCAGCACATAGGCCTCCTTCGTGGTTTTCATAACCAAGAGGGGTTTTGCCATAATCGCCACGCTTGGCAGGCGGCTGGGCGATCGCAGTATGCTGTTGGCATCTCAGGAAGACGCTGCTGCCCGTCTCCTGGTAATTGATTTCCTTAGTCGCCTTCTACGACATTCACGGAAGGAATTGAGTGACGCTACTCTTAATCCGGCGCCACACGTAATGTACAATTAAAACCTACTAAGCGTAGGAAGTTAGTTTTGAGTGGTGTGCCACCCTTTCAACGGGTTCCTGGATTGTTTACAAATATGGTGCAAAGCGATTGATCCACAACTGAGCAGAACTTTTTGCTTCTAGTTAGCGATCAGCACATTATTTATCTAAGTACTTACCAATGATCTGTATCAGATAAGAGTTCTCAATGACGATGAATGAATGAGATAAATTCCCTAAATACATTCATACCTAGATCAAGCAGGTATCCGGTAATACATTAAAGTCAAGGTGAAATCTTCACAAAATCTTTATGCCAACATATTCTAAAATGGAAGTTTCTGACTTTGAAATCGTGAAAAAAATATTAGTTCCGTGATAATCTTTCTTGGCTTACCATCTAAGATATCAACTTTAACCGGATTAACTTAATAATATTATTTTTGTTGCACTAACTTGTGCTGAGGACAATTTTAAAAACCTATTTAGAGGCTAAAAATTCCACCCATGCCGGGACTTGAACCCGCGACCTCTGGCTAATGGGCAAGTGAAGGCATCAGTGAAATTTCGAGCCTCTTTACAAACTTCTCTGTATTACGTGCCGGCAGCGACATCTGGCCGAAGCGATTTACATCACTTGCAGCCCCGAGCAACCCACTTTGCAGTTAGGTTTTTACATCGGAATGATGAACTTAAAATGTTGTCCAATAGTCCGAATGTGTGGTCATAGAAGTATCCCTCATTTATCTAAGTGCTTACAAAAGTTTTAGTTCGAAAACACTTTCACTTAGAACAGAGTATACCAAGTCAACAAAAATAAACTGGACTTGGACTGGAACAAACAAATGCATATAAACAGAAAACGAATAGGGTAGACGTGATGGGAATATATAAGTATTTGGCCATTTGTTTGCAACTTTTTTGCTGTAGTCCGTAAAATTATCACATTTTACTTGTGTAGAGAAGCTACAAGCTTCTGTAGAAGTCTAGCTTAAATTAAATTATACAATAACTTAATAAAGTCAGGATTCATTTACTTAAAATATTGACCGGAATCCGGACTTCAGTGTGAGATGTAATATAGCCTTTAAATTCGATGTAGATTGGAGCCGGTTCAGGATTTTTTGTGAATATCACTATGATTCCGCCAAATTATGTTTTCCGAAAGCAAATGCACGAGTCCCTATAAAAAACACCCAAATCGCTTCAAGTGTGCCCTGATTTCCCTCGATTTCACCAGGGTCCCATCACCAAATCCTTAATTGGCTACTATGGGGCACCTGTCAAGTCTACCCTTTTAAACAAAACAAGAATTTTCCAAATCGGTTCACGCGTCTTCGAGTAATCGGGGAACATAAATAAAAAATAAAAAGGTAAAAAGATCCCAACGAATTGAGAACCTCCTCTTTCTTTTGAAGTCGGTTAAAAATATATAACTTTGCCGTATTCCGGAAAATCATAAGAACGAATTTCTTTTACTGGCAACAATAACTTTAAACATCATTTTTATGAATGTCGATTTCTGTCAAACTATCGGAGAGTTATTCAATTCAAACGTGGTATATTTAAGGCTTTTGTGAGTTTCTTGTGCGTTAAAATTTCGAAAACTATTCATAGGCGCGAACGAAAAATGGTATACAATTTAATAAAGTATTCCTCGGTTTGAAAGTCTGCGGGATTGGACTTTATTCCTTTCAATAACAATACTGACTTAGTTGTCAACATGACTGATTTGGTATCATGCCTAGTTTGAGTAATGAAGTTTGGCCACTTTGTGACTTATTGAAACAGAAATTGAAAAATATAATATAAATGTTGGTGTCAGTGAAAGTGACTTACCCAACCTGACATCTGACAATAAGTTTGATAGGGACATCAGGAATTTAACCAAGAAATCTTGTACGAGTCTGTTGAATATTTAGGTTTTCAATAGTTAATTAATGTGCGATTACTGAGATTGTACATGAATGGTTTTATTAACTTGATTTCAATTTAATGTAATTGTGATTTAAAATAAATAAAAGGTTACTTACGGTTACTCTTCTCTTACGTGAGTACCTTTGTGAAAAGTGCTCATTAGTTTTTTTTACAAATATTAAGCCCGATAAAAAATAAAGTGGACAATTCAAATTGGTATTACTATCCTAAATGTTGCCATATAAAGTGAAAATATGGCGCCAGAATAAAAAAACGCCACAAAAAAAAATTGTTCAGTCAGTCAATATGTAATAAAAGATGATATTTTGACAAATAAGCAACACTTAAAAAATTAATGAGCTTTAGCATTCATCGTAAAGTTGTCTAAGTTAAAGCAGCTTGACATTTTTCATTTAAACTACCTAAAAGGTCGTTCCACTCCCCTCTCGCGGAAAGAGGGTTCTTAATTAATAGTCATTTAATGACCCTTCAAAGGTCAGCCTTTAGTCTGACAGCGTCGAGTTGAAGGTGCATAATTCTATTTAACTTTTTACTCCACAAATGCCAAGCAACGCAACGTGGTGTTCCACGTTTATGATTACGATACAAATAATAACAATAAAAATAACCCATTTAGGTACATAATTCGATTAACCTATAATTGTCTGTTAAATAATTATAACAACAGAACTTTAATAAGCGAACGATGGCCATAAAGTTCACTTAATACCTAATTTACTTATACTGAACTAAATTCTTCGATATTCCGGTGGTAGCCTAGTGGGTAGAACATTGGATTGGGAAGCGGGAGACCCAGGTTCGATTCCCAGTGCAGGCATGTACCTATGACTTTGTTTTCTAAGTTATGTACATTTGGGAAGTTATAGTAGCAATACCACTCGCTAACCGTGAAGGAATACATCGTGAGGAAACCTGGTTGTCTGAGTTATTCACATACCTCAACGCTTGAAATCGCCAATCCGCGGTGGGCGCGCGTGTTGATTAAGCCCATACTCTCTCTCTGAGAGAAGGCCTGTGCCCTACAGTGGGACTTGTGGCTGCTTATAAAATTCTTCGATAGAATGCTCACTCAAATGCTGCCCAAATCCTGTCCACCCCTCCGGGATACAGGCGTGATTATGTATGTAAATTCTGGATTTCAAAGTGATACAACTAAGTTTCGATGAAAACTACCTCTTATGAAAGCTCAAGTCACCGCTCTCGTAGCGTGAATATCGTCATCCTACTCTGTATGTTGTTTGTGAAGTTATAGTAGCAATACCACTCGCTAACGATGAAGGAACACATCGTGAGGAAACCTGAGTGTCTGAGTTATCCGCTTGAAATCGCCAAGCCGCAGTGGGCACGCGTAGTGATTAAGCCCATACTCTCTCTCTCTGAGAGAAGGCCTGTGCCCTACAGTGACGTATATAGGCTGCTTATGATTACTCTGTATGCAGCCTCACTTATCCAATGCCTATCCATCTATCCAGCCTATTTATAGAGCCTACTTCTAGGTATAGGCCTCTTCCATGTCACGCCAACCGTCCCGGTCCCTTGCCAATCCCGTCAATTGCTTTTCGACGGCTTTACTCGTCGAGCCATCGGGTCGCTGGTCTGCCTACCGATCATTTACCCAAAATGGGCCACCACTCTCAGACTGCCTTAGGCCACATACCGTCCTGCCTCCTGACCACATGCCCTGCCTCCCTCCACTCTAACTTGGTTCTTCGATTGCCGACTGGTGTCAATGAATCCTGCTTGCTTTATAGCTAGCCTTTTACTAAGTTAGTACTGCTAACGTGGCCGTATCTAAAATGATTGCTTCATGATAAGAAGTTAAGGTCTACAATCGCTTAGTGCTTAGGAGTTTAATATTCTTTAACTGAACAGTTTACGTTAGCTCCTCCGATTGGCAGAAACTATCGTCTGCCACTGTTGGTTCTATTGGTTTTAATTTCAATGGCTGTTAAAGAGTTGCACACAGCACTTGGAATTGCGGTCAAGTGTACTAAGCTGCTACTCCGAACGTTCCAATAATTTTACTCCTTACTTGACTGCTAACGCAAAGAAAGTAATTTCCCCAAGCTTGGTTATTACTACATATATACAGAAACTCGCGCTTTTATTCCGGAGGGGTCGGCAGGACTTGAACAGGATTTGAGTGAGCGCTCTATCAATAAGGATGACAAAATGTCTTATAAGGATGACAAAATTCGGAGGGAAGGGGAAGGTGGAGTACAATGCATCAGAAACCTAATAATCATAATACATATTTTATATAGGTAGTTAGTTTATAGAACAGTCACTTTGTTTCCATTAATAATGATATAACGGGTGATTGTTTGTACTTTTGCTTGTTTCTTAAAATTTTCTGTTTTGCTGATTCTTGTGAGTGTCACCCTGGGTCCTGACAGAATATCAGCGTTACGGGAAAACCCGTAGCACATGCTGAGTCTGGTACCCATTTGTTGCCATGGCGACACACAGTTTTCACATCCGGCTGTATATGTAAACTTAGTTTTAACTATATATGTATTTCTTTGGTTGACTCTGTGTTAAAATTCTTTTGTGTGTTTTGTGTGCAACAAATAAACTGTTTCTATTCTATTCTATTCTATTCTATTCTATTCTATTCTATTCTATTCTATTCTATTCTATTCTATTCTATTCTATTCTATTCTATTCTATTCTATTCTATTCTATTCTATTCTATTCTATTCTATTCTATTCTATTCTATTCTATTCTATTCTATTCTATTCTATTCTATTCTATTCTATTCTATTCTATTCTATTCTATTCTATTCTATTCTATTCTATTCTATTCTATTCTATTCTATTCTATTCTATTCTATTCTATTCTATTCTATTCTATTCTATTCTATTCTATTCTATTCTATTCTATTCTATTCTATTCTATTCTATTCTATTCTATTCTATTCTATTCTATTCTATTCTATTCTATTCTATTCTATTCTATTCTATTCTATTCTATTCTATTCTATTCTATTCTATTCTATTCTATTCTATTCTATTCTATTCTATTCTATTCTATTCTATTCTATTCTATTCTATTCTATTCTATTCTATTCTATTCTATTCTATTCTATTCTATTCTATTCTATTCTATTCTATTCTATTCTATTCTATTCTATTCTATTCTATTCTATTCTATTCTATTCTATTCTATTCTATTCTATTCTATTCTATTCTATTCTATTCTATTCTATTCTATTCTATTCTATTCTATTCTATTCTATTCTATTCTATTCTATTCTATTCTATTCTATTCTATTCTATTCTATTCTATTCTATTCTATTCTATTCTATTCTATTCTATTCTATTCTATTCTATTCTATTCTATTCTATTCTATTCTATTCTATTCTATTCTATTCTATTCTATTCTATTCTATTCTATTCTATTCTATTCTATTCTATTCTATTCTATTCTATTCTATTCTATTCTATTCTATTCTATTCTATTCTATTCTATTCTATTCTATTCTATTCTATTCTATTCTATTCTATTCTATTCTATTCTATTCTATTCTATTCTATTCTATTCTATTCTATTCTATTCTATTCTATTCTATTCTATTCTATTCTATTCTATTCTATTCTATTCTATTCTATTCTATTCTATTCTATTCTATTCTATTCTATTCTATTCTATTCTATTCTATTCTATTCTATTCTATTCTATTCTATTCTATTCTATTCTATTCTATTCTATTCTATTCTATTCTATTCTATTCTATTCTATTCTATTCTATTCTATTCTATTCTATTCTATTCTATTCTATTCTATTCTATTCTATTCTATTCTATTCTATTCTATTCTATTCTATTCTATTCTATTCTATTCTATTCTATTCTATTCTATTCTATTCTATTCTATTCTATTCTATTCTATTCTATTCTATTCTATTCTATTCTATTCTATTCTATTCTATTCTATTCTATTCTATTCTATTCTATTCTATTCTATTCTATTCTATTCTATTCTATTCTATTCTATTCTATTCTATTCTATTCTATTCTATTCTATTCTATTCTATTCTATTCTATTCTATTCTATTCTATTCTATTCTATTCTATTCTATTCTATTCTATTCTATTCTATTCTATTCTATTCTATTCTATTCTATTCTATTCTATTCTATTCTATTCTATTCTATTCTATTCTATTCTATTCTATTCTATTCTATTCTATTCTATTCTATTCTATTCTATTCTATTCTATTCTATTCTATTCTATTCTATTCTATTCTATTCTATTCTATTCTATTCTATTCTATTCTATTCTATTCTATTCTATTCTATTCTATTCTATTCTATTCTATTCTATTCTATTCTATTCTATTCTATTCTATTCTATTCTATTCTATTCTATTCTATTCTATTCTATTCTATTCTATTCTATTCTATTCTATTCTATTCTATTCTATTCTATTCTATTCTATTCTATTCTATTCTATTCTATTCTATTCTATTCTATTCTATTCTATTCTATTCTATTCTATTCTATTCTATTCTATTCTATTCTATTCTATTCTATTCTATTCTATTCTATTCTATTCTATTCTATTCTATTCTATTCTATTCTATTCTATTCTATTCTATTCTATTCTATTCTATTCTATTCTATTCTATTCTATTCTATTCTATTCTATTCTATTCTATTCTATTCTATTCTATTCTATTCTATTCTATTCTATTCTATTCTATTCTATTCTATTCTATTCTATTCTATTCTATTCTATTCTATTCTATTCTATTCTATTCTATTCTATTCTATTCTATTCTATTCTATTCTATTCTATTCTATTCTATTCTATTCTATTCTATTCTATTCTATTCTATTCTATTCTATTCTATTCTATTCTATTCTATTCTATTCTATTCTATTCTATTCTATTCTATTCTATTCTATTCTATTCTATTCTATTCTATTCTATTCTATTCTATTCTATTCTATTCTATTCTATTCTATTCTATTCTATTCTATTCTATTCTATTCTATTCTATTCTATTCTATTCTATTCTATTCTATTCTATTCTATTCTATTCTATTCTATTCTATTCTATTCTATTCTATTCTATTCTATTCTATTCTATTCTATTCTATTCTATTCTATTCTATTCTATTCTATTCTATTCTATTCTATTCTATTCTATTCTATTCTATTCTATTCTATTCTATTCTATTCTATTCTATTCTATTCTATTCTATTCTATTCTATTCTATTCTATTCTATTCTATTCTATTCTATTCTATTCTATTCTATTCTATTCTATTCTATTCTATTCTATTCTATTCTATTCTATTCTATTCTATTCTATTCTATTCTATTCTATTCTATTCTATTCTATTCTATTCTATCGAACAATTTAGTTAAGTATAAGTAAACTATGTACTAAGTGAACTTTAAGCCCATCGTTCGCTTATCTGTGATCAAGAATCCTTGTCTGTGATCTGTTATTATCATTATTTAATAGACAATTATCATCATCATCAGCCAATTGACGCCCACTGCAGGACATAGCCCTCCTTCGTGGTTTTCATTACCATGAGGTGTTTTGCCATAATCGCTACGCTTGGCAGGCGGGTTGGCGATCGCAGTATGCGGTTGGAATCTCAGGAAGACGCTGCTGCCCGTCTCCTGGTAATTGATTTCTACGACATCCACGGAAGGAAATCTTGAAATGGAGTGACGCTATTCTTAATCCGGCGCCACACGGAATAGACAATTATGGGTTAATCTAAACATGTACACCTACCACTTGCCACGACGGATCACTTTCGCTCCTCAACATTCATTGGTCGTTGCATGCACGCACGCCAGTTTCGGGTACTTTTTTTTCTATGCATACGTAGGCATATGTCTAGAAATACTTAATGTAATATTAAATACGTACCGAGACCGTGTCTTCACTTACTCTCAAATGAGACAGAGGCCAGGTGCGAGCCTGTCTTACGTAGCTATAGTAGGCATTGGGCAAGTCCGGTTAGAAATCACAAATTGAATCACATTGTGTTTATGGAATGCCAATGCGTGGAATGTGTAGAATTCAATTCAATGTCAATCAATCAATCGGATCGAGTTTGTAGTGGAAAAAAGGCAGCGATTAAACTCCACTCTGACTATGTTTTCTCAAATCATATAAAGTATACTTAATATATTATAATACTCCGTCCTACATAATAATAAGCCTTTTGCAAAGTAACTTAAGTTGACTGTTGCCAAAAGTAGGAACTAATCGATAAAGTTTATTTCTTTGATCGATACCCACTTAGGCCTGAATACTTTGCTCAGCAACTATCTACCGAGACCTTTGCTCTACCGAGCCATCCGAGCTTCATAGAGCCGTTTTCTGTACATTTGTGTCACAGATATAGTCATTTGAGCAAAGACACGATCTCGAACTTTCGACTGAATGTTTAATTTAATTAGCAATTCTTCCCAGATCTCGCGTAGCAGCCCAGCCTAAGCCGGCCACACGTTTAGAATCGGACGGCTTGATAGAGCAAATTGTCGGAAAGTCACAGATGACAGCTTCAAATCCTAGTATCGTCTCAACTAAATTATTATTTTCATTTCCCGAGATCCCGGGTAGCAGCCCAGCCTTAGCCGGCCGCATCCAGGGTTAGGAATGCACTTGGTACGCTCATGCGGCTCGGAACCGGTTCCTAATCGGCTGCAATTCGCTCGCTCCGTGCAAACATGGCGGCCTGAGCCAGGGAGCGCTTTTTGCGAGATGGGAATGGTGGCTAATAATACTGGCAGGCTGAAATGTCACCGCGATGGTCACGGGAGTGGAACAGAGGCATCGTAGTATCTGATCTACGAGTATGTGTCTGATCTATTGAGTCCATTAGTGAACTCCACTGCAGGGCGGAGTCTGGTGTGAGTACACCAGAATTGAGATTAAAATGCATTGCATCTTATCGAAATATGTCTACTGACCAAAGGAGGTATCGGAACGGCAGAAGGCTTGTCTAATATCGGAGAAGTTCAGGGGTCGAATCCAGCGAACCATCTGTCATTAGATGATAATGGCATTGTATTATAATCGCACAATGCCAACAGAATCGAGACCCTGATTAATTAATGATAAAGCGAAACAGATATGTTAGGATGGTGGCAAGTAGTAAACCGATTTATATAGGTTATTCTGACGTATATATTATTATAAAAGTTGTTCCACATTATATTATCACTTGTCACGGCCCCAAACTAGGATACCCTGCGTTATGGTAACCAGCGGCATTACAAGGACATTGCAAACACGTGAATACACCCAGACTGTGTCGGTGGCACGCCAAGCTAAGTACGTAAGGCTTTTATTATTATTTCGATATACCTAAGAGTCCGTTATCTTTTCCGTGTGGCGCCGGATTAAGAATAGCGTCACTCCATTTCCTTCCGTGGATGTCGTAGAAGGCGACTAAGGAAATACATTACCAGGAGACGGGTAGCAGCGTCTTCCTGAGATTTCAACAGCATACTGCGATCGCCAACCCGCCTGCCAAGCGTGGCGATTATGGCAAAACCCTTCATGGTTAGGACAACCATGAAGGAGGCCTGTGTCCTGCAGTGGGCGTCGAGTGGCTGATGATGATACCTAAGAGAGTACTTACTTACTTCTTTATTCCCACCTCAATGGGGAATAATCAATAAGACAGTTCACTCAAAATTTGATTGTTGTGAAAATGTACTCATATTTATAACACAAAGAACATAGAAAAGCTCACAAAAATGAATACTTTTTTTCGGGTTCTGCAGTTTTCAAGTAATTCAAAAAGATTCTCTAATAATAGTTACCTCCTCACTACCTTTCTACCGGGTTGGCAGAAGGTGGCTACGAACAGGGAGGAGTGGAGAACAAACGGGGAGGCCCTATATATATAAATATATATAGTATTTTAATAACAGCAAGTACTTACGCCATTAATCAAAAACAAAATGTCAGTGAAGTAGACCGACCCGAGACATATCCATCAGCGTTCTCGCGCTGCACAGCAAGGGAGACCTTTATATCAGAAAAGCCCCGGAGTGCCCCGGAGCTGTTGTCAAAACCACAAGTTCATTAAATTAATTGTATTTAGTATTTTGTATGAATTCAATTTGACTTGTTTAGAATGGAATAATTCTGAACGTTTACTCGTTTCAGTTTTTATAATCCAATAATTCTAAACTTAACTTAAATAAGGGTCCATTGAAACATAACGCCTCCTGAGTTTCGTTTTCAGCGATGGCGCGCGAAGCTGAGCCGGCGCACGCGCACTTTCGCCCAAAATGGCGGCGCATTTCTCCTCAAGGATATCGGGTGTAACAACCTAAACCACTGGCTACTACAAAACCGGTAGTTTTTCGAGTTCTCACTCTTATTCCTATGTCATAAAGACTGTCTTTCAAAGGACTTTGGAAAAGATTGAAGATTGACAGATTTCATAACCGACTCCAATCTGCTCCGAGCGATTTTCAGTCAAAATTCAAAAGCGGAGAGGCGAATTTTGAAGAGTTTATGAATAATATTTTATGCAATTTTATTAGCCGTAACAAGTGTACCTAATTGGTTACATGACGGTGTGTTTAAATTTTGTACATCTCTACATATGTCTCTTTTTCTGAAATATCTTGTCAAGCATATTGATAAAGCCGTTTCCCACGCTATGTGGGAAAAATGTGGGCCTGTAGATTAAAAACTAACGGTCTTATTTATACAGAACGTATGACACATGATCAGCGCCAAGCCCAGACTCTTTTATTTTCGTGAAAAACCAAAGTCTTTATTTTTAAATTTTAGCATAAGTTTTCGGTTTTGCTCAGAAAAACAAGCAAAAGAATTAGCTTCCAATTTTCTTCAAAAACTAATTTTACCTTTCACCTATTTGATCTACTCCAACCCCAAACGCGCCATGATTATTTCTTGAGCCAGAGCGATTTTTTGCGTTATAAAATGTATAGAATAGTCAAAACTAATAAGAGGGCTCTGTATCCAAAATTATTAAATATACAAAGTTTACACAGTATTATAATGAAACGCATAGCGCTGAGGGTGTGAATTATCAGTAGAAATATTTTCAGAAAATCAAATCAAAAACGACACAAAAAGAGCAAAGCTTGATCCCTGACCAAAACGTCTACCTGTCGACCGCGGTACGTCGCAAGAAAACTTAAACTAAGTACTAACCATTTCCCACCAGCCACATGTTAACAACCACCTATAATCCAGACAACCTCTCTTTTTATCTCAAAGAGATAAAGCCCATTTTCGATGGGTAACACCGTGTGTTAGGACGTTGAAAGAGAGGAGAATGTTTGGTCAATAACTGAGGTTGAAGTTAGCAAAAAGCAGTGTGGTCCAGGCGACATTCCTGGATCGGACTTGGATGGCTCGGGAGATGCTCTGGGATCGTTGGCATAACTATTGGGGACGGCAAAGCCTACGGCCTAATTATGCACACCAAATCCTGTCGGAATCCCGCCGTTTGCAATAGCAATTAGTGTGGAATTTGACAGGCTTAGGTGCACATAATGTACTCGTAGGAGCTGATATTGTTAAGGTAGCGCGCAGGAGATCTTTTGGGCCGCGTTTCATAAAACTACAATTCATAGTTTATTATGACAATTCGTTGTACGTTTCATAGTCGATTAACACACAGATTAACAAGTAGGAAGACTAATTGTACTTATCGGCTACGCAATGTACATCGAATTGTCATGAAATGTAATTTTATGAAACCTTTGAGTTGGAACCTAGTTGGACAGTTTGTTGCATATATCTTATAATACATAAAAATCTCGTATCACAGTGTTCGTTGTCGAACTTCTCCGAAACGGCTTCACCTATTTTTATGATTTTTTTGTTAATAGTTATTTTCAGGACTCACTTCCTAGAACCTAGAATCGCGGACCAGGGAATAGATAGCATTTATGCTAAAATCCATATGGCACCGAATACAGAATAGGGTTACTTCATTTCCTTCCGTGGATATGGTAGAAGGCGACTAAGAAAATCACCAGGAGACGGGGAGCAGCGTCGTCCTGAGATTCCAACCGCATACTGCGATCGCCAACCCGCCTGCCAAGCGTGGCGATTATAGCAAAACCCCTCATGAAAACCACGATGGAGGCCTATATCCTGCAGCGGACGTCAAATGGCTCATGATGATGATGATGATGATGATACAAAAGTGCGTTTTTGGCTGTAACGCTATCAAATCCTGGCTTTACTGCCACAAATGTCGAAGCCTCCTCCTGTAAATCATTATCCCACACGGAAGATTGTCCAGTCTTTGAAACATATGAGATATATCTAAATTCAAAAGAGAAATTCAGCCTTACAGACGATGCCACTGCAAAGCACGAACAAGTACCTACTTAAAATAAATTGAATATGAAAAGTTTAATTTAAATGTTTCAAAAGGCCTAAAAAAGGTAGTTTTAAATGCAGTAATTGATACATATCAGTGATAGCGCATTTCAAAAATAACGTAACATACACTCACGCTTGTATGTCGGAGGGGTAGGTAGAGACCAGGGTCTGCCACTTGCCACGATCCTGACAGATCTCTTTCGCTTCATCGACATTGATTATTTGCCGGTTTCGGGTACTTTTTATCTTGCCCTTTGCTACTATATCCCCCATTTGATCGAAGTATGTCCCCCCGAGACGTCCCTTACAGTCTCTTCCACCCACATTAGCTTGATATATATTTAAAATTACCTTATAAAATATATATTGTACAATGGAGAAGTATAGCAGCACTATTTAAGTCAATTACACTGGGAGACATAAACAATTCCATTACAAAACAAAACCATTTGGCGCTCACTTAATTCTGTCTTAAATTGGACGTATCTATTGCATTTTTATTGGCATCAAAACCGAAACGTGAATGCGCGCGGCTATAAAAACTTTATTCAGAAATATCTCACATAAAATTTTACAGCGCAATTCTTAGGCTCTGGCTTCTTTTTGCGCTCGCTGTGTAGCTTGGGACCTCGCTAGCTTAGAGTCTAGGGTCCTAGACCCCCCGTTAAGACGAATGGGTACCCTTGCCACCAATGGAAATGTAGAACGACCGCTCGATAAACTGAGCTCAAGCGGTGACCCACTACATGGCACTTTCTCTCAGTAAGAGAGTAAGCTAAGTACATACTATTTATGAGTAGGGTAGAGAGTAAAAAGTACGATCATAGGAGGATACATAACTACATAGTTTCCTCACGATGTTTTCCTTCTTGGCTAAGTAGATCGAGAAAAAATGCGCTGAGTCAAAAGTCTTAACAGCTGGCCATGACCAGGTAAATAAGTTTACCTAATAAATAATCGCGATTAAATCCGTTAAATGTATACAATGGTAAACGTATATGATATCCGTTAATTACTCAACAAGTACCTATTTCAATGACCAAAACATTGTAAGTAAATAAAAGATTGAGTTTGAAGGAACGTATTGTAAACTCTACAATTTTTTCACCACGACACGCTTATTATAACCTGCCAAGCGCGAATCAGACCCGCGTACCAAGGGTTCCGTAAACGTATATCTTACTTAGTTAACAACAAAAAACCGTCAAATTCCATACTAAGTGGTATCACAACGTCAGGATTCCGACAGGATTTGGTGCGTATAATTAGGCCACTGTAGATTAAATAAATCTAACTCAGAAAGACGGACGAACGGAGGGACAGGCAACCTACGCTTAAAGAAGAAGAAGAAGAAGAAGTAAGACATTTTTTATACCAACAACATACATCACAGAAACAAAATAAGCAGATAAGTAACATAATATGCACAACAGAAAGAAAACTAAATACACAACAGACAAAACGAATAAATAAAACAGGACCATAGATGTAGCCTGTGGTGCATCTAAGTTGCCACAAAAGGCAGCTGACTCAGCATTGTGCTGAGGAAGTGATCCCTCAGCGCTGATTTTCAGTCAGTGCCTACGGTAACCCATAATTGGACTACGGAAGTGCGTGCCGTGGTGCTTAGGAAGGTGCAAGCGCTAAAACAGACACATTTGCAAGCCTCGACTAAGTGTGTGCCCAAACTACCACTAAAGCGTGCTATCATTATCATGATTCGGAAGGCTTCAGTGACCTGAATTCAGAAAATTACAGAATCCGAAGCCATTATCCCGGGCCTATATCAGCTTCTATATTAAGTGCAACAAATCCTGTCGGAATCCTGACGTTGATGTTAGCAATTAGTATGGAATTTGACAGTTAGACGATAGGAATCTTTCAGGGTGTGAATCTGAGTATTTCCAAGGCCTGCGATTTCTCTCCATTCCCATTCTGTGCCCCCACTCCATATAAGGCATATGTCAATTTATTGAACGCATCGGACAGTGCGTTCCCGCGCTTTTAAACCAAGATGGCCGCGAATCACGGGATCTTATTTTCATACTGGACGGAGTAATACAGGTTTCTAGCGTCTAAATGCATTTATTATGCTAGGTGCATCTAAGTATTAGTTGAGCTAAGATAATGGGATGAAGTAATTGCAATGTCATCTATGTATGCGAAGCTGGGACCCATCGGCTGGTGGGAGGTGTATATAATATGTGGTTAAGGTTGTTGAACTCAAGTATAACTTTACTATTGATACCTGTAAAATCAAACGTAGGTACGGCGATATCATTCCGATGTAAAAACCTAACTGCAAAGTGGGTTACTCGGGGCCTCAAGTGATGTAAATTACTTCGGCCAGATGTCGCTGCCTGTACGTAACACAGAGAAGTTTTTAAAGAGGCTCGAAATTTCGCCGATGCCTGCAATTACCCATTAGCTCAGTTGGGAGAGCGCTAGCACGGTTAGCCAGTGGTCGCGGGTTCGAGTCCCGGCATAGGTGGAATTTTTAACCTCAAAATAGGTTTTTTAATTTGTCTTTACCCGTGCTTAGTGCAACAAAAAGAATATAATCAGACGGAGTTATTTATAAAACCACAATTCCTCTGAAAGACTAATCGACTGCAGTTTCTTTACAAAAGACAATTAACACTGAGGAGTGTTGAAAGGAATCGTTTCTCTCAGTTCTGTTTTTTCGAAATATCAGAGTTTATATAATTTTATTAAATTCCCGCTTTACGCACTACCAATCCAATAAGCCAGTCCCTCAATGCTGAGGACCGTGACCGCTATGACGAGGATGGGTGTAGAGTGCTCTCCATCTGGACCTGTCTGAGCCGCGTGGACTGTCTGGTGAATCTTGATTTTTGTTTCCCTGGTGACCTGGTCACTCCATTTAGCAGGTGGTCTGCCCCTAGCTCTCTTCCCTTCCGCTTTGCCCATCGTTACGTACCACACAGCCTTCAAAAAAATATTGTCGTACATAGAAAAATGTCTATTAATTTAAAGAACATGGTTTTACTGTATCAAACAGCGCCACTAGAAATGCAAATACAGCGCCGCATACAAATCGTAAAAAGTCATACAATCTCGTTTTTTTTTTTTAGGTGAAATCGAAATATACCAATGAACAAAAGTGCTCGCAAATGAAAAACTCTGAGCGACATATTTCAGAATTTGAAGTAAAATATCAGAAATAACCCTCTATAACTTATGTACATTTTTCTGTAACCTATTAACATCCCATTGTAGGACTTTCTCTCAGAGAGAGAGAGTAGGTATGGGCTTAATTATCACCCGTACCCACCGCGGATTAGCAATTTCAAGCGCTGAGGTACGTGATCACTTCAGACTCTCAGGTTTCCTCACGATATTTTCCTGCACATTTAGCGAGTGGTATTGCCACTACAACATTACAAATGCACGTAACGTAAAAAAAGTCATTGGCGCATGCCGGGATTCGAACCCAATACCTACCGAAGCGCTACCAGCGCTTATCCTTACTAATATTATGAACGCGAAAGTTTGTATGTATGTATGGATGTATTACTCTTTCACGCAAAAAACGGCTGAACGGATCCGGATGAAATTTTGCACAGAGGTAGATTATAGTCTGGATTAGCACACAGGCTATTTTTTATCCCGGAAAAATCGGGAATACACATCGAAATTACCACGCGAACAAAGTCGCGGGCAACAGCTAATCTACATAAAGATCCAAGTTTCCTTACTCGGCCATGGAAGCTCCGGTGTAACACGAACATTTACCTAAGTGGCCAGTTACAGTACACCTAATGGCAAATATTACAGAGACCCGAGCACGACGACATGTAATAAGCGCAGGTCTACGCTCCTGCTGGCCGGCCGCGGCCGCGGTGCGTTGACCATGCCTTATACAGCCTCCTCCCTTTTTGCAACCAAGGATGGGTAATTGAGAAAAGAATATCGATATAATATCGTATCGCCTCGATACGATTCGTTCTCTGAGAGAAGGATTGTGCTGTAGCGGCACGTATATATGCAGCATTATTGTATATCGTATCGATATTGACAAACAGTATCGATAAGAATTGATATTATCGAGAAAAAAATATCGATATGTTTACACAGCCAGTAATTATTCAAACAGCAGAAGTCGAAGAACTTTTTAGGTTGGCCAACGTGTTTATGCGTTAAAAAAATACCGAATTTGATGCTTAATATGACACAAAAAATATCTGTTTTTGAAGCTTAGCTCTCAAACCACTACTTCAATTATTATTACACTATGCAAATTATATTTTTGAAAAAAAATCGTGATTATGATTTTTGAGATAAAGAAGGTTAGTTATTTCCATTGGTAACGCTCGCTCCGAACCTATTGATCGAGAAGGAATCGCGTGCATAAAGGTGTCATGCTAGAGCAAATAAGAAAATAAGAACTTTTCAACAAATTTTCAGAACACACCACCAATCAGTCAAGTCTAACGTGCTTGAGGAGAGTAGAGGTAACTGTAGACTTAAATATAGAAAAATAGTATCCGTGATTGAGAAATCCTCGTAGGCCACTTACTGTAGGTGTGGAGGACAAAACGCTGTTGCTTTGTTCTGCAAAGAGAGAAGAAATGTATGTAATTCGCAATGTAAAGTTTGGTTAAGGGTCATATTTTTTTATTTTTTACGAAAGTAAACATAATTTGTTAGGACTAATTCAACTTTTATTGTTCTAAGCTATTGTTAAGCACCTTAAAAAATTAAAAATAAAATTCGCTCCTCGTGACGTAATTTGCGAGGGCTTTTTCCCAACTGATGCATGACTTTGTTTCTTAAATTTTTGTAGTAGGCGCAAGAGATTGAGTTGAAAATAATGCATCGGATGAGAATACCTGTCACACTTGTCAGACTGACGTTCGTTTTGGTTGTTTGTTTGAACTGTTTGTTGTGGGTAATCTGTGGGTGAAAAGATCGACGGTCGGCCCGAAAATTTTTATGTTGACCGGTCATTGTGCGATGGAATAAGGTTCACACTGATTTCTATGTTGATCTGGCTGCCAAATATACTATCTTGCAAATGACGTCACAGTCGGTCACAGTGAAAGGCAAAAATATATCGTGATTTTTTTATTCAAAATGCCAATATTGATAATATTTCCTAGCTTTAACAATCGCATTATTGTTATTTGAACTATATTGGCTGCATTGGTTGTTAATTCAGCCCTACAAAAAAAAACTTTACATTGCGAATTCAGCAGTAAGTACTGAAGTCCTACATCCACGTACGATACCGGCAAGGAAACATTCCCGGCAACACTTGACTTTAATCACCTAGAGATTTCTTTTTTAGGGTTCCGTACCCAAAGGGTCCCTTACCCTATTACTAAGACTCCGCCGTCCGTCCTTCTGTCACCAGGCATGAAACGTGATAGTTAGACAGTTGCAATTTTCACAGATGATGTGTTTCTGTTGCCGCTATAACAACAAATACTAAAAACAGAATAAAATAAATATTTAAGGGGGGCTCCCATACAACAAACGTGATTTTTTGCCGTTTTTGCCCCATATTAATAACGGCAACAGGTAGTAGGCGCTTTTTTTTAAATTTATTTCATTAATAAAGACCTTTACATTTTTTTTTACAAGTTTCGCCAAACTGCGGTGCAGTTTATTGGCGTTACGCTCCTATAATTTATGGTCTACAATCAGTCTTTTACAGCTATTAATATTTTAAGTATTTGAAATATTCATACAATATTTAGTTCTATATTCGGTTCAAAAATAAATAATTAAAATAAAATAAATATTTAAGGGGGTCTCCCATACAACAGACGTGATTTTTTGCCGTTTTTTCTCGATCTTTGTGTCTAATGTTGTATAGATAATGGTACGGTACCATTTTTTTCGTTTTGCTACTGGCTATAGTTTTTGCTGCCAATTATTGAATTGTTATTCAGATTATTATTAAATTTGTCACGAAGAGCAATGAATTTACTGCGTAATCCTGTATGTATTTAAAAGGAGGTCGCGGGTTCGACTGCCACTGAGGGCCGCCGCACATTTGTAGGCCTCAGTCTGGGTGTACTTTCATGTTTGCGACGTCCTTGCCTGGTTACCATAGCACAGGGTATCCTACTTCGGGACCAGGTCAAGTGATTGTGTCGTGTGGAAGTTATTATTATTATCCTTTAAAAATACTAAGAATCTAGATAAGTATGACCTAAGTATTTTTATCTACACTCATATCATAATCTTCAAATTAAGAATTCAAAGGTAAACACATATTGACAGGCTTTAAACAATACGTAACTTTAAAGAAAAAAAAAATGTGTAATATAAAGTTACATTAAAGGTCAGATTTTTCACTTTATGTTACAGTTATTTTTTTTAAAGTGTTGCTGTGATCACGGAACAAAACTTAAGTTTTTTTTTGATGTCAAAAGTTGACTCTATAAAAAACCTAATTTCATTTTCGTGGTACCAAAAGTGCAACTAAAAATACCTAAAATTGCGCGCGCAAAACTGAGTGCAGACGATTGAATGTCAAGATACTTTTGTCGAAATTGCGCCATTTTGTTTCAAAAATTTCATTATGAGTTTTTTAAAATCTCGCTCGTGTTTTAATAACCCTCATTATGTGACAGTCACATAAACTACTATTATATTACTCGGTTAGTGATCAACTAATCCTTTTCAAACTAATAGCTTAAATTCATCTCTCTTTCTTCCTCACTTTGTCTCACTATGATACAATAGGTCTTTATAGTAGTTTAATAAATAGTGTTTTTTTTTTTCATTCTTATTGTCTTCGACTATCAAAAATCATCGAATAATTTCTCTAGCCAAGATAATCAAACAGTGCTACAATGACCAACTTACAGAAATAAAGCCTACTTTCAAAGCAAAGCCGGGTTGTCCCCTAGTGGCAAGGCAAGACAAAACGAAAAACTCAAGGAGCAAACGTTTGCAGCGCGCCGCGCCAAGGTTGGTCTATGAATTATGGAGCGGACGACAAACGCCCCTCGGACGTGAGAAATGACGGATGCATTAGCTAATTAGAGCCCAGCGCTTTATAATTACAGACGGTAGGTCCTAGGACGAAAGGGATAAAAAATGTCTATGGGGCTTGGGACCCGGTGGGCCGGCGACACAATGTAAGCGGCTGGGAAACATTGGAAAAGACTGGCAAGGGAGCAGGGCCTCGATTCTGTTAGTGCATTGTAGTATAATGACAGGTACACTGTCGGGTCACGTGACGTGTTTTTTCGTACCATTGACGCCTAAAAGGTTTGATGGGTGTGCTCGCGTAGACTTAAAGCAGCCATGAAATGAAAACCGCCATGTTCATGCAGTTGTCATGTTACTACAATGCATTAACAGAATCTAGGCCCAGATGGGTTGGCGTGAGAGAGAAATGGGCTCTGTTTATGGGCTGATAGATAGATGGGACTTGAAAGGGTCATCAGCATCACAGACCACGCGGCCGAGTTTAGGTATTGGTAGAGCGGTGGCAACGAAACCGTAGAACGCCGGCCTCACATTCGCGAGGTCGTAGGTTCGAATCCCAGTACATACCGATCACTTAGTTTCCTAAGTTACGTGCATTTGTGAAGTTATAGTAGCAATAAATTAATTTCATTGTTACCACTCGGTAACTACTACTCACTAGTTTTAAAAGATGTTAAATGAGTGCGATTAATTCGCAAACAAACTGCCACGCAGTCCGGCGAATAATTTATAAAATTTACAACTCTGCGATACAGAAGTAAGTCAATAAATAAATTTAAAAAAAAAACCACTCGCTAACGGTAAAACATCATGAGGAAACCGAAGCGTCTGAGGAGTACACATACCTACGAGCTTGAAATTGCCAATCCGCGGTGGGCACGCGTGGTGATTAAGCCCACTCTCTCTCTCTCTCTGAGAGAAGGCCTGCGCCCTGCAGTGGCAGGTATATGGGCTACATAAAAATAAAACACAGTATGTAAGCAGAACTGTCAGTTGTACATTAGAACTAGTATAAGCAGACAAGAACCTAACCAGAACAGGCAGCTATTCTAGTAAAAAAAAACATAAAAGCCTTACTTATAAACAAAACAACGTCGATAATCCCCATCCAACTAAAGCATACCTATGTGGCTTCAAAGGCTAACATTTCCAAGTATAATGAATAAGGATTTTTCCAGAGATGCCTGCACAGCTTAGCCCTAGACGGACCGGTATCTTAGACAGGTCTTAGACTGGTCCTACGGGATATTATGTAAGCTTCACTCGCATTTGGTTGTTTCATCCCAGGGTTAGGGCGAGATCCTACTGCACAAAACTGTCAAAATTAAATAAAGAATATTCCATAAATCCGCGTGGCGCCGCGCCGGATTAAGAATAGCGTCATTCCATTTCCTTCCGTGGATGTCGTAGGCGGCGACTTTATTTAAATTAGCAGGAGACAGGCAGCAGCGTCTTCCTGAGATCCCAACCGCATACTGCGATCGCCAACCTGCCTGCCAAGCGTGGCGATTATGGCAAACCCCTTCATGGTTAGAAAACCATGAGGGAGGCCTGTGTCCTGGAGTGGGCGTCAAATGGCTGATGATGATCCCATAAATGAATCAAGAAAGCACTCAGTGTACCGAAAGTATCCACTACATCCTTTCCTACCTGCGTCCTACTGAGCTCAAGTACAACAGAACTCGGCTCACTCTCTCAGAGAGAGAGAGAGAGAGAGAGTATGAGTTGTTTAACCATTAAGCGATGGTAGCCTAGTGGGTAGAACATCGGACTCGGAAGCGAGAGAGCCGGGTTCGATCCCGAGTGTGGGCATGTACCTAGGACTTTGTTTTCTAAGTTATGTACATTTAATTTTGTGAAGTTATAGTAGCATTACCTACCACTCGCTAACGGTGAAGGAAACCAGCGTGAGGAAACCTGAGTGTCTGAGCTATTCATATACCTCAGCGCTTGAAATCGCCGATCTGCGATGGGCAGGCGTGGTGATTAAGCCCATACTCTCTCCCTGAGGGAAGGCCTGTGCCCTACAGTGGGACGTATATTGGCTGCTTATAAACTATTAAGTAAGGTAACGAAATAAGATAATATTCTAAAACACAAGACGTAAAAATTGTAAAGACACAGAGTACAGTTGGCGGCTTTATTGCTAATAACGATTTCTTCCAGACAACCCCGCGATTAAGCGTGTCCACAGGGGAATGATGGTTTCAAGCGTAGAGCTACGTGACACCATCAAAAATTCCTCACGATGTTTTTCTACACAGTCAGCGATGTTTTAACCCTAGTCTAAGCTCGGCTTGTCGTGTAGACTTGTTGGAAGTTATTAAAGGGCAGAACGGACGAGATGTCATGTCGCGCTAGATTGCACCTAGCCCCGTGTAATTGCTCTAGTCTACACACACTAAATATTCTCGAGAGGTTAGTGTCACTTTGGTTAATAAAAACAAAAAAAAAATAACATAAGCTCACGCCTATATCCCGGAGAGGCAGGCAGAGACCAGGGGGGCGAGTCTCTTAAATGCACAGTTGTTCAATAGAGTGATATTAGTACGGTAGTCTACTAACCAATCGCATTCCAATGGTATAACCCGTGCAACTAAACTCGGCGCCTCGCGCAATTCGATCTTATTCGCGAAAGATGCATATTTAATTTGCGCTGGTTATAACAATGTCCTGCTATTGCTTAGTAGACTACAAAATAAAATGTGTTTATTAGACTTAAGGGGTTTACCCCTTGCCATGATCCAGATTTCATCAACATTCATTAGTCGTTGCATGCACCCACGCCGGTTTCGGATACTTTTTGAACAATACCATCCGAGAATCCCTCACGTCAATGACGGCATTTCTACTGTGGAAAGCAAAGCAGGAACTAAAAGAAAGTAACCTGTGCAAATATGTCTGGTGCAAGAATGAAGTGATATTAGCTCGCCGACGAGATAACGACAAACCTAAATAAATACATCCGCTCAATTAATTATATCGACCGTCTATTTTTTGTCTTGCCCTTTACTAATACATGTTGGTCAAAGTATGTGCGCCTGGAGCGCCCCTCACCGGCCCTTCGCTCGATATATTTTTTTGGTCAATCTTTCTTCGTTCATCCTCTCCATATTTCCAAACCACGGGGAGTGTTCGCATACTACAATAAGATTCCTGAAGATATATTGAGCTTACTGAAAAAAACGTTTCTAGATTGCACCTATCCCCATGTAATTGCTCTAGTGTACACACACGAGGTACTCTCGAGACATCGGAGTGTCACTTTGGTTAATAAATTATTTATGGGGTACAAGTGTACTCGTCTGCAATAAAATCAATGGAGATGTATTGACCTTAAATAAAGATAAAGAATTTTATTTTTAAAACGTGAGTAATAAGTTTGTATAACAGCATATTTTGCCATTTGAGGCGTTTAAAATTTAAAATTTAAAAAACATTATTAAAGTCATGCAATAAGAGAGAAAAATTTTACTACACGATGTCACTTCAAAAACTAAGAATAAGAATAGGTAGGATGTCGAAAAGAGTCAAATCAAATCATATGTCAAACCAAAATAGTTAAAATAAATGTTAAAAAAATAATAAAACATCACTTTAAAATATAATACAATGTCAATTAGCTATGTCACGGCAGTGTCACAAAATTTATAAATTACTAGCTGACCTACTGCAAACGTTGTTTTTCCATATTAAATAGCCTACGACCTTTACTCAGGTCAAGCAAATGTACACAAAAAAAAAAGAAATCGGTGAAGCCGTTTCGGAGGAGTTCCATAACTAACACGATATTTTTATATATTAGATTTTTCGGTCAAAAATTCGATCATAGTGTTATAACATCATAGTAATTCGATTATAACATTTTTCATGCAATAAAAGTTTAAGTTTGTGTTTGAATGAGGCCAAGTCAAACTCTCGTAGGTCTCTGGGTAACTTTTTGTAAATAACAGGCCCCATACAGAATATACTCTTTTGCTTCGTCGCGGTATACAGATTTTACTTTCATCCCTTTGCTTGCGTTGCCTGACTTGTGAAACACGTCTAAAGATGTCCGGATTTGATTTTACAAACAGCGAAACTTCCAAAATGTACATAGATGGTAGTATCAAGATTTTGTTATCTATAAAGTAGGGATTGCCAATGTCGGTTGGTTTTAGCCGAAATATTGATCGTATGCTCCTTTTTTGAGCCTTAAATCATCATCATCATCAGCCATTTGACGCCCACTACAGGACATAGGCCTCATTCGTGGTTTTCATAACCATGAGGGATTTTGCCATAATCGCCACGCTCGGCAGGCGGGTTGGCGATCGCAGTATGCGGTTGAATTCTCAGGAAGACGCTGCTACCCGTCTTCTGGTAATTGATTTTCTAAGTCGCCTTCTACGACATCCACGGAAGGAAACGGAGCCTTAAATACTGTATTCCTATCTGTTGAATTACCCCAGAATATTAATGCGTACCGTAACGTGGAAGCCACAAGGCCGTGGAAGGCACATGTTATTGCATCAGTGTTTGCAATGCGAGCCAATCTATGTAGGAGATAACCTGGAGGAGCCAATTTTTTTGCATAGTGTATCATTGTCAAAATTAAAGTCAACATTTTTCTTCACTATAAAAACAAAATGTTTACTTAATGAACGTCAAAGCAGTTAGTTTCACAAATAATAGATTAGGTGAAGAAGAAGCTAACAAAGAAACTCTTTTCAGCTTAAAGTTACACTAGATAAAATTGTCCCCGTTAACATTATTTAAATATCTACCAGACATCTTTGTCTTTCAAATAATCCTTAATTTTATAATAGGCTTTTACGCACAAAGTATGCTTATTACATTTTTTAAACCGCGTCGGTGGTAACTCTAATAAATCCTGAGCAATGAATTTACCCGTGCATTATAAATTCCTTTATTTTTTCATTTTACAGTTTTCCGACGTTTCGGTACTTTTGCAAGTGTCGTGGTCTCGGCAGACTGAGGTGACAAGCGTCTTTTTGAAAGCATTAACTGTTAGTTTACTACCGTCGGCAAAAAATTATTAAGTTACGTTCCTTTGGCAATTTTTTTTATTTAAATTGGAAAAACAATAATTATATTCTGTTTTGTTGCACACCCGTGCTGAGGACAAATTTAAAAACCTATTTAGAGGCAAAAAATTCCACCCATGCCGGATACCCAGTTTGTAAAGAGGCTCGAATTTTCGCGGATGTATCCACTTGTCCATTAGCTCAGTTGAGAGAGCGCTGGCACGGTTAGCCAGAGGTCGCGGGTTCAAGTCCCGGCATGGGTAAACTCCTGAGGAATTATATTATCAATGTGCTCTTTCCAATTTAGATGCTTATCCAATACTAAACCTAGAAACATAAATATAACAATGAAAATATAAATTCCTCAGAGGCAGTATTTAATCTGTGGTTACGTCTTTTCCATGTACAATCTCCACCACAGACTATTTTAATCCGCGTTTATCGAGTGTTTTAAGGAATCGTGTTTTTGTAAATAAGACTTTTATGAGTAAGTATTTAAGTCACGTCACAATAGTATAAAATTGTATTTTTTTTTTTTACTTTTAATACATACTTAAAACTTGACGCGATCGATTTGTATGAAAAATTATAAAAACAGATTTCGTAACAATTTTTTATTGGAAGAGGTTTAAATATCGAAACTGAAGAATAACGAAAAAGCGAAGCTAGTTTTTATGTTTTCTCGTTACTTTAATAACACAGTATATAGGAACCACGCCCCAGGCGGATATACTTCGACCAAATAGGAGAAAATAAAAAGTACCCGTAACCGGCGTGCGTGTATGTAACGACAAACAAATGTTGATGGAGCCATCGTACTACCCTGCATGGGTACTATGATGTCGCGAGTCACACGTTTTGTGGCGCTTAAATGTCAAAATTTAACAAGTTATGTTTTAGAAAGTCGCGACTTTTGACGTTAAAATGCACGACTCGTGTTGTCGTGCTTCCTGGGCTGGTCTCTCCGGGATCCAGGCGTAAGTTTTTTATGTTTATAATAAAGCGATGCAGCCCTGAGTGCAAGGGTGGCTTGGCTGGACATTATTTCTATGAAGTAACACCTATTGCCAACTGGATTCGTTCAAAACATAAAAAGAGCACAAAAATGGCGTCGTTTCTAAGAGTCTTGCCGTTTTATTTTCAGTGTGGGAGCGCGTCGCGCTGGCGGCTGCGCCTGTGTCTGACGGGGGTGGACTTAGGAATTAATAAATAATAAATTTCCACACATCTCCAAAAGAGCTAGATTGGCTATCCATAATGGAGTGCTGGTCCAACACTTATGTATGGTAGCGAGACTTGGGTATGGCAAAAGAAGCAAGAAAGTAGGATTAATGCAGTACAAATGAGGTTCTTGAGAAGCATGTCGGTGTTACTTTGAATGACAGGATACGCAATAGTTTGATTAGAGAACGTTGTGGAATAAAAGAGGAGTAGTGACTAGAATTGAGAAAGGAATGTTGCGTTGGTTTGGACATGTGGAGAGGATGAAGAAAGAAAGATTGACAAAACAAATATATCGAGCGAATGTGGATGGAAGGGCCGGTAAGGGACGACCCAGGCGGACATACGTCGACCAAATAGGGTATGTATTAGCAAAGGGCAAAATAAAAGTATCCGAAACCGGCGTGCGTGCATGCAATGACTAACGAATGTTGAGGAAGCGAAAGTGTTCTGTCAGGATCGTGGCAAGTGACAGTCCCTGCGCCTCTGGGATACAGGCGTGAGTTTATGTATGTATCTGTGTAACTTCCACACAATACAATCACTTGACCTGGTCCCCAACTAGGATAGGCAGGCTAATTTTAAACTCTACAGCTCCCAAATTCATCATCAGCCATTTGAAGCCCACTGCGGGACATAGGTAGGCCTCCCTCATGGTTTTCATAACCATGAGGGGGTTTTGCCATAATCGCCACGCTTGGCAGGCGAGTTGGCGATCGCAGTATGCGGTTGGAATCTCAGAAAGACGCTGCTGCCCGTCTCCTGGTAATTTATTTGATGAGTCGCTTTCTACGACATCCACAGGAGGAAATGGAGTGACACTTAATCCGGGGCCACACGGATACAGCTCCCATATTATGCGCACCAAATCCAGAACGATTCCAAACGTCTAACTGTCACATTAGTATGAAATTTGTCAGTTAGACGATTGGAATCGCTCAGGAAGTGCGCATAATTAGGCCCCTGGGCTTATTAACAAAAACACGATGCCTCTTAAATGCTACTCAGGGACAGTTAAAGTAATCTGTGTTTACGTTTCCCCTTTTTAAACAGCATCTGAGGAGTGCTTTAAGGAATGGATAGATAGATAAATCATTTATTTGTGCTTAGAGACATACACACATAAAGCAATAAGTACCTACATAAAAGTTGATGACATACAATAGTTTAGGTACAAGTACAGACTTATCTTACAAACTAACTTATATTGTATAAACATAAGGTTATATGGCACTTTTAGGCCATATATGGGTGTGCCACAGAAGCTCAAAAGGCCGTATCTCAGCATTATAAATATCCACTTTAATTAAGCAGATATTTTACTGATTTTCAGCTACAGCCAGAGTGTGAGAACGGCGATGATAGATATTTATAGATAATCATTAAAATTTTACAAATCAAACCATAACACATAACAAGAAAAAAACGCTCTGTACATTAAATATATTAGAATTTCATTATAATTAAGGTCTATTGATTTCATTCTTCATAAGGGAAGTAGTGCTCTGTGTAATTAGTGTTGTTGTTTTGTTGTTCTGTGTAATTAGTAGACAGGTCGTTATACCTCTAGTTATTTAATTATTTAGTAATTTATTAACAATAATTAATTACACCATATTTTTTTATTTAATACTTATTAATACTTGAACGTCAATCCATGGATACTTAGTTTAAAGTTTTGTAAAACAGGTAAATTTGTCACTGTCATGAAACCGCCACCTACGTCAAGAGCTTAAGAACTACCAGTTTTTGTAAATCAAGCATGTAAAGCTTTAAAAGAATAGTACTTACTTTTTTATAAAAAAAAATCTTATGAAGACAAAAATCTCAAACCTTGTGTTGTGTTGTCGACATGCTTCCGCTGAATTTTAAAAATCAGCAGGCGAGACCAAACTAATTGACTTACAAGAAATTGGACTAGAGATCCTGTCTACGGACGTTTAAAATTCAAAAAATGTGTGCTCAAGCATACATTCAAATGTAGGTCTAGTCTTAAGAGCCGGGTTTGTTTTATTTCAGTTTTTTTATTTTTCGAGAGAGCCTTAGACCTGAGATTTTTCGCACTTAGCCTCATCGTTGAACCATTGTACGTAGCAAGCATTGAAGTGTGTTAAACCTCTGACACTAGAGTAAATTCCTCACGATTAGCAGGATTCATCGTTAGCGAATGGTATTGCTACTACAACTTCACAAATATAGGTAACTTAGAATATTAACTTAGATTCGGACCCACGATCTCGAATGTGAGGCCGACGTTCTACCTGTGCGCTCATATTCGGCAATCAATTCATCATTCAGCTGTTCGGCAATCTAGTTTAGGTTATCGGGACAGAGAGTCGGCGGACACCCCACGCTGCGGTTTCGTGTCCGAGCCTGGTTGCATCCCTGTCTCTAATAAGAATAGTGCGTTAACATTGTTAGTTGGGTATGAGCCGCAAGTTAGTTAGCCACTCGCTGCGCCGGCGCAAGTTCATTGCAGCGTGAGGTTCAAGGCTGCCTAGGCCCCTTTCATAGAACTACAATCCATAACCGATTAACCTAGAAATTAACAAGTAGAAAGACAAATTTTTATTGTACTCATCGGCAACGCATTAAACATCGTTTTATGAGGTAAAGTTTCCCTGGATAATGTTTCAGTAATAACATTAGAGTTAAGCCTACACCAACTAGCCCAATGCAAGCCTATATTTGTCCACTGGACTTAGGCCTCCTCCGGCGCACGCCACTTCTTTCTGTCCTCGTCCATCCCCATCTAGCCGCCTTCTGACCATCGGTCCACTGGCTAACTAGTACAGATGTTCGTGGATGACGACAGGGTTATAGTGCAGCCTATACACGTCCCACTGTAGGGCACGTTAGGGCTTAATCACCACGCGTGCTTACCGCGGATTGGCAATTTCAGGCGCTGTCAGATGTCAGGGCGATTAGTTGCTTTAGAGCGCTGCCACCGTTACCTACCTTTTCAGACCATCTTATATTTAGGTATTCAAATTTTATTGTGAGATATGCAGCTGTCTTGATGACCTTCGTCCGTGTCACCCTACCAATGCCAAAGGAAAACTTTATGTAATGATAGATAGATAGATATGAAAATAAACGAAACGAAACGAAACGAAACGAAACGAAACGAAACGAAACGAAACGACACGAAACGAAATTAAATGAGTTTATTTGCATGAAACATCGTACATGTGGAATATTATAGAATATTATTAACTTAACACCGGATAAACTTACTTGGTTTTTGACTCTTTCGACAAAAAACCAAGTAAGTTTATCCTGTGTTAAGTTGTGTGGTGCTTACGAAAGTTTTAGTTCGAAGATAGAATATTCTTTATTTTATTTACACGGAATTACATATTATGAGAATTAAACAATAGTGATATACTTACTAAAAACTTACGAGTACCTCGTTAGTGTACTACAATATCAGACTTCTATTGCCAACGTTGGCTAACTGCCAAGAACATCCTTGCTAACTGCCTCACGTCAGAAAGAGTTAAATCAAGCTCGAGGTAAAAACGATACATGAAGATAATCGTCTTAGTACCTAAGTAAGACTAGTTCCTACAATTACAAGAGAACGCACAAGCGAAGGAGTTACAGGAATTTAAATCACCGACGTACTTATTACAGATCCAATCTCAAAAGATCATTAGTTAATTAAACCGCTTGCCTCGAGCCAATGTTCAGTGATCGGAACAGGTAAGGCCAGTTTATCTAAAGCTGACGATAAGATGAAACTAGAGTGGACTAAACAACCTCGAATATTTCGAAGTACAATGAAGAAGGTGAATGCACTCGTTTCAGCAATCTATTCCGAGGGTAAACAACAGTGGTTAATAACTAGCTATTTTTTTAAATTAAATGTTACGTCACCTTACAATCCGATAACGTATCGATTTCCAATCGAGGCAACTTTACTTTTCAGCTTCCATCTTCAACAGATTGCAGACCAATTTTTTACTGAAAAGTTGACACATAAAATCCAACGATACGAGTATTTTAATGTTTTTTCACAATCGACCTAGTAATTTTCGTTTCAAAGTGGCTCGTCATGTTGGTGTGTAAAGTATGTAAAGCTCGATGTGCTGTCTACTGTATTAAGTAAAACTAGGATTAATAAAAATAAATACATAAAGTCGTGGTGATTCACAGTAGTTTTTTTACTTACCTATTTAAGTATCATCATCATCATCATTCAGCCACAAGAAGTCCACTGCTGGACATAGGCCTCCTCCATGGATTTCCAAAAACACCGGTTGGAAGCGGCCTGCATCCAGCGCCTTCCTGCCACTTGGATGAGGTCATCTGTCCATCTTGTAGCTGGTCGTCCTACGCTGCGCTTGCCGATATGTGGTCTCCATTCGAGAACTTTTCGGCCCCATCGGCCATCAGTTCCACGTGCTATGTGCCCCGCCCACTGCCACTTCAACTTACTAATCCGCTGTGCTATGTCGACGACTTTCGTTCCTCTACGGATCTCATCATTTCTGATTCGATCTCGTAGAGAAATTCCATAGCTCGTTGCGTGACCTTGAGCCTTCTTATTTAAGTATGCCTAAGTCATAACTGACGACAAGAGGAAGTGATTATTATCAAGAGGACAAATGTCCCGTGTTTCTGTTTTCATAATTCTTCATAATTTGTTATATAAGCGCCAGCGTCTCAATGAGCGTTTTTAAGATCTTCGTCTTCAGAATCATCGTCATCATCATCATCATCATCATCATCATCATCATCATCATCATCATCAACATCAGCCCCTTGACGTCCACTGCGGGACACAGGCCTCCCTCATGGTTTTCATAACCATGAGGGGTCTTGCCATAATCGCCATGTTTGGCAGGCGGATTGGCGATCGCAGTATTCAACAGCTGAGTAGCTGAAATGTGTGTGGGGGTTGGTGTGATGTCGGCTCTACGTTGGTATGTGCTATGGCGCATAAACATTAAACTTTTTCCAAGTTCACAGCTTAATTGTAGCACTATAGTAGTTAATAGGTTTGATAACAATAAATATTCTAGTTTGGACGCATGCAACCAATTATTATTTGTTCTACCAGTGCTTTTAAACGTATGCTGTAAGTATAGTGATCTGATTCGGTCTGTATTGAACCAACCCTTATAAGTATAATCATAAACTTTATCTATGTTTCGGCACAACTAATTTTTTCGACATACCCCCTACATTGCAATGTATCCAAGACTCGATGAGAGGCGTCGAAATACAGGCTCGCCTAGTATCGTTTTCGATGTGAAAACATAATAATACACGCCTGTCTACTAAGTTCAATGTATCCAAGACATGTAGGTATTTTTTTTTGTTTTACAGACTTTCGTAACACAATAAATTTCTTATTATTCTTATTATTATATTATGGGGTTGGAATCTCAGGAAGACGCTGCTGCCCGTCTCCTGGTAATTTATTTCCTTAGTCGCCTTCTACGACATCCACGGGAGGAAATAGAATCAGAATAATGGTGTGCAATTGCATCCGTATAATTATCCATATAATTATGTATATATCGCTATAAGTATGTATGTACTATTGTTATTACAATTATTTATTTTATTATCTTTGTATGTATGTATCATTATAATAATTAATCTACATGCTAGTATATTGTTTAATTTGAAAACTAATTAAGTACATTAAAATATCATTACACCGTTTGGCACTACCCCCCCCGTCACCGTCACCGTCACGTCGGTTGGCTGGAATATAATACTATTTAGTAATAAGCCCGCCAATTGCACATTTTTTTTTGGTACAATAAAGAATTTTAATAATTAATATACGTAGCGGTGGTAGCCTACTGTAGGGCACAGGCCTTCTCTCAGAGAGAGAGAGTAAAAAGGCCTGTGCCCTATAGTGGGACGTATATAGGCTGCTAATGTGGTGGTAGCCTAGTGGGTAGAACATTAGACTCGGAAGCGAGAGACCCATGTTTGATTCCCAGTGCGGGCATGTACCTATGACTTTGTTTTATATGTTATGTACAGTTGTGAAGTTATAGTAGCAATACTACTCGCTAACGGTGAGGGAAAACATCGTGAGGAAACCTGAGTGTCTGAGCTATTTGCATACCTCAGCGCTTGAAATCACCAATCCGCGGCGGGCACGCGTGGTGATTAAGCCCATACTTTCTCTCTGTGAGAGATGGCCTGTGAACTACGGTGGGACATATTATAGGCTAATTAATGAATAATTAATAGTAATAATATAAATATAAAAAAAAATCTAACATGTCTTCAGAAAAATCAAAAATCTTCTGAAAGAAAAGGCAAAACAGATGAACATGCCGCCTTTTACAAAGACTGGAGAAAAATACCTTTTCATTTTCACCTCGTAGCTTGTTAACGTATTTCACCCTATCGCCAGCTTTAGGTGACTTAGGGCCGGTTCCTGAATTGAGAATTTCACTAAGTAAATATTAGGGGTTAAAGTATGAAATTGCCGTTTTATTGCAATAGGTTCTTTGAATTGACATAGAATCTTCATGGTTTGAGGTTTTCGAATGAAACTTTTTTCAAATGGTTTCTATGATGTTCTTTTTTTAAAAAATGTGAAACATTTGAATATCGACTTTCAATTGTTTTTGTTATTCAATTTAGACAAGAAAGATGGATACTGCGAAAATTCGAGTGATTATGAGGCACCCATTTTTCGTATTTTTTTATTTTATTGATTTGACGCAAGTGAGTCAATATTGTGGGTAAGGTAACGTTAAACCATGCCGCTAATTCCTGGGTAGTTTGACTAGGGTCGGCTTCCACTATCTCTCTTAATTCATCGTTATTCACCTGTGTGGGCGGTCTTCGTCGTGGCTCGTTCTTTAAGTCGAAATTTCCATCACGAACGCGTTTAAACCAAAATCGCACGGTGCGTTCATTAGTAGACCCCTCTCCAAACGCAGCATTGATATTGCGGGCTGTTTCTGCCGCGTTAGTTCCGCGTCGGAACTCGTATTCAAAAATCACTCGAATTTTCGCAGTATCCATCTTTCTTGTCTAAATTGAATAACAAAAACAATTGAAAGTCGATATTCAAATGTTTCACATTTTTTAAAAAAAGAACATCATAGAAACCATTTGAAAAAAGTTTCATTCGAAAACCTCAAACCATGAAGATTCTATGTCAATTCAAAGAACCTATTGCAATAAAACGGCAATTTCATACTTTAACCTCTATTACTTAAGTAACGTTCGGTCACGCTCTTTTCTGAGCAATTCTAAGGCACACCACTACAGTTAACTATTAACTTAGCGAAATTCTCAATTCAGAAATTGGCCCTTAGCCCTACCTATTCCGACCGCTGGCGACGATACACGCGCCTGCGATAGCGGAGACATGATTGCATCCAGTCAGCGCGGCAAGGGACCAGACCGTGCGACGCGATGACGTTATCGCGGGGATCAGGATTCGGATCATTAGCCAGTATCGGAGGCTGATCTTTGCCCGTGTTTAAGAAAACTTTGTAGAGATTCGTTTTAGACCAGGAGCGGACCGGTAGTTACCCTACGGTATATAATCTACGGATATTATAATTGTGAAAATTTGCGAAGACTTTTCATCATCATCATCATCAGCCACTTGACGCCCACTGCAGGACATAGGCCTCCTTCGTGGTTCTAATAACCATGAGGGGTTTTGCCATAATCGCCACGCTTGGCAGGCGGGTTGGCGATCGCAGTATGCGGTTGGAATGTCAGGCAGACGCTGCTGCTCGTCTCCTGGTAATGTATTTCCTTAGTCGCCTTCTAAGACATCCACGGAAGGAAATGGAGTGACGCTATTCTTAATCCAGCCATGTCATAAGCAGCCTATATACGTCCCACTGTAGGGCACAGGCCTTCTCTCAGAGAGAGAGTTGGGCTTAATCGCCACGCGTGCCCACCGCGGATTGGCGATTTCAAGCGCTGAGGCATGTGAATAGCTCAGACACTCAGGTTTGCTCACGATATTTTCCTTCGCCGTAAGCGAGTGGTATTGCTACTATTACTTCACGGTACATAACTTAGAGAGCATTCATAGGTACATGCCCGCACTGGGAATCGAACCTGGGTCTCCCGCTTCCGAGTCCAATGTTCTACCCACTAGGCTACCACCGTTAATCCAGCGCCACACGGAAAATAGACTTAAACCGTCATTAATTGACAAATGTTATTATAGTGTAAATGAAAGAAAGACATTTATTGGGACAAATTATAACATCACAAGAAAAAAAGGCATAACAAGTAACATAAACAAGACTTTCAATGACAATAACTTTCTCAATGATAATTTCTAATTATATTGACCACTATTATTGTTGGCGCCGGATTAAGAATAGCGTCACTCCATTTCCTTCCGTGGATGTCGTAGAAGGCGACTAAGGAAATCATTACCAGGAGACGGGCAGCATCGTGTTCATGAGATTCCAACCGCGTACTGCGATTGCCAACCCGCCTGCCAAGCGTGGCGATTATGGCAAAACCCCTCATGGTTATTAAAACCACGAAGGAAGCCTATGTTCTGGAGTGGGCGTCAAGTGGCTGATGATGATGATGATGAATGTAATTTATAAATGACATTCTCAGTGACAAATTCTAATTACATTGACCAATGTTGTTATTAAAATATTCTTAATGTAATTTATAAAACGTACAGATTTCTTTTTAAATGTAAATATTTGAATTTTCATGATGTCATTTTATTAAGTTAAACGAATGTTACATTTTTTCAATGTGCAACAGAAATGGTTGAAACCGTTTCCAGACTTACCGCCACTCAAATTTTTACGCCGATTTTTACATGTTGATCCGAATTTACTTTATTTATTATCAAAAATGATATATTGACTGACACATGTTTTGGCAAATAAATAAATCTTATAAAGTGTGAACTATTATGTACACTATTAAGGTTGTTTTTACCAAGTGCAGTCCTTCATTTGAAGCATTCATCAGCGAACTAAGAACGTCTTCCACACTAGCCGCCATTCACGCGCCTGACGCGTCGTGTACGCATGTTTACATCCATAGTGGGAGCAACCTGACCTATCCTAGCCTAGGCTCCCCTGTACCATGCTGACTCGTCGCCAGGGCTGGATTATCCATTAGGCAGTGTAGGGCTCGCTTCAGCTGGGTGAATGACATACTATAATTTTTTGAGTGAAAATTTAATTTGAAGATTCTATCTACTTGCATATTAAATACGAATTACAATCTGCAATAATTGTGATCTGTGCAATATTATTCCTTTTTTAGGGTTCCGTAGTGGACAAGGAGCTTTGAACAAAATTGCGTTGTGGAAAAAAAATGGAATTTAGAAAGTTAGAAAAGAGTAAAGTGGCCCGTGAAATTGCCTCGTCATGGTTCGTCCCATAGATTCTTAAGAAAGGCGACACAATCATGATTTGACATCAGAACCGGATTGTGCCGGATTTCACTGGATTGTACCGTTTTAAAAGATTTATTTTGGTTTTACCAACATTTACCCGTCACATACGGCGCTAGGACATGGTTGCCAAATGGCCGTTTTAAGCGGAAATTAATTAAAGTCCAACTTTCTTGGCCCTAAAAGCCATCACCCAAGGCGACTTCAAAACGTGGCGCGGTTCAAACGCGAATCGCGCGCGCGTTTGTATCGCTTCCGTAAAAACGGAAGTAAACATATGAATTGCTGTGCAGCGCGTTTGCATCGCTTCTCAAAATATGAAAGTGAACTTTTATTGCCAAAAACACACTTTACACATAAATATAAACATAAGCTTATGTCACAAAACGAGGAGCGTCAGAGGTGCGTTTACAAGTCGTAATGGGCGTTGACTTCAAGTTAAACCTAAGCTGTATGGTTTTCTTCGAGTCTGTAAAGATTACAATTTTATGGTATGGTATTTTAATTTTAATAAATTTTTATTATTTAATGGGTTGTACTGTACATGCGTCGTTTAGATAATACGATATATAAAATACGAGCTATAATAATGAATTACATAATACCTATGTAATTTAAAATTTTGGTTGAAAATAACTTGTTATTGATCTTTGACGTAATGAATCACATCTTTTCATTGCGTCCAAGTCCCTAATGCGCTTCAATTGTAGCAACTGTATGGGATCCTATTCCTCCTGTCTTTCAAACCACTCAAAAAGTAATATCTAGAGCTTCAAAGGCTTCTGCGTGAGATGGTACTTGACATACATCCCCAGTTTCAGTCTCTTCATCATCTTCTCTCTCCTTACTGTTCAAATCGTCAATGATTTCTTCATCAGTTAATATTTGGAATCCAGGGTCTTCATTATCGCAGTTCAGCCACTCCTTAATATTCTCTTCATCGCACCCTTCACCATGCTAATAATTTTCATTGCTTCTGTTATTTCTTTAATATCGAATTGACAAATGCGTTCGGATAATCGGATGTTCGGATAATCGATGTTCGGATAATCGGGATTCTACTGTATACCTTGAATTGGCATAATCGCTAGCCCTAAGTCACATTTATCATTAGCTTTGTCTTTTCTAAGCATTATTTGCGTGCTTGCTGTTGGTGTACCTAATAAAAAAATATACATAAGCAGCCTATATACGTCCCACTGTAGAGCACAGGCCTTCTCTCAGGGAGAGAGTATGGGCTTAATCACCACGCGTACCCACCGCGGATTGGCGGATAATAAAAAATATATATGAGCTAAACACTAGACATAAATCTCCCCGTTACGCGCGAGACACATACATGGGGCGATGGTGCGGTAAGATGTATAGAGTCACAGACCACAGTCCTAGCTCTGCGGTCGTTGTTGTTCTGTGACTCTATACATCTTACCGCGCCCTCGCCCCGCGTCCCATCTATGTATATCGCTTTAACATTATTTTAATACCTTCCGAATAATTCTTAATATTATAATAATAACTCAGTAGGCCACTAATTTTGAAATCAAAGAACATCCTTTTATATCACCTGTTATTTTTAGGCTCACTCTGTAACTTACTTAGTAAGAAGCAAATAAATGAATAAAGTATTATTATTATAATATAAAAGCCTTATTTGCACAGTGTTCTTAAGAAATAAAGATTTAAACAAGTATTTTTTTAAAGAACTCTATGACATCTTGAGTAATCCTGTTACTGAACCTAATACATTGCCCTCTCAAAATTTGATTGTAAATTTTAGTCTCATTCACTCTCTAGAGTTGCATTCTAACCTGGGCCGACACCTCAGAGTCGTCACGAGTTCCTCCCTCAACGCCGCTGTGTACTAAGCCACGTTAGCCACACACACACCGTAGCCACCTATACACACAGGCAGCTCACACACACACACAGATAGCAGGGCAACGTCCCTAAAGCTTCGGTCACACACAGCGACTAGTCGCTGCGAGTGCACTCACCGCAAATGCTAGTCGCAGCGACAATTCGCTGCCTGCCTGTCACACCCAGCGGGTTCGCAGCGAGTAAAATTGAACATGCTCAATTCTAGTCGCGGCGACTTCAGTTGGCGGCGCGTGAATCTATTCGCTGCGAATAGCCTGGCACACAGCGAATACTCGCGGCGAGTAGGCACTCGCAGCGATTAGTCGCTGTGTGTGAGTGTGACCGAAGCATTACCCGAGTTATATGTACACCCACAGAGCGATAGTTATGTTTTATTTATAGTACTTTCTTACCACGCGGGATGTCTGGCAAAGGACGCAAGTGAGAATTTCATGTTGAAGTCGTACGGTAGAGATTACGTAGATTTACTACGGTTACATCATTCAGTTGGACTCAGCTCAGCCCCCGTACTCTCGATGGCAAATTGGTCAACTTATTTTAATAAGGCAATGGGATAATAACTCCCAATTTAAACTTAATCTTGAGATAACGTCCAAAACCAATGGAACATTCATACTAGCCGTGCCCGACTAAGAGTTAATATAATTTAGCCAAAACATAACGGCCTTATTTATAAAAACACGATTCCTGTAAAGCACTCCTAAGAGGCAGTTTATTTAATCTGTGGTTACGACTTTTCCTTGTAAAATCTACACAGACTATTTTAGTCGGCGTTTTAAGAAATCGTGTTTTTTTATAAATAAGTTTAAAAGCAATGTTAGTGCAGTTGGTAGAATGCTTGTCATGAGGCATCCTCTTGAGCATGAATTCAAGAGGTTGTGGGTTCGAACCTCGGCAAGTAAAAACGTTTGCTAAGTAGCTGTTTCTAAAATTTTGAATTGTGGTGCAATTTGGAACACAATAACGTGGAGAGTAGAGGGGCAGGTTTTTACGTATGAATTGTCAATTATCTCTAGAAATTCACCTGATTCTGACAACTCAATTTTGGAGGTGACTTAGACTTTATATATTTTTTCTGATTCATAACATTCATGATTGGATTAGGGAAGGATTGCAAGTATGACACTGATGTAGAGAATGTCTATAAAGATAAAAACCGGCCAAGTGCATGAAGGGTTCCGTACCATTCTCTATACAACATTAGACAAAGATCTAATTTCAGAACAACGCCATCTGTAGAAACCAACAAGAAGCGTTTAACATCGACATTTAACGACATGACATTGGCGGTGGAAGGTTACATAGATGGCCGATGGAGCCCCCCTTAAATATTTATTTTATTCTGTTTTTAGTATATGTCGTTATAGCGGCAACAGAAATACATCATCAGTGTTTCCACTGTCTAGCTATCACGGTTCGTGAGATAAAGCTTGGTGACAGAGAGACAGACAGACAGACGGACAGTGGAGTCATAGTAATAGGATCGCTTACCCCTTTGGGTACGGAACCCTAAAAAGCATAATCACGGTTCATCCGAAAACTATTTTTTTAGATGAAAAGGGCAGTAAGGGCAGCAAATCATTAGTACACCCTAATCGATGAGGCATCACCTCGAACTTTCACTTTCAAAAACTTACACAAAAACCTTCAATAATAAGTCAATTTCACTTACGCCCCCTATCCTTAACCACCGTCGCAGCATTAGGAGCGCTCAAGTCTGCGCCACGTCTCCCGAATGCATTTGTGTGAGTGTGTGTGTGATGCGTATGCGCTTGTGTCTGCGCCGGCGCAGGTAACCGGGGATCGGCTGATGCTCGGTCGGTTAGGCGCTGTTCATATTGGAGCTGTGGGCTTAGAAGTAGATTCTTACTTAAGCATACTGGTTTCATAATGTATGGTATTAGATTCACAACCTTATCAGATTCCAAGTGGTTCATCACCATCATCATCATTCAGCCACAAGAAGTCCACTGCTGGACATAGGCCTCCTCCATGGATTTCTAAAAAGACCGTTTGGAAGCGGCCTGCATCCAAGTGGTTATAAAGAAATAAAAAAACCGACCAAGTGCGAGTCGGACTCGCGCACGAAGGGTTCCATACCATTATCTATACAACATAAGACAAAGATCGAATTTGAGAACAGCACCATTTATAGAAACCAACACGAAGCGTTTAACATTGACATTTAACCACATGACATCGGCGCTGGAAGGTTACATAGATGGCCGATGGAGCCCCCCTTAAATATTTATTTTATTCTCTTTTATTTGTTGTTATAGCTGCAACAGAAATACATCATCTGTGAAAATTTCAACTGCCTAGCTATCACGGTTCATGAAATACATCCTGGTGACAGACAGACAGTCAGATGGACAGTGAAATCTTAGTAATAAGGTCCCGTTTGGCACCCTTCGGGCAAAAAACTCTAAAAATCAATCAAAAAAGTTGTCCAAGATTATTCGTGTTAAATTACTTACTTACTCCGTAAGCAAATGTACTTGTTAGTGTGATTGATCCACTAGTCATTTATTAACGTACAGTCAACAGCACATTAACCTTTACATACATGCACTCTAATCAGTTATGTTAAGGGCGTCTTTGCAACAAAAATGTAAAGGTTGACCTATGATCGACTGTACCGAAAGGTTTTAATCCCAAGCATAATATCGATTTAATAAGCTTGTGCGGTGGCTTGAACGGTGGTAGCCTAGTGGGTAGAACATTGGACTCGGAAGCGAGAGACCCAGGTTCGATTCCCAGTGCGGGCATGTACCTATGACTTTGTTTTCTAAGTTATGTACATTTGTGAAGTTATAGCAGTAATCATCATCAACCCATTATGTCCCCACCGAGGGGCACGGGTCTCTTCCCTGAGGAAGGTATAGGCCATACTCCACCACGGGGGCCGAGCTCGAAAACGCCAATACGCGGTGGGCACGCATGGTCATTAAACCCGTACTCTCTCCCATAGAGAATGCCCGGGACGTATATATGCTGCCTATGCATGTATGTATGTAAGTTTTGTACGCAATATTTTATTGGACGTACACACAGTGTTGAGTTGATTTGTAAATTTTAAACCGTCTCATCCCATTGAATCCCCTTGTTAATAGTTGTGTCATCTCCATCATATTCAAGCATTTGACTGTTGTCGATGCAGCATTCTCCATATCACACACACACACACCGGTCACAGCCGAGTTCCTTCACGGCCTGGTACATGACGTCTAGAAGTACCTCCCTCCCACAGATGACTGCCCCTGTGTAGGTTTTCTCGGCCTTCCCTTTTATTTGAAGACTTTTTTTTTAAATCTTCCTCGAAAGGTGTTTATTATCATCATCATCAGCCATTTGACGCCCACTGCAGGACATAGGCCTCCCTCATAGTTTTCATAGCCCTGAGGGGGTTTTGCCGTAATCGCCACGCTTGGCAGGCGGGCTGGCGATCGCAGTATGTGGTTGAAATCTCAGGAAGACGCTGCTGCCCGTCTCCTGGTAATTTATTTCCTTAGTCGCCTCCTACTACATCCACGGGAGGAAATGGAGTGACGCTATTCTTAATCCGGCGCCACACGGATAACGGTGTTTATTATAGTAAATATTTATGTCTAGAAGTACGTATATATATTTTATTGACTATGTAAGTAGTATGTGTACAACGAGTGTGTATATTAGTAAGTATATATTTACACCTATTGGTACCATAAATAAATTTCTGTAGTAAGTAAAAGTAAAATTAAAATAAGTGATAGAATAAATAGGTGATTTTTTTTAGTAATTTTTTTTCTCACTTAATCGAGCTTTATTTGCCTTCTCCTGCTCTCTGTTCTATCATTCAGAACCTCTCTTAGGCTGGCTGGAAGAAATTTCTTTTGAAATAAGTCCGCCTTTGTACATTTACGTTATTTAAGTTTTTTGTTTATTTTGTGCAATAAAGCGTAACAAACAAAGGTCTTCCTCTGTCACCAGTAATAAATCTCTACCTCTCTATTTTATTCCCTTCCTGGATGGATCCACGACATATGGTATGGCACCAACAAAACTCTACATTTAGAATTAGCTCCTCCACTCTTACGTCTGGTATCATAATGCCTAATACCACAGCACTAAAAGCTATCAAACTACATAAAAAACTTATTAAAGGGTCTCATCCAACAAAGGAAAGGGGTAGCTGCGCCCACGGTGAACGCGACCTATCATTTCTCTCGGGAGGCGCAAACCCGGCGCCCGCGCAGTGGCGGCCGAGCCCTCGCGCGCCCCGCACGGCGCATGCGCCGCTGACCTCATACAAGCCATACACTCACACATTACATGGAGGGCTGTGTAGGACTGAAGGCTCAGTTCAGTTAAAGGGGTTTAACTTTTGTTGAGCCTCAGGGAAATTCGGCGTTGAACTTGAGTTAGCCGGTGTAGAGTAAGCGTTCTTCGGTAATCGGTAAGTTTACTTAACTCTTTTGACATCCGCGTTTTGGATGACAGAAGTTTCATTAGATTCAAAGCTGTATCATATAAGAATTTGCCAAGAAATCCTGTTCGACTTCATTATTGTCCACGTGATTAGTAACTCAGCTAAACTTGTCCGTTATTTTCAAATATTTGATCAGCAATTTCTGTGCCGCCGCCTTCATTCTGCTGCCTTGGCCTCTGCTGACGTTTTATTGGCAAGAGGTATGTGTTCATTAGATTTTTTTCTGTTTGGATTCTTGCTTGAACAATCCACCTGTAAGACCGATTCACATAATTAGGAGAGTGGTGTGAAGCGATCGTCTTAATGATTTGCTCTACCAAATCCAAATACTTGCCGTTTTAGCTCAACTTACAACTAACTAGTACGAGATAGTTTTTTAAACATATTACGGGCGAACGACAAAGCTCAATAAATTCCTTATTACGTTTTTTTCCGGAATTTACAATACATTCTATCTGTATCTACATCGTCCGGGAGCAGAGAAAGTCAGTCATCTTTGATTTAATTATCTAATAGCAATATTCATTCGGTCAATTGAAAAGATTGAGGACGGTAACGTGCGAGGCAAATTGGGAAAATAACGCAACGTAAGCTTTAAGATTTTCCATTATCTCCTTTTTTATAATTTATTTCTCGGGGTTTTTGTCACTTGGGTTTTCGTGTTGTATAAGCACTGTAAGTCAGTTAAAATAAAAGGGACCCTTTTTACGGCACACTACTTGAATAAACTGTGGGTACTGTCTGAAGATGGAAAAACCGCTCCAAGTCATAATTATAATATTTAGACAGTTATTTAAATTTATTCTGTACAAATTCACCACCCTACGCACAGTGACACTCGACACAAAACACACGCCATGTTCACGCGACACGTGGTGTGACGTCAGCTAGTTTCGACGACCTACCCGGAGGCCCTTGGTGAGTCTGCTCTAAACTTTTTTTGTTCTTTTGTAGTTTTTTTTCACCTAACGCTCGACAGAAAAGGCTTTATAAGTTATCTCATGTATTGCCTTGGAGTTTTTAAACTCGACTTTAATTATAAGCTTTTTGATTTACTTTTTCGTACGTTGCTGTTGTTCGTTTAACTAAAAAAATCCAACTGTAACAGTTTCGAATGACGTCCACGTGTTCTAAGAGCATTGAACCTGACCTAGGCCGACACTTGACAAGGCGTGTCAACTCTATATTACTATTTTGTTTTCTAGTACGATTCCATTTTGAAAAGACAAAATCCCAACGAAAAAAAGCTTGTAATAATAGCACACAAGGCAAAGCAGCATTCCTTCAGGAATCACTTCAACCTACCACAAAAAAATAGAATGATGAAAACCTATCCCAAGTTTCTTGCTGAATTATAATCAGCCAGTTACTTAATATCATTAAGTACATAATTATTTAGTTTTCTGCAACTCACTCAGAATATCCACTGAGGGACCCCTAATATGTAAAACATCATGGTAGGGTAGGACTAGTCAGAGTTGTCAGCTACAACCGTAACCAAGCTTGGTGACGCGGCCCGGGTCATAGACCTTCGTTTATGACATAAAATAGACTCGATGGACCTCGTGGCGTCCCTCTCAGCGTTACAGCGTTAGAGCAGGTTAGAAACAGCCGCACGATCCCAGCGTGGGATGCGGTACAGCCACAAAAGGCCCAGCATGTTATCTCTTAAGACTTTTTATGGAGATACATTTTATTTCCGTCGTCTCATGTCCTTGACCCACAGTCATATTATTATAATACATTTGGTGTGTGGTTTTGTTATGCAAAGTAAAGTGATTTTTGTAACGCAGAAGTAACTACAGAAAATCGATGCGCAGAACTAGGACCTTGATCGCGAAGGTCTGGCGCCCTAGCACGAACGTTCGTACCACACAAGTAGATTCGTTGCGGTCTATCCCATTCTGTCCAACCACATAGAAAGAGATTTCCGCGTGGCGCCGGATTAAGAATAGCGTCACTCCATTTCCTTCCGTGGATGTCGTAGAAGGCGACTAAGGAAATCGATTACCAGGAGACGGGCAGCAGCGTCTTCCTGAGATTCCAACCGCATACTGCGATCGCCAACCCGCCTGCCATGCGTGGCGATTATGGCAAAACCCCTCATGGTTATGAAAACCAAGAAGGAGGCTTATGACCCACTGCAGGACTGCAGTGGGCGTCAAATGGCTAATGATCATGATGATGATGATGAAATAGAAAGAGATACACGGATACTGACTAGCTGTAGGTACTTAGCTATATGTTTGCGCCACGCGGCACATCGTAGGTCACTTCTGTGCGCGGTCATGGCCAAAGCTACAAAGCACCTATACGAAAAATTACGAAAATATCGGACAACCTTCCCAGAAACTAATACAAATTTAAGACTGGTATTATACCTTGTTTGTGACGCAATCACGTTTTAAGCGGCCGAACATCCAGCATCGTCAAGGACATTATCTGTATGCTAGGCTAGATAGCAATGGCATTAAAATGTGAAAATTACTTTGCTAAATTCCGCCAAAATCCCACAAGCACTATGCGGTTAGTTAATGCACCGCCCTCCCTCCCACTTTTTCAAGCAGAAGCAAGACACAAACACACCACCACCGAGGCCAATACTTGTGTGAAAACGCATTTTTTCACACAAGTATTTAGCAAAGTAATTTTCACATTTTAATGCTATTATGGATTTCCGCAAAGTAACGCCTGATTCCATACAATAGATAGTAATATTAAATATAAGATAGTTTTCATTCGCATAATATGCGTACTGAGTCCCGGGTGTACAGCTAGTAGGTGAAATACTCAACAACTAGTCTCTGATCAAGATATCTCTAGTCTAGCATAAAATCCTCAAGTTTTATCTTTGGTCAAAAGCAGTTTCAGACAGACATAATCAGTTTCGCCAACGCTAAGCAATAAGGACTATGAAACCTTAAGGTTTAAGGACTATAGGTAATATATGCCTGTCTGGGACTATAGCTTCGGGAATTGCTCCAGAGGCTCACGTGGAATCACTCCGATGTATATAAAAATCCCGGAAAGAAACCGTCGTTGAAACGAATATTGATTTTCTCCTCGAATCCGGAATCTACAAAATTTCGATTCCGGACGCTTGTAATCCGATCTAAAACCTAACCTACCTCAACGCTAGGCGTCGCCACGCGGCGTAGGTCACTGCTCGCGGTCAGGGCCGCGGCTTTCACGAGCGTGCGCGGGAGTTGCCAGCCCGATAGAGTGCATCTACACCGGTGCGCGTGCGCATAGTTAGACAGAACGAAGTGATGCTGGGACGCTTGCACCACGAATACGCTCAAATCAACTTGCGACAGAGTGAGAAATAAAAATTTGGGGTCTAATCGAACTAAGATTGAGTCTCAGATAGGTTATACCGGTCAAATACACCACGGAATTCAGTACTGAGTTTAATTTACCGAGATCATTTTACTTGTCAAGAAGCCCAAGAATATGACGTATACGAAGCAGCTCTATCACAATAAATATTACCTTTATCTAGTGTAGAGATACACGTACGCACGTTGCAAAAGAAGAAAAAGCCATTTAAATTTCAACTCCAGTACTTAAATAGAAAATTAAGAGCCTGCTCATGATTTAGATGCAATCGTTCACCTCAGACTGACGTTTACGGCAACAGCCACAATTTCTCATTCAGTAATAAGCTCAGACAGTTAGATATAACTGTACCCGATGAACCTGAGACAAAGATAATGGAATGGATTGCGTCTTGGGAACCGACGTACTGTCGTCGCGGGTATCCAATACGTGTTGCTCATTGGGACCTTAGAACTCTTTCAGATAGATACATAAATCATTCATTTACACAAGACACACACACGTAGAATTATTAGAGTAGAATTTATTTGTTAATGAAGTAAGAATTTCAGTAACTTCTGTGGTTAATGTATGTAAAATCTTTTATCATAAACAGTGTTTGGAATAGTTGGCGAGGAGACAATATGGAGTTGTAAAAACCCCCTAATAGCTTCTCCCGGAACTCCATGTTAGCAGTTGGTTTATTACCTAAGTTAATTTTAACCACTTTCGGACCACCCACCATCGACCGCAAGACAAGATAATCCTTTAAATAAGGCTGAAATATATGCAATATATTTCCGATTACTGGCCTAAGGTGGTTCGAAAGCTCTGGTTTGAGAAAAATACTTTTGACCAGAATTTTCACGTATTCTTTATGTCTCCTATCGGAGGTTGACCACCAACTGGAGGCTTTTCGAGGCGGCCGACATAAACAAGTAACTGTTTGGTACTCTGTTCGAACCACTGTCGTGAGTTGTGTAGATATGATATCTTTCTCTATAGATATATGATATCTCAGCCATGATATCTTTAATTTCCCAGGCTTCAATCTTCCTGGAATCGTGCCTTGTATGATAAGCCGAACGACACTGTACTTGGTGTTAATATGTTCCAAACATCTTGGGAAACAAGCCTTAAAAATGTAAAACACTGCCTAATTTGACTAGATAGGTATTAGCGGCCGCGAAAAGTACTAGGATCGCATGGAAATGTAGGGAGTTGATCAGGCCATTGTAACGCGGGTTCATTGTAAAGGCAGAATTTTTGAGATGGAGTCCTAGGCTCGCGTGGAATCGTTATTTTTATTTATTCCAGTTATTTTTATCAGTGACCTTTATTACATTCAGCCAGCCACCAGATAGCATTGTCCCCGGCTTCCACCGGCACCTGTACGCTCGACTGCGCCTTGTTGGCTCGAAAGGGGAACTTTTTGTACTTTCGTCTGCGCCGCGCCAGACCGTGACCGCTGCGCTGGATCGCATCGCTACACGGGCTTATCAAGGTTTAGGGCATGCTGCACTTTCTATGCACTTAGTATACCGAGCCTTCAAGTTCTAGACGCGGATCGGCGTGCACGGAACACTATGCTAACTCTAAATAGACGGAGTCGGTCGCAAGAACGCGAAGTTAATGCTAATACCATTATCTTCTAGTTAACCTTAGTGTTGCGTTAATTGTACTGGATTAGGTAGTGCTCAGTATAGTTGATACAATAAATATTATAAGCCTATATTGAGGCAACAAAATCATAATTCGTGCAGTATTTATGAAAGTTGTACCTGTACCAACGACTTTGTTTTCTAAGTTACGTAAATTCTTGAAGATTAGTAGCAATACCAAATTTGAAGGAAAACATCGTGAGGAAATCTGAATGTCGGAGGTGTTCACATACCTCAGTGCCTAAAATTGCCAATTTACGGTGGGCACTGGTAACGTGTTAATTAAGCCCATACTCTCTCTCTCTCTCTCCCTCTCTCCCTCTCTCTCCCTCTCTCTCTCTCCCTCTCTCTCCCTCTCTCTCTCTCTCCCTCTCTCTCTCTCTCTCTCTCTCTCTCTCTGAGAGAAGGCCTGTGCCCTACAGTGGTAGATAATATAGGTTGCATTATTATGAAAGTTAAAGAAGGTTGCACACATAATAACGATAAGTTGCAGTTCTTTGAATTGAGAAAAAGATAAAAACGTTGTTTTTGAAAACAGTCAAAGATAGGCCTCGACGAATTTCCAGAGCCAAATTATTCCACAAACAAACTGTGGATTCAGAAATCAATAATTTATTTCAATGAAAAGAATTTACATTCTGTTTGCTGATGTCAATGTACTATGTTAGCCGCTGCCTGCGGGCCGTATTTGTAGTGGAGAAACAGGCAGCGGGAAGAAAAACTCCACTCTGACCATCTTTTCTCCAATCATCTTAAACGTAATACATCTTAATACATGAAACGATACCGCGATTGCCGTGATTCTTACAAAAGTAGGAAGAACGTTAATGCTGCGGCCAGACACACGAACAGCATCCGTTCACGAGCATAACGCCGGGGTCAGCCATCACCAGTCTCAATAGTCCGTAAGAGTTTGAATATGTGGCATATTATGCTCTGAGGTGCGGAGATAAAGAGCCCGGGAGTGGCGCTACAGGTATTTGTGTATCAAACTCTACATTTAATGTTAAGCTAAACAAGTCTCCAGTGTATTTTTCCGCCATCTCTTGTGTAGCCAAAGAAAGGCCACAAAAGAACGCATGCACTAAGTGCGGAAGATGTGAAAGTTCGATCGTTTGAGTGATATATCTTAGTTCTACGAGTAAATTATTTCTTACACGCCCGCTTAAGTATTATAAGTACATAACTGTTGTATCAAAACTCCAGCGACTTAGTTGGGTACAGGGATATGTAGAGACGGGGAAATAGCGGCTGGCTTGCGCTAACGCTAACGGATAGTACTATTTATCTTTTTATCCATGGGTAAGCTCTATCCAGTGAAAAAGTCCTAAATGTCTTGCACCATGAAATTGGCTGAGCTATTCGTAGATAAATTGTGACAACCTTATTATTTATCCAGTAATGCGGCCCAAGTCGATCTAAGTACGTTACCAATAAAACATGACCAGCGAGCGTCTTGTTTCGCCACAGATATTTGTGATTTCGTATCGCACAAGACACAAAAAATCACGTCAGATAAAAATAACTACACGGTGTCTACTATCGCAACTCGTGCAAGAAAGAATGGTCATTCGGCGCCCCTGCTAGGGGCACCCTAGGAAAAAAAGGTACGCCAGGCGAGTCTGTTTGCTGCTGCCAAGCCGGTTTTATATTTCAGTGCCAATGCCAAGGACTACAGGGACTACAGCCCACAGTAGAGGGCCGTGTACAATGTATAACATACCCTTATAAGTAGTTCAAGTTGAGTAGGTTCACGACAACCCCTATGAGTTTTTTTTTTCTAAGAAACACGTGCCGTCTTAGCGGATGTGGAGGGCAAGTAGGTCTGCCTGGGGAACAATGCGTTGAGGGTTTTTGGTCCGTTATGGCAAGGGAGTATTTGGTCTTTATATACGGGGTGTTACAGAAAAGTCCAGTAAACAGGGGGCTACAAACTAGTCAATACTTGTTAGTATTGTTTTATAAAATAAAATCGAGATTGCGAGAAAAGAGTCAGCTGTTTAATATAATAGATAATAATAACTTCCACACAACACAATCACTTGTTCTGGTCCCAAACTAGGATACCCTGTGCTATGGTACCCAGGCAAGGACATCACAAACATGGAAATACACCCAGGCCAAGGCCATTTAAACAAATGTACGACGGCCCCCAGCGGGAATCGAACCCATCAGAAGTGATACCGCTAGACCAACGAGGCAGTCCAATAGGTACATTCATTAAAGTGTTCACAAGATCGCTTGAGCAAGGGTTCGAATCGTAACATGTAAATTCCAATGGCTCTGATTTCTAAGGTACGGGCCCCGTATACAGGGTTACTTTTAAAATGCGCAATTCCAGAAACATATCGGTTAGAGTTTGTCGTTATTCCTGTCTAAAGGTAACAGGTAAAGGAAACCAAAGTATAGTCAACATTATATCAACCTTTAAAAGTTCATAACAAAGTCGGCCGTAACGTATTGGAGCACAATGCACTGATGGTTTATGTGCTGTGAAATATTCATCACCAAAAAAAAATACAAAGAAATAATTTAATAATTGGTATTAGTGGCCGCAGTACATCGTTGTACTTTTAGAAGAATGTCCATTTTATGTTTAATAAAATAAATAATAATATGACATTATAATAATAAGCATTATTTGTTATTCTTAGGCTCACTCTGTAACCTATTTAGCTAAGAAGCAAAAAAATTAACAAAGTATATAAATTTATTTATAAAAGATTGCCACACTAAAAGGCAGAAGAACCATAAGAAATCGTCCTTTTTTCGTGGAAAATTGAATGAACATTTTCTAAAAGTCGTAGAACAAAAGTTATTTCAAATTACAAACCCTAACCGACATGCTTGAACTGACTTCCAACGGCAAAGGGAGATTCTCTAGGTGGACAAAAACCCTTTTTCCACCGAAAGGTCAGTCCAAACCCGTCCCGGGCATAAAGGGCGAAGGTGCAAAGAGAGCAAACAAACGACCCTAAGGGCCGAGCCGGCTAGATAAAGGGCTCTGGCCGAAAAAAAAAGTAAAAACTGGCAAAGTGCGAGGCGGACTCCACTACCGAGGGTTCCGTCCCACTATATGCCAGAAGATTGTGGCACAGGTATTCAGATATTACAGATTTTGGTACTGCCTCGCTGACCTAGCGGTATCACGTCTGATTACCATGCCGGAGGTCGTGGGTTCGATTCCCACAGGGGGCCGTCGTACATTTGTAGAAATGGCCTAAGTCTGGATGCATTCCCATGTTTATGATGTCCTTGCCTGGTTACATACAGCATACAGGGTATCCTAGTTTGGGACCAGGATGATTTATTGTATTGGAAGTTATTATTATTATTTGCCTACAAGAAGACTGCCATTATATCCATAAATATTGCATTCATTACCCATTTATATATCTGCAAAACCTGGTCTCTACCTAGCTCTCTGGGATACAGTTAAAAATGTGTTGCCTTTCATTCAGTAAGTGTTAAGGAACCCACGAGCCCTGTTTTGGTGATAAGAGCTAGACCGACAAGGCAGCCAAATAGGTACCTAGCAGTTCAATAGAATAAAGCTCTTCTTGGCTCAGACAGACAGACAGACAGACGTCGTATGCATACTAATCGGGCGTCGCACCTTCGGGTACAAAAGCTTAAAAAATAGGGCAAGTGCGAGAGGACACTGGCCTTCATTGTTTTGTTACGCGTTACGACTTAATGTCAAAGTCAACGTCAAAGTCAAAAATGTTATTCACTATAAAAACAAAATGTTTACTTAATGAACGTTAAAGCTGTTAGTTTAACAATTAATAGAGTATGTGGAGAAGAAGCTAACAAAGAAACTCCACAATTATTCTTTTCAAAACAGTATTGCTTAAACTACAAAGTTTTGAACTTAATAAAACTTATTTTATCCTTAATAAAATAAAATAAAAATAAAATAAATAAACTAAAACTATCCCACGCGGGAATATCTAAATCGCCGGTAAACGAAGTCGCGGGCACCGCTAGCTGTGACAGGCTTTTGGAACTAAAAGTCAGATAAAAAGTACGCAGTCAAACATTATGTTTAAACGATTATATAGGTGGGTTTACATATCCTTTTGGAAGTTAAGTTTACCAGCCATGCCTTGGCAGACGCAAGGCTGTGGTGTGTAAACTTATGTGCTTTCTGTTAAAGATTCCATCTTTACAGTTTTCTCCGTTTTGTCCCATGAAATACCTTATGTGTCGACGGAATGGACCGTCGTGTTGGATAGGCCCCACTGCTACAATGCCCATAAAATGTTAATAAAACATTTGTGAGTAAGACTAAAAGCGCGCAGCGTCGACCCTTTCTTACTTATACAACCTTTGATAGGTGTAAGGGAGACAAAAGAAAAACTCACGCACCATATTTGTCTTAATTGTTCAGCAAAAATGTGTTTTCTTTAATTCAGTTTGTTTACTTGTATTTTCGTATTTTCTTTTTTGCCGACGATTTATTGCAGGTTCAATACCTACTAAACAAACAAACATTAATTAATTATTATACTGTATTGCATACGAAACATTGAATATGACATTAAATAAGAAATAACATATTACCTTTCTTACGATAGAGCAAAAACGTTATTTTTGCCCCTTATTTTTTAACTTTTTTTATTATTGGCTATTTGATGGACAATCTGCCATAGTCACACAGCACATAATTATTCCGTCAAAATTTCAACTGGCAACCTGTCCAAGAAAAAAAACCCTTTATAGTTCAGACAGACGGATACACATAGTAGGCATATTAGTAGTCCTAATAGGAACTCAAGAAAGGAACAAGAAATCATCCTCAAGATTCTCTCCCAACCATTGTGTACTTCATTTAATAGTTAAGACCAAATACATTTTCCCCAAGGACCCAAAAATAAGCCACATCCAAAGGTCATTGGACTGGCCGCTATCGACATAACGAGGCCAATAAAAACTGGCCAAGTGCGAGTCGGATTGGCGCACGAAGGGTTCCGTACCATTATCTATACAATATTTGAATATTTCAAGCGTCTACCTGCTGCCGTTATTAATATCGAGCAAAAAACGGCAAACAAATCACGCTTGTTGTATGGGAGCCCCCCTTAAATACCTATTTTATTCTAATGTTAGTATTTGTTGTTATAGCGGCAACAGAAATACATCATCTGTGAAAATTTGAACTGTCTAGCTATCACGGTTCATAAGATACAGCCTGGTGATAGACAGACAGACGGACAGTGGAGTCTTAGTAAAAGGGTCCCTTACCCTTTGGGTACGGAACCCTAAAAAGGGGCTCTCAGCCGATCTGAACCACAGCGGCTTCACTATATTAAGCCTCGACGGGAATGTATGCCTCGTTTAAGTCTTGATAATGATAAAAATACAAACAATCCTACTATAATATTATAAATGGAACGGCTGAACGGAATTACGTAAAACTTGGCATACAGATAGGCAAAGATATGAATACTTGATATCCCGGTAATGCGTTCCCGTGGGATAATATTTTATTGTTACCGTAACCCATTTTCAAGCCACGAAGTTCGCCGGGACAGCTAGTACGTTTATAATGCTTAGGTATTCTTACAATAAAAATTTTTACTTAGTCGGTAGTCAGAAGACTTGTTGCATTTAATTTTGACGAAATTTGAACGCAATGACGTCGAGAGTAGGGGCAGGTCCGAGGCAGGCAGAGACAGTACAGAACAGTTAACTAATAATTTGCCAAACTGTATAATTGGCAGCAATGTACTAATAAAATTACGTACTTATAGTATTTTTTACATAGGTAGGTAGGTACTTGTCTCGATTAATTGTAAACGAATCCTTTTGAAATGCATAACGTAGATAAAAAAACATTCCATCTGCCCTGATATAGTAAGCATACAAAAACTTTCGGGTTTTTGTAAAAACGGTCGAGCCGGTATCTGTATCCTTATCAGTATCCGAAAATAAAAGCTTAATAACAACGTCGTAAGCTTGGACGAAATTAAATTTAGTTTTTTTCCGGCTTCAAAAAAAAGAGGAATTCTCAATTCATAAATTTTTTTATGTAAGTATGTTTAGCGTTAATTCTTTTACCAAGTGGTATGATTCACTCAATTAATTTTTATAATAAAGGGTGTACCCCCAGTGTGGTAATAAATTTAGCCAAAATCTGTTGATGAGAAATTAACTGAATTCTTTTTTTAGTGCGTTTTTTTCTTGAAGTTGGTTTTTTATTCTTAATAAAAGTAGTTGATATGTCAACGCGTGGTTTTAGGGGCATTCTGATTCCAATCTAATTTTGATGGTCCTGTTTTATCCAAAACATCTGAATAAGCTGACACTTAATTTGAATCGGACGTAATCAGTTGCAAAAGAGCAGGCGGAGATACAGATTACATCGAATTTAGCTCATGAGGCGGAAAACATTGTAAAAGCAGCCTTAGGTCCTTAAAAAACAAAGTTTTAAATTAACGGTCATTTACAAAAACGTGATTCCTAAAAACTCTCCTATCGTCGTGATTCCTAAAAAATAGTCTGTGGTAAAGGGAAAGACGTAACCACAGAGTATGTAAACACAGAGTGTTTTAGAGGAATCGTGTTGTTATAAATAAGACCGTTAATCTTTTGTAACATTTGTTAATCTTTTGTAACTTTGTAACATTTTTAGTTATTGTAAAAAAAGTTATACTTTTGATAAATGTGATCTAAGCTTTTGCATGATAATTAAATTACGGATAATTAAGTCATATATTGTCTGTTATCCTCTACTCAGTTCTTATACAAGAACATTTGCTATTAAAACTAATAATTTTGGAAGCTACTTTTCTTTTCTTGTCTTTATCTAAAGAGAAACAAAAACATATTTAAAATGCACGTAATTTTACTATCAAGCAAAGCCTGAAACCACATTCATCGAAAATATGCAATTTTTTTTAAAAGCATTAAAAATTAGCACCGCCATCGGTCTGCGACTGGGTTGCCCAATCACTGTGCCCCATCGCTGCCCCTGCGGTACCGACGTCGATCGCCTGGGCCACCATGGTCTATCGTGTCAGCGGAGCGCCGGCCGCCTTTCCCGCTACGCGGCTCTCAATGACATCATCCGGAGGGCCTTTGCCACAGCCGGGGTTCCGGCCACGCTGGAACCTCCAGGCATCATCCACGACGATGGTAAAAGGCCCGATGGAATGACATTGATCCCCTGGAAACATGGGAGGCCGCTAGTTTGGGACGCTACATGCGTTGACACGCTGGCACCCTCTCATGTTTCCCAGAGTGGAAGAGCCGCTGGTTCAGCGGCTGGCGCGGCCGAAAGCCTCAAACGGCGCAAATACGGTTCAATAGGAAACAATTACATATTTGCGCCGTTTGGGGTCGAAACCATAGGCACTTGGGGCCCAGAGGCACGCCTGCTGTTCAAAGACTTAGCGGCGCGCCTAATCGACGCATCGGGAGACCAGAGGGCCGGCGCGTACCTCGGCCAGAGGATAAGCCTGGCCATCCAAAGAGGTAACGTCGCCAGCGTTCTGGGCTCATTACCGCGGGACAGTGACCTGGGGCAGGTGTTTTATTTGTAAATATAGAATGAGTTATTTGTATATTTTTATCATTTATATATTAAGTCTCTTATTTTATGTTTGAAATAATTATTCTTCGTGTAAAAAAAAAATTAAGCCCATATGCCACAAAATTTTAACATATAGTATGACCAAAAAAAATTAAAAATGTTGTTTTTAAATATGCATGGGCTTAAAACCATATTGGTAAACGTTAAAAGATTAACCCCCGGTTTCTCGTACACTGACCAGCTGTTAATCCATTGTTAACAGCTGTCAGTGGCTTTTTTTGTATGCACTTTGGTCAATTGACAGCTGTTAACAGTAGATTAACAGCGTGTTAGTGTACGAGAAACTGGGGGTAAGTATATAAGAATTACGGTTTTATGATCTATCACTAAAGTCTGTCTAACTGTCTCAGTATAAGTGCCACATTCAAGTTCGTAAATATCCAGGAATGTCAATAAATGTACACGTTCAACGGTACTTAATAAAATGTACCGGTTCACTTAAGTAGACAAATAATTACACCTCAAAACCTGATTACGTATTCGAGATAAATAACGAGGTGAATAATTCTCGAGTAATTCGAGAAGGTAAGTAGCTGCTAAAATTGTAGCAAGCTGTGTTGTTCCAGAATCTCATTATTGCGAAGCTTATTAACTTCCGATAGCAATAGCAATTATTGTAAAGAACCACTTAGGCTAATTATTATTTGTGTGCTCAAGAGCTTCAAGTTGCCTTCAACGAGCTTCAGCTATATTTTTTCTCACGGAGCAGTTATTAACTGTGAAGTTTACTGCGATCGTAAGAAAACACGTTAAAAGTGCTGGTTGTTATTATAAAGTTGGTACACGGATCTTAGTTTCTAATAAAGTAGAACTACTTACGCCAACCGCGATGTCCAATATAAGTTGACATAAAGTTCTGCAATCTACATTCACTGACCCACAACACAACATTGCCTGAACAAAACACTGTCATCTAAGAGATGTTCATAGAGGTTTCCTTAGTAATTGACATAATTCTTTATTCACTTGTAATTTTTTATTGCATTACATGTTTACATTGCTAAAACCCGAAAATTAAGACCTTCATCCTTCACGCAGTAGACAACTAAACAGGACGCACAACACACGACGAGCGAAACATAAAATTGTTCACACCAGTCCCTTTTAAGGGTTTTGAAAATTCATCCACTAAGGGGGTTAAATAGGGGATGAAAGGTTGTGGTACTGGGGTGCATGTTTGTATGTGTCTAAAATAATCTTTATAACATTCTTATCTGATTAGAAGAGGTCATTTTTCTGCGGATGGAAGGGGAAAACAGCGAAGAAAAAACATATTTTTGCAAGAATAAATACTAGTGACTAGTGATAAGGAAGTTATTTGCTTCAATTAGGTAAAATACTAACTCGATTAAAGTACCTGTTTTACTTACTAGCTTAAAGCCAAGGATACGACAAAATACTTTGTCAAAAAAAATACTCTGCTGACGGCTCATCAGCAGAGTATATTTTTTGTCACCGAGCTTTACAGAGTAATCTCTGAACTTACAGGACATACCTGAGAATTATTTTAGGTGGCTAACGATGCGCCCGCTCGGCCCCAGCCCTGTGTTATGTGGATTCATCGTAAAGATGACCGATTCGACGCCGAAGACAAAGATAACCGGAAATCACAGCCTTTATTTTTATTTTATTTTATAAAGGAGGAAAAACAGAATTAACAAAAATTACTTAAATAGAGAAAATTAGTTAGCTTAATACATTTTGTTAACTCCTTAACATTCCTCACCGATAGATAAAAGCTTAATGATGCAAGAAAATATACAACGATACACACAAAAATTATGATCAGGCCATACTAAGACTTTCGGCTGGCAGGTGTAGTGTATGCACCGGCGAGAATGAAACTATCTACTCACTAAGCTCAAAGTTTAAAAGCTGGGGGCGAGTGTCTCAAATGCATAGTTGTTCTATAGAGTGATATTATTACGACGATGGTTGTTTCAGTGATACCTGGTAATCTACTAACCAATCGCATTCCAATGGTATAACTCGTACAACTTAACTCGGCGCCTCGCGCGATTCAACCTCCTTCGTGAGAGATTCCATTGGAACGACATTGTACTGCGATTGCTTACAGAAAATAGCGCCAAATAAAAGCAATCGTTGTGCTAATTTCACTCTATTGAACAACGATGTGTTTATTAGACTCGAAGCCCGAAGTGCCTGACCCAACCTACTCACTAAGCTCAAAGTTCAAAAGCTGGACTCGATCGTGTCGATAGACAGGATGCTCCCAATTAGCACTCGTATGTGAAAACGATTAGGATATCGTTTTGTCTGGGGCGGCTTGAAGCAAACTTGGTCAGTTTGATTTGAGAATATTGTACAAACAGATTTGTTCTCAGTCAAGCCTGTGTTAAAGTTTTGAATAATTACTTACAGTTATTTTTTTCAGTTCACATGACATACTCATCATCTTTATATTCTCTTTGTTGCACTAACCCGTGCTGAGGACAATTTTAAAAAACCTATTTAGAGGCTAAAAATTCCACCCACCCGTACTTATCATCTTTTTAACCGACATAAAAAGCGGTGGAGTTTTTAAAGTTCTCAAGTTTTTAGCGATAATTCTTTACCAATTTTGTCCGATTATTTTATTATTAGTTTTGTTTGAAATTGAACATATTATGGTCCCTTTTAAGTTTGGTCCAAATCTGTTGGGGGGATCTACGAGAAATCATCGAACTCATTATTATTATTATTATACTTTATTGCACACGAAAAACAGTACCGGAGATATGACATAAGAAATTACATGTACAAGGGCGAGCTTGTCTCTATGAGAATATTTCTTTCAGCAAACCTTGGGGATTCGGAATGGAGGTGTACTCTTCTTTCCAGTTTCCAAAGTTTTATACAATCTGTTTGTGTAACACTTGACTTACAGAATGTTACTTATTACTGTTCATATTGGCTTCTGTTAGTTTTACTTATTACGTAGTTTAGAAATTGGATAAAATTCGTTAAAATGTAACAGTTTTTCACGCCAATATCTAAATTTTGAGTCTTGACAGTCTTGCAGTCACTACAACATCACTGTAATCTTGACTGATGATTGACTGATGATGATGATTTGTGTTAAAAAAAAGTATTTATGATGACATGTGTTACACGATTGTACGTGAAAATGTCATTGCAACACCCGTAGAACTTCTAGAACTCTACTAGCATTTTCAGAGCCGTGGATTGCCGATCTCGGCCAATTTTTTTAAAAATGAAGCCGCCGTCAGTTCTTTAATAATAATCCCGCTGTCATCGACAGCTCAACCCAGACGTCAGTTGCATCAAGATTCCGGCTGCTAATGACGCGCGCATTTCAAATTCTGCAACCGGTGGGAAAGTGCCGCGCCAAAACAATAGTGGGAGAGAACGGCGCTCCCGATGACGATCTGATAATTATTATGCACCCTGTAGACTGCAGCTATTCCTCAAGACTGCACTATCCTATTGCTTCTATGTCATTTGCACATTCTACCTCAACATTTTTCAATATTGTTGAAAGTATTTTCTAAAACAATTTCTAAAATAAATCAAATTAAAAAAAAAGTACTATATTTAACAGCCCCTCTAGGTCAACTGCAAAACCTGAGTGGTTCCCTCAGAACACAAAAAGAAGGTGGTTCCTAACAAGGTGGAGTTGGTAACTGAATTCCTGTTGGTGGACTCTACATCGAAAATGCTAAGTTTACAGAGCAGGTCACCATAATAAGGGCTAGTCTCGTCTAAACAGTAGTCTGCCCGCCGTTCCGTAAAGGCTGACGGCATACCAATGAGCGCAGGGCCTTGAACTCCGGCGGAGAAATGTTGACTTAGCATTTCTCGAGGGCATGCCTTAGGCGGCGCCATTTTGTACTGCGTTGTTCGAGATGAAAGATTGTTTGAATGTATAATACAGTGTGTCATTAAAAAAAATTCGCTCCCCCACTAAATATTGAAAAATAAAAAAAATCAATGAAAATTAAAAACCGACTACAAAACACTATAGCACTAAAAAGTTAGAGGTAATTTAAAAGAATCCCATTAAATTAGAAGTATGTATACATGTAGGTATTGTAGAAGGATAAATGGTAGTCGGTGCCTAAAATATATGTCCTGGGCATGAAACTGTGCATCGACTACAAATTATACTTCTACAATACCTACACGTACACATAATTCTAATTTAAATGTATTCTTTTAAATTATTTCTAACTTTTTAGTAGTGTAGTGTTTTGAAGTCGGTTTTTATTTTTTATTAAAAAAAAGTTCCCAATTTCCATCTCCAAAAGTTTTCACCAGAACATCACCAAATTACCTTGGGACTACTTTTACGCTATTTTATTAAACATACGGACATTACTAAAGGATGGGCCCCATTAGGCCTTATTTACTGCTGTCCATTGAAGAGTTCCGTTCTCCACCTCCGAAAGTCTTCATCAGATCTTCACCAAACTAAAATGGGACCAATGGGACAGATATACTATTTGAACAAAAAAGAATTGTCGAAATTAGTTAAGATTTGACGGAGTTATGCGAGAACATAGCACAAAAAAATTTAAAATAAAACATACGCGTCGAATTGATAGCCTGCTCCTTTTTTGAAGTCGGCTAAAAACGCGAAACCTGAAATAGAAAAAACTTAAAACTCTTTGTTTATCTGTTGAGTGGCCTATATCTAGTTCTCTTTAATAAGTTGTTTTTTTTTTTGCATTTAAGCGCCTCCCGCTTTCACACTACCTGCTTTAACTATAAGTGACAAATGTTCCATAGGACAGATAAGTCCATGCGCAATATTGTAAAACATAAAACAATTATTATGTCTGTGTCTGTATTTACTCCAAAAATATAGTTTCTTCAATATCGATAATTAAACTGTAAACAAAAGTTTACAGTAACACGTGGGGTTCAAGTCCCGGCATGGGTGGAATTTTTAGCCTTTAAATAGGTTTTTAAAATTATTTACGTTGAAATAAATAAATTCTGAATAGATAAATACTTATTCAGGGATAGACGAGTAAATAGCTGATTGACAGGGTTGACACTCATATAATGTACCTATGTTATATTATGGCTTGCGCTGCAAATGTTATTTTTGGACTTATTCACTCGATAGATGTTACCCATGGATAAACAAATAGATAGTACTGTCACGTAGCGTCAGTGGAAGCCAGCCTTGAGTACAAACGGGTCCATCAACATCACCATCTTTGACGCCCACTGCAGGACATACATTTGCGATAATCGCCACGCTTGGCAATAAATGTTCATTAGGTCACTAAACAGAAGAAGTCATCTTCGGTTTCAAATTGAACACCCCAAACAATATTTTGTCACCTTCATCGTCCCTCCGTAATTCTAAAGTCAAAGTAAAACCATGTACTCCGCGCGATGAATACACAACACGTTTTTTGTTCGGTATATTTGTCGATCCCGCGGGGCACGGCCACTGTATCGGGCGCGACAACGTGCAACGCGATAAAACGTCGCGCCATCTCGCTCTTACTCGCCACATAGAGCAAAATGGCGCTACTACCGGGTTATTTATGTATAATGCGCAATTCCAGAAACAATTTTGGTTAGTTTATTTATCATTTACACCAAGTTTTGTTCTACGATTTATCAAATTTTTTTGCTCAATTTTCCTTTATTATCTTTTTGTGGATTTGCTTTATAGTCGTTTTAAGGGTAGGTAACGGTTAAAACTATATCGGTCGGTGTTATTTATAAAACCACGATTCCATAAAACACTCCTCTGAGGCAGTTTAATTAGTCTGTGGTAACAGGAAAAACGTAACCACAGATTATTTAAACTGCCTCTGAGGAGTGTTTTAGAGGAATCGCGTCTTTTTAAATAAGACCGTACGTGTTTTAAGGCTGCTGTCTCGCTCGCGCAATTTAACATTTTTTGTAATTGAATCGTGTGATTTTAAAACGACACATGTCCTTTCATTACAACTTTGCAGGAAATAGAAAAAAACTGTTTTTTTCAAATACTAATATCTACAACAGCAATATTTTAGCATATTATATGATTTCAAAAGTGTTTTATTTATACCAATAACTATTTACATTTACAAACAATATCATTTGATTTCTGTATGAATAAACTACAATTTTTTTTTTCTAATGTAAATCAATAGGTAGGTGTAAATAATTTAATAAAGAAAAAATGGGCCAGTGTTATTTTAAAAACACATGTGACTTGTGTTGTTTTAAAATCACACGATTCAATTGTAATAAAATTTGTACCTATATTTTTGATAAGTGTGGTCTGTTGGTTTGTTAGATAATGAAATCATTTAATTTTAAATTCAATGATAAAATTACGGACATTCAAGGCATATTTTTCTTATCCTGTACCTACCCAGTTTTTGATTGAGAAAATTATATAAGTACTAAAATTATAATTTTGGAGACAACTTTTTTAGTATTTACTAAGCACAGGAAAACATCAAAGAGCGGTGGTAGGGTAGAACATTGGACTCGGAAACGAGAGACCCAGATTCGATTACCAGTGCGGGCATGTACCTATAACTTTGTTTTCTGAGTTATGTACATTTGTGGAGTTATAGTATTGGAAAATATTATCTATAATTATGATAAATGTTCAAGAGTCTGTCATCCCATACGCGTAGACAAGGGAAGGAACAATTAATTAAGTTCACGGACGCCGACCACAAGCCGCTTAAACAATATTTTTTTTTTTACAGATTTTTGTTGCTTTTCGTCCTGATTTTACAATACCACTCGCTAACTGTGATGGAAAACATCGTGCGGAAACCTGAGTGTCTGAGCTATTCACATACCTACCTCAGCGCTTGAAATCGCCAATCCGCGGTGGGCACGCGTGGTGATTAAGCCCATACTCTCTCCCTGAGAGAAGGCCTGTGCCCTACAGTGGGACGCACACAAAGGCTGCTTAATGTATGTATGTATAAGAAAACAAAACTCTATTCAAATTGTCCGTAATAATATTATCTACCAAACCCACCATTTATCGAAAGTATGCTCAGTGAGTTTATGTAATGTAAGAGGCGTATCTGCCTCTAATAGGATGTATATATTATTACCCAGCAAAGTTGTTTTGCCACATTCGTTAGCCTACGACCTCAGACCTACCAAATATATACAAAAATTTTCATAAAAATCGGCGTGAAGCCGTTTCGGTCCTCCGTCACAGTCACAATCTCGTGTCTATAACTCTATCGTGTCTATAACTCCTGTTCTATAACAAACACTGTGACACGAGATTTTTATATATTACTTATATTCTGAACTAATGTTAAATGCCGAGTAATAATAATACAAAGTAACTCTGTATATCGGCCGCCACCGGGCTCGGCATATCGGTCATGCTGCAGAGGCAAGAGCTCACAAAAACCCGCTTCAGCGCCAACTGTTTCAACGACACCATTCCAAAGAATTCCACTGCACTTGTCAAAGAGCAAATAGTCCTCGCAAAGGGATCGAAAACGTTAAAAAGAGGACGAAAACAAAAGAGTCGAGGCAAAAGGGGAATAAGAATGAGACGGGGCGTCCGTCGGGTCCCTATTCCAAGTCGAAATAGGGATTTTCTTGTGATGTGTTAATTTGTCTTTCTTTCTTCTTTCTAAATGTAATTGCTGTTCGAGAACCTGTAGATTCGTCTCTCTTTTAACGTGTCACTGACTTAGCGACTAGAAGATGTTTACACAGGGTGCTACGCAGAGCTAAAGCGACTTTATCGAAAATAACTTAAGACAGACTGGACCGATTTTTATGATCTTTGATTTTTTCGATTTGTGTCCACCCCGAATAGCAGAATGACTATGAAAAAAACGGTAAAAATTTAGGAAAACAATAGAGACTGAAGCGGAACGAAAGGCGCCCGGGCCAAAAGAAAAGCAGAAAAAAATTCTGATTTCTGAGTAAAAATGTTAGCACGCCATGAAGCGTAACTTTTTGTTAAGTTTTATCCGGCCAGTATTATGGAAATTAAAACCAAACTATGCTTGCTTGCCAAATCTCGCTAGACTTCGATAAGAAAATATTTTAAGCATTTGAATGTGATAGGAAGAGAAAAAGCGTAATCTTCTTTGCTATCGTATCGAGCGCACCTGATTAACTCTCTTTGTAGCAGGCTCGGCATAAAATAAATCATTACGCATTCGAAACACACTGTATTCTCGATAATAATAGACAATGCAGCACTACAGGGCTGTCAACTGCCGGCGAAGAAACGGATAACAAATAATTTTCCTCTAATAAATTTATAGAATGCGCGCCCCTTAATTAGCAACTAATTAAGCACATTATACTCGGAACATTAACTATCGAACGTTACATTTTTTTTATATTCACCCACCGTCACGTACAGTTGCAACGTTCACAGCCAATTGGGGCCGTCATTTAATTAGACAACGTAAAAAAACGCTCATAAAAGCTCACGTGAAGCTTTCCGACAATCGACACCCCTAGCGCGATCCAGTTGAACAAACGCCGCGCGCCGTTGCGCCCGCGCATCCGAGCCGCGCCGCGATTGGCTGACACGGTGCAGTGGGGAAAGGGAGAGCTGTATCTAGCTTCCTGAGTGCGAAAGGGAAGGAAACACTGCATCGGACGGATGCGAGGGGCTACGATCGTTGACTCGTTCCAAGGCCACTGGTGCAAGTGACTTTTTGTTCGAATCATGCCATCGGTGCCGACGAGTATCCGGAGAGGTGGCCTTTGCCGTCACACGGGTTGTAAGAGGCGAAGGGTCTCCAGGGTGTCTTAGTTTGAAAGGGTGGTGTAAGCGATGTGCACTTGACCTTGGTATTTTGGCCAAGGCCATGAATGTGAACCGAAGAAAGTTACTTGGTTACTCATATTAGTCACTTTCGACTTAATGATTCTTTTGTCACGTAATCGGAGCCAACACAGGTGTAATGCCCGACAAATAGCTTGTCAAATTACCTAATAATTTAATTATCGAACTAAAACTTGCGTGTAGTGCTTACACATTACTAACTTAATACCGGATAAACTTACTTGGTTTTTTGTCGGAAGAGTCCGACCACGATTAAGCTCTGCGAATCAGAGCAAAACCTGGTCGGACTCTTCCGACAAAAAACTGAGTAAGTTTATCCGGTATTAAGTTAATAATAATTTAATTGCTATTAGGTACCTGTCTATCACAAACTCATCCCGACTGCTCGGATTTTGTTCAAGTTATCTTCCGGTGGAGTTTTTACTTATGGTGTAAATCTTGGAAGGCTGTAACGTTGTGAATTTAAGGTTCGACGTACTCTAAAATATAAAAATTTGTATTTGAAATAGAATAGAAATCGGAAGCCGAACGTAATTATTTTACCAAAAATTACTATTTCTAACCAAAATCGCTTTAACTTTTTCGGCCTTATTCATAAAAACACGATTCCTCTAAAGCACTCCTAAGAGGCAGTTTATTTAATCTGTGGTTACGACTTTTCCTCGGCGTTTTAAGGAATCGAACTATATTCCTTAAGACACTTCAAAAACGCCGATTAAAATAGCCTTTGGTGAAGATAGTAGCCACATATTAAATAAGTTTAAGATTGGATTTAGAGGAATCATGTTTTTATAAATAAGGCTTTTAGTCTTTAACCTCATGTAAAAGAGAAAAATGTAGAAATACAAAAAGTCTTAGCAAAACTTTCTTTTTAATTTCCACTCTATTAGTTAAGTTCGGTTCAAAGATGAAGTCTGGGCGACGTCGCCGACACAAGAATTATATTAAAGTTCTTACAAGAATATTATTGTCAAATTTAATTTTGAATATTTCATCTTTCTTATGAGAAGAATACGTAAATGGGTTCTAAGATGGAGTCTGAGCGACGCCCACACAAGAATAATTAAAGTTCTAACAAGGTTTCTATTATCAAATCCAATTTCAATTATTTTATGCTTCATAATCATAAGAGTAGAATAAACATGGTTAATACAGTTCAGAAATGAATGGCAGTAAAAACAAATTATGAGCCAATTAAAGTCCCCCTGTATACCAATTGGAATAAACTGTTGAATAAACAGTTTCTTAAGTAACTTTAACAGTTTACTCGGCTACTTCATGTGGGTTGTGAACTTAAATAGTTTATTATGGAACAATACTTGAGGCACGTTCCATGTTATACATGAAACGTGCCTCAAGTTTACGTAGTCTTGCTTACGTAGACTCGCAAGATACGTTAGAGCATGAACCCCTAACGTCTTGATTTACTTGGTGCGTAGTAAAATTTTTCAAACATAGATATTTAATTACCGCGCGAACTTCAATTATCTCCATATTCGATTACTCGTTGCGACAGAACTAAAGGAGTATTATATTCCTTGGACAGAACACAAGTAAGAACCTTCTATGATTGAAAAAACAAAAGAGCATCAAAGTTTTTTATTTTACTATGTCAAATAAGTGGGCTATGCCTGCCAGTAGTTTCTTTTTCTCTATCCCCTCGTATGTCAAACAAAGAGGGGATGTATAAGCGAAGATGATGCTAAAAAGTACCCGCAACCGGCGAGCGTCGATTTACTGACTAGAACTACGGTACAAAGTTTAGTTAAATCATCGCGCGCGTGTGTGTGTGTGTGTGTGTGTGTGTGTGTGTGTGTGTGTGTGTGTGTGTGTGTGTGTGTTTGTGCATGTGCGCGCGTGTGCGTGTGCGTGTGAATATGTGTGTATGTGTCTACTAATAATTACTTTCTACTTTTAGTTTAAAAAAACCATACCTCTGGGTGATACTATCTATTCCAGAAACGTCTAAGGAACTAACAAAACTTCTCAGAATGGTTCGTTTTATGGCCCCGTCTAAAAACTACCCCAAAATTTCGTCTTCGTTCTAAAATAGACACCAACAGATGTGTGAAATAATGTTGTTATTTAACGCGTAACGGACACGATAAGAATTTTTCAAACTACAAACTTTTGGTAACGCTAGATAACGTACCTTCATGAAAGATAGGATGGGGTCAATGGATTATTATCGGCTTGTAAATAAACGCTTCCAGAAATGTACCTATTGTACTATCAAAAAAATCCATTGACCACCTACTTAATAATACACTTGAACTTAATGCTTAATGATTTTATAACTTACTAGCTGAATGACCTGGCAAACGTTTTTTTGCCATATTAATCAGCCTACGACCTATTCTCAGACCTACCAAATATACACAAAAAAATTCATAAAAATCGGTGAAGCCGTTTCGAAGGAGTTCGATAACAAACACTGTGACACGAGATTTTTATATATTATATTTATGTATTAGAATTACTGCCGTTTATTATTATACCCTGTGGTGTCTTAACGCAGAATAACGAGTTGAAAATCATAACCAGCTGGTTCTAAAACAACGTTAGTTCTTGGAAAAAGGACAATAGTTAAGTATCGGTTGTTTTTGTAGCAACCAACTATTCATTGCTTGAAAATGTCAACATAAGAATCGTTGCCCATGTCTAGTCATCTAAGTATAGATATCTGCTGATGATTGATTGATGATGTACAGCCGGTTTATTAAAGAAAGGGATTGAGTAACTATTTGTCTCTTGCTCACACAATATAGACGACATTGTATTTGAGCAAGAGGCTGTAGTTGTTAGAGGCTGTTTTGTGAAGTTGTATGTAGCAGACCCGTCAGTTGCTTCAGTTAACACTGTTATAAGTCTTTCAGTTTTACGGTATTATGGAAGGTTGCTAAAGCAAAGAGAAACGGGCAGTTGGTGCAAATATGAATAGGTATTCATAGGCAAACAACTTATGCTTAATAATAATATACCTACATAAACCTAAACCTAAATAGTTATGACAAACATACATAAACATTGATTAGTAGTTTTTATGTACAAATCAATTGTTTCTCAAGAAATGCTTCCAAAAACTGTGTTTGAAATAGATAAATTTTTTGCTACGCTGTGCTACGAAATTGGATTTTAGCATGTTGGTATTCACTCGAAATATATCAGCTAAAGTTATCGATTCCATAAAATACTCGCTGTATGTCTAAAATGACGTATGTCTTAATATGTTTCGGTGTTAAAATAAATTTACAAGTTGCTGAAACTTCGTAAATGACTTTCAACTACAGTATACTCATTTCTGCTACGAATTGCTACAAGACTAGTTTTCCGATACTAGATTTTAGGTTATATTCTTTGTGTTGCACTAACCCGTGCTGAGGACAATTCTAAAAACCTATGGCTAAAAATTCCACCCATGCCGGGACTTAAATACGCGACCTCTGGCTAACCGTGCCAGCGCTCTCCCAACTGAGCAAATGGGCAAGTGCAGGCATCGGCATAGTTTTTAGGTTTTTTCGATACCTACTAAGGTATGCTTAACAAAATCATGTAGCATGGTATTCTTGCGTCTTCCACAGCAGATGCTTTACTTAGGAAACACAACTCAACATAGGCCACAAATCTTTAGACGCCGTAAAACGTTATGGGATGTCTTTAGGACGTTACACATATTCCTTGTAACATTGGAAAGAAATTACCGATCGTCTAGCATTCGCAAGTTTTTATTTGCACTTCAGTTTTTATTTCGTACCACATACGGCTCAAGTTACAATGACATTTGTGCCGGTAAGTTTATACGTAGGCGGACGCCTACGCGTAAAGTCTGATGATTCACATGAGAAATAAATTAAGTCCCGTCATTGTTTTATTATCATTTCTTGTTAGTAGGCATTGCTTTCTAAATTCCTTGACAGTTATGTAAGAGTTTCAGAATGCGATATCTATGGGATACCTAGGTGCAGTCGACTGAGCAACAAGCTTTACAGCGCCGTACTCATTTACGTTACAAGCTACTTTGCAACCAACATATACTACTTATAAGCCTAAGCGTTACATCCAAAAATTGCTATATTATGTGTATAGATATAGGTATATAACAAGTTACCTCATGTATATAGAGAAAATCCAACCTATTGTTTTAAAAACCGTCTATTTAAATATCTTATAGACAATTGTTTCTATTCCATTAAAGAATATTTAGACTTTAAGCAACAAGTTCCTTATCACTGCGGTAGTAAATTTAAGATTCACTTTATAATTAAAAATAGTAATAGTGATAAATAGTAGTAATAATTAATCGTTATGCATAATAAAATAAATATGTTTTAGCACAATAAATTCATTCATCCATTCATATGAAGGTTTATGAGATGTGCCGTCGAACATTCCATCGTACATTCCACTCCAAGTCTATCTTTACACGCACCACCATCGAAAATATAAACAAAGCTCGATCAGTTGCCAACCGTACATGAGTCGGGAAGTAGCAATAAATGAAGATAATTTATACAGGGTTATTTCTGAAATACACATGTCGATTAGAGTTTGTCGTGTGCAACAACTTTTGTTCTACGACTTTCGATTTTTTTGAAATCTTCTAAGTACTGGATTTTTTCCTCTGTGTAATTACTTAGGTATTTTACTTTGTAGTGGCACTCTGATAGATATCTAATGCCTAAAGACATGTTGAATAGGATGTAAATTTTTCTATGCAGGACAATGATTTACTGAAGGCTGCGAACCTAAGAAACCTCTATGAAGCAGATATTTCAACAAATACAACTAACTCAACTCTCCAACCACATCCTGAGGTTTTCTGGAAGAGATCTCTTTGAGAGATAAGACCACCGATTGTATCCTATTAATAACTAGAAGTTAGGTAAAGAGTTATCTATCTGAGAAAAAAACTTATAAAACATAAGTTGTTTCCAAGCACAATCTGTAGTTTAGATTTTGCAGCAATTGCACATTTTATAAATAAACCTGTGGACCCAGGTTCTATTCCCAGTGCGGACATGTACCTACGACTTTATTTATTTTCATAGTTACGTAATCTATGAATTTGTAGTAGCAATACCACACGCTAATTGTGAAGGAAAACATCGTGAGGAAACCCGCGGCTTGCTTAGCTCCGCACGTATTGACTTTTCTTTCCTGTGGGCTAGGCCGCGTAAGCTCGGCTGTCCTAAAAATAAACACAGTAAGGGACATTCATTTTTCAAAACCGAGATACCTATGTATTTGCACTATTGGTTACTGGAACCACATAGTAACCAATAGGGGCATTTATCAGTTTTGAAAAACATGTCCCTTACTGTGTTTATTTTTGGGACAGGCGAGCTGTCAGGCGGTATAGGTGCTGGGCAAGCTTCCATCTAAAAATGTCCCAGGCACTGCAACGTCCGAGTGGCCCCTTCAGCCATCTGGTGTCAGTGAAGGTGCCACTGGACGCTGCATAAATCATCTATTTCTTAGATGCAGAGGCCAAAGTTTTTTTAGAAGCTAAAACATGGGAAACATGTAACGTGGGCTTCCGCGTATCTGCCACTACGTTACCACGCGTTAACTTAGGCGTGGGGCGCACAAGAAGGACGAAGGACGAGGGCGTGGAAATGTCGCGACGCGTTGAATAACAGTTCGCGTTCTCGCGCCGTCTTTTCTGTGTGGGTTACGTCCCACCGCTTCAGTACATTTTGCATGAAAGTAAAATGAAAGCAAGGACGCGTCTTTTCCGCGCCTTGGAACCACGTCCTTCCTAAGTGCTACTCGCCTTATATTTAGTACCTATCATACACAAAAATAAGTGCAGTAGTAGAGTCGACAACACATCCAACCTTTACACGCGTAAACTCTACTCAATTGCGTTGAAGGTGAGTTTGAACGTAAAATGTAAAGCTTGACTTGCTGTGGACTGTAAAGTCACCCAGCACATCAATCTTTATGTGCATGCAATTTAATCTCCGTGGGAATCAAACCCACGACCTCCGAATATGTAATCAGACATACCTAATACCGCTAAAGTAAAGTAAACTTTGTACCGTGAAATGTAAAGATTGATCAGTTGACTGTAAAGTAAAAGAATAAAGAAAGTGAATGAAAAATGAAAATATTCCAGAAGCGCGTACAAAATGCTTTGTCTCTTCTGACCTTGTTCTGACCTCAGGTATGATGGCACGTGTCTACCGATTTATCTGATTCCGGCAACTTCAGTGCTGAAATGAAAATTGAATACAACATTCCAAAATACTTAGCATAAGAGAGCGATTGGATACAAAAGATATCAATACTCAAAAAATATTTACCATTGAAGTCAAGACTCATAAATGTCAAAAATATCGGAATATACCGCCTTCCATTTCCAAACTATGAAAAGAAAATCTTAAAAAAACTGAATTGCGTTCTGAAGAAAAGATTTTATTTATAAGTGCCCACTGTTGATTAAATACACATGACATACCACATGAACAAAGGTGTTTTTTTCTTCAATGAGTAATGCAGAAACCAGTCTGAGATGTCTGTAGGACGGGGAGAGATGGAAAACAGGCCTCCCCGCCAGTTTTCCATCTCTCCCTGTCTCCAGCCATCTCGCACCACCCGGCAAGAATGCATTCAGGTCATCCCGCCATCTTCGCCTAGGTCTGCAGCGACATCGGTGTCCATGTTGCGGTTGCAATATTGGCCCACCTATCTGTGCCTGCCAATAAGCATAAATCCAACAACAAAAAAATAATACTAAAAAGACAAAAATAAGAAACTGAAATAAAAAAATAACCAACAAACACACTGCTGAGTATTACCACCAAGCAGGCGGGACCAGGTCGGTTGGTCCCGCCTGCTTAGTACATAGTCAATGCTCAGCAGTCGGGTTGTTGATTATTTTTAGTTTTAGTTTTTTTTTTGTCTCAAATGAATTGTATTTCATATGAATTCCAGTTTCAGAAAGTGGCGCAAGTCGACCTAAAGCAATTTCGTAAAAAAATTGTATTGTGCTTAAATCCTTGCTTTATATAAACAACGTCTGTAAAAACAAAGAACAGGGTTTGCTTAAATAAAATAAGTAGGTAAATAGATCGGAATTTTCGGCGAAATAATTTAATAGGTTTCACTTCCGTTTAATTTTGTACCAAATTTCGTCCAAAACTGTTCAGCCGTTTGAGAAACCGACAACGAAACTTATATTACTGACTAGATTCGTGAGGTGATCACATACCTCAGCAGAAATCGCTAATCCGCGGTGGTCACGCGTACTCTCTGAGAGAGAGCCTATTACATGCAGCGAGTGAGACGTAAGTATACCAGGAGTAAAAAAACCCCGTACCCATCCGAAGTTGTTCTAAAGGGTTCTGCTCGTGAATACAAGCAACTAGAATATAGGGAAAACTCGGAAATCTTGAAAATATTTGTCAACTGTTTTTTAATTATGGGAATTATTTATACCCTGTATAGACTGCTCGCAGTCTGTTAGCAGCTGTCAGTTGGCCAATATGCTTACAAAAAATAACAGTCAGCTGTTAACAGTAGATTAGTAGACTATTACCGTACGAGGAACAGGGGGTATATCTTGTATAGATACAATTTTACGTGGAATATTACGTGGAACTAGTACAACTTGATATTAACACGCGTGCACTCTATTCAGTTACGTTACGGGCGACTTTGCAGCTAAAATGTAAAGGTTGATGTGCTGTCGAATGTACCTACCAATCGTTCGCAACCACACAAGTTAGTTTGCCGGGTCTGGCGCAGCTTCTAATCGTGTCCAAGATGGCGGCCAGGCAGTACTCGCGTTCCTTTTTCAAATTCAAATACCATGGGGTGGAACGGCCACTGGAGCGAGCGAGATAGCTGGCCGACTCAGGTTTTATTAGGTACTTGGGGGTGGATTTTTTGTCCTTATCAAGATAGTGTTGCTACAATAAAGGTACAAATACAGAGGCTTAGGAAATAAACGGGTTTTCGTACCTATTACGATACAGTTACGATTTAGCCTTTAGCCTTGGTTGGAGTGAAATCTAGACTAGATAGAATTCTAAACGTTTTCTAATAAAGGAATTGACTAATATTTTTATACTTACAAAAATATTATTTTGCGATATAGCAACTTGTAACGTCATATTTTGTGCACGATTCGTATATAGCGTTTTCACATCATTTAACCAGACCGGAAGTAATTTTTTAAAGTCCTAGCTCAAACGGCCGTTATATCTCCATTGAGTTAAAGTACTTAACTCAATGGGTATCTCCAATGACATCAAATATTTTTCTTTGCAAGTTGTCCACTTTGCATAAAGCTAAGCAAACACCCTACACTCTGTCTTGCGTACTATAGTGGATAGGTACTATTAGTTTACGAGGACGAATCGTAATGTTATCAGTTCATTCCATTCCCGCTTCAAGTTGCGCGCACAAGCTCATAGAGTGCTTGAGGCGCTAAAATGTAATGAAAATTCTGTCTTATCACAACTAGAACCATCATCATTATTGTCACCTAGTTTATGTTTAACGTAGTCTTAACCATTACACATATCTTCCGGTTCACTCTTCGAAGCGAATACCAAACCTTCTGTCGGTATCCTCTTCACTGTCAGCAAAGGGCACGGGAGCACTTTTTTATCTCCCTCATACGTGCAATTTTCCGTTTTGTGGGAATCAATTAGTTTATGCGGGTATTCAGTAAAAACTGCCATGCCCGGCTAAGCGCGGCACTCACTAGCTTATGCATTTCGCGTTTTTTTATGTACGTAATTGTCAGTTTCGTTTTCTGTGAGAATAAACATTGAAAATTAAATGAATTAGCGTTGTGTTAGAAATGGTGTAGAAAAAGTAGTCGCTGTTATATTTATACACTTTATTTTCTGGCTCAGACAAAATGTCACGAACGTTGTGTCTATGGTACCTACACCACTGCCTAAACATTATATATAAGTACAAGTATTACGATATTAGCGTTAAGCCGGGTCTCCTGCTCGTGTTTATCATGAAACATTACACAAAACAATCGGTTTTCAATGCTCCAAATTAACTTTTTATTTTGCTTCCCCTAGCAACGAAAATGTTTTGCGCAAAGAAAACTGAAGGTTACATAGATGGCCGCTAGATGGCGAGCGCTGTCTTTAGACAACGTTTGTTGTATGGGGGCCCCATTAAGTATTTATTTTATTCTGTTTTAAGTATTTGTTGTTATAGCGGCAACAGAAATACATCATCTGTGAAAATTTCAACTGTCTAACTATCACGGTTCATGAGATACAGCCTGGTGACAGACGGACGGACGGACGGACAGACAGCGGAGTCTTAGTAACAGGGTCCCTTACCCTTTGGGTACGGAACCCTAAAAATTTCGAAGAAATCTTTGTCACACCCCGCGTCCTCCGCCCCAATGAGATCAGAAATAGTCCTCGTCATTTGTTTAAGTTTTTTGTCGGGCAGTAGGTATAGTTCGATTCCCAGTGCGGGCTTGTACCTATGACTTCGTTTATTTTTTAAGTTACGTACCTACATCTGCGAATTTGTAGTAACAATACCACACGCTAACGGTGGACGAAGCTAAAAATTCCTAAATTAAAGTAAAATTTTCTTGGTGCATAACTTTGCCAAAAGTTTAGACTGGTCACTCTATACACATAACCCATGGTTAGCTGGAAGAAAATACGTTTTAGTATGAAGCTCGCCTTTGTGCTGTATTTCTTGTGCAATAAAGAATTTTCTTTTCTTGTGCAATTGGTTGGCTCCGCACATAACGACTTGTCTTTTCTGTGGGATAGGCCGACTAAGCTGCGAGGCTGATATAGGTGCTCGGCAAGCCGACTCCATCTAAAAAACAATGTCCCAAGCACTGCAGCGTCCGAGTGGCATCTAGTATGAGTAAAGGTGCCAATGGATGCTGTATAATTCATCTCATTCCGTAGATGCAAAGGTCAAAGTTTTTTATGAGGTAGGTACCTAGTCCCGGATAATCTAATCTGGCAGTATTTTCTTTTTGTTTAGAAATAATATATTGTTGATAGATTTCTTATCAATTATTGTTTCTTATGTATTAGTTACTTTAGCCCAGACGACACAGACATTGCCCACTTTTTGTATAAAATGTGGAGGTGGATGTTACTAATTCCTTTCGCTTTTCCTCATTTCCAGGTAACAATCAACTATCAATACACTATGGACAGAAATTAGTGCTAGAATCTTCACTGCGAATCTACGGTCTTCTCCCAAGTCTTCGGAATGAGCTCCGAGCCCACTTCTACGTACTTCTGACAACTGCTTCGTCCTTCTATTCTGTTCTCGGGACGTACCTGGGCCTGGTAACTCCACCACCGTTGGCGCTGTCCATTCGCCAACGGCGGCAGAGTTCCTGCTCCTAGATGCGAGGTTCTACAGGCTGCCAGAACATTAAGGAGATGGAAGAACTGTGAAGAAGATTGATGAAGAGTTTCTCGTTATTTGACACAATCTTGTCTGTCGAAATTTGATGCGTTGCTGTGATCAGTTTACCTATTTAGGTAGGTACTCCAGTGTATGTGACATTTCAGGATGTTATGCCTAGGCTTGCCAACTTTTTTTACGACAAATATAGTAGATATTTTCGAAGCTAATACCTCTAAAAATATAGTAGATGGCAAAATTATGGTAAAAAAATAGTAAAAAGTAGCGGCAGTCGTGCCGTCCGCTTTACGCAAAATATAGTAGGTAGTTTCGCCTACTATATATTTTTTTTAGAAATTTAGTATTTGTGCCCCTAATATAGTAGGATACTATATTATATAGTAGGGCTGGCAACCCTAGTTATGCCAGTGCGTATTATAAGCGCAGTCGGCATTCCTATATAACATTACATTAACTCACGCCTGTATCCCGGAGGGGCAGGCAGAGACCAAGGTCTGCCACTTGCCACGATCCTGACAGATCACTTTCGCTTCATCAGCATTCATTAGTCGTTGCATGCACGCACGCCGGTTTCGGGTACTTTTTATCTTGCCCTTTGCTAATACTTGGTCGACAGTCGAGGAGAGACGGAAACGTACACAGAGATGAAGACTGACAGGTAGACAGTAGATAGGCAGGAAGATAGACATGCAGACTGAAGATTGTCAGGCAGATATCTAGGCAGGCAGGCAGGTAGACAGACAGACAAGCAAGTTTATGTCACCCTTCAAGTATGGGACGTCCCTTACCGGTCCTTTTCATTCACATTCGCTCGATATATTTCTTTCGTCAATCTTTTTCCCCTTCTCTCCATATTGTCGTGATTTCCGGTATTTTTGCGGCAAATGTATAATTTAATTTACGATTAGACATGATTTTAAGACAGCCGGTGATTTATGAGACGTATTTAAAATCATTTAGAATATTTATTTATTTTAAAAGTAGTCATTCGAGTAGAATTGTATTTTAAACGGATTTGCCAAACATTGGCGCCAAGAACAACCAATGCCATGTGCGCGCCTACAGTCTATAAAAAGGAGGGCTCATCGATAGACGGGCATTCTTGTTCTGGCGCTCGATGTGATCGGGCGGAAGCTCTGCCCAATTTAAGAATTTATGCTGGGTTAAATGTTGAAATTGTACATGTCTGAAATTATTATGCAGTACTATAAATAAAGTGAAATTGATGAAGTGAATCGTGTTGTTCATTTCAATTCAGAAGTGGGCGTGTGCTTGCGTGCCATGCCGAGCGGAAACGGTAAGTAATTTCGATTAATTTTAAAATACTTAGTTGCGTGGTGAAGGTACACACCAATACTAAAAATTACATTATTGAAGCGGCTCTCAGCCATCCCATGATTACTTTTGGTGAAATTGCTATGATGTATTCACCTTATGCAGTATAGTATTTGAATAGTAACGGTAAACGTTAATGTTGAGTCGCTTGGTGAACCGTTGTTGGTTAAAGTAATGATTATTTTATTTTAAGAAACTTAATGAGAAGTCATTCGTTACCATACGTTAAAAGTGCGTACATTCATCAGCTGAACTGCTGTAGAGTATGTGAACAGCCATGTAGGTGCGCTGTTTTGAGAGTGCGGCCATGTAGGTGTGCTGCTTTAGAGTAGGTGAACAGCCATGTAGGTGCGCTGTTTTGAGAGTGCGGCCATGTAGGTGTGCTGTTTATGAGTAGGTGAACAGCCATGTAGGTGCGCTGTTTTGAGAGTGCGGCCATGTAGGTGTGCTGCTTTAGAGTACGTGAACAGCCATGTAGGTGCGCTGTTTTGAGAGTGCGGCCATGTAGGTGTGCTGCTTTAGAGTACGTGAACAGCCATGTAGGTGCGTTGTTTTGAGAGTGCGGCCATGTAGGTGTGCTGCTTTAGAGTACGTGAACAGCCATGTAGGTGCGCTGTTTTGAGAGTGCGGCCATGTAGGTGTGCTGCTTTAGAGTACGTGAACAGCCATGTAGGTGCGTTGTTTTGAGAGTGCGGCCATGTAGGTGTGCTGCTTTAGAGTACGTGAACAGCCATGTAGGTGTGCTGTTTATGAGAGCGTGGCCATGTAGGTGTGCTACTTTAGAGTAGGTGAACAGCCATGCAGGTGTGCTGTTTATGAGAGTGTGGCCATGTAGGTGTGCCGAATTGTTCGGAACCATGTAGGAGGTTCTGAGTTTGGGTATATATATATAAAGAGAGACAACTGGCCATGTAGGTGTGCCGAATTGTTCGGAAACATGTAGGTGGGTCCAAGTTTGGATATGTATATGAAGAGAGAGAATTGGCCATGTAGGTGTGCCGAATTGTTCGGAACCATGTAGGAGGTTCTGAGTTTGGGTATATATATATAAAGAGAGACAACTGGCCATGTAGGTGTGCCGAATTGTTCGGAAACATGTAGGTGGGTCCGAGTTTGGATATGTATATGAAGAGAGAGAATTGGCCATGTAGGTGTGCCGAATTGTTCGGAACCATGTAGGAGGTTCTGAGTTTGGGTATATATATAAAGAGAGACAACTGGCCATGTAGGTGTGCCGAATTGTTCGGAAACATGTAGGTGGGTCCAAGTTTGGATATGTATATGAAGAGAGACAATTGGCCATGTAGGTGTGCCGAATTGTTCGAAACCATGTACGTGGGTCTGAGTTTGGTTTCTATGCGTGAAATCTACTATATACGTGTACTAGATTATGTGGAATCATGTAGGTGCATTCTAACATAAAAGTAAGTATGATTTCTACGAATGTACAATTGGCCATGTAGGTGTGCTAACTTATACGAAACCATGTAGGTATGTTCCATGACCAAGTAGCATTGTGCTACTACCATTTTGATGTAGAAAGAAAATTAACCATAACTTAAACCAGGATTCAAGTATTAATGTCTTTTGTTTTTGTTCGAAGTTTAGGTACTGTAATGGTAATTGTTATTAACTCTTAGAAAGTAAATTGTGAAAGTTAAGAGTAAAAACAACAAATTAAGCGAATATAATTATGAAGACACAGTTAAAATTATCTTCAAAACCGAAGTGGGTACGTATAAGGGTCAAAATGCCAGAATAAGACAACTTTGTGACCTTTGCAGAATCGTGATGACTTCGGATGAAAGAGAAAATCCGCAACCAGAGGAGCCTCAAAAAACAGGGAGGCCATCTTCAGAAAGAAGATCTAGGCGGCGAGACCGCTCCTCTGATGTGGTTCAACCTCAAATTCAAAGATCCAGACGGCGAGATCGTTCGTCAGACTTGAAGCGACCTACGGAAAGAAGGTCTAGGCGACGTGACCGTTCGTCGACCGATACATCGTCCACCACATATACTTCTGATGAGCGACGGCGTCGTCGGAGAAGGCATCGCCGGCGCAGACGTTCGAGGTCTTCCTCTTCTTATTCCCGTGAAAGACCGCGAAAATTTCGACGTTCCAAATCTACGTTGAGACCGGAAGACGTGATACAGATACTGTCGTCGCTCCAAGGAGGATCAAGTAAGACTTTTGCCTCTTTCAATCAACACCTTAATGTGATACCCGATTTCGATCCCAATAATAAGGCCCAGAGTACAAATAGGTGGATTAAAAAGGTCAATGAATGTGCGCTAATATACGGTTGGGATGAGAAACAAACAATGCATTTCGCCTTGCAAAAATTGTGTGGTTTGGCAAAGAAGTGGTATGAGGCACTATCAAGCGTAAATTTTAATTGGACTGAATGGCAAGAAAAATTGGCGAAAGCTTTTCCTAATGATGAAAATTACGGAAAATTGTTGGAAGAAATGCTATCGCGTGTTACTCGTCCTGATGAAAATCTGAGAGAGTACTTTTATGAGAAATTGTCGTTGTTAAGTCGTTGTGAGATAAAGGGTAAGAAAGCCGTCGAATGCATCATCTATGGGATTACCCATAATTCTATTAGGAATGGGGCTCAGGCTCTAAGGTGTAATGAACCAGAAGATTTGTTGAATTATCTAGTATCACAACATCCCCAGACACGAACGCTCCCTACTTCGACTTACCGTAGACGAGAATTTAGATCTTATAATTCTAATGCGGTTGGATCGAATTCTAATCCTACCATAAGACCAGTCCTTGCGAGTCCAGCTACTGACGACAAAACAAAGTTTTGTTTTAATTGCAAAGAAAAAGGTCATTTCTTCCAGTCATGCTCCAAACCTCTCATAAAGTGTAGGAAATGCGCAAGAATTGGGCATGATTTGGATTCTTGCATTCGTAAACCCCTAGTGAGTTCAAACGAAAAAGTTCGTGAGAGTGAAGATCAGAGAACTATGAAAATCAGTTGACTATCGAGCAAAACAAACAAAAAATTCTTCAAGTCTGTTAAGGTTAACCATACTGACCTCGATGCGTACATAGATTTCGGAAGCGATTGCAGTTTAATCAGAAAATCTAGTGTAAAGTCTCTTAGCGTTGAGGAGAATCTGTTAGATTTGCCAACGATTAGAGGGTTTGGGAACGCTATAATAAGACCACTTTTCAAAATCGAAGCGGAAGTTAGGTTAGATGAGATAGGGGCCCAGATAGAGTTGTTCGTAGTTGAGGATGAGTACTTACAGACAGATATTCTTATTGGACAAAACTTTACCGAATTACCTTTTGTCACTGTTCTTAAAAATAGCAAAAACTTGCTCTTTTATCGTAGCCCAAACAGTGATATACAACTCGAAAATGACAAAACTAAGACTTATAAGTTATTTGTTCTGCATGACACAAAATTAGAAAATGATTGCTTAGTAGAAGTATACGCCAGTGAACCCTACTCTGGTGACATATTTGTTGAAGGTGGCACCCGAATATATCCAGAAAAAGAGTATCATTTACATACTGGTTGCTATAAACTAGATAACGGTAAAGGGGTATTGTTCATTACTGGGTTCAATAGCTCATTACTAGAATTAAAGGCCAATTCAATGATTGCCAGAGCGAGAGCAGCTACAGAATTTAAATGCTTCCGAATAAACACAGAGGTTAATGACTTGGTTCATCCACTAGATAAAAATGAGATAAAAGTTGGCGAAGAATTAGGAAGCCAAAAACAAGAAGATCTTTATAAATTATTAGAAAAGTATAGAGGTTGTTTCGCGACAAATTTACAAGAATTAGGCTGCACTAACGAAGCCCAAATAAGAATTGAGTTGCATGATAAGTCTCCGGTATTTTATAGACCATACCGCATGTCATTTTCCGAAAGAGATAAAGTCAGAGAAATTGTAGATGATTTATTGGAAAACGATATAATTCAGGAATCACAATCTGACTACGCGAGTCCCGTTTTACTCGTACGAAAGAAAAACGGCGAACAACGCCTTTGTATAGATTTTCGAGCTCTAAATAATAAAACTATCAAGGACAAATATCCTCTACCCTTAATAGACGACCAATTATCGATTCTTAGCGGAAACAAATATTTTACGACCCTTGATCTAGCATCCGGGTACTACCAGATACCAGTAGATACAAATAGTAGACATCTAACCGGGTTTGTTACTCCAGACGGCCACTACGAATTTAAGAGAATGCCATTTGGATTAGCGAACGCGCCAGCAGTATTTCAGCGAATGATAAATAAAATCCTTGGTGCACGTAGATTCACGTTTGCTTTGGCATACATGGACGATCTTCTAGTGCCTTCTTCCACGATAGATGAGGGATTTGAACGGTTGGAAGACGTATTGCAATTGCTGAAAAACGCAGGACTCACCCTTAAATTGCCCAAGTGCAGTTTTTTTAATACTCAAATTGAATACTTGGGTTATGAGATATCGCCCTCTGGGATTAGACCGAGTGAAAGAAAAATATTAGCCGTTAAAAACTTTCCAGTGCCCCGCAATGTACACGAGGTTAGGCAATTCTTAGGGCTGGCCAGTTATTTCAGAAAATTTGTTAAGGGGTTTGGTGAAATAGCAAGACCATTAACAAAATTACTAAAAAAGGAATCTATCTGGCAGTGGTCTACAGTTGAGATGGATTCCTTCGATACCCTTAAAAGTAGACTAATCGATCGACCAATTCTGGCCCTTTACGACCCAAAATTAGACACTGAATTACATACCGATGCGAGTTCTTTAGGGTTGGGGGGTATTTTGCTCCAATGGCAGAGTTCCCCTAGAGTGCTGAAGCCCGTCGCGTACTTCAGCAGGCAGACCACACCAGAGGAACGCCATATGCATTCCTATGAATTAGAAACTCTTGCGGTGGTCTGTTCCCTCAAGAAATTCCGCGTGTACCTCTTAGGGTTGAATTTTGTTGTATTTACGGATTGCAATGCGTTGAGAACGACCCTTACTCGAAGAGACTTGATACCTCGAATTGCAAGATGGTGGCTCCAAATAAGCGAATTTGACTTCAAGATAGAATATCGAGCAGGCCTTAAGATGGCGCACGTAGATGCTTTGAGTAGGAATCCCATTATGGAAAAGGCCTCAGAGGCACATCAACCCGTCGATAGTTTTCCCACCGTTTTGAATATCTCCTCTGATAACTGGTTACTTACACTACAATTAGCCGATCCCGAGCTGGCGCGCGTCACAAAAATCCTAAAACCTGATAAAGATGAGGAGTCTGTTGAGATAAAGAAAAACTATGTGTTTAAAGATAATGTCCTGTTTAGAAAAGTTGACGACCAACTGCGTTTAGTAGTCCCCAAGAATGCTAGGTGGCAAATTTGCAAAATTAACCACGACGATATGGGGCATTTTGGGTTTGCGAAAACATTAGAAAGAGTTCAGAGTAAATATTGGTTTCCCAAACTTCGGAAGTTTGTAAAGAAATACGTGTCTGCGTGCATTAGTTGCGCCTATAATAAGGATAGCGCTAGCAGAATACCATCAGGGCATTTGCATCCAATAGATAAAATTGGAATCCCATTTCATACATTGCATTTGGACCATGTTGGCCCATTCGTAAGGAGCAAACTTCAAAATAGTTACATATTGACCATAGTCGATGGTTTTACAAAATACTTATTCGCGCGACCTGTTCGAGACACAAAGACAAAAAGCGTAATAAAAATATTAGAGAGCATTTTTTATGACTTTGGGGCCCCCAAAAGAATAATATCAGACCGTGGAACTGCTTTTACTTCCTCACAATTTAAATCATTTTGCGCTGATAGTGGGATCAAACATGTCTTGAACGCGGTGGCTTGTCCGAGAGCCAATGGACAGGCCGAACGTTTCAATCAGACCATTTTGACTGCATTATCAACGCAAAATTTTAGCAAAGAGGAACGGGATTGGGACAAGCAATTAGGTAAAATTCAGTGGGGAATTAACAATACCGTACATGCTTCTACAAAAAAATGTCCTTCGGAATTGATGTTTGGAATGAAATTTTCTAATCCAGCTGAAAATTTTTTGAGTGTAGGTGATAGCAATATAAATGTCCAAAATACCGACCGTATCAATGACATTAGAGAGGAAGCTAGTGATAGAATAAAAGTGACTCAAGAAAAACAAAAAGAAAAGCATGATGCTAATAGAATAGCTGCACCTTTATACAAAGTCAATGATTTAGTAAAGATTACGAAAACATGTTTTAAAAATAATGGTATGAGTACTAAACTATTGCCCAAGTTTATCGGACCTTATAAAGTCGTGAAAGTTTTGGGTAATGATCGCTATGAAATTTCCACTGTACCAGGTTTTAAACAATCACGTCTATATGAGAGTGTTGTTGCATCGGACAGAATGCGCCCATGGATCCATATTAAGGCCTTGAGTATCTGTAATGATTCTTCTGGTTCTGATTCTACTAGTGAAGAGTTTGTTAGGCTCCGATAACGATACTGTACGGCCTCTAGAATAATGCATGCATAGTAATATTTTAAGAATAAGTACTTAATAAATTATATACTTATTGTATAAGATACTCCCATTCTACGCGGTTTTTACAAGTTGGGCCAAATGTCGTGATTGTGACGTTAGGATGAATCGCTTGATAAAAAAAAAAAAAAAAAGCTTAGTTTCAATAGGTTAAAGTTATGTTGATTATTTTAATTAAGGTTATTATCAGCTTGGTGTATCAATCGTTGTTATTACGTGCACCGGAGGTTTGCACTTTATCAGATGGCCGAATGTCGTGATTTCCGGTATTTTTGCGGCAAATGTATAATTTAATTTACGATTAGACATGATTTTAAGACAGCCGGTGATTTATGAGACGTATTTAAAATCATTTAGAATATTTATTTATTTTAAAAGTAGTCATTCGAGTAGAATTGTATTTTAAACGGATTTGCCAAACATTGGCGCCAAGAACAACCAATGCCATGTGCGCGCCTACAGTCTATAAAAAGGAGGGCTCATCGATAGACGGGCATTCTTGTTCTGGCGCTCGATGTGATCGGGCGGAAGCTCTGCCCAATTTAAGAATTTATGCTGGGTTAAATGTTGAAATTGTACATGTCTGAAATTATTATGCAGTACTATAAATAAAGTGAAATTGATGAAGTGAATCGTGTTGTTCATTTCAATATGTCCAAACCAACGCAACATTTCTTTCTCAATTCTAGTCACTACATACTCATCTAAGTTTTTACCTTTTCGGTGTACGAGTACTTACTCTCATACAAACGTGATATGTTTTCAATTTGCCAAATGTTTAAAGGATACCTACGAATAAACAATCACTGGAGGATACAAATAGAGGTTTGGTCATGTTTATAATTGCAAATTAACAAAGCATAAATTCACTCCTGTATCCCGGAGGGGTAGGCAGAGACCAGGGTTTGCTCCTCTGCCACTTACCACCATCCTGATAACCCTTTTTTTTTATTGTTTGTTTTATTGTTTTTTTTTCTTTTTTACCTTTTGTATTGTGATTTAATATTTTATGTTGTAACTTGTTAATGTATATGTGTGTTTCTGTTGATGAAATAAATGGATTTCTTCTTCTTCCTTTTTCGCTTCATCAAGATTCATTAGCAGCTGCATGCCCGCACGCCGTTTTTGAGTACTGAGAAGGCTCTAATTTATTGTTAACTCGTTTAATCTCAATAATGATTAACAAATAAGAAATAAGAGCGGTGGTAGCCTAGTGGATAGAATGTTAGACTCGGAAGCGAGAGACCCAGGTTCGATTCCCAGTGCGGGCCTGTACCTATGACTTTGTTTTCTAAGTTATGTACATTTGTGAAGTTATAGTAACAATACCAATCGCTAACATCGAAGGAAAATATCGTGAGGAAACCTGAGTGTCTGAGCTATTCACATACCTACAACAGCGCTTGAAATCGCCAATCCGCGGTGGGCACGTGTGGTCATTAAGCCCATACTCTCTCCCTGTGAGGAAACCTGAGTGTCTAAGCTATTCACATGCCACAGCGCTTGAAATCGCCAATCCGCGGTGGGCACGTATGGTTATTAAGCCCATACTCTCCCTGAGAGAAAGCCTGTGCCCTACAGTGGGACGTATATAGCCTGCTTATGAATGATAAACAAAATCAAGCCTCTATTTCTGTAATCTAAACATACTGATCGTTTCTCTCTTAAGAAGGTACTCGAATGAAACTAAGAGCTAACTAACAAATCTTTAATTAAACAACATCGTACCGAGTTAAAAAAGCATGCATCGACAAATTAGGTAGGTAAGTATATCCCGTGACGTATAATGTATACAATAATGTCTGTTAGAAATAAATTGGCAAAGCATTCTTAGTCTATCCGCGAGCTTAGTCTAGACGACAATATGGCTATCCGCGTACGGTATAGAATTTAAAATAGTTTTATATTTTACTAGGCTAGACACCTACTTACTTTTAAGAAGGCAAAATTTTATGGCAAATCGAAAATTATAGAAAGAAAGAAAGACATTTATTACACCAACAAGACACACCACAGAAACAAAATAAACGGATTACATTAGGGGTCATCCATACAGTACGTCACACTAACTTCGTGATTTTTGACCCCTCCCCCGTCCTTGTCACAATTGGTCACATTAGTGAGACCCCCCCCCCCACCCTTCCTTAATGTGTCGTCACCTATTTTGCAATTTTACATTCAGAAATTAATAAATTAAACAGCAGTGCCAATATACAAACATTTAAAAAAAATAACAAAACAATACATTACTAGTAATTAATTATATTTTTGGAATGTGACGTCACGAAACTTAGAGGAGCCCTCCCACCCCTTGTCACACAACGTCACACTTTGTCGACCCCCTGCCCGCCCCTTAACATGTGACGTACTTTATGGATGGTCCCTTATTAAAAACCTATTTAGACGCGAAAAGTTCCACCCAGCCATGTCGGTGCCTATAAGTAATACTGAGAAGCTTGTAGAAAGGTTCGAAATTTCGCCGACGCCTGCACGTGCCCAGTAGCTCAGTTGGGAGAGCGCTGGCACGGTTAGCCAGAGGTCGCGGGTTCAAGTCCCGGCATGGGCGGAATTTCTAGCCTCTAAATAGGTTTTCAAAATTGTCCTCAGCACGGATTTGTGCAACAAAAAGAATATAATAGATTACATTATTATTATGCATTACATAGAATAACTTCTGAAAGTCGTAATAAAACTTTGACATCAGATTAATATCAGCTGCGTTAGCATTATTTTGTCTTGTATCTTACTGTTGAGGAATCTGGAATTCTGGATACAAAGTCTACGCTAAGCCAGCCGAAAACGTTAAAACCAAAACAAAAAAAAAATTAACCCCTGGTTCACGTACACTAAAAATAAGTTAATAACAGTTCTTTTTTTACGCACTTCGGCCATCTGAAAACTGTTAACAGTAGATTAAGTTTATACGAGGAACCGGGGGTAACACACACAAAAATGCTTTTTTCGATTTGCCATGGTTTCTGTACATTATAATACACAGACTGCATTTAAAAACTGACATCCCTTTAACTAAAGTAGGTATATAAAGATAACAATATAGGAAAATATCTTAAGACTTATCGTAGGAATGTCAGCAGTTTCACCTACACAAACTTTTTCAAGGGTACGCCATGATCAACATCACCTGTGCAGAGTTAAAAGTTACCGTAGTTTTGCGTTTTAAAAACAGTTTTTTGGTTGATTTTCAAGTCGTAGTCTTCTTTGTTAAAACACGATTTCTTAAAACACATTTGAGGAGTGTTTTACAGCAATCGTGTTTTTTATAAATGACACCGTCAGAGTACGCACATAGTATGCAGCATATTAACAAGTCCTCCAAGTTATGCGAAACGTAAAGTTGTGCCACATTAAATCTGTAGAATTCTAAATGACCCGATCGGACCACCATAACAATGTTTTTTAATTGTTATTTTCAAGGTCATAATCTAAGTTATGACCAAGTCATAAGTAAGTTATTTATTTATCTCCTCACAGAGGTATAAGGACACATAGTAGGTACAATTTGAGTAATCCGGACTTATTCCTATGTGAGAGACTGGAGTCCATACAATCTCCAGACATTATCGTCAGTTACCTGCGATAGACTTATGAGATCAACCACCATGCTCCATTAACTCGTTTTAATTTACATCGTGCAGAAAAACAGCCAGTTTATACCATTACCAATTGGCAAACATTCAGTCGGCACCATAACATAAGCAGCCTATATACGTCCCACTGCCCTACAGTGGCCTCACAGGCCTTCTCCCAGGGAGAGAGTATGGGCTTAATCGGCACCATACTATATTTTAATCACTTAAGGGGGTCCAGGGAGTAACGCTAGCGCCACCGAGGACAAAAAAACATGTCTTTTTTTTACAGATCTAATTTGCAAAAAGTGTCGGTACAATCGCTCAGAAATCAGAAATCAATAATTTATTTCAACGTAAAGAATTTACATTCTGTTTGTTGAATGTCAATGTACTATGTTACTATGTTAGCCGCTGCCTTCGGGCCGTATTTGTAGTGGAGAAAAAGGCAGCGGGAAATAAAAAACTCCACTCTGACCATCTTTTCTCAAATCATCTTAAACTTATACATCAAAGCCTATATTATTATGATATGATTCCGTGATAGCCACCAATAACTTTAAAAGCCAAAATAACACTTACAAAAGTAGGAAAAACATTAATGCTGCGGCCAGACACACGAACACGCTCAATCATGTTAACAGTGATTTTTAGTGTATATGTTATAGGCAATGTGTATAATGCAGGCATTCTATACATTTCCTAGGTATTGTATAGAATGCCGGTGTCGTCCAGGCAATGTGTGAAATGATATTGAATGTTCAAACTATTTTACACTTTACCTAGGAAATGTATGGAATACCTAGGCATTGTATAGAATGCCGGTTGACGCATAGGTAATGTATGTAACGTGTTTTTTTGCGTAGACAGCGTTTCTCACATACCAGTTCCCTTCGGATAAACATTTACAACGTACAGTCAAGTGCACGTAGAGCTTAACATTTTGACATTTCCACCTCTCTTATCTTCTGCGATATTAGGACAAAATCGAATGGCATTTGACCGTACCAAAAAATTGCTGCAGACAGTCGTCCTGTTCATTTCTTACCACTTGATTATGGAAATTTGATCATGATACAAAAAATTCAAATTCATCAATAAACACTCGATTCTTTGTAGAAGCCGATTCTCTATTAGTACGCAATTCTAAGTAAAACCTTTCTTTCATTAGTAAGTACCGCTGATCAGTAGCCATTTTCCATTTAATAATCACACAAACAATGAATGATCACACTCTCAGTTTAGAACCAATGCATAAACTAAAAAAATACGTCTGCATTAAACAAAGGAGTGCTGCGTACTAACACAAAGGTTTGATGGAAGAGAATGCTTTTTGCATTAAGCACGCCCTTGTACACTTACAATGTAATTAGTGCAATAAAGAATTAAAATAAATAAATAACACAACGGACGAGTTGCAACTTGTTTACGGGGTAGTCCCGCACGCCGCGCACTCGCCTCCTTCCCGTGGTCGTTCATTATACACATTGCCTGATGCGCTTCGGGCATTTTATACAATACCTAGGCAATGTATGAAATGAATCGTATTATACACATTGCCTTAACATTTTAGGCAATGTATACAATGCCTAGGCATTCTATACAATGCCGGATTATACACATTGCCTATAACATAAACACGACAACGAACCTGGGATCACGAACGTTGCCGTTTCTGGCGTTAATGCTATCTAGTCCTAGGCTTTTCGCCTTAGGTTCACGGCCATGGGTCCTTAAAATTACTATTAACATGATTGAGAGATTGTACTGACACTTTTTGCAAATTTGATCTGTAAAAAAATGTTTTTTTTCCTCGGTGGCGCTAGTGTACCTACCCCTACTCCCTGGACCCCGTTAAACGGCTCTAACTCTTTATTTTTTGTAATATATAATATAACAGACATAAAACTGGTACACGCAAAAAAATCCTCTTCATCGTATTATACAAATAATTTCCTCTTTTGTTAAGCTGTATGTGGATTTCAAGACAATAAAATATTTTATATCATTACTCCTACAGGTTTAATTCCTTAATTTCAAATGCTCTGAACGAAATTATTATTAAAAAGATTTATTTAAAAAAAATATCTTGATGTGTATTATACTCTAGACACTTCGTATGTCAGGAGGTAAGTCACCCATATTATCGCATACAGAAGTTATTATAATTATTTACTTTTTACGCAGGTAATTATTACTTAGATCGTAAGTATACTTACTATTACTTTTTCGCTTGTTGAGCTGTTTTATTTAGTATTATCTGTTCAATTTGTTGTAAAATGCGGATTGTTTTGCGAACGCAAGTACCAAATAAATAATGTTTTTAACATTCTCTACGCGACTGAACTGAATAAAGAAATTGCAAACTCTAAGATTTTTATTGTTCTATTCCTTCGCACGCTTCATATGCCAGCCTAATTCTATCTACAAACCAACATTCAGAAGCTCCTTATCACTCGGATGCTTCGTGCATCTTCCTTCCTACTACCATCGTCTTGATAATCACAACTTTTCTTCTCGGCTACAAAAATATATACTTTATTTTAATTTGTGTATTCGGGAAACGGGCCTGCTATTCATTCATTAAGTATTAACAGGCTTCATGGAAAACAATCGGAAGATACAGCCTGAATTTTTATTCACCATACAAACCCCCCTCTCGACGCATTTGACCCAATAATTCCTTAATGGAACAAAATTGAAAAATTCAATCTAGCTTTTTTTAATACAATTACTCCATATCATCTTTATTATCTTTAGATAAGGTTAATACTCTTTATTGCACAACATACAACAATATTTATTACATTAATGTCATTAATGACTGTCATGAAACAATTAATTGAACATAATATATGTTTCTTTACAAAAATTAAGCAAACTGTAATTTTAATTACTTATATTGTATAGAACCACAATTAAATGACAATATTTGAAGTTCACCGACCCTAGAATTAAGAGTCATAATTGGTAAAAACGGGAGATTCAATTGACAGTGCCACAGAGCCAATCCACCTCAAAATTTTAAATGTTGGAGTGTGAATATTATGCCATAGACTTATTCAGACTGACCCGCAAAGGTTGACAAGCAGTCATCTACACCTACAGAATAGGACCCTTCAGGTTATTGCACACCAGTAACTGTAAAGTAACGGTATTATAAGAACACGATCCCTCTAAAACACTTCTTAAATGCGGTTGAAGCAGTCTGTGGTTACGGCTTTCCCTTTACCACAAACTATTAAAACTACATTTGAGGACTGTTGTAAGGAATCATGTTCTTATAAATAATAGTGAATAAGATCAAAGTCAATCTTTGGATGGGGAAACTAAGAAATGGTTAAATATTTTTGTAGCCACTTTGTAAGAAAGAAACAAGACCTCTACATCTTTAGATTTATTTGTATCAGAACTCCTTTTAAATCGCCTTTTCTACAATCGCATGAAAATTCTACCCATTATCACACCTATTATTCTCGTTACAACGCGCATAAGGACTTTATATGCTTAATAATCACTAATCGTAATCATCATTTCATCACATTGATCATCGTAAGACGGGGTGTTCTTTTAGCACGGTTAATTAAGAAAGGGCATGTATAACTATTTGCTTCTACTTCATACTATAGTGTATGAACGAGAGGCAAATGGTTGCCATTCTTTAATTAACAGTTGGGCGTAGATATACATATTTATTACGCCGACAAAACCGTAGGATAAAATATTAAAAAAAAAATTATGGAACCTCCTCTTAAGTTAAGGATGCAATTTTATTGTGGGGTATCGTTGGATTGGTCGTTTAAAAACATTGTGGGTGTAGGAAGACTTTTTTTGATTTAGGGTTCCGTTTGCTAAATATTAAGGTCTAAAGCGCAAATTTTTGTCCGAGTAGGGCGTCCCCCACTCTCTCCCGACTAAACGGTTGATTGTAGAAACAATTCAGAAAAAAATCAGAGCAGTACCACATATAATGAACTTAAAGGGAAAACTATCTCGGCTAAGTAGGCTTTACAAGTTAACGAGTAATACGCGACCAACTTAAAAAAGGAAAACTTCGTACAAAATCCATTGAAAATTACTTTGATGAAGTTGTCAGTTTTGTAGAGCAGATAATAGTTATTTGTTATGCAAGGCTGCAAAGTTAATTTTTGGCGCGAGTACCTTGTATTGAAACCTGAGCAAGCGAAGGATTCTAGGATTGAGCCACGAGCGAAGCGAGTGGTTCAAATATAGAATCCTGAGCGTAGCGAGGGTTTCAAAGGTACGAGACGCTAAATAACTTTGCTGCCGAGCGCAACACACAACTTTTCACCTCACTAAAGCGAGGAAAATGTTAGGTGCAAGAAAAACAGTTTTAATAAATATTAAATTACTGTTAATTTATATCTTCGTTGCTGCTAGTTTCGCTCATATTTTATGATTTCTTTCGATTTTATCAAAAAACAAACCAAAATAATGGAAGTAAAGTGAATTCAATAAAGAGAAGAAAATTTTAAAGTTTTTTTTTTAAATCAAATTTTCTTGCCGGCCAGTGCGATTCTTTAAATGAGGCTGGCGCATGACATGAAATAAGTATTTGCATTTCAATCATCAATGGACTGGCTGCAGAGAATATAAACTATTACGAAACCAATGAGGTTCTATATATATGTAATTTATTGTACGAAACCTTTATTGAATAAAATATTCGAATTTTAAAAACACTTTCCACGCTAGCGGATAAAGTGCGATTTTCCACGCAGATTTTGAATGATAAACAGAGCTTTTACGAGCTAGTGAGGTGAAAAAACCCTTTTTCTGCGGAACCCTACACTGCGCGTGGCCCGACACGCACTAGGCCGCTTTTTTTTACATTTGTCAGAAAAATCCGAAGAAATAATGACTATACAATATGTTCCCCTTTCTTTCTGTTAATACTTACTAAGGAAGTACAAATTATGTGAATTAGTATTAGAGCATGCAATTAATTACGCAATAGTCATATGTACTGTAATGTAATAATAAAAGGATCTTGATTATTAGCTGTATCGCTAAAATCTAAATAGTGTCACCAGTTTCCAGTGTCCATAATTAATGTTTTCAATTATAAAAAATAGGGGTTTTCTCATAAAACCATGACTTCTCCGTAATTCTAAATTAATAAAGTTATACAATAATTAATGCTTCCGGTTTAACGACCGCTGTCATCTTGATACAAAGCCATTCATCCATTCACATATTAACCTCAAATCTTAATCTGTGCATTCAATAATGTACCTAGTGTTGCCACCCAACCGACCGCTACTTTACAAATTGAATGAATAGATACAGGGAAAGAATTGGTATATTTAGCTGCAAAAAGTAGCATAACATTACTTTTGAATCAGACATTATATGTGATTTTTTATAGCAATAAAAACATCGAGAGGAAACATGTGTATGAGGTATACCCATGTCCCCATGCCTCACCTCATTCCAAAAAAGCTAAGCATAGTGGCAGCTTTATACTCCTCGGTCTTTTGTACATTCTGCCGCAGCGTATGTATGTGGTCTAACGTACTAAAGCCTTTTCGGAAACCGGCTTGTTCGGGGGGCTGAAAGTCATCGAGCTTGCGTGTGAGACGATTCGTGCCCTAAAATGGGAACATAACGTAATCAGTACCTACGCATGTAAAGATTTACATGCCTGACTGATTATGTTATGGATGACTTTGCAACTAAAATGTTATGGTTTATCTACATAGACTGCATATTATATGTTATTATGTAAAGGTGATATGAGGCATAATCACCGGGCTTTCTACTAGCATCACGTAAATCAATTATATTACATTTCAGTTATATTTTATGAAATGGTGACTGATAGAATCGAATTGATGATGGATATAAATTACATTTTGCAGCACTGAATGTCATCGTTCATAATCTGTGCTACGCCCTGTCACCTATCAATATAACCACAGAGAATATAATCATATGTGTTCTGTGATATAATCACTACGTTTTCAACGGTTTTGCGATGGTTTTCTTCATGATCAGAATGTATATTTCTTTAATAACTATTTCGCATGAAGTCAGAATTTATATTTCTTTATTAACTATTTCGCATGAATTTTAGTATTTCTGTGAGACAGAGTCTCAGTAAAATAAATACCTGTAAATGAGTTAAGCTAGAGACTTCTTGTGTTTTGGTAAGTCTCCATGCAATACTATTACAATATTAAGCCAGTACTACAAATTAAGGTATTATTTCATTGTGGCATAACGTTGTTGCTAGCGATTCTAAGTGTCTTAATCACTTGATCTTTTTCCTTTGGTATGGAGATAGTTTGAGCCCGGGGGAGGACATAGGATACTTTTCATCCCGGAAATTACTCAAATTAGCATTGTTTTAATTTTAATTTATATTTTTAAATAAATATAAATTCATCGTGCCCTGCGTGACCCAACACCTGCACTCAGGAGGACGTAATGATTGCAAGTCAGCGTCTCATGATTGGCAGTCAGCGTCGCTAAGTTCTGGGCCGCAACGGTTTTATAAAGACTTAATAAAAACTGTTTTGCCGTCGACACGCCAAGATGGCTGTTCTTGTTGCTATATTCTAGCAATTACTGGCTGAGATTCTCAATCACAAAATAGACAGAGCAGAAACAAGTTCATGGAAGGAATGCTGAAAGGTACGAACCGGAGCTAGTGCCCCTTTTAGGACAAACTTGTATAGCATAATACGGACCTACGATATGGGGAGACCCCCCCCCCCTTCTCACTTGAGTTTCTCCTTTTTAAATCCCATAATGAGATCTTGGAATCAGGGTAAGATATTATTACAAAATATTATAGTAACAGTAGATTCTAAATTAAAAGTTGACATTTCATTGACGAGATCAATCGAACTCAACTCCCCCAAATGTGATCTGTTAAGACTTTGTGGGACCTAAACTTAATTTTATTTATTTATTTAGAGAAAATACAGGCACAGATAAGAAATATTTTATGTTTTACAAAGTTGCCACACGGACATATTTGGCTTTTTACAGTCATGTCAGACTAAGTCGGTAGTAGTCAGCCAAGTTTTAGAGTTACGTAAATTCTACGTACTGGCTGGATAGTACGCGTGTTTTGTTAACAAGTTAAAGCTTTTTGGATTTTTGATACGGATTCATGGCTGTGGCGTTCATTCAGTTCATTCATAGGGCTGCTGTTTAGTCTGGCACTGCGATCTCGCTCGCATATGACGTTTTTAATTATTTAAAAAAAAAACTTTTGATACACGTGATCTGAGGTTTTGCTGGATAATAAAGTTGCGGATATTTAAGATATATTTCTGTTTTCCTTTATCCTAGTTTCTGATTAACAAAATTTAATACTAAAATTAATCATTTTTGAAGCAACTTTTCTTTAAAAAGTCCGTAATTTTAATATCTAGCAAAGCCTCAGACAACATTCATCAACAGTATATATTTTTTTACAATCACTAAAACGTCAGATTGTGCGAGCGAGACAGAATACCAGACGTAACAGCAGCCTTAAAAATTGTGTCCGGCTTTTTATAACGTGGGGTTTACCGTGGGGTATATATAATCGTGGGGTGGAGCCCCACGTTATGAGCTACCTAATTTATGGACGCCCGCAGATTACAATGTCAGTTCCATAAATTCAATACATTTTACTAAAGAAATATATTTACATAATATTTCTATTGTATAAGAACGGGCATCGGACAGGGAATTAACAAGATATTTTAGAATATCATCAGGAGGACTTAGCACGATTGCATGATCGTTTGTTTAAAAATAAATAAGGTTGCTCTGAATTAAACGGGTCCCAATTCGATTATTGGGTACACCCTATTCAATCGATCCGTCCACATTCGTCCACTGCTGCTTATAGGCTTTTCCCAAGGCTCGGATCACCAAGTTGAAGTGGCAGGAGGCTGGTCACAGCTGCCGAAGAACCGATACCCGATGGGACACAAAGGTTGTCGAGTGGAGACCACGAGCTCACCGGTTCGCTGGACCAACGATCTGCAGCTGCTGGATGAATATGGCCGAGGACAGAAAGTAGTGGCGTATCTCGAGGGAGGTATACGGCCAGCAGCGGATGAATACCAGCTGATTGATTGATCGTCCCTTCTTTCAGTCGTTGGCCATCCTCATCCAACCCAATCTGCTTCACCGTTGGTCCAGCGAGCTTCCCAACCTTTTTACCCATCGTTTATCCGTCCTGCGGAAAATATAATCAGCTCACTGCCATGTCAGCTTGGTAATCTTTGTATTTTACACTTTCACTAAGAAAATGGGTCCAAAGAATGACGCTTTACGGACACTATTGCATAGCGTAAACTAATACGCATCGTCTCCAAGAAGCAGTATGTTGACTAAGCTAAGATCCAACGCTGAGAACATCAGTCTGTCCATCCAGCGACTTCAATATAGTTGTTAATGATACTCACGTCTTACATACAACTTAGTGTAGTCTTTTAATATCCAGTATAATATGTTTATAATAATAGTATTTTATAGTGATGTATTTACAAATGTCTTGGTGACCACATGTGATGTATCTTAGTGACTTTTCGACCGTACGCAAACCTTACATTATGTGTTTTGTCCTCTGGTTCTATCTGTGAAAGAAAAGGAACGCCCGTGAGTGGGAATTTAAAACTGTTCTTATTTGTATCGCATGTAAATAATAGGGGTTAAAGTATGAAATTGCCGTTTTATTGCAATAGGTTCTTTGAATTGACATAGAATCTTCATGGTTTGAGGTTTTCGAATGAAACTTTTTTCAAATGGTTTCTATGATGTTCTTTTTTTAAAAAATGTGAAACATTTGAATATCGACTTTCAATTGTTTTTGTTATTCAATTTAGACAAGAAAGATGGATACTGCGAAAATTCGAGTGATTATGAGGCACCCATTTTTCGTATTATTTTATTTATTTCAATGTACTAACATTGACATTCAGCAAACAGAATGTAAATTCTTTACGTTGAAATAAATTATTGATTTCTGATTTCATGAAGATTCTATGTCAATTCAAAGAACCTATTGCAATAAAACGGCAATTTCATACTTTAATCCCTAATATTTGGCAATAAACCTCTTTATTCTTAACTTGCCCCAGTAGCTATAAGTGGGCAGATGTAGCTTCATCAGGGGTGCGTTGAAAGTAAACTTTGCGATCAATGTGATCAAAAGTGAAATTAAATGAGATGCAATGAGATCAAATAAGATGAAATGACGTGTAATTCGTTGAAATCAGTTGAACTGAGATGAAATAAGATTAAATGAAATGAAATCAGTTGAAATAAGAGATGCATTGAGATCAAGTTAGGTGAAATTAGTTGAAATGAGATGATATGAGATTAAATTAGATGAACTTAGTTGGAATGAGCTGAAATGAGATTAAATTAGATGAAATAAGATTAAATTAGATGAGATGAAAAGAAATAAAAATAAATTAAAAGAAAAGAAAATAAAATAATACTGTGATCGGGATTATGGGCAGGGCCGCCCATAATCCCAATCACAGTACATGTGTAACGAATTAATGTACATCGAATTATGACAATTCGATGTACATTGCGTAGCAGAGTCCTCCTACTTGTTAATCTGTGGGTTAATCGACTTTTCAATGTATATCGAATTGTCGTCGTGAACTACGAATCGTAGTTCTAAGAATGAGGCCCCAAGCTTGCGTACCTATGTGGCGCGGCAGGCGGAGGCGTGGACGTCCCGCTCGCCGCCGCCGGCGAAGCTGATGTTGAGGAGCATGGCCTCGAAGGGGTCGCTGCGCATGCGGCTCTGGTTGGCCGCCGCCGCCGCCGCCGCGTCCGCCACCGCCCGCGGCTCGCCCCCCCCGTCCTGACACCGGACCGGTTCGTTGCGTCAATCGATCGACCTGAAGGCTGCTCTAACGTGGAGCGCGCTGTCTCGCTCGCACAATTTAACTTTTTTTTTTAAATATTTGTAATAAATAATAACTATTGACAAATGCAGTTTGAGGGTTTGATGCACATTTAAATTAACGTCATTCTAAATATATTTTTGTTTTCCTATACGTAGTTTTTAATAAAGAAAAGTTGTTTCTAAAATTATTAATATTGGAATCAAATTTTCTCAATAAAAAACATAGTACAGGACAAGGAACATACGCCTTGAATGTTCGTAATTTTATTATATATCAAACCCTCAGACCACATTTATCAAAAGTTTACTAATTTTATTACAATCACTAAAATTATTAAATTGTGAGATCGTGACAGCATGCTCCACGTAAGAGCAGCCTTAACTTTATTCGAGAGGTCGTGGTTCGTTTTGTAAGCTATGTACATTTGTGAAGTTATAGTAGCAATACCACTCGCTAACGGTCAAGGAAAACATCGTGAAATGAAATCGTGAAGTGTCTGAAATGTTCCACACATGAGCACTTGGAATTGCCAATCCGCGGTGGGCGCGCGTGGTGATTAAGCCCATACTCTCTCTCTCGCCTGTGCCCCTGCAGTGGGACCAATATAGGCTACATAAATAAAAACCAGAATCACGAAATTTATATCAAGCTGCTGGTCACTAAGAAATGCTATTTGTGTGCTTTGTGATCTTAATTTATACTCATCTAATCTGTCCATAGATATGATACCTCGGAGCGCCGACTCCAGAGCCTTAACACCTCCTCAATCCCGCTAGTAACAAGGGGGTGGCCGGGTGCATCTGCACGCAGTCAACGATGGCACCAGCCAAAAGAACCAAATGGCGTCCGCAAAGTCAAAGGATTGCTTTGAAGCCAAAAAAACAAAATTGAGTTCGCAAGCAAAAACACATCCCAGCCTGTAACAAGCCTAGCTCACCAACAAATCCTATATTTTTGTGCTTTCAGATCTTAGTTTGTGGTCTATGGGCGATCATGGGCCTCATAAGAAAGCTCAAGGTCACGCAACGAGCTATGGAAAGGGCTATGCTCGGAATTTCTCTACGAGATCGAATCAGAAGTGATGAGATCCGTAGACGAACGAAAGTCGTCGACATAGCCCAGCGGATTAGTAAGTTGAAGTGGCAGTGGGCGGGGCACATAGCACGCAGAACTGATGGCCGATGGGGCCGAAAAGTTCTCGAATGGAGACCACATATCGGCAAGCGCAGCGTGGGACGACCAGCCACGGGATGGACAGACGACCTCGTCCGAGTGGCAGGACGACGCCGGATGCGAGCCGCTTCCGGCCGGTCTTTTTGGAAATCCACGGAGGAGGTCTACGTTCAGCGGTGGTGGACTTCTCGCGGCTGAATGATGAAGAACAATACCTCTGGGCGCGGGCTCCAGAGGCGCACGACCTCCTCGATCCCGCTGGTGGCCAGCAGGGGCGCGGCCGGGTGCATCTGCACGCAGTTCACGATGGACTCGTCCCCGCGGAGCACCCGCGCGATGTTGCCGGAGCGGCGGCACCACACGAACATCGACCCGTCGTCCGAACTGCGGGGAGTTACGGTCGGTCAGGGAGAGTCCATCTGCTGCTGCCTTCGAGGCTAAATTTAGAGAGCACTACCTTTCGTCACTATTACACACACATACGTACACGCCGGCGTGATTAATATGCAACGCTGAGTCAGCTGCCTTTTGTGGCAACTCAGATACACCACAGGCTACATCTATGGTCCTGTTTTATTTATTCGTTTTGTCTGTTGTTGTGCATATTATGTTACTTATCTGCTTATTTTGTTTCTGTGATGTATCTTGTTGGTATAATAAATGTCTTTCTTCTTCATATGTATATTATGCCTTACGGTTTCGAGGCTTATGGTCTAAAATATTGGTCTATGCTAAATTTCCGCTTCCTAGTACTGATCGTCTCTAAGCTAGGCCGCGGACAGACAGACAGACGGACGGACGGACACGGCGAAACTACAAGGGTTTCTTGTCGAAAACGGAACCTCTGGGCCCTCCGGTGACAGACTGTTGACAGTCGCAAATAGATAGATATATAGGAAGGCAAACATTGGACTCGGAAGCGAGAGACCCAGGTTCGATTCCCAGTGCGGGCGTGTATTCTGAATTATGTATATTTGTGAAGTTATAGTAGCAATACCACTCGCTAACGGTGAAGGAAAACATCGTGAGGAAACCTGAGTGTCTGAGCAATTCACATGCCTCAGCGCTTGTAATCGCCAATCCGCGGTGGGCACGCGTGGTCATTAAGCCCATACTCTCTCCCTGCGAGAAGGCCTGTGCCATACAGTGGGACGTATACAGGCTGCTTATGAGGTGGGCAGACAGTATAATTACCCAGCCGCGAGGTAGTTGGCCCCGGGCCCCAGGAAGTTAGCCTCCTTGATGTCGGTGGTAGTGTTGCAGTGGCCGAGGAACCGCGCGCTGTAGTCGAGCGCACTCGCGCGCAGTTGTCGCTCTAAAGCGCTCGTCGTCTGGTTTTCGTCGGGTTCGCTGGCTGCTGGTCGGAAATAAATCATGTACAATATATATTTTTAGCCGACTGCGGCGAAGCCCAAAGGGAGGGCAAAGAGGGTGTGTATGTCCGATTCTATGTTCCCTCGACTCCTTAACGGTTTTGGTGTTGTCTCGGTTAAAGTTTTTATGGATGCTAGAAGTGCTTACACCGCAGTTTGTTAAGGTTTGAGGTTTACCTTCGTCAGGTTGCGTCTCAGTACGTTCCAGTAACTCATTTATGTCCTTTTGAAGCAGAAACACTGCGTGACTGTTCGCGTGGCGCGGAAACCGGTCCTGCGGAAGAAAAGATACATCATTATAGACTTCTTATACTTAAACTTATCCGACCACCATATGTACGACGTTTCATGCAAATAAACTCATTTCATTTCATTTCAATTCGAATATTTTTCTACACTCCTACTCACGCACACGTTCACATAAACAAGGAGGTCCGGCGGTGTCAATTTGGAACTAATCTATCTATGGTTACCTAAGTATGTCATTAGTGCATTCTATTCAGCCATATCTCCACATCTAAGAAGCATTGTACAAGCCTGTAAAATGATTACTTAAAAACCTGTTAAAACCTCTATTAGTGTATTATTTCCCAAGAAAAAGACACACAAACAACTTCTACACTGTCTACACTAATATTATAATAATAATAATAATATCATTTATTTCAGACAATTTAGGTCCATATAAAAACAAACAAAAACAAAAGGGTGTTAGTAACAATAACAATTATAAAGAGGAAAAGTTATGTTTACTTAATGAACGTCAAAGATGTAAGTTTCACAATTAATAGATTATGAACAAAGAAACTCCACATTTATTGTTCAGAAGAAATAGGTCCTTCGATTTTACAGAATTCGTAGTATGGTAAGGGGTTGTACCCCATCGGTAGATCTTAGATCTCATATTCGAGAGGTTGTGGGCGGTTATGAGCACAGTGCCTAAAATGCAAGGTGCCACTGCTGCAAAAATGTCTAAAACGCTAATTAAGAAGCAGATTGCCTGCAATCTATCGTGACTATAATGTTGTCAATGTCAATTTGAAATGATTAAAACTTTATTCTTAAAATACTAATTTCATTTTTGAACTAAAAACAAATCTTCTATTCCTTAAAACATTTAATTTTTGAGCTTAAAACAAATCCTCTACTCATTAAAAATTAAAAATAACACTTCTTATATATAAAAAAAAAAAAAAAACAAAATGATGATGACATTAAAATTTGCTTCAATGCGAAGCTTTAATTTCTCTTTTAATTCTTTATTAACGTTTAAGAATTACAACGCTTTGCAACAAAAGAGTTTCCAAACAAACTTGCGCATTAGACATTGAAGAGACATAATGCAGTTTAGGCATTTCGATTTGTAGACAAAATTACATTTAGTCAATTACAATGCTTCTTGGTCTATTTACGTGTTAGGCAGTTTTGAGCCTCCATCGCCCCGCTCCATGTCCATGAGTCCCTTCGCCAACCAAAAGTGCGACTTGAAGTGTCCGCTGTCGAGATCTGCGGGTTTTCCCGCGGTATTTGCTCACCTTGAAGTAGAGCAGACACTCGTGCGCCTCCCTCGCGCGCTTCATGTCCATGAGCCCTTTGGCCAACCGGAAGTGCGACTTGACGTGTCCACTGTCCAAGCGGATGGCGCGGTAGCAGTCTTTGATAGCGGCGTACGTGTCGCCCGACCTGGGGACAGACAAACAATAAATATAACATGGCGTCCATTAGTTACGCGACAGGTTCAGTAATTTGACACGGCGCTCTAGACAAATTACGATAGACATTACACAAAGACCTAATTAACTTAAAACAATGCTAATTCAAGTAATTTCCGGTATGAAAAGTATCCTATGTCCTTTCCCGGGACTCAAACTATCTCCATACCCTATTTCATCTAAATCCGTTAAGCCGTTATTGCGTGATTGAGTAACAAACATCCAACACACACACACACTTTGGCCTTTGCATCTTCGTAATGAGATGATTTAGGTATACAGCGTCCAGTGGCACCTTCACTCACACTAGACGGGTGAAGGGACCACTCGGATGCTGCAGTGCCTGGGACATAGTTTTTTTTTAGATGAAGTAGGCTTTCCCAGCACCATCCTGGCATCCAAACAACTTCACAACCTTTCACATTTATTTGATTGATAGACGGTCCTTACCAGCCTCGCCTCATGAGCGCGGCCGCTCGGTTGGAGTGGAGGATGGCGGAGTCCGGGCTGACGGCCAGCGCCTCGTTGTACAACTCCACCGCGCCCGTGTACTTGCCGCGGCTCACGCATTCGTTTGCCTGCGAAACGTTCCCCACTTATTTACTAACGCTTTTAGAAAGAAGGAGAGAAAGAAGAAAGAAAGACATTTATTGTGACAAATTAACACATCCGAAGAAAAAAGGCATAACAAGTAACATAAACAAGTACAAAGGAAAAACAAGTCACATAAATACAACATAATACAAGACAAAGTCAGAGCGTCACAGTGCATCCCGTGGTGTGTCAAAGTTGCCACAAAGGGCATCTGACTTAGCATTGTGCTGAGGGTGTGAGCTCTCAGCGCTTTTACTAACAATGTGACAGATGACGTTCACCATTTTATTTCATTCTTCGTAGTGTCAGTGAAACTCGGATCCCCAATACCTTTCATAGGCTAGGCACGGACTTGATCGTGTCTGGCTCTAGTTTTACTATTTACTAATATGACAGTGTCAGTACGAATGACAGAGTAGGTAGTAGGTAGGGTCTCTAGTTGATTAGATATAGATAGATAGATATAATCTTTATTGTGTGTACACTAGGAATTACATATGATAATTTAACAATAATATAGTACAGTACAGTTGGCGGCCTAGCTCTATCTAGAGGATTGATAGATTGTAGGTAGGGTCACCCTATCAATATCAGCGACAGTGCCAGTGTAAGGTCAGTCGTAACATCAGTTGCAACCATAAATCACTGGCCAGTCTCTTAACTTAATTGTGTACCTTCTGTTTGCAATTCGTTGTAAGGTTCATCATCATCATCATCAGCCATTTGACGCCCACTGCAGGACATAGGCCTCCCTCGTGGTTTTCATAACCATGAGGGGTTTTGCCATAATCGCTACGCTCGGCAGGCGGGTTGGCGATCGCAGTATGCGGTTGGAATCTCAGGAAGACGCTGCTGCCCGTCTCCTGGTAATTGGTTTCCTTAGTCGCCTTCTACGACATCCACGGAAGGAAATGGAGTGACGTTATTGTTAATGCGGCGCCACACGGAATTATTGTAAGGTAATTAACTTGATTATCTACCTACTGTATGTAGTAATTCTTTGTAATGTTGTCAAATAAAGTTTATTCTTATTCTTTATTTATTCGTTGAAATCGTTGAACATGGCCTCTCCGATGCGATAAAAACATTTTCTTGAGCAAGTTCTTTATAAAAAAAATATTGTTCTCAATAGGTCATCTCTCAATAGAGGGCAACGAGCAGACGTTTCCGAAGAAAGCCACGACCAACGTAGCCTTCAGCGATTCTTCTTAGTTCCACAGCACAGCAGGATCTCACGGAGGCATCACCCAGCGCGATCGCAATGGTGCGGATAAGGGGGCGCCGACTGAATCGATGGATGTCTCAGGAAGAGTCGACGCAATCGACACGAAAGAAGAACAATGAACGCTGAAAAGTTCTCACCAATTCCTTAAGCTGCCGCGCTCCCTCGAGTAAAGGACTCGACCGTGCCGTTAGTTCCGTTCTTGGCGGGCGCTTAGCTCTCACGCCACATGCCGTGGTTGTGTACGATGATGAAGTTATACATAACAATATGATAGTGTCAGTTCAAATTTCAGTGTGTTAATTTTCTGATATCAGAATTTGTGAGTCTAGCAATACCAGCGACAGTGTCAGAACGAAAGCCAGTATCAGTAAAAATGTTCCTAAAAATGTCTACCAGAATGGTAGCGACTAAATCAACGGCTAGTCTCAGTACCACTAAAACGTTCTAACCAGAGCTAGACACGGACACGACCGTGCCGTTAGTTCCGTTCTTGGTCGGCTCTTTATCCTCACGTCGAGCGCCGTGGTTAAGGTTATGATGAAGTTGTAGGTATCAATATGACAGCTTCAGTGTCGTAATTAGTGACAGTACCAATACCAGAGACAGTCTAATGCAAGTATTAGTCAAAATGTCAGTAGTAATGTCAGTCAGGTCGGCAATGACTAAGTCAAATTCTCACCAGTTGCTTCAGCTGCCGCGCTCACTCAGGTGACGGACTCGGCACGGACTCGACCGTGCCGTTAGTTCCGTTCTTAGCCGGCACTTTATCCTCGCGCCACGCGTACCAATATGACAGTGTCAGCGTCAACATTAGTGACCCTTCCAATACCAGAGACAAAGTCTAATACGTAATGTCAGTCAGAATGGCAAGGACTAAAAAGTTCTCACCAACTCCTTCAGCTGCCGCGCCCTCTCAGGTAACGGGCTCGGCACGGACTCAACCGTGCCGTTAGTTCCATTCTTGGCCAGCGCTTTATCCTCGCGCCGCGCGCCGTGGTTGTGCTCGATGATAAAGCTCTCGACCAACACGGGACGGCGGCCCGCGTTTATGTCGTAAAGATACACCTGTGGGTTAGGAACTTGGCGTTAGAAATTCAGTGTTTGCTAACTTCCAGATGGGGCAGGAGGTTCTCTATAACTAAAACTTGTTAAAATTAAAATTAAATTCAATTCAATTAAAATTAAAACTTTTTTTACCTACTATTATAATAAAAAAAAAAAAAAAAATAAAAACTTTATTCTTCAAAGAGGTTTACATGTACAGGCTTATTCTAACTCATATTCTTATGCGTTTTAACAATTAGTGAGCGACTGCTGCTGAACTAGACGGAAAGTCTGTGTTTCAGCATTCAGTTTCCCTTTCCTTGTGTCTAAAATCATGCATAATTTAGGTACATAGCCATAATATCAATAGTAACTGAATTTTTTTGTATTTGAAGAAAAACAAAAGGAGCATGCATTTTAATCTAAGAGATGACAAAAAATTACTATATCACCAAAACATTTTTTTTAAGTGTGTGTGTGTGTGTGTGTGTGTGTGTGTGTGTGAGTGAGTGTGTATGCGTGCGTATGTGTGTGTTTGTACGTGTGTGTCTAAGTGAAGTGAATGTAGATATGTGTTTGAGAGAAAATGTGGTTTAACTTTACTTTTGATTTTCATAGGATTTCATTAACCAGTAATATTCATTAGCCATTCAGTTTCCTCGTATGATAATTTCATAAGCCAGCAACTAATTTGTTTTTTACATTGAAATTTGTTAAGAAGATATATTTTAGTTATTTTATTTATTTTATTATATAAATAGGGGCCCAGAAAGGGAAAGAATCTGCGGGCAAAGGAAGTTTTGATTTTCAAAGATTTGTCACATACTTGATAATTCCTGCGTTTGTCTTGGAGAGCTGGCTCGAAGAATACCCTAGAGTGCTGCTTCATTATTATTTGTGAAATAAATAGCTGACGGACTGTTAATACTTCACATGTCTCATAAAGTGATATAGTTGGGAAGAAAAAGGGTTTGCGTGTGCATACTTTTAGTATCGCTCTTTGCGCAACTTCGACTTTCCTAATTGTAGTTTTCGGAGCACCACCCCAAGATGATATGCAATAGGTTAGTAACGATTGGCATATAGCATAGTATATTTGCTTAAGTAAATGTGGTTCAACTACATTTCGCAGCGTTTTAAAGAAATATATTAGTTTACGTAACCTATTACAAAGTATTTGTATATGTTCTTTAAAGCTAACTTGTTCATCTAGAAGGACACCTAAGTACTTTACAGTTTTAGCACGTTCTAAAACTTTGCATGCGCACTTGTTTATATTAGTTTTATATGTACAGCTAGAATAGCAACTGTGAGCAATCAAATGAAAATTTAAATTTGGAGTTTCACGAATCGAGAACGCCAAGAATTTGGTTTTTTCTGCATTTAAAGTGAGTATATTATCACGTAGCCACTTCCCTACTTCATCAAAACCGTTTTGAGCCAGTTGAAAAGTATCTTCCCAGGTTTTAGCCGAGAAAATAAGAGCCGTGTCATCGGCATACGACAGTATTTTACCGTGAAATGACTTTAAGGACAGTAAATCGTTGATATAAATAAGAAACAGGGTGGGTCCAAGGATGCTGCCTTGCGGTACGCCGAATGTTATTTGCATATCTTTACTAACATATGGGCCAAGTTTAACACACTGGTATCTGTCCGATAAGTAGTCTGTCATTAACTTTAACTGTACATCTCTAATACCAATGTGTTCCAGTTTGTGCAGGAGGATAGGGACAGCGACTATTGCAATTAATAAGTATAAAAATATTGTCCTAAATTGACATAAACGTTATTTATATTCTAATTTGTATAATTTTCTTAATTGGCACAAATGTATCTATTTATAAATTTTTAATTAATAGTTTTAAGTGTTTTTTAGCTATAAGCCCTGCCTGCATGACACGTTTTCTTCATTTGGCGTGGAGGTGCTATTTGAAACAGCAAACGCTGAAATAGTATCATTGTCACACGCACACTCCTTTATTTTTCTATTATTGTATGTAAGCATGTTTGTTTGTGGCAATAAATTATTCATTCATTCATTCATTTCGTTCGTTCTCAAATATAAGCTCCTATTTTCTTTTGTCCGGAAATAATAATAACGTCCACACAACACAATCACTGGTCCTGCTCCCAAACTAGGATACACTGTGCTATGGTTACGAGGCAAGGACATCCAAACATGGAAATAAACTTACTTTTACCCTCTTCGTCTAGTATCATTGTACGCGTATTCGCGTCAGCTAAGGAGCCGTAACAAAATTTAAACTGGTAAGTGCGCCCGAACAAAAAGTTCGGGTAGCCCCGACGCAGGTGTACAATGTGCGCTACGTTTTACGATATGTACACGTAGAACGCCTAACCATTAAAATGTGATACACGTCTCGCTAACGGTGAAGGAAAACATCGTGAGGTAACCCGAGTGTCTGAGGAGTTCACATACCTCAGCGCTTGAAATTGCCAACCCGCGGTGGGCACGCGTGGTAATTAAGCCCATAATCTCTCTCTGAGAGAAGGCCTGAATTTTCAAAAATATATATTCTGTACAAATATCGTAAGGAATCAATTATTTAAATGCTACATTCCCAAGGTGGCAAATAATTATTTACAAGATACCCAAAGACGTCCTTGCGCAGTCAACGTCATTTGGTCAAATTATGTGCAGGGTTCTAGAGCGGAGACCGCGCATCTGATCCTAGAGTGGAGACCGCGAATCTGGTTCCAGAAAGGAGGCCGCGAATCTGATTCTAGAGTGGAGACCGCGAATCTGCAAACGTAGCGTAGGACGCCCTGTGACCAGGTGGAGCGACGACAGTCGCAAAGTGGTGGGCAGTGACTGGAAAAAAAAGAGCCGAAGATCGGGCTCAGTGGCGTGTCTTGGGAGAGGCCTATGTCCAGCAGTAGACTGACACCGGCTGATTATGATAATGATGACAGTTAGTTAGTTAGCTAGTTAGACCTGAGATTTCCGCACTTAACCATGAGGGGTTGGGCCATTGTACGTAGCAAGCTGTGAGCTCTGATGTCACTACAGGCCTCCTGAAGGGATCCCAGCTTCCCAATGATGGTGGTCCGTTGCTTTTCCACGCCTTCACAGTGAATGGTGACGTGGGCGGGTGTTTCCTCTTCTTTGAGGCATCCCCGGCAAAGCGAGCTGATGATGATGTGCAGGGTTTAAGACAGAATTTTAATAGTAGAAAAATTTGTTTTATTCTTTGTGTTTTTCTTGCCTCCTTATAGTAAAAAAAAATAAAATGTCACTCAAATAACATTTCGTTGAATGTTCCCCATTGGGAGCATTCACCAATCAATTAGGATACCTGTTCCGAGCCCAGGTTGACGAGGAGCTCGCTCCCGTCATCGCTGAAGGCTACATAGGTCGTGGCTTTCTTCGGGAACGTCTGCTCGTTGCCCTCTATTGATAGATGACCTATTGAGAACAATTTTTTTTAATAGGAATTTGCACAAGAAAATGTCTTTATCTACTCTGATACTATAATAGAAAGATTATAAAACTGAAAAAAAAATCTTATGACAAACATTACGCATAGGCCAATTAACAGTACTGAAAATAACAGAAATGAGGTCAACACTAACATACCCTCTCAGAGTACCTCCAATAACGCTTCCTGTCCGGTTCAAATTCAATTTCATAATTGTAATATTAAGAACATCAATAATTATTACAAGAAAAAATTAATTTGTTGATATTCAGCGTTTTATTTGCAATATTATTTTATGAGAGTAGATAAAGTAGTGTATGACACTGTACATAACTTGGTCTTATAACCGTGTGATACTATAAAAAAAACTCTAGGCTCGCTCGGTCAGCCAGGGTTCGCGGGTTCAAGTCCCGGCACGGGTGGAATTTTTAGCCTCTAAATAGGTCTCCAATATGTATGTTGGTTTGCGAAATTGCAATGAAATTAGTTTATTTGCATGAAATGTCGCGAAGTATTGTATGGCCTGCTTAGGGATGTTGGCCTCAGGGTCTCTGAGGCTAACGCGCGATCACTGAAAGTATGTTAAGGCCTGGCGCAGACGACAGACTATCCGTGACGCACTTTTTAGCCTGTGAAAATAGAACCTATGCAATTATATACAGTAAATTGTTAAATTTGTCTTTTTTATGTTATGTATTGTGCCGTAAAATAAATTGTTTCTCTCTCTCTCTCTCTCTCTCTCTAACGCATACGACGCGCAAAAAGTCCGGCGCACAAGAAAACGTTTGCTTCAACGCGCGCTAACGCAGACGGCGCACACTTTAGTCTGCACTCGTTTACGTCGTGTACGTCCCTACAGTTCTGCCTACACAATGATCGAAGATGTGCGTCGTGTGCTTCGAGGCTATGAGAAATCCGCGACTAACTTTTTGTGCGCCATGCAGACCTTTCGTGCGCCGCAGACTCGATCGCACAAAAGGTCTGTCGTCTGAGCTGCACCTAAAACTATGTCCTAATATGTATGTATGTTGGTCCGCTAACCTGGCGCGAAGGACTGCACGGCCTGCTTGGGGATGTTGGCCTCAGGGTCTCTGATGCTAACGACGCGCGATCAGTCAAAGTATGTTTACAATACGACCCTCTTATGTATTTTGTTTTGGTGTGCTATTCCGACGCAACGTACTGAACAGCTTGCTTGGGGATGTTGGGACTAGGGTTTCTGTGGCTAACGCGCGATCACTGAAATTATGTTAAAACTATGTCCTAATATGTATGTAAATTGGTCCGCTAACCTGGCGCGAAGTACTGCACGGCCTGCTTGGGGATGTTGGCCTCAGGATCGCCGAGGCCGGCGCGCGTGCTGCGTATATTCTGCCGCTCCCACATGTGCCGGCTGCCAGCCGCGCCGCCCGCTTGCTGCTGCCAAGAACGCGCTTTAGGTCTTTGCATTTATTCGGTTTACAAAAGCGGGTAGGGCTGAGTCAGGTTACAGGGCCGTTGGTTCAATGTTAAACGTCTATACGTAAGCGTTAATTTTTAGCTCAAACTGGCGCCATCTAGCGGCACGAGCCAAGAGGATCTGAGTAATTGCTACTTTGCTCTACTCGACGATATATAAATTAATTGCACACGACACCTAGTTACGGAGTTACAGCCAGCGGCCACACAGAAGGGACGTGGGGCGAGAGATCGGAAAAGTTGCGTCTTTAGTCTAATTCACGTTTATACTTAATGTACTGAAGGGACAAGACGAAGCCCACACAGAAGGGACGGGGCGAGGGCGCGACTAAACTAAAAACCAAAAACCGACTAGTTTGATAACTAAGTGACAGAAAAAGGGTTACCAGGATTAGACAAAATTAAATAGTGACGTAGTCGATATCGATAATCAATATCGACTAAACTATGTGGTTTGCTAAGTTGCAAAAATTGGCGAATGTCCCCACAATAGATAACAACATATCAGATATCGATAACAACAGCACTAGCCTGACTATAGCAACACTTGTGCAAATAAACTATCAAACTATTCTCTCGGTTTACGGTCTTTATAATAAAGCTAATGAATGCCCTGGGAGAAATGGTATAACACTACGTTTAAAGTCTCTTATAACTGTATTATTTTGGTAGTGCTCGAGTATGAACATGATCCTTCATTGATTAATCGTTCGTTGATCGACCATCGTGTCAGCAAGACAGTGCTACCAACATTCAGAATTACAAAATTTACCGCACATCGAAGCGCTTGGAATGTGTTGCTATATTTCACCGCAGTTTACCAAAATTTAAAGGGTATTTCCGTTGACCTACAACTATGAAATTTGGCAAGTAATGTCATCGTATGCTACAAGTACAAGAGAAATATCTAAACATTAAATGAAAATTTATAGTACATTTGTAATTAAATCATAAAAAAATTGTCTTTGGAGTTCGGGAAAAGCTCGGAAAATTGCGACTACAAATTTGTACGGAACCTTTGGTGGGCGAGTCCGACACGCACTTGTCCGGCTTTTTATCTTATTCTCCATCAGATAAAAAGTACCCGAAACCGGCGTGCGTGCATGCAACGACTAATTAATGTTGAGGAAGCGAAAGTGATCTGTGGGCTGACTAGCGCCACCAATGAAAAAAGGTCACATATTTTTTACAGATCGTATTTGCTAAAAGTGTCTGTACAATCTCTCAATCATGTGAACAGTGATTTTTAGGACCCACAACAAAGAACCTAGGATCACGAACCTGAGACTAGACAGCCTTTATGCCAAAAACGACTGTTTTTGGCGTTAATGCTATATAGTCCTAGGTTTTTTGCCTTAGGTTCAAGGCCATGAGTCGTAAAAATCACTGTTAACATGATTGAGAGATTGTACACAAACATTTTTTCGAATTCAATTTGTAAAGAAAATTATTTTTTTTCCTCGGTGGCGCTAGTGCTAGCGGTCTTATTTATACAAAGTCGATTCCACTAAAACACTGAAGTTCTAGTTCTAGTTCGACTGGAGATTTCCGCACTTAGCCTCATAGTTGGGCCATTGTACGTAGCTAAAACACTGTTGAGACGTAGTCTAAGCCGGCTTATAAGAGGAAATCTTGCCATAAACCGGCTTTAACTCCGTCTTAAGAGTCATCATCATCAGCGATTGACGCCCACAGCCGGATATAAGCCTCCCTCTAACCATGAGAGGTTTTGCCATAATCGCCACGCTCGGCAGGCGGGTTGGCGATCGCAGTATGCGGTTGGAATCTCGGGAAGACGCTGCTGCCTAGGGTTGCCAACCCTACTATATTAGGGGCGCAAATACTATATTTCTAAAAAAAATATATAGTAGGCGAAAGTACTATATTTTGCGTGAAGCGGAACCCCGCCTTAATCTTTTTCTAAAGCTCGCACTTCAAGTCTAAGTCCGTGAATCGCGCGGCACAACTGCCGCAATTTTTTACTATTTTTTTACCATTAATTTGCCATCCACTATATTTTTAGAGGTAATGGCTTCGAAAATACTATATTCGTCAGAAAAAAAGTTGGCAACCCTACTGCTGCCCGTCTCTTGGTAATTTATTTCCTTAGTCGCCTTAAGAGTGTTTTAGTCGAATCTAATGTACTAATGTACGTAGAATTCTAAGTCACATGAAACCAGAAACCAATGAAACCAGAAATACGTTCATGCGAAGTCAAAGTCAAGTTCAAGTTATTTTTCAGGCACAAAAAAAAAAGTTTTTTTTTATGGCAGAATTGTTGGCATTATTCAATAACCCTAAAAATTAGCTAGTACATCTAATAAGTAATCTTGTTGACAAATAAGTAACCCTTTATCAGCAGAAATCGCCCGCAATCGCTGTGCAGTGGGTTTGTATATAATCACAGCAAGCCAGACATAGATTTTATCGCTCCTTTCAACGCAATCTTGTCTTTCGGTGATTTATAACAATCATCATGGTAATTAGAAAGTGGTTTGTGACACTTTAGTAGAAAAATGCAATGAAATTCACAATAAAACGAACGAAAACTATCAACCAGCAATCAAACCTCCATTAGCCACGGTTGTTTGTTTGCACTAATATGACAGCTCATCTGTGATAACATGGTTCAACGAAACGTCGAATAAGGAGTAGCCCGACAGTTACCGGCGAACAGTAACTATGTAAGAGACTACGAATGTTGCTCTTCGGTACCTATCATGTCGTTCATTGGTCAGTTATAGAAAATTTGTGATTAGTAGAATACCGTTAGCGTCAAAACCTTGTCATTGGGCTCTCTATGAACTGTAACGCCTTTAGTAGAATTGGGGCCCAGGTTAATGGATGCCCTCGCCGATTAAGGCACTCATTGGCATTTCATTCCACCTCATGCACCGAATTTTGGAGACCTATGGGAGGCAGGAGTGAAGTCAACTAAATTTCACCTGAAACATATTCTTGACAGGTTTACTCTAACTTTCGAAGAGTAACAATCGTATTGGACTAGGTCGAGGCTTGTCTGAATTCCCGACCCATAGATTACCATCAAGTCAGGATGTTATTGCGCCGGTTACACCCAGTCATTTTCTTGTTGGCGAACAATTAGTGCACCAGAGTTTAATTATGAAGATAAACACGTTAGCAGCGTAGCAGTCTACTAAGGTGGCAACTTACACAAAAGCTTGTAGAGCAATTTTGGAGAAGTTGGTCGAAAGAGTCCTCAAGACACTATCTGGAGACACAAATGGATCAGAGTAACTCTAGAACCGAATGTAGGTGACGTTGTTCTGATAAAAGAGGATGATCTCCCTCCTTCGAAATGGTTACTTGGTATCATGGAAGAGAAGTTCCCTGGTAGATAAGGTTACGAGAGTAGTTTCATTACGAACTAAAAATTCGGCATTCAACCGACCTGTACCAAAGTTAATTGTTTTCGCCTGTTGTTTGTATTAGTTGCATCATAAATAAATGTTTTGTTAGACCTGATTGTTTTGTTAGTTCACGTGTTGGTTGTTTAGTTGGCAACAAAATAGCCACGACGTATTTTTATAAAATGTGTTATTAGTTCATCGTAATGTTTGTTACTCATTAGTTTCTCAATCTTGTTATGTCTATGTTTTTCTTCACAGATTTTGTTAAGGCCAAGTCTGTCCTTGGACGGCGGCATTTTTGTACGGAATTGTTTTGTTTTGTTTTTTGCCACTAGCTGGCGTTATTTATTTCTTACATCACAGCAGGGTTTTAGGCTGCGTGTCCACGAGACGGTTTCTACCCGGCACGGCGCCGGCCCGGCGCTGGGCCGGTGCCAGTTATGTATCAAGCTCTATACAAGTCTGTACATGTAGGCGGCGCAAGCGCCGGTCCGGCTCGGAACCGTGTCATTGTTAAATAAACAACGACAGTCAACTGAACCTGAATACGAACCGGGTTAAAACCGTGTACGTGCACAAAGTTGGACGGCGCAGGGCCGGCGCCGTGCCGGTTAAAAACCGTGCACGTCGACACGCGCCCTTATTCAAGTCAAATCTTTATAAGCAGAACATTGTGATATTACTTATTTTGTATTGTTTGCATTGAGCATAGGTAGGTAGACCAAGTAGGTCCCATTAAATATTACCACAGCAATGCACCTTTTTTAACTAACGGAACCACCCCCTCAGCCTTTACTGTAGTGTCGAACACTCCTACTACCGATACGAAAGACGTTTCACGTCATAATATAAAATTACCGCGTCGAAGCGACGTCGAAAAGATTCGTGATTGCCCCCAGTACACAAATTGGCAGGATTTACCCAATTAACTTTGTAACTTGACAGAATGAAGCTTTGCTTCCTAGTATTCCGTTCACAGCTTAGCAAGATGTAGTCACGCATCTTAATATGCATATTGGTAATGGTTTTTGTACCTTTGGTACCTTTGTACTCTTACAATTTGAGGAAGAAGATGAAGAATAGTACATTGTACAGCGAGGAGAGAAAATGATCTATTTGTGTTCGAGAATATGTTTAGCAGAAAAAGGTCGATTTTCATTAAAAATCGAGTACAAAAAAATGCCCACCTAATTATTTCCTAATTAATATGATATAAAACCTTTTTGAGATTTGATAAGGTTAGATTAGATTAGAACACTTTATTGTATACACCAGAAAACAAAATACATTAAAGGCTTAAATGTCTAAGTTTTGCCGTTTGTTTTTAGGGTTCCGTACCTCAAAAGGAAAAAACGGAACCCTTATAGGATCACTTTGTTGTCCGTCTGTCCGTCCGTCCGTCTGTCAAGACCCTTTTTCTCAGGAACGCGTGGAGGTATGAAGCTAAAATTTATATCAATTACTCAGGTCTACTGTCCCTTGAAGCTGTGAAAAAATCAAACTTCTAAGCCAACGCAATCAAAAGATACAGCCGTTTATGCCGCAAATTTTCGACACTTGCAAGGGAATCAAAACCTACAGGGTGCTTCCCGTGAACTCAGAATCTTGAAATTTGGTACGAAGCAACGTCTTATAGCATAGATAAAGGAAAAATTACGAAAACCATAAATTTTTAGTTACATCACATAATATATATTTTTTTAATAATTTTAAACTTACTACCCATTTCCTCATAAACGCGTAGAGGTATTAAATTGAAATTCATACCAAATACTCAAGTCTATAATACCTTTAAGCTGTAACAAAATCTAACTTCTATGTCAACGCAATCAAAAGAAACAGCAATTTAAGCTGCATATTTTGAAACTCGCAAGTACTCGCAAGGGAATCAAAACCTAAAGGGTACTTCCAGTCGACCTAGAATCTTGAAATTTGGCATGAAGCAACGTTTTATAGCACACATAAAGGAAAAATTCCGAAAACCTTAAATTTTTAGTTACATTACAAAATATATATTTTTTAATAAATATAAACTTATTACTTTTTTCCTCATGAACGCGTAGAGCTATGTACGGAACCCTCGGTGCGCGAGTCCGACTCGCACTTGGCCGGTTTTTTTTTTTTTGGTCGCTGCTAAAAACAGCAATGAGATATTTTCTGAGTTGGTGTGGTATAAAAACATTTATTGAACGCCACGTACACATTACAAGACGTAAATAGAAAGAAAAAATAAAATTAAAAAATAACAAACACATGGCAGAACCCAACAACAATTAGGGGACGCGAGCTATGTCCATGCGGTAAAACGGTCTCAGGCTAAGGCATTGCCCTAAATATTGACAATAGTTACAAATTAAATGAAATGAAATGAAAATGAAAAATGTTTATTAAGCTGAACAAAAATTAACAATACATAAAGTAACTCTGAATGATACTTCATTGTATGAGATCAGTAAATATAAAGCTACAATTAATTATAACTTAATAATATTCACTGACGTCTTGTATTTTTGTGAATAAGTGAGTGACTAATTCGACCTTCGTTTCGTTCACACGTGAATGAATACTTTCAAACAGGCTTAATTTGTTTAAATAAAAAACGCCAACATATTGACATTTCGGTATTCCGTAAAAAAAAACAAATATAACCTCTTAACGTTTGCACGGATTAGGAGTCATTTCAGTTTTGTTTATTTAAAGGGTTCTTGTATCGAGTCATGGTCACTATGAGTCACTAGAAACTGACAGCTCGTAGGCTCTTAGTTGATGACGTACTTCCGTGCATGGCCTGCTTCCGGTTTCGTTGACTCTGATTCTTTTTTTCGCTTTAAAAATAAATACATTCACCAAGGCTCCCAAAATACCTATTTTCTCGAAAAAAAACTTAAAAACAGAACTTAATTTTTTTAAGATAATGCCCATTGCTGCAGGTGTGTTGCCCACAGCACTGATTTTCAGCAAGGGCTTGGTCTAGTGACTTACAAAACATCGCATCGAGGCAGACAAAGTGTATTTTTAGTAAATACAATACCTAGAGTGATCTCAAGAAGTCCAAGGGAAAGATAGACACAGAAGGAATAGCAGCAGCAGATGAAACCCTAGTATATAGTTTTCAGCCTAGCACGATGCACCCACGTACCCCAGTATGCCGTAGCTTAGCAGGATGTAACCACGCATCCTAGTAATCAATTTTATCTTGGCACGATGCACCTATGCATCCCAGTATACTGTAGTATCCCAGTATATGTTGTTTTGTAGCTTAGTAAGATGTAGTTCTATAGCTAGGCAGTCTTCCCACTCACCCCAGTGTGCAGCTTGGAGAGCTTGATCATCCTAGTGTCGTAGAGGCGCACGTAACAGTCGTTGGCGCCCAGGGCCAGCTGGTGCGGGCGCCGCGGGTTCACGGCGACACATTTGGCCTCAGCGTGGCGCCCCAGATGGTTGAGAAGGTTGACTAGGACGTTGGCCGAGTCCGAGTTGCATCGGTGCGGCTCGCGCGTGTCGTGTTGACTGCCGAAAGATGAGTTATTCTTTATCGTACACGGGAAAAAAACAACATAAGACTTTGGTTACCTGTTTTACACATCAACAAAGTAAAATTTAATTTAATTTACGAAGGTATACAATACAATACTCCGTGCGGCGCCGGATTAAGAATAGCGTCACTCCATTACCTTCCGTGGATGTCGTAGAAGGCGACTAAGGAATTAAATTACCAGGAGACGGGCAGCAGCGTCTTCCTTAGATTCCAACCGCACACTGCGATCGCGAACCCGCCTGCCAAGCGTGGCGATTATGGCAAAACACCTCATGGTTTTGTTCGAAGCTTGGAAAACCATGAGGATGCCTATGTCCTGCAGTGAGCGTCCAATGGCTGATGATGATGATGATGATGATACAATACAAAACATGGTATGAAAGCTGGTACATCTTAAGGGTATTGTTAAATATACTTTAGAAAAGAGGTTTCCAACGGTTACTTACGATCGCAACACGGCGCCCGAGCAAGACTGCAGGCTGACTACTTACCAACCTTGATCAAAGGTCCGTAGCCGCATTAATGTACGTGCTATAGACTTGGATCAAACTAAAATATCCTGATACAGGACCAAGCCATCTTCGCCGGCGCTCTACACGAGATGCGGCGTAAGCGGTGCGGCTGTTAGCCGCTTATCTCAACTACAATGACCAAAATAAGCCACTCTAAAAATAACTTACAGGACCAGGCCGTCATCTCCGGCGCTCACAACGAGGTGCGGCGTGAGCGGTGCGGCTGCGAGCGCCTGTCTCAACTACAATGACCAAAATTAGCCACCCTAAAATTACATGCAGGACCAGGCCATCCTCTCCGGCGCTCCACACGAGGTGCGGCGTGAGCGGTGCGGCTGCAAGCCGCTTGTCTCAACGACATTGACCAATATAAGATACCCTGAAAATGACTTACAGGACCAAACCGTCCTCTCCCGCGCTCCACACGAGGTGCGGCGTGAGCGGTGCGGCTGCGAGCCGCTTCACACGGCCGCAGTGGCAGGAGCACTCCCGCAGCACAGCGCCCGAGCCGGACTGCACGCGTACGCGGCCGTCCGCAGCGCACGTCGCCAACGTGTCGGGCGTCAAGAACTGCGGGCGAGGCGATAGTTTGAGAGAAGAGAATTTAGGCTGCGTGTGGCATCAGATTTGAACCATCAGACTATATTCGTTCACTCCTTAAAAATAATTTTTAAATAAAAGATTAAAACAGACTTCAAAACACTACAGCACTAAAAAGTTAGAAATCATTTAAAAGAATGCCGTTAAATTAGAAGTACGTATACGTATAGAAGTACGTGTAGGTATTGAGGAAGTATAATTTGTAGTCGGTGCCCAAAATATATGTCCTGGTCATGAAACTGGGCACCGACTACAAATTATACTTCTACAATACCTACATGTATGCATACTTCTAATTTAAAGGCATTCCTTTAAATTATTTCTGACTTTTTAGTGCTGTAGTGTTTTAAAGTCGGTTTTTTTTTATATTTTTATATTTTTAGTGGGGTAGCGGAAAAAAATAAACAAGTCCCTTAAAACCCTACTTCATGCGTTGCTTTCAAATTTAAAGTTCTCAATTTCCATCTCCGAAAGTCTTCAAACAGAACATCACCAAAATACCTTAGGACTACTTTTACGCTATTTTATAAAACATACGGACATTACTAAAGGATGGGCCCCATTAGGCCTTATTTACTGCTGTCCATTGAAGAGTTTCCATCTCCATCTCTGAAAGTCTTCATCAGATCTTCACCAAATTAAAATGGGACCAATCAATGGGACGTTATATCTATTCGAACAAATAAAGAATTGTCGACATCGGTTAAGATTTGACGGAGTTATGCAAGAACATAGCAAAAAATACATATATAAAAAAACCATACGCTTTTTTGAAGTCGGGTAAAAACCACAATCGTCAAAAAATCTTTATTGTACACTAGCCGCGCCTGCGAGAGTTCATAGAAAAAATATACAATCTGTGTTCCTTTAATCGAAATCTCTTCAGTTTTTTACATGTGACTAACTGTCATATTATATATCCACAAGCCCACGGCTGTAGTTAATAGCAGTACTTAATACTCAGCAGTCCGGTTTTTTGTAACAAAAAATTTCGTATTTTAACTTTTGTGACTGTACATAGACGTCATTGTAATAAATTACGTTGACATAATTAAATTATGGAAACGTTTTTCCCGTTTATTTTACAATTATTTCTATCTTGTTCAAAACTGTAATTAGTACATTACGATACTAGTGCGAAAAGTAGGAAATTCGCAACGAGTGGCGATAAATTAAAACACGACCGAAGGGAGTGTTTTATATCGACACGAGTTACGAATTACCTATTCGCACGTGTATCGTACAACGTTTTTATTATAGTACATATGGCCCTTTGAAGTTTCGACATAGGCACGTAAAGTGCTCATTATCGCACTAGTGCGGTAATGTAGCACCATATGTACTATAATAGTAGTTTATGCAACTGTCATATAATGAAGGGTATTAAAACACGAGTGTGAGTTTCATAATAGTAACGAGTGTTTTAATACCCGTGTTATATGCAGTTGCATACACTACTTTATCTTCACTAATGCAATTAAAAATTAAATTCACGCGTACGTGTATAATCACAGTGATTTTGCCGCCATTAAAATTTAACCAATGAGAGCGCGCTGCGCGCTTCAATAAAACGCGACCAATCTGATTGGCCCTGCAATCAAGTTGGTCGCATTTTATTGATGTTATAATGAGATTTTACGATATCGATGTGAATATTATACCATCATGTAAAATTGCTTAAATTGAGTGTTTTGTTGTCTGCGCTATAACAGTAGTAATTATAAGTCAAGTATTGAAAACATAAGTAGAATGTTACAACATTAGTGTAGATAAATATGCTTTATCTACACTCATATCATAACCTTCAAATTAAGACTTCAAAGGTAAACACATATTGACAGGCTTTAAACAATACATAACTTTAAAGAAAATAAAAAAAAAGTGTAATATAAAGTTACATTAAAGGTCAGATTTTTCACTTTATGTTACAGTTATTTTTTTTAAAGTGTTGCTGTGATCACGGAACAAAACTTGTTTTTTTTTAATGTCAAAAGTTGACTATAAAAAACCTAATTTCATTTTCGTGGTACCAAAAGTGCAACTAAAAATACCTAAAATTGCGCGCGCAAAACTGAGTGCAGACGATTGAATGTCAAGATACTTTTGTCGAAATCGCGCCATTTTGTTTCAAAAATAACCGTAGATTTATGTATAGTACAAAGCTTGTCAAACGTGTTTTCCTTTGATTCCTTACTTTGAAGATTAAGACATGAGTGTAGATAAAGTAGTGTATGAGACTGCACATAACTTGGTATTAAAACACTCGCGAATGCTATTAAAAAACTCGCAAAGGCTCGTTTTTTTAAATCTCGCTCGTGTTTTAATAACCCTCATTATGTGACAGTCACATAAACTACTATTTGTTTACAAGTCCTAAATTAGATAATCTCCCCTTAATTATCATCAACAATGACTAATATTGGGCAACAACTTATTAGTAGATTTTTTTTTGTTTGATCCTAGTATATTCCAGTCAATAATATACAAGAACACAATATTATTAGCAACAGTCAACCATTATCATTATTATTATTAAAATCCTTTAACACAGTTTTGCACATAGGCGAGCTGAATGCTAAGTAAGCATTATCTACCAGCTGACATAATGACATTTTAATAGCTCTTGCTAAACGCTTGCGCTAAAACCTATTGCGCAATATTGAGTAACACACATGAAAATCAAGTGAGTGTTGCAGCAAACTCTTTGCGGCCTTAAAGGGCTCCAGGGAAGAACACTAGCGCCACCGAGAGAAAAAAAAATCGTATCTTTTTTTCGATTTTTTTCGATCGAATTCGAATACAATTTCTCAATCATGTTAATAGTGATGTTTAGGACCCATGGCCGTGAACCTAAGGCAAAAACCGGCCAAGTGCGTGTCAGGCCACGCGCAGTGTAGGGTTCCGTAGACGTAATTGTCAATGGATTTTGTACGAAGTTTTACTTTTATGAGTTGGTCGCCTATTACTAGTTAACCTGTAAAGCATACTTAGCCGTGATAGTTTTCCTCTTATCTCTTCTTTCTACTAGCCTGAATTTTTTTACGTTCCTACAATCAACCGTTTAACCAAGACCAGGGGGGACGCCCTACTCGGACAAAAATTTGTGTTTTAGTTATTTTAATAATTCCGACAACGGAACCCTAAATAAAAAAATATCTTCGTACACCCACAATATTTTTAAACGACCAATCCAACTATACACACTATAGTGTAGGTGAGAAAAAGAAAATGCAGCCCTAATTTAGGTGTAAGTTCTTTATCCTACTAATCGTCTCTGAGCTGGGCCGCGGACAGACAGACAGACGGACAGACGGACATGGCGAGGCTAAGATGTGCCATGGCGAAAATAAGGGTTCCTTGTCGACTACGGAACACTAAAAAGATGGTCAGTTTTGTTCCCGCTGCCTTTTTCTCCACTACAAATATGGCCCGAAGGCAGCAGCTAACATTGTACATTGACATTGAGCAAACAGAATGTAAATTCTTTACGTTGAAATAAAAATTAGAATTCCGATTGATTTAAAAATGTGAAACGTTTTAACGTGACGTGAAAAAGTTCAGGGTAGTAGCACATTTAGTGAACTTAAAAGGAAAACTATCACGGCTAAATAGGCATCACAAGTTAAAGAGTAATAGGCGACCAACTTATAAAACGAAAACTTCGTACAAAATCCATGGAAAATTACGTTGATGAAGTATGCAGTACAGATGAGTAAAGCAGATAAAACCCCCACGAAGCCCTACACCGCGCGTGGCCCGACACGCGCTTGGCCGGTTTTTCATTTATCAGTTGCAACCTGTATGATAAGATTCCATGATAAGATCATCAATAACTTTAAATGCCAATTTTTTAATGATAATACAATGAAATTACGCTCGTTCCGACTCAACTTTAACATGTGAGGGATAGTATTATTATCATTATTATTATTTAATACTTTTATTGCACTTAGCCTAATGTACAATACGGCGAACATAATGCCATAAACATTTTCTACCAGTCAACCGCATAGCAACCGGATAGCACTCTCACTTTTGCGCCAGAACCGGGAACCTACCTCTTAAATATTAAGCATCCTCTGTGAAATTGATGTGATCCTCAGAGGTCAAAATCAAGGAGCCTATAAAGTTTTGAACTTTGTCCCAAAAATACAATTTAATTAAGTTTAAGATTCAGAGTTACTGAACTGTACTTACACTGTAGATATTGTCTCTTGTCCATTAAACATTTTTGATTTTTTTAATTGACTGTAGACTTGTTTAATATGTAACTTTGCCGAAATTTCCTCCGTCAATCTATAGTCTGTTACATATTAATGGTCTTATTCTAGATGTATTTCAATATGATAAGATATTTGTTTATTTTCTGTCCACAAAATACATTCACACATGAAAACAACATTGAATAGGTAAATGATATATAGCAAAAGAATGTACTATTTGTGGAAAGACTGGAGCCTAAACTAGATCAAAAGATCTGTATCTTAGGATTCCAGGCCTCCCGTACTACAAAAGATTGGTATCATATTCGAAGCGTCATCAGCATAATGTACACGGTATTATAAGTTACATATAAAAAATGACAGATGTTATAAAATAAGGTAAGATGTATGTATGTATGTGTGTCTGCTCAGCCCTACGACCGGAGTCTTGGGTTCGGGTTTCAGCCACTGAGCAGAGGGTGTGTGAATGTGTGTGAGGAGTGTATATTTGTGAAAGTAGATTTTGATTAGTATACATCATACTAGTATCACAGTGGCTGAGAAAATCTGGAGTTATACGCATATGTAATTATGTAAGTAAAATAAGCAGGTGTTAGATATCAATTTCCAGAAGCTTTTCTGTTTGATCATAGCTAAGACTGTTTAAGTGTGCTGTTAATTTCTGTTTTAGTTCATGTTTGGTAAGATCAAATATGTGGAGGCACTTGTTTAATGAATTGTATATTCTACCATCACGAAAATAGTAAAATCGTTGTGGAAACGACGTTTTCACTGGCTTAGATTCACACACAATGTTTACGATTTCCTTGCCTGGTTACCATAGCACAGGGTATCCTACTTTGGGACCAGGACAAGTAGTTGTGTTGTGTGGAAGTTAGCAAAATTGAATTTGAATTTACCTTCACAGAGAATATGTTTCCAGTATGTCCTGTTGCAATCTTCTGTAACTGCTTATAGCGGAAAGGATCCCACAGAATCACATGGAGATCATCTGATGCCGAGGCCAGGACTCTGAAAGATTCGGGTCTGAGTTGGAAATATCAACAAATGATCCCACTAAAAGTGCACCAAAAATGACAGCAATATTTAGCAGCACTGCATGTTTGTTCACTTTTCAATTGACTGTCTCATTGGACCAGCATTCAACATTCTGGACTATGAAAACAGAGGTTGTGGGTTCAATTTCTACTTGACGCTGCCATAGTTGTTTTGTGGAAATGGCCTCAGTCTGGTTGTATTTCCATGTTTGTGATGTCCTTGCCTAGTTACTATAGCAGAGGGTATAGTATCCTAGTTTGGAACCAGGACAAGTGACAACTCTTTCTTTACCAAATGATTGACTCACCACTTCAGGTAAATTATTTGATTACAATCATGTTATTATTATTATTGTTTTAGGTTCTTAAAGCCACAATTTCACTACCATAATAGCTCAGACAGAGTCAACTCCCAACTGAGCTAATGGGTAAGTGCAGCATTGGTGAAACATCTGGCTGAAACAATGTAGAGGCTCGAAATTTCGCCCATTGGTTCAAGTCCCGGCATGGGTGGAATTTTTAGCCTCTAAGTAGGTTTTTAAAGTTGTTTTTTGTTTGAAAGGCTGTCTACCCAACAGGTGGTCCCATAGTCAAAATTCAGAGGTGGTCCCATAGCCATAAAGACAGGATCTGATGACAATACTTACATCTAATTTAAAAGTCACATTCGTTTAAAATTTATGGATTTTAGTGTTGTAGTGTTTACGAGTCAGTTTTAATTTCTTATTTAAGTTTTTTTATAAACCGAACCTCATTATTATTGTTGCTGCCATTTTAGGAGAGCTGACCACAAGACCCCAGAGCAAGGATAGCCATCATACCTACTACCTCTAGCTAACACAAAAATTATTAGAGTGACCAGATGAAATTAAAATCAAAATACCCTTACTTTTTTCAAGCACTTCTACATACCTACTTACTGATATAATTTTTCACTATCTACTGGATTACAAAGTGACGATTTGACTAAGTAAATACATCGGTATTGTTCTGCCCGGTTGCTTTTTGAGAAAGCTGAAGAAACAACTGAACTCTTATGTGTTTACTTAATTCTCTATTCAGAAAGGTGGTATGAGTCATAGACATAATTTTAAAGGGACAGTTGATACTAACGAGCCATCGTGGTTCCACTCTAGGCAGTTGACGCATCCCATATGTCCATGGAGCTCCTTCTCCAAGCCAAGACGCTCAATCGAGTTCCTCGTCATCAGCAAGCACTCTCTGAAGTGCAAGTTGGGATCGCCACGCTCCCGGGCTGCCGTCAGCCCTATCGTCGCCGTGGCCCACGCCGGCTCCTTGCGAATACCCATGATGCCGTAAATCAACACTCAGTAAACCTGATAAACCATGACACTCTCACGATACGACACCGAACTTCAATGTAGTCTATTTATAGTTCCTAGCATTGTTTTCTCCTTTTTGGCCTGACTGTGAACGAATTAAATTATGTCTTAGCTGTTTCTGAGGGTAATTAGGCCACGAACAAACGAAATAAACAACAAAACGACTTTTCGCAGAAAGAAAATTCCCTTCGAAAATAAATGAACTGTCAAACAGCTGCTGTTACCAGTGTCAAATAAAGGTTGTTTGGGTGGGTTATTGGATGGAACGTGCATGAACGGCTAAATTTTCTAGTCTTGTTTGAAGCAGGAATTTTGTAGGAGCCTTTGTAAAATACAAATCGTCGATAACGCTTAATGATGTTATAAGATTTTCTAGATTGTTTTGGCTCCAACTATCATAATCCATGTCAAAAAAATAAAAAATAAAATACTGGTGAACAGCTAATTATTTGGATTTAAAACTTCCAACAATTCATTCAACGTTTTGTATAAATCCCAATTATTTTTTTACAATAACTCATTGTTGCCACCAAAACTGCAATAAAGAAATGTCATACATTAATTTGACAGATGTCAGGTTAGGGGCAGTGCTGCCAGAAATGAGGCGATTTATCGCCACTTGGGCTATTTTGGAAGGTGAAATGGCGACCGAGTCAGAACTAATTGTACAAATTGTTTGCATGGTCGTGTCTTTATTTAGCGGTCTATAATATATATCTATGTATATAAAAAGCGGCGATTGACCTTTAATTTTACGTTAAAAGCTTTCTAAAATTTTCGTTCGCAAAATTTTCCAGTGACAGTTAAAAAACATAGTGAAGTCATCACTTATTTCACAGTTTAAACCGAGTATTTACTGTTTATTTTAATGAATAATTACGGATTTTGAATACAGGTGGCGCCACTACACATTCTCTTTAGTTGATTCGAAACCCGTCCTATTTGTTTATACAACTCGGAGTGTCTAATATTATGAGTATAATAATTATTTTAGATGTTGAATATAATTGTTGTTGAATACAATTTTTTTGATTACTCCACAGTGAATTGCTTAAAGTCAGATCACAGTGGTCAAATTGTAAATTTTGAAATAGATTCAGAAAAATCTGAGCAAGTTATTCTATGCAGGCCCATTACAAGTAAAAAACTAGAATCATTTAAATTACATCTTCAAAGTAGCTTAACTGCTCAAAAAGGTAAAACCCTTAATGCTAACGCCCATTACGAAGACTTCTTTAGAGTAGTTTCAATTAATTTTGAAAATGTTTTAAATTAAGAGAATTACCTAGCAATGAAAATAAAGTAGGGTTTAATGAATGGGCCACTGCGGGCATCCGAAAAAGTAGAAACACACTGTATGCATTGTATGAGAAAAAAACATACACATATGACCACATTTTTATAGAGTATGTTAAACTATATTCTAAATTATTCAGGGCCGTCTGCCACAAAGCTAAATGCGAACATATAAAGATTGTTGAATATAACCAAGGTTTCTACTTTAAACAAATTAGTATTACAATTTCCAATAAATTAATTGACTAATTATATCTATTCAAAGGCCTCCTTCGTGGTTTTCATAACCATGAGGGGTTTTTCCATAATCGCCACGCTTGCCAGGCGGTTTGGCGATCGCAGTATGCGGTTGGAATCTGAGGAAGACGCTGCTGCCCGTCTCCTGGTAATTGATTTCCTTAGTCGCCTTCTACGACATCCATGGAAGGAAATGTAGTGACGCTCTTCTTAATCCGGCACCACACGAAATATAAATCCTCATCATCATCATCATCATTCAGCCACAAGAAGTCCACTGCTGGACATAGGCCTCCTCCATGGATTTCCAAAAAGACCGGTTGGAAGCGGCCTGCATCCAGCGTCTTCCTGCCACTTGAATGACGAATATAAATCCTATCGTAGGATAATTAATGAACAATAATTAATATAACTAGAAACAATATAATTATTTACATTTAATGATGGTTATACTGATTAGATAATACTACAGTTCATATTAGTTAAATATAAAAAAATGCTTACAATAGATAGTCTACTAGAGCGCTAAAAATGACCCCACATTCAAGTGTGGGGTGGCGGGTGGGGCTTGTTTATTGTGTTACCTATCAGAGCGAGCTTAGTAACCCCGCAAAATATATAATATGCACCTGCCACCGTCAGACTGCGATCTTGCGAGGTAGGTACCTAGGTACTTCGACGGGTTATACATCAATGAAGTTATTGGTTTGGCGATTTTGGGTAAAACCAACCATCATTAAAGTTACGCTGTCATTTACTATAGCCCAATCAACGTTCACGTCACGCATGGCGCACACACTAAACCAATCACAGAGTGATTTACTCTGCAGCACATCTTGCGCTCACTTCATTGGTTAAGAGTAATCGAGAGGACTAGGGTGGGGCCACTTTGAGCGTGAATTTTGTAGGAAAAAATACTTGTATCATCATCAACCCATTATGTCCCCACCGAGGGGCACGGGTCTCTTCCCTGAGGAAGGTATAGGCCATACTCCACCATGGGGGCCAAGTCCGGATTGGTGGAGGCTTGTAGACTAGTGGCTCGTCTACTGTCAGAAGTTGTCAAGCCGCCCTAAGGCCTCTGACTTGGCTTAACGACTGCCATCTATCGACGGCAGCCGGCACCAACAGCTTAACGTGCCTTGCGAAGCACGGAACCGCTCGGAAAAATGCGCTCACTTCATTGGTTAAGAGTAATCGAGAGGACTAGGGTGGGGCCACTTTGAGCGTGAATTTTGTAGGAAAAAATACTTGTATGGTTTTTTTTATTTGTTAGTATTTTCACATTTTTTTAATTAGTTGAAAGAATTTTTGAAAACACGCGCCACTTTTTATGAAAAATCACGTAACTGAGGTAATGTTGGCGAAAAATGGCTGAAAATTTAGGCGACTTTGGCCGTCCATCATCTGGTAGCACTGGCCAGAGTGGTCAGAGGTAATGTTATGGAAAAGTGAAAAGTGAAAAAAAAACAGCAGAATTTCAGAAATTTTGATTAATGGTAGACATTATGTACTAGGTACTGCTACAAGAATATTATTTCTACCCGGGCGTAGATATAGGGTTTTAGAAAATACGTAATATTAAATAGGTAAGTAAGTTATCGCTCATAGTAAAACATCTTTCCAACCATGATTTTCACAACCACTACACTTTAACCATTAAACAACTTTGCAGCAGCTGAAAACTCTCCATAATGGGTGAACGCAAAGGCCAGAACCTGTATTATCCCCCCGACTATGACCCTAAGGTTGGGGGGCTGAATAAGTTCATGGGTACTCACGCCCTGAGAGAAAGAGCTCGGAAACTGGACCAAGGTATCCTGATCATCCGCTTCGAAATGCCATACAATATTTGGTGCGACGGTTGTAAGAACCACATCGGCATGGGAGTGAGATACAATGCTGAGAAGACCAAGATTGGCATGTACTACAGCACACCGGTGTACCAGTTCCGGATGAAATGCCACCTGTGTGATAACCATATTGAGATCAAAACTGATCCAGGAGTTAGTATCTGACGATCTAGAAAGCCTACCTTATTTTAAATACAGCCTGAATTTTTATTCACCATCCAAATTAAGTTAACAATATCGTCCCCGTAGAGCGGAAACTCACTAACTCAAAAAACACCGTTTCAAGATATCAACGTTCAAAGTTTTGGAAACGAAAAAAAATGTAGCGTCTGTTATAAAAAAATGTAGTGTTGAATTTTATAGTCTTAATGCATTTTCACTACAACAAAGCATCTGAGTTGACTAAAAGGTATAAATTTACATCAATTTAAGTGTTATGATCGATAAACAGTTTTTCCCTTTAATATTTTTATCTTAATACACCAATTTAGTGATTTTCTGCCCAGAGTTAGTTAATTTCTACCCAGCTTTGACTATTATTAGCAGAAACAACTCGTTTTAGTGAAGGTACAACTAGTCTCTGGAAATGCATAACAGTCTCAGAAATAAATAACTAACTTTATTTTCTTGCGAATCAAATATGAAAACAGTAAAATTTTTAAATTTTAAAAAGAACAGAGTGTCACAAATTGAACATGACAAAACCGGCCAAGTGCGAGTCGGACTCGCGCACGAAGGGTTCCGTACCATTATCTAAACAACATTAGACAAAAAGGTCGAGAAAAAAGGCCAAAAAATCACGTTTGTTCTATGGGAGCCCCTTAAATATTTATTTTATTTTAATTATTTATTTTTGAAGATAATATAGAACTAAATATTCTGTGAATATTTCAAGCGTCTACCTGTTGCCGTTATTAATATTGAGCAAAAAACGGCAAACAAAATTACGTTTGGTGTATGGGAGCCCCCCTTAAATATTTATTTTATTCTGTTTTTAGTATTTTTTGTTATAGCAACAACAGAAATACATCATTTGTGAAAAGTTCAACTGCCTAACCATCACGGTTCATGAGATACAGCCTGATGATAGACAGATGGACAGTGAAGTCTTAGTAGGAGGGTCCCGTTTGGCACCTTTCGGGTACGGAACCCTAAAAAAGAACAATGGCTTCTCATCGTCTTCATTAACATCGGGCTCGGCGAGACTATCAATGGTGGATTTATGAGTGGGAAGAGAAGCAAACCACCGATAAAGCTCCTGTGGAATGATATGTTTCACGCAAACACCAACAAGATCTTTTTTCTTTGCCTCTGAGATAGATTTCCATTTCCGAAAGTCTTCACCAGGACATCACCAAATTACCTTGGGACTACTTTTACGCTATTTTACGAAACATACGGATATTACAAAAAAAAGGGCCCATTTATTTACTGCTGTCCATTGAAGAGTTCCATTCTCCATCTCTGAAGCCTTCATCAGATCTTCACCAACGTTATATCTATTCGAAAGAGAAAAAGAATTGTCGAAATCGGTTAAGATTTGACGGAGTTCTCACGTAGCAAAAAAAACGTAAAATAAAACATACGCGTCGGTTAGAAAGTACCTAAGAGCCGCGGCGACAAAGGTAAAAGACAAATAGTCACTAAAAGTTGAGCAAAAATCACCTTAGTGCATTGACATGCCCTCTGTAAATACGAAAACAATACAAATAAAAACTATACAAATAATTATTTAGTGTTGGTTAGTTTACGAATTGTAACAATAATGGTTTTGTCTTTGCCAAAATTAACTAACGTGGGTTAGGTGATAACGAGACTGTACTTTGGATAGGCATAAATTAATTAAATACACTTAATTAATTGTTCCTTTCAACGTGGCTGTAAAAAACTGTAATTAGTTATTTTTTGCAGTTTCTAAATTTGAAACTATGGCACCTATGAAAAACCGGTCACACAGAAAAGTAGAGAAGAAAATTGTGATTCCAATGGTATTAAAAACTCATTTTCTCCCTTAAATCGACTTGGTGAGTTTCCGCTCTACGGGGACGATATGTTTGTTGAAAAACAACTGTTCTTTTCTATTGAAAGGAATATTGCTAAAAAAACAATTTTTGTGGTCACCACACCTACCCACGCACTAGCTCTCCCCTATCATCCCTTTGACTGTGGTTTATCAAAGGAATGATATAGGTACCTGACTGCCTCTTTGGACTAGTCGTTAAAGCACTTAACTACCAAGACAGAGGTTGTGGGTACTATGCCCATTGAGGGCCACCGTACATTTGTACAAATGGACTCAGTCTGGATGTATTTTCATGTTTGTGACGTCCATGCCTGGTTACCATAGCACAAGGTATCCTAGTTTGGGACCAGATCAAGTTATTGTGTTGGGTGGAAGTTATTAGTTATTCATTAAATTGTTTGAAAAATGGTTTGAAAATTAGAGACAAGGCCTGTGCCCTACAGTGGGACGTATAGAGGCTGTTTATAATAATAATAAAAGTTTTGTATGAGAATGACAAAGTAATTGAATGATAAATAATGCTAAGGATACAGTTGCTTGGTGACTAGAAAAAAGCTGTACTTTGCAGGTAATAATTTAATTAATGCAGATCCTGTTCAGTGAATTAGAATTTAATATATTTTTGTCTTGACTCTTGACCCTGTATGATGTTTGCATAAAGCACATTATAAAACCTCTTTTTCAGAACTTGGACTATGTCATTGTGTCAGGCGCTAGACGTCAAGAGAACCGCTGGGACCCAACTGAGAATGGCCAGATCGTCCCAGAAACTAAGGAGACCCAGAAGCGAATGTTTGACGATGCCATGTTCAAACTGGAACATAAGACTGGAGATGAAGATACGGCTAAACAAGATAAACCAAGGCTCGGCCGGCTTGTCGGCAGAAATGAGAGTGTCTGGAAGGACGACTACGAAGCTAATTGTTCTTTGAGAAGGAATTTCAGGGTAATTCTAGAGTTTAGTACAGGAACATTGTAGAATAACTCAAACTGATCCATAGTTATGACCCACGTTGTTTCAATTAGAAAATGTATTTAATCTATTTACAGGTCTAAGACCGGATTTTTCAATAGTCAGATAAAACTTAACTGGAGAATAAAACTTATGTTCTCACTGTCGTGTATAATTTAGACAGTGATAGCATGTAATTTATTCTCCAGTTAAGTTTTATCTGACTATTGAAAAATTGGCCCTAAGATGATTATAATTTAATTACTTTTATAAGTACCTCTCATCATCAACCCATTATGTCCCCACCGAGGGGCACGGGTCTCTTCCCTGAGGAAGGTATAGGCCATACTCCACCACGGGGGCCAAGTCCGGATTGGTGGAGGCTTGTAGACTAGTGGCTCGTCTACTGTCAGAAGTTTTCAAGCCGCCCTAAGGCCTTCTGACTTGGCTTAACGACTGCCATCTATCGACGGCAGCCGGCACCAACAGCTTAACGTGCCTTGCGAAGCACGGAACTGCTCGGAAAAATGCCACTAGCGTTAGGCATAGACGGCGACCTATCCATGCACTGAACGCGCCCTGTGTTGCTTAACCTTCGTGATCGTTTAAGATCACTCAGGCAGCCGGGGCTACGAGCGATTCAAGTAAAGTTACTTGAATAAGTAATTTATTCCCGGGTTAGCATCAGAATGACCCGTCACTAGGCATAAACTCTGCACTTTAATAGTTGAAATTGTGACAAATAATTGCTGCCTCTAAGTAGACAACTGCTGCCATTATATTTTAGAAGAAACAAAACATTTAAGGGTGATCAGCCATCCTGATGTCTTGATGGCCTAGCCATGGTACCTAATTGTCGTGGAATCGCTCCTGTAGTCCCGTTGTCCCCGTAACTGTGTCCCCGTTACGGGGACAACCTGAACTTTTCATTGACTAGCCATTTTCAACCATAGCAATTTTGAGTGCAAGAATTTTTTTTGCTCTTTTCATTCTGTCAGGCACTGGAGGCTAATAATTGAAAATAGATCGATATATTTGACGACACGATAGGCAGGTACGGCAGCGGAGTTTCAATAGTTTGAAGGTAGCAATGGCTGTTCAATGAAAAGTTCAGTGATTCCACGCAAATAAGGTAACATTGCTAGGTGACCGGCCAACAAGACATCAGGATGGCTGGTCAACCTTTATTGTTTTGTTTCTTCTAAAATATGATGGCAGCAATTGTTTGTCAGAATTTTAACTCTAAAGCGCTGACTATATGCCTAGTGACATGTCATTCTGACGCTAACTATCCCGGAGGGGTAGACAGAGACCAAGGTCTGCCGCTTGCCACAATCCTTTTTCGCTGCATTGTCATTCATTAGTCGTAGCATGCAAGCACGCCCTTTGCTAATACAAAGAAGAGGCAGAAGAGGGTTCCTCTTTTTTTAGTCTAACCATTTTAACTTTCATTTTGTTCCCCAGAAAAGACGAAAAGAACTTGAAGAAGCATCAGTCAACGACAGCCTCCTTCTAGCCAAGTCATCACTTGACATCCACCTGCTACCTGAGAGTGAAGAGGACAGAAATATGGCAACCCTTCTCTCTCTTCGCCCCTCAAGAAGTATAGAGGAGAAACAGGTCCAGAGTAGGAAGCTGATCCTCAACAGTCCAGCTTTGCCAAGCTCAAGTGGACTTCTAACAAGTTTTGGAGGTTTGAAGAAAGAGGAGTGTTTGAGTAAAAGTTCGCCAATGACCAGAAATGCCTTAGGTATTATGATCAAGAGAAACAAATTCGATGAGAATGGTGAAATTGAAACTGAAAATAGAAAGGAAGAAAAAGAAGTTAGTAAGTTGGAGTTAGCAACTAATATAGAAGAAAAGGTGTCGGGAAACGAAATGTTTAATGATAAATTAAAAGAGGACTGTAGCAAGAACAGTGAATATTTAGAACAGAAGAAAGAACATAAGTCAGTTTCGCTAGTAGGAGATTACAGTTCTAGTGGGGAAAACTCGGAATAAAAGAAAATGTACGTCAGATATGAAGCTAATAATGCGCCTACAATGTAATTATGAACAATAGTATTTAAGACAATAAAACACCAATTTACCTGCAATGTTACGTAGTTTTATTTAGCATTTATAAATAGAAACATTTTCGATGTAAGCTAGGTTTGCATTAGATCAGTGGTTCCCAAAGTTCGTGTGGACCGCGACCCATGTAAAAAATCTCAGTTACGAACCACCCGTGCCGATGTATAACAAAAAATCTTCTGCGGAATTTTTTCGTCAATACATATTATCATAACTATTCAATTGTGTCAAGGACTGTCCAATTAAGAAACAACAGTGTGTGTTATGACCACAAGACAGAAGTGAAAACTCATAAACAGATTTATAACGAATAGAGTATACCCGATACAACGTCACCGTCCCGAGCGTAACGGTCTTGTTCACTGTTCAAAAAGAAAAGTGCGCCCAAAAATGTTTTTACTTCAAAAACAAAGAAAAAATAAAAATTTTGCGTGTTGTTGACGTAGTACCTATAGGTAACTTTCAAAGCCCACCTAATATCCGCTCGCGCCACCCTCCTACCATGTGGGTCGCGACCCGTACTTTGGGAAAGACTGCTTTATTTAGACAGTTCTTTTTAACATTCTAAGCTTCTTTATTTCTTTAACCATAGTTTAAAACATTCATAAACAGCTATAGAATATACAGGGTATAAAATGACATGGTACATTCTTCCCACCTTGTCACTAAGTTAGGGCACAGTATTTGATCTAGAAATGGATACCTATGTTTAATTTGTCACCGATTCAGCGCTATAGGTATTAAAACATGTTAACTTTTCATTATCTTAGATTTTTGTTTCGTCTTAAAAGTACGAAAACTCGAGACCGGACCCGTCCTTCACCAAAGTTCTCCACCGGGGTGAAGCACGGTGACTTCTAAGGTCCCGTGCTCCAACTGATGACGTTGTTTTTTTTTTATTTACTTGACTGTATACTAATACAGTCAAGTAAATAAAAAAATACAACATTTAACAAATATTTAATCAATACGATTTATTTTAACGCATTTAAATGGTCTTTCTCACAGTGTTCTTTGCGGCGTTTAGTTACCGATAAGTCTAAAGAATCGGATCGGAAAGAATTTTTTGGAAAAAATGCGTTAAATTAAATCGTCATCAGTTGGAGCACGGGACCTTAGAAGTCCCCCGTGCTTCACCCAGGTGGAGAACTTAGGTGAAGCACGGGTGCAGACGCGAAAACTCGACAATAAATAGAAATGTCAGGTTTGCCGTTTTTGAGAAGAAAATACCCTGTCTTTTTACACCATGTTTGTTATGACACCAACACAACATCAACAAACAATTCCCAAAGGCTAAAACTAAGTATTCAAACAATATTGTACCACTCCAATTCCCCAAAACTAGGGAGCCAACCATAGTTAAGTAGCGCAATATTTCTTGAAAACAATTCCGATGGGTATATTTAGCATAGACATGGTAAGTAACATAGACATTAGTTAAAACAACACGATGTTTATATAGATCGCTTAATATACCTTCTTTCGTTAAAAAAACAGCCACTACGTAAATCGGACCTGAAAATATTTAAATTATCTTCAATTGTATTTTTGCAGGTCTTCTGCTTTTAGCTTCTAATGGTGCCTATACATTGTCAAAAAAAAAACCTTTTACTACGTAAGTACAAAACATCTTCTTTGTTTGGCCGAAAAGAAAGAGATCTCTTGAAATTATAAGTACCTACCGTCGACAGCTGATCGATAGGTAACCCTTAATCGGGTCACCTTGACATACCGTCCAAAACCAATTACAGGCCTGGTGAAAGATTTAGGGTAAAGTGGTGAGGTCTAACCACATTACAATGAGCCGAAGACGTGCAGACGTCACAATACCAATCTAAAATAATCCTTAAAGTTATAAGGTTAGAAACGCTCCTTTGAGGTTCGGGACAACGCCCGGCCCGTTGGGCTTTAATTTGCACGGACGGACGTTACCGGCTCGTTGTGACGTTGATAAAAAGTATGCCACTGACTGTCGTTCTAAATTCAACTCTACGCTTTTTACATAAGAGCGGCCGAAAATTCAAAATGTACCGATTTATCAGCTCCAGATTGTAGGTACGATCTAAGGCAACTAAAACTGTAAATATTTCCAGTTTCATGGTGTCATGGTGTTATTTATAAAAACATGATTACTCTCTTCAAATGCAGTTGCAGTGTGAGGTCCAACGGTAACCTCTCTATTGTCAATAGCAACCATTTTCTACACCAATATTGAGCTTATCATACTTTTATGTAATTGAAGAAATGTTTATTTACTAGCAAGTGGTTTAAATATTTTTTTTTATATTTTTATCTTTATCTTTTAAATAGTCTGTAGCAAAGGGAAACCCTTTACTAAAGGTGTTCTTTATAAAAATAAAAACAAAAAAAACATGACTCTAATGACTAGAATAGGTATTGAGCTCATTTCGATTATCATATAAAAGAGCTCTATAATGCAGAGCTTGGAAAGCACGGCTAAAACTGTAAAATTATAATTTAGTAAAAGTGTTTTATAAGAGGGCCGTTGGCTTACCTATTAAATAAAATAAATAAAGGACTAGATTTCTTTTCTGATAAAAAAAAATATAAATTTTTAAAGCACAGGTTTCAGACGTTTAAAATACAGTGCGTTTACCTCAAATAACTACAAAAGAAAATAAAATAATCACTTAAGTAGGTACGTAAGATCATCATGTCACTGATTAAACTAACTATAAATAGGTACATAACACAGGTAGAAGGAACTTAAACAATAGGTATAAAATGGCGAAAAAAATAAGTAGTGGATTTTATTTTACATGCTGTATACCTACGTGGAAACTTGTGATTAGCATTCTTTTTCTGTTATATACGTGTCACATAGTCAAAATTAAATAAATAAATAAAAATAGGGAGATCATAAACTTAGAGATCATTCGATGATATTTTATACTAAGAGAGAAACAACGAAGCAGGGTGTATCGTAATCTCTTTTGTTGCGAAAAAGGGTTCTACATCAACAAATCACTACTTATTAAAACGAAGAACTTTTTTTACAAGGGCAACTCCGAAATCGCGAGAAGGTAGGTATCAACTGTTTCTCAGGCACACCGCTCACTGAACGTGCCGAACATTCACCTCGCGGTCCATTGCACAGTCGACCTTTCACTCCAATCAGTTACGTTAACCTCCTAAGTCTTGACCTTGAAAATAACATTTTTTTTTGTACAAAATTTCACTCTGTCTTAGGAGGGAGGCTAAGGGCGACTTTTCAACAAAAATGTAAAGGCTCACATTGGGGTCGTCCATTAAACACGTGATGTGTTTAGCAACGTTTTAAACCCTTCCCCTGAGTACATAATTTGTACCAAAAATAATTTTTAGAATATTATGATTATTGTAAATACCTACAGGATGTAACCTAATTTAATTCTAGAAAATTAACAGTGTTAGGAACCGCCATAATTATGTCCAGACAAACCAGGTTTCTTCTGGCAGGCATACATTAATAGAGGAAAGGTGTATGCAGGTAACTGTTAAAATTGGTTTAGAAATCGCGCGTTCAACGAAAAAAAAATAGGTACACGTGATATCTCACTACTCCCCCCTCCCCCTTGTGATGTATGATGATGTTTTCTGAACCTCCCTTTTTGGACCCCCACATGATTAACAAGTAGACTGGTCTATCCCATTTCTATACCGGACTATACAGTAGAAATAGTTCCTATTGATGAGTAGAACCCCTAGTGGCATATAATTACGACACACGACCTACATTTTCTCTGGGCATCGCTTGTCTTCCATGGCGAGAATGAGCGCGCACTCGATCTTGTTCTGAATCCAGACGAGGAGCTCCGGGTCGGGAATCTCCACTGTCTTCTCGTCCGACGAATAGTAGTTCACCAACTCATCCTGTTAGACGGTAGACGAGATTTATTTATTTATGCCATATAAAATCTCACAGCATTACAGCCTAAAGTAACGCGCTATAAGACTAAACGTATATGATTATAGTATAGTTTACACAGACACATAACACCAGTGATAGTTAAAAACATAGACGTCTAATGAGCGCTAAATATGACCCCACTTCAATTGTGGGACGGCGGGCAGGGCTTCATCACTCAGCCACAAGAGGTCCACTGCTGGACATAGGCCTCCTCCATGGATTTCCAAAAAGATCGATTGGAAGCGGCCTGCATCCAGCGCCTTCCTGCCACTTGGATGAGGTCATCTATCCATCTTGTGGCTGGTAGTCCTTCGCTTGCTTGCCGATATGTGGTCTCCATTCGAGAACTTTTCGGCCCCATCGGCCATCAGTTCCGCGTGCTATGTGCCCCGCCCACTGCCACTTCAACTTACTAATCCGCTGGGCTATGTCGACGACTTTCGTTTGTCTACGGATCTCATCATTTCTGATTCGGTCTCGTAGAGAAATTCCGAGCATAGCTCGCTGTTATTTACTATCGCCCAATCAACGTCACGCATGGCGCACAGAATGAACCAATCACAGAGTGATTAACTCTACAATATTTATGTACTACAATGCTACCGAAACCCTGCTTTTAATTCGCAAATAATGATGATGCGACAGGCAACATTTAAACAAACACACAAAGTACACTGTATAACCCCACACAACAGCTCCGCATTCAAAAACACTAAATGTTGGTACGTTATTACCTACATAAAATTTATTTTGTAGTTCAATATATAATCGCTGTTCCCACAGGACAGAACTATAACAGTTTTAGGCGTGAATTGAAAAAAAATGTAAGTATCGTTTTTTCAATCTCCATTACAAAAAAAAAACATAATTTTTTATTTTTATGTTACATTACGTACGAGTCATATAAAATATACCTATGAGTCATATAAAAGCAACATCATAGCAACATCCAGTATGTTCGTACTAGATGTTGCTGTTTTTGCTTTTTAGGGTTCTGTACCTTTTTTGGTTGTCCGTCCGTTCGGCCATCTGTCTGACAAGACCTTTTATTTATCTCGGGAACGCGTGGAGGTATCGAGTTGAAATTAAACCATATACTCAAGTCCACAGTGCCTTAACGCTGTGATCAAACGTATAAGTTAACGTAAGAAAAAGATACGGCCGTTTATGCCGAAAAAACGCATATTTCGACACTCAATGGAATCAAAATTTATAGGGTACTTTCCGTTGACCTACAACTATGAAATTTGGCAAGTAATATCGTCTTATACTACAAGTACAGGGAAAAATCTGAAATGTTTACATTTGTAATTAAATCATAATAAAATTGTCACTAAAGTTCGGGAAAAGCTCAGAAAAAACTGCGAGACTCGATCCCTGAACTAATTATAATATGTAAGTACCTACAAATTTGTACAGAACCCTCGGTGGGCGAGTCCTACTCGCACTTGTCCGCTTTTATGTGCTCTTATTATCTTTCTTTCGCTATACCCCGCCATCCCGCCTACCTGTCTGACGTGCAGCACGAGCCGCGAGCCCTCGACGCTGGGCACGGCCATCAGGTCGTCCAGCCGGACGGCCCACTCCACGTGCCAGCTGCCGCCGCCGCCGGCGCGCACCAGGAAGATGTGTCTGCGGGACGAACACCCTCACTGAGCGGGAAGGTCGACGATCCGACGGCCAGAGGGCAGCGAGTCTAAGCAAGGGGAGGTCGAAAAGAAAACGTCCAGTGGACCCACTCTGTTACGGAGCGGAGGTCGAAATGCATACGCCCAGGGGGAGGAGTCTACTAAATGCGAGGTCGTTCAGTAGAGTTATGTTAGCACGGCGATGACGGTTTTATTGACGCTGTTTGTGGTCTACCATCCGATCGCTGTCTAACGGTCTAGAGGGGCGTCCGTTAATTACGTGCGGCCCTTTTGGAGGTTTTTTAGATTCCCCCTCCTTTCGTGGTGAAATGTCGTGTGACTTACCTCGTTTGTCTCACCGACTCGTTGGCTCGATGACTACGACATTTGCGGGGCAGATATGAGCGCTGGCGCGCCTCTGTCGGCGCGTCGTTCAAATTTATTTCCAATTTCGCCGGGCGGCAGCGGCGGTACGCGTGGCGGTACTCACTGCGCGGTGAGCGGCAGCGTGTGGCGGGCGGCGGGCGGCAGCGGCGGTACTCACTGCGCGGTGAGCGGCAGCGTGTGGCGGGCGGCGGGCGGCAGCGGCGGTACTCACTGCGCGGTGAGCGGCAGCGTGTGGCGGGCGGCGGGCGGCAGCGGCGGTACTCACTGCGCGGTGAGCGGCAGCGTGTGGCGGGCGGCGGGCGGCAGCGGCGGTACTCACTGCGCGGTGAGCGGCAGCGTGTGGCGGGCGGCGGGCGGCAGCGGCGGTACTCACTGCGCGGTGAGCGGCAGCGTGTGGCGGGCGGCGGGCGGCAGCGGCGGTACTCACTGCGCGGTGAGCGGCAGCGTGTGGCGGGCGGCGGGCGGCAGCGGCGGTACTCACTGCGCGGTGAGCGGCAGCGTGTGGCGGGCGGCGGGCGGCAGCGGCGGTACTCACTGCGCGGTGAGCAGCAGCGTGTGGCGGGCGGCGGGCGGCAGCGGCGGTACTCACTGCGCGGTGAGCAGCAGCGTGTGGCGGGCGGCGGGCGGCAGCGGCGGTACTCACTGCGCGGTGAGCAGCAGCGTGTGGCGGGCGGCGGGCGGCAGCGGCGGTACTCACTGCGCGGTGAGCGGCAGCGTGTGGCGGGCGGCGGGCGGCAGCGGCGGTACTCACTGCGCGGTGAGCAGCAGCGTGTGGCGGGCGGCGGGCGGCAGCGGCGGTACTCACTGCGCGGTGAGCAGCAGCGTGTGGCGGGCGGCGGGCGGCAGCGGCGGTACTCACTGCGCGGTGAGCAGCAGCGTGTGGCGGGCGGCGGGCGGCAGCGGCGGTACTCACTGCGCGGTGAGCGGCAGCGTGTGGCGGGCGGCGGGCGGCAGCGGCGGTACTCACTGCGCGGTGAGCAGCAGCGTGTGGCGGGCGGCGGGCGGCAGCGGCGGTACTCACTGCGCGGTGAGCAGCAGCGTGTGGCGGGCGGCGGGCGGCAGCGGCGGTACTCACTGCGCGGTGAGCAGCAGCGTGTGGCGGGCGGCGGGCGGCAGCGGCGCGTGCGCGCGGTAGACGTCCGTGTCGGCGAAGTGCCCGCGCGCCAGCTCGCGCAGCAGCTGCCGGCCGAGCGCCGCGTGCCAGCTGTACGGCCCGATGCCCTGCGGGGGGAATGACCCAGATTATAGGCGTCTGCCATGCACAGTGTTTTAAATCACTTAAAAAATTTCCCGATGCTGTTTTCCACATTAATCGATCAAGGAATGCATTTGAAATGTAAGAGTAGAACACCCACGTGTCAATTCCTATTACTTTATTTTTAAAAAAATTAATAATATTTCGTGACCTTGGCTTAGAAATTTTTTAAATTAATTTTTGTAGGCGTAACGGTACAAGATGTCATTCTTTTATTAATAAGGTTTGATAAATGATTTTACAGCGCATATTTTCCAATTTTAAATTTTTGGAAATCACCTCGGGATATCGAGTAATTAATTTTTTTTCAGATTTTGGTTTTTATTTTTTTTCTTTAAAATACCTCAAAAGTGCGATCTGTAACTAGCACAGTTAAATTGCTCTTAATTAGGTTTATCACTGATAAAAAAATCACGTTGCACTTACGCGGCGTTTATGAGTTATTGAATTTCAAAATTTAGTGTTAGGGGTGTCACTCAACTTGACCTTTCAATTTAGTCAAAATCTATATATACTTTATTTTTTTTATTTTTTGATTAGTTGCAAAACTATATATTATTTAGACATACACTTAAAATATCTTCTAAATAGCTTCTTTCTCACATTATATAGACTAACATTTACATGCTTAAAACAATTTTAGTTTTGTTACCTGAAGTAGATTGCTTGGTTTTGTTTAGGTATTTACTTTAAGTAAGTACTTAGTTTTAGTTCAATTATGGTTAACATGTAGCGTAGGAAGGGGTCCACCCTCGTCAAGCTTACCTATGCTAAAACCCTATGCTTATACATGTTAACTTGAGAAACGGGGGTGAGGCAAAATGGAGCCGTTACAGACCCATGGCGCCACTTCGCCTCAGCAGGGCCTTACCAAACCTGCTGAGGGATGTCCATCCGGGCCCCGACCGGAGGACTTAGGACAAGGGGGGCATGAGGGCGCCAACCCTCATGTTGGTACACGAGTGGCAAGCGATGCTATGGATCACCCCATAGCCGTTACTTCTTATCAAACTCCAGAAGTAACCGCAAGTATGCAAGGAGTTTATTCGCGACTACATATTTTTGAATGTTTTTACGCAGAGAGCAAAAAATATAAAAAGACTGGGTCTCCTGACGACCTAACACCATCGGATTTGATGACCGTACTTTTCAGAGAAATGGGCGAGCGACTTATCTAGCGAAAAAGATAGACTTATAAGCAACATTGTTTACCCATTTCTTAGAAAAGCCACTAGGTTTTATAAAAGTTGCAATCGGAACAAAAAGAGGTTCAGAGACAAGCATGCTGTTTTCTTGAACAAACTGTTGTCTGCCAGAAACTGTTCGTGGACTTCTGAAGCCGATTATTGTAGAAAACTTGCAATTCACAGCAGAAGATGGCGAAGATCCATCAATAGATGAATCTTCATCGTTAGACGATGAAAAAGATTCATCCAATTTTGATGACTGCCCTCTGGTACTAGAAACTGAAAATTATTCATACGAGCCATAAAATCCAGAAAATTTGAAAGCAATCTAACATGCGAAAACGTCTATAATATATTTTGAAGTAACTTTTCGTTAGTTGGTTTCCAATTTCCTGTATTTAATGACATAATTGTTATTAATTGGCAACATATTCAAAAGTCTTTTAAGTTTATTTTTCACTTTTTAATTTTAGTAGTAGGTTCACTATTTTTCGGAAAATTTCATCATCATCATTCAGCCACAAGAGGTCCACTGTTGGAAATAGGCCTCCTCCATGGATTTCCAAAAAGACCGGTTGGAAGCGGCCTGCATCCAGCGCCTTCCTGCCACTTGGATGAGGTCATCTGTCCATTTGTGGCTGGTCGTCCTACGCTGCGCTTGCCGATATGTGGTCTCCATTCGAGAACTTTTCGGCCCCATCGGCCATCAGTTCTGCGTGCTATGTGCCCCACCCACTGCCACTTCAACTTACTAATCCGCTGGGCTATGTCGACGACTTTCGTTCGTCTACGGATCTCATCATTTCTGATTCGATCTCGTAGAGAAATTCCGAATAGCCCTTTCCATAGCTCGTTGCGTGACCTTGAGCCTTCTTATGAGGCCCATAGTGAGAGACCACGTTTCAGTGCCATAAGTCATCACTGGTAACACACTGGTTGTATAATTTTTTCTTGAGCGATTGAGGTATATTAGACCGGAAAATTTATTTTAAATCTATTTTACTATTTCTCGTGTAAAATATTTATCGTTCCTGTAAATAAAATACCTAGCTTTTAAATTTTATTTGTAAAATATTTTATTTTTAGTGTAAAACATTTGTTAGTGTATGCAGATAATTACAAAAAAAAAATCCACTCTTCATACAAATACTAAAAGTCAGCTAGGTACCAATTTTTTATAGACAGTCGAAAAAAATTCATTTTCGACAGGTTTCTTTGGGAAAGTTACTCAAAATCATGGTCTGAGGCCACCCCTGAATTATTTAAACCTTTTGTATATATACCCCGTATAGTTTTTTATTAGAGACAAAAAATAAACATTATATTTATTTGACCTTTAGAGACAACCCTAAAATGTGTCAGTTGACCTTTGTACGTAACTCCCAAAGGCCGCGATGGAGCAACGTGATCTTTTTATCAGTGATAAACCGAATTAAGAGCAATTTATCTGTGCTAGTTACAGATCGCACTTTTGAGGTATTTTAAAGAAAAAAAATAAAAACCAAAATCTGAAAAAAAATTAATTACTCGATATCCCGAGGTGATTTCCAAAAATTTAAAATTGGAAAATATGCGCTGTAAAATCATTTATCAAACCTTATTAATAAAAGAATAACATCTTGATCCGTTACGCCTACAATAATTAATTAAACAATTTTCTAAGCCAAGGTCACGAAATATTATTAATTTTTTTTTAAATAAAGTAATAGGAATTGACACGTGGGTGTTCTACTCTTACATTTCAAATGCATTCCTTGATCGATTAATGTGGAAAACAGCATCGGGAAATTTTTTAAGTGATTTAAAACAGTGTGCCATGTGACGCGAGCACATGTCAACTCTGCGCGCGCACTATAAACCCCGACATTCCTGCATCGCGCAAGCAAAATGTTTCACATGACATACCATAAATATAACGTCCGACAAACAACAGTTGGACCGGCCGTCCCCAGGCATACGATCTGCCTGGCGGGAAATCTCCCTTTATAGTGAAAGAGCACGATCACCCGCTCTTCCCTATAGTGGTGACCCCGACGTGTGACGGTGACGCTCTTCCACTATAAAGGGAAATTTCCCGCCAGGCAGATGATATGCCTGGGGACGGCCGGTCCCTGCTTGCGCGATGCAGGAATATCGGAGTTTATAGTGCGCGCGCAGAGTTGACATGTGCTCGCCACACATGTTTGCGGACGCACAGGTGGATAGTCTCTACGCTGCGCTCCGCAATCGATCTGCCGCAGCGCTCTGAAGGCTCCTCCTCCGTAGCATCCTCACTATGATAGCGGATAGGGTGGAGCCGATACACGGAAATGTGGGGCGGGAGACACAGAAGTCTCTATGAAATTATGTACAAAAAATTGCATATCACATCAAATTACAATCTATTATAGTTTTAAGTTACCATTGTTACTAACATTGTACTGACTGAAATCAATTTTTTTATTTTGTTATTAATGATATGCGGTTCTTGAACATTTTCGGAATATTTCCCAATGTCCCCAAAATCCCCATTGTTTTATTAAATGATAATCAGGGTCAGCGTGACAAGAGGCTTATGTTCACATGTGGGCTCTATTTAAGGGCTGGATAAACTGCCTGAGGATACCTTAACATATTACCTATTTCTCTTCGACAGACAACACTTTCCGAGCTTTGCTCGATAGCTAAAAATACCACAATTAATTTTCTGGGAGATATGAATATAAGGAGCCAATAAAATTGCGAGCCATCGAGCCCACAGAAGATTGAATTTGGTTATTTCAAGCGCTGAGGTATGTGAAAATAACATGCTATAGTTTTAAAAACAACCAAAAACAATGATTTCAATAGAACTGATGTCACATACTGCGAAAGTAGAGTGACAAATGTGGATCTGAATGAAGATTTCGCTGCAACAGTTGTTTAATCATTGTGAAGCGTTGTGAACATTCTCCACAGTGGTGTGACGACTATAGAGCTACGTGAAAACTTTCCGCAGAGGTGTGATAACAGTGAACCGATGTTAACAGTCTGAAAATGGTGTGACTAATATAGCGAGCGGCACGAACACACTCCGCAGTCATATTCACAGTGTGAATCTTATCCCAGTGATGTAGTGTTCACATTCACAGTGAAGCGGCGCACACACTCCGAAGTCATGTTCACATTTTGAAACATTGAAAACATAATCCACAATGGTTTGATCGATATGTGAAGCGATATGAATATTCTCCGCAGTGATGTGAGCACTCTCTACAATTATGTGGTCACCGTTTAGCGGAGCGTATTACAGTACATATGCTCCACAAGCGTGTGAGCACATTCCGCAGTGGTCACTGTGAAGCGGTGGGCATACGGCCGAGCGGTGGAGCACTCTCCACAGCGGTAGGAGGCGCACTCTCCACGGCGGTAGGAGAAGCACTCTCCACGGCGGTAGGAGGAGCACTCTCCACGGCGGTAGGAGGAGCACTCTCCACGGTGGTAGGATGAGAACTCACCCCGGCGGCGGGGCAGTGCCGCGGCGGGCGGCGGCGCGCGGCAAGCCGCTGCAGACGCGCGCGCAGCAGCGGGCCGCCCAGCCGCTGCGCCAGCGGGCCGCGCGCCGCCCACCGGCACAGCTCTGGAACGCAGCACGTACGTTACTTGATAACGCTAAACGTATTTTGCAGCATTCAAATAAAAAGTTTTAAGGCTGCTCTTACGTGGAGCACGCTGTGTCGCTCCACAATTTAACATTTTACATAATTGAACAGCGTTAAAGCTACCTACTGTTATGTCTGGCATGCTGTCTATCAGAAATGTATTTAAAATGTCCCTAATTTTATTATCTATTAAAGATTCAGATCACATTTACTAATAGTATAGTTTTCTTGGAAAAAAAATATACATCGTGTGAGCCAGACGTAACAGCAGACTTAAAGCCAAACATAATGAATTATGTGAATGAATTTTTTTTCATGACTAAAATGTTTAAGTTTACTTGCCTTTTAGTTTATATATCTACTTAGTTGTTAATCTATCATATAAAATGCAAATCTGTAAATTATGTAAACAGTAGCACTTCTTTAAACAATGTGTATAATTAGTAACTGTTTATATTGTTGATCTGCCATGTATAAATAGTATGTACATCAAAAACTAATAAAACACGGGTAGATAGAAACAAAATTTAAAACAGCTACACTCTTGTACCTACCATGAAAGAAAAAATAATGTGTACGAAAAAGATGTGTGAGGTAAGTATAAGCATATCATGCAAACAAAAAATATGTGTACGAATGATTTCATAGTTTAAATCTAAAATCATGCTGTACAATGGTACTTACGTCTGAAGTACATGGAATCTTCATCTATCCGGAATGAACAGACGATGGAAACGAGAAAGGTTTGTAAGTAAACGACACCAATAAACAAAACTACTTGAAAGAATGAAGTCGAACACGTGAAAAAATTAAAAAAAGTTTTCATGCTGGTTTACTCAGACTGTAAACATGCACAAATGCTGACGGCAAGAAATAAAGTCAACTTCCTAAAATCACGTTAATTTTTTTCTCTAATATTCAACATTTTAGGACTAGGTACTAAATACAGCGTGCATAAAGGAATTGCATTTTGAGGTTTCGCAGAGTATTTTTAAATTTAATTAAGTGTAGGTTTACCCCCCGTTTCTCGTACCCTAACAGTCTGTTACAGCTGTCAGCTGACTAAAATGCATACAAAATAAAAACAACTGAGAGCTATTGACAATAGATCGTTAGCGTACGGGAAACCGGAGGTCAGTTGTGTAAGGTTTTCGCTTGTGTCGACTTCAATAGATATATACAACCCACGGCTCCGGCCCAGTTTAGTAATCATTAAGGTCAGAGACCTAATCATGCGCCGCAAATCCTATCGGAATCATGACATTTGCGATAGCAACCAGTATGAAAAGTTCATCATCATCATCATCAGCCTATGCTTGTCCACTGCTGGACATAGGCCTCTCCTATTGCACGCCACTGAGCACGGTCCTCGGCTACTCTCATCCAGATCTTGCCAGCCGCTCTGCGAAGATCATCGCTCCACCGAGTCTGAGGACGTCCTACATTACGTTTACCGATCCGCGGTCTCCACTCAAGAACTCGTCTACCCCATCGGTTATCAGTTCTTCGGATGATATGGCCGGCCCACTGCCACTTCAGTATGCTAATTCGATAATTGCGATATCAACCAGTATGAAATGTTAAACCTGACCCTGACACACTTTCCCCGATAACTACAAGTAAGTGTAAGGGTAGACTCACCAAAGGCAGGGCGTGCGACGAGGGCGCTGAGAGTCAAAGCGATGCTGATGGGATGCGAGCGGCTGGTCTCCACCAGGAAGGCCGGCAGATCCTCGTGGAACTCGTCCGAATCTGCCCACAACATACGAAAGATGTCACAAACGCGTACTGGGCACAACGCACGACCCGTCAGAAACACATGCTGGGCACAACGTACGACACACGTCAGAAGCACATACTGGGCACAACGTACGACACACGTCAGTAAAACACCACTGAGCACAACATACGACACATGTCAGAAACACACCTACTGGGCAAAAGGTACGACACACGTCAGTAACACACTTACTGGGCACAACACCCGCCACACTGAGAACCATAAAGACGTTGGTGGGGTGCTAGCGGCTGATCTCCGCCAGGTAGGCCAGCCCTTAGGTAGGTAGCTTCCCGTGGAACTCGTCCGAGTCTGTCCACAACCCATGACACACTTCAGAAACATATACAGGGCAACTGGACACAGTATACGAAACACGTCAGAATAACATAATTAGCAGCTGGGCACTAAATATGCCCAGCGATAAGAGCGACAATTTTATAACATTACTTATTTAAGAAATCATATTTTTTTCTGGATGTGCTTATTGCAGGTTTTGCTATCTATCTAAATATGACACACATCAGAATTACATTATTGGCAGTTGGACACTACATACGTCTGGAACACTGGGGCAGCTGGGCACTGCACATGACATACCCCTTAAACACATTCTGGGCAGCTGGGCACGACATACGAAACACGTCAGAAACATACTGCGCAGCTGGACACTACATACGAAACACGTCAGAAACATACTGGGTAGCTAAATACTACTCACGAAACACGTCAGAAACATACTAGGCAGCTGGACACTACATACGAAACACGTCAGAAACATAGGTACTGGGCAGCTGAACACTACATCCGAAACACGCCAGAAACATACCGGGCAGCTGGACACTACATACGATACGCGTCAGAAACACATACTGGGTAGATCAGCACTACATACGACACACGTCAGACACATACTGGGCACAAGACACGATACACTGAGAGTTAGAAAGTACTGAATGAGGCTTTACTCTAAGGTCTTTTGTAAAATTCAATGATAAGTAGTAAAATATAAATATTCACCGGGTACCCGCAGAATATCATCGTTGAAGTCCTTCCCGGACTTTCAGCACATGCTGAGTCGGAGCCCATTCACATTTGCCACACCGACGTTGGTCACTCTTGTACACTACCGTATACCGTGTATGGCTAATTTCCAGTGTGTTTTTGCTTTTTTATGTATTTTATTGTTTTGTTATATGCTTTCTTCGTACTGTGACTTTTAAATGGATTTGTATTGCTTTGCTCTGTATACGTGTGTGTGTCTTATGTGAATAAATTATGTACCTATCTATAGGTATCTAAGTATATTTTTTGTGTTTTGAAGTAGTTCGATTTGACCCGTAGAACATCCTTGTCCCTCTCTCTTCCCAAAGAAATTACTATGGGGATTTTAATAGAATTGAATAGAGCCCATATAATTGTCGGTAATGGCATAAAATAAGGCGAACATCAATAAGGTCGTCTTACCCGGCAACGCTGGGTACGGCGACGGCGGCACGCACTGATCACGGAACAGCGCATGTCGACCATTATCCTGCTGGCTGCCGCACGATATTGAACCCTGCATGAAATATGATAAGGTTCATCGTATGAGCTACAGGATAGAAATTATATCATCATCATCAGCCATTTGACGCCCACTGCAGGACATAGGCGTCCCTCATGGTTTTCCAAGCTTCTCGGTCTAAAAAATATATAGAAATTATATAGTTCACTATATAGTTTTTCATGACACTGCTGTAATCGCCGACGACGCTGTACGGGTTCCCCAAGATTTTCAGCACTAACACCAAGACACAGAACTGCTGCACCAGCTAGGTTCAGAGAAGTGATACCATCTCCGTCAGATCAAACAGCAACAGCAGTTCAAACTCACCAAATAAGGTTCATAATAGTTCTTCATGACACTGCTGTAATCGCCCACGACGCTGTACGGATTCCCCAGGATATTGAGCCCTAAAACCAGGACATAGAACTGCTGCACCAGCTGGGTCCAGTAGTGACGCGAAGCCGCTTCGGTAAGAGATGAGAACGTGAGGGGAGCGTTCCGGAGCTCCATGTAGGACATCCTGAAATTGGTTTAAACATTTGTATGACAAATCTCTTATTTCCGTATTCAAAAAAACAATCCATCGACCTACGAATAAAACCAGCATAGGTAGCATTTTGAGGCGCTAAAACGTCAGAAATTTACAATAAATAAACTATAAAGTCGCGACTTTTAACATTGAAAACTCGCGACTCGCGTCGTCGGATTACCCATGCTGTTAGCCGATTCGCAGTTAAAATTTGAAATTTGTTTTCATACTTATTGTACATGCAACTTATGCCGAATATTATACTAGTCTTCCGATAGATTGATTTATAGAAAACGATCATAAGATGACGACGCATAATAGTAGGATGCTACTAGCCATGCAGTGAGGGAATTTTTCAAGAGTACAAACAGAATTGAAAATACGTCTCACTATAAAAGATGCTACCATAGAGAATGAATGAATGAATGAATGCTACTAATAAATGTTGAGGAAGCAAAAGTGATCTGTCAGGATTGTGGCAAGTGGCAGTCCCTGGTCTCTGCCTACCCCTCTGAGATACAGGCGTGAGTTTATGTATGTATATACCATAGCGAAATGAGAGAAGTTTTTAACTAAGAAACATTGTATAGGTACCCCTATTCTCACCTTATTTCCACATCCTTCACATCGCAGAGCGACGATCCCCAAGCGTTGAACAAGTACTCCAAAAGGTCACTGTTGAACAACTTTGGCCGATTCTCCTTCTTGTGTCCAAATGGTGACCTACTCGGGCTGCCGACAACATCAGAATGACCTCTCGAAGACAAGCTGAGAAGCAGCTTTATAGGAGACAGATGAACGTATTCGAATAGCACGTTCTTTTGTACGAGCGTTTGACTTTTCAATGCAATTATGGGTAGAGGCATATGGACCAAAGCCAAGTCAGCCCTCAGCCTAACAGCTGGCTTCTCTTCAATCTTCCAATGATTCAGTATATCAAAGACGTAGTTAACGAAACCGCGATCCAAATTGACGCAGTGCTCTTGGACTAAAATTTTGAGATGTTTATAGACGTCTTGGTTGAGTTGAGGTCGGTATTGCTTCACAGAGAGCAGCTCTAGAGACGGTTTGTGTATCTTATTCGTCTTCAGTTGCGGCGGAAGCAAGGCCGGATAGAAAACGCACGGGAACACAGCGTCGTTCAGCTGGTTGTCAATCTGGAATCTGTGTATTTTCAAGTGGAAATACGTGTACGATTCGGACTTGCGTAAGTGCATAGCAAAGCCGGGATCGTAAGTGCGCCGCAGCTCAGAAAAGAAGGGCTTAGTCATTTGCATCTTCTCCAGGTCAATGTGGAGATACTCTTTCAGTTGACACTTCTTTTGCTCTGTCTGGTATTTATCTTCAATCCAAACTGTCAAATCCGGAGACAGCTGCTTCCACTTATTAGAAACGTTAACCTCCCACTGAGGTATCGAATCGGTTACACTTATGTAGGCTAGTTCTTTGACACCTGTATTATCCTCTACACAGACCGAGAGACTTGCACCCGCTAAATCCATACTGATCTCATAGCTACTCCTTTCAGCGTTGATCCTCATCATGTACTGATACGCTATGCGTTCATCTTGAGCCAGCACAAACACTCTTTGATACCCCTCCATGTAGGAGACCCAATAGACTATAACTTTGTCTTTGCGCATCTTTTTGGTCTTCCCATGAGTGTCAGGTAAGTCTGAGCTGTCTGAGTCGTCGCTGCTTGAGGAGCAAGGCTCGGGGGAGCGCGGGGTGAGACGTTTGAGAGTCGAAGACAGTTTGGAGGTGACGCTGTTGGTGGGGACGAGAGTGGAGTGTTTCACGGAGTGGAAGCTCACTTTCTCCTCGCCGTAGCTGAAAGGAGACTTGCAGCTTTTGTAAATGTCCAATGTACTGGTTGCGGAGAGGAAGATCATGAGAAAGATTCTGGGTCTGACGAGGAGATAAGATGGTAATTGGAGAGTTAAAAAGAACCAGAAAATTGAAGACCTGATTTCCGAACCCAACATCATCGGAGAAACGAAATCCCACCGAATCCGTTGCCTCGGTTACATAAAAAGGATAGGGCAGTGAAGTGGGCATACCTGAGGCTGCCAAGCGGCCAATGACCGGTTAGCAGTCTAAGATATCGCTGGGAGAATAAAGTGGCCAAGGAGCTGCGTGAGCTTCAGGCAGGCGACTGGCGAGACACCGCGCAGGACAAAAACAAGCGGCGACTTCTTGTGTCGGACGCCCACTTCGGGTCGCTAAGCCAGCAGTGTAAGTAAGTACATTTGTAAATTTACAACGCTTTTTTCCGTAGTGACACCGACCTATATAAGCTACATAAAAAAAACTGTAAACAAGCATGCACTTTAATTATATAACTTAGTTCCTACTTAGATTTTAACCACGATTTAGTGGATGATTTTTCATTTTAATTTTTTCATCACCTCTGACAGCACGACTCACCCATCCTGGCTGAAGTCAAGGACGTATCCCTTGCCCTTATTGTTGTAGATATTCCACATGAGGGTCCGCTCCTTCATCGGGTCATCCCACGTGTAGAGGAGCGACTGATAAGGGCTCAGTAGCGCCACCTGCAACGATTGCTTAAATAAATAACTTCCACACAACACAATCACTTGATTACCAGCTAAGGGCATAAAACATGTGAGTACACCAGCCTGAGGCATTACATTACATATACTCACGCCTGTATCCCGGAGGGGTAATCAGAGATGAGGATTTGTTTGCCACTTGCCACGATCCTGACAGACAACATTCATTAGTGCACGCACGTTGATTTCGGGTACTTTTTATCTGACTGAAGGCAATTTGTACAAATTAACTACGGTGTCTTTCAACGGGAATCGAACCCATGACCTCTGTTTTTTGGTGGTCAAGGGTGTTACCGCCCGAGTTTGTGGAATATTTTGAAGAAAAAGTCAGGTAATTAACAGACGCCCTCAAAGTGGAATACATGTCCCGAGAAAATCTGGTGCATTTGGTGGAACATTACAGGTTGGATGATAAACAAACGCCCTCAAGGTGGAATACCTGGCCCGAGTCAATCTGGTGCAGTTTGAGGAAGAGGTCGTCGCAGAGGTTGTCAATCCGGACTGGGGCATCGCCCACTGTGTAGGGCCGGAACGTAATGGTGAACGGCCGGTCCGTACCGCCCGTCACCTCCACCGATATCGCCGTCTGGGGAACAATTGAATTGAATTGAAAAAAATCTTTCAATCTCTAATTATAATAATAATAACTTCCACACGACACAATCACTTATCATGGTCCCGAAGTAGGATACCCTGTGCTATGGTAGCCAGGCAAGGACATCACAATCTTGAAAATACACCCAGACTGAGGCCATGTGTACAAATTTACGGCGGCCCCCAGTAGGAATCGAAACGGCATGGTAATCAGACGGGACACCGCTAGACCAAAGAGCCAGTCTTTGGTCAATTAATTTATTGCTGAACAGAAATATTTACACAAAGGTGAGCTTAATGCGTAGTATTGAGCATTACAGGAATTTTACAAATGTTCTTACAAAGCGGGTTTCCTTTTCGCGCCAGATGGTGTGCGATCCCATACTAGGCAAACCTGAATCGTGGTGGTACTAATGTGTAGATATTTTCGTTTTTAGGGTTCCGCAGTCGACAAGGAACCCTTATAGTTTCGCCATGTCCGCCCGTCTGTCTATCTATCTGTCCAGGGCCTAGCTCAGAGACGATTAGTACTAGAAAGCTGGAATTTGGCCCAGACATATATATTACTCACGCCGACAAAACGGTAGAATAAAATCTTAAAAAAAAAAAAATGGTGTACTCCCCTACACCCAAATTAGGAATGCATTTTTTTCCTCGCCTACATTATAGTGAGGGGTACCGTTGGATTAGCCGTTTATTTAATATTGTGGGTGTAGGAAGACCATTTTTCGATTTAGGGTTCCGTTCATTATTAAGTTTTAAAGCGCAAATTTTTGTAAGTGTTAATTCCTGGTTAATTGTCGAAACGTGAAAAAATTCAGGGTAGTAGCACATATAAAGAATTTAAAAGGAAAACTAGCACGGCTAAGTAGGCGTTACAAGTAATAGGCGACCAACTTATAAAACGAAAACTTCGTACAAAATCTATTGAAAATGACTTTGATGAAGTTGTTAGTTCTGTAAGATAAAACCCCCTCTTTCTACGGAACCCTACACTGCGCGTGGCCCGACACGCACTTGGCCAGTTTTTTTTTTTCTCTCCGTCAGTTTGTTTAACAACACTACTTTCTCCACTACCTCTTCTCTTTAACAGGGCCTATAAAAGCAGTCAAAATATATTTATTCAAAGTAGCGCAGAGACTACGACTTAATTAACGTTACAGGTTGAACATAGGTGTTCATTTCAAGAGTTAGACCGTTTTGGAAGAAAAAAAATACAAAAAACTCTAAACTTAGTCTTAACACCGGTTTCTCGTACCCTAAAAATCTATTAAGAGGCTCCAGCGAGTAACAAAACAAAAATTATCTTTTTTACAGATCGAATTTGCAAAAAGTGTGTGTACTGTAACGATTCTCCTTTATAGAAGCTGGCTGGCAGAGCCTTCTCGTCTTATTTTGAATATTTTGAAGGGAATCGTTACGTTTTGTTTTAGATGTCAGTCGATCCCCAGCTAGGCTAGGGCATCGATAAAAAAGACTAATAAAAATATATATTGCCCGTAATTTGAATTTCAATAAGTAGAGCATTACAGTACAATCTCTCAATCATGTTAATAGTGATGTTTAGGACCCATGGCCGTGAACCTAAGGCAAAAAACCTAGGGCTAGATAGCATTAACGACGCGACACATTAACGAGCGTTTTCGACATAAATGCTATCTAGTCCCAGGTTCATGATCCCAAGTTCTTGGTCGTGGGTCCTAAAAATCACTGTTAACATGATAGAGATTGTACAGACACTTTTTGCAAATACGATCTGTAAAAGAAGATGATTTTTTTTTGCATTTGTGGCGTTAGTTAGCCCACTGGATCCCCTTAACACCTTTGGACAACTGACATCTGTTAACAATAGATTATGGTGTATGGTGTGCCTAAGGATGACACGCAAAATCGTGAAGCGTTCCACATTTTTGTTCCGTGTGGCGCCGGATTAAGAATAGCGTCACTCCATTTCCTTCCGTGGATGTCGTAGAAGGCGACTAAGGAAATCAATTACCAGGAGACGGGCAGCAGCGTCTTCCTGAGATTCCAACCGCATACTGCGATCGCCAACCCACCTGCCAAGCGTGGCGATTATGGCAAAACCCCTCATGGTCATGAAAACCACGAAGTGGGCGTCAAATGGCTGATAATGATGATGGTGTACCTATGGTGTGCAATAAAGAGTATTAATCTAATTAATCCAATCTATTTAACATATTGTTAGTGTACGAGAAACCGAGGATCAGAAAAACATACTTATACTAGTAACAGCCTCGTGGTCACACTGGTTGACCCTTGATAAGAGTCGTGCTCAAATATAAGGAAGGTAATATCAGTCTGTTATACGAAACGAAGAAAATATTTCGCGTAAGCCATGTTTAGAACGGAAATACGAACGTAGACGAATAGGAGAATTGCATAATTCATTATACGTGAGCACCTAACCTATGGGGTTCACAAAAAAACATTCGTCTGGGCGCCTAACCTGCAAACATAATTCTATAAAAGTAGAGTCCACATGTTTCAGTATTACATATGGTGCATGCAGTATGTTTACATAGCTATTATTGGAAGGTTACAGGCTCAAATTGAATTAACACCGGAGGACAACTTTCATCTCACCTTTTAAAAGGCGCTCGAACGATTTTCACTTTCTGTTACCTTTCAGACATTGTAACGAAAAGCAAGTTCTGCGTTATACATTAATACGACATTCAATTTTAAGAATTGTGAAAGCCTTCTTCAAAATGTGCGGTAAAATGAGTTAATACGTACCTAAATGTCTCGGACTTAAAGTGAATGTACATATTGTTTGTTTAAAAACTATTGCAAGGACACTAGTGAAAATGAAAATAGACATAGACACACTTCTAATGTGCCTAGCGTTTTATGTGGTACTTGCGAATACAGAAGAATGTGACAAAAATCACCACAAAAACCTAATAAATAACAACTTGGAGGGTTTATTAGCTCACAGGCGTGTAAAACGATTTAAATACTTCGACAGCCCACCCCCGGGAGCGAAAGTGTACAGGAGACCCAGTTATGGGTTCCCCCCTAGAAGCATCATCTCTTATACACCCCCTCCGAACTATAAAATGGAGGGTGACGACCCACCTTATCCCCAACCACCAAGATCCTACGGCAGAAAACCTGAAAGCTTGGGTGACGAAGATGTGAACAACATAATCAAATATCTTTCTAAGCAGGACCTAGATAAAATCATCACGCTTGCTAGCCTGCGAGAAATGGACAACTACAACAAAAAGGTAGCTAAGAGTGACAGAGATGCAGATTTTCAGAGGCAAGTCGTTCAAACACAAACTGATGAGAAGTTTTCTCTAAACGGACCCTATGTTAAGGCCAATAACGAACAAGAAAAACCTTACCCAATCGAGTACGACAATTCTATCTCTAACTCTATACAGGACATACAAAAATACATAAATACTGCTCATGTTATTAATATACCAGACAGTCAAAAGTATCAGTATCTAGTAAATAATTTACGAAAACAAGTTCCTAATACACAAATATATAATCAAGATTCCGTACAAAACTATGAAAAAGTTTACGGTGAAGACTTGGCCAAAGATGAAGAGGAGAAATTGCCCCGACCTGTCAACCTCCGAGAGAACTTAGATGAGGCATTTGATGCCGCGCAGACTCGACAAGTGGAGTCTGTGGCAAGGCCAGACCCCAATTATAAGGTGGAGAATTTCGGGGACTTACCAGTTATGGATTATCACTCGAAAAGGTTCAGTGTAAGCTCGTATAACGTGCCGCATTATACCGTGAGTCCAATAGATAATAAGTATTTGTAATAGGCTTTCTGGTATTTGAGACAAAAAATAGTTCTCAAATATGTAGGATAAAAGTTCAGATTACAGATAGTTTCCTTGGCTACAAAACAATACACGTTTTTTTAATGGTTAACTTCTAACGGTGATCAGCCGTAGAGGAGAAATAGATTCTATTACTTTCATGAGTTATTGTGCTCTGTATTGTGCTCAAGAATTGAAAGTTAGTTCAAGTTTTAATAATTTTAAATTTAATACGTAAGAAATAATCGCGATTACACACGTTAAATGTAAAACTATGTAAGAGCAATGTGAGTCATTTAAAAATACTAAATCAAGAAAGTCTCGGCACTGAATTTTCGATAAATCAATTATTAATGAAGCCCACGTCCAGTTTTTACATTACCTACTTGGCAGGCTTTAACTTAAAGTTAAATACCTAATTGAAATTTCAAAAATAAAACAAAAACCGGCCAAGTGCGAGTCGGACTCTTAGACGAAGGGTTTCGTACTAATCTATAGAACATTGGACGCAAAGATTGAGAAAAAACGGCAAAAAAATCACGTTTTTTGTTTGGGAGCCCCCCTTAAATATTTATTTTATTTTTTCTTTTAGTTATTTATTTTTGAAGCGAATATAGAAGTTAATCTTTATTTTATTCTGTTTTTAGTATTTGTTGTCATAGCGGCAACAGAAATACATCATCGGTGAAAATTTCAACTGTCTAGCTATCACGGTTCATAAGATACAGCCTGGTGACAGACAGACATTCAGACTGACAGACAGACAATCAGACGGACAGTGAAGTCTTAGTAATAGGGTCCCGTTCGGCACCATTCGCGTACGGAACCCTAAAAAATGCAGAAAGGGAACTGAGGAAAGTACCGAGGCTATTGCATTGACGACAGATTAATTTACAATTTCAGTGTCAGCCCCCGGAATAAAAGTTGTTTCCATTGACCTCCTTGTCACTTTTGATCTATTTACTTCAAGCTTCAAAGCCCAGCCAACCACTTATAATATTTAGGTATACTATACGTATGAAGGGAAGTTTTCCAATGTTTCGTAATAGAAAAACTTTTGTTCATACTCATATCTAGATTTTTCACTTTGTGGCCGTGTATAGGCAATTTTGTATATGCTAAAAAAAACACGATATAAAATCAAGACAGCAATTTTCCCCTGTACCTCTAAAACTTTTGACTGTCCAGTGTCACCCATGTCTTCTGATCTTTCCAATACACTGACAATTCCCACTTATCCGGTGGTCAAATTAGGCCCCAATACACTGAAATCAATCAAGAGATTGTAAAGGCTCTAATACGATCGCATTTTTCCAATCTTTCAGATAACATCCAACTCCAAGTCTTCCCATGGTGGCTCTCCTCAGGCCATAGGTCCACCAGTAGAACCTGCGCCCCCAACCAGCGAGGCCAAGGAACAAAGCGACGCACACCTGAAGGCCATCAAAATCTGGTCTCACCGCTCCAAAGGCCAAGCGTACACGCTCCATGATGATGGGACGTTGTCATTGGAAAAACCGTTCAGCTCCAAACGTGGTCCGTATGGACATTAGTTTAGTTTGATTGATTTACTGTTTTGTTTGAAAGTGTAGAAGTACCTACTTTCTAAACAACTGATGTCGAACCGCTCTAAAAGCCAAGAGCACCATGCTGCATGACGATAGGACGCTTTCGTTGGAAAAACCGATGAGGTCTAAGCGTCATTCTTATGGGCATTCGTGTAAATTTGTTAATTTATTGTTTTGTTTGTAAATGTAGAAATACAGTTTATAGTGACGACTTTCTTATTTGTTGTTTCTTCGAAGTTCAAACGTGAGATTTCGAAACTACTTAGTTGCTAAAACATTTCGGGACGTAGATGTAAAGATCATATAAAAACGATGGGTAGGTAGATTCATACTTAAGTATCAGTCTGCCTCCTTCACCCCGAGAAATCTGAAGAGGCAGAGCGATACTTAGCGAAATTTTTAGCGACGTGTTGGGAATAGTTTATGTTGAACAATGTGCATTTCGCTTACGCCTTTATCCGTCCCGAGCAAATGAAACAGATTCTTTGTGATAGAATAGTACATTACTTCAGAGGGAAGAAAGTGACAGTTCCATACCGAGATTATGGCATTTGCGCCACGAGCTTGCGAGGGGCGCAAACCATTTGAGGTATGGAACTGTACTTTATCCTGAGGTATGTATAGTGCTTTTTATTACACCTACGAGGAAAATTATAGACATAAATGCATAGAAATGTTTACAAAAAACACAAAGATAAATGCTAAATCAATCGAAGTTTTTGCGAAAATGCGCGGGCTTTTCCTTTTTTTATTCGCCCGTTTCTGGAGTAGGCTAAGATCATAAGGTCATGCAGCCACTTCTTCCGTGATTCCGCGCGTTTTATATACAAAAATAATTTCGTTTTTAATTTTCTGTATGCACCAAGGAGGTTGGTAACTGGTAAAAAAAAAACTGTATGTGGCCAGTAACAATTTACTTGAAATTTAATTAGTAGACAGTTAAAATCTCTTTGCAGTATGACTGCTGACAAATTAAAAAAAAAAACCGTAATGGAATTTCATACATACTTCCCACCCTTGGGTCGGAAGGATTTTCATACAAACTTTCATACCTTGGGATGAAAGGATTTGAAGGGCGGGATAAAGGCGTTTCTTCCCTCTAATTGGTATAATTAGTATGTATTTTCAGAGCAGGTGTGATAAAAAATGTCATGCAAGACATAGTAGTCCTTAAACTTGCAAGGGAGCGCCATAGACTATCTGATCAGTCAGAAAGGATGGCACTGATAAGGCTATCCAAAATTTGACCCTTTCATCAACTACGTTTAGACAAACGATCATTCCAATATGATACATCGGCGTCTTGTTTAAGGGATTATTCATTTAGAACTTTACCAATCCTGAGAACAGTAAAGTGACTCTTAATAATAAGGAAATTCTGGGACACCACACTGGAGGCTCTATACTTGCAATACAGCTCCACAGGTTATCTAACTGGTCGGAATGATCGTATAATTCTTGTCAACGTACCCCTTTATCCATCCTCAGTACAGTGAAATGGTTTTTCGTGATAGGAAAGTGCTGGGACACCACGCTGGAGTCCCTGAACTTGCAGTGTAGCGCCATAGACTGCGTGATCGGCCAGAAGGGGGCGCACTGCTGAGGCGCCAGGTCTATCCACAGGTCCGCCGCCTCGTTCTCCTCCATGAAGCGGAGGTGACGCTTGGTGTCGTTGTATACGAGGAAGTAAGGCAGCAGGGTCACGATCTTGGTCAATTGCGGACACAGCTCGGAGAGGGTTGTCTGTGGAGAAGACAGAATGAGTCAGGGTATCCTATCCGTTACAGTACGTACCGTGAGCGGCAGGCGGTAGTCCGGCGCTACAGTACGTACCGTGAGCGGCAGGCGGTAGTCCGGCGCTACAGTACGTACCGTGAGCGGCAGGCGGTAGTCCGGCGCTACAGTACGTACCGTGAGCAGCAGGCGGTAGTCCGGCGCTACAGTACGTACCGTGAGCGGCAGGCGGTAATCCGGCGTTACAGTCCGTACCGTGAGCGGCAGGCGGTAGTCCGGCGCTACAGTACGTACCGTGAGCAGCAGACGGTAGTCCGGCGCTACAGTACGTACCGTGAGCGGCAGGCGGTAGTCCGGCGTTACAGTCCGTACCGTGAGCGGCAGGCGGTAGTCCGGCGCTACAGTACGTACCGTGAGCAGCAGACGGTAGTCCGGCGCTACAGTACGTACCGTGAGCGGCAGGCGGTAGTCCGGCGTTACAGTCCGTACCGTGAGCGGCAGGCGGTAGTCCGGCGCTACAGTACGTACCGTGAGCAGCAGGCGGTAGTCCTGGCGCCGCTCGCGGTGCACGCAGAGCAGCAGGCCGGGCGCGGCGGCGGCGGGCGCGGCGGCACGCGACCAGGCCGAGTGGTGCGCGCGCAGGCGCAGGCGGGGGGGGGCGCGGCCGGCCGCGGGGCGCGGGCACCACAGCAGCGGCTCGTCCGTCACCTCGTGGATCGTGTCCGAGCGGGCGGCCTGCCGGGCGGACGTACGTTTTGTAGGTGTTTGTGACGAAAAAAAATTGGGAATATTTAATTTGAGAAAGGGCACCCGCGATTCGGTGTGTGCGGATGGAAAGTTTACGGTTGAAAAATATAGGAGAGCGACATTAAAGACAGTTCACACATATTTCTAAATAACTGGACGTATATAGATTTTTGCGACGTCTACGATGGTATTAGAACGGTTTTAGACGCGGTTAAACCGCGTCGCCTGCATCTCGCCGCCGATTCGGTAGGGCGGCGTACCTGCATCTGCAGCGGCCGGCCGGTCTCACCGCCGGGCCGGTAGGGCGGCGTACCTGCATCTGCAGCGGCAGGCCGGTCTTGTTGACGAGCCAGTAGGGCGCATGCAGCACGAGCCGCGGTTCCCGCGCCCGGTCCAAGCGCACGCGCACGCGCAGCTGCTTGTTGCCGCCGTCCGTCTCGCACTCCGTCCACATCGAGATCGTCTTCTCCGAAAGCTCTGAGCGGGAAATGAAGCGATTTATGCACTTTATTCATAGGTGCCGGATGAATGTCGATGAACTCTAGTCTCTACCTATGCCTTCGAAATACAGGTGCGAATTTATATTTATGGCAGATACCTTAATTTAATACCTACATCGATACAAAACCGTCGAGTCAAGAATTGACATAAATTCTAACGAATATCTGCGAAATTTTAACTGTCTATTCGTATATTGAGCTCTATTCACGGATCGTTTATGAACATTTTTTTCTTGATTCTATTCTGTTTCGTAATCAAATGATCAAGTTATGATCCTAGCTATCACTCACCTGGTGTAAAACTGAAACAGCCAGTCCAAGGCAGCCCCAAGGAGCCAATATTCACAGTGACGCGATACGTTTTGACTTAGTCCTCGATATAAGTATGAGTTCACTCGCCCGCCTCTACACTGCTACTCCTCCATGCTGCGGTCTAGTGCTACTAGACAATTTTACAGCCAAGGAGCAGCTGGTTTGAGTAAAAAATGTAGATGTTGTATTGGGATACCCCTATTTTTACTTGTAACGTTCAATAAGTTTCTGTGTTATTTTAAACAAAAAACTTTGATTTGATTCGATTTAGTATCGTCAAGGTACCGTCAAATAGGTAAGGCCCTAAATTTTATTCTTGAGGGACTCCCAACGGGATTATTCTGTTTCTTATCGGGATGCCAACGGAGCGTAAAAATAGACAAGGCTCTAACATTCATCCTTGAGAGACTACCGTTGAGATTATTAGCTGTGCGTGTTTTTCTTGATTATATACTGCAACACCTGACCAAAGTAAGATCCTAACTATCACTCACCTGGTGTCAAACTGAAGCTGCCGATCCAAGGCAGGCCCAAGTAGCTAATGTCTACTGTGACTCGATGCGTCTTAGCCAAGTCTACGATGTAAGTATGCGTTCGCTCGCCCGCCTCCACACGCATGCGGTAGTCTATCGTCTCTATAGACACCTCTACCGCGTACGGAAGGCGGTTGTAGATAGCCAGGGCCGGTACCACCCTGATGACGAGGTTGGGGATCGGTCGCGTCACTTTTGGGGACTGGACGCCTGGAACAAAATTGTTGATAGGAAAAGGAAGCTTTTTAAATAAATAAGTAACTAATAAAAGGTGATGTAATTACTATAACAAAGGAAATAAGGAAATTTAAGGCACATGGGCTCCTAACAACAATTAAATACATCCGGGGAACATTACGGCAACCATTTTGAGGTTGAAAACCTTATACTGCAATATTTGTCGGTTCCACATCACTTTAAGAGACTTTCTTGTTCTCACTGTGTGGTTTTTCTATTTTACCAATTCCGAAGTGTCAAAATATGCATGTATTTGACAGTTCGGCAATGTCTGAAAAAGAATAAACCCACTTGAAAGTTACGAATTAACCTACTGGTTCTTTTTTAGGGTTCCGTACGCAAAGGGTAAAAACGAGACCCTATTACTAAAATTTCGCCGTCTGTCTGTTCGTCCGTCCGTCTGTCTGTCACCAGGCTGTATCTCAAGAACCGTGATAGCTAGAGAGTTGAAATTTTCACAGATTATGTATTTCTATTACCGCTATAACAACAAATACTAAAAACAGAATAAAATAATTATTTAAGGGGGGCTCCCATACAACAAACGTGATTTTTTTGCTGCTTTTTATCTTTGTGTCTATCGTTGTATAGATAATGGTACGGAACCCTTCGTACGCGAGTCCGACTCCCACTTGGCCGGTTTTTTGACCACATATGTGTCCATTCCACCACAAAGGGTTTATAGAACGGCGTACTAGTGTCTTACATATGAACAAGCCTTTGAGGTGCGAACGGCCCTAAAGAGACCAGGGGCCTAATGTGCAGATCCTGTCGGAATCCTGCCATTTGTGATAGTAATTAGTATGGAATTTGACGGCCAGACGATTGCAATCGTTCAGGATTTGGCGCTCGTAATATAGGAGCAGAACGCCTCACCTTCCTCTGTGAGGATCCTCATAGCGAAGATCCGGGGGTCTTCGTCGTCTATAGCGGGGCACACCATGTCACGCGGCGCGCCCAGCTCGCCCGCCAGCTCCGGCCACCACAGGCCAGCCGACGCCGTTTGATAGCTCCTGCGAAGTGAGCCATTTTATTTTTTTAAAGATAAATAAGAAGCTGCTTTGTTAGCTTTTTCTACACATAATCTATAATTGTAGTACTAACAACTTTGACGTTCATTTTGTTTTATAATGAATTTGAATCAGCATCAGTAACAATCATCGACGCAGAGGGCGGGGAGTCCGTGCCTATCTCAGGATGTCTAGTGCCTACCCTAGAGTTGGGTTACTGCAAACATGCGTTGTGATTCGGTGTGATGGACCATCGCTTTTCAGGGGCCAGGCTCCCCCTGGAAAATAATGAATGAATCACTAAAAGTGAACGACTGAGTGACTCACTCATCACTCAACGTTGCTGGGCGGCAGGTAGAGCCGGCAACGGTAGGCGATGTAGAGAGGCACGCTATACAGCTAATCAGCGGTGAGCGTCGCTATATGGAGGTGTCGGGGAATGGGTTGCGTAGGACTTTGTTAGCGAGTCATAGACTCAAAAAAGTTCGCTCGAGTGAATGACTGAGTGACTCACTCCAAATTGCTGGGTAACAGGAAGCGTCAGCAGTGTCAGGCGATGTAGAGCGGCACTCGATACAGCTGGTCCGATGCGAGGGTGACCACACGAAGGGTGTCGGAGAACGCGTGGCGCAGTGATTTTATACTTAGCGAAATTGCGGTCTCAAATGAATCGTCGATCCGGCCGCAGGTAGATCCGACAGTGGTGGGCGACGTAGAGAGGCACGAGAGGGTACTATACGGAGGAACGGGTCGAAACGTGTGGTGTGGAAGAACGGGTCGCACGGCGTATAGACTTGATATTGAAGTTAGGGACTCACTCAAAGTTGCTAGGCAGGAGGTAGAGCCGGCAGTGGTAGGCGATGTACAGGGGCACACTATACAGCTGATGGGGCGCGAGGGTGGCCACCCGCAGCGTGTCGGAGAACGGGTTCCGCAGCTCGCCCGGCGCCGGCACGCCCAGCGCCTCTAGTTCCGACTTCTTGTAGAACAGGTCGAGGGCATAGGACGTCTCGTTGCGGATCTGAAGGGGTGGGATGTGTGATGATTGAAGTTTATTTATGTCGGGAGAAGGATAAATAATTTATTAAAATTGAGATTGCTGATGATTAATTAAAATCGCATTTGAACCACCGGGCCCGGTGGGCCGACGACATTGTGAAAGCGGCTGGAAAACACTGGACGAGACTGGCGAGGGACCGGGAGGGTGAAAGAGAAGAGCGCTATGCCCAATAGTGGGCTCTGTTTATGGGCTGATTATATTGATAGATAGACATTTAAATTAAATTAAATTTACCAATCAATACAGATTACTGGTGAGCCTCACACTAGGTCAGACCTGTTCTGTGAGGACCACATAAAAATATTACCAGCAATTTTTTGACGCTACTCTTACGCACAATTTAAAAAGTTTAGTGTAATAAAACGTGTACACTTTTAACAAATGTGTTTGATAGAAAATAAAATTGCGAACGTTCTAAGCAATGTCTTTTATCCTGTGATAAGTTTTTGACTGATAAAATTTGATTCCAAAATCAATAATTTCGGAAACCAATTTTTTTTTAGGAAAACAGAAATATATTTAACTTAGTGTCCGTAACTTAGTTATGCATCAAGCCCACAGACCACATCAATAAAAAAAAATGTTGAACGCGAGCGAGACAGCACGTTCCAGGAACAGCCATAAGTAGCTTGACATAACGAGAGAGAGAGATGACCATACCTGTAGAGGAGAGCGCATTACCACGCGGAGACTCTTGTAATGCGCGGTGCAATCCAGCACGACGTAGTAGCGAGTGCCGTTGCGACTGGGTCGCAGCACGTGCAGCTTCTGAGTGGTCCGCTGCGGGCACAGCACCTGCGGGGAATGGAGGACCACGCTGGATAGTGGCACGCCATGCGTGTAGCGGAGAAAGCGCGGACACATAAAGATGTCGCGGTTCTTAGCCGTTCAATAAAATAATATAAACTGTCTAGTTAGTACGGAAAGCTCGTCCAGGTCGCGACTGTGAATATGTAATGCTCTGGAGCGTACGGCAAGCTTGTCCAGGTGGTGACTGCGAGCTTACTGTACTGGACCTGCACTGGAGCGTACGGCAAGCTTGTCCAGGTGGTGACTGCGAGCTTACTGTACTGGACCTGCACTGGAGCGTACGGCAAGCTTGTCCAGGTGGTGACTGCGAGCTTACTGTACTGGACCTGCACTGGAGCGTACGGCAAGCTTGTCCAGGTGGTGACTGCGAGCTTACTGTACTGGACCTGCACTGGGGCGCGTGGCGCATCAGATGCGATTAGAACGTCGATGCTGGAGTGTCTAATCATTCGAAATTTATGTCATAATAGTAGTTTATGCAACTGTCATATAATGAAGGGTATTAAAACACGAGTGTGAGTTTCATAATAGTAACGAGTGTTTTAATACCCGTGTTATATGCAGTTGCATACACTACTTTATCTTCACTAATGCAATTAAAAATTAAATTCACGCGTACGTGTATAATCATAGTGATTTTGCCGCCATTAAAATTTAACCAATGAGAGCGCAGCTGCGCGCTTCAATAAAACGCGACCAACCTGATTGGCCCTGCAATCAAGTTGGTCGCGTTTTATTGATGTTATAATGAGATTTTACGATATCGATGTGAATATTATACCATCTTGTGAAATTGCTTAAATTGAGTGTTTTGTTGTCTGCGCTATGACAGTAGTAATTATAAGTCAAGTATTGAAAACATAAGTAGAATGTTACAACATTAGTGTAGATAAAATTGATTAAATATCCTGATGATACACTCCCCTATTCTTGGTACGTGCGGTAAGCTCGTATAGGGCGTGACTGCAGACTAATGATTGCTTGGTACATACAGTACGCTCGTCCAAGTTGGGGCTACGTGGTAGTAACGGCCCGGTAAGTGCAGTGAGACCGTCCAGGGCCTAGATCCTGTTAATGCATTGTAGTAACATGACAACTGCATGAACATGGCGGTTTTCATTTCATGGCTGCTTTAAGTCTACGCGGGCACACCCATCAAACCTTCTAGGCGTCAATGGTACGAAAAAACACGTCACGTGACCCGACAGTTTACCTGTCATTATACTACAATGCACTAACAGAATCGAGGCCCAGGTCATGACTACAACTAAGCAATGTTCTGATACGTGTTGGTGCGCATAGTTGGGCCTCAGGGGCCTAATTTGGCATTACAATCCTGTCGGAATCCTGACGTCTGCGATAGCAATTACTATGGAATTTGACCGTTTGACGATTGGAATCGTTCAGGATTCAGGACAGGTCGGGACTGTGAACATATACGTAATTTCGTATTTTTCATTTTTACTTTATTTTAACTCACAATTTTAACTTACAATATCTCAAACTAGTCATTGTATGGCTACATATAGATCTTTACCGAGCTCTAAGCAGATGAATTTCCTCCAAAATAAGAATTGTATGTTTTCTTCCTTTTGTTCTAGGTTTAATTCTTCAGTTCAGAAGAGACTAGCTTGCACGACAACGACACAGGGTATCCTAGTGTGTAAGTTAGTGTATCAAAGTGACGAAGCTGACAATTTAAAATTTAAGATAACATGTTATTCTTAAGATGAAAATGTTATTTGTTACTTATGTTACTCATCATCATCATCATCATCATCATCATCATCATCAGCCATTTGACGCCCACTGCGGGACAGAGGCCTCCCTCATGGTTTTCCAAGCTTCCCGGTGTTGTCCCCGCCACCGTAACCAGGCCGTCAGACCATCTGGTGGGAGGCCTCGTCATCGTCCGGTCCGCGGTCGCCAGGTCAGAACTTTTTCGCCCCGACGGCCATCAGTTCTTCGAGCTGTGTGCCCCGCCCGCTGCCACTTCAGCTTATGTTACTTACCCTACTCTATTGATAATAAAAAACGATAATGCCCGGTACGCACGGTGAGCTCGTCCAGGTCGTGCGTCCGCAGCGCCAGACGCAGTAACGTGACGCGCGCGTACAGCCGCGGCGCGTCCGCCGGCGACGCCGTGCACGCGCCCCACGCCCGCTGCGCCGACGCGTCCACTGCGCCCTCGAAGCTGGACGGATCAAACAAAATTATGTTTCGTATCATTCAGCGTGCTAGCGCAGCGGCAGGACCTCGGCCTCTCATTCGGTAGATCTTGGTTTCGAAGCGCGGCTTATACCGATGACTTTGTTTTCTAAGTTTACGTACACTTGTGAAGTTGTAGTAGCGATACCGCTCGCTAACTTTGAAGGAAAACGTCATCAGGAAACCTGAGTGTCTATTTATGCCTAATATTATACGTCAACGGTTGTCTGGTAAAACAAACGGCTTTGTCGCAATCTGTCTGTAAAGCGGTGTGCTTGTCAGAAAAAATAGAAGAGAAAAGTAGAATATGTTTAGTTAGAATTAACCGCAGTATGGACGGGAACCAAAACGTCCCACGACCTCAAAACGTCCCATTCGCAAAACGCAGCCGTCGTAGCGCCATTGGTACGACGACGCTAGTCGCAGGTTTTATATGTCGACTTCACACAAAAGTCACGACTTTCCAGTACATTAATTGTCAAATTCTGACATATTAACGCCACAAAACAAGTGACTCGTGCCATCGTACTACCCATGCTGACTTTTCCAACATTCGAAAGGTTCGCGTTCGATCCTGCATGAACACATATTATAAAGTCTATACTAGACTACCGTCAATAGTTTGTTTAATCTTAACCTCAATTTAATTTAAGTACCACAAACCTAAAACTACATAGGTACATTTGTAAAGTTTTGGTACATTCACCAAATAAAAAGTTAGTATTTAAGAGTTTTAGTTTTACTTTCAACTTTGTATTTTAAATTTATTTATTGAGTAAAAATACGCGGCCGGAAGAGCGAATTCCTCCTAACACAGGTATAAACTTAGAAGGAAAATTCGACACTACTATCATTATCACTGTACAAAATAAGAAAATTTCGAATTTGGATTTTTTTCTAATTTTTACTTAGGTACATTTAATTTTTTTTCTAATTGTAAGTCACGCACATTCTTTTGTTAATTTTATAATAGCATTCGTTAGCTGTGGGTTGGAGAAGAAGAACACCACTCGCTAAAGGTCAAGGAAAATATCGTGAGCAAACCTGTAGCTAAGATGCCTGCCCACATTGTATTCAATTCCGTGTGGCGCCGGATTAAGAATAGCGTCAATCCATTTCCTTCCGTGGGTGTCGTAGAAGGCGACTAAGGAAATCAATTACCAGGAGACGGGCAGCAGCGTCTTCCTGAAACTTCCTTCCAACCGCATACCGCGTTCGCAAACCCGCCTGCCAAACGTGGCGATTATGGCAAAACCGTCTAATGGCTGATGATGACGATGATTGTATTCAATAGTTGTCCCACTTACCAGTCCCACTCGTCTTCAGCGTCGACAGTGTCTTGCCTTTCCGTCCCCGTTACTGGCTTTTCGAGCACATCTTCTGCTCCGGATGTATCACAACCTATTGGGAAAATCACCGATTAGTTTACGTATTAATTCTTACTTCAGTGTTTTAAAATACTGAGTGAGGACAAAAACCACTGATTTTTTTTTTTTTTTTTTTTTTAATCTTTATTGAAGGGCTTGGTCACATAGTGATCATGTCACCCTAATAAAACACATTGTGATACCAACACATCAATAGAAATAACAAAACATAAAGTTAAACTAAATTATCTCTTCTTAATCTAAGGGCGACCTTAACTAAATCAAGTACAGACTTAGCCTCAGCTGACATTGGAGAGGCCAAAGCGATGTTACAGCCACCTACTTCGAATAGATGTCTGCAAAATGGCTGGCGTCTCTGCGGCTCGTTCCGCACACACTCCATCAGTACATGGTATACATCTTCTGGGACGTTGCATTCACTGCAGTTTGGTGTGTCTACCTTCCGCATCATGTGTCTAAACTTATTCAATGGAATGTGTCCCGAACGTAGTCTAAACATTAATACTAAATCACCTCTTCTGAGATCACCGCTATCGAACCAGGGGGAACGAAGGGGGCAACATTGAACAGTTTTATACCAAATTCCCTTCTCGACAGATCTTTGGTCAAAATGCTCTTTCCACAAATCGTAACATTGGTCTCTTACTATAGGTAGCATATCTGAGAAAATAGGGGTACACCTCAGGGGATCTCCTTCAGATAGCGCAAGCTTAGCTAGTTTGTCAGCCTCTTCGTTTCCCCTGATTCCAACATGGGACGGAATCCACTGGAGCACTAGCGTCTTATTATTAGCATTAAATTTCACTATAGAATCGACAATATCATAGGCTATCGGGACACTTCGATTCTTCGAAGTACACCGAGCCAGGTGTTGTAGCGCACTCTTTGAGTCACAAAGAATGACAATTTTATCCCAGACAAGTGAGTTAGCATAGGAGATACATTCTGAAAGGGCCAAGAGTTCAATATGCATAATCGAAATTTTCGAGTCTAGTTGGAATTTCATATTAATGCCTAATTGCGGATCATAAAACGCTGCCCCTGCTCTATCTCCGTCTTTTGAGCCGTCTGTGTAGAGCGTATAGTAATTTGGGTATTTTTCAACTAACATGCTCTCTGCTTTTTCCTTAAGGTACGAAGTTCCCAGTGCTTTTTTTGATCTGTCAACACCTTTAATATCTATGTTTATCACGGAAAACACATCAATGTTTGCGACCCATGTGTCTAAACTGTACATTTCTAGAATTTGAGTAGACTGAATATTAAGATCTTTCAAAGACTCGTGTGTAATTGCCAATAGTGGTTTTCGCTTTTTTACCCAATACCTGTCACTACAAAGCCTACTTAACTCGGTAATTTTTTCAATATTTTGATTGTTAGAGAAAGATCGCGACTTTAACCAAAACTTCCCTGCCAAGTAACGTCGCCGAATATTCAATGGTTGGAGGCTTAATTCACTTTCCATAACATGGATTGGGGTACTTCTAATGAATCCGCCTACTACTCTCATGGCTTGATTTTGAATTTTTTCCAGTTTATGAAGGTGACAGTTGGCCGCGCAATCGAATAAAAAACTGGCATAATCTAGTCTACTTCGGATGATAGAAATGTAAAGCCTTCTGACATGTTTTGGGTGCACCCCCCACGACGAACCAGCTAACACTTTTAATGTGTTTAGAAATGTAAGGGTTTTTTGACCTACTTCATTGATGTGTTTTCCCCACAGCAGTGATCGATCCAACCACAGGCCTAAATATTTTATGTTTTCTACTTGCTCTAAAGACTGACCATTAATACTTAGATTAATGTTTTCATAACGACGACGACGGCTAAATAGGCAAAATTTTGTTTTTCTTGTAGATATTTCCAAACCGAGATTACTAATTAGTTTTGCAAAAATGTTTAACGCATTCTGTAATGTGATAGAGGCTTCTAAGAGATTAGAACTAGAAATATACAATGCAAAATCGTCGGCATATTGGGACAAATTTACATCAGTTATAGTTTGGCTGACAACAATGGTTGCTGCGTTAAACAGTAACGGGGACAAAGGATCTCCCTGAGCCAAACCTATTCCAGTATACCTGCAAGTTGATTGTGAATCGGATGACTGAATCTGTAGGATTCTCAGTGATAAAAAATTCCATAGATACTGGCATACTTTACCGCCTATTTCAAGGTTATCCAATGAATTTAAGAGGGTCCTAATGTCCACGTTATTGTATGCGTTTTCTATGTCCATGAAACAACCTACTGTAATATGTTTTTTCGTAAACCCTATTTGTATGCTAGTAACTAACTGGGTAAGGCTATCTAAACACGATTTAGATTTACGAAATCCAAATGTATACCTTGAAAAATGGTTGAAAAACCACTGATTGCCGAATAATATACGTTTAAAACTCTGCGTTAAAAAGTAAGACAATAAAAAAAAGGAAAATTAAATTAAAGTGACTGACCGGGCGTGCTGGGCCGGCTGGTGTCGACGTCATAGTCGGCGACGGCGATGACGCGGTCGTTGCCGGCCAGGTCCATTTCCCCGCGGGATATCAGGTGCACCGTGGACCCGGGGCCTGTGATAACAGTACAACTATAATAATGTGACTGCCACACAACACAATCACCCGGTCCCAAACTAGGATACCCTGTGCTATTATGGTAACCAGGAAAGTGCATCACGAACATGGAAATACATCCAGACTGAGGCCATTTGTACAAATGTACGGCGACACCCAGCGGGAATTGTACCCAAGACCTCCGGTATGGTAGTCAGACGTGACACCGCTAGACAACGAGGCAGTCAACTAAAGTTAAAAGAACGCTCGGGATTGTCGACAGCGCGGGACGAAAAAATAAAAAACTTAACAACAGAATACGCCGACTGACTTGACTGGCTACCGAAACAGAGCTCGTGGGTTCGATTCCCATAGGAGGCTGCCGTACCCGAATTGTACAAGTGGCTTCAGTCTGCACCGGGTATTCTAGTTTATGACCAGGACAATTATTATAGGTATTTTGTGGAAACACATACATACATACATAAACTCACGCCTCTATCCCAAAGCGGTAGGCAGAGACCAAGAAATAATTTAAATAGGAAGTAATTTATGTAATTATTATGTTGGTACATCTCAGAGACGCGGTCTATTGAGAAATTCGTAGGGCCGAAAACAGCAGCATAAAGGCCTTTAATACCACTTAGGGACCATCCATAAAGTAGGCCACGAGTTAAGGCGGGAAGGGAGAGGGTCAACAAAGTGTCACATTATGCGACAAGGGGCGGGAGGGGTCCTAAGTTTCGTGACGACAAATTTCAAAAACCTAATTAATTAATCATTTAAAAACATTGAAAAACACTCGACACACATTCATGGTCTGAAATGTAATTCCTAGTGTACAATAAAGAATAACATAACATAAACTCACGCCTGTATCCCAAGAGGGGTAGGCAGAGACCAGGGACTGCCACTTGCTACGATACTGACAGATCACTTTCGATTCCTCAACATTCATTAGTCGTTGCATGCACGCACGCCGGTTTCAGGTTTCACTCGATTTATTTGTTTCGTCAATCTTTATTCCTTCATCCTCTCCACATGTCCAAACCAACGCAACATTCCTGTCTCAATTCTAGGCACTACATCCTCTTTCAGTCCACAACGTTCTCTAATCACACTATGTATCCTGTCATTCAAAGTAACACCAGACATACTTCTCAAGGACCTCATTTCTACTACATTAAGAATAAAGAATATATTAAGTAACGGTCAGTCAGTCCATATTCGATCACTTTTTCACTACAGAGTTGATTAAACGACCGGGCGGCCCTTAAAGGAAATTAATCTGGCCGGTAATTAGAATGAACGCGGGGAATATAATAGAATATTATTAGGGGCAGATAGACGTGAAGGGACTAACCGCCGGTTTCTCGTACACTAACAAGCTGTTAATCTACTGTTAACAGCTGTCAGTGGTTTTTTTCTGTATGGACTTTGGTCAATTGACAGCTGTTAACAGTAGATTAACAGCGTGTTAGTGTACGAGAAACTGGGGGTAAGACATTCAAATGAGCTAACAATTCAGGAGAGTGAATGAAATTTTGGGGCAATTTTCATCGAAAATGAAATATCGCTAATATTACGACGAATATGAAGAGGAAGCAGGTGAAGTTTAACATAAAGTTGGCTACAGTCTTGCTTAGGGATTTCGAATTTAAATCTAAAGTAACGAATAAACTTTTTTTGGATACTTTCTAGTTCAGTTATAAAAATATTATAGCATTGATTACACACTTGGGAAACGTGCAAAGTGGGTTGCTCGGGGCTGCGAGTGATGTAAATTACTTCGGCCAGATGTCGCTGCCTGTACGTAAAACAGAGAAGATTGTAAAGAGGCTCGAAATTTCATTGATGCCTACACTTGCCCATTAGCTCAGTTGGGAGAGCGCTGGCACGGTTAGCCAGAGGTCGCGGGTTCAAGTCCCGGCATGGGTGGAATTTTTATCCTCTAAATAGGTTTTTTATAATTGTCCTCAGCACGGGTTAGTGCAACAAAAAGAATATAACTTGGGAAACCTATTCAATGTGGCTTCTGACAAAGGCGCAGCATGTAATTTTAATTGATTTAATCTGCCGAAGGTTTTTGCAGGAGCGCATCACAAATCGAAGTGCTCTGGAGGCTTTGTTGACAATAGATTCAATATGGCGATCAAATATCAAGTTGCTGTCCATAATCACCCCCAAATCTCGTATTTCGTTGCATTAATTAATATTTCACACTTGTACACTAACGTGCCAAGAAATGTAGACGCACGTCGCGATATTATGAAACAACATGAAATTAATAACTTACCGATGTCGTTGACCAGATCTATCGTGTCCTCGGCTCCCGCTATGACTTCTTGTACCGCTCGTGTCCTGTAAAAAGAAACATTCAAAAGCTATCTTTCCATTCGCCGTTCTACTAGTATGGTTCTCTGTCTTGGCTCTGAGCTAAATTTATTTAAAAGAAAAACGCGAAGCAGTGTACCATATCGACTCTACACTATCTCGTTGGTCTTGAGATATCGCTCTTGACAACACAAGGGATGAGGATTCTTTTTAAGAGGGCCCCACGCAAGGCAATTCCTATACCAATGTAGTTTGGTTTTAATTTCCAAAATATCGGTCTTATTTCTAAAAACACGATTCCTTAAAACACTCGATAAACGCCAATAAACATAGTCTGTGGTGGAGATTTTACAATGAAAAGACGTAACCACAAATTTAACAAACTGCGTCTGGGGAGTGTTTAAGGGAATCGTGTTTTTATAAATTAGATCGTTAATGTTATGTTATAAACATAAACATAGAAATATTTATTTAAAAACCACTTTAAATAAATTACATAGGGTATGAGAAGATTGAAAATAAATTGGTGTATGTTATTGCATTTGATTTAATTCTTTTTAAATGCACCACGGCACGCACTCGGTAATACAATTATGGGTTACTGTAGGCACTGACTGAAAATCAGCGCTGAGGGATCACTTCGACGAGTTTAGCAGCATTCTCACTTGTAAGAGAAACAGCACAATACATAGATAAGGGAAATCATACTTGTGTTCTTTATTCTGACATGACAAAGGCCTTCGATTACGTCGCACATAAAATTCTACTAGCTAAGTGTGAAAAATATGGACTGCGTGGTATATGCTACAATTGGATAAAAAGTTATCTATTATAAAATCGTTTACAGCTTGTTGAAATATCAAACATAAATGAAAACAATGAAATGGAGCCCTACAGATCTGAATTACAGAAAAATGAATATGGGGTGCCTCAAGCAGCGTTCTTGGACCATTATTGTTTTTATTGTACATTAATGATCTTCCGGCTATAACAAATCATAAATGCATACTATTTGCGGATGACATATCTTTAATAATACCTTACCAAACTGCACATTTTGAAGAAGAAATAAATAGAACGATTGAAAGTATTTGCGCTTGGCTAGCTAAAAACAATTTGCAAGTTAACCCAAAAAAAACAAAGTATACACTATTTAAAAATATAAAAATGAGACAGATCGACTTAAAACTAAAATGTAAAAATGAAGAAATAGAAAGAACAACGTGTGCAAAATTCCTAGGCATTAATATTGACGAAAACTTGAATTGGTCACGACATATAGATCAGGTTATTAGTAAAATAAATAGCAAAATTTATTTAATATATAGGCTAAATAATATAGCTGATAGGAAAACTGCACTTCTTGCATATCATGGATGTGTGGCTCCCATAATACGTTATGGCTTGATCTTATGGGGTAACTCTACGGAGTCGAACAGGGCATTTATAATACAGAAAAGATGTATTCGTGCCATCGCGGCCGCTAAACCACTAGACTCTTGCAAACCGCTTTTTAAGAAATACAACATACTTACCTTACCTTGCATGTATATCTTTGAGGCAGCTTGTTTTGTAGCGAAACATAAAAACTTATTCACAACAAAAAAACAGGCATTAAGCTTTAGAACGCGATATGAAGATAAACTGATATTACCAGCATGTAAAACAACTTTGCACAGCAGAAATTGCGGCTCTATGCTTGTAAGAGTGTATAACAAAATACCTGTTGAATTTCTAAATTTAAGATGGTCGATGTTCAAAAGAGAAATGTATAATTGGCTGTGCCAAAAGTGCTACTATTCTATAAATGAATTTATGACAGATAAGTTTAAGTAAAGTGCCATTTTATTTTTGACATTCCAGCTATTTTTAAATAATTTAATTTTTTATTTTTAATCTATTTGACTTAATTTTATTAATTAAATGCAACTGACATTTAAATTACTGTATTGACCTGGACATTGTATTATATTAACATTTGTAGATTTAGCACCTGACATAAAAACTTATTTGACATTTGTAATTCATTAATTTCATTATGGTATTTTGACATCTCAATAACAATAAACTACAATTAAATATTTGCATGTTAGAACATATCTAACAGAATGTGAGCTCATATATAATATCATGCCATCTTTATGTACCACGTTTTAAGCAAATAAAATTATTTTATTTATTTTATTTTATTTTATATTTTCCTCAGCACAACGCTGAGTCAGCTGCCTTTTGTGGCAACTTAGATACACCACAGGCTACATCCATAGTCCTTTTTTATTTATTCGTTATGTCTGTTGTGTATTTAGTTTTCTTTCTGTTGTGATGCATATCATGTTACTTATCTGCTTATTTTGTTTCTGTAATGTATCTTGTTGGTAGATTAAATGTCTTTCTTCTTCTTCTTCTTCTTCTCGGATATTATGTGAACCTAAATAAAGTTTTAATAAAAGTAGCCGCGGCCGCCAGCTCTGCGAGAGCAGTGGCAGCAGCGATGACTATAGCCTGTAAGGGAGAACTCTGTAGAAACGGACATTGTCACTGTCTGTCGCCTACCAGCCTGCCCCACCTGTCAGTAGCACAGCAGTTCTGCGGTGGTGATGGTGGCCTCTAGATTCGTCCCGGGTCGTGATGCAGATTGTCTAGCATCTGTCACTGTGACCTATCGGTCCCACCTGTCAGTAGCCGCAGCTGCCAGCTCAGCGGCGGTGATGGTGGCTTCTAGATGAGTCCCGGTGGAGGTGTCTCTCCGTAGATGGTCGGGCACCTGTCACTGTCACCTATCTATCCCACCTGTCAGTAGCCACAGGTTCCAGCTCTGTAATCGCTACGGTGGCAAAGACAGAGTTCCGGTTGAGATGGATATGTCACACCTTTCAATAGCTGCACCTGTCATTGTCACCTGTGGTACCTTTCAGAATCTTGTAAGGGTAGTACCTGTCACTATGAACAGCCCTACCTGTCAGTAGCCGCGGCTGCCAATTCTGTGAGCGCAGCCGCGGCGGCGGCAGTGATGGTGGCCTCTAGAGGAGTCTCGGTGGTGATGGTGATGTAGGTGCATTGCCGCTCGGTTGCTGACTCCGTGTCAAGACCTGAGTCCAGGCTGTCTGAGTGGGTCGGCTCCTGAAAGAGGGGAAATTGATGTATGTCGATGGATGAAAATGATCACTGCTTCCTAAGAAGAGTTAGAAGAGAAAGTAAGTGTACATACGTGTACAGACAAGCGAACTATACAGAAAATGGGGGGTTCTAATTGTCAAAACGAACCACTATTACTATGGCCAGAATTAAATTTAATGCTGCAATTGATAACTTTAGTAAGTACCTTGTTGTCGTTTCACAGGCTGGCAGGGCTCAGGCCGTCGCTCAGAGAGAGATATATAAAGAGAAGAGAGTATGTTTCGGTTTGTGTGTAGTTGTCAATTTTACGAATTTTACTCTTAGTGTATGTAAGTGTCACTTACGCTAAACACTTACTTATCTTCTTCCACAAGAATGATACACAGAGTGAGGCATGAAGCGTGACCTGAAAGATGAGGACTCTTTCCGCAAACCTGCAGTGTGACAGTCCGTCGGTCAGGTTCTTTGGCTCCCGCGTCAAAGGAGACTCCGCGCTCGGCCCTCTCGGACTGGGCCTCGACTTCGGCCTCGACTTCGGCCTCGCTGGCCTCGGCCGCCGACGAGTCGTCTTTGCTGTTTTCGTCGCCGCTTGACTCACTTCATAACCAAGTAAATACAGTTTTAATTGTAACTTTCATTCGTGATGAGAGTGCAGACAGGGAATGAATAATACGGGATATTCATCAATTTAAGCTATTTTCGAATACCATTTATGATTCAACAATGATGATTAGTGATTCTATAGACATAAGGTAGGTAACCTTTAATTAATTTAGGGACCCATTTAAAGACTAAAAATTATGGTTCTAATATATAAATTACTACTTCACACTGTTTCAGAATATTTTTAAACAACATCAAACAATTTTAGCTAGGTAATGTTTATAATACGACAAGAACTCACTCGGTAAATACGTGTCCCATGGCGGTCGTCAGTTTGTCCATAAGTCCGCTCTCGTTTTCAGAGTCGGACTCCTCGCCGTCAAGTTCGTTCAGGAAGCTCATTCCTAGATAGAAAAATGGGCGTTTACGATGGCATTGAAAGAAGAAAGAAAAATTAAGACATCAGAAGAAAAAAGGCATAACAAGTAACATAAACAAGTACAAAGGAAAAACAAGTCACATAAATACAACATAATATAAGAAAAAGTCAGAGCGTCACAGTGCATCCTGTGGTGTGTCAAAGTTGCCACAAAGGGCATCTGACTTAGCATTGTGCTGAGGGTGTGAGCTCTCAGCGCTGGTTGTGGGGATTTACCTATATTTTATTTCATTCTGCTTTTGTCTACGTGTAAAGTGACTGAAAATCAGTTCTGCTGGTGTTATGCTATCCATAGCACATCGAGTGAAGTATGCTGTGTTGGAGTCCTTTTTTTATTGTCACGGAAGCACCTGAGGCGTTTGGAGTAGAGGGTAGCAACACATTACTGTACGGTACCCGGCTGCCTTCGATTCTTTATGCCTCAATGTACTCTTAACGATTGTTTTTTTTTTTTTGTTGTTGACTCGTGTATTTTGTTTGTTCACCTGCGTGCTTACTTTGTGTTTCTGTGACAAATGGAATACATGTCTTCTTTCTTTCTGTCTAAAGAACCGTTGATAAAAAATGTTAAAATAACAAGTTCGTTGTTTGTCCTAGGTCATTAATCTGTATCCCGGAGGGGTAGGCAGAGACCCGGGATTGCCAGTTGCCACGATCCTGACAGACCTCTTTCGCTTTATCAACAGGTCATTAATAAACTCAGAGTTGGTTTTCAAACTTAAACTTTCGTAATAATAGACAGTGCTATCCGTTATTAACTTATGCCCGGATTCACTTAATGTTCATGTGTAAAGTACCTAATTAAATCCGGACTTTGACAGTGTAAAAAAATTGTATGAAATAAAATATAAGTTACTTTCTTGGAATGTAGTAGGGATCTGGTGGCGATAATAATACGAGTATTTCTCTGCATAATAATGACAGGGGATAGAAAACTACGAAGTCTCCAAGACAAGTGTATCACTTTCGACTAACTCGTTTCAGCGGTACACTGTTTACTAGACAGACGTCGCGGGTTCGATTCCCGCTAGGGGCCACTGTACTTCGACTTGTACAAATGGCCTCGATTTTTTCATGTTTGTGAAGTTCTAGTTCGGCTACCATAGCACCTAGAGTATGCTTTAATTTAGCAAAAATAACATACGATAAGATCTAAAGCCTCTGCTTCCTAAAAGAGGGATGAGACACTGTAGCTTAGGGTAAGCAGTACTATCCTAGTTTGGGACCATGACAGGTGATGGATGGTATGTTACTTACCAGTAGAGTTCAAGTCCCCGTAGCTCTTATGCCGATCGGCCCTGGGGTTCCTAATGAAGGTCATCTCGTTGTCGGTGTCGGCTTCGTCGGCCGAGGTCTCGGATTCGAACCCTCGTCTCTTCCTGGATCGCTTGGAGGAGCGCTCGGAGCCAGCAGAGCCTGACGGCTCCGGCTCCTCGGGCGGGGCCGTGGACAGCTTTGTTGACATGGAGTGCGCTTTGCCCTAAAACGGGAAGATAATACGGCTTTCATGCACGTGGTAAGATGCGTCTTAATTTTAACTACGCTTTGTCGGCAGGCTGTCAATGGACCTACCACCCATCTGCCAATCGTCAATTTATTCCAAAAGTGATTCGTAATGACGTGGTACAGCTGAATAGACACAACGTGATTGGGTATGCTGTTCACTTAGGCTAGAATGGAAAAGTTAAACTCATTAATTTTACTTTTTTACGTTAAGTAAAAAAGGCCTCATTAGGCCTCAGTCTGAGTGTATTTTCATGTTTGTAACGTCTTTGCCTGGTTACCATATCACAGGGTATCCTAGTTTAGGACCAGGTCAAGGGATTGTATTGTGTGGAAGTTATTATTATTATTGCACTTAGACCGGATTTTTCAATAGTCAGATAAAACTTAACTGGAGAATAAAACGGATGTTGTCACTGTCTTGTCGTATGATTTAGATAGTGATAGCATGGAATTTATTCCCCAGTTAAGTTTTATTTGAATATTGAAAAATGGGCCCTCAGTAAAAGTACTTATTAATAAATAAATAAATAAAAGTTGAGTTCCGACCATCCTTTATCTTGGTTTATCTTAAGTAATTAGTAGTAGCAGCAGAGGCACGTGCGGGGGGAGGCGAGACAGTTGAGTGAGCCCGCCTTCCCATTGCAATCGCAGCGACACCGACGTCTCACAACAGAATACGGCTGCTATAAACAAGGTTTTTACTCGAAGTAGCAGCAGCGGCATCGGAGCGCGCGCCGATGTAGGCGAGGCAGGCGGTATGTTGCCCGTTCGGCGCTGTTTACTGGCTGATTGTAAGTTAAGTGAGTGCGACCGACGCCTGACCACAGAATACAGAAACTCTAAGATACCTGGCGTAGCATCAGAAGCATGGGTAGCGGTAAGGGTTGAGCACCGCCTTGAAGTGAGCGCGCGGCTTTCTGTTGAATTGCAGCACTACCCACGTCACACAATAGAATACGACGGCTACAAACAATCTACTTACCTGACGCAGTAGCAGCAGAAGCGGCAGCGGCGTAAGCACGGGCTCAGGGCGCCCGCAGGGGGAGGCGGGGCAGGCGGCCTGCAGCTACGCCCGCGCCGCGCTATTTCAACTACGGCGCCCCTGACGTCTCGCAACAGAATACGACTGCATACCTGACTTATCTGATGTAATGTCAGCAAAATACGGCCGCTTACCTGACACGGTACTCACCTGGCGCAGCAGCAGCAGCAGCGGCAGCGGGGCCAGCAGGGGCTCGGGGCGCGCGCGGGGGGAGGCGAGGCAGGCGGCCTGCAGGTGCGCCCGCGCCGCGCCGTGCGGCCCGCACCCGTCACCGTCCCACTGCAGCTGCAGCGCGCACGACATCTGAACACAGAATACGGCTGTTATAAACGACGAAGGGAAGAACGGGTGATCGTGCTCTTCCACTATCGTACGCCCGGGGACGGCCGGTCCGACTGTTGTCGGTCGGGAGCTATATTTTGGTATGTCATGTGTAACACTTTGCTTGCGCGATGCAGGAATATCGGAGTACATGGTGCACCCAATGTCGACTCGGGAGACTGGACACCGCGAACTAGCAAACGCCCACTGGCTCGCTGGACCGACGATCTGGGGCACATTGCTGGCAGCCGCTGGATGAAGATGGCCGACGAGAGAAAGGAGTGGCGTGTCTCGCGGGAGGCCTACTACGTCCAGCAGTGAACCAATACGAGCTGATTGGTTTATTGATCTTTTGTAAAGTTTAATGGATCCTATAGTGTATACTATGATCAAGTTTTTTTTTAACAGAATAATAATATTTGTTAACATAATAATAATATACACTTTTCGCATATTATAATGAAGGATTATCTTAATTTTTAAATTTAATTTAAAGTTGTACGTGGTTGTTAGGTATACTTGTCTATACATAATAATATATATTATATATATTCTATATTATACATCATATACATAATATATATTATAATTATTTTTGTATATTTTATAAATGTTTATGTCCATTTTTATCGACTATTTATATAAGTATTACCCTGTCGTCGTCCCCGTACTTGTTTTTAGATGCACTACCCACTCAACCATTATCCACAAACCAAATGTTGACTGGTAGAAAATGCTATTTCGCATTAAGTGCGCCTATGTAGAAAGAAGGCTAGGAAGAAGTTTGAGAGAAGGCCTGTGCCCTACAGTGGGACGTATATAGGCTACTTATACTTATATACGCCTTTGTATCAAACATGTGTTTTGTGCAATAAATAATCTTAATAATAATAATAATAATAATAACAGTTGTCCGTCCGTCTGTCTGTCTATCCGAGGCTTAGCACAGAGACGACAAGCACAATAAGGAAATTTAATCACGCCGAAAAAACGGTATGATAAAATATTTTAAAAAAAATTGGGGTACCTCCCCTACAACTAAAAGGCATGCATTTTCTTTCTCGCCAACAGTAGGTATCGGTTCGACCAGATTCTTAGATTTTTCTTCTTTTGTCTCTTCTCATAGTGTCAGTGTCAAGTGCAGTCGTGTTTAAATCAGAATAAATAATAATTTCAATATTATTGGGATATTTAATTCTCAGAGCCCTAAAAAGGAGATTTTTCAAGACATACTCGTGTACACATGCAGAACTTTCGCGAGTATTTCTCTACAATCCATACTTCACGTTTTCCTTCCTATTCCTCATGAAACATAATACTGACGGCGCATGTTGTGGCTGCCTGTAAGTGATAACACTTGGCTTATTTTTGGTTTTGTTGCAGAAACGTGAAAAAATTCAGGGCAGTAGGACATAATTATAATGAACTTAAAAGGAAAACTTCGTACACATTCCGTTTGATTTTACTTTGATGAAGTTGTTAGTTCTGTAAAGAAGGTAATATGCTCCTCCTTCTACGGAAGCCTACACTGCGCGTGGTCCGACATGCACTTGTCAGGTTTTTACTACAAACTTGTGAATGAAAGATAACTTATTATTTATTATTGTTGTAGAAATTGTGGGAAATCAACTATATCCACACGCCGTGGTTCACGACCACACCCGGAATACATAAATATATGAAGATGAGCACAGTCCCGGAGCAAATACGCATACTTCACCAAAATATGAAACCAAACTCCTACATCACCTTAATCACTTGGTATCAAGTCTTTTAACGGCACATCACACCAAGCGTCTTAAGAGACACGACATACTCGAGCTAGAAGAAGTATATGCAGAAGCTCGCTACGTATACGTGTTCACTGGAATATGCATAGCGTGGGGAGGTCTTAAGGGAAGACTAGGGCCTTCAACTGCAAGTACACACCAGCCGGGAGGCGCCGGCAGACACCTACATCCATGGACGTCGGGAAGGAGTTCTGCGTATGGATTTGGTGTAAGTTTCTTATACTTTTGTAGCTTTTAGTACTTATTGTCAAATTTGTTAGATCTGTAAGATTGGCGCAGAGGGTCCAGCCATCTCGCTCGTCTATCGGCACCGGGCGAACATTTACTGGTAGCGGAGCGTAGTTTATCTCTGTATCCAACATTTTCTGTTAGCAGACCGTGGAGTTGGATGAGAGTAGCCGAGGACCGTGCTCAGTGGCGTGCAATAGGAGAGGACTGTGTCCAGCAGTGGACAAGCATAGGCTGATGATGATGATGATGATGAGAGCGTGGTTTATCTTCGTATCCAATATTCTCTTCACGAGACTACAACACTCTGCTTATGGTCGATGAGTGATCGCAGATAAAAATAATAAAAAAGAAGTAAAACTTACGACTTTCACTAGTGCACGTACCTGCACGGTGAGCAGCGGCGCGGGCGCGCGCGGGGTGAGCGCGCACACGAGGCGCACGCGCGGCACGCGCACGCTGCACGCGCTCGGCACGCACGCCGCGCCCGGCACGCACGCCGCGCCCGGCACGCACGCCGCGCTGCTGCTGGTGGCAACATTCGTTACGTTATTATAGCACTCTCAGGGCGAGTGCTGTAGTAGCGGAGCGGTAGAACGCCAGCTTCTCATGTTCGAATCCGTGCATGCACCGATAACTTTTTTTTCTAAGTTCCGTATAAGTGTCTGCGTACATTTGTAAAGGAGTGGTAGCAATACCACTTGCTAACTGTGAGGGAAAACATTGATTGATGACGATGGGTTTCTTAATTTTTCAAGCGAAAAAGCGAAAGTACGTGACTGCAAAGGAAGTACGTCATTGACTAAGATTCTAAAAAAACAAGCTCCATGACAAGCTGTCACTTTCTAGTGGTACCGTTACCAGAACTTTGCAAATATTATTCACATGGTAGTTTTTGAAACTGCGAACGGATTTCAATAAAATCCAATTGTATCAGTCTAAATAGCTTTACAGAATTTTAAAAGTATTACGGTCTTATTATCTAACATTGGACTCGGAAACGGGAGACCCAGGTTCGATCCCAGTGCGGGCATGTACCTATGACTTTGTTGTCTAAATTATGTACATTTTTAAAATTATAGTAGCAATACCACTCGCTAACGGTGAAGGAAAACATCGTGAGGAAACCTGGGTGTCTGAGCTATTCACATACCCAGCGCTTGAAATCGCCAATCCGCGGTGGGCACGCGTGGTGATTAAGCCCATACTCTCTCTCTAAGAGAAGGCCTGTGCCCTATAGTGGGACGTATATAGGCTGCTTATGACGGTCTTATTTATAAAAAGTCGATTTCAAGCCAGTTTATGGGAGGTGTTCCTATTATAAACCGGCCCTAACTCCGTCTCAAAAGTGTTTTGTTGGAATCAACTTTTCATAAATAAGATCGTTAGTCTCAGACTATAGAGGCCTAGTATAGAACATTGAATTATAAATCTTATTAGACAGATGGAGAAAACTTTATTGCACAACCAGAAAAAGGAATTACAAAAAATTGACGCTCTTATGGCTAAAGCGATATCTTTCAGACATTTTCTGGATGGATATTGTAGTGTAAACATGGCAACATAACCGAAGAACAACCAAAGGAATCGTTCCTGGTACTCACGAGTCGGGGGCGGCCGGCGGGGGCGGCGCTCGGGGCGGCAGCTTGCGCGGCGCCCACAGCTCCTCGTCCGCCCTCTCGCGGGCCGGCGGCATGCCCGTAAAGCTGAACGGGGGGCGGTCGTCCGGGACGGTCAACTCGGAGGTTATCTCTTCGATTATGTCTGTCAAAGGGACGCTTATGATGATGAAGAACTGTAAGGTTAATATCAAGTATATCTATAGGGCGTTACAATAGAAGGGAATGAAAATGTAATCTTACTGAGTCGCCTAGCTATTTAATCCACGAAGCAGCCACGTATGCACGGCTCAGCTGCACGGTCGTAGCACCGGTCTAGTTTAGATAATAAAATTTCATAAAATTCTACCCCTACCTAATCTAGCATCAACGGCCACGGTGTGCACGGCATAACTTCAGGGCCGCAACACCGAGTCTAGCTAGGGACACTTGTAGACATGGCTCGATAGTCGAAGTTTTCATTTGCTCACATATACATCTTATTACATCGTAGAGCAAAAACAAATACACCATTGCTTTGCAAATTTCTTGACATTCACAACACATGTTTATTAAATATTAACTAACGTCATATAATCTTCGTCGACACTTTGTAAGGAAACGTAATCTCAATGACTTGTCTAGGTTAAATTAGTACTCTTTATCGTATACCGCATAAACTTTGTAACTACTTTACTTAACGCAGCATCTGCAGTGTACATCCACACTAAAGCTTATGAAAACACTCAAATGTCACATCACGATATCGGCTCGCAACAAGCGTACACGGATGGTTCCCCTCCGCCCCGCGCTGCTCGAGACGTCACAGCAAAGAGGCTGTTACACAACGAGAGATTCTCGCACGCGAGTGGCGATTTCTCCTAGGCAATAATACGGTCGCCCAGTGGAAACAAATGCCCCGAGCTTCGCCTCTCTAATACAATTATCGCTACTAAAACTCTCCCAGGCCGCGAGCCTGTGTAAACAAACTATACGAGTTTCTCTTACATGTTTCGCCGTTCAAAAACACGCCTTCTTTGTTTAGTCTAGTAGTGTCGGTGGTGGTGCTATAATGTCTTCGGAGGTGGCGCAACGTGTACTTGTAACTGCAGCTCTAATGCGATGTCAGATTTGAGTTTATTTCCATGTTTGTGATGTCCTTGTTTGGTTACCATAGTACCTACGGGGTATCCTTGTTTGGGACCAGGGCCTCGATTCTGTTAGTGCATTGTAGTATAATGACAGGTACACTGTCGGGTCACGTGACGTGTTTTTTCGTACCATTGACGCCTAGAAGGTTTGATGGGTGTGCCCGCGTAGACTTAAAGCAGCCATGAAATGAAAACCGCCATGTTCATGCAGTTGTCATGTTACTACAATGCATTAACAGAATCTAGGCCCAGGTCAAGTGATTGTGTCGTGTGGAAGTTATTTATTTTATTTATTTACTAGCTATCCCGGCGAACTTCGTACCGCCACAGAATCCGTTTATACGATTATTGCACAAAGCCATCCATTTTTAAAACATAACATTCTCTTGCACAACGCCATCTATTTTAAAATTAACATAAATATTATGCCGCGGGAACGCATTACCGGGATATCAAGTATGCTACGTCTCAATTCAGGTCTTTGCCTATCTGTTCGCCAAATTTCATGTAAATCCGTTCAGCCGTTATTGCATGATTGAGCTACGAACATCGAAATCGAATGGCGAGTTTCGCCACGGAATAATCGCATACGATTATTCGCCGCTCGCGTGGGAGAAACTCTCCTCGTGTGAAACACGAGCAGCATGCACGTACCGGCGACGGTGTGCACGGCGGCGGCGCAGACGCGCACGTCCACGTCGGACACGGCCACGTCGAGCCGCGCGCCGTCGGGCCCGCGCGCGCGGCCCAGCTCCACGTCGCACGGCCACAGCACCATGTCGGGCGGACGGCGCGCGAGGCGCGACTGCAGCTTCGACATCACCTGCGGGGTGATTGTAGGTATTTATACTTTTTTTTTCAAGAAAATAGAAGGGAATCGAAACAATCGAGAATCGTCGGGAACTAAGGTAAGTATAATGCAGCCTATATACGTCCCACTTGTAATAAGAATTTTGGTGGATATAAAAAACAAACAAAAACTTCCTCATCATCATCAACATCGGCCTATGCTTGTCCACTGCCGGACATAGGCCTCTCCTATCGCACGCCACTGAGCACGGTCCTCGGCTACTCTCATCCAGCTCTTGCCAGCCTGAGTCTGACGACGTCCCCTGCATTACCAAAACTTCCTCACAAACGGTATATTATTATGTAAACTAGGGGATAACAAACTAAGGCGGGGCTTTGAGGGGCCGCGTTTCTTAAATGTGCTTAATATCCAACGCTTACAACAGTAATACCTTATGTTATATACACATAGTGATGCTTAAGTATACATTATCTATTGTCTCAAGTTTCAACTTAATGTTATTGAAATCCTACTGAAGCGTGGAAGCCTGCGCTCCAGTTGAAGCGTGGAAACCTGCGCTTCGGTTCGATGGTAATTTAATTTGTGCCAAAAAAATATAAATGAAAGCTACGGGACCCGCATGCAGACCGAAGACGGGGGAACTCGTTTCCCAGATATAATGTAGGATGGATGGAAAAGAAGAAGAAGATGACGTATTCAGCGTCATGGGTTGCGGCACGCTTCCCAGACGGTGCAGGCAAGTGCTACGCCTTCTGTAGCCAGCGAAGCTGGTTTGCTATTAGAGTTATTAGGTCCTCCGCTGATGCTTTATTAAAATACCGGTAGGTCAACTGTTTTTGGCATGGTTTAAGCGTGAAATATTAGCGGCTGTTTAGCCACCTGCGCGTAAGTAAATCGCGTGCCGGCCACAGACAAAACGGTGGCTGACAGCTTTGGCGCCTAGAGGTCCGATCCTTCTACACAGTGGAGAAAAACCATCGACGAAAAATGTTGTCAAGAGAAAACAAAAATATTCCGATTACACACTTTAGGGCACAGTCATTCTCTCAGAGAGACAGAGAGAGAGTATGGGTTTAATCACCATGCCCACCGCGGATTGGCGATTTCAAGCGGTGAGATATGTGAACACCTCAGACACTCTCGTTAGCGAGTGGTATTGCTACTATAACTTCACAAATGTACGTAATTTAGAAAACAAAGATCCGTGCATAAAAATAAAATCTGTGTCCCCGCGCACCGAACTATGGCATGCCGTGGTAGCTTTAGGTATGCGGCGTCCAAGTGTTGGAATGTATTCCTCCTCCAGTCCGTGAAGCGCCTAGTGGATTTGCCTTTGGGCGCAAGCTCAGGGCATATTTATTTGAGCAGCAGATACTTTCCCATCCTGTCCCAACTTCTCGCCGCAAGTGACTGACAATGTGCTCGTATCATAATCATTAACCTTATAAGTCATTAACTTGATCATCTATTCATTCATTTATTTAACTATGTTATTATTGCTATGCACTGCACCGCAACGTAGTATATTTGTGAGACGGACAGGCACTGGCTGAAAATCAGCGCTTGGGGTGAACACCCTCAGCACAATGCCGAGCCAGGTGTCTTTTCCAGCAACAGGGACACACCGCAACTTATGTTACTATAAAGTGTTTTATTGTTTTTTTTTTCTTTTTTACCTTATGTATTGTAATTTAATATTTTATGTTATAACTTGTTAATGTATGTATGTGTTTCTGTTGTTGAAATAAATGTTCTTCTTCTTCTTCTTTAAAATCCTTGGGTAGGTACACGCCGGGATTCGAACCCACGACCTCTCGAATGAGAAGGCGTTCTACCGATCCGAAGTAAGTAAGTTTAATTAATAAATAATGGCGATTAGACCCCGTAATATTTACTAGCACTTTTGACCGCGAATTGCCAACAGACGAATTGAACTATTGATGAGACGTACCAAATCACTGCTAGACATTAAATACTAACAATAGGCTAAGTTCTATATCTATTGCTACTGACAAAACTTGGATCATGTTGTCTGTCAATAAAAAGAAAATAAAATATTCCAATCCAAGACATCGAACCTGCAGCCCGGCCAACGATACGACGAGGTTCTCGGCGTTGTTGCGGCACGAGTAGTCCACGAGGACCTCGCTCCGCAGCAGCAGCGCGTGACCCTCGCCCTTGCCCAGCTCCGTGCACAGCAGCAGCTCCGGCTGCCGCAGCTGGACGGACACCGTCAGGGACGGCTGCTCCTCCGCTATGGACGTCGCTGGAGAAACAGCCTCGAGATTCAGGCTGTTCTTACGCGGAGCGTGCTGTCTCGCTCGCACCTTCTAACACTTTTTATGATTGTAATAAAATGAGTATACTTTTGATAAATGCGGTCTGACGGTTTGATAGATGTTGTATGGAATCAGGCGTTACTTTGCGGAAATCCATAATAGCATTAAAATGTGAAAATTACTTTGCGAAATTCCGCCAAAATCTCACAAGCCCCATGCGGTTAGTTAATGCACCGCCCTCCCTCCCACTTTTTCAAGCAGAAGCAAGACACAAACACACCACCACCGACACCAATACGAGTACTTGTGTGAAAAAATGCGTTGCGACGCGTTTCGCCTCTAACACGGGGCATCCTCAGGCTCCGATGGTCGACTGACAAAACATATATGACATACAACATATATGGTTGTAATTTTCTCAAATAATGCGCGGAAATTAAAACTAAGTAGTAACTAGGCAGACTTTTTATTTACTTTTCAAAATCAATGAGGGACAACGAACAACAATTTTTTTTTTTCTTTGTTTTTTTTTAAATGAACAGCTTTCTATTTGCAAACCAGTTCGAAATTTAAATGAAACCTTCGGTAAGTTCCCTCCTTGGTTGCCATGTTTCGGAGTAAAAGATCGTTGAATTTGTAAATTACGCAACAGATATGAGTTTACTATGTAATTAATTTGGCCGCTAAAACACGACAGATATGGATTTTCATACAACTTTTGCCGGCCGCTGCTCGCATTTATTTGGCCAGAGCAATTTCGATTTAGTTCGAAGAAAGATGTCGAAATAATGCTCAAATTTCCAAGCATGTTTGAGATTTCCTCGATCAAAAACTAGGTACAGGATAAGAAAAAATATGTCTTGAATGTCTGTAATTTTATTAGATATCTATGAAACCCTCAGACCACATCAAAAGAATACTCATTTTATTGCGATCATTAAAAATGTTAGAATGTGCGAGCGAGACAGCTTGTCAGATGTAACAACAACCTTGTAGCCCGGGCATACAACTCTTTCGATGCCCTGCGGATCCACTACAATAATGCATTCAGGATACTGATGACGCTGGCACGATATTGCTGCAATGTTTTCCGAGCCGCGTACTCGAGATTTGTATTCCATAGTGCGCAACAGGAATGTCTTACTGATGTAAAGGGTTCGTGGCAGCATCTACAGTCTCCTTAATGTCATTGCAAATAGGACTGACAGCCCTATGTTGAGGCACTGGATCTCAGTCCACGTAAAATAAAATGTGTGTACTAACCTTAAGAAATAACACTATGGACTTTTTAAAATCCTATTTAGAGGCTAAAAATTCCACCTTGTTCTTGGACTGCCTTGTTCCGAAATACAGATATTGAATTGCGGCATTGCGCATGCGGCATGACACTTTACCATCGCGTCAGTCTACCGGCGGAGTACCCGCGGCCACTTACCGGCGGAGTAGCCGCGGTAACTTACCGTCAGAGTAGCCACGGCTACTTACCGGTGGAGTAGTCGCGGCACCTTACCAGTGGAGTAGCTGCGGTAAGTTACCGGCGGAGTAGTCGCTGTAACTTATTACCGGTGTAGCCGCGGCAACTTACCGGCGGAGTAGCCGCGGTAACTTACCGGCGGAGTAGTATCCGCTAGTGGAGTCCCCGCTGGGGGCACGGGCGGCGCGGGGCCGGGCTGTCTCGCCCACGTAGCCGTGGTTCACCACGCCCCCTTCCAACGTCTTGTCGCCTACAGAAGAGTAACCAGGTTAGCCCACTACACAAGGAAATATAGATAGATATAATATTCTTTATTGTATGTACACCAGGAAATATATCTATTTATTTTATTTATTCTCAGTAAAACAAGAAAAACTACAATTTCATTAGTTTGCCAAACTGCCAATGCACTTTATCGTCAATCATACTCAGTTTATATCGGCAATTATACTCATGTTCCGTGTGGCGCCGGATTAAGAACAGCGTCGCTCCATTTCCTCCCGTGGATGTCATAGAAGGCGACTAAGGAAATCAATTACCAGGAGACGGGCAGCAGCGTCTTCCTGAGATTCCAACCGCACACTGCGATCGCCAACCCGCCTGCCGAGCGTGGCGATTATGGCAGAACCCTTCATGGTTAGAAAACCATGAGGGAGGCCTACGTCCTGCAGTGGACGTCAAATGGCTGATGATGATACTCAGTTTACAGACGAGAAAGCAAAACGTAAGGAAACTTGATAACACGGCCAGCAGCGTGCGCGCCAGGTGGAAAGGGGCGCGAGGTCGCGAGGTCCGGTGTCCGCCGGCTCACTGCGGCACTCACCGGGCAGCGCGGGCAGCAGCGCGCGCGCCAGCTGCAGCAGGAAGGCGGCGCGAGGTCGCGAGGTCCGGTGTCCGCCGGCTCACTGCGGCACTCACCGGGCAGCGCGGGCAGCAGCGCGCGCGCCAGCTGCAGCAGGAAGGCGGCGCGAGGTCGCGAGGTCCGGTGTCCGCCGGCTCACTGCGGCACTCACCGGGCAGCGCGGGCAGCAGCGCGCGCGCCAGCTGCAGCAGGAAGGCGGCGCGAGGTCGCGAGGTCCGGTGTCCGCCGGCTCACTGCGGCACTCACCGGGCAGCGCGGGCAGCAGCGCGCGCGCCAGCTGCAGCAGGAAGGCGGCGCGAGGTCGCGAGGTCCGGTGTCCGCCGGCTCACTGCGGCACTCACCGGGCAGCGCGGGCAGCAGCGCGCGCGCCAGCTGCAGCAGGAAGGGCGGCGCGAGGCTGAGCCGCGTGCGGTCGAGCCGCACGTCCAGCGCGCGCGCCGCGCTCGTGCAGCGCGCGCTCACGTCCAGCAGCGGCGGGCGCCGCACCGAGATGCCGCCGGCGGACCGCGTGCTGCCGCAGTTCGACTGGAAGATCCTGCGGGGGCGGGCCGACCGACGACCGACAGTAACAGTGAGACCTTGTCCGGAAAGGGCGACCTCGCCGCGCGTAAAACTCTCAGCTCCGAGTCGAAAGCTGCACGCGCGTACTTTAAATTCGCGCGATGCTCGTAGACGCATTGTATTAGCGCCCGGTACCTCGCCGACGAACGCCAGCGAAACGATTCGCGACGAATTCGACCCTTCCGGATGAGCTCTAACGAATGTTTTGTTTACGAGCCGTGACAGCTATGTATACCAGCTTGAAATGCAATCGGTTAGAAAAGTACAAACATTTTTTATAAGTCAACCGTTGCCGTGTTATCACACTATTATTGAACGATTGTGCATTTAGTAGACACCTCGTCCGGATATTTCCAAACAGTGCAACACTGTCTCGGGCACAAACTAGGCTGTGAGCACACCTGTAAACGAGTTACGCACACACCGGTTAGAAGTCTTCAATCAGAGTGATGCTCACTGACCAAACTTCTAGCACTGACTAGCTCGAAACTATACAGCAATGGAAGTTCTAGCTCGAAGCTATAGCAGTGATACAGTCTCGAGTAGAAACTAGGCTGCGCGCACACCTGTGTACGGACTGTGTGAGCCTGAGCGGATGATGGTGATGATCAGCAAGCAGCAGAGTCTGCAGGCTGGCGCGCGTCGTCTGACCTGAAGCACGACCGGGCCGAGCTTCTAGAAGAACTAACTAGCTTAGAGCTATAGCAGTGGAACTTCTACTTAGCTGAAACCACAGCAATGATTCAGTGTCGAGGACAAACTAGGCTACACACCTGCGCACGGACTGCGCGCACCCCGGGCGGATGTCCTCAAGCAGCAGACTCTGCAGGCTGGCGCGCGTTTCGCTCGCGCCGTCCGAGTACCGCTCCCAGCACAGCGCCGCCTCGCCCGCTGTCACCTGGCCGAGAGAAGGAATTAAATTAAGATAAGATAAGAACATCCTTTATATTGTGTTATCTATTGAAAAAGTGCGTGCGTGCGTGCGTGCGTGCGTGTGTGTGTGTGTGTGTCACAATTTTCAATTGTCGTAGGGTTAGGGAAACCTACCTAAAGATCTAAACCAGGGATGGGGGACCTTTACTGGAGTACGTGCCATTTTTTAAAAAAATGGGCCCATGATGTGCCAAATGTAAATGTTAATAATAAATGCACCACATCTTGGTGACTTATGTAAAAAGAAATATGTAACTAAAGGTTTTATTGACAGGTTTGTAAAATAAAAAGTCAGTGCAGTGTGACTGGAATTTAATTCTACGTTTCCATAAATTATGGCACTTTCGATATTTTATTTTGTAACTCACAATACATCGTTGATTCAATTAGTCAGCTGCCGTTCAATCTCTTCAGTTTCCGAGTAACCGAACAAATTTTGACAAATTAATATTATTTGACGTGGCGTGCCCGAATTATTTCGTCACATGCCGCCTATATTGGCTCGCCATCCCTAACCTAGACCGACCATCAGCAGCACGTACCTTCGCCAGGCCATGGTTCAGGTCTCGCACCGGAGAACTCAGAACTTCGTCCATATCCGTGAACAGTTTCAGCTCGACGCCATCCAAAGTGAAGCTGCAAATACGTGACACTTGAACACGTCGTTTAATACGGAACTGTTGCCTACCTGTAACATTGCCTTGCCGACACGTTGGGAGAAAAACCATTTAAGAAAGATAGATAGATAAATAGTAGATTGTTTACCGAGGGAGTAAAATACTATTTTTAAGGCGAGTGTTTCTTTGTTATCCCGAGTGCACGAAGTATTCTAGAGTATAATCCCGAGCGTAGTGAAGGATTATAGAGTAGAATCCTGAGTGCACGAGGGATGTAAAGTATACCACTCGAGCTTAAAAATAGTTTTACTCCAGAGGTGGACACTCTATTTCACCCTCTATGAGAAAATAAGTGAACGCAACCATATTTTGTATCACATTGTTAGCGTCTGATACAATACAGTCCGGAGTTAATATTTCGTTATCACTGCTTGAAGACGCACTCATTTTTACTCTAGTAAAAATAACAATGACAATTAGAGAAACGAAAAGACGGAATGCATTAGGCGCCTTTTTTCAGTTTTTTTTTGCTCGCGCGCGGTTTTCTTTTAAACAGCCAGCAATTTGTGCAACATTGTTCGTGAACAATATTACGCTGTGAACTTAGCAACAATAGCAACATGCGCGTCCTAAATTCAAATCACTTTTATTCCCCCAGGGAATAAACACGCGTTTTATTCCCTGTTCCCGGGGAACGAACTAGGTCTTTTCGAATAGATGTGATAAAAAAAATATTTAATATACCGAAACCGAAAACTCAATATAGAAAACCAACATAAACATAAATCTACACAGCTCAGATATTACAGAGATACAAAAAGAAAGATGAAAAAAATAGACTATTTTTATATTCCTACCTAGGTACATTTTCTTGTACATTTTATTGTACTTTTTCATTGTAACTTTCATATTTTATGTCTCGCTTCTCGTGTGCAACAAAGAATATTCTTATCTTATCTTATCTTACATGTAAAACCCAAACAGCATAATAAAATACATATTTTATTATTTAAAATATTGAGCCACAAAAATGGTCGACATACCTACATACATAACCTCACGCCTGTATCCCAGAGGGGTAGGCAGAGACCAAGGACTGCCACTTGTCACGATACTTTAAAGTCCTAGGTTATTGGCCCTACATTCTAGGCTTTAGTTGCTAAAAATAGCAATCACAGCTTTGGAGATTTATAATGATCACTTTTTGCAAAAACGTTAGTTAGCGCTGGGAAGCAACTAAGCTTAACCTCTGTCCTTTTCATTATACATATATTTTAAATGTACCTCTGTTCTTATATAACGCCATTTGTATTTTAATTTTAAATTTTTGGGTGATGAATAAAGTCTAATATATTTATTTAAATTACCTGAGCACTGCCTGCTTGCGAACCGGCTCGCCTTGAGCGAAGAACTCTTGCAACTTTTTGACAGTTTGGTCGCCGGGCGGCTCCACGGGTGAGCTGGGGACCAGACTCCCTGCGAGGTAGGGAGAGGAAGTAAATTGTTTAATTTACAAACATACGTAGAGTCGACAGAACAGCATACACGCTACTTGAGTGTCAGGGGCGAGGATGGGGAAAACCATGGCTACTGCAACGTTGCCGAAACGTCGTCATTAAAAATAATAACAAAGACTTCTCATGCGACTGTGGCGTAGCTCATAAGGAGGGTAATGTGTTCGGGGCTCGATTCTAAATTCCTTCAAAACTCCTTAACTTATAGTAAGATTTTAACAAATAAGATCCCAATCGATGTGTCATAATACGGTATTTGACACGATCAACAATAAACTATTTCATATGCTCGATTAAAACAAGAATTACAAAATATCTCGGAAATTTATTTCTTTTAGTCAATTACTAGTTATTACAAATTTTAAATAGATTAAAATAGAATGCTCTGAAATGTGACGTCATAAGCAAGTATTTTCATACAAAATTCCGTTTAAAAGTAACTCTTTTGATATTTTGTCAAATACCCAATTGCGCAGGTGTCATAAGCTATATGATATCAGCACAATTCAAAAAAATATATCATCATCATCAGCCATTCGACGCCCACTGCAGGACACAGGCCTCCTTCATGGTTATCATAACCATGAGGGGTTTTGCCATAATCGCCACGCTTGGCAGGCGGGTTGGCGATCGCAGTATGCGGTTGGAATCTCAGGAAGACGCTGCTGCCCGTCTCCTGGTAATTGATTTTCTTAGTCGCCTTCTACGACATCCACGGAAGGAAATGGAGTGACACTATTCTTAATCCGGCGCCACACGGCTATGTGAAATATATGAATATAAACAAAATTCTCGATCTGTTTTGCAAGAAGTTCTTTATATAGTCACTAGATAGCGCTATTTTTATTCTGGCTACTCATCACTAGATGGCGGTCACGGGCCACTTGGATTCCTCACTAGCTAGGTAAGCGAGTGCGTGTGAGTGCGCCCCTGGCAGTCGCCCCAACAGCCAGCCCCTAGCTACGACGTTAATAATAAGCTAGGTATCACTCTGGGCCTAGATTGTGTTATGCATATAGTACCTACAATGACATCTGTACGAACAACTTAAAAATTTCATTTGATTACTGCTTTAAATCTAAGCGCGTCCATGTATAAAGTCTTTTAGATATGAAAAAAAAGGTCACGTGACCCGACCGTGAATCTGTCATGGTATACCACAATGCACTAACAGAATGACGTCCTGATCTCGGCGAGATGACATAAAGTGGGTAGGTAAGATACTCACCAATATACTGTCCCTCACCGAAGTTGTCGTGCCACACAGCCAGGATCGCGGCAAGGTCCTGGATAGGAAAAATAAGGAATTAAATAAAACTCCCAACTATTTGGACAAGTGCGTGTCGGGTCACGCTCAGTGTGGGGTTAAAAGGAGAGGTTTTTCCACCTGCTTTACAGAAACAACAATTTCATCATAGTAATTTTCACTCCCTATTCTAACAAAAAAAAAAATGCGCTATAATATTTAAAAAGGTTCATTATAGGCAAGGTAGATTATAGCCTAATATTTAATAGTAGTTTATGCAACTGTCATATAATGAAGGGTATTAAAACACGAGTGTGAGTTTCATAATAGTAACGAGTGTTTTAATACCCGTGTTATATGCAGTTGCATACACTACTTTATCTTCACTAATGCAATTAAAAATTAAATTCACGCGTACGTGTATAATCACAGTGATTTTGCCGCCATTAAAATTTAACCAATGAGAGCGCAGCTGCGCGCTTCAATAAAACGCGACCAACCTGATTGGCCCTGCAATCAAGTTGGTCGCGTTTTATTGATGTTATAATGAGATTTTACGATATCGATGTGAATATTATACCATCATGTAAAATTGCTTAAATTGAGTGTTTTGTTGTCTGCGCTATAACAGTAGTAATTATAAGTCAAGTATTGAAAACATAAGTAGAATGTTACAACATTAGTGTAGATAAAAAGGTTTTCTTACAATCACAATATTTTAAAACATGGTGTGGAGTTTACCCACACTAAAAAAATACATCCCTAATTTAGCTGTGGGGTGTGGAGGTAGGTATACTAAAACAATTTGTAATGTGTGTGATATGTCTCATCATCATCATCATTCAGCCACAAGAAGTCCACTGCTGGACATAAGCCTCCTCCATGGAATTCCAAAAAGACCGGTTGGAAGCGGCCTGCATCCAGTGCCTTCCTGCCACTTGGATGAGGTCATCTATCCATCTTGCCGATATGTGGTCTCCATTTGAGAACTTTTCGGCCCCATCGGCCATCAATTGTGCGTGCTATGTACCCCGCCCACTGCCACTGCAACTTACTAATCCGCTGGGCTATGTCGACGACTTTCGTTCGTCTACGGATCTCATCATTTCTGATTCGATCTCGTAGAGAAATTCCGAGCATAGCCCTTTCCATAGCTCATTGCGTGACCTTGAGCCTTCTTATGAGGCCCATAGTGAGCGACCACGTTTCAGTGCCATAAGTCATCACTGGTAACACACACTGGTTGTATAATTTTGTCTTGAGCGATTGAGGTATATTAGACGAATATGTATATCTATGCAAAATTTCAGCTTCCTAGTATTGTCGTCTCTGGGCTAAGCCGCGAACAGACAGACGGACGGACACGGCGAAACAATAAGGGTTCCTTGTTGACGACGGAACCCTAATGATTACCTATTTGTAGAATCTACAACCAACTTGTCGCTACTTATCGGACTGAGTCATCGGCATCGGTAGGTACAGTGGCCACGGTGATAAGATAACACTCCGATACAAAATGTCTTTCGAATGCCTGCTACAAGTGAACTAGTCTGTCAATAAAGTACCGGGAAAAGATCAATAATACACAATATGTTATTCATCATCATCATAAGCAGCCTATATGCGTCCCACTGTGGCGCACAGGCCTTCTCTCAGAGAAGTGGACGTTCGATTCAGTGGACATCTCTATTTATTAGTATGATATTGCTATTTTGAATTTATAATTATTCTATTAAGAAAAAAATATTTAATTTCTCGCTATCGCTTCACATATCTCATGACATTAACATAATTACTCATTTTTATTTTATTTCATTATTATTCTTATAACTGACAACTTGCGGCTTCGTGGACACAAGTTCAAACAAGTTACATGTTATTCTCGCACATTGTACTCTTCTTATACATTACACACACTTTGTATAATAATACCTTGTCTCAGTCTGGCTCCTTTTTTTCCTTTCTGAGTTAAGCACGCCGTTTTCTCTGGGTACCGGCATAATAGCAGCGCTGGAGTGTCTCCAAACCTCCAGCACATGCTGAGCCGGAGCCCGTTTGCATTTGCCACAACCACAAATCTACGTTATTGTATTTTTTTCACTTGCCATACGTTAAACATACGCTATTGGACCCCCTTTTTAAATAGCTCTTAATAACTGTTCCATTAGACAGTTAAATGACTTTTTGCGACTAAGGCCGACTTGCGCCACTTTCTTATATGGGGTCCAAGTAATTTATAATACAAAAGCCAGAAGCGAAAACAACTCCCCCTATGCGGCTGGTCCCCCAGAAGCAAACTTTCCCAGATACGTATTTGATGGCAGTAGCAGCGCGTGCCGCTGCAACTCGGTGCTGAGCTGTCAATGGCCGAAGCAGTTTGAGGAAATCCACGCCTACGTGACTTTTCGCTGCTGGGGCTTGGAGGGGCAATGGACCACCATAACCGTGTAGAGGAATCCCTTCAGAGAGCCAGCAAAGAAAGGGAAGTACTTCCCACTATGCGGCCGGTCTGACGACTGCAATTCTTCGCACATTCGTATTTTTTGTAGGTACAAACACGGCGGAGTTTTGCAGGAATGATAGGGTTTATAGGGCGTGCGCTAACCTGCTGGCCGAGGCTAGCGGAAACGGCGTCGGCGCGCACGTCGGCTTGCAGCAGCAGCGCGTGCCGCTGCCGCGCGCTGCTCAGCTGCCGGTAGCCGCAGCAGCGCCGCGCGTCGCAGCGCAGCGACATCGGCTCCAGGATTGGCTCCTGGTGCAAATCGGAATAATAATCAAATATTATGTTTATTTCATACTCATCATATATAAGCAGCTGTATGTATGTATGTATGTGTGTGCGTGCGTGCGTGCGTGCGTGCGTGTGTGCGTGTGTGTGTGTGTGTCAAAAAATTCGACGTGTGTCAAAGAGCTCGACCAGGTTTCGCTCTGTATCACAGAGCTTTATCATGTTGAGTACAGATGGAGCTCGTGCCCTCCGTCTGAATTAAGTTAATAATGTAGTGCTTACGAAAGTTTAATTTCGAACATTCTAGCATGCATACATCGTCGGTCGGAACACGGAACAACATGTGCGTGAAGGTGACTCTGGAAGCTGCATAAATCATCTCATACGTAGATGCAACGGCCAAAGTTATGCAGAATTATTAAGAATTTAAGATTTAAACTAATGGCACAAGTTAAACGTTAATTGTAACTAATATTACAAAACGACTTCGACCAGTAAAGACACAATGAATTTAAATGAACACTACGATTTTTTTAATTTTACGGATTTTTAAACCTCAATTACTTAAAACAGTATATATCGAAAGGTTCCAATACCTAATGAATTCGACCGACGACATGGCCTAGGACCGACCTGAACTTCCAGGGTCCCAGCTAGGGTCATGACAGCTCGGGAGAGCGTTACGTCAGTCAGCTTCATCAGGATATTATCAATGATGGGGTTGGGGACCGGACTCGACGAGCTGGCCTCCAGTTTGAGCTGCTTGAAGAAGTTCTCGATCACAAGATCGCCTGCCGAGAAAGAACTTAGGTATAACTTTGCCAGTCTGGTAATAATGTCTTACATTATTGTAAGTTTTTTAAGCATTTTTGAACCAACAAGATGTTATATCATTGCGAAACGGTGCGTTGTATTCAGATGCCGTCCACCGACCTTCTTGTTGGCTTTTCGAAAAAAAAAATTTGTTGGCTTTTCGGAAAACAAAAAATATTGATGTCGGTATATTCATTTATTTTTTTCAGTTTTTAGTGGAAGAGCGGGAGGAAAATACACAAATCCGTTATAACCATAATTTAGCCTAGGTACTTAATTCTTTGCTTTAATATGTTAAGTTCTCAATTTCCAAAGTTCTCAATATTCACTATAAAAAAAAATGTTTACTTAATGAACGTCAAAGCTGTTAGTTTCACAAATAATAGATTATGCGGAGAAGAAGCTAACAAAGAAACTCCACATTTATTCTTTTAAAACAGGTTTGCTTAATTAACAGAGAGATCTCATCAGTTCTAAACCTTTCCCCTTTACTATTTAATGCTTTAGTTTAATTTTCGCAGTATCCATCTTTCTTGTCTAAATTGAATAACAAAAACAATTGAAAGTCGATATTCAAATGTTTCACATTTTTTAAAAAAAGAACATCATAGAAACCATTTGAAAAAAGTTTCATTCGAAAACCTCAAACCATGAAGATTCTATGTCAATTCAAAGAACCTATTGCAATAAAACGGCAATTTCATACTTTAACCCCTAATATAAAGTTACATTAAAGGTCAGATTTTTCACTTTATGTTACAGTTATTTTTTTTTAAGTGTTGCTGTGATCACGGAACAAAACTTAAGTTTTTTTTTAATGTCAAAAGTTGACTCTATAAAAAACCTAATTTCATATTCGTGGTACCAAAAGTGCAACTAAAAATACCTAAAATTGCGCGCGCAAAACTGAGTGCAGACGATTGAATGTCAAGATACTTTTGTCGAAATTGCGCCATTTTGTTTCAAAAATTTCATTATGAGTGTAGATAAAGTAGTGTATGAGACTGCACATAACTTGGTATTAAAACACTCGCGAATGCTACTAAAAAACTCGCCAAGGCTCGTTTTTTAAAATCTCGCTCGTGTTTTAATAACCCTCATTATGTGACAGTCACATAAACTACTATTAACGGATATTTGCTCGTTTATTTTTCCATTTTACAATTTTCCGACGTTTCGGTACTTTTGCAAGTGCCGTGGTCTCGGTAGACTGAGGTGACAGGCGTATTTTTGAAAGCATTAACTGTTAGTTTACTACCCTCGGCAAAAAATATTAAGTTACGCTCCAAAAATATTTTGGCAAATTTTTCAATTTAAATTGGAACTACAATAGTTTCATATAAACTGAAAAATACTGATTATTAGTTATTGAAATTAAAATTCAATCTACAAAACAATTATTTTATATAAACTCAAATATATTGATTATTAGTTATTGAAATTACAGATAAACAGACAGACAGATAGACAGACAGACAGATGGACGGACATGGCGAAACTATAAGGGTTCCTTGTTGACTACGCTAAGAACTAAGAAAAAATTAAAACCATATATAAAAATTTTTTCTGCGTCTTACAGATCTCAAAAATGCGAAAAATCAAGTTACTCTAATAATTAAGAAAAACTATTAGAAAAACTTTCCTTGAAAAAAGATTTTTCACACTTTCGGCCCCCAATTTTCACTGAGTCTTCTACCGCCCCCCAATTTTCGGTGAGCCTTCTACCGCCTCCCAATTTTCGCTGAGCCTTCTACCGCCCCTCAATTTTCACTGAGCCTTCTACCACCTCCCAATTTTCGCTGAGCCTTCTAGCGCCCCTCAATTTTCACTGAGCCTTCTACCGCCCCCCAATTTTCACTGAGCCTTCTACCGCCCCCCAATTTTCATCGAGCCTTCTACCGCCCCCCAATTTTCACTGAGCCTTCTACCGCCCCCCAATTTTCACTGAGGCTTCTACCGCCCCCCAATTGAGTGCGCTTTCATCCAGTTTAAGCTTTCTTATATAAATTCCTTTGATACGGCTTGTCACAATGAATATAACTGATATTCATTGTAGTATATAGCTTTAAACGAGGTGCCTGACTGTGGACGACTCTACGTAGACCGAATAGGTCTGTGGATGAAGACAAAAGGTACGTCAAGCTCGCCAAGTGACAAACAGATCTGTCTGCGCTAAGTAGTAACAACGGACAAAAACTTACCCATGTTGAGCACTAAAAGGTTGGGCGAAGAAGGTTTCTGCGGCACCAATAAGACAGGAGCATGGATCTGAAAATACAAGCACAGGTACTGTCTAAACTTCAAATGAGTTTCTTCAATTTCAAATGTAAGTCGCCCACCCATCACAGGTGTTGTGTGTACTGGAACACGTCCATTTAGTGCATGGTGACCACAAACGTAGCTTTTTAGACCACTACTGTCAGCGACGCTTTAGGACTTAAATACCTAGGTACCTGTTAATAGTGGAACTTTATTGTATTCATAACAACTTAAGAGTATTTAATTTGACTAATTTGCTAGTACGGAAAGTTGCTTGGCCATCTAGATAAACATGAAGGTATGAAACCTTCATGTGATGACGTCACTGTAAAAAAAAGTAAGGGAGGCGCCACCTTGGCTTATCGTTTTTCTGGCGCGAAGGACGTAATTGTAATTTTGTAAAGAAAATTACTCGAGTACCTAATAATCTTGTTATCTTCTGCAGATTATTCATTGTAATAATGCTAACTAATTGACGATGTGACAAGTATAAATATAAATGTGAGTATGTCTTTAAGTATTTTATTTCAAATAGGGACCTCTGCCACTATTTCCATAGTCAACCATAGGAAAATACAGTTGTGTCCCTTTACATTTCAGAAGTGGGATGAATTCAGGGCCAATCTGTTTGCAAATTTTAGCAATAAAATTCACATTTAGATGTGGTAGACAAGAATAAAAAAAATATACCAACTTTACTAATGTACTAAATTGTCATCTGTGCCGTAGACAAGATCAAATTTTCAGTTCATTTTACTTGCTGGTTTTTTTTTTTTTTCACTGATTATTTAGTTAACGTAATATGTAACACAGTTTGGTTTTTATTTTGTTTATTTTATTATTGAAACAAACAGTTGGGAACGTGTTATATATTGTTTCCTTGGTCGTTTATAAAACGATTTGGTCAATACTTATTTTTACTCACTTTAATTAAAACTTAGAAGCTGAATTTCGCTCGACCTTTTAGGCAATGAGCAGTCCTCTGTGCGAATTATGTTTGGTTTGTTTGTAGAGACGGGGAAAGCAGACTGCAGATCGTGAGCAGTCAGATCAGCCACACACCATCGGGCGGCGGGCCACGTGGCGAGCGCGGTCAGGCCTTGCATTGCGGCGGTTGCGGACTGGCGCAGTGAGCCGGCGACGTGCGCCGGTCGAGGACTGGTGCAGCAGGCCCATACAGCACACCGGCGATGGAATGCAGCGGCAGCCAGCTAACGGAGCGGCGCCTTGCAGCGGGCTGGCGCAGTAGCGTCTTACAGCGCGTCGCCGGCGGGCTGACACAGGCGACTTGCAGCGTGCAGGCTGCGGACTGGTACTCCGCGCCGGCGATGGCATGCAGCGGCGAGCTAACGGAGCGGCGCCTTGCAGCGGGCTGACGCAGTAGCGTCTTACAGCGCGTCGACGGCGGGCTGACACAGGCGACTTGCAACGTGCAGGCTGCGGACTGGTACTCCGCGCCGGCGATGGCACGCAGCGGCGAGCTAACGGAGCGGCGCCTTGCAGCGGGCTGGCGCAGTAGCGTCTTACAGCGCGTCGACGGCGGGCTGACACAGGCGACTTGCAGCGTGCAGGCTGCGGACTGGTACCTACTCCGCGCCGGCGATGACATGCAGCAGCGGCGAGCTAACGGAGCGACGCCTTGCAGCGGGCTGGCACAGTAGCGTCTTACAGCGCGTCGCCGGCGGGCTGACACAGGCAACTTGCAGCGTGCAGGCTGCGGACTGGTACTCCGCGCCGGCGATGGCATGCAGCAGCGGCGAGCTAACGGAGCGGCGCCTTGCAGCGGGCTGGCGCAGTAGCGTCTTACAGCGCGTCGACGGCGGGCTGACACAGGCGACTTGCAGCGTGCAGGCTGCGGACTGGTACTCCGCGCCGGCGATGGCATGCAGCAGCGGCGAGCTAACGGAGCGGCGCCTTGCAGCGGGCTGGCGGAGTAGCGTCTTGCGGCGCGTCGACGGCGGGCTAGCACAGAGGCGACTTGTAGCATGCAAGCTACGGACGGGTACAACGCGCCGACAATGGAATCCAGCGGCGTCGAGCTGGCGGAGCGGCGCCTTGCTGCGCGCTGTCGGCGGAGCAGTGGTGTCTCGCAGCGTATGAGGTTGGAGGCACGTTGCTGCGTCCTGAATGCGGACTGACATCCTACAGCGCACCGGCGGTGAAGCAGTGACGCCTTTTAATGCTTCAGCGGTCGAGCTAATGGTGCACTGGCGCAGTGGTGCCTTACAGAGCGCCGGCTGCGTACTGGCATAGTGGTACTTTGCAGTACATTGCGGCAAACACGACGGCAACGGGTTGGTGCTGTGGCGTCTAGCGGCGTGCCAACGATAATCATTAGGTATATCACTTGTTATTTTAAATTATGTGCTATTTAGTCAATAGGATGCGTAGGTACTGATAATGCTGAGAATTAGAAAATATGCGTACCTAACGCATTATGCAAATTTGATCCCCCTGAAAAGGAACAGATGATGATCCGGGGGTCTATAGGTACTTAAAATTGCTAACAGGTTCTCCTACATATCTAAGTTTTCATAGGCAAAGTCACCTATTAAAGGAGCATAATTTGAAGGATGCTGTAACAAGATAGTGTAGGTATCATTCATAAGTTGATATGAATCCATAAGTGGAGTTTCTTTGTTAGCTTCTTCTCCACCTAATCCATTAATTGTGAAACTAACAACTTTGACGTTCATTAAGTAAACATTCTGTTTTTACAATGAATAAAAATATTTGAATTGAATTGAATTGAACATAATAGTTGACGGTTCCGTTATGTTAGGCCTCCCAGGGCTAATATTTGTCAATGTTGCACTCTAGTGATAATTGGTAAGATAATAAATACTTTGTTAGTATCACGTACGACACAATTTAATGCATGGCAGTTATTTACTTATTGAATTTTTAAACGTAATTTTAACCAGAGAAAATGAAACATACGCCATGTCGTCTTTATTCTATAATCAGGTTTTCCACGACTTTGTTGATGTAAATGACGATTTCCATTCTGACTTGATTATCTGTTATTATCCCCTTTGGGAATAGACTTTTGAAAGATTCCTTCGTAACGTACCGTAGGGATACTTGAGAAATAATTCTTCTAAACGGCAAATCATAAGTTTACTTACGGACACCTCGGTGTGTCTAGTAAGTGAACTCCTCCTTAATAATGAACGAATATGGTACGGAGAAAACCGTAAGTTTGTATGTATGGATGGATGTTTGTTACTCTTTCACGCAAAAACGGATGAACGGATCCGGATGAAATTTTGCACAGAGATAGATTATAGTCTAGATTAGCACATAGGCTATTTTTTTATCCCGGAAAAATACACATCAAAATTACCACGCGAACGAAGTCGCGAGCAACAACTAGTCTCATATACGAGCATTGAGAGTCATTAGAATATTATGTCCCGAAAATAAAAGACACGATATCTGATTACTCCCTCAATCAGATATGACATTTAGTCATATAGGCACCTTTAGAGCAAGTCTAATAGATAGTTAGATAATAATTTATTTGTGTTAGGTATCTAATAGATACAACAGACTGATTAACTACCTAGGTGATGTCTTCTGTAAAACTATAAACCAAAGTCGTCGGGACATTTGTATGGTTATTGTCAATCCTTTGTTGGAAAGCGAAGACATTATGCCTTATTACTTAGAACTATGTTTCAGATAAACTCGCTAATGAAGCATAGTATAGGTATTGGTTAGATAAAATTACAACTAAATAAAAGGTGAAAATGGGTATCTTCAAAAAGAAAGTGGAGCGACCTAAGATCTTATAAACACAAATTATTTTGTAAATTACAATATTTTAACAACCTATAGTCTCAAAATTTATACAACCTTAAACAAAATAACGGACCTAATTGTAATTGTAACTAATGAAGTTAATTAAACTACCGACAAAAGTAACACGGACAAAAGGTATACAGTGCATAGCTTTTCCAAAAAAAAATAACAATGTCTATGCATATTATTATTGTACCTTTGCATAAACTTTTCACTTATCATTATCTTGTTAACATTCACCAATTTTGTTGATGTAATAACACCAAATGGATAATGCCTGAAATAGAAATCATGTATAACTTATACTTACGAGTTCGCTAGACATAAGTAGGTAGGTATACGTAAACATTACATAACATTACGTTTACATTACATTTTGTAATTAGAAATAGTAAACATTTCAAAAATTCTGCTACTAAACTAAAACTTTATAATGCTCTTCTAAGATCTCAGCTAGAATATTGTTGCACAGCCTGGAATCCTTTTAATAAGGTACCTATACAAAAAAAAAAAAACGTTTAGAGACTGTTCAGAGAATGTTTCTATATCATCTTTAACAGAGTAATTTCAAAGCTAAAATGCTACCGAGCTTCTAGGCTGGCACACTACCGGATGAGTCCTGTATCAGTTCGTTGGAAAATCCACGACTTGGCGTTTTTACACAAGTTGGTTAATCGTGCTGTAGATTGTCCTGAACTGCTACTTTAATTATCATTTAATGCTCCTAAGAGACTACCTAGATTCAATGATGTCCTCCTTAAACTACCTTTCTCTAAAACAAATTTGGGAACGAATGCTCCTATACCGAGATGTTGCCGTCATTACAATGCTCTCTCTAAGTAATCTAAATCTGACATTAACAACTTAACGCATCAAGTCTTGTATTAGTAAAGCTCTAGGTACTTTCTAAATTAATAAAAATCAAAGAATAAACCTAACTTGTTACACGTTCAGCTTAAGCAAATTATTATTGTGATTTTTATTACGTGGGTCTGCCCACTTTAAAGCATTTTTTGTCCTTAGGTACTTGCCTTACTAACGCATGTTGTACCTATAAGTAAGAGTGCACAATGGCCTTTTAGAACTTATATTAAGTTTTTATATTATGTCATTTTTGTATAACTCTTGCTGGTGATCTTTAATAAGATAAAACAAATAACATATACTTAATATTTAATGGACAAGAGTAGGTAATGCGACGTAGCACGAAATAAAACGAAAATGACGTTATAATGAATTTCATGTTATGTTATCGTGATGTAAGTTATGAACGATATTAATTACATGTGGATTAAATTTGACCCACTTATGCAAACTGAAGTACCATTTTAGGTAATTTTAAAACTACTTGGTGAAACTAATTATTTACCTATCTAGGTACTCTATGATTTGAAGATGCTGATGGTGGTAGCATTTCTTTAACTTAAGTTTACTTTGATTGATGGGTAGCCTTATTCACAGCGCAGAGCGAGCTTACCTGTATGTCCAGTCTTCATAGGGTCACTTAGGTTATCAATAATCAATTTAATAACCTAATTCCCAATTAATCAAAGAATGTCTCATGACTAATACGAATAACATAAAGCGAATTGATTGCTGATATAGATAGAGAGATAGAGAACACTTTAGTGCACAACCAGGTGAAAGATATAGTAAGATGTAGAATCCGATACCTACCTACTTGTTTTTATAGCGACATTATGTGTCTTATACAAATCATCATTTTTGTTGGAGGACCTTTCTGGTTCTCGAAAACATAACATAATACGGGTTAAAAAAAAAAAAAAAAAAAAAAAAAAAAAAATCCTAAGGTCCAAATAAGTACAAAATCACCCATAAAATTTAAAAAATGTGTCTGGCTTTAATAGGTATTTATAGATTGCTCCTTTCTTAAAACTATGTGTAGTTTGTTTCATATTTTCATGTGTGAAATGGTATTACTTAATGTTGAGAACATTTCCCTAACTCAGAAAAATAGAGGCTTACTCTGATGCGGAGACAGTTATAACTTTAAAAGTGTTCATAAATTGAACCCATGTACCTACTTAAATATATTAGTTAATTTGTTTGGTGCAAACTTTAAAAAAAAAAAAAAAAAAAAAAGAGTGAACTAAAATTATTATAACCATCATAGTCGTATGTGTATAGATAACGCTAGAGTTATTTCTGACCAGTACATTGGTTTCTTAATAATATATTGATTTGACACGGTTTAACCGAATACAAAATATCATTTGTAAGTGAATAAATAAAATTCTAATTTCTTATTCTAATCTTCTTTGGCGTACTTTTGTCAGAAGAACATGTTTTGTTGATGTTACAGGTGTTTACTTTAAGTACACTGTACCTAATACGATATTGTACAAATTCACACGACTTTAAATTATTATTACTTATCAGACACTAAATACATAATATTGTTTAATATTATAAAAATGTATTGATTAACAAGAATAGTAACAAAAAAAAAAAAAAAAAAGTTAAAAGGCGAACTTGTTGTTGTCATATTGAAACTTTACAGCTCGACATCTTATTATAAAGAAGTAAAATGCTTCTATACAGTTGCCGAAGTTAAACTGAAAGAGATACAATACAAATGAAACAAGATACAGTAATATTGATACAAAGTTAAACGAATTAGGTATTCAGGATGTGGGGCCTGTTGCTATGGTATGCATGACGAATGCGATCTGTTACCATGGTATTCAGGACGCGAGGCCTGTTACCAATAGTTTTAAGTGGTATTCAGGATGTGGGGCTTGTTGCTATGGTATGCATGACGAATGCGATCTGTTACCATGGTATTCATGACGCGAGGCCTGTTACCAATAGTTTTAAGTGGTATTCAGGATGTGGGGCTTGTTGCTATGGTATGCATGACGAATGCGATCTGTTACCATGGTATTCATGACGCGAGGCCTGTTGCTACTAGTTTTAAGTGGAATTCAAGACGCAAGAAACCTGCTGCTATAGTTACGTAAAATTAATATACCTACTAATATTATAATATGGATAAAGTACGAGGTCGTACTTATTGTAAACGGATGGCCGACTGTCAGCGACGCTTTAGGACTTAAATACCTAGGTACCTGTTAATAGTGGAACTTTATTGTATTCATAACAACTTAAGAGTATTTAATTTGACTAATTTGCTAGTACGGAAAGTTGCTTGGCCATCTAGATAAACATGAAGGTATGAAACCTTCATGTGATGACGTCACTGTAAAAAAAAGTAAGGGAGGCGCCACCTTGGCTTATCGTTTTTCTGGCGCGAAGGACGTAATTGTAATTTTGTAAAGAAAATTACTCGAGTACCTAATAATCTTGTTATCTTCTGCAGATTATTCATTGTAATAATGCTAACTAATTGACGATGTGACAAGTATAAATATAAATGTGAGTATGTCTTTAAGTATTTTATTTCAAATAGGGACCTCTGCCACTATTTCCATAGTCAACCATAGGAAAATACAGTTGTGTCCCTTTACACTATATAGACTAATCTCTATATTAAATAGATAAATAAATATTTGCGCATTAATTTTCACCAACCATCTAAATATTCATATTTGGATGATGATTAAATATTCAGGCCATCAAACAGCGTTGGTAGCCTAGTAGGTAGAACATCGGACTCGGAAGCGAGAGACCCAGGTTCGATTCCCAGTGCGGGCATGTACCTATGACTTTGTTCTCTAAGTTATGTGGTACATTTGTGAAGTTATAGTAGCAATACCAATCGCTAACTGTGAAGGAAAACATCGTGAGAAAACCTGGGTGTCTGAGCTATTCACATACCTCAGCGCTTGAAATCGCCAATCCGCGGCGGGCACGCGTAGTGATTAAGCCCACACTCTCTTCCTGAGAGAAGGATTGTGCCCTACCAGTGGGACGTATATAGGCTGCTTATGTTATTCAGGCCGTATGAGCCCCGAGATTAAAAACTTAAATCTGTCAAACTCGGCTACTCCACCGCATATACATACAACGACTCCCTCATTCCGATCACCCCAGTGATCACTACAGATTTTCCAGATGATGTGATGTATCTACCCCAAAAACTACAGCATCGGTAGACACTGACCTCAATTGCCAGGTTGAGTCGTGCGCTGCTAGACGTGATGGCTTCGAGGCGGCGCTCGGCCTCGCGCTCCGCCGCCGCCATAGCCTCGCTGGCCACTGTCGACGGGATCAGGGGCTCCAGGAATAACTGCGAGATTCGAAGCATTTGAGTGTGCAATATATTTACATGAAAAAACTTTTTAACATCTGTTTTAGAATTGGCATTTCTGCATGCAGACGGCCCGGTCCGACCGAGCCGTAATTCACTATTTGAGAGCGCAATATATTTACATGAAAAAACTTTTTAACATCTGTTTTTGAGCTAGCTTTTCTGCATGCAGACGGCCCGGCCCGAAAGAGCCGTAATTCACCATTTGAGAGCGCAATATATTTACATGAAAAAACTTTTTAACATCTGTTTTTGAGCTAGCTTTTCTGCATGCAGACGGCCCGGCCCGAAAGAGCCGTAATTCACCATTTGAGAGCGCAATATATTTACATGAAAAAACTTTTTAACATCTGTTTTTGAGCTAGCTTTTCTGCATGCAGACGGCCCGGCCCGAAAGAGCCGTACTTCACCATTTGAGAGCGCAATATATTTACATCCAAAAACTTATAAACATCTGTTTTTGAGTTAGCTTTTCTGCATGCAGACGGCCCGGCCCGAAAGAGCCGTACTTCACCATTTGAGAGCGCAATATATTTACATCCAAAAACTTTTTAACATCTGTTTTTGAGTTAGCTTTTCTGCATGCGGACCGGGCCCGGTAGAGGCGTAATTCATTTGTAATTCAAGTTTATTGGCCTTATCTGCTGCATAGGTACCTGTAACTGCTGCAACACACTGACGAATAGCACGACGTGCAGACGGCCCAGGTAGAGGCGTAATTCACCGTCGGCGCGCACGGCCTCGGCGTCTGCGCCGCAGAAGCGCGGCGCGGCGCGCACGTACTTCGCTTCCAGCACCTTGTCTTCATCCGGCCACACCAGCTAGAGGAAAGAAGAAGATCAGCATCGTTATCGGACTCTTCCGACAAAAGAACAAGTAAGTGACTCGGGAATTAGCATCGCTATCGTATAGGGATTTTGGTGGTAGTTAAAGCGATTGCAAAAATTTTGAGTTAAAATTACGTTTTATCTACACTCATATCATAATCTTCAAATTAAGAATTCAAAGGTAAACACATATTGACAGGCTTTAAACAATACATAACTTTAAAGAAAATAAAAAAAAAAAGTGTAATATAAAGTTACATTAAAGGTCAGATTTTTCACTTTGTTACAGTTATTTTTTTAAAGTGTTGCTGTGATCACGGAACAAAACTTAAGTTTTTTTTTTAATGTCAAAAGTTGATTCTATAAAAAACCTAATTTCATTTTCGTGGTACCAAAAGTGCAACTAAAAATACCTAAAATTGCGCGCGCAAAACTGAGTGCAGACGATTGAATGTCAAGATACTTTTGTCGAAATTGCGCTATTTTGTTTCAAAAATAACCGTTGATTTATGTATAGTACAAAGCTTGTCAAACGTGTTTTCCTTTGATTCCTTACTTTGAAGATTAAGACATGAGTGTAGATAAAGTAGTGTATGAGACTGCACATAACTTGGTATTAAAACACTCGCGAATGCTATTAAAAAACTCGCCAAGGCTCGTTTTTTAAAATCTCGCTCGTGTTTTAATAACCCTCATTATGTGACAGTCACATAAACTACTATTATGTGTCTACACCCTTCTAAGAAAACGTTTAGAATTCAATGGAAAAACTAAATCCGTTGTCATTATTGGAGTAACATGATTTTTCGCATTTTTGAGAAGTATTTTTATGGTTTTACTTTTTATTTTGAGTGTTTTTGATTTTCTTCTAGTTAAGGTATAAATACAATGTCACTGTATTTGTACCTCGAACGGATTGAGGCAAGTTGAGTATTGACTTAACTTATAGTATGTGAACACCTCAGACACTCCGGTTTCCTCACAATGTATTCCTTCACAGTTAGTTAGAGGTATTGTTACTATGGTTATGAAAACCACGAAGGAGACCTATGTCCTACAGTGGACGTCAAATGGCTGATGATGATTATTGCTACTACAAATTCACAAATAACAGCAGATCAACCTTTTAATTATTTGCAAATTTACCCGTAACGTAGCCGGTTATAGTACACGCGCATAAAGGTTGATGTGTTGCCGACAGTACATTCCGGAGTTCGAATCCATGACCTCTTGTGAGGCAAGTGTTCTACCGACCTCGCTACCACCGGTAAATACAATTCTACAAAAAGAGTATCTACTACGTATCTCGAACATTGTTGGTAAACCATAGGTACAGTACGATTAAAATCAGTTAACGATTCGGCCAACGTCGGTAATTGTCGTGAATCCCTCACCTCACATAGAGTTATCAATTTACAGATATGACCTTTAATTATATTAGTCCTCTTATTGTATACAATACAAGAACGATATGAGCAACAAAACCTCTTTTGTAGCTCAAAACTAACACAAAATTTATACTGAAATAAGAAAAATAATTGACTATTTTGACAGTATGACTTCTTAGTGTCAATAAAAACAGTTTGACGTATATGATACATTTATGTTTATGAACGCTAATTTCATTCGTGAAAATATGCGATTCTATCAAATTTTATCAAAATTAACTTACAATAGTTATGTATGATACATTTTAAAGCGTGGTAAAAAAAACTGTTGCTTAATCTCGTGAAATTGTAAATAATGCATGTAACTATGTTATAAAAGAAGAAAGTAATTATCATAAAAAAAATTTGGACAGGGTTTGTGAAGCAAACCCGGAGTTTCAAAAAACAGCGTGTTAAAAATTTTGAAGGAAAACGACAAGCTCTGAGATCAGTAAGATCAACAATCCAAAGAAGTGCCCGGCAAAAATATCGTTTAAAAATGGATGATTTTGATTATTGCGTGATACGAAGAAAGATATATAACTTTCATGAAAGATTTAAAGAGCTTCCTACATTGCGATCACTTCTGCATAATAAATTTCTTAGGTCTACCGGTTAGTAATGTCATCTTGGCAGGTGCTACACATTGCGTTTATGATACTTCAAATAGAATGCTACCTAAAAGAAATCGCGGTAATGTATTTCGTGTCATTTCCGTCTCGGGATTAAGCCGATGATATCCGAGAAAAGCCGAATCGTTAACTGATTTTAATCGTATTGTAGGTGTGACTAAGATGCGTGTGTGTATGTGTGTGCGTGTGCATGCATGTGTGTGTGCTACTGCATGTGTAAACAACATAGCATGCAGTATTGTCTGTGCTATTCCCAGTATTGATAAGCCGTTCTGAGTAATGGGATTTTCCGCGGTGCGTCTATTTACGGCCGCATACAAAGCGTCGTCGCCCCGGCTTGGTCCGCGTTCAGCGTGGTCAGCTAAAGCTGAATAGCATACGGTAAATTTTGCCGGTTTCCCCACTGTAGCTACTCACAGCTGGATACAGCGTGTCGCCCGCGGCTTGGTCCGCGTGTAGCGTGGCCAGGTAAAGCTTGAACAGCATTCGGTCGTTGGCCCGGAACACGAACTCCGACTCCAGACCTCCGATGCGCACTTCCAACGCCGTACACTCTTGGTGACACAGGCGCGCGTGAACAGAAGATATCCTACAAGGAGAAAATAAAATGGGATCCATTAAAAAGGCACTTTGAAAAACAAGGAAAAACTGCTTATGTTAAACTAAAATAGTTATTTAAGATACACGTGCGGAAAGTAAGGTTTTATACGAATAAGTCCAAAAAAAAAACCAATTAAGTATGCGCGCTCTAGCAATAATTGAATGATGATAAAGACCATAACACATAAGATTCTTGATTATCTCATTTAAAAATACATGTTTTGTTTCCGCAAACAAAAATATTTTTCACATTATTGGCTGTATGTATACTGTACCTTTGCCTCAAGAAAAAAAAAACTGTATGAAACGCGCTCTGCAAAGAAAGCACGCCATTTTGTTGTAAATAGGCTTTGGTGAAATAAAATTACTTTATTATACTTATTATTTTGTTGTATTTCCTCGCAAAATGCATTGAAAAATGTTGTAAGATACTTGAGCGTAAAAGGTTTTTATCCGAATGCGTGCCAATGAAAACACTCGCTGCGCTCGTGTTTTCAATTTGGCACTTATTCGTATAAAACCTTACTTTCCGCACGTGTATCTTAAATAACTATTATGACTTGCACCATGCACCACAGAGTCAAAAACTTAAAAAAATTACTTTATTTCACACGTGAAATAAAGGATTTCAGTACTGTTTTATTTCACGCGTGAAATAAAGAGTCGGTTTCCGCATAATTTTGTTACACAAAAAAGAAAACTTTACGAGCAACTGCATTGAAAAAATATATAATAACTGTACAAATTGGTTTCACTGTAAAGTTTCAATTACAAGCGCATTTAGCGCTTTGGAAATTTTAACTATTGAAAGGTGCTATAACTTGATGGCACCACGCCTTGAGAAAATTCTGAGTCCTCAGGACCTAACCATTCATTTCATAGCTAAGCGACGACAATTTTAAGTTAAAAGTAGCTATTTAAAAGACGGCACAGAAAATCCGTAATGAACGTTAAAAATTTTAATTAGGTGTCATTTCCAGGACTACATCGTTTTGGAGAACAAATGGACACAATCTCCAAACTTATTTTCCACAGAGTTTAAATTATTATCTAAAACCGAGAACTCGTGAACTGACTTAAACTCCAGACATCTTTGTCATCCTAATATTTTTTTATTTTAATAATGATAGAATAAAAAACTAAATAATTATTTTTTTGCGCCTCGTTTCTGGCAAGCTTGTTTCTTAATAAGAAATAATAGCAATTGAGGTAAGTAACGCAAAGTGACTGTGTGTGCATTTTTGTTACCTACTGTTGCAATCTCGTTGCAATTAATAAGTATATAAATATTTTCTTAAATTGACATAAACGTTATTTATATTCGAATTTCTATAATTTTTGAAATATAATGTGCGATCACGATTTTTCGTTTGATTATATTGAAGCTCATACCGAAAATAAAGCGTTTAAAAAGCTTTTCATTACTCATACTCTGACCCCCTTGGTCATTGTTCATCCAGGCACCGTGCTGAAAGTGGTACATGCCTGCTCTAAAGCAGAAAAGTATTAAAAAATATATATATGAATCGTAGTTTATATTGAACAACGCAATGGTAGTAAGCTATACAGCCATAAAACGATTAATTCTTCATTTATTAGTTTTGTTGACATTTAAATTCTTTTTGATGTTTATAATTAATATAATGTACTTTATGTATTTATTAGTCACTTTCAAGGCGAGATGTGATTTGCGAAATAAATTAAAATATTGTTTAAGACACAGATAAAACCACCAAATACGCAAATTCAAAATGGCCGTCTTTCGCGGTCGCGCGCCATCTTGCGAATTGTGATGTACGGCTAGCACAAGTTGGCGCGCGAGCTATCTCGCCGCGAGCTAGACCATCCGTCTGTTTCGGCGTGATTTCCTTAAGTTTTATATTTTAAACTTGTTTTTATCTTTTAGTGATTAACATTAATAATTAATTTATATTATTTAATTTTTTAAATACTAATTAAAAAAATAAATTTTTGAGCAGTCGTTTAAAAGGGCGGATAGTTTATCTCTCGGCGAGTTAGCTCACGCGCCGACTTGTGAAAGCCGTGCAGGGTGTGCGTTGGTATTAAAAAAGTAAACTGGCGGGAAACCTTAAATAAAAAAGTGCAATTTTTTCTATGAAAGTTCCATTAGACTGTGTTTGTGATATTCGAAATTGAGTTTGATTTTAACTGGCTTGTGTTTACTTTCCTCGTATTCGTAATGAAAAGTAGAGTGTTTTACTCGGGTGATAGCACCCATTTCTGCCTCGAACTATTGGCGCTCTCACTTCGTTCGAGCGCCAAAACATCTCGTCAGGAATAGGTGCCTTTCAGCCCTCGGTTAACAATCTACTATAATCTTAAAACAGCTGTAGACCTGTGGGGTATGTCAGTAATAATAGTTAGCTCAGTAATCGATGTCCTAGCAGCCCACTATTTGGCCAGAATCTTTAACAAATGTTTAGATGAGGACACATTCCTGACCTTATAAAATATAGTAGGCTCGTTCCTTTATTTAAGTGGTGATAGGCAAGATCCCACAAATTTCAGACCAGTCTCGGTTCTACCTGTTTTGAGTAAAAAATTTGAGAAAATATTTCTAGGTCAGGTACTTACACACTTTAATAATTATCAACTTCTCCATAGTCAGCAATTCGGCTTCACGCAAGGGCGGTCTACGACGGATGCTGGTGTCACATTAGTCAAACATATATTTAGTGCATGGGAGGATCGAAAGGATGCTACAGGTGTTTTTTGTGTGTCGATAACAATGATATACAGCCTGGTGACAGACGAACGGACGGATAGGGCCCCTTTCCCTTTGAGAACGGAACCCTAAAAACACGCAGTCTGTACATTTGTAAAAATCTAATACGGCGGCTTCCAGTGGAATCGAACCCTTTGTCTTTGTAATCAGCCGTGTCACCATTGTACCGATGAGACGAGACAGTCATGTGTACATGTGATTAGTTCATTAGACATGATAAACACTTATCGGGTATTAAATTTATGTAATGTATATAATCTCAACAATTATAGGAAAAGCCCTTCTTTATTGCAAGCCGAGTTTTCATGTGTCATCACATGAATTAGCTATTAAGTAGTTAATTGTTTATTTTAGCTACCTAATTCCCTAGAGTATCATGTTACTAATGACATCTTATTGTAAAGTCGGACAGCACACAAGACACTTCGACTTACAAATTTATGTGCAAAGTAGATTATGTTGAAAGAAACCAGTGTCCTAACAGCTGCAAGTCTTTACTAACGTTGTATTATAATTTATTGTCTATCTCAATGGACCAGTCATCAAAACTGGAAAAAATAGAGTCTATCGGCATGAAGGTAATTAACTACATTTCCCTTAATGAAATAAATTTAATAAGCCATTAACAGCGTTTTTTAGTTTAGTTTTTTTTTCACGGGTACCCGCGCCGCTTACGCCGTGAAGAGGAGGGTGCATGGTGCCACTGTGGAAGCACAGTCTCTTATTTATACTGTGCTGGAGGTAATACCCGTGCAGTCATCATCATTCAGCCACAAGAAGTTCACTGCTGGACATAGGCCTCCTCCATGGATTTCCAAAAAGACCGGTTGCAAGCGGCTTGCATCCAGCGTCTTCCTGCCACTTGGATGAGGTCATCCGTCCATCCTGTGGCTGGTCGTCCCACTCTGCGCTTGCCGATATGTGGTCTACATTCGAGAACATTTCGGCCCCATCGACCATCATTTCCGCGTGCTATGTGCCCCGCCCACTGCCACTTCAACTTACTAATCCGCTGGGCTATGTCGGCGACTTTCGTTCGTCTACGGATCTCATCATTTCTGATTCGATCTCGTAGAAAAATTCCGAGCATAGCCCTTTCCATAGCTCGTTGCGTGACCTTGAGCTTTCTTATGAGGCCCACAGTGAGAGACCACGTTTCAGTGCCATAAGTCATCACTGGTAACACACACTGGTTGTAAGTATATTTTTGTCTTGAGCGATTGAGGTATATTAGACGAAAGGACTTTTCTAAGTTTCCCGAATGCTGCCCAGCCGAGTTGGATTCGACGATTGACCCGTGCAGTTATCTCCCTCAAACCAAAGCCCACCTTTATTTCGGAGATTTATTCTATGCACCTACTGTTGACGTGTTCCTGGCTACCCATAGCACAGGTAGAGATGCAAATAGAAAAAAAAAACAATTTGTTTTTTTTTAAACTTTGGAAAAAAAATTAAAAATAACATGGCACTGTTGTTTTTTTTCTAAATTTGGTTTTTTTCAGAAAAGGTGTTATTTATTCAATTAAATTGAATAACACATTAAAATGTTATCGTTTTATTTTAGTAGTTTCTTTATTACACACTTAGTAAATAATTTGCGCAAAACAGCAAAACTACCTAAACATAAAACTACCGGAGAAACTTGAACACAGTCTCTCGGCTAGCCGAGCATTGCGTTCGGTTATTTCGCGCACAAATGGTACTACAGAGTATAGTGGAGGAAAGTAGAACAAACACGGAAAATGGTATAAGACCTTACTTACTCTAGCCTAGCTAGCTCTGCGTTCAAAATCTTGGATATGGAACGTAACAGAGAAAGTAATTTTCAAATATGACACCTATATTCCTATAAGTAAAGAGGTTTGTATTGTCCTTGACAACTTTGACCTCTTCGTTCGGTCGATCATACCATCGGTCAGAGGCAGATTTATATCCAAGAATTGAGATTAGAAACTAAGAAAAAAAACGTCCCCCTGAAAAAAAACCGTTCTTTTTTCACGTTTTTTTTTTCAATGTATTTTTTCACTTCAGAAAAAAAAAACCGTTTCTTTACATCTTTACGCACAGGGAATCCTAGTTTGGAAGCCAGTAGGTAACCACTCTTTTAACCCTTTTCTAAACAAAGTTTTTTTAATTTTTTTTTTTTTTTCATTTATCTCAGTGCAATGCAAGTGTAAGGAGGACTGTCAAAATGTATTGTATGTATCCAATCACTGCAGTAGGTGTTACCATTGTCTGTGATTAATTTTTGATAACAGACCGACATTGAAATTTGACCTCATCCATTGTCTGTCCTTTTTTAGGGTTCCGTACCCAAAGGGTAAGGGACCCTATTACTAAGACTCCGCTGTCCGGCCGTCCGTCCGTCCGTCCGTTTGTCACCACGCTGTATCTCATGAACCGTGATAGTTAGATAGTTGACATTGTCACAGATGAGGTATTTCTGTTGCCGCTATAACAAAAAATACTAAAAACAGAATAAAATAAATATTTAAGGGCTCCTATACAACAAAATCATTTTTTTTGTCGTTTTTTGCTCAATATTAATAACGGCAACAGGTAGACTCTTGAAATATTCAAATGTTGTACAGATAATAGTACAAAACCCTTCATGCGCAAGTCCTACTCACACTTGGCCGGTTTTTGCTTAATCAGTCGTATGTAGATTGTGCTGATACGATGTCGATAATTTTGCATTGCATACACCATTATTAGGTTGCTTTGTGTTAATTCAGTTTCTTATCTAAGAAAAAGTATAATTAAGCAGCTTGCTTTTAACAAAAACATAAAGTCATAGACCCAGGTACGAGACATGGACCCAGCAGGAGGGACAGCCACCCCACAGCCAGCTCAGTCGGCTTCCGAAACCAGGGAGGGCCTTGCTCTACCTCTGATGCAGGGGGTCAAACCCAGCCGCCGAGTACTAGGGGGCGCCACAGGCCAGTCAGATAAGGCAGATTGACCAGAATTTTATCTGTGTTTCTATACCTTATACTTACTGTTCTCTAACGTTCTTTTATAATGTTGAAGATAAACCTACCAACAGTACATTTTTTATATAAGTTATATGAAACAACTGTCAAAAGCCATCGATGGTTTGTAGAAAACGGCCATAGAACTACTACTATTGAGGTGAATGTAATAGAGTGAGTGCTGCCAAAGAATACATCTTATTATTTTTTGATGAACCTCGGAAATTTCTGTTAGTGTAATGAACATACATATTAATTTTCCTTTCAATTTCACCCCCCCTGAAAAAAATTCTGGCTACGTCCATGTATAAAGAGCTGATAGCGAAGTAAGTGAGCCATACAAGATAATTGATGCGAGACAACACCACATACTAAATTCGAAGTTAAACTCACGAGACACCATAAAGGCAATAAACACTTTTGTCATCCCATTACTAAGATATTCCATTTGAAATCATTAACTAGTCCCAATCAGGTTTTACAAGAAATCAACGCATCGTTAATACCTCGATGACGAAATTATAAACATTACACAAGGAAAGCTTTATTTCATTAACTTTATTGTGTATCTTATCAATACCTTTTATTTTATGGACCTCAACGCCTTTATTATATATGTCTTCACTGATTTGGACGACACCATTTTCTTACTAACTACTCCAGATACATATTTTAGACACTTCAAAAAAGTTAAAATGGATAACGATATGGATTGGTATGGATAGATGGTTGGCGATATCACGTCTGATTACCATGACAAGAGGTAGTGGATTAGATTCCCAGTGGGTGCCGCCGTACATTTGTGCAAATGGCCGTTGTCTGGATGTTGATTTGTGATGTCCTTGCCTGGTTATAGTAGCACCAGGTTTCGGGGCCTTGCCTGGTTTGGGACCACAATGTGTGGCGTGGAATTTAAGATTCTATTTTGGGACCTCTTTTTTTTCTTAGTATAATAAAAAGTATTGTTTGCGGACGATACTTCTTTAATTTTTAAAATTAGAGAATTAGATTTGGACAATCCAAACAATGCTCTGTCTAAAGTTTTAAACTGGTTCACTGTAAACAATCTCATGTTAAATGCCAAAAAGACAAAATGTATAAAGTTTTCTATGCCCTATATCAAAAAAGTGAACACAAGTTTAACAGCAGCTGGTGACAGACTAGACTAGAAGCTACGGTGTTTTTAGGCATAAGAAAAGACTCAAAAATGCAATGGGGTCTACACAGAAAAACTAGCGGGTAGGTTGAGTTCAGCCGCATTTGCAATTAGAAAAATTAGGCAGCGCAGCTAAAAGATGTAGCAACAGCGAGGCTTTATAGTTTATTTCAGTTATTTTCACAATACTACGTCATATAGACTGTTACTATGAGCGGCACGGCTATAGAGCTATTTATGATTTACCTACCAGACAATCGCTACGGGACTTAACGAAATAGAAATTCTTACGCTAGCTTGCCAATATATATTCGAAAATATAATGTATCTATGAAAAAACATAACAACATTTAAACTAAACTGGGATATACATAAAGTTGACATCAGAAACAGTAACAAAGTTGCCTCATCTAAATTCAGATTATCCAAGGTAAATGCATCATTTCCGGGATATAGCGTACGTTTTTATAATAAAATTCCAGAAAATATTCTATCCCTACCTGAAAATTAATTTAAAATATTAAGTAAATAATATGTAGATATAGAGTTCTCCGCCAAAAAACTGCTACGCAGTTTGGCGAAATTGTGTACGTACTACAGTAAGGTTTTTTATTTTTTTCAATAAATAAAATAAGAAAAAAAATTAAAAAGGCGCTATGTAAAAAGGCCTATTATAGAATAGATGACTTTATCAATGATGTAAGCCCTTGGCAGTAAACCAATTCCACGAGTTTTTTTTCCTAAATGTACAAACGCTATTATTTTTATCATTTTATTTTATTTTATAAAGGAGGAAAAACAGAATTAACTTTTAAATTACTTAAATAGAGTAAATGATCAACCCAACACAGTAGGTGCTGGTCCTATTTATTATCTTAAAAATTCGAAAAAGGACCCTCTGCGCAAAATTAAAATCGTAGGCAAGTTCTACATTCGAAGATATTAAAAAATTAAATTATTAAACAATAATAATAAATGATGGACACTTTAGGAAACGGTGACCAACCTAATCGCTCCAAACTGCAAGCTCGAAGCTTATCAAGCGGTATAAATGCGCATGCGCCGCGCGCGACGTTTTGCCAATCGTCGTGCAATTTTTATAAGACGGTTGTTTCTCCGATTACATATCATTTTAATAACCTCAACTCGATAGGCGAAAAGTATACGGATACAAAGGTAAGCAGTTATTTATTATTTAAATATTCTGTTGGTACACACAGAATGTTTGTATCTTTTCTTTATTGGGGACAACAAACATAACGTAAGTACAATGGTACGAGTATCTTACATATAAAAGTAAACGCTACGTATTTTACACATTTAAAGGTAAAGGTGAGCACGTAAGTGAATCCGGAATTAAGTTAATAATATAAAGGTAGAAGCAGGAAAAATACCTACGAACCGATCTAATAATACAAGGTATGGTTTGCCACAGATTGAAGTGTTTATTGGTGAAATAAAACGCTATACAAAGTAAGCCACCAGATGGCGCTTCAGACTTCTTTTGTTATCGAATCTACACTTACACGAGTCAATAACCAGCATAAGATTACTAGTCACTGTGTCGGTGAAACACCAAGCAAGCAAGCACTAAATGATTAACAATAGTTATCTTCCACACATCACAATAACTTGTTCTGGTCCCAAATTAGGGTACCCTATGTTATGGTAACCAGGGAAAAACTACACTAAAAAAAAAAGCAAGTTTAGTAAAATTAAATTCCTTCTAAATTAGAAGGATTTGTCTCTTAGTAACTATATTGAATTTTAAATTCAATGGTAACTATTAGCCTGTATGTATACATATTTTATTATATAAAGTATTTCTTTTCTTTCATTAATGTGAGTCATCTGCCTTATTTATCATATTCTTGTATAATTTATGTACACCTACCCACTCTCTTCATTTTACAGTCCTATCCATCCTAAGGTTGTCTGGAAGAGATCGCTTTTATCGATAAGACCGCCAGTTGTTTACTATGTAACTTAGATATTTTAGATTTTTCATGTATCCTTATAATGTACGGTGTGCAATAAAGAGTATTAATGTAATGTAATCTAATCTAATCTAAATTACATTTTTTATCTCAATAAAAGCTAAAGTGATTTATTTAAACAATATCGTGTTGATGTGTAGTATATAGATAGAGTACTACGTCAAATTAATGTGATGTGGAATTTTTATAAAATTCCAGGTTTTCCGCACTGAGTCTGGGCTGTTATTTCAGATCCAAGTGCGGATTCCTGGGGGAGATGGAGCTGACTGTAACGGTAACTTTTTTCCTTTGTTCTTACGCATTTGTGCAGTTAACTCTTTACTTAAATGAATAAGAAAAACAGACAAGTTTGTAGAGAGGTTCGAAATTTCACCGATGTAGGTACAAAGTAGCTTTGAGAGAGGTTCGAAATTTCACCGAAATTTCACTTACCCATTAGCTCAGACTCGGCACGGTTAGCCAGAGGTCGCTGGTTCAAGTCCCGGGATGGATGGAATTTTTAGCCTCTAAATAGGTTTTTATGAAAAACAGTACCTATGTTAATAAATATGACACCACGAATAAATATTACATGCATAAATATATAAACTCACGCCAGTATCCCAGAGGGGTAGGCAGAGACTAGGGACTGCCACTTGCCCCGATCCTGACAGATCACTTTCGCTTCCTCAACATTCAGTAGTCGTTGCATGCACGCACGCCGGTTTCGGGTTCTTTTTATCTTGCCCTATCTAGAATAGCAGTCTTAAATTAAACCACGAATTTTGGATGGTTTTTAATCAATAGGAAAGTTCCTACGTGGAGCATGCTCTCTGTTTTTAGTGATTGTAATAAAATGAGTAGGTATACTTTTGATGAATGTGGTTTGATGGATAATTCAATTGCGGATATTCAAGGCATAGTTTTGTTATCCTGTATTGAGTTTTTGATGGAGAAAATTTGATTCCAAAATGTATATTTCTACGTATACGTACTTCTAGGCATCACAATCGATTCAAAGTTACAATGGGGTCCTCATATTGTAAAACAAGCACACAGACTTAGCTCTGCAGCATATGCAGTCAAAAGAATTAGAGAGCTCACTGACGTTGCAACTGCTAGGCTTGTTTATTTTAGTTACTTCCATAGTATTATGTCCTACGGCATACTACTGTGGGGTCGGGCAGCAGACATTGACACGATCTTCATCTTACAGAAGAGAGCGATCCGATTTATTTACAAGCTAGGTAGTAGGGACTCGCTAAGGGATTTCTTTAAAGAAACTAATATCCGAACAGTAGCAAGTCAATACATTTATGAAAAGATAATGTATGTTAGGAAAAATATCAGCAATTTCGAAAATATTGATAGCCATCATAATATTGATACTAGGAATAAACATAAATTGTCATTTCCATGTTTTAGACTCGCAAAAGTAAATACATCCTTTATGGGCCACTGTATACGGTTCTACAATAAAATTCCCCAAGATATATTAGACTTAACACCGATGCGGTTTAAAAAATGTGTTAAGCTTACTCTATGCAAAAAAGCCTCTTATAACATTAAAAATTATCTGGAACACAAAGATGTCTGGTATTTAAATAATGTTAACGGGGACGATTGTATTTAGTGGTGTAACTTTAAGTTGAAAACTCTGTCAATTAAACAAACCTGTTTTAAATGTAGAGTTTCTTTGTTAGCTTCTTCTACGCATTATCTATTCATTGTGAAACTAACAGCTTTGACGTTCATTTAGTTTTTATAGTGCATAAAATTTTTGACTTCATAATGTTGGAAAAAAACTTTTCTTTATAAAACCTACCTATAGAAAATTAAAAATATATTTCAAATGTCCGTGATTTTATTATATGCATCAAAACCTCAGACCACATCAAAAGTTTAATCATTTTATTACAATAATTAAACATTTTTAATTGTACGAGCGAGACAGCATGCTTCATGCAGCATCGTTACACATTATACATAATCTGTGAGAACAATTAGTATGCAGACAGAGCGGTGCGTGCGCGCCACGGATCCGCGGGCCAGTCATGACAGTCCGCGAATTTTTCGAAACGAGATTTTCGAACTAAACTTTTGTAAGCATTACACATTATTAACTTAATACCGGCAACCGACGACGCGAGTTCCGTCTCTACTCGCCACGACTAAGCTCTGCGTATCAGAGCGAAACCTGGTCGGACTCTTCCGATAAAAAACCAAGTAAGTTTATCCGGTATTAAGTTAATAATGAAACGAGACTTCTCAACATTTTTGTTTTATTTTACTTCTTTAGCATTTTTAATTAGTGATTACAAAACCGCGGCTTCCAAACCACCCAGAGTTTTCAGCGCGTATAGTTTTTGTTTTATATAAGTTTTATGTTTATTTTAGATATCAATTGCTGGTGTACATACAGTAAAGAATTTTCTTTCTATCTATTACAAGCTACTAAACGGATTTGGATTTTGGTACATACATTGACTGTCGATTGGATTAACACGTAGGATCTATCCGTAGAATATAATCGTAGTTGGATGGGATAGCTTTCCATACTAAGCCTCATTACAAGGCTCTGCTACGCCTCATTGTGCGTAGCAGAGCTGCGGTATCACTCGAGCGAGCCTATTTCTTTTCAGAGGGCTGTCAGTGTTCTGATGTCACTGCTGACTTCCTGAAGCGGTTTGAACTTCCCAATTATGCATGTCAGAGTCCGTTGCTTTTCCACGCACTCACAGCGAAAGACGTGGGCGGATGTTTCTCCACTTTCTTGTGGCATCTCCGGCAGAGTGGGTTGTCGGTTAGTCGCGTGGTATTGAAGTGCCACTGTTTCAAATTGTATTTCTTCAGGGACAGCGGGCTACGTGTACCTTGTAAAGAATATTCTATCTATCTATCTATTTATCTTGTGAGGCGTTTCGAGATGTTGGTAGAGCCTCCCTTCTTGTTTTAATTTTCTGTTTCCACAGCTCCGTATTCTGTTTTTGGTTCGCTTCCTTGACCATTTCCCAAAATAGTTGTATATTAATTGGAGCCGGTTTTCGGGTCCTTCCACTGTAGTTTTCGAGCCTCTTCTAGAGTGTCCATCAGCAGCACATTGCCTAGGGCACCAATATAACTTTTAACCTCCCCAGACCTTGAAAATAACAATTGAAAATAATTTTTATTTTCAAGGTCAGGACTGAGGAGGTTAATCAATTGTATGGCAACTCGGTTGTTTGTTGGCAGTTTTTCCAACTCCTCGAGATAGGCGGACTGTACGATTATGTCAGTCCATTCGATATTTCGCAGGGCGTGGGAGTGGCCACTGTAGTGCCGACCGCGGGCGTGGTCGCCTCGACTTTATCGAGTGGCGTGAGCCGTGACTGGCAATACGGCACCACGCGGAACACCGCCGAAGCGACCTTCGGCGCCGCCGGTGCCATAGGCGGCGGCGTTAAAGGTCAGTGCCCCCAGTCTAAGCTACCCTAAACGCGAAATAGACGTACACATGAACGTTTATTTTCTCCTTCATTCACCGATCACACAACATGGACAAAATCAATGTTTTTCTTAAATAATTTAATTTTAAAACACGGTCACACTTCACATTCACAGATATTGCCGTGCACAGCGTACAAGTGCGATAGAGCTATGATCTCCGCAGTGCGGCTGGCAAGAGCTGGATGAGAGTAGCCGAGGACCGTGCTCAGTGGCGTGCAATAGGAGAGGCCTATGTCCAGCAGTGGACAAGCATAGGCTGATGATGATGATTATCGTACAAGTGAGAGAATAGTTGGTAAATTTCTCCAATAGACCGTGTTATACAATAATGATGCTAATGTTCATTCGTTGTTTCATTTTTTTTTCATTCTGAAATAAGTTCATAAGTGAAAAGATCGAACATAATAAATAGTATCTGCTCGCAAATAAATTTATTCGAAGTTTAATCTGAGCCTAGATGATTAATTCCAAGTGAAACAAAGAAATGAACGAAGAGTGAACCGTCTGATATCGACTTAACATTCATAACCAAGGCTTACTCGATCGGATGAAGTTAGCAGAGACGATCGTGTGGGGTGGGGCCTAACTTTACTTAAGCTTAAGGTTCGTTTATTTCCCTATCGAGACAATTTTGAGTGAGGGCGCTGAGAGGTGGAAATGCGACGACGTGTCTCATTTAGTCTGTGGCACATTTACTGTTTTTCTCTCTGGCCATCCCTCACGACCTTAGCTAATTTAATTATCCAGCAATACATAGTTTCTAGTGCAGCAAATATAGAGTACAGTCCTAAGGCAAGTATACCAAGTGCATTTTACAATTATTGTATTGATGATATTATGATACTGTTTACAAAAGCTTCCACACGATCCACGTCACCATGGACTGCAGGCAAGGCATTGTAGTACAATGTCGCGTCGATTTAATTTCATTACCACTTAACCTGTAAGATTATGACCCTGAAAAGAACAATTAAAAACCATTGTTACGGTGGTCCGATCGGGTCCTTTACAATTCTACAGATTACAGTCTACGTATCAAACCTTCTAAGCGTCAATGGTATGAAAAACACGACACGAGACCCGATCGTATATCGGTCGTTGTACTGTAATGCACTAGCGGAATCGAGGCCCTGTTGTGTGCCCTGCAGCTGGGATAGAAGGCTCCCTGAAAGCCGCGGCCACTTGCCCGACCATCCATGCGCCGATTTGCTCCAGTACTGTCAACCTTGTTGTGTATTCTACAGGTGGGGCAGAAGGCTCCGTAAAAGCGGCGGCCGCTTGTCCGAGCATCTACGCGCCGATCGCGGGGGCGGCGGTGGGCGCCACCGCCGGCGCCATGGCGGGGGAAATGGCGGGGCGCGAGTTGGCATCCAAATTCTTCGACCATTTCGATTACGATATATACGAGTATCGCTGTCGCAAGTGCAAACGCCGTTACAAGTGCCGCATCTACACGAGCCAGTCGAGAGAGTGAGTCTGAAAATCCTTTGCAAAGCAGCTTATAGGGAAAGTCTTGATTAGAGGTGGGTTAATAGGCCAAAAAAGTAAAAGCGGGGAATTGTGTAAACGACGCCTCGCACTCCTTAGCGAGAGGCCAAAACATCTCCAAAAGAGCTAAATTGGCTATCCATAATGGAGTGCTGGTCTGGTAGCGAGGCTTGGGTATGGCAAAAGAAACAAGTAGGATTAAAATGAGAAATGAGGTCCTTTAGAAATATGTCTGGTAACACCAGACATAATATATTTGAATGACAGGAGACGCAATAGTTTGATTAGAGAACGTTGTGGATGAAAAAGTATGTAGTGACTAGAATTGAGAAAGGAATGTTGCGTTGGTTTGGGGACATGTGGAGAATGAAGGAAGAAAGATTAACGAAACAAATATATCGACCGAATGTGGGTGGAAGGGCCGGTAAGGGACGTCCCAGGCGGACATACTTTGACTAAATTGGGTATGTATTAGCAAAGGGCAAGATAAAAGTACCCGAAACCGGCGTGCGTGCATGCAACGACTAATGAATGTTGCGGAAGCGAAAGTGATTTGTCAGGATCGTGGCAAGTGGCAGTCCGTGGTCTCTGCCTACACACCTCTGCGATAGAGGCGTGAGCTTATGTATGAAAGTAATTGGCAACCGGTGATACTAGGTGGAATCGTACCCGTTATCAGAGAATAGTCATAACAGGGTAATAATCGTAACGCCGGTCATTATGTTGTGTGCAGTACGTCTCAGTACGGATATCAAGTAGAAGCACGTTATACATTTCAGGAACGCAGTGGCGACCATATTAATAACCGCATAACTTTGGAAACCAATAATTGGAATAGCTTATTATGAAACAGTTTTCAGCATATTAGGCAACTTACTCTAATACAGGTTAGAGTGAGAAATACGTTATTGAGTATTATCATGAGTAGTTTGATAACAAGCCTTCTGCACGCTGAAGCGGTGGTATTTTTTTTTAGTCCTTATTTTTTTTGTAACTGTTAACGTTCCTTTAAATATGCCAATAAACGTTAGAACAATTAAAAAAACGGCGTAAGTAATTACTGATGTAAGTAAATTTGATGACATAATGGGTTCTGTATATAAACACTCATTGTTGCAGATACTGCCCGAGCTGCGACGACAGCTGCTGTCCAGCTCCGAGAGCGCACTACGACTGAATTGGGCGAAACAATGAGCTCCACTTTCCAAACATTATAATTATTAATTATATAGACAACTCTTTATTTCATCTATCTGATTACTAGATATAACTTAATATAAAATTTCATATTGTCGCAAGACCCCTAAAAACCTATGATGGAATAGCGCAGTTTAAAAGTAAACCTGTATTTTTAACTCTTTATTGGTCACCAGAAATTATGTTTATTACCGAGATATCACAACAAAAATTATATTATTATTATAAATATCTACATTTAGGACTGTTTCTTATGATACTTTCAAATGTCTCATAATCAACATCATTCAGCCACAAGAAGTCCACTTCTGGACATAGGCCTCCTCCATGGATTTCCAAAAAGACCGGTTGGAAGCGGCCCTGCATCCAGCGCCTTCCTGCCACTTGGATGAGGTCGTCTGTCCATCTTGTGGCTGGTCGTCCTACGCTGCGCTTGCCGATATGTGGTCTCCATTCGAAAAATTTTCGGCCCCATCGGCCATCAGTTCCCCGTGCTATGTGCCCCGCCCACTGCCACTTCAACTTACTAATCTACTGGGCTATGTCGACGACTTTCGTTCGTCTACGGATTTCATCATTTCTGATTCAATCTCGTAGAGAAATTCCGAGCATAACCCTTTCCATAGCTCCATAGCATAAAATATCTCACTTAAGGTGAAATAAAAAAAACATTTTCATTACAGGATCACATTGTTATCCGTCCGTCCGTCTGTCTGTCAAGACCCTTTATCTCGGGAACGCGTAGAGGTATCCAGTTGAAATTAAAACCATATACTCAAGTCTACAATGCCTTGAAGCTGTAAAAAAATAAAACTTCTAAGTTAACGTAGAAAAAAGTTACTTCCGCTTATGGCGCAAAAAACGTATATTTCGACACTAAAGGGAATCAACCTTTATAGGGTACTTTCTGTTGACCTAGAACTATGACATTTGGCAAGTAATATTGTCTTACACTACAAATACAAGGAAAAGTCTGAAACTACACATTTGTAATTAAATAAAAAAAAATTGTGTGAGTTCGGGAAAAGCTCGGGAAAAACAGCGAGACTCGATTCCTGAACTATTTATAATATGTAAGTACCTACCTACAAATTTGTACGGAACCCTCTATGCGCGGGTCCGACTCGCACTTGGTCGTTTTTTATATATATTCATAAAGCAACTGAACGATTTCTGCTGCGCATAATTGCTACGCCAAACAGAATTAATTGTGTTCCCTTTCTCCAAGACAGATAATTTACTTACCTATAGATAGTACAGATACGATGTTGATAATGTTAATACTTTCTTATGTAATTAAAACCGCATTTTACATATTAGGCTAGAATATTATTTGAGACTTCACCACACCCTAAATTCGAAACTGAACGCACGAAATCCTGTAATGCTATATAAAACTGGGGCACGACAGTAATTTCATTCAATTTGAACCCGCTAGTTTAAGAATTATAACTAGTCAGTTTCTTAATTTTGTCACTCACTCACTGGCTGACCGATGATCATCATCTTTGTAATCACACTATATAAATATATAGGATTACAAAGTTATATCTGCAGTGAATGAATCAGTAGTTTACAGATTTTCTTGTATACGGGAAACCGGGGTTGGTCATACTTAAGCTAATTTAAACAGGTTTTTTTTAGAAACCGGCATAGAATCGTACCTGCTGATATATTTCCGTAGCGAAATAGTTTTAACGTTACTTGCACGTTAGTTAATTCATATCTTGATTAGCTCTAACTCCGACTTTTGAAAGGCTTCCATCTTTAGAATTCAAAGGAAATGGTATGATTTTCATCTTCGTCGTAGTCTCATGATTAGAGGACGTGACTATCGGATATCTTACGTCGCCATCGCTCCAATGCTTAACTGTTTCTGGTCCTCACATCCACTTTCTTAAACCAACTGTGGCGAGCACATGTCAACTCTGCGCGCGCACTATAAACTCCGACATTCCTGCATCGCGCAAGCAAAATGTTTCACATGACATACCATAAATATAACGTCCGACGAACATCAGTCGGACCGGCCGTCCCCAGGCATACGATCTGCCTGGCGGGAAATTTCCCTTTAAAGTGGAAGAGCACGATCACCCGCTCTTCCCTATAGTGGTGACCCTCGACAGAACAATGTCAACCTTCCTTCGCTCCCGCAGCACCCCACATACAATCAGTCTCAAAGCAAGGCCAGCATCCTCTTCTCTCTCACCAGTTCCACTACAGTCAACGCACCGACTACTGGTTCTGATGGTGATCTCCCCCAACCCCTCGGCACGGCAGCCACACAGCAACAGCGCACGTTGCCAGTGGTACAGCAGCCTTCACCGGTTCCTACCACATGCGCGGTCCCCATGGTACTGTCGCCGATGAAGTGACTGTAAGCCGCCGAACACCCTCAACCGCTAGTCGACTCACTGACTCAGCGCCTCCTGGCACTTGCAGGCTTTAGAGCACAGACTTCGATTCCTATCAGACCTAGCTATGCGTAGCTACGGTCTTGAAGGGGAGTGATGTGGCGAGCACATGTCAATTCTGCGCGCGCACTATAAACTCCAACATTCCTGCATCGCGCCAGCAAAATGTTTCACATGACATATCATAAATATAACGTCCGACGAACATCAGTCGGACCGGCCGTCCCCAGGCATACGATCTGCCTGGCGGGAAATTTCCCTTTATAGAGGAAGAGCACGATCACCCGTTCTTCCCTATACAACGTTTACAGGTTGACAGTTGTCAGTTCTATTTTTGAGTGCACTTTGGCAACTGATAGATACAACTTATTAGCATACGAGACAACAGGGCCCTTATTATGAAGCAGCGGTATGTTCGCAAGGGTCGTCAACGTCGCGCTTGAGCCCGACAATTCACTCGAATCTAGCGACAATTACGGTTCTTTTTAATTTTGTGGCAACCTTTTTACGGTAAGACTACCTACAAAAATAAGAAAAGCTCATGAGACAGAGAGTGGGCTTTAAGAAAATCCGTTTTTGGTATTCAAGAAGGTACCGGAAAGAAAAGAAAAGTAGAACTATCTACAAAACGGATTGTTCCCATGTCTACAGAATCTCATTTCTACAGATTTTTATTTCTACAGAATCTCATTTCTACAGATTTTTATTTCTACAGAATCCCATTTCTACAGATTTTTATTTCTACAGAATCTCATTTTTACTGATTTTTATTTCTACAGAATCCCATTTCTATTCATTTTCAATTCAACAGAATAACATTTCTACAGATTTGCATGTAAAGGTACATAATTACAATTTTAGGATTCCGTACCAAAGGGTAAAAACCGGCCAAGTGCGTGTCGGGCCACGCGCTAGGTATGGTTAATTAGTATGAATAAATGAAAAAGTAGTCAAATTGGGAAGACTTGCACTAGTTAATCAAAAGGTAGTTAGGCAAACTGAGAAAGTTGGCAGAGAGTTCATCTTTAGGAATTATTAAGACACATCAAAAATCCGGCCGTCCTGGTACTTCATTGGTATACAAATTAATAAGTATTAATATAGAATAAGAAAATTGAGCTGGAATAAAAATGATTGAAAAAGACAGTTTTTTTTTTTACCAAACCATAATCAAGTTTATGATTTGTTCCTTTCAAAAGTGGTTAAACTGTGAATCAATTTGATTGTAATGTATGTCTGTAGAATTGGGAATCCGTAATGTTGGGAATCTGTTAAAATGGAAATCAATAGAAGTGGGAATCTGTAGAGTTGGTAAACTGTAGAATTGGGAATCTGTAGAGTTGGTAAACTGTAGAATTGGGAATCTATAGAATTGGCAATCTGTAATGGAAATCTGTAGAATTGGGAACAATCCAAAAACTGTTAATAACTCACGCCTGTATCACAGAGGGGTAGGCAGAGACCAGGGACTGCCACTTGTCACGATTCCTGACAGATATCTCTTTCGCTTCATTAACATTAATTAGCCGTTGCACGCCGAGTTCGGGAAGTTTTTAGCTTGGACTTTGCTAATACATGCCCTATTTGGTTGAATAGGGGATATCTGTTTGGGCTCCTATTTGTGGTGTAATTGATTGTTTAAAAGGCAATTAAGCAAACCGACGCGCTGAATTTCAATAGCATAACATAACATAAACTCACGCCTGTATCCCAGAGGGGTAGGTAGAGACCAGGGTCTGCCACTTGCCACGTTCCTGGCAGATCTCTTTCGCTTCCTCAACGTTCATTAGTCGTTGCATGCACGCACGCCGGTTTCGGGTACTTTTTATCTTGCCCTTTGCTAATACATCCCCTATTTACTCGAAGTAGTATATAGGTAGTAACGTTAGTATTGTAATAATAATCCGCATATGCTAACAACAATCTGTTCAGTAACCCATATATTAATGTAATGTAAAAAAGAGTTTGTTTAGTATATTATGTATGTACGTCTAAGTTTATTATATAAGTAGGCATCCGGTTAAAAATTAGCGCGCTAGGGCTCTGTCATGGCATTAAGCTGAGCGGAGACCTTTTTGGTACATTGTGTGTTAATTTTTTTCTTTTTTATTATGTTCTATCCCTGGTCCCTGGTCTCTGCCTACCCCTCAGGGATACAGGCGTGAGTTTATGTTATGTCTATAATGTAAAGTTGTAAAATGTTCTTGTACCAAATAAACATTATTCTATTCTATTCTATTTTAATTCTGTCCACCTGGAACGTCCTTTGCCGGCCCTTCCGCCCACATTCATTCGATAGATTTATTGCAATGCACCGTATACACAATTTCCTGATTTTACTCTTCTTTCTATATCACCTTCACACGCTCCATCCATTACTATTACCATCCATGACTCTGCAGGTCTTTGACCGACGATGCGAACATGAGACCTATTTTTGAATCACTCGTATGAAATTGTATCGTCGAATGCGACTTAAGTCACACTCGAATTTTTAATCGCATGATGTCGTTTTTCCGTATTTTTGAATCGTTCGCCTGAAGTGTTGCCAGTACAATTTGAAGTATTGTATTTTATCCATTCCACGCAGAAATTAAAAAAACCGGAAACTACCATAACAGAAACGGAACGTAAAATACTTTGTTTTATTGGCTGTTTAAATGAAAAATCTTTGTCTTTTGTTACAAACAAAACACTCCCGATGGAGCTTTGGTAAAAACCCTTGGCAAAAAAATTCAAGGCTGTGAGAACCTGCAAATTATATTCAGTTTAATTTTTTGCTTACAGTTCATACTTAGTAGGTATTTGTGTTGCAAAATAGTTGAACTACTTGGTACTGCAGATTAATACGACAAGGCTAGTTAAAATTTTTATATTATCCAAGAAACAAAGTTTTAAAAGTGATGAAGTGGGTATTAGGTTTGATGATATTCCTTGATAATAAAAACTTGCTATTTTCTAAAACAAATTACCTGCTGCAACTTATGATATTCACAAAGTAACTTACCTAGGTACAGAATCTTTGTGTTATAATTGAGACGCAACTATACAAGGGACCTAGCTTAGTAGGTATGCACGGTGTTATATAAAATCTTCGTACTTGGAAGCTAGAAATAGCAATATCATCAACATAAGTAATAAAAGACTAACCTTAATTTCAATTGGAAAATCTGATAGCCGTCTACTCGGGACCATTAAAGGTCTAAGAATCTCAATCAAACTTTTGGCAAGCTCTTTCGACAATCTATAGTTAGACACGAATTTTCTTTTGGAGTCATAAAATGCATTGTGTCGATTTTCTCTTGTTCCCTCAATCTCTTCTTCATCATCACTATCCAAATATCCATTAAGGATTAGATATTCTTCCAAATTCATTTTGTAAACTGAGGATCACAATCTACAACAGTCAGCAGCAACAAAGAATCTATCTAATTATTGACAAACAGTACCTACACACATTTATCGTTTTTTGACAATTAATCTACCGATCGCCATGCGAGACGAGTGGTAAGGACCATTCGTTGCAGTCGAGTGATTAAAAAATACGGAATTTCAGATGTCGAACGAAAATCAATAGAAATCGAGCGCTCGACGCGATACGAGCAAGCATATACGAGTGATTCAAAAACAGAGCTCCTGATCTTCGACGTATGACAAGCATTAGACAAGTAGCTCACTCATTTTTGTCCCTTTGGCTTTTTTTAATTTTAGCAACAACAGCAGCGTTTTTTTTGTATTCACGCTATTTTATGTAGCCTATAAAACTAGCATTTAGGGATCCGCGGTAGTCAGATAATAATTAACTAACTGGGCTGGGTCTTGAAGACGAGGGGCCTAAATGACTCTTGAAGGATTTCAGGTTCGTCGCGATATCGCGACTCAGACACAGCCCGCCTCTAGCTGCCTTGCGATAACCCCCATTCGATTCGATTCGATGTACATTACATAATCGATCACTCCATAGATTAACAAGCAGGAAGACAAATCGAATCGAACCTACAACCCCCGGTTGCGTAGTCAAGCTTGTTCACCAACGAGGCAGTCAAGTAATCTACTGTGACCAATCAAGTAATCTAAGGTTCTTCTACAGTGACTTTACTTCCAGCGGTCACATTGGCGGACGATGGGGTCGTCACACGCGCCTTTATTACAATTACTATTATTTTATAAAGCGATTTGATTTGATTCGCAGCAGTATTCAGTTAGCTTAGTTCGGTGTAGACTTCTCGAGCTCGATAAAGGTCCGGTCACCGCCACCAGGGCCGAGTTTCATAAAACTACAATCCGTAGTTTATTATAACAATTCGACGTATATTGCGTAGTAGCGTTTGCTTAATAGAAACTGAATTCGCACGGATATTTACTCGTTTATTTTATCATTTTACAATTTTCCGACGTTACGGTACTTTTGCAAGTGCCGTGGTCTCGGTAGACTGAGGTGACAGGCGTCTTTTTGAAAGCATTAACTGTTACAGTGCCACCATCTTAACAGTTGATAGCGGCGCTAGTAGAGAATTTAGTATTGCCATTTAAGAAATTTACGTAGAAAAAAGAGAATTTAATGTCAAATCTTTAAATTGAAATAAAGTTAATCTAGAAATCTTAGCAAGTAATGTGATGTCGTTGTTTCTGGTTCCCACGACACAGGGTATCCTAGTGTGGGGCCAGAAGCAATGTATGTGCCTGTATGTAAATGTTTATTGTTTAAATAAATAATACAAAAAGTGCGGAGCAGTAGGATTTTATTTATATTTTTTTAAAATAATTGTGGTCGTGGTCTCTGAGTTCGAGCGGCCACACTCCAGGAATCCCAGTCGCAATTGGTGTTCCCGAGCCATTTGCTGATTCCCACAGTTCATCTTCTGAGTCACTCGAATCGCTTTCACTATCACTCTGTAGTTGAATTATAAAAGGTTCATCTAAGTACGCATCTTTCTGTCTGTATTCGTTCTCAATTTTTGTGACATGATCGCAATGATTTTTCCACTCCGCCCGTGTGATTTCGCGGAATGCATCTTCAATCAATTGAGGCATTTCTGCACTTGATTTTCCAACATTTTTTTCTGCTACTTTCTTTTTCATCGAGCTCCATATCGTTTCAATTGCATTTAAATCGCAATGATAAGGAGGCAATCGAACAATGTCATGACCATGACTTTTTAATAAATTGTCAATTTCATATTCAGGAGTAGGCTTATTTCTTTTTATTAACTCGTAAAGCTGAGGCTTTGTCATTTGTTCGTGAAAGTCCACCCTGTTTTCTAAAAGCCACTTTTGCATATCAGCCTTAGTGTGGTTTGAGTTAGGACACCTATTTAGGCGGATGCTATGATAGGGTGCATTATCCATCACAATAAGCGTGGGTTCACGCAGATTTGGCAGTAATTTTTCAAGAACCCATTTTTTGAAATTACTATTGTTCATTTCGTCGTGGTAGTCCCCACTTTTTGTGTTTGATTTAAAAACGAGAAGTGCGTTCTCCACAAAACCTTCTTGTCCACCTGCATGAACAATAATCCACCTGTTCCCTTTCGAAATGGGTTCCAAATCACCGTCAACTCCAGGACCTTGCCAACATTTGCCAGTTGAGTGAGATGAGTGTATGTAGGTTTCATCTAAATAAACAACTGGCTTTTTGTCTCCACGCTCATTTTTCTTAATTTTATGTAGATAGGCCGCCCTTAACGCCACTACATCGTTACGTTCACACAGCACTTTCCTATTTGATTTAGTTTTTTTAAAACGAAATCCTACTTTGTGGAGCAATTTTCGAAGAGTTTCACGTTTTGCTTGGAAATTTATGTCTTCCCTAAGAACATTCAGTAACTTCGATAAGGTCGGAATTTCTTTTCTTACTGAATAATATTCATGTATCTTTCTTCTTATAACACCAATATCAAAATCATCAATTTCCAGTTTCCCTGATTTCCTTTCCCTTTTCTTGCCAGGGGTAGAGATTTTGGAATTAGTTTCCTCAGCATGTTTCTCTTCATTGATTAGTTTGTAGACAAATCGTTCAGAAACACCTGTAATAAAACATAAAATAGGTACCTCAATCACTTAGAAATTTATCACAACAACATACTTCTAGATTTTAAACACACAAAAAAATATTTGGGTGGCAATCTTACTAAGTCAGAATATACATGTTGTGACGTCTGCATATAAAATCTCCAGAAAGAAAATAGTGAAATTAAATATGTACCAATTTATAATTTTAAGCTCATGTCGTGTCAAGGCGTGACTCTGGCAGAATATAGTCGACAACGGCTGGTTGCCATTACATTCAAAATTTAATTTAATTTATAAGCTTATTTTAAATTTCAAATAAAATCAACTCCTTCATGTTTTTTAAATGGGCGACTTAATTTTTTCCATACCTGGCAACACTGACCTGTCGCAGCAGCAACGCGTTCATTCAGCTTTTCGAATGGTATTATTGGAGCTTGGAGGCGTTTCTCTTCTCTCATAAAAGATAAAACTTTTAAAATAATTAGCCGTGCATCACTTTTAAGAGGTTTCGGCATTTTATTTGCACTTTTTACAATGAAATCGAACAAAAACAACGGGAGCACTCAGACAGAAACTGACAGCGGAATGTTTTTTTCACAATGGCGGATGACGAGGCTGTAGTTACAATTTTGCCCACCTGAACAGATAACTTGGTGGCGCTGTAGTTTACTACCCTCGGCAAAAATTACAAAAAAGATTTATTAAGTTACGTTCCAAAATAATTTTGGCAAATTTTAAATTTAAAGTGCCAAAACAATTATTTCATATAAACTCAAAAATATTTATTATTAGTTATTGAAATTAAATTCAATGTACAAAACAATTATTTTATACGAACTTAAAAATATTTCTTAATAGTCATTCAAATTAAAATTAAATCTTCTGTCACACTTCTAGCAAGGAGGTCTCATGCACTTAAGTGTTTACTTATTAATCTGTGGGTTGATCGACCTTACAATGTACATTGAATTGTTACAGAAGACCACGAATTCTACGACACAGGCCCCACCCCAGCACTCTCTCGCTCTCGTTAAGCGAGACGGCGCTACCTACTACATATACCCCGATGCAACATATAAATAAAACAGATCAGTGTCGCCAGATTCTCGCCCGACCACTTAGATAGTACAGGTAGAATAGATAGCGCCGTAGACTCCCTCACCCTTTTGGTCCAAACAGCCATTCGTGAGAGCGAGCGTGTAGTACCGGTCCACGACCGGAAACTGCCTCTCGCTATCAAGAACCTGATTAGGGCCAAAAGAGCCGCCCTCAGGAGGGCCACCCTTTACCCAACTCCTGCCTACAGGAAACGCGCTAACGAACTCCAGCGGCAAGTCAGGTCCCGCCTCTCGGAACATAGTCAAATCAAATCATTTATTTTTGACAAGAGGAGCATGACATACTGTTACAAAGAGTGTTCCATAAGTAGTAGCTAAATGACAGAATTCTCCAAGCACCATAACGACTGAGACACCTGACCATTAATGCGGGTCTCAGTTGCCATCAGACGTCTTACATTACAATAGGTACATTTCCTCAATTATGGGGTACTTTAAGACTTACAAATATTTGCAACATTAACTTGGTAACAGTTAAAGATTACCACTACCCTCCGCGCTAGTTAGAAACTGTGTTGCGGCAGAGTAGGTTCGTCATCAACGTGACCAGTTCAGATTGTTACATACAGTGCGCTTAATCTTACGGTGTACGAGGTCAGACAATACTGGTCAGTATTGTATGATAAAAGAAATGTTAACCACTCTGAGGTGAGCCGCAATGTTACGTTAAAAGTAAGATAACATAGCTCATAGTGTTATGGATATTCGTAACTACACCATAGTATATGTATAAAAGATAGATAAAAACCTCCTTAGGCGACGCCACTGAGCACCTTTCATCATTATTAAGGATGACTTATTAGTCACCCTCAGCAATAGTGTACACATCTAAGAGAAATAATAGAAAATGAATCAACAAAGTGCTAATTGAAGCTTTAGAATAAAAAAGTTACAACATAACAATCGATTCAGATCGGCGTTAACATGTTTATGATGTCGCCGTTCCCGGCTCCCACGACGCAGGGCATCCCAGTGCGGGGCCAGAAGCAAATTTTCATGTTTATGTTTATTGTTAGGCCCATTTGGCAATAAGTATATATATGTCGGGGGATGAGTAATCCTTTGTGTGTAAACGCCTGACCAGTGCTAATCTGTGATGGCTCAGACAGCTAACAGCTGTGCCTATACTCTATGAATCAGTAGTACGATTTCCCGCCATTATGGGGGTCATCGTCCGTGCCGCTGTGCACACTGATAATTAATTAAATATAATCAAAGAGACTGCGCTCGAACTAAATAACACTAGATTATCCGACAGCAGCGGTGGGATAGTGCCTACGACCTTCCCTTGAGGCTGATTTCAACGGGATTTTGCTGATCCAATTGGATTCACCCAATCGTGTTTGCTTGCCCATTCGTTGTATCCGCCATTGTCAAGTGCGGTTAAGTGTAAAAACGTGTAAACTAGTGGAAAAAGGAGGCTAAGGCTCCGTAAACAGTGTACAGTAAACCGACCGAACTGCGCGTTCGCATCCAGTTGCTTTGCAAGACGGGCCGAGGCAAAAGCGCCTGTCATGTCAGTTCCCGGCAGCAAACGCGCCGGCTATCTTCTGGAAGATGGTGGACTTTACGAGTTGGCTTGCCCGAGTCGAAAGGTTGAGTACAAAAACCTCTGAAGTTCAGGTATGTTCTGAACAATTACTCGTAAAACGTTCGTAAAGAGGCTGACAAGTTGTCGTACGAGGACATTGTTCACGTTATGACCTTTTACGAAGTCACTGAACACATTAAATCGTGTCTTCGTGAGGAATAATTAATATGAGGTACGTAAATACGATGACAAACCTGACTGGAATCCATGTAAATGTCTGCTTTTACTAGTGAGCCGGCCCGTGTCATATCAAAGACTATTGTTTATCTGCCTCTGCTCTGCTAAGACCTTAGCAAAGAATGTTTTCTTGTTGGTAAGTCAATACTATTGAATAAGATTGTGTTCAATCTTACTAAGCAAGTAACGGAGAGATAATTAAAAAGTAAGTTGCAGTCATGAGATTTAATAATTGGGACTATTTGTCAGTTGACAGTTAGAAAAGTATAAGAGGCTGACAATTTCACTTTGGTCACTTTATGATTTATTGACTTTGTACAATTTGCACCACCCATTGCAGTACAAGTTTCCATCAAATCTCATATTTTCATAATCTTGATCCCGGTTTCTCAGATAAGACTAATAGCTTAAGGCCTATTGGAATCAGGATGGATGAGCAAGTACTATTGTAGGGAACTTGTAGTATTATTTGTAAAAGGTCAATTCCACTAAAGTTCTTTGAGAGGAATTGAAGTTGTTGTAAAAATATGGGATAAGTTGTGATTATTGAAGTATAATCTCCATTTTACTCTTGTTATAACACCACATGGGGTTGGTTTTAATTGTCTCTGCTACAATACCTCCTACACATGGAGTGGGTTTTAACTGTCTGATAAGTAAGCTTTGCAGTGCGGATTAGACAGTCGGACAGGAACCTTGTTTAGTTGTTTATCTGTATAGAGAACCTTGTGGTAGTTGTTTGTTTTCTAAATTTGATTACCTGCAATCTTCACAATGTATGTGGGAATCAATATGTTGAATACAGACTGCGAGTTAAGATTAAAATTGTATTGGAACAAAGATATTGATCTAGACTTTCTTGGCACATCTGTGGCTGGTGGATGGGTCTATGAATGAATTTAACATTGTTCTGGCTGGAACTTTTTATTTATAATTAAAATGTGCTTTAAATGCTCATTAATTTGAATAGTGTTTTGCTTGAGAAGTTTCTGAAACAGGTTTTACTTGATATTATAAATAACACTGTTTAGAGGCCTTGTGGAGAAAACAAAAAGTATTTTAAAACAATCTTACTTTGAGAAGTGTTTCTACAAATTAAGTGAGGATCATTAACCCTTACAGGCTGCCCCGCTAGCTTTTAGCTAGTTCATAATTTTGTTTCAGAGACTTAGAATGTGGTGATATTCTATTATGGCATAAAGTACAAAATTTATAATGTGGTTTGGTACAAACTACAAAAAAATATATATCAAAGAAATTAATAAATCAAAGAGGATATTATTTTCTTTGTTTTGAAGTGGATATTCCAGACTCCTGATACCATCGTTATACATTTGACAGGTCTGATTGGCAACAAAAGGTATTGGTTAAGGTAGTATTGATAGGTGGTAACCGGTAACTAAATGTGTGTGGACATTGAGAGTCACAAAAGTCAACAGTATGCTATAATTGTAACTTAATGTGGACAGTGTTAAGAGCTAATGGACTACCTATTCATGGTACCTTCACAAAGCAAAATGCAGCTGCAATATAGCTTCAAGAGTGTCTGAGAAAAGGAAAGGAATAGTCTTAATCCTATTTTCTGATTGTAGTCCGAACTGTAAGTAATTTTCAAGGTTACAAAATAAAAGCTGTAATTATAATGGACTGCCTCGCTGGTTTAGCGCTTGAGATGCTTGGGTGCCGGCGAAGAGGTTGCGGGTTTGATTCCCGCCGCCCGCCTTGTTTGATTTCTACAGGTGGCCTTGGTGTATCCATGTTTGTGGCGTCCATGCCTGGTTGCGGGACGGTAATTGAGTTGGCCAAAATTGAGGTTATAAAAATGTATATATATATAAATCAATGATTCGTTTGATGTTCCAAAAATCTTATTCATGTGGATTAATTTGTAAAAAGGAAAGTGAATTGTTGCGTTTGACACATTTGGGCAGAGTTGCTGTGTTTGTGCCACAATCTACAATATTAGCAATCATCCTCCTTGGTCCTAATATCCAAGATCATTGTTTTGAATTCCATTTGGAGTGTGTGACAACTGTGTGAAAAGTTTTTACTATCTGAAAAGTAACTTACCCTATCCTGGTTGTTGTATTACTGAGCCCTGACAAGAGTATCAAACTGCCATATGGCGATGCTTTTCCTTTTATGGAATGTGCTATGGGATGCAATTTCTTTTAAATTAGATTAATTTTAATTACTAAAAAATCCAGGAATGCGGTTGAAGTTGTGGTGTAAAACAATAATAATAATAATTCAAATACTAAAGAAATGTTTTATGATTTTGGTCAATTCTATTTTACAATGTGAGATTACAAGTGTATTTCTGAGTGTCTGTTCTATTTAGATATTCAGTTCAGTAAAGTTCGTAACAATTGGATTTAAAATGTTATTAAACAAGTACAGTCTGTTCGTAGTAGTATGATACATTGTATCAGTCTGTTCCATTTGAATATTCATTTCGTGAAGTCTGTCCTGATTGGATTTGCAATATGATATTCTACATCTAATAGTATATTACATTAATTGAATTTTACACAATGTTACATGGTACAGTCTGTAACAAACGTGTTACTATGTGTGGTCTATTGCATTTGGATATTCTGTTCAGTACTGAATACCTTATTATTGGGAGATGTTATTACTGTGCTTCTCACTACTGCTAATCACAGATTCTAGTTTTATTTACAGTATCCACTCCAGCCATAGTAGTATGACAAGAATATCCATAGCTCTCGTAAACATTGAGCTCAGAACTGTTACATGATACAGTCCAACCAAGCTCATCTACAATTTATTGGACTATTGTGCTATGGCTGCACCACATAAATCAGAAGGAAGAAAAGATTTGTCTATTACTGAATAATTGACTTTATTTTGTGTTAGTGAACCTATAAGTTGATTACCTAGTTAATTTGGTTTTGTGAATTAACTTGCAGTTAAATATTTAACATAAATGGAGATGCAAAATTCATTGGCCTTGTTAAGAATTCATACTTAACCGAAGGGTGAATACTTATTAAGATTCTGAATTGGTGAAAATGAAACTTCTAAAGATTGCATCTTAACTGAAGGAGCAAGACTTTAAAATTTGTGATTGCCCAAAGTCAATAATAATAATAGAAAGTTTATTTAAACACAAGCAGAATACAAATACAGCAACTGGTGCTGGTGACGTGTCGAATATGATACCAATCCGAAGGCCTGGAAGCCTAAGATGCGGATCTTTTGATCTAGTTTGGGCTCCAGTCTTTCCACAAATGGAACATTCTTTGGCTGTGTATCATTTATTCAATGTTTTTATATGCGAATGTATTTTGTGGACAGAGGATAAACAAATATCTAAATAATTTTTATTTAATAAAAATTAAATCTGTGTTTTTGGACTTTTTGTCTTCTTGACATTGCATTATTATTATCTTTTGCCTCTTTAAAGTTGTTAGGAGGCGCATAGGTATGCTTTGTTGTTGTCTAGAAAAAGCTATCGACTTTCTTTTTCTGCATCTGACACTTAGTTTGCTATGTTTTGGGTCAGTTGGAAGCCAGTAACGCTTCGCTGAGTTTACTAACTGTGTTAGTTGGAAGCTTATACCTAATGCTTCACTGTAAAAGTTGGAAGCCAGCAACGCTTCGCTGTATGACTTATGAGTACTGCTAACATGCTGAAACGGTTGGAAGCCGGTAACGCTTCGCTGTGTGACTTAAGAGAACTGTTTACCATGCTGAAACGGTTGGAAGCCAGCAACGCTTCGCTGTATGACTTATGAGTACTGCTAACATGCTGAAACGGTTGGAAGCCGGTAACGCTTCGCTGTGTGACTTATGAGAACTGTTTACCATGCTGAAACGGTTGGAAGCCAGCAACGCTTCGCTGTATTACTTATGAGTACTTCTTAAGATATTGAAATGGTTGGAAGCCGGCAACGCTTCACTGTAAACTGTGACTACTACTTAAAATGTGGAAAAGGTTGAAACTTGGAAGCCGGCAACGCTTCGCTGTGTATTATGATGACTACTTAAATTGTTGGAATGGTTGGAAACCATTCACACGTTACCTCAGTTTTAATTGGAAGCAACTATGTTTCACTGTGCTTTTATATCTACTTTGAAAACCACGTCGACTTGGTTTGAATTTGTTGAAAGCTTTTATGCTTTGCTGTGGATCTTTATTCTCTGAAAACTTAATAACTGAATTGAGTTTTAACGTGAAAGCTCTTATGATTTGCTATGTCATGTCTTTGATTGTTGAAAACTTGATATCTGATTTGAGTTTAAACTTGGAAGTTCTTATGCTGACTGACTGCGTGTTTTATATGACGAAAATTGACGCTTGATTGGAGTCGGAAGCGGCTATGCTTCACTATGTGCTCTTATATGTTGAAAACTTAACAGTTTAACTTCTATGCTCTAACTGGTGTGTCGTTATGCTTGCATGCCTGCTATTTGTGGTTTTATACTGAGAATTCTGAGCTTTATTACACCTTAAAGCTGGATTGTATTTCACTCATCGGTATCAGTGGATTTTATTATAGTTTGATGAGAGGAGAGTTCAACACGCGCGAGAACGCGCTTTTTGTCAGAATGGCCGTGTCGGGGGATGAGTAATCCTTTGTGTGTAAACGCCTGACCAGTGCTAATCTGTGATGGCTCAGACAGCTAACAGCTGTGCCTATACTCTATGAATCAGTAGTACGATTTCCCGCCATTATGGGGGTCATCGTCCGTGCCGCTGTGCACACTGATAATTAATAAAATATAATCAAAGAGACTGCGCTCGAACTAAATAACACTAGATTATCCGACATATATATGTATACATAATATATATAAGTAATTAGTATAGGATACTTTAACTACAAATATTATTATTATTACATGTTATTATTGTTATAGTCTAGTTGTATTCGTTACATATAAAAGATATAGATAGATACGTAGCTCATTTTAACAGGTTTTCTGTGGAGATATAGTCTAAGTTGAGAAGGAATTTTTTGACGACCCTCTTACACACAAAGCGGGATTTGTTGCTTAATATTTCGCATGCTTTACAGACTTTGTTATATATACAATATTGTAATAGTTGGAGATTTTAATTTATTCTCTTGTAATAATACTGTCTGTAGCTATTATGAATATTTTGTGGCCTTTTGTGAACTCGTCCAATGTAACGAGATTCCAAACTGTAACAATAGACAGCTGGACCTAGTGTTGAGCGGGCGCGGTGGTGTGGCGGTGCGCGCGGCTGACGAGGCGCTGCTGCCCGTCGACGCCTATCACCCGCCGCTCGCCATCGCCGTTGCGGCTGCGTCCACGCCCCGCGCGGCCTTTGCCTCTGTCATACCTCGCTTGCCAGCCGAAACTACATCTAAACAGTGGAATTTTAGTAAAGCTAACTTTCCACTGCTATATAGCGGTCTTAGTAATATAGATTGGAGCGAAACTTACAGTTTATGTGATCCTGATTTGGTTTTAAATAGTTTCTATAGTAAGTTCAATAGTGTTTTCGATGCGTGCGTTCCTCTCAAAAAGCAATCACCAAAGGATCACAGAAATATTAGGGGTTAAAGTATGAAATTGCCGTTTTATTGCAATAGGTTCTTTGAATTGACATAGAATCTTCATGGTTTGAGGTTTTCGAATGAAACTTTTTCAAATGGTTTCTATGATGTTCTTTTTTTAAAAAATGTGAAACATTTGAATATCGAATATTGAATATCAACAAGGCAACACAAGTTTCAACACGCGTTTCTTTCTGCAGATCAGTCAAAAGATGAGGCACCCATTTTTCGTATTTTTTTATTTTATTGATTTGACGCAAGTGAGTCAATATTGTGGGTAAGGTAACGTTAAACCATGCCGCTAATTCCTGGGTAGTTTGACTAGGGTCGGCTTCCACTATCTCTCTTAATTCATCGTTATTCACCTGTGTGGGCGGTCTTCCTCGTGGCTCGTTCTTTAAGTCGAAATTTCCATCACGAAAGCGTTTAAACCAAAATCGCACGGTGCGTTCATTAGTAGACCCCTCTCCAAACGCAGCATTGATATTGCGGGCTGTTTCTGCCGCGTTAGTTCCGCGTCGGAACTCGTATTCAAAAATCACTCGAATTTTCGCAGTATCCATCTTTCTTGTCTAAATTGAATAACAAAAACAATTGAAAGTCGATAATCAAATGTTTCACATTTTTTAAAAAAAGAACATCATAGAAACCATTTGAAAAAAGTTTCATTCGAAAACCTCAAACCGTGAAGATTCTATGTCAATTCAAAGAACCTATTGCAATAAAACGGCAATTTCATACTTTAACCCCTATTATTTATCCAGTGTGGTATACAGGTGACATAATAAGAAATATTAAAGAAAAATATACACTACATAAGTTGCATAAGACGAGTAAATCACGTAGTGATTATGAGGCATTCGCTAGGAGCAGAGCAAAAGTGAAAGCGGAAACGGCGCTTGCCCATGACCGGTATCGGGAGCGGGTTCAAAACCACCTGGCATCGGACCCTAAAGCTTTCTGGAACTATATGCGGTCAAAAAGGGGTAACCTGAACCAGCATAGATTAATAAAGAACGGAAGAGCGCTCTCAGCTCAAGAATGCGCTGAAGAGTTCGCACAGTACTTTTATATTCAGTATATAACTCAAATTCACCTAAACTGAATGCTCGAGCGGCGAGTGCGGCTCGAGCGGCTCGTGGCACGCGGGCGCACGTCGCGGCGCTGGAGCTGCAGGACGTGCGGCGTGCGCTCGCTCGTCTGCCCGCAAAGCGTTCTGTTGGACCGGACGGTATACCACCCTTCCTGTTCAAAGACTGCCGCAGAGTATTGGAAGAGCCCTTGCTGCACATTTTTAACGTCTGCTTAGCGGCCGCCAAGTTCCCAGAGATTTGGAAGCTTACAAGAGTCGTGCCAGTGCCCAAGGGTCGCGGTGGTCCGGAACCCAGTGACTATAGGCCTGTGGCGGTCTTATGTACTCCTGCGAAGGTCTTTGAATCGGCTGTACACCAGTGTTTGTACACGCAAGTAGGTGCGCAGCTGTCTGATGCGCAGCACGGCTTTCGCCCTGCGCGTGGGACAGCAGGGAATCTTCTTCATTTAATGACACGCCTATTGCCAGCAATGGATACCGGGGTCCAAGTTGATGTCGTCTATTTAGACTTTAAAAAGGCATTCGACACAGTCGATAACGATGTGCTTCTTATAAAGTTAGCCGACGCGGGATGCTCATCACATACCCTATCTTTCTTTGCTAGTTATTTGAAAGATCGACGCCAGTTTGTCGACTGTGGTGGATGCCAATCAAAGCCCTACTATACTAGATCAGGCGTGAGTCAAGGTAGTAATTTGGGACCGCTGCAATTTGTCTTAATGATCAATGATTTACCAGATGTAGTTTTAAATTCAACCTGTCTCTTATTTGCTGACGATGTGAAACTAATATTTGAGATAAAAGATATAGCAGATCACGATAAACTGCAGCAGGATATACATAGGGTTGTCCAATGGAGCCTGGAGAATAAGCTCTATTTCAATTTAGCGAAGTGCTCAGTAATAACATTCAGCCGTGCACGAGCCCCACATCACTATCCTTATCAGATAGACGGGATGCTTCTGCAGCGCGTCGCAGAAGTAAAAGATTTAGGCGTCCTCTTTACCCCGGATTTGAACTTCAAGCAGCACGTCACTGATGTATGTAAAAAAGCGTACCGTAATCTAGGGTTCCTACTGCGACAGGCAAATGCGTTCACGAATATCGGCGCCTTACGTGTCTTGTTTGAAGCACTGGTAAGAAGCCATTTTGAATGTAACGCGGCTATTTGGTCTCCAAGGGAGGCTAAATACAAAGCTATGATGGAAAAAATACAAAATAAATTTATAAGGTTCCTTTACCTTAAGATGTATGGTGTATATCCAGGATATCCGCTTCTATATCCTACTCTGTTTTTACTCGGTATGGTTGGGTACAATCAACTGGAGGTGAGGAGGGAAGTGTCGCTCGCCACGTATTTACTTAGAGTATTACGTGGTGGGCTGCACAACCCGGCTGTCCTCCAATGGATCCAACTGTCCGTGCCGGACGAGTACTGCGCCCGGCGGCGGCGGCCGCGGCTGCTGGTGGTGCCGCGCGCGCGTACTAACCTGCTCCGTGACGCGCCGCTCACGCATGCCTTGCGCACGCTCAACGCGGTTGCTGATCATACGGACTTATTTGTATGCACTCTGGACGAGTTCACAAAAGCCTCGATATGCATTTTGGGTTCTAGTTTAAGTAAATAGATTTTAGTATGTATTAAAGTAGATCTGAATAGAATTAAGATTACAAACTAAATTAGCGCATCTGTCGTATTAGGCTTGTCCTGTAAAGATAGTTGTAAGAAATTGAAATAAATTAATGAAAGGACCTCTGTATTGTGTAAAACTGAGCAAAATTTGTTCGATACTGTGGAATACGATAAATGACAAATTTTCGTCTGTTCGAGATAGTAGCGGGGGGGTCAATTTTGTGTTGCTTCAGGACTAAGGAAATTATATATAACTGTCGAACTGTAAGGACCGAGTATTCCTTGTATAAATTTTTTGTTGGGTATCTAAAACTTTTAAAATTTATAACTTTTATAACAGCCCTTTGAGCCCTTTCTAGTTTTAAAAGAGTAGTCTTTTTTGCGTTACCCCAAGTAACTATGCCGTACGACAGGATTGACTGGCATAGCCTATAGTATATACTTCTGATGGTGTCGGTGTCTCCAATATGTCTCACTTTTTTAAATATACATATGAGTTTTCTCAGTTTAGTGGAAAGCATTTCGATCTGTAACTTCCAGTTAAGATTTCTGTCTAATATCACGCCAAGGTATTTGATATGTGTGACAGGCGTAAGTACGGGACATGAGCATGTTGGATTATCAGAGCAGGAGTGTGCCTTAATAGAGAAGTTTGATGGTTGCTGGTTTTTAACTATACTAAATGTTATGTATTTAGTTTTATCTAGATTAAGGGTTAGTATATTATCATCAAGCCACTCCAATGTAGTGCGAAAACCATCCTTGGCGAACCTTTTCACGTCATCCCAAGTGGGTGCATCAAACAACAGGACTGTATCATTAGCAAAAGTAATTATCCTGGCATTGTCCAGCCTAGTTTCACATAAGTCATTAATGTAAACCAGGAACAATGTCGGGCCCGTCACAGAACCTTGTGGCACTCCATAATGTACGTTTTCATAATCACTATTGACGTCACCCATCCTAACACTCTGTACTCTGCCTGTCAGATAACTACGGAAAAGCTCTAGAGGAGTTCCTCGTATACCGGCGCATTCTAGCTTGCTTAAAAGTATGGGGATAGAGACGGTGTCAAACGCCTTTGCGAGGTCAAGGAATATTCCAAGGCACTTATTTTTCGTATCTAGTTTCTTGGCAATATGTACAACGAGGTCGTCGATAGCATCCGTTGTCGATATGTTTTCTCTAAAACCATACTGATTGTCGGAAAAGAATCCATTACTTTTAAGGTAATTGACAAGTCTTGAGTTCATGGCCTTTTCTATAATTTTAGCAACAGTTGGAAGAAGCGAGATCGGCCTATAGCAAGTGACACTGTCCCTATTCCCAGACTTAAACACGGGTATTACTACTGATCGCTTTAGGATGTTTGGGAAAATACCAGAATAGAAGCAGGCGTTGCACAAGTGTGAGATAGGAATGGCGAGAATATTTCTAGCCATCTTTATGAGGATCGAAGATAGCCCATCCCAACCGGAGGATGACGAGTTTTTAAGCGACGTTATTATTTTATTTATTTCATGGGGGGTGGTTGGTAGTAATACAATTGAGTTCAATGGTTTTGATTTCAGTCTGATGGATGCTGCTAATGTGGCCTCATTACCTTTAGATCGTGTTAAAACATCCTTAGCGAGTTTACTTCCTACATTTGCAAAGTACTGATTTACAGACAAAACGGATTCTTTTTGTGAGCTTCTGGTTTTTAGAAGTTCATACCCTGTGTGCTTACTTGAGTTTAAGTTGCATATTTGTTTGATAGTTTTCCAAGTGTTTTTTATATTATTTTTGTGTTTTGCTATTTCTGCTTTATGATATTCATTTTTTAGGTTTTGAAGGAGTCGGTTACAGTGGTTACGGTACCTTTTATACGTGATAAGTGTGATAAGATTTCCTGGGTTTCTTTTATGCTTTTGATGTAATTTGTTTCGCCATTTTATACAGCGTATTACGCCACGACTTATCCACGCCCAATAGGGCGATCTCATGGAGACCATCTCCCCCTCCCACCAAGCTTACTATAGAGTAGCTAGGGCACTTCGGGTAGACGCGATCACTCACACACCACCTCTGGCCCGCACCGATGGCACTACCACCTTCGAGGACGATGAAAAGGCCGAGTGTTTCGCCGACAGCATTGAGTCTCAATGCTCACCCAGCACTCAGCAGTGCGACCCAGCTCACGTAGGTATGGTCGAGGAGGACGTCCGTAAAAAGACCTCCCTCCCTCTCCCAACCGACGACGATCTCATTGCGGTTACCACGGACGAAATTCAGTTTTTCATCAAAAGACTGAAACGTAAAAAGGCCCCAGGAGCAGATGGTATTGCCAACCTAGCGCTCAAGATGTTCCCCATTCAGGTGCTAACCTTGTTAGCGCTCATCTTCAATGCATACTTTGACCGCTGTCACTTTCCTCGTCATTCCTCACCAATTTGGCTTTCGGGCAATTCACTCTTGCCCTCAGCAAGTCCACCGCATAGTAGAGTACATTCTGAGCGGGTTTTACCCCAGGCGCGAAAAGACGGTAGCCGTCTTCTTCGATGTCGCCAAGGCCTTCGACAAGGTCTGGCACGCCGGGCTCATCTACAAGCTATACGAGCTGGGTCTCCCCGACCGACTTTTCCGCGTCATAGACTCCTTTCTGAAGGACCGCTCCTTCCGTTTTAGACACGAGGGCGTACTCTCGTCCCCCCGCCCACTCAGAGCCGGGGTCCCGCAAGGCTCCGTGCTCTCCCCCCTCCTGTACATTTCGTACACTAACAACATCCCCATCCCCGGCAATGGGGTCCAACTGTCGCTGTTCGCCGACGACACCGAGTCTGCAAGAGTCGGCAGATGTCAGCCATCCTGAGTAGGCTTCAATCCGCGGTCGATGAGCTCGGTGCCTGGTTCAGGCTCTGGCGAATCGAGGTCAACCCGGAGAAGAGCACCGCGATCTGCTTCGACCATAAGCTCCGCCGCGGTCCCGCCGACTGCCCTATCCGCATGCTAGGTACCCCAGTCCCCTGGCGAACCAACGCCAAGTATCTAGGTGTCACCCTAGATAGGAGGGTGACGTTCAGGCCACACATCCGGAAGGTGACCCGGACCGCCCGTTTTTACTTAGGCCGCCTATCCTCCATGATAGGCCGACACAGTAGGATGTCCCCTAGGAACAAGCGAACGCTCTATAAGGTTTGCATTCGTCCCGTGCTGACTTACGCGGCACCCGTCTTCGCCCACGCGGCCCCCACTGTCATGTACGAACTTCAGAAAGTCCAAAACCTCTTCATACGCAGGGCACTGAACGCTCACTGGTGCGTCAGAAATGCCGACCTACATCGGGACATGGATATTCCAACTATCCAGCAGTTCATCAAATCTCTCTCAGAGACGTTCTTCAGCACGGCTGAAGTACACCCCAACCCCCTTATCCGCCAAACAGCGGACTACACACCGCCCACGACGAACCCCCGTTACCTGGTGCACAGGCCCAGGAACGCCCTCGTCGACCCGCCCGATCAACTTTCATCTGATCTGGACCGCTTACTAGAGGCCCAGTCCCAGTCAGACGTAGCCCCCGCCCCCGCCAGTGTCCCCGCTAGTGGGGACACCTCTCTCTCACCTAACCGCGGTCACTATGTGACGAACTGTTCAAAGCGGACGCTCCCCTAGGGAGCTCCGCTGCGCGCCCTCCTCGGCATCGAGGTGGGTCGCTCCCGATGTCGGTTTAGGGGTCCTAAGGACCCGTGCTGTTATGCATGAGCATTCACCACCTCCCTCCCCCGTGTCCTCCTTTGTAGGGCTAAAAAAAAAAAAAAAAACGTCGCCAGGCGATTTTTGAGATATTCGACATTTCAGCTCTACTACAATGGGTCGAGACCTGAAGTTATAGTAATACCACTCGCTAACTGTGAAGAAAAAACATCGTGAGCAATCTGAGTGTCTGGGGTGAGGCACCTAAAACCGTTTTTAGGGTACCGTACCCAAAGGGTAAAAACGGGACCCTATTACTAAGACTTCGCTGTCTGTCTGTCTGTCTGTCCGTCCGTCCGTCCGTCCGTCCGTCCGGCCGTCCGTCCGTCCGTCTGTCCGTCCGTCTGTCTGTCCCCAGGCTGTATCTTAAGAACCGTGATAGCTAGAGAGTTGAAATTTTCACAGATTATGTATTTCTGTTGCCGCTAAAACAACAAATACAAAAAACAAAACAAAATAATTATTTAAGGGGGGCTCCCATACAACAAACGTGATTTTTTTGCTGTTTTTTTTATCTTTATGTCTAATTATATAGATAATGGTACGGAACCCTTCGTGCGCGAGTCCGACTCGCACTTGGCCGGTTTTTTTTAATAAAACTAACCATAAGTTACGCTGTCATTTACTATCGCCCAATCAACGTTCACGTCGCCGTCGTCACGCATGGCGCACAGAATGAACCAATCACAGAATGATGTACTCTACAGCATATCTTGCGGTCATTTTATTGGTAAAGACTAGTCGAGAGGACTTGGACCGTTTTTGAGTGTGAATTTTATAGGAAGAAATACTTGTATGGTTTTATTATTCGTAGGCATACAGACAATGAGTGTTAGAACATAATTGATACTTCTTGTCTAATGTTTTTTTTTCTTTCCAATATCTCTGTAACAACACATTTATTACAATCGGAACACGGGCGTGGGCATGCAGTTGCTAAAATATCCTTTAAAAACATCAATGATGGCTATCCACGACACAGGCTCGGCCTAGTGTGGACGAGAGTCCATAGTAGCACTGTTTTGCTCACGCTTACTTGTGATTGTGACTCGCTTTTCTCGATCTGTCAACCGGTGCTGACTATGAAGTGCATATTCTACATCTACCCGTCACCCACGACACAGGCTGCGCCTAGTGTGGGAGTCGCCATCGACCATGATTATTGTAATCTTTTCTTATAAATAAACATATTTTTGTTTATTTTTTTATTTTTACTTAACTAATAAAAAGATGTAGTAAATATGTGTAGTGTTTAAACAAGAACTTTTTAACCAAATGACGCGACACAGTTGTCGTTTTCGCCTAAACCCAAGTGCCACTTACCGTGATTCAAAAAATCAAAATCAAAATTTTTTATTCAAAGTAGCACAGAAACAGAAACTGCGACTTAATGAACGTTGAACTAGGTGTCCATTTCAAAATCTAGATCATTTTGGAGAAAAAATGGACAAAAAAACTCTAAACTTAGTCTTTTCAAGTCCTTAATTTACAGGATTTATATAAATGTTCTAAAACTCATGCATTGAACTGGCTTTAATTCCAGATATCATTGTCATCTAAATAATATTTAATGTTATAGTAGGTAGCTTTTTTGGCACAAAGTGTGCTTCACACATTTTTTGAACCGCGTTTCTGGCAAGCCTATTACATCCTCAGGGATCTTATTGTAGAAACGTATACAATGCCCCATAAAGGATGTATTAACTTTTGCCAGCCTAAATTTTGGGAACGAAAGTTTGTCTATTTCTAGTATTTACATTGTGTTGGCTACCTACAGTTTTAAAGTCATTGATATTTTTTCTAACGTACATAATATTTTCATAGATATACTGACTAGCAACTGTTAGGATGTTAGTTTCTTTAAAGAAATCTCTTAACGAATCTCTATTGCCTAGCTTATATATGAATCTGATCGCTCTCTTCTGCAGGACGAAGATGGTCTCAATGTCTGCTGCCTGACCCCACAGTAGTATACCATAGGACATAATACTATGGAAGTAACTAAAATAAACAAGCCTAGCAGTTGCGACATCAGTTAGTTCCCGGATTCTTTTAACTGCGTACGCTGCATTTGCCAATTTTCCTATATGAGGACCCCATTGAAGCTTTGCATCAATTGTGATACCCAGAAATACAGTTTCTTCTACAAGGTTTAGTTTATCATTCCCCAATATAACATTGCTGTCAACCATTTTGACATTTGGAAGTGTGAATTTTATACATTTTGTCTTTTTTGAATTTAATAATAAGTTATTAGAAGTAAACCAATATAGTACCTTAGAGAGAGCATTATTTGTATCCGCAAGGTCATTTTCTTGTCTCTTAATCTTAAAAATAAGTGACGTGTCATCTGCAAACAATACTATCTCTGACATGTTTTGAACCATGAACGGCAAATCATTTACATATACGAGGAAAAGGAACGGCCCCAAAATAGATCCCTGTGGCACTCCCATCTTAACCTCCGACCCTGATGATTTAGTCCTATTTATGTCAGCTTTTTCAACCCTCCCTTCTAAATATGATCTCATAAGTTTTAAGTTTTTCCCATTTATTCCGTAGTGTTTTAATTTTAAGAGAAGTGTTTTATGGTCTACGCAGTCAAATGCCTTCGACAAGTCACAGAAAACACCTATAGCATCCTTCCGATCCTCCCATGCACTAAATATATGTTTAACTAATGTGACACCAGCATCCGTCGTAGACCGCCCTTGCGTGAAACCGAATTGCTCAATATGAAAAAGTGGATAATTAATAAAGTGTGTAAGTAGCTGACCTAGAACTATTTTCTCGAATATTTTACTCAAAACGGGTAGAACCGAGACTGGTCTGAAATTTGTGGGATCTTGACTGTCGCCACTTTTAAATAAAGGAACGAGCCTACTATATTTCATTAGGTCAGGGAATGTACCCTCATCTAATCATTTGTTAAAGATTCTGGCCAAATGGGGTGCTAGGACATCGATTACTGAGCTAACTATTATTACTGACATACCCCACAGGACTTCAGTTTTTTTAAGATTTAGCTTTTTAAACGCTTTATTCACGGTATGATCTTCAATATAATCAAACGAAAAATCGTGATCGCAGGGAGGGACATTATCTTTCAAAATACTTTCTGCAAGATCAGGAGATGAATCTAAAGGAGCCGTAGTTATAATTGGAACATTTGTAAAGAATTATTCAAAAGCCGCGGCAACGTCTTCATTTGACGTTATTAATTTATTATCTATCGTAAGCGAAAATTCGCGGTCCGCTGATTTGGATTTACCGGTTTCTTTATTTATTATATTCCAAATGGTTTTAGATTTATTAGACGATTTAAGAATTTTGGCTTTTATATGCTCGCATTTAGCTTTGTGGCAGACGGCCCTAAATAATTTTGAATATAATTTAACATACTGTAGAAAACTAGGGTCATATGTGTATGTCTTTTACTCATATAGTGAATAAAGTGTGTCCCTACTTTTCCGGATGCCGGCAGTGGCCCATTCACTAAATTCTACCTTATTTCCTTTCGATGATAGCTTTTTCAATTTAAAAACTTTTTCAAAACTATCTGAAACGACCTTAAAGAAATCTCCATAATGGGCATTAGCATTGATGGTTTTATTTTTTTCGGTATGTAAACTACTTTGTAAATCAGTTTTAAATAATTCAAATTTTTTTGTTGTCATGGGCCTGTAAAGTATTAAAGTATGTTCTGATTTTTTAAAATCTGATTCAAAGTGTACAATTTGACCACTGTGGTCTGACTTTAAGCAATTTATTGTAGAATAGTGCGAAAATTCACAGTCACAGTATACATTATCAAGACAGGTAGGTGGCTGTGATTTCGGTAATCCTAGTGGGCTCTAAGAAAATATTAACTAAATTAAAAGACTTGAAAATAAGTTTTAATTTAGTATTTAACGTGGAATCTACCAGCAAGTCGATATTAAAATCTCCACAGACTATAAGGTTCTTGCTACTACTTGAAGCTACATTTAAGACATCCTCTAGTACTGATTCAAATAAACTGTAGTCACTGGCGGGGGGCCGGTATACGCTTACTACAATGTGCTTAGCCAGTTCAACACATGATAGCTCAAGATTAATTGACCAACTGCATAAAAGTGGATACTCGGGGCTGCTCGAACTCCTCCGAAACGGCTTCACCGATTTTCATGAAATTGTTTGTGTATCTATACTTGGTAAGTCTGAGAATAAGTTAGGCTAATGAATATGGCAAAACATCGTTTGCGGGGTCAGATAGTATTTAATAAAATCCATTAAGCGTAAAGTCTACTCAATAAGGAAATTGGGCATATATATTTTATAATAAAACTCTCCATTTACCCTATGATAGAGAAGCTCTATCAGATCATTTAAAGAAACTCTACTCATTAAGGCAATATTGATCCATATGGCTGAAAATTTAAGCGATATGGCTACGGGGCCATTCATTTATTTATTACTTATGTAAGACGATGTAAGGGTGGTGGGGGGTCGACCTTACCTATTTTTTTCTTACAAGGGGATGGGATGGGGTTAAAAATCACCAAAATTGTCTTACGTAATAAATGAATGACGCCTACGACATGCGACCTTTTAGACGGCTAAATTTCAGCGACATTGGCCGGCTACGATGTGGCAACACTGAACAGTGTGCGTAATACAATTAGTGAATGGGCAACCTCGGGTATCCGGAAAAGTAGAGACACACTTTATGAACTGTATGACAAAAAGACTTATACATATGACACCAAATTCATACAGCACGTCAAAAAATATTCCAAATTATTTAAGGCCGTCTGCCATAAGGCTAAATGCGATCATATAAAGAATAAAATCTTACAGTCACCGAATAAAATTAAAACAATTTGGACAATAATAAATAGAGAAACGGGTAAAACAAAATTAGGAGACCGAGATATTTCGCTTAAGATTGATGACAAAATAATAACGACAAATTAAGATATCGCTGCAGCATTTGAACAGTTCTTCACTAATGTTCCAATCGTGACTACAGCTCCGTTAGACTCGTCACCTGATCGTGCAGCAACATTACTAAAAGACCATGTCTCCTCGTGCGAACACGATTTCTCATTTAATTACATTGAGCCCCATAACGTTCTTAAAAAATTTAAATTATTGAATCTTAAAAAAACGGAGGACTTGTGAGGTATATCAGTAAAAATTGTTAGTTCAGTGATCCATGTCCTAGCTTTACCGTTAGCAAAAATTTTCAATAAATGTGTAGATGAGGGAGTATTTCCGGACCTCATGAAATATAGTAGACTAGTACCCTTATTTAAAAGCGGTGATAAACACGATCCAACCAATTTTAGGCCCGTCTCAGTACTACCAGTATTGAGTAAAATATTTGAGAAGGTCATCTTAGATCAATTACTTACGCATTTCAATAATTACCAACTCTTTCATAGCCAGCAATTTGGTTTTACTAAAGGGCGGAATACAACAGACGCCGGAGTTATGTTACTTAAGCATATTTTCAGCGCGTGGGAGGATCGCAAGGATGCAGTAGGCATATTTTGTGATTTATCAAAAGCATTTCATTGTGTAGACCACGAAACGCTACTGATAAAGTTAAAACACTACGGAATAAAGGGTGCAGGTTTAGATCTTTTAAGATCGTATTTAGAAGGAAGGGTCCAATAAGCAGACGTAAATCGTATTAAATCCTCGGGTTCACTTGTAAAAATAGGAGTCCCGCTATCTTAGGGCCGCTCCTTTTCCTAGTCTATATAAATGATTTACCGTTTATGGTACAAAAAATGTCTGAGATAGTGTTATTTGCTGATGACACGTCACTTATTTTTAAAATAAGGAGACAAGAAAATAATCTTGACGATGCAAATAATGCTCTCTCCCAAGTACTAGATTGGTTCACAGCAAATAATCTGCTGCTAAATTCTAAAAAGACGAAATGTATAAAGTTTTCCTTACCTAACGTACGAGTAGTTGAGAACAACATAGTAATTGGACATGAAAAACTAGAATTTGTAGAATTTGTTGGGCATCACAATCGATGCAAAACTACAATGGGGTCCACATATTGTAAAATTAGCACACAGACTTAGCTCTGCAGCATATGCAGTGAAAAGAATTAGGGAACTCACTGACGTTGCAACTGCTAGGCTTGTTTATTTTAGTTACTTCCATAGTATTATGTCCTACGGTATACTACTATGGGGCCGGGCAGCAGACATTGAGACTATCTTCATCTTGCAGAAGCGAGCCATCCGATTTATTTACAAGTTAGGTAGTAGGGATGCGCTAAGAGATTTCTTCAAAGAAACCAACATCTTAACAGTTGCATGTCAATACATTTATGAAAATATTATGTACGTTAGAAAAAATATCAAAGACTTCGAAAATGTTGGTGGCCACCATAATGTTAATACTAGAAATAAACATAAATTGTCATTTCCACTATTTAGACTTGCAAAAGTTAACACATCCTTTATGGGGCACTGTATAAGTTTCTACAACAAAATTCCTCAAGATATATTAGAGTTACCTCCAACGCGATTTAAAAAATGTGTTAAGCACATTCTGTGCAAAAAGGCTTACTATAACATCAAGGATTATTTAGAAGACAAAGATGTTTGGCATTAAACAGTAGATTAATATTATTTAAAGGACGATTGTGACTAGTGTTCAACACATTCATGACTAATATTTTAAGTTGAAAACTCTGTTAATTAATTTAAAACGTGTTTTGAAAAGAATAAATGTGGAGTTTCTTTGTTAGCTTCTTCTCCACATAATCCATTAATTGTGAAACTAACAACTTTGACGTTCATTAAGTAAACATTCTGTTTTTACAATGAATAAAAATATTTGTATTGAATTGAATTGAATTTCATTTAAATTAAAAATTAAATGCCTAACACATTATAATCTTATTTAAAAAACTTACCGAACATTCCTTGAACACCATCGTATAATTAAGGATATATTAATGGAAATTATATAAAAATTATAGCAATGAGTTTTATATCGATAACAAATAAGTTTCCAATGCGTTTTACAATGAAATTATAAATATTTTTTTACCTGTAATGACCTTCTTATGGGTTCGTTCTTTATAAGGCCAAAATGTTCCTCAGAAGGCCAAACTAACAATTATTATCTAAGACATCCTTTTTTATATTTAATAGAATACCTAAGAGACACTACAGACTAAGTTCTCTAATTATTACGAACTTATAAAGGTATATAATCAATCTTGTAGTCAAAAATATTTAAAACCAACCATTCCTAAAATTTAAAAAACGAAAATATAAGAAAGTAATAACTTAAATTCGGAAACCAACTTATAAACTAAAAAGGGTAATTTTGGATATTTTTATCACAATTTGAGCATAAAAATGCGAGAGCTTTTTTAGTGAGACCAACACACTCCTCGTGATACCACTTTTGACGTTGGCAACATTGCCTCATGACTTCGATTCTACACTCACCACGTGCGTGGCAGTACTATGTATTTTTTTTCTTCACCTTCTGCACTTTTCTTATCTTACAACCTTTCTTTCTTTCAATCCTTTGCTTTCTTTTTTCACTCTTTTGCTGTTTTGTTGTGCTTTTCTTTTCAGCAATTTTATGGAATCATTTTTATTCTTTTTTTGTTTACTTGTCGTTTGCTTCAACTCATCCTTTATTTCTTCATTTTTAAATAATTCTGTAACTATTCTTTGTCCTTTATAATTAATAGCTTTTTGTCGTGGACGAGTAGAATTTATCTTAGCGTAGTTTGGAGTAGGCAAAAAAGTATGAAATGATTTTTCCTGTATTAGGTTAATTAACGGCTCGTCATCATCCGAAGATCTAGAGGGACTTATCTCATGACTGTTTTGTTGATTCTTTTGTACTGCTCCCATGGCACGTCTTAAACTATCTTCACACCATGTACTACCCCTTTTTCTAGCTTTTGATGCTGACATTCTTGAAATCTGAAATTATGCGTGTAAAATTTAAACACAAACAGGTGTTCGTTTTATTCTTATAGCTATATTTGTAGATATGACCTTCTCAAAAAATAAATTTAAAGGTATAACTTTAATATAATTATTTTGAAGTACTTAAATCTCTATTTAGTCTAGGTAAGTTAGAAAGATAAATAATAATATAAATAATGACATTATATCATTGAACATCTCTTCACCTTTCCCGGTACGTATTTATAAGTAAAAACAAAGTGTTCATATTTTCATTAGTAGGTACCTAAATGTTACTAGTAAGGCCCATGTACCCTAGCAAGGCCAACCGTCAAATTTTTGAATGGCCTTATAAGGAACCACCCATATTGTATTAACTAAAATAGAAGCAAATTTATTATATTTTTTCTTCAGTACCACAAAACATCCTTATATAACAATTTACAGTAAATAGAATACGATAATAATAGGTTATTCACTTAAAAACTTACCTTTAGCTGAGCGCGCGAATCACAATTTTAACGTCGCTGACCGAAGTCTATAAAGCGAGGGACCGCACACTGACAAAATAGCAACGCGAGCCACTCGCCGCCGAGTCTGTGTCCTTGAGTTTGATGGAGCATTGTGTGAGTGGAAGGAATTTGATCACGTGACTATAAATATTACTTTTTTTATAGTTGGCCTTCAAAGGAGCATGGCCTTCCATGGTCCACCCGCCTTAGTTTTGAACTTACGTACGATTTCGCATACAATGTACGACGTTAAATCGCAAACTATTTATTTTCGCAGTGCGCAGGTTGTAGTGTATTTCTGTTTTTCACAGAATTGCGATATTTTTGCGCTTAGCCTAAAAGACATTATCTCTCGAACCGTAATAGAAGCTATTTGAAAGGTTTACAAAATTATGTCGTTATTATGGCGGATTGCGCAATAAATTAACAAGTTCCTATTCAATCTGGCTCAATAGTAAAACAGTAATACACGAAATGATCAATTGGTCAAACTTGGTAAAATTCAAAAACATAAAGTAAAAGTCATGGATAAAGTGAAAAAACATCCTTCAAAATACGCAGTAAACTGAATCTAAAAGTTTTTAACACTAAATGGCCCTGTATTCTTTATCGCAGTTTTGTGTATCGGTTCCTTTTTTCCACTGTGGTATCGGTAATGCCTTGAAGATGCCTTTGCAAAGAATTTAATTTCTAATGGATCGCGTCACAGATCTTGACCAAATGTTTACGGGACCAGGTTTAGGGTAGCGCCTTTCTAACAAAATAAGAATTAAATCTGACAACTTCATACGCATGTAAAGTTGAATGTGCTCACTACTTCAGGAACAATAAGATTATTTTACATTCCCCAGGGCGTTGCAGTGGCCACGGTTGTGCCGATCGCGGGAACGGTCGCCGTGACGGTGAACCGCGGCGTGTGCCGCGATTGGCAGCACGGCACTACACGGAACACCGCCGAGGCGACCGTCGGCGCTGTCTGCGCCATCGGTGGCGGCCTCGTCGGTATGTTTTTATGGTGCCGTACCCGAAGGTTGCCAAACGGGACCCTATTACTAAAACTTCACTGTCCGTCGGTCTGCCTGTCTGTCCGTCTATCTGTCTGTCTGTCTGTCACCAGGCTGTATCTCATGAACCGTAATAGCTAGGCAGTTGTAATTTTCACAGATGATGTATTTCTGTTGCCGCTATAACAACAAATACTAAAAACAGAATAAAATAAATATTTAAAGGGGGCTCCCATACAAAAAACTTTGTCTTAAGTCAGCGCTCGACATCTAGCAGCCATCTATGTAACCTTCACAGCGCCGATGTCATGTCAATAAATTATATTCTTTTTATTGCACTAACCCGTGCTGAGGACACTTTTTAAAAACCTATTTAGAGGCTAAAAATTCCACCCATTTTTAGCCTCTAAATAGATTTTTAAAAATATGTTAATAAATGTCAATGTTTAACGCTTCTTGTTGATTTCTATAGATGGCGCTGTTCTCATAATCGATCTTTGTCTAATGTTCTAATAATGGCACGGAACCCTTCGTGCTGTTATAATCAATCCTAGTATACAGTAAATTGAGGCAAGCAAATTAATATTATATAAAACTGTTCGCACTCTTGTTTTCGAGTAGTCAACCCAAAACCTCCGTCCGACAAACATGTCATCTTAGAATTGTATTCCTGTAGTCCTTGTGGGTGCAGTGAATAAAACTCTTTTTGTAGCAGTAACAAAATCTTTTTTTTAAAAAGGACCCGCGGGCCGCCATCCTAACAAATTCTAGTGTCAGAAGTGGGATCTCAGGAAAATCGCTAAGTACTGAGATTTTAGGTGTTAGGCGTATCGCAAAAACGGACTTCCCGCCTGACAACCTTTTTTTATGGCTCCGTGGATGTAAGGTCTTTTTAGACAGTCTCAGTGGTCGACGATAAGTTTTGGGCATCCGCTTAAGCCCGCATCGCTGCACTCCGAGGTCGACGATAAGACTCCGCCACCAGGCGCGAGCCCGCATCTCATCCTGGAAACATCCTGCTGCTGCTGTGGTCGACGTAAAGTCTCCACTTTTGAGTGAGAGCCCGCATCACAAATTTCTGCACCACCATCGACTCCATCTTCGGACAGTTTACTCCCACATCATCAACTCGCATCGCCTTCCCACGCGTGAAGTCAAATCACGCACAACGCAACGTGACTTCGAAATAAACCGCAATACGACTCCCTAGGGCGCCGGACACTCGACGTTCCCGTTGACGTCATCGCCGCGCTGCGGCACCGTGCCTGCGCGTCGCGTTCTCACGGTTTTGGGAAAAGCCGTTCTCCAAAATGTTCGTGAGTGCTGTCATCATCCTGTGAATTACTTTTTATACTTCACGAGCTTACCAATTCCTAACTTTCAAGCTCCAGGCTCACTTTTCTCCATCAATGCTATTCGAGACCGAGCAATTTATTTTTTGGTGGTAGCATGATGGAGTCACAGGTGGGAGCACAGCAGGGAGATCCGCTGGGTCCTCTTCTTTTCAGCTTAGCCATACAGGATGTCATTGCTGGCCTGCGTTTTCCTCTCAACGTATGGTACTTGGACGACGGCACAATTGGAGGGGATCCGGATAGTGTAATCGAAGACCTAAAACGCCTGGAAAGAGGGTTTGGTGACATGGGACTCAGGTTAAATACGCGAAAGTGTGAGATATTTCCGTGCTCCGGGCAGGTTTCGCAGGATGTTTTGTCGCAAGTAGATTCCGTAGTCCCTGGGCTTAAGTTATTGAACAAGTCGGATTTTACTCTTTTGGGAGCGCCAGTTTTCCCGGAAGGTATTCCTCAGGTGCTTTCTAATAAGATACGGGCCTTGCTTGCGACTGAGCCGCATCTGGAACAGCTTTCCGCTCACGTTGCTTTAACAATCCTGCGGAGTTGCCTGTCATTTCCTAGGTTGACTTACTCAGTTCGCACTGCTCCTGTGTGGTTATGCAGGGATAAAACGTCGGACTATGATGAGGCTTTAAAAGAATTATTAGAAACAGTTCTTAATATTAAGATGACGTCAACGCAGTGGTGCCAAGCGGCTCTGCCAATTAGGTTTGGGTATACGCCGCTTGCAGGACACCGAGCTTCCAGCGTTCCTGGCTTCGTCGCATGGGGTGTTAGATCTCGTCACTCGTATCCTGAATAATAATGGTGCCGAGTTTCGCATCCCTTTCGTCGATGAAGCTTTGGGATTATGGCAGGCTCGTTGTCCTGGAAGTGGCTTGCCGGAGCGGCCGGAACTTCAGCGTGCGTGGGACGAAATTTTGTGCAAAATTACTCTAGATGGATTGTTGAACTCTAGTTCCGGGGCTGAGCTCGCGCGGGTGCGTGCCGTTTCGAGGCCAGAATCGGGAATATGGCTTCATGCTTTGCCTTCCCCACAGCTGGGGACCTTTTTGGATAGCGATTCTCTCCGGGTGGCTGTTGCACTGCGCTTAGGATGTGAAGTCTGTCAGCCGCATCGCTGTGTCTGTGGCGTGGAGGTGGATGCCCAGGGTCGCCACGGTCTGCATTGTGTCCGCAGTGCAGGTAGGATTTCTCGACATCATTGCATTAATGATCTTGTTCGACGGGCTCTGGTTGCGGCAAACATTCCTTCTGTCCTTGAACCTCCGGGCTTATGCCGGAACGATGGGAAACGTCCGGACGGACTAACTTTGGTTCCTTGGGAGAAAGGTCGTAGTTTATTGTGGGATGCGACGTGTGTGTGCACGTTTGCGCCGTCACATGTAGCATCTACTGCTGCTACTGCTGGTGCCGCAGCTGAACTGGCTGAAAGACAAAAGTGCCTAAAGTATAGTCAGCTCATGAGTAATTATATTTTTGTGCCGCTGGCTATCGAAACCACTGGTGTGTGGGGCACTCAGGGCAGATCTTTTATTCGGGAGCTGGGCCGCCGATTGAGGGACCGTGGAATGGACGTTCGCTCTGGGGCATATCTGAGCCAAAGGATTTCCCTCGCTGTGCAACGCGGCAATGCGGCCAGTATCATGGGGACTTTTGGGCCGGATGTGGCTCGGGGTGATTTATTTGGTTAGGTTATATTATTTATTATTATTTATTTTCAATAGTGTTTTGACATTGTATTATTCCTTTTTTTTTTATTTACCATTTTGACGAAACCTGCGGGTGTATTTTGTATCGATTATATTATTTCTTTGTTAATTTAGTGAAATTTTAAGTGAAAGTGAAATTTTATTTTATACACTTTTTACAGTTTATTTTTACGATTTTTTACATGCTATTACTGCATTATGACTGTATATTATACAGTTGTTTTTGTGTTGTCTGATGGTCTATACTGCACCATAATAAGATCAATTAATTAATGTCTACAAAAAAGAAGTCAAGGTTGAAGAAGCCGAAGGATTTCTAACTTCAGACGGCTCCTCTTCAGAAGAAGAAGCACAAGACCCGTAGGCCAAGGTCACGATTAGACAAAAACCCAAAATGGCCTTTCAGTTTTGACCAAATTTATCAAACCAGAGTCATTGCCCGCGTTTTTGACAAATTGCGAAAATGCAATTTCGCTGGCCAGTACAGATCAACAGAACGTTTTGTGCAAATATATCGTGTCACAACTCGAGGGCAAAGCACAGCTAGCTTGCTGTCTAAAGAAATTCAGTTCTTGGCCCGAAATAAAACAATTCCTTAAGGCAACTGAAGGAGAAAAGAAGCACTCGACTCATTTACTGGTCGAACTTCAGAATTGCAAGCAATTACCTATGGCAGTTGTGACACAATATTCTCTACGCATTGAATCATGTCTTACGCGAATTCAATCAGACATACATTATAGCCGTGAAGACAACAAAGAACTTCTAGGCAGATTAGCCGCAATGAAAGATTTGGCTTTGAACACGTTATTATTGGGTACGAACCCCAGCTTTTCACACATAGTGCGCTGTAGGAATCCTAAGAACCTCTCCGGTGCAATCACTCATGCAATCGAGGGAGAAAAGCTCTGTAAGCTTTCTAAATTAGCTCAACGCTCATCTAAACAGTGCTCTATCTGTCAAAAGGTCGGACATACAGCCTCCGACTGTTTCCAAAATAAGTCTAAACAGTCAAGTCCGGATCTTCACAACGTAGATTCCAATGCGAATTCGTCAAAAAATTATTCAAATCAGCTCCTATTCGAGTAAATCTTGCGCTTATTGCAAAAAACATGGACAAGTATAAAAATAGCACTAATACTGCTAAAACAACTTTGACGTTCATTAAGTAAACATTCTGTTTTTACAATGAATAAAAATATTTGAATTGAATTGAAAAAAAAAACGCCCGCTGACTCCAGCAACACTGCACTATCCGGTGCTCATGCACCTAGTTCAAGTAACGCGACAAGCAATAATCGCTCTAATGTGCACGTTGTTAGCTCCTCTGAAGATAAGATAATTTAAACTAAATTCTGTTTCGGTTCCGTGTCTGCCGTAACACCACGGTGATCTAAATGACACGAAAACTCCTAACCTTTCTAAATCCCGTGCTCTTAAATTCTCCCTAGCGCGGATGAACAAAAATGAACGAAAATATGCTGATAAAAAGCCCTGATCCACTGAGTTCTCAGCTAAGCTAAAAGGTAGCACCTGTGGTCAATTCACGGTTGCACAGGATTGCGCCTTCTACTCAGTCTCAAATTCTTGATAAAGGACTTTCTAAGCCTCAACACAAGTCAGCAAAAATTCAGAGGCTCCTGAGTTAGATAGCAAATCAAATGTCTCAAGTTCTATTCCCCAAGAGGATTTTAAATGCAATTCCCTACCTCGCGAAAAGCCGAGTTTTCCTCCTAGGAATTGTTCACGTGAGAAAAGTTACACGATGAATAGCGTTAGGTAACTACAAGATTTCTCTCCCTCACGTTAATTTAAAAACTAGCCCTTGTGCTTCCTAACACTGGTTCCTCAATATCAATAGTGAAGTTATCTAGCCTTGAAAACCCAGTGCTTGGACCGGAGATAATCACACTCAAAGGTTTAAGTGACAACGACTCATCTTGCGAATCACTCGGTACCGTTGAACTGGACTTTGAACATCGAATCTCACCAAAGAGTAAGATAGTGTTTGGTTTCGTATTTCACGCGATAAGCGACGCGATCAACCTACACTACGATGGTATTATAGGTAGCGACTTTATACAATATTTTAAGATAGACATTCAGTACTCTACAAATACGCTGAATCTACAAGGTCACTATCTACCTATTTGTTTCAGTAAGCCATCTTATGTCATTCTTCCTAGCTCAGAAATGGTTATTGAATGTCCAGCATCCAACCTTTCAGAAATTTCAGGCCGAAAAGAAGCCTTGGATCATAAAATTAGCGAAGGAGTGTTTTTGGCTAATTGCATAGTAATCATAAAGCCAAACAACAGAGTCAATGTCTCTGTCTTAAACACTACCGAATATGACGTAGAAATAAATAATTTCCAAGTTCAAGTTTCTCGTTTTGAGATCCAGTCATCAACCTAAGACGAAAAACCACACGAGCTCATACCAACTAAATGCCTTGAACAGTGACCGTTCTAAAAAGTTCCTTGAGCAAATTCGAAGCTCTCATTTAAATTCACAAGAAAAGAAAGCCCTTATGAACTGTATTTCTCAATACACCGACATTTTCCACCTTGAAGGTGAATTTCTGACTCACACAAATGTACCTATAATTCAGCACTCCATAAACACCGGAGATGCTCCTCCTATTCATGTGAAGTCTTATGGGTTTCCTGAAATTCATAAGGAGGAGGTCGAAAAGCAGGTTAAGAAAATGCTCGACCAAAATATTATTCGCCCTTCAACTTCTCCTTGGAATGCACCGGTTTGGGTGGTACC